>OX104036.1:11152491-12507353 GCA_944470415.2 Schistosoma rodhaini | reverse complement strand
AGCATAATACACTATATTTGTGTTAGGATATTCACAGGAATATCCCAAAAATTATCTCCAATGTAAAGTGGCATGTTTTCAGTCTCTTCACATATTTTACATGTTATTTCCTATTGGTTATTAATTACAGTTGTCCTAACTATGACTTTCACGTGTCGTTTTCCTATTGATCAATTTTGAGTTGTCTTAATTATAACCTTTACGTGTCCTTCCTTTCCATTGGTTACTGTTAATAGTCATCTTAACTGTATAAATATGCCTTGTCTGTAAACCATTTTTGTTCTGCTGCTGACCCCATAAACAATTCTCATTTGACGGCTGTGTTCTGATTTATTGGAGTTGGGTAACAGTATTGGCGTCGAACTAGGATATCTGAATTTGGTCAATCGGTAGAAATTCGTGTAGTCCTATCGCAATACGCAATAATTTCGCGACGTAAAAATTTGCTTGTAAAAAATTCATAATTAAGTGATTACTAAGAGGAATCAATTAGCGTTATGTTTGTTAAGTCCTTATCTTTTACATTATATACAAGATATCAACTAAATTTCAAAAACCAATACATTTCAAGTAATTCATTTTGTTGTCAAGATATTGAACAAGATACTGAACAACATTTTAATTGAATGGTTGAAAGCGTTAGTCAATTGAAGCTAGACCACCAGGGAAAATCTGGAGGCACTGGACGGCCGCTTCGTCCCATTGTGGGACTCCTCAGCAGTGCGCATCCACGACCTAACTTTGGGAGATTCGAACTTAGGACCCAGGAGTCCCACAATAAGACGAAACGGCCGTCCAGTGCTTACAGGTTTTCCCTGGTGGTCTAGCTTTAATCGACTCATGCTTTCAACTATGAAACTACTAAATCTCCACAAAAACCCCTTCTGATAATAACATTCTAATTGTCTCCCTCTTTGAATTCATTTTCATGTAAACATTTTATCTTATCATTTTGAATAGGTTGAACGTTTCTGCCCAATAATGGATAACCGAAAATTTGTAGAACATCATAGAAAAGCTCAGGTATAAATGATATAAATGTTAGCTTAATTTCAAATTATATATTTATAAGAAAATTGAATTGCTACATTACATGTTACACTCAAGTGTACTTAAAATGATTAAATACTGATGTACAATTAACTTGTTTCATTCTGAATCATCAAATTAGAACTGTGAGCTACACAAATCTTTCTGATCGTATTAGACTTTATTCTTTAGATCTTCATTTTCTGATGTTTTTTCAAGTGCAATTTATATATAACTAATTTTCTATCAGTCGTAAGGTTTTCTTTTTTCATTCGTGTGGTTTCGTTTGTAATTTACTTAGGAAACAGTAACGCAGAATATTTCGACGATTTGTAAAGGTGTGTTTATTAGATATTCATTATTTACACTGTAATTGTTTCTGGTAAGTTTCTGCAGTGATTGTGTACACATTTAGTTTCTTTAAGGAGATATATATTACTTGGATAATATACGGTTACATATTTGTTATCTTTTTCCTATTAACTGGTGAATCTGTAGTTTAGTAGTTTATTTTCAACGATTTCAGCCGAGAACATTTTTCTATTTTGCTTACTGTTATCTAAACTGTTGAATAGGTTCTGTAGACCACAAAATAAATCTTATGATAAGTTAAACAATTATTGGAAATATTATATTCACAATTTCAGGTAAACGTGTGTTACCTAATCAATTATGCTTCAGGATAGCTTGAAATTATCACCGGTTACTTACATTCAAGAAGTAAAAGGGAGTATGCATAGGGCTGTAGCAATTGTTGAGTTTCTTTAAAGTCACGGACTGATCAATGTTAGATCATCCCTGCTAACTTGGAAGCACTAAACAGTCGTTGCATCCTAGTACCCACGATCCCGCGCCGAAGGGACTTAAACCTGGAACCTTCGATCTCGCGTGCAAACGCCTAACCTCTAGACAAGTGAGCTGGAATTTAGTTACTTACCGGAGACAACGAAAGCTGGTCGCGCAATGTCGTGAATTGATTAAAGTTTAACTTATTTGCCATTGTGTTCCTGCTTAGTAGTCCAGGGGATAGGCTTTCACAGTCGAGATCGAAGGTTCTGGATTCAATTACTTTTAGTGTGGTTTCGTGGTTGTTCATTGTTTAGGAGTCTCATAATAAGACGAAACAACTATCTAGTGCTCCTGGGTTTTCAATGGTAGTTTAATATTGATTGCTTCATGATATCAACGAAAGTAGAAGGATGTTGATTAAGTGTTTTCAAGAACATTACATAAATTATTTTTGACGCACATTCATACTTTCTTTTTGAGAACTGACTTCGTTATCTAAACTTTGGTTATTACTGAGCAATTGTACCTTTCACGTTTTTTCTCAAACTGATCTTGCTTTTCAATACTTTCTTTCCCAGATAAATCGAGAATTAAAAGATCTACTTGGTCTATTATCTGCGAACAAAAACCATTTAGTATCAAACGTGTTTATGCGTGAGAGAGTAAAGCGCATTTGGCCTGACTGGCTATCAGGAATTCAACACTATATAAATGGAGTTAATTTCTCGTTGCCTGATTCACTGGATCGTTGTAAACATTGTTCTTCTGATGATATAACTTGTTTTACTCTTTGTCAGTCTACTAAAATAAAAGGTCAACCGTTTTTATTTGGAAGACCAAAACTCAATGTGAGTGTTTCACGGTTTAAAATAATTAATGTCTTTCATAAATTTAAGGAGTGCAACGAGAGCCTGGATATGGTCTTAAAAATATGACCTATTTGTAGAAAATGTACACGCACAAAGTGACCACGAATTCGCTCGTCAGTGAAGTTTATCAAGAAACTGAGAAAAATTAAATGGACAAAATTGGTAATCAAAGTCATCAGAGAAGTGGTGAATTATATAGAAGTAATGTGCAGCATCACCGTTTAGATGAAAATGAGTTTTTAAAAAATATTCAGACAGGTATTTTTATGCTCCAAGACACATTCAGGTTTGCCAGCAAACATTGAACCAGTGGGTATCTGAGTTGGCATCCTGTGGAAAATAAAGAAGACTTGATAATAATTTTTTTACCTGAATGTAACGGCATGACCACGAGATACAAAGTACTTGGCTCGTTCGCTGAAGGGAGGTACACACTGCCGAACAGTCTCACACTAGTATGAGGCAGTTATTCAAACTCACGCGGTTCTAAATGTCACTTCAGCTGATGTCAGCCAGTGAGGAAACACAAGACAGGTTATACTAATCTCCAGAAAATCTCTCAACCAAAATCTATTACTTTTATTTACTTAACCCTTCTCAGTTTTCATATGAAATATCATGACAAGTAAAGCATTATTATTGAATTGTTTTATGGGCAAATACACCATATTTTTCGGGACAATTCTGTGTTTCATTGCGCCTGTTACTCCCAATGGAGCATAGGCCGCCGACCAGCTTTCTCCAACCCACTCTGTCCTGGGCTTCCTTTTCTAGTTCTATCCAGTTCTTGTTCATTCTTCTCATGTCTGTCTCTATTTCTCGGCGTAATGTGTTCTTTGGTCTTCCTCTTCTCCTTTGACCTTCAGGATTCCATGTGAGGGCTTGTCTTGTGACACAATTAGCTGATTTCCTCAAGGTGTGCCCAATCCACTTCCAGCGCTTTCTCCTGATTTCTTCCTCCGCTGAAATCTGGTTCGTTCTCTCCCACAGTAACTTATTGCTGATAGTGTCTGGCCATCGGATCCGAAGTATTTTGCGTAGACAGCTGTTGATGAACACTTGTATCTTCTGGATAATGGCTTTCGTATTTCTCCACGTCTCCGCCCCATACAGTAGAACTGTCTTGACATTTGTATTGAAAATTCTAACCTTGGTGTTGGTTGACAATTGTTTTGAGCTCCAGATGTTTTTCAGTTGTAAGTATGCTGCTCTTGCTCTGCCGATCCTTGCCCTCACATCTGCATCTGATCCACCGTGTTCATCAATGATGCTGCCCAGATATGTAAAGGTTTCCACATCCTCCAAAGCTTCTCCGTCAAGTGTAATTTGATTGGTGCATATTGTATTGTATCGGAGAGTCTTGCTTTTCCCTTTGTTTATATTGAGACCTACTACTGCTGAGGCTGCTGCTACACTGGTCTTTTTCTCCTGCATTTGTTGTTGCGTTTGTGATAGAAGAGTCAGATCATCCGCGAAGTCTAAATCGTCAAGCTGCATCCTGCCTGTCCACTGTATCCCGTGCATTCCTCCATATGTTGACGTCTTCATAATCCAGTCGATGACCAGGAGAAAGAGAAAGGGTGAGAGTAGGCAACCTTGCCTAACACCGATCTTTACTTCAAACGAGTCGGTGAGTTGTCCTCCGTGGACAATTTGGCAGTTTAGTCCATCATAGGAGATCCGTATGATATTGACTATCTTCTCAGGCACGCCGTAGTGTCGTCCTGTCCACCCTATCAAATGCCTTCTCGTAGTCAATGAAGTTGATGTAGAGTGATGAGTTCCATTCGAATGATTGTTCCACAATGATCCGCAGAGTTGCGATTTGATCTGTGCACGATCTATCCTTACGAAATCCAGCTTGTTGATCTCGAAGTTGGGCATCTACGGAATCCTTCATCCTGTTTAACAATACTCGGTTGAAGACTTTTCCTGGTATTGAGAGAAGAGTGATGCCCCTGTAGTTATCGCACTTGCTAAGATCACCTTTCTTTGGTATTTTGATCAGAAGTCCTTTTTTCCAGTCTGTTGGTACTTGTTCTTCGTTCCAAATCTTACTGAAGAGGATGTGGAGTATCTTGGCAGTTGCTGTTACATTTGCTTTCAGTGCCTCTGCCGGGATGTTGTCTGGTCCCGCTGCTTTGCCACTCTTGACTTGTCTAATGGCCATTCTGATCTCTTCAATTGTTGGTGGGCCAATATCGATTGGGAGGTCCGTGGGTGCTGCTTCGATGTTGGGTGGGTTCAGTGGAGCTGGTCGATTCAAGAGTTCTTTGAAGTGTTCTACCTACCTGTTTCGTTGTTCTTCAATGTCGGTGATTACCTTGCCTTCCTTGCTTTTCACTGGTCTTTCTGGCTTACGGTAATTTCCAGCAAGTTTCTTTGTTGTATCATACAATTGTCTCATGTTTTCTTCTCTTGCAGCATTTTCCGCTGTCGTTGCTAAATCTTCCACATATTTACGTTTGTCGGTTCTGATGCTCCTCTTCACTTGCTTGTTTGCCTCTGTGTATTCGGCTTGTGCCTTGGCTTTTTCTGCTCTTGTTCGGCTGATGTTTATTGCTGCTTTCTTGTCCCTTCTTTCTTCAATTTTATCCAGTGTACCAACAGTGATCCATTCCTTGTGATGGTGCTTCTTTTGGCCCAGAACCACTTGACACGTTGAAACGATTGCCTCCTTGATACCTTTCTAGTTGCTCTCCATGGTAGTCCCCTCTCCATTAAGTAGGTCATGAAAGGCCTGGAACCTGTTTCTGAGGGCTATGTTGAGTTTGTCAGCATCTCGAAGAAAGGCCGTATTAAACTTTTGTGATGTTGTCCGCACCGTTGTCCAGTGCTTCTTGAGTTTTAGTTTCATCTTGGCAACCAGCAAATGATGATCGGATGCTATATCAGCTCCTCTTCTGGTTCTCACATCCTCCATCGTCCTCCTGAACTTTTTGTTGATGCAGATATGGTCGATTTGATTCTGTGTAATGTGATCCGGTGAAATCCAATTGGCTTTGTGTATGTTTTTGTGTGAGAATATGGTGCCACCTATGACCAGTTTATTGAAGGCACATAGGTTTGCAAATCTCTCACCATTTTCGTTCCTTCCTCCCAGTCCATGTTGTCCCTGGACGTTTTCATATCCAGTGTTGTCCATTCCAACCTTAGCATTGAGATCTCCCATCAGAATTGTCAGGTCCTTGGTTGGGCACTTCTCGACGATCGACTGCAGCCTATCGTAGAATTGGTCTTTAGCGTCTTCATCGTAGTCATTGGTAGGCGCATAGCATTGGATGACGTTCATTGTAATGCCCTCTCTCTTTGTTTTGAAGGAGGCTTTGATGATCCTTGGTCCATGAGATTCCCATCCTGTAAGTGCATTTTGTGCTTTCCTGGACAGCATCAATGCAACTCCTTGTGTATGTGGGGCATTTTCTTCTTCATGACCGGAGTATAACAGAAGTTCTCCTGAAGACAGTCGTTGTTGTCCAACCTGCGTCCAATGTGTTTCGCTGATTCCAAACACTTCTAGGTTGTATTTTCTCATTTCTGCAGCAATTTGGAAGACTCTTCCGGTCTCCCACATTGTTCGGACATTCCATGTACCTATAAAAATTGTCGCTCTGGTTGTAAGAAGGTGCATCGGCCTCATGACTTCCGAAGGAGCTCGGCTTTCATCATGAGACGTCATAATTATTCCTTCCACTCCCAGGGCAGAGTTTGAAAGGTTTGAATGATTTTTTCTGGTTAACGTTTTTTTAGCGAGTTGATTTTCTACGGGATGGGGTCGCTAACCCCATGCCCAACCCTCCTCCTTTACCCGGGCTTGGGACCGGCAGTAACCCCCAGAGGAGCTACAGGCGGAGTTCTAATTCTGTGTTTACAGTTACTGAAATAGTTACACTTTACGATTTCCTTTCTTTAGAATCACTGTACAACTAACCTTTGTATTTCCTTATGCTGTTTATTGTAATAATAGTTTTTAAAAATATGGCTATCTAAATAATTAATTTTGGTAAACTAGGTTCTGAGTTAGGATACTTTCAGCCGTGCAGCACAGTGTTTAGTTGGGATACACATTGCTTATGAATAGTGTAACCTATTCAGAATTACTATTTACTGCAGTTGGTTGTAATAAGTCATCTCTTACTTACTCCAGTTACTCTTCGTGGAGAAGCATAGGCCTCCCATAAGCATTTTCTATCCATCTCTGTACTGGACAATCTTTTCAAGTTCTTTCCAGTTACCAATCATCCTTTTCATGTCTGATTCCGATTCACGAAGCAATAAGTTATTAGCATATAATTCCCATTTAAACATTAAAATTAAAAACACGAAGTTCAGCGAAGGGATCTCTTTTCAACGAATTTATTATCAAGCTGTACAATCGTATATATATATGAAAAGGTTTTGTTAAAGTACTAATTCCGTGAGGAAATGTGAACATTAATAACCAAGATTATAATACTAGATTACGTAATACGAATAATAATAACAATAGATTTAGTGAATAGAATAAGATTATTAAAATGTTTTGGTTACAATAATTAAAGGTCAATGAAGGTCATAGAGGTGTAAAAATAAATAAGGGGATGTGGTGCGTATTCATGAATAAAATAATGAGAATATAAAACATAAGTAAAGGGGGAATTGAGTAATAGTAATAATCATCATAATAATAATAATAATAGAATGATACTAATAATAATATTAAGGCCACAGTCTGATTTTAAGGTTGTTTATGTGATTCGTTTAAATCTACCAAGATTTCTTCGTATCAAACTCTTAAAAATAGCCGAAGCTCTTATCATCCACGAGCTCAAACCAGAACTATGCGTATAAAAGAAGTACGTTTTATCATTATCGTTACCATGGCCTTAATATTATTATTAGTATCATTCTATTTTTATTATTATTATTATTACTCCACTCCCCCTTTACTTATGTTTTATATTCGCATTATTTTATTCATGAATACTCATCATATCATCATCTTATTTATTTTACACCTCTATGACCTTTAATTATTGTAACCAAAACATTTTAATAATCTTATTCTATTCACTAAATCTATTGTTATTATTATTCGTATTACGTAATCTTATTATTATTATTATCTTGGTTATTAGTACTCACATTTCCTCACGGAATTAGTACGTTAACAAAACTTTTTCATATATATATACGATTGTACAGCTTGGTAATAAATTCGTTGAAAAGAGATCCCTTCGCTGAACTTCGTGTTGTTAATTTTAATAAGTTGTTTCCCACCTCACTTCACGATTCAAAGTCAGCAGTTGCCTCGTGATGCAGTTGGATGGTTTACTCAATGTATGTCCTATCCACTTCCGACGTCTTTTCAGAATTTCCTCTTCAACTGGAATCTGGTTTGTTCTCTCCAGTGCGAAGTTGTTGCTAACGCTATTCAGCTAAAGGATATCGAGTATCTTGTGTAAAGAATTGTTTAGAAATACTTGTACTCTTTACATGATAGCTGTAGTAGTTCTCCAATTTTCAGCTCCATACAGTAGAACTGTCTCGACATTCGTATTAAAGATTTTAACTTCAGTGTGGGTTGAGAGACAGTTGTTTTGAGTTCTGTATGTTGTTTAATTGTAGGAATGCGGTCTTTGCATTACCAATCCTTGCCTTCACGTCGGCATCAGACCCTCCATGTTCATCGATGATGCCACCTAAGAACGTGAAAACTACCACCACTTCCAGAGTTTCTCCATCATTTGTGACTGGCTTGGTTGGTGATCTCTGTGTTACATTTGAGGATCTTGCTTTCTACTATGTATATGTTGAGGCCTACTGATGCGGAGGCTGCTGCCACACTACTTGTCTTCACCTATATTTGTTGATGTGTATGGGATAGAAGAGGTAGGTGATCTGTGAAGTGCAAGTCGTCTAATTACATCCAACCTGTCCATTGTATTCTGTGCCTCCCGTCAGATGTAAAGGTCTTCATAATCCAGTCTATTGCCAAAAGAAAGAGAAAGGGAGAGAGTAAGCAGCCTTGTCCGACACCGGTTTACACTTGGAATACATCTGTCAACTGTCCACCATGCATCACTTTGCAGTGTAGTCCGTCGTATGAATTCCAGATGATAAGGCTGACGATTTTCTCAGCTGCTCACACCATAGTGTTGAAGAAGTCTCCATAAGGTTCTCCTATCCACAATGTCAAATGTCTTCTCAAAGTCAATAAGGTTGGTGTATAATAAGGAGTTCCATTCAATTGATTGTTCAACGATGATCCATAGTGTCTCGATTTAGTTTGGGTATGACCGGTCCTTAAGGAATTCAGCCTGTTGATCTCGATTTCGGGAGCCTACCGAGTCTTTCATCTGGTTCGGCAACACTCTGTTGAAAACGTTTCCTAGTACCGAAAGTATTGTTATTCTTCTGTAGTTGTCATAAATACACAGATTCTCTTTCTTTGGTATCGTGATGAGATATACTTCTATTTTGTGTGTCAGTGGTGGTTGCTCTTCCTCTCAAGTCTTCCTGAATAGAACATGGAACATGTTTTGTTATAACGTATGAATTTTGCATCTCTTAATATATATATATATATATATATATATATATATATATATATATACGTCCAATGATACAGAAAATACGTGCGAGCAGTCTTGGGTGCAATCCGGTTCTTCCTATCTGCCTAGCCCAGCCGTTAAGTCCAGAACACAAATACAGCCTCCGCAATATGAATCATTATTCACAAGCATTCTGGGTTTATATACTAACTAAACAGACCAAATTATACCAAAAAATAGAAAGATGACATTTGTACAATAATTGGACAATGTGGCTGTAGATAGGGGGAAAGTAATCAATAATAATAGTTCCAAGGTCAAAATAAAGGTTATGATAAGAGGAACACGAATACGATTAGGTCAGTTATTTCCTATGCCTATAGGAAATAGGCATATTACATTTGTCCATAAATAGACCTCAGATTTACCATTCATAATTCAGCATATTACATTTGTCCATAAATAGACCTCAGATTTACCATTCATAATTCACCAGGGGATATAACAGTTTGCAGTTTCCTCTACGTGTGAGTTCAGTGATTCATCTAGTACATTGTCAAGTCTTCTACCTTCCCACTCCTGATTTGTTTGGTGGTCACAATTGATTTCTTCGATCGTTGGTGGAGTGACATCAATAGGAATGTCTGTGTGTGCTGCTTTGGTGTCCGGTGTATTCAATGGAACTATTTTATTCAAGAGTTCTTAACAATGTTCCACCCACCTGTTCTTTTGTTCTTGAATCTCATTGATTGTCTTGCTCTCTTTGTGTTTGACTGGTCGCTCTGGTTTATTATATTTGTCTGTCAGTTTCTTCGTCGTGTCACATAGTTGTCTGATATTTCCTTCCTTTACAGCTTTACCCACTGTTATTGCTATGTCTTCCATATATTTCTACTTTTCACTCTGATGATGTCCTCCCATCTTATGTTTGTTTCAGTTTGTTTAGTCTGTGCCTTGTCTTTCTGTGCTATTTTTCGAATGTTGCTAAATACTGTATACATGTTCTTCCCTTCTTGAATCCTCCCAAGGTTTTCGATGGAGATCCATTCCTTATGATGATTCTTCTTGTAGCCCTGCACCTCCTGAAACGTTGAAGTTAATGCTTCTTTGATCCCTTTGCTGTTGACCTCCATAGTAGTTTCTTTCTCTTTCAGTAAATCATGTAATACTTGGAACCTGTTGTTGAGAGTTATCTTTAATTCATTGAGTTTGCTAGTTTCTTGAAGGAAGGCTGTTATGAACGTTCTCCATGTTGTTTCTCCAGTTGTCCAGTTGTTCTTTAGCTTCCCTTTCATCTTGTCAACCAGCAGGTAGATGGTGATCTGATGCTACATCTGCATATCTCCTAGTTCTCACATCTTTCACTGACCTTGTTAATGTTTTACCGATGCAAATATGGTATATTTGGTTCTCCCTGGTGTGATCCTGCTTTGTTTATGTATTTGTATAGGAACATTATCCATCCTATGACAATTTTGTTGAATGCACATGGATTTGCTAGTCTGTCTCTATTTACGTTCCTTTCCCATAGTCAGTCCGTGTAGCTCCATGATGTCTTCACATCTTGTGCTGTGCATTACAACCATAACGCTTAGATCTCTCATAATGAAAATCAGGTCGTTTCATGAGCACTTCGCTATGATTGACTGCAGCTTCACATAAAAATGATCTTTATCGTCGTCATTGCTATCGTTGATGGATACATAACACTGAATAATATTCACCGTGATTTTCTCCTTCTTTGTTTTGAATTGTGCTTTGATGATTCTGGATCAGTGAGATTACCATGGTATAATTGATTTACGTGCTTTGTTGGACAGCATCAGAGCAACTCCTTGAGTGTGTGAAGCATTTTCTTCGTGGCCAGAGTACAATAGCATCTCTCCCTAATCTATCCCTCTTTGTTTAGCTAAGATCCAATGGATTTCGATTATTTCGAGCACTTCCAAGTTGTATCTCCTCATTTTCGCAGCTATTTGACTTATCCTCCTGGTTTCCCACACTGTCCGGACATTCCATGTAACTAAATTAATTACTGCTCTGGTTGTTAGAAGCTGCATCGGTCTGAAGAATCTCGGCTTTCACCATAATGCGTCATGGTTCTTGTGAAAGAAGATAGTTCAACTCGAAGGACAGAATTTAAATGGTTTAAATTGTTTATTCTGATTAGCGTCTTTTTAGCAAAGTTATTTTCTACGAAATGGGGTTGCTGACCAGATTCCCGATCCTCCTCTTCCTTTGTGTGGTCTTGGGGCTGGCAGCAACCGTAGAAGAGCTACATGAAGAGTTAAAAAATGATTTACTCTCAGGAAAATGAAAACGATACAACTGGCAAAAGCTGATATTGCTGGATAAAAATTAAGAAGGAAAATATTACAGGCAGCGAAGAATCTATTGTACATCAAATGTAGACTAAATACTATCCCTGAACATACTGATTTTCGCATTTTATTTACGTCGATCAATTGTTAGAATTTCAATGAATTAAACTCAGTGGCAAATGATTGTGATTTGTTAACAAAATATATGAATACAGTTCATCGTATTATAAGATTAAAAGTATGTCTCTATGACATTTAAATCGTTAACTGAATACATAACCACTCATTCTGAAGAGGGCTGTTGACGAATTGTTCTTAGTTGGAGTGATATTCCTGTTCACTGCACATACTTATATTCATTTAATTTCATTTGTATTCTTTTTTTAGATTCTTCTTCATTTGGAATTTTTATCGAATGCTCTTGGTGATAATAATTTCGAAACACATGTGTCCAAAGGTAATTTGACTATTTGTAATCTTGATATCGGTGAAGCATGTTGAATCAGATGGATACACGTCTGTTCTATTTTTTAAACTGTTTTCCCGCTACTTTAACTCAAGCTTATCGAAGTAAGCTCGACTTTAAATAATAGAGCAAACAACGATATTAAAAACACTATTGAAATTATTTAGTTCGTTAGGGACAAAAAGCATCAAGTTATGTCGAAACGGTTTATTTTTATCCTTGGATATCCAATCCATTCCTTTTCTGACAATAGTTATTATACATTGTATTGCTTTATGTCTCCAAAAGTGTCAGCGAATGTAAAACTATAATTGTAAGTGTTGGGACGAATCCTCACCCAAGGAAATGTGATTTCATTTCATGGTGACTGCTTTCATTTATCTGTTATAAGAAATAGTGTCATGAAACTTAATTCATTTAATGCGTAGATTCATCGAATTGAATTTATATATATATATATATATATATATATATATATATAAAGATGGATAACCGATTTATACATTCCAGGTGGTCCTCTTGGTGAACTTGTTCAGTGGACTGATCTCATTACTGCTCTCTATATACTTGGTCATAATTTAACAATTACCTACGAGGCCACCAATGCAAAGTCGTAAGATTGTGTGTTACTCTATTCTAATTTGTCATGATTAATAATAGATCCTTTAATCATAATCTTTATTTTCATCAAGTAGACAATCGAATAATATACCACAAATCTATGAAAGATTTTTAAATGGTTTATTAACACATGACTTATGAATCTTGATTTGTATGAATAAATATTCAAGCTTCAGAAGATGGTATTTAAAAATTCTATCTAATTATAAAATCTGTAGATTAGGCTAACAATATTTGTTTGTATATTCCTGTTGTCAACATTTAAAACATTAATTGATAAATTCATTTAGTATTGTTTGTTTGAATCTTCCCATCGATTTGTTAGGACTTTAACTGGTCAGTCTCTAATTGGCATGTGTGCATACTGTGCGTATTGCCTCGATATAGTCTTAATTCACAAGCATGGTAAGCAAAGATGGATAGTGGTTAGAAGTGGAATCCAGGATGCGAGAATCGTCAGATGGATGTAACTGCATCTCAGAGTTGATGCTTGTGAATTAAGGCTATATCGAGGCAATGCTCACAGTATGAACATATGCTAATAAGAGACTGACCAGTTAAAGTCCTAAGCATCAATGGGAAGATCCAAACAAACAGTACTAATTGAATTTAAACTTCACCCCATTGCACAAGCAAGTAGCTATCAAGACTCAGTGGTCGAGTGGATAACACGATGGCGTTTGAAGCGAAAGTTACTGGGTTCGAGTATCAGAGTGAACATCAACTCTGAGATGCAGGTACATCCATCTGACGAGTCACCTATAGAACGAAACGCGCGACATTACCACCGTTGGATGCCGACCAGCTCAGTGGTCTGTCGGTTAAGTGATCTGGCGCGAGACCGGTAGGTCCTGGGTTCGAATCTCGCGAGTGCGGGATCGTGGATGCGCACTGCTGAGGAGTCCCATAATAGGACGAAACGGCCGTCCAGTGCTTCCAGGTTTTCGATGGTGGCCTAGCTTCAATTGACTCATGATTTCAACTCTGAAATTACTTATTCATTTTATCAAAATATTTTAGAAAATAAATTTCTATGCCTGAGAATAGATTTATCGAATAATTTGATTTAATAAATCCAACATTTATAAAAAAATTTTAAGGTATACACAAAATTTCTATTGATATCAGTGATAGATTATATGTGGAAAATGAAGTGTTATCAGTGCAAAGACCTTTGAGATTACATCTTTTCGTATGTATCTCATGAATTCGTATTACCATTTGTGTCAGAATCATAACGCTTACTACACTCAATATAAATATATTTCTTGAATAATACTGAATGGAACAATTAACCTATCGATTAATTGATAAAATGCTAATCTTAAGTACTTTCTAAGTATAAGTATCAGGTTTGTTGTTTGCCAATATCATTTATAGATAACATTTCAAGACAAAGGTCAGAGGTCTTTTAAAGTAGCTGAGATATTAACAAACTAATTATTATCAGAAGAGGTCTTACGGATATCATGGTAATTTTAATAGGTGAGATCATGGGTCAATTGAAGGTAGACCACCATAGAAAAACCTGGAAGCACTGGACGGTCACTTCGTTTTATTGTGGGATGCCTCAGCAGTACACATCCATGATCCCGCCTCGCGAGATTTGAACCCAGGACCTATCGGTCTTGCGCGCGAACTCCTAACCTCTAGACGACTAAGCCAGCATTGCCTTCAGTGAATTACTATCTAACAACAGACCTGGTTAAACTCCACTGGTCACTGCTTCTCACTAGAACTTTAGGAAATCCCTCTTGAAGCCAGTTACTAGTGAATATATGTTGATTAATATTAGAGGGGGTTTGGTGGATATTATAGTCAAGTAAAGACTAATGTCTACTATCTTTTTTTCGATCTTTTACATCTAATGATATCGAATTATTTGAATAAAGAGTGACTCTAAATCGGTAAAATAAGGCTTATTAGTGCAATATTTGATTTGCCTGTTATAAGACAGTTTTCCCTACGTTCATTATAAAAAAAGCGTTAGTGAACCAAAACTACAAATTAAATTAGAAGTAGTTTTTTACTTTCTTACGCCTGTTACCCCACATGGAGCAGCATAGCTCGCCCACCAGCATTCTCCATTCAACCATGTCCTGGGCGATCCTTTCCTGTTCTTTCCAGTAGTTACTCATCTTCTTCATATCTGCTTCCATTTCCCGAGGTAATGTGTTCTTTAGCCTTCCCCTTATCTGCTTCCCTTCAGGATTCCAAGTAAGGTCTTGTCGCGTGATGCAGTTTGGTGATTTCCTTAATGTATGTTCGATCCACTTCCAACGTCTTTTCCTAATTTCCTCTTCAGCTGGAAGCTGGTTTGTCCTCTCCCATAAAACGCTGTTGCTGACAGTATCCAGCCAGTGAATGTTGAGTATTTTGCGTAAACAACTGTTTACAAATACTTGTAACTTCTTGACGATGGTTGTAGTAGTTCTCCACGTTTCGGATCCCTACATAACTGACCATCTTGACGTTCGTATTGAAGATGGTGACTTTGAAATTAGTTGGCAGTTGTTTTGAGTTCTGTATGTTGTTTAATTGTAGGAATGCGGTCTTTGCATTACCAATCCTTGCCTTCACGTCGGCATCAGACCCTCCATGTTCATCGATGATGCCACCTAAGAACGTGAAAACTACCACCACTTCCAGAGTTTCTCCATCATTTGTGACTGGCTTGGTTGGTGATCTCTGTGTTACATTTGAGGATCTTGCTTTCTACTATGTATATGTTGAGGCCTACTGATGCGGAGGCTGCTGCCACACTACTTGTCTTCACCTATATTTGTTGATGTGTATGGGATAGAAGAGGTAGGTGATCTGTGAAGTGCAAGTCGTCTAATTACATCCAACCTGTCCATTGTATTCTGTGCCTCCCGTCAGATGTAAAGGTCTTCATAATCCAGTCTATTGCCAAAAGAAAGAGAAAGGGAGAGAGTAAGCAGCCTTGTCCGACACCGGTTTACACTTGGAATACATCTGTCAACTGTCCACCATGCATCACTTTGCAGTGTAGTCCGTCGTATGAATTCCAGATGATAAGGCTGACGATTTTCTCAGCTGCTCACACCATAGTGTTGAAGAAGTCTCCATAAGGTTCTCCTATCCACAATGTCAAATGTCTTCTCAAAGTCAATAAGGTTGGTGTATAATAAGGAGTTCCATTCAATTGATTGTTCAACGATGATCCATAGTGTCTCGATTTAGTTTGGGTATGACCGGTCCTTAAGGAATTCAGCCTGTTGATCTCGAAGTCGAGCGTCTACTGTGTGAGAAATAGTAGTGAATGCCACTTTCATAAGCCATCAAATGGGTTTCAAATATTTTCAGATAATTCGCAAAATTTTCTCCAACCATAGTAAGCAGTGAGTAGCTGAAGCAGTTCATGCTTATGCACTCAGTATTACAGACAATCAGATAATTACCCTAGACTTTTTATTTCGAAGAAAATCACGTTTTACCTGATCGAAAAAACCATAAACCATATACATAGTAACATCCTTGATTTATATGATATGCTTGAATGTTTGTATGTACTGTATGATTGGTTTTAAACATTTGTGGTAGATGAAAATAAAAGAGATAAACTGTTATATTAATAGGTAACGCTCTTAAAAGGAACAGGTACTGTGAAATAAGGAATTAGTTGAACTATCTCCAGAAAAAGTCGAACCATGATGTGCTCTCAGCACCAATAACAATGGTCATAGCTCCTTCACTAACATTTCAACTGAGCTTCAGCTATTTTTCACTTGTGCAATATTCTCAAACAGCCTTCCTAACTTTTACATAAGTTTGAAAACTCATAGTTGGATCTAGACAAGTAGCATGACCTGATGACTTCACTTCAGAGGTTAGTAACAACAGTGATCTGACATTATCGCTAGAACTGACTGACGTATTAAGGAGAGTCTTCTATTTTAAGCTAACTCAATTTGACGTTCTGGATGGCTGACTATCTCAGTCTAAAACAAATCATTTTGTGCTAAATATGGACGAATCCGTCTGTCCAATATAACAAATTATGAATAATAGTAACGCTCATAACAATTTGGTGCCTAAATATAACTCGAGATTAGTAAACCGAGCAAACTAGGCAAATTCTAGTCTGTACCTTAGATGGACTGATTGAATTTATACTTTTTAACGTGAATTTAAATACTAACTTCAAAGTGTATCCAAATATGTCTATGGAGAAATCCTGAGATGATGTTTATAATTGAATGATGTACCAAAAAGTAAGTAACCATCTAAAGTTTCTATAGTCAGACACTGTGAATTGAATATTAGATTGGACGAATCATGATTGCGATTGGTAGCTCTAAGTCTCGTTTAACAATCACTAGTACCCTATGTAGAGTTACAATGTAAAACTAATGGGAAAGAAATATTTCTCTCTTTTTATCTTTATTCTCAAAGTTTAACCTTGAATTTTTGCTATGCTTCAGATGACTGATTACTAACAAACGAATAATTTATCACAAAAGTGACTTACAAATACAGAGTCGAGTTAAGTAGGGATAAGCTAACTGAACATCCCCGTACATATATGCATCCATAAATGTTGACATAATGTATGCAATAATGGTTGTTCTGACTATAAAATTAATCCAGCATGCAGTATGGCGGATGTTTATTTATGACATTCGATAATATCGGCGACTCGATGTCAGTTCAACTGATGGTCGCTTAAAATTGGCTTTATTTTTTATTTGCATAGTTGGTATTTTATTTTTATAAAGAAGAAAAGTTAATTGACTTTTTCACCTTGTCTCTTTTTATGACAACTAACAGGCTTCTTTCATATTCAGATCATGTACCATGTTTGATGAAAAGTAATGAGTACGATTTAATATACACAGATATTAGAGGATTCAAACGATTAAGTCCCACACAAATCCGGTAAGTTCTTGAACTATATTTTTATAGATTTTTATAATATTATGTTGTTATCATGATAACACTGTTTTCAAATACAGTTAAATCCTTGTAAGCAAAGATGGATAGAGGATAGCAGTGGAATCCAGGACACGCGTTGCGTCCTAGTTGGGACTAGTCAGCTGGATGTACCTGCATCTCAGAGTTGATATTCACTCTGAGACTCAAACCCAGTACCTTTCGTTTCAAACGCCAGTTGCAGTCCTAAACATCAATGGGAGGATTCATACAAACAATACGAAGTCGATTTAAACTTCACCCCATTGCACAAGCAAGTGGCTATCGGGACTCAGCGGCCGAATGGATAACGTGATGCCGTTTGAAGGTACTGGGTTCGAGTCTCAGAGTGAACATCAACTCTGAAATGCAGGTATATCCAGCTTACGAGTCCCAAATAGGACGAAACGCGCGTCCTGGATTCCACTGCTAGCCACTATCCATCTTTGCTTACCATGCTTGTGAATTTAGGCTATATCGAGGCAATACGCACAGTATGCACATATGCCATTAGAGACTGACCAGTTGCAGTCCTTAACATCAATCGGAGGATTCAAACAAGCAATACTAAGTGCAGTTAAATTCTTTTAAATAAATTACTGAGAAAATGAAAAACATTTAAAACTATTTTAAGCAGAGATGGATAGTGGCTAGCAGTGGAATCCAGGACGCGCGTTTCGTCCTATTTGGGACTCGTCAGCTAGATGCACTTGCATCTCAGAGTTGATGTTCACTCTGGGACTCGAACCCAGTACCCTCGCTTCAAACGCTATATCGAGGCAATACGCACAGTATGCACATATGCCAATTACAGACTGACCAGTTGCAGTCCTAACACATCGATGGGAAGATTCAAACAAGTAATACTAAATGAATTTAAAACCATTGTTTTGTGTAACAAATTTCCTTCATCTTAGAATCATGAAATAATTTATTAGACAAACAATAGAAACGTCATAATACAACAAAACACTGAAGAAGCATTCTTTTTATTACTTTTTCTCATAATTAAGTACGCCATTATGCAAATTTCGTATATTGGATACATTTGGAACAGAAGCTAAATATAATCGGAAGGAAGAAACGTGGGGTGGATTACATCTACATTTACAACAATTTTATACATTTTTTCGTAAGTTATCCATCGTTCCTTATGTTTTTTCTGTCACGTTAATATTTAAATGCTAATTTTGAGTTTAATTTCATAATTGTTGAGATTATGAAGCAGCCTGAGTTAGACAATCATGGATGACCAGGAAGCACCAGATGGTTGCTTTGTCTCGACACGGATGTCCTTAGCAGTGCCCATCGAATACTCTTTCGGGGATAGAATCCAGGGCTTTCAGGTCTTGGAGTGAGAGTTTAGTCATTAGATCACTAATCTGGCATCCATTCGTTTACAAGTTTAACTTAATTTGCTTTGTGATTTGAGTAACAATCATAGATCTCAGGAAACCTCCGTACTTATAGTTTCATAGTGTTTTGTTGAAAATGCTTTAAGCCCCAGAATAACTTTAAACTAATTTACGGATAAGTGTTGTAGTTCAATTCTATTATATTAATATGGTCATCCTTTTGTTAGTAAAGATATCGAATGAAATACACCTCGTTCCTTTTTGCCATAGTGATTTTCTGCATGTATGTATCTTCACTTTATTTGTGACAGCTTCAGGCTTATTCTCTAATATTGTTTTGTATAACAAGTACTTTCCCAACCACTGTAAATTAGTCTTTTCTATTTGAGTCATACCGTTTTCAGGATGTACTAAACAGACCAATTATAATTGATATCACCGACTAACGGACCCTGTTTCACTTTTATGGTTTTCCTGTCATATAAATATATACTCAGATCATATTAAGTTCAGATCTCAACTATAGCTGCTATATTGGCCTATCGTGTAATGGTAGAGCTGAAACAGAATACAGATTTTTTCTAAGGATTTTTGATACCGAAATAATCGTTTTAAAAGTAACTAATGCCACAAAAAACAACGATTCACTTGATGGACATGATCGACATTGAGCAGATATTTCTTGATCTCAGTGAACACAATCCTAGATGAACAAGAGCGTCGACGCTATTAAGAATGATATTTTTATTTTTTCAAGAGTTAATATCCTTGTACAACTAATCTTGTCATTTGTTAGGAAACTTCGAACGTACCTCATTACAAGCACTGTTAATTGGTTATCTCAAAGTAGTCAATATAGAGAAGCAGCATTGTACTGAATCATTATCAAGAGCATGATTATGATTGATAATTCAAAACGTCAGTTCATCTGTTAAAAGGGAAGTCGAAATCGTGAAAAAAAATAAATAAAAGTTCGAATATTTAAAACATTCTATACTGTTATTATTCTATGATAGCATCGTTAGGTCAATTAAGTTCGTGGCTTCATTTAAAAAAACTGATATTTAATTAGTATTATATGTTCAACAAAAGCCTTATTAACTGAAAATATCAGTACACTGATAATAAATGTGTTTTGTATAGTTAGGGTTTTCTATTTTGTTATACAATATATACTTTACTTCCCTGTTATGAAGTTTAACAGTGCAATGAACTAACGAATTCATCCAGATTCCTATTGTAACGTCTGAATGTGAGAAACGTTTTAAAAAATTAGATTCTCTACTACTCACAACTAAATGCACAAGATTGCTTTAAACTGAAATAAATCTACTACTACTACTACTGTGGTGTGGTCTACTTATATCTATATAAGTAGTATATGGTGTGGGTCAGACATAGAATGTATTTTCGCAGAAGACCGATGAGCAAAGAACTGAAATGAAGCGCAATCGTTTGGAAAATGCATGAGCAATGGAATAAGAGAAGAAACAGTCAAGATTGAAACAATTGGTTATTAATTTGCAAATTGACTGTTCATTGTTTGGTTATCGGAATTTACTGAGATAGTCTGTAACTTTTGCTTAAATACATTCGATTGTCCACAACTAGTGTTCTGTTCACTACACTACTACTAATACTAATACTACTACTACTACATCATTGAACAACTGATGTAATTGTACTCATTAAAAACTAATTGCATATTCTGTTACATTTGAGTTTGATTTAGTAACATTTTATTTATCTTCACTTTTCAGAGTGCCCTTCATATTTCCAGTACAATTTATGGATTAAATAATAATGTAAATAAATAAATAAATTTTATTTCATTCTTAACAAATAATTTAATGAATGAAATCAATAAAGCAAATAATTAGTGAAATACCTATTTAAAGATAAGATTAAAGAGGTTTGATGTTGTTGGAACGTTGGTAATCTATTTTCAAGGAAGCTTGGACCAGATTGCCAGGCGAAACGTTGATAATCTATAGTTGAATGTTTCATCATCGATTAGTAATGACTTTACAGCAGTGAGATTATGAACTCATCAAATCAGATGAATAGAGCGAGAGAGACACACTGGAAATCAATTATTGAAGCCTATAAAATACTAAACACTTAAGGGAAAATAAAATATTTTGTTTTAAAATTAATGGAAGGGGTTTTTGTGGAGATTTAGTATTTTCATAGTTGAAAGCGTGGATTGGTTGGAGTTAGATATAAACACCATCGGGTGCCAGCTCAGTGGTCTATCGGTTAAGTGCTCTGGCGCGAGACTGGTAGGTCCTGGGTTCGAATCTCACAAGTCGAGGTCGTGGATGCGCACTGCTGAGGAGTCACACAATAGGACGAAACGGCCGTCCAAAGCTTCCAGGGTTTCGCTGGTGTTCTAGCTTCAACTGATTCACGCTTTCAATTAAAATTAATGGTCTTTTATTTTTCAAGCTTGGATCATTCAAAATAATGGTTATCACATATTGTTATGATCCATTTTGATGACTATACAGTTCAGTGTGAACGTACTCAAGTCATGCCAGATAGTGAAAAATATGACACAACTGTTTTCTCTTCTTTATTCCAGACTATTATTCATAAAAATTAATGGTAAATATGATTGTAAGAGTTTAGTGATAACATTTCTTCACTTAACTAACTTCATCCTATATGTCAAAGCAACATCTTTTACGCATATAATGTATTTTGTTGTTGTAATCTTATTGTTACAGATTGTGTTTTTTTTTAATTTTCAGCTCATTCACCGGATAATACATTTCTCGGTTTTGTTACAGAAATCTTCCCCTTTAAATCTAAATCTAATCAATCATTGTCTAGGCCTATGGCTCTTGTCTATGGAAAAGAGTCATATATGTGGAAAGTAAGTTTTCAATTGTACAATCATAGTTAATTTGTACGGTTGGTTAGATAATAAAATTCTCATAGTGCATTGTAAATTTTTTTTCTTCTTAAGGATAATTTAAGTTCATTTGCTTTTGAATAGTCAGTAGCACTGTGAAATTTATTCAGATTTATCAATATTTTTTGAAACCAGTCAAAGGAAATAAAGTGATATTAATTTCGGGACTTAGAAGGAAATAAACCTATTGTACTGTAATCAATTGTAATCTATTTCCTTTAGGGTACACAATCAAAATATGAATAAATATTTCATTTAAGAAAGTAACAAATAATTACATCTTCACTTTCCCATTTATCAAAACTTTTAATGGATGACTATATTTGGTCATTTTTATCCGAAATCTCATGACGATAACTTGCAGATTAATGAATTACAGCATAAAAGTTTTTATGACAGTTAGACAAAATAAGTGATTCACATTGTGGACATTTTGATTACGTTGACTAAACTATACAATTATTGGATTCTGAAGTCCTGAACAAAATACTTGTGATTGTAACCTATAAATAATTAATTCAGGGCATAGCTGTTTTCTGCTATTCAGTTCGAATGAATGATGTACATTTTTAACTTTTTGGTAGTTCATAATACTAAAAATACAATATTTTCATAAACTTATCTTCATGTCATTTGCAGGTTGTTGGTAATAAACTATCAGTTTGCTGATATATTTCTTAAGTAAACTTTTCTCTCCAACTGTTGTTTCAAAATACTGTGGTAAAATTCCATTAGTATTGTTTGTTAGAATCTTCCCACTGATGGTTAGGACTACAACTGGTCAGTCTAATTGGTATATGCGCGTACTGTGCGTATTGCCTCGATATAGCGTTTGAAGCGAGGGTACTGGGTTCGAGTCTCAGAGTGAACATCAACTCTGAGATGCAAGTGCATCTAGCTGACGAGTCCCAAATAGGACGAAACGCGCGTCCTGGATTTCACTTCTAGCCACTATCCACCTTTGCTTACTGTGGTAAAATGTTTCAATTCATTAAACTTTCAAATACTTAACGAGTTCTTCCTTTGCAAAAAATCAAGTTTCAGAAAACGATACTTTGTTAATATCTTTAGCTTCATTGTTTAAGATACATTTGACTCTTGGATTACACTTTTAAAATGATATAATAGGCATGCAAAAAAGCGTAGTAGATGGTAGACAAGAAATCTATAATCTCTCGGCCTGATGAAAACACTATAATGTATTCCCTGACACTTCCTTGATGTAATACTTATAAAAAACGACAATTATTTCTGTAACAAAAAAAGAGCAGTAACTATTTGGACATCTTCACCTGGTTGTTGATTGTTTACACATTAAACAGCCAATTAAGTTGAGATTACTTACATATTAGAATTCGCTTTCAAAAACAACCTTATCAGGGTCTATTTAGAAATATTTATTTTTCTGTCTACGTAAGTAGTTTTGTATATATTTGGTAAAAATTGAAAGGTAATTGTTACTATAACCTAAGATCACCTAGTGAACTATCGCAAACTAGAAGTCATTAGAACATTGTTTTTCTTCCAGTATGATATGCCCTTGACTTATAATAAAAACAACTTAATTCAGCTTTCATAACAAGCATGATACCTGTGAATCACTGAGTCAAAACTCCATGATCAATATTTTTAGCATCAGACAGTTTGTTATGTTATATGATCCCCACTCCGATGTCATTAATCCTCAAATGCTTCACACTTGCTTGTCTCCAAAGGTCAAGTCTAATGAAGTGCTGCAAAATATTAGGCTCTATAAAATCTTCAGAGAACTAGGTGAATCCATTTTTGAATGTTTATTTCATCTCAGTACATTATTCATAAGTTAATTTCATCCCTTTGGGTCCTTGACAATGAAATAAAAGTAACAAAATAGTAAATTATATTTCGAGTAATACATTGGCTTCATTTTATGTTTGTAGAATCTTTGACCTCAAAGTAATAAGAAATAATTACCAGTATTTAAGTCAATATTACTTAATATAGTGCTCTTAGTCAATCAAATTATTCCTTGTTTCTTCATCATAACATCGGTCCATTAGATACATTGTATGACTCAACAATTGAGCTTAATTATCAGTTACATTATTTCCTATTGTAATTAGTTGTTTATTTGAGGGCGAATGAAAATAACGTAGTCTTATTTCTTGTGATAGTGAAGTAATGGTAGCTCCTCATGCATTTCAAATCAATAGATGTTTATGAATGTTTTAAGTTCCATTAAAGAAGAAGCAAATACATCTACTGTAAGAAGAAGTAAACAGAAATGCTTGATGGAAAACATATTTCTCAGGAGATGCTTAATGGCAATGTTCCGAATAAACGACTACGTATTCAATGTCATAGCAGTCTTTTCATTCAATCCATCACCAAGTAGAATACAAACTATCAAAACTATTAAATATATCATTTTACCTTATATAAAAACATGAGGAAATACAACCAAATCTGCTAGGTCAGTAGTATAAAGTGTCATTCAAAGCCCGACAGTGTCTGATCAATTAAAACTTCGCAAACTAAAGAATCCAATTACAAAAGAACAAGAGCCAAATATAATCTTCAAAACAAACAGTTACAAAAGTGAGAGATGCCAAACTGTTTGAATTCACTGGTCCTTTTCTTTATCCTCGTATACACCAATTAGTGGTCAAACATCATGACATATTGCGTATTAGATCAATGCAAATGGACATTACCGCTTAATGGAGATGAAATATACATATATTTCATAATCGTTGATTTAAGTAAAAAGACGTGGTTTAACTGTCTGTAATTTATTTATATTCAATATGTGTTTCCCGTCTCTTCAAATTTACGTGAAAATCTTTTTCTTTTTTAGGATAAAACAAATTATTTGCGAATTTTGTCGGATTACTTTGAAATACATGGGAATGTGTTGGATAAAGTTGAGAACTTACCAAAATTTGTACATATACACCAAATACAACATGGTCAACCATATTTAGAATTAATGTCGAAAGCTCAAGTAAGCTGCTTATGTAGATTTTCATTGATTTTGAATTGTCTTGTTAAAAATAAGAGAATAATTTCTTTCAATGTATTATCATTGAACTGATTCAGAACCCAATTGATAATCTGACACAGTTTATATGTTTGTTTAAAACTTATTTACGCCTGTTACCCCTCGTGGAGGAGCATAGGCCGCAGTTTGTTTAAAAGTATTAAACAATAAATAATGTTCAAAAAGAATAACGATAAATTTGAAAGTACATAGCTGACGAACTGGCACTTCATCATAAATAGTCATTAGCATCGTTTATTTCTTAAGTGATCAGTCAAATATTAACAGCGAACACTGTATTTGACCCATATAAATTCTTTCGCATAGAGACTCAATTGATAAACAGAGTAAAGGTAACTTTAATGACAGTACTTCGTCACTGGAGAATTAAGACAAGTGACAATTAATTTTAGTTATACTCACAACGTTCTGTCCTTCTCTAAGTTCTCCAATTATCTATTCAAATTGTCACCTATCATTTTTTCGAATGTGAATACTATTACTAAAATAGTGATAATGGATCCAATGAATTAGTAAACCATCTTACCCATGCAACAAAAGGTTTTGAATAAAAGATAAAGTTTACTCTGTTCTTTATTCCCATAATACCGACCTTCAAGTTCAACGATCTGGAAATACTTGTTAACTACTTTATTTGGAGACAGATGTTTCACAAATCTAATATTTTGGTATCTTATTTCTTAGTCCAGTTGGAAACCGTGATCGTCTTACAGTCAAACTATCCATAAATGTCAGACTTATTTATTTATTAACTAACTGAGGATGCTAAAACTACAGAAATAAGCAGAATGGTTGTCATCGTTGACTACTGCAACCTATATAATTATTAATGATATAAAACGTGAGATTTTCTAACAATTATCTTGATAACTGATTTGTTAGTAAGTAAGTAATCTATGAGATTGCCTCGCAGCATGTTCGCGTGGTCATTAATTTAAATTTTGGTAGTCAACTCTTGATCAAGTTTCGACCAAGGTGTTATCCTCTTTATCACAGCCTAAAATTTATGATGGATGAAAATAGTCGACGTTGATGTGATTGTGTCGTATTCTTCGCTAAGTCTGTGTCGAATTTTACTGATCGATAAGACGTCAATCATTCATATTTGGTAGTTTGTATGTATAAAAAGTCATGTTTTCAGTTATATCTTCCTAGTTTATTTCCTCTAGTTATCTATTCACTATAAAGGGGGAACTAAAGTTATGTGAAACATTATCTGACAGCTTAACGTGACTGATTTCTTATGGAACAAACTGCACTTTTATGATGTCATAATGGTACATTTTCATATGATATTTTTAATTAGTGGAGATCTATTTAGTTGAAATCAATTAAGGTGTAGAGTTAAGTTGTAACTTTGAAGTTGTTGAGAGATGAGTTTTAATTGATTAACTGTAATGGAATTTTGTATTTATTTTTGTTTCTCTTATAACATAAACCACTGTAATGTTAACTAATGAAATATTTTCTAAAATATATTGTAGATTATGATTGGATTGGGATTTCCTTACGAAGGTCCTGCACCTTTAGAAGCAATCGCTAATGGTCTCATTTTTCTTAATCCTCGTTTTGATCCGCCTCACAGCAGAAGCAATCAAGCATTTTTTGCTGATAAACCTACTTTGCGAGGTGTAGGTTTAATTTTTTTTAAATGGTATTTTTACAATATGATAGCAAAATTTTTATCTATATCATGTTACGGACAATTAACTAAATTATTGTCTTATCTTTCCATGAAAAGTTACAGCTTGTATACATCAGTTGTATTGTTTCCAGAACCACTTTGTTTATTCATATTGTAAACATGTAACCCTGTTTGTTCATAAGAGTGGAGAAAATATTATCCGGACGACAGCAATAATAGATTATGATGAAACGAATATATAGAATATACTTTCAGAAGCACAGGTTTATTTATACAAGGAAGGTGTATCTGAAATCAAATATAGTAGAGACATGGTAGGCTTCATATTATTCTTAGCCCGCTGATTTTCAATACCATATGCCATATCAGTAGGTAAAAATTTCTACTTTAAAGGTTTTATTGATATTTTTTTACTTTGTATTCAACATCACTAGATATTTAATTAGGATCAGTTTGTCATGCAATAGTAAGTAGTGTCGTCTGTGTTCAATAGTCAGATACTAGTCTTGTCCATTTACCCAATTATTTCAGTATTTCGGTTTAGCTTTTCACTCGTAATGATCTGTATTCTTCCTTTTCTCACTGACTATCCTTGTGTTAGCAATTCATGACAACGTTTCTTCCGATGGACACTTTATCTTTATTCAAAACGATTTTAGTTTTGCTAAATGCTGATATGTCTTATCATGCCGTTTTATGCTGTTTTCTGATTTAAAGTACATGTAGCTGTGTAAGTGCTGATGATGACGCCACAGATGAGACAGATCTGAAGGTAATGAGAGCCAGAACAAATAATGTCAATCTGGTTCAACGTCTCGTCATTCATTTGTTTTTAATAAATCGGGAATATGACGTTTCAGCAAGCTGATTTCGACCTCTTTATTAGTCCCTCTAAACTGTAGATATTCGATAACTCGTTGTTTTAAACCTTTACTATGTCCCAGAGATTGTTAATATGCAGTGGCGATACGGAGTGAGTACATTTTAGGTTCAGTAATATGTTTGGACGTTAATGATATTTATGCTTATCATGATCATAAAACTGACGTTCCAGTGTTATTACGGAGATAAAAGTAGAGGATAGTTTGTATGTTTAACTACTGACCAGACCCTAATCGAAGCACGCTTAAATAATTCACTGGAACACTTTTCAAACTTCACGAAATGCTGTATTCAAATACATGCTAAACCAAACGACGTGTAATACAAATGAAAATGGGCGAACAAATTGAAATGGAGTACGTTAAGATTTACAAGTATTATACAATACCTACTCATAATCGAATTGTCTCGACGTGATACATGAATGGTAGGTTGACTGTGTAACTGGAGGGGATTTCCAAATGCATGATCACTGATTATCCCAGTCTTCAAATTATACAGTTCGCTAAAAATCTTCGAATATTTCATCAATATAACATAAATATCTAATTCACTAATGGTGTCAATCAGATTTCTATTCGAGCTTTGATTAGAATGATTCAAGAAACTCGCTCACTTGTGTAGGAATTTAGTTAAAATTACGAAATAATGCTTCAAAATGAGAATGGACTATGATCACCACTACAATTCGATTACGCGCCCAGAAACGACTTGGTTCCTTTGATAACTTGCAAATCAGAAGATTTTAATTAGTCCAGATAAAGTATATTCATTGGCGATCTCGTGGTATCGAAAGAATACCGAGACGTGCCAACGAATACAGGCAATAAGAGCAGAGCGTAAGAAAGTTCGAGAGGTTTCCGCCTTGTATGAGCAGGGAGCTCGACAATGACGGCCACCGGCCCAGAAGGCACGGTGGGACCAGCACCAACCCGAACTCGCTTCCGAAACCGCCTTCTGGCGTGGCTTGGAAGATGCCCGTTTAGGACGATTCGTTACGGCTTTTCGAGATCGTGACCTGGGGCGGGGGACGTAGAGGTCTGGCACATTTGACCGGTCTCGAAATCTGAGATGGGTGTGTATGCACCTATCCCTATACCTATGAGACGAACGTCGCCTAGCATCGAGATCAATGTTTGAATGTGAAGTAGAGGCAACTGTATAGTTGTCTCGGTAGCTAATTCATGCTAAGATTTTGTATGCTATGAGGGCCACCTGGTTGAGTGAAGTGTCCTCGAGCAGAGCCGTAAGAGTTGGTTGAATACTTGTTGGCAGAGTTTCGCGCCACAGTTCTTTGACTATCTCAGAGTCGGCTGTCGTGTTTCCTGAGAGAGATTGCAGGCGCGTGAGGTGGTGGCTCGGTTTATCATCACCCATAGGGTGACGTGCTAATAAAGTCCTCAGTCGTTCCTCTCTTGACGGGAGGAAATGTCGAAGGATTGCTTCCTTGAGACGATCGTAAACGTTTGAAACGTTTGAATGGATAACGGTTAAATGATTCCCAGGCAATGATTCCAGAGCGTAGGTGCACTTTACTGTTGATTTTTTATGCGGCGAATTTCAAATTGAGACTCCAGTGCCGCGAACCAAACTTCTGGATCGTGAAGGATAATTTGGACCGGTCGAAAACTTATTGCCTCTACACCTCATATTAATGCTATTTTTATCATTATCCACCATGTTAAGTTGCCAGAATATTATATATTGAAAGATATCAATATGAATACTTGCAACAGATGTGGATAGATAAGTAATAGACTGACCGCTTTGATCTTGTTTGGAAAATTGGACAAAGTTGAATTGTGCTCGAAGAATTGGTTTACCAGTTGTGGTTAACCAGATGTATTGCGTGTTCGCTTGTCGAGATTACCAGATGTGGTGGCATCGAGTCTTGATGGACTATGATCACCACTACAATTCGATTACGCGCCCAGAAACGACTTGGTTCCTTTGATAACTTGCAAATCAGAAGATTTTAATTAGTCCAGATAAAGTATATTCATTGACGATCTCGTGGTATCGAAAGAATACCGAGACGTGCCAACGAATACAGGCAATAAGAGCAGAGCGTAAGAAAGTTCGAACCAAAGAAGGCGGATAGCAGAACAAGAAGTGAGTTTGGTACAGTTAAACAAGTACAGTAAAACAATCGCTGGTACAATTGGTTACAATAATAATATTTGTTTCTATTATTCCAATCGTGTTCTTATCGAGACAGGCCGGTCACTACAGTATCATGTATTGAGGTGTAGTCGTCAAATCATTGATTCAGAGTCTTATTTGTCTGATCGATTGTGCAACCATGAAACGCTTACTTATTTAATTCTCATTCTGTTTGCATAACAAAAGATGAAATATCGTTGGTAAAAGCCATCACTTTAACAGTAATTCAAACTGACGTTCACATATCAAAGACCTATACAAGCATATGACAATTTCGAATAAATGTATTTTCTATTGCTATGGAATTAAAGTAATGAATTAATAAAGTTAAAATTCGGTAACCAATAAATAGAGAAAAACTTCATTGTATCAAAAAAATTGAAAATATACTTTGAATGGATAGTTTATTTGAAAGTGTTTAAATTCAAGTTTGTACAAAACGAGTTCCGAAAAATATTTCAATCATTTTAACTACCCTCCCTAACAGTCAAATTAAGTCACTTCCGTGAAAGATAATACTCGTGATTAAGAGGCTTTTGACTATCACCAGTTGATACAAACATAAGACAATAGAGTTCGATGTTATCATCAGTTATCTAAGTAGCTTTGATACATTGTTGAACAATCGACTGAACAAATGTAAATTTAATCCTTGTTCTCTAAGACAGAACTAGAATATCTATCTAGAGAGTTTGATAATTTAGTCGATGAATAAACGATTGTTAGTTTCATAAAATAAGCAGATTGTGTTAACTAAACTAATGCTACCAACATGAAACTAACATCAGAGATATTATTAGGCCGAAACAGGTGGTGGCTACCGAAACAATTCAGAACGTATGTTTCGTCCTATTCTGGACTTGTCAGTTGGGTCCACCTAGATTCCAGAGTTGCTGTTCATTTCAGAATTCTAAATGAGTACCTTTTGCTTCAATCGCCAAGATGCTATTCACCTACATACTGAATCCAGATATGCACTGACTTGTTCAATGGGATTAATTTCAGTTCATTTGTATCGGTCGTTTGAATCTTTCCATCAATCTTCAAGACTAGAATTTATCAATTTATCACTACTAACTACTGTCCATCTCTGCTTAAAAATGCTCTAGATTTGGTGGTTATATTGAGACAATCCACATAGGATGAACACATGCTATGAGAGATTCATCAATGTTAAATCAAAATATCGATAGCATTATTAATTCACTCGATTTCCTTGATTCAATTATGAATATCAATTTAAACTGCAGAACTTTATCTCACTAAACGTTGCTTCGCTCTTTACAAATGTTCCACTCACAGAAATGATAAGTCTCTTATGACTATATTGAAAACAACACATTCGAAACTTATATCACAAAGCATCATCTAAAAAACCCACTTCTTTCATGTACTCTGAATGCACAATTCATATTGTTTTAAATAAAAATCATTTCTACACAGTCCAAAGAATTAGATCAAAGAAAGGTTATATTAAAAATGTATGCACTACCTTGACATTGGTAGTTCACTAATTCAAACCCGAAATGTGAGTTGAACCTCTCATCCTTCCATGGCCCTAACGGCCTTTTTCAGCATGTTTTGATCATTAATTTGTACTTTCTAGATTGTGACAATTGATTGGTAATTTCAAACGAACTGCTTACTGTATGGTTGTCAGATTTTAGTGAGATAGTCAATTGTCTCCATCCGTATTTTCTTCAATACATTTCTATTTATTGCAACTGCCGATTGTACCATATTTGAATACAATATCGTAGATTATCTTTGTTGAACAAATGGAAAACAATTTTGCTTTATGATAATCATTAATAACCAAAATGCCAAATTTTCCTCCACATTAAGTATAATAAACTTGTAGTGCTATATTAAGTCCATATAGCTTATTCTAGTTTTTGAACAGGACAATCTATTCATTCTTTTTTAGTCACATTTTGACCATGTCACTTATTAGCTTATCAACCTTGACTGTTTTTATGTAGGCGTATGCGTGTGCACTTTTTATCCTATTCATCACATGTCTGTAAACTATTTTAGTCTGACTAAAAATATCGATTAATGCTTAATCAAATTGAGTTGGTTTACATTCCCTCGTCAACCGCGCACCATTTGGCTTCTCTCTTTTCTCTTCTCTTCTTCCACTTCGTACCTCTGATTGTCTGTACAGATCAATGAGTGTACAAAACATACGTATTGAAAAGTTCATTCTCGTATTTGACTTATTTACTTCCATTATTCACAAAGACTATTCAATTGGATGATTATATATGAGGATTGGCGTCATGTATATTTCGATAGTGATCAACATACGGCTTAGTTGGAATCAGACTCAGGGCCACAAAACTGTTGAGCGCGTTGTCAACATCCTCCAATCTAATTGGCGTTCAGTTATCGGGCAGTTAAAAAGTAAATGTCTGTTCTGAATTGGCACTTAATCGATTTCCTTATCTTAGAATAAATACTCTCTATACACTTCCATCAAAGTTCATTGCTCATTCAAATATTTGAGTTATGTAACTATTAACAACGTCTATTTGGGAAGGTTAAATTAATCATTTGAATTTATAAAATCCATTCTTTAAGGTTATTATCCTAATTTCAGTTTGGAATTACAATATTATTTGTTTATATATATTTATTAAATTCATTAGCATGGTAATGTAGCTGTAAATAAATCCCGAAAATCAATAGCTCTGTAAGTGTTCGACATTGGATGTTAACCACATTAGTTTTAATGAACTTATTTAGCTGAAGGCGCTGGGTCATGCATCCACACCAGATCACGTTTTAGAACGGCGTGCGCAACATCTCCTACGATAATTATCCAGATTAAATCAATCACTTCTCGATATATTGATAACCCATTAAAAATATATCTTCCAACCTTCTCTCTCCTGACATTCGATTTTACTGGATGGGCGCAATTCGATTAAGGAAGGTGTTATTGGTAAAGTGTTGTCAAACTACAATACATGTGGTATCTTCAGTAACATTTTCAATAACAATCATCATAAATTCAATTGTAGCAACTTAAAACTACACTTACATACAACGATGTGAAAGTGTTTTTTCTTTTCCGTTTTTTTTGCAATTTAATTTTTATTTAAGATTTATTATAAACTTTTAAAATTTCAATTTAATTCTTCAATAATAAATCATTTTACAACATTCCTGTCACCTAGTATTTTTTGTTTGAATCTTCCCATCGATGTGTTAGGACAGCAACTGGTCAGTCTGTAATTGGTATATGTGCATACTGTGAGTATTTCTTCGATATAGCCTTAATTCACAAGCACCGAGTCCCAGAGTGAAAATCAACTCTGAGATGCAGGCGCATCCGGCTTACGAGTCCCAAATAGGACGAAACGCACGTCCTGGATTCCACTGCTAGCCACTATCCATCTTTGCTTACATTTCATGTCAGTCTACTTTGAAAAGTGATAAATTTAACCAAATATCATTGAATATTTACTACTCTTTTGTATTATTTTCCTTTTATTTCTTCAGCTTACTAGTCAACATCCGTATATTGAAAATCATATCAGTGAACCATATTCTTATTTGATTGATATGGGCAATGAAACACAAATACGCGAAACTGCTAAACGTATTCTGACAACAATTAAAGTACGATTTCACTATTCTTCTTGAATTTTTATATATTTGCTATTAATATTACTCTAGAAAGTAAGTAATCAAACAGTTATGAGGGATTTCCAATTGTTAAAAATTAAATAGCCATAGTTATGTGATATAATAGTAGTAAAACACTAATAGAAAAAACAACTAAATAAACACTTGAACACAGATGAGATTGTAACATTTGAGATTAGATAATCATAAAACACTAAACCTTTCATTTAAGAGACATTGCATCAGTATATTTGAACAACTGAGCTATTCATTCCCTCTGAATATTTAACTACCAACTGTTTATTGATTTTCAGAGTGGAAGTTATCGTCCACATGAATTTACTCCATGGGGTTTTATTGAACGTCTAAATGCTTATTTGACACGCCAAAATATCTGCGCCACACCCTTTTACAAAGACTTGATCCGGTCTCTAATGCCGATAGCAAAAGCTGGCGCGCCTTCTACATTTAACAACTTAGATGTCCCCGGCACTTCTGTTTCATGGCCTCCAGCATCAAGTTTAAAGATAGTTTTGGGGTCTCGTGGTAAATCTTGTGCAGATGTGTGTATGAATCTGGGAACTTCAGAACATGCTTTATTACTGCCTTCCAATATTTCTGCTTACTCTATTCGTAACAACACGCAACATCAACAAATACAGAATGGTTACATTTACTATCGTTCTATTCACTCTACGCCTTCGCCAAACTTGTCTTATCTTTATACGTTTCGCTGTTCTCCAGAACACTTTCCAAGTGTTAATCATCGACTGAACCTTCAGTATTTGGGTGTTTCTTGTCCTAATATTACCTACACAACTAGTTCAATGGCACCTTATTGGGACAATACAGCAAGATCATGTGTATTTCAAGCTAATCATGAATGGTTTGACTGTACTGCCTCAGGAACCTCTAATGGGTCTGATGTATTTTCTCGTTTTTGTCCTTGTCGTGATGCTCTTCCTAACCAGATTTCTTTATGTTCTAACTGTTTATGAAAACATTAAACATACATTTGTCCAAAAGACTAACATTTTATTTGGTTTTACCAACTGTTATATTTATATTTCTGTAATAATTTTTAAATACATTTATTGCAATATTTAAACATTCCTGATGTTATATTGTCAATGAGAAACTATTATCTTATTTTTTTTAAATGAAATCCCACCTTTATAGTACTGAGATAGAAGTAGATTTTGTAAAACGGAATAAAACTTTATTGTGGCATGTATATTCAGTGATTTTTTGTAAAAACAAAATAAAGGTCACATATCTTCCCTATTTGTCACACTTTATATGTAACTACATTGATACTCAATATCTATTGTTTCCTTGTATCAATGGTAAAGAAACAAATAATTGTTTGGTTATATATAATGTACACTACACTACCGTGATTCTTAAAGTGTAAACTCAAACCAAGTCATCCATTCTTCTGCTTCACTGGCCACAGCCTTTGATTGAAGATTATAATAGTACGATAACATTCTTTCTGGCCTTTCCACACTACATTGGAGCTTCAGCCCGGTTCATTACTAAGGAATACTACCGGATTTAAACTTCTTCATTTTGCTGTTAGTGCCATCACGTGCAGAGGAACCTTTGTTATTCAATTGAACTTATTTGTGGTTGTTATCTCAGAGAGCAGCTTACAAGTAACATTCATTTCATAACAACTGTTACCGTTTTGTTGCTCAATATACCTTTTTTATGGTAAGCAGAGATGGATAGTGGCTAGCAGTGGAATCCAGGACGCGCGTTTCGTCCTATTTGGGACTCGTCAGCTGGATCTACCTGCATCTCAGAGTTGATATAATACCTTTTTTATATTTCAACTGTGACTTGTTACCTTTTGCGCTACTCATAAACATGCGCTTAGGTTTGTAGTGTTATTACTTTTTGGTATACTATTGGCAACTTTGCGTATTGTTATATTTTGAGTAGACTCTTTTACTGGGATCCATCACAACTTTACGAAACACAACTACAATGAGTAAAGAAGTCAGATATTCGAGAACAGCAGAATTGTACAGTTTGTATGCGTATTACTAAAATACTAAACTAATAATGAGATATTTGAAATATAAAAATAGAACAGACATTCACAAAACGTATGTTAACTGCCCTTCCATATATTTAACAGGAAATGCAGAATAATTCTCAAGCCTATAAAATCTTCGTAGGGTTTAGATACTTGAAATTCAGGGTTAACTACAGAATTAGTGTTAGAGAGTTTTAGTGGACTAAACAGTAGTAAGTAAAAAATATAACGAGCAGAAAAACTATGGTACGTATGACAAGAGTTCAGAAGTAACAGTGGAATAAACGACAAACATTAATACAAATGTTACTTGCAGTCACTGTGTGTTTACGTGTTTACTAAGTTCACATAATCAATAAATTTACAATCATGAAATATTGTCTTTAAACATGATATGTACACAAATTTTCTTAGATTATATTTCACGGAGAAGTATTGAGATGCCAACACTAAAAATATGTATAGTCGGTTTATTAGTAGACATAGTAGATTAAAAATAATGAAGTCGAGAACACGGTATGACAAAAGAAGCATGTAGCATTTGTGAATAATAATCAACTGTAAAGTGTATAGTAACCAGGGAAATCAGAATTACAGATCACAACAAAAATCATTTACCTAACAATCAGTAATGAAAAATGTACAATGGGGATGAAGTTTAAAAGACAGAAATATTTACGTAAAGTATTAAGATATCATGTATTGCTAAATCATTTTCTTATAACTTGTGGTCTAGATGTCCTGTTTAATGTATAACGTGATAATACCGCCAATTAGAGAGCAATGATTTGTCGATCGGAGCAATTACACATAAAACAAGTGCAAACAGCCCAGAGTCTTTATCAGTCCTTCTTCCTGCCTAGCCCTGCTTGTTAAGTCCAGAACATCAATCTCAGCCTTTTCAATATAAATCATGTATTTCAAACATACTGGGTTTATTTACACACCGAACAGACCATATCGTCCCATAAAATAGAAAATAACATTTATACACGATCTAGCCAAAAGTAGATGAGAATATGGGATATGGTAATTGATAGACTGGGCATAACTCAAGAACAGTAAATTGTATAATAATAGTTCATAGGTCAAAATAAAGCTTATAATAAGCGAGACATGAATATGAATAGTTTAGCTATTTAACAATTATACGATAACATTATATGCATAGTATTGGTTCATAAATGGATCCCAAAGTTACCATTCACTATTCTTATCCGGGCATACAGCTAATACTCTCTACCTGAAGTGTCCGGAGGAAACACGAATGTAAATGTAGATTTTTTACGAAAACGGAAAGTACGAAAGTTATGTGCAGAAGAACCTGGTGTTATTTCAATGGAAGAATATATAAACTATTTAAAAATATGAATTTGTTATAGTAGTTTATGCAATAAACTAATATGTGAAACTGTTTCATCGATCAGTGTTTGCGAAAAAGCTGAAGAAACAATGTGAGGTATTTTTACTACTGTTTTATACATTATTAGTCCGCTACTATTACGAATTGCAAATATAATAAGTTCAGTTGTGCTCACTGAGTCCTCCTATTTGATTAAAATGAACGTTTTCAAGAGAACTTATTGAACTTATTTCATATTTCAGAATATCATACAATGTTCACTAACTCTACCATCGATTTACACAGAAAAATAATATGAATTCATCAAAATTGAAGAGGTTCACACTCTCATAATGAATTAAAATATATACATATATTGGTGTAATGTAAGATGATTAAGGTGAACGTAAATCCATATATGATATTTGGTACTGATGGAAAAACTGTTTGTGTTAGTGCAAATTGAAGAAGTAACAAGTAATGTTGTACAAAAGAATTAATCAATAAAATGCACATAAATCCTTAGCCCATTTGTTGTTCTACTTCAATGGGTTGTATTTTTTTTTAAAAAATTGAATGAGTTTAACTGGCGGTTTCTGGCAATAATGGGTCACATAGAATGACTGGATAAACTAGTCTGATATTTTCACAGTTGAAATCATGAGTCAATTGAAGCTAGACCACCATCGAAAACCTGGAAGCACTGGACGGCCGTTTCCAAGTTTTCGATGGTGGTCTAGCTTCAATTGACTCATGATTTCAACTGTGAAAATACTAAATTCTCAACAAAACCCCCTCTGATCTATAATCATATGCTCACTAGTGACTGACTTCAAGAGATATTTCCTTGAGTTCTAGTGGGAAGCAGTGGCCAGTGGAGTTCTACCAGGTCTGTTGTAGAGATATCATCTCACTGAAGACAATTGGTGAACGGTCGCTCAATATCGTGGATTGGTTGGAGTTAGACATTAACACCGTTGGACGCCAGCTCAGTGATCTATCGGTTAAGGGCTTCGGCTCGAGACTGGTAGGTCCTGGGTTCGAATCTCGCTCGCGAGAGTGGGTTCGTGGATGCGCACTGCTGAGGAGTCCCATAATAGGACGAAACGGCCGTCCAGTGCTTCCAGGTTTTCGATGGTGGTCTAGCTTCAATTGACTCATGATTTCAACTATGAAAATACTAAATTCTCCACAAAGCCCCCTCTGATCTATAGTCTGATATTATCATTTTTCTGCTTTCTGTCAAGGAAGTCGGTTTTGAAGATCAATGTAGATTGTTTCACTTTCCTGTTCTTGTCAACCATAGAACATTTTACTAAAAATTTGATTATTCATACACATCATTTATCAAGAAATTTTATCAGCATCCAGACAATAGTTCACGAAAACCAAACGAATTTGTAAGTGATTAAATGTTTCATAGTTGAAAGCATGAGTCAATTGAAGCTAGACCACCATGGAAAACCTGGAAACACCGTTGGATGCCAACTAAGTGGTCTATCGGTTAAGGACTCTGGCTCGAGACTGGTAGGTCCTGGGTTCGAATCTCGCGAGTGCGGGTTCGTGGATGCGCACTGCTGAGGAGTCCCATAATAGGACGAAACGGCGGTCAAAAAAACAGTGCTTATAGGTTTCCCATGGTGGTCTAGCTTCAATTGACTCATGCTTTCAACTATGAAACATACGAAATCTCCACAAAACCCCTTCTGATGATTAAATGTTTACCAAATTCTAGACCTTAGGTATGCGAACGCGGAGTAACTGACTGTGGTTGATGCATGGCATGCAGTAGATGACTGACAAACATGAGTGGTAAAAGATATTTTGTACGTGTTTGTTTTCATGCGTGCAAGCGACAAAAAACACATTTCATATTGATTTGGCGAGAAACAGATTAGGCAATTGGAAAGCGAATGACATAAAAAGTTTATCTTATTCCAATTGTGTGTGCTGTGTACTCATCACATCTTAAGAAGTATCATATATGCTTAATTGTATAATATTGTAAATATGTGTTCGCATAGTAAGTTATTGAATTATTATTATTATTGTTAAATGCAACTTGGTTCAGTTTATACAAATCTGACTGTTAATCTAACTGTAAATAGATCATACAAAATGTGATATGTTCTTAAATCACCTCGCTTTATTTCGGGAGTCAAATTGAAATTTTAAAAGTTTATAATAAATCTTAAATAAAAATTAAATTGCAAAAAAAACGGAAAAGAAAAAACACTTTCACATCGTTGTATGTAAGTGTAGTTTTAAGTTGCTACAATTGAATTTATGATGATTGTTATTGAAAATGTTACTGAAGATACCACATGTATTGTAGTTTGACAACACTTTACCAATAACACCTTCCTTAATCGAATTGCGCCCATCCAGTAAAATCGAATGTCAGGAGAGAGAAGGTTGGAAGATATATTTTTAATGGGTTATCAATATATCGAGAAGTGATTGATTTAATCTGGATAATTATCGTAGGAGATGTTGCGCACGCCGTTCTAAAACGTGATCTGGTGTGGATGCATGACCCAGCGCCTTCAGCTAAATAAGTTCATTAAAACTAATGTGGTTAACATCCAATGTCGAACACTTACAGAGCTATTGATTTTCGGGATTTATTTACAGCTACATTACCATGCTAATGAATTTAATAAATATATATAAACAAATAATATTGTAATTCCAAACTGAAATTAGGATAATAACCTTAAAGAATGGATTTTGTAAATTCAAATGATTAATTTAACCTTCCCAAATAGACGTTGTTAATAGTTACATAACTCAAATATTTGAATGAGCAATGAACTTTGATGGAAGTGTATAGAGAGTATTTATTCTAAGATAAGGAAATCGATTAAGTGCCAATTCAGAACAGACATTTACTTTTTACCTGCCCGATAACTGAACGCCAATTAGATTGGAGGATGTTGACAACGCGCTCAACAGTTTTGTGGCCCTGAGTCTGATTCCAACTAAGCCGTATGTTGATCACTATCGAAATATACATGACGCCAATCCTCATATATAATCATCCAATTGAATAGTCTTTGTGAATAATGGAAGTAAATAAGTCAAATACGAGAATGAACTTTTCAATACGTATGTTTTGTACACTCATTGATCTGTACAGACAATCAGAGGTACGAAGTGGAAGAAGAGAAGAGAAAAGAGAGAAGCCAAATGGTGCGCGGTTGACGAGGGAATGTAAACCAACTCAATTTGATTAAGCATTAATCGATATTTTTAGTCAGACTAAAATAGTTTACAGACATGTGATGAATAGGATAAAAAGTGCACACGCATACGCCTACATAAAAACAGTCAAGGTTGATAAGCTAATAAGTGACATGGTCAAAATGTGACTAAAAAAGAATGAATAGATTGTCCTGTTCAAAAACTAGAATAAGCTATATGGACTTAATATAGCACTACAAGTTTATTATACTTAATGTGGAGGAAAATTTGGCATTTTGGTTATTAATGATTATCATAAAGCAAAATTGTTTTCCATTTGTTCAACAAAGATAATCTACGATATTGTATTCAAATATGGTACAATCGGCAGTTGCAATAAATAGAAATGTATTGAAGAAAATACGGATGGAGACAATTGACTATCTCACTAAAATCTGACAACCATACAGTAAGCAGTTCGTTTGAAATTACCAATCAATTGTCACAATCTAGAAAGTACAAATTAATGATCAAAACATGCTGAAAAAGGCCGTTAGGGCCATGGAAGGATGAGAGGTTCAACTCACATTTCGGGTTTGAATTAGTGAACTACCAATGTCAAGGTAGTGCATACATTTTTAATATAACCTTTCTTTGATCTAATTCTTTGGACTGTGTAGAAATGATTTTTATTTAAAACAATATGAATTGTGCATTCAGAGTACATGAAAGAAGTGGGTTTTTTAGATGATGCTTTGTGATATAAGTTTCGAATGTGTTGTTTTCAATATAGTCATAAGAGACTTATCATTTCTGTGAGTGGAACATTTGTAAAGAGCGAAGCAACGTTTAGTGAGATAAAGTTCTGCAGTTTAAATTGATATTCATAATTGAATCAAGGAAATCGAGTGAATTAATAATGCTATCGATATTTTGATTTAACATTGATGAATCTCTCATAGCATGTGTTCATCCTATGTGGATTGTCTCAATATAACCACCAAATCTAGAGCATTTTTAAGCAGAGATGGACAGTAGTTAGTAGTGATAAATTGATAAATTCTAGTCTTGAAGATTGATGGAAAGATTCAAACGACCGATACAAATGAACTGAAATTAATCCCATTGAACAAGTCAGTGCATATCTGGATTCAGTATGTAGGTGAATAGCATCTTGGCGATTGAAGCAAAAGGTACTCATTTAGAATTCTGAAATGAACAGCAACTCTGGAATCTAGGTGGACCCAACTGACAAGTCCAGAATAGGACGAAACATACGTTCTGAATTGTTTCGGTAGCCACCACCTGTTTCGGCCTAATAATATCTCTGATGTTAGTTTCATGTTGGTAGCATTAGTTTAGTTAACACAATCTGCTTATTTTATGAAACTAACAATCGTTTATTCATCGACTAAATTATCAAACTCTCTAGATAGATATTCTAGTTCTGTCTTAGAGAACAAGGATTAAATTTACATTTGTTCAGTCGATTGTTCAACAATGTATCAAAGCTACTTAGATAACTGATGATAACATCGAACTCTATTGTCTTATGTTTGTATCAACTGGTGATAGTCAAAAGCCTCTTAATCACGAGTATTATCTTTCACGGAAGTGACTTAATTTGACTGTTAGGGAGGGTAGTTAAAATGATTGAAATATTTTTCGGAACTCGTTTTGTACAAACTTGAATTTAAACACTTTCCAAATAAATTATCCATTGAATAAGAAAAAGAAAATTCAGCGAAGAAAATTTTCTTTTCGACGAAATCATTTACTTAAGCTGTACATTCGTATATATAGTAATATGGAAAATATATATCTAGGAGGCTAGAAAAGATTGCATTATAAATGGATTCGACAATAAATAACAAATGAGGTGACGTACTAATCAAGGGGTAAGGAAGAAAATAATTTATGGGTCAAATAATAGTTCAATTGACAGATATGAAGAAAATCGACAAACACAAAGGTCATAATAATAATAATAATCGAGTAATAATCAAGAAAACTTGTATAAGGTAATAATAATAATAATAATAATAATAATAACTGATTAGAGTTTAAATGTAAAATAGTAATTAAAAAACAAAAAACCGATAATAATCAAATAAAAGTACAGAGAAAAAAAATAACCAAAAAACGTGCCCAATGAGGGAGTTAGGGCCAAGGAAGGGTAAGAGGTTGGACAAATCGTTTCTGCACGCCAAGTTCAGGCTTGAATTCATGGATTGCCAATGCCTCAGCAGTGCATAAAATATTGATTCGACCTCCCTTTGATCCGGTTCCTTTAACTCTATAGATTATTTTAAAAGACGTCTCTTTTGGAGCAATGTGTCCGCAATTGATCAAGTGCTCTTGTATCGAACTGGTTATCTTCTTACATTCACCTTTTAGGAGCCAAGCTGGATAGTGTTCAGAGATACGTTTGGAAAGCGATCGCTTTGTGCGGCCTATATAACGTGCTCCACATGAGCAAGTAAATTTATAAATACACATCGATGTGGCCCTAAGCGAAAGTTTATCCTTAACACACACCCGAATGGTAGGCCGGCTAGAGAAAACGATTCGGAGCTTGGCTGTGTAGAAGGTTTTATTCAACGTTTTTGAAATCCGTTTATTCAGGATTTCAGCAGCCGTGTCCCCCTTGAATTCCATATTCATAAACAAGGTTTTCGTCTGCACTGTCAAAGTTATTTCTTGCTAACGTCTAGATGTTAAGTTGCTGTTGACGAACCTCGGTGGATAACCGTTTATGATGAGGGTCTGTCGAAGATGAAGTAATTCTTCATTTATTGTGTCAATAGAACAGATTCGCTTAATCCTAGATAATAAAGAGTGAATTAAGTTCCTCTTTCGATTGAGCGGAACCCAACTATGGAAATTCGTGTATTGTCCATTCCAAGTGGGTTTTCTATACATAGATCTTTGTAAATAACCATCTGGCGATCTTTTCAAACGGACACCAAGAAAATGGAATTCGTGGTTCGATTCTGCCTCTAAGGTAAATTGAATTGCAGGGTGACAGTTATTGAAAATATTTAATATTTCATTGTGGTCCATGTCATCGTCACAAATAATGAAAGTATCATCCATATATCTCTTATGTAAATGAAATTTCTCGATTATTGGACGAAGTGCTGAATTTTCTAGATTGGCCATGAAACAATCAGCCAAAAGACGACCCAATGGAGAGCCCATTGCAACTCCATCTGTTTGTCTATAGAAACCATCATTAAATTTAAATTGTACGTTGAGCGTGCATCGTAGGAGTAGTTCTTTAAGATAGTGTTTTGGGATACATATCTCCAGATTATTATTTTCAATATAGTCACATAAAAAACAGATAGTTTCTGTGAGAGGAACATTTGTAAACAACGACGTAACATCTAGTGAGAGCATTTTCTTACCCATGACGTTGATATTTCTGATTGAGTCGACAAATTCAAAGGAATCAAGAGCATTGTATTTGTTGATATGATTTTTAACAGGTTGTAAAATGTCAACTAACCATTTAGCAATAGAGTGATATGGAGAGTTGTTCATATAGTCTAGGTACGACAGAACCCGATGGTTTGAGATGTTCAAAGAGGTCACACTTGATAATGAATTCATCTTTCATCTTATCCATTCAAAGTATATTTTCAATTTTTTTGATACAATGAAGTTTTTCTCTATTTATTGGTTACCGAATTTTAACTTTATTAATTCATTACTTTAATTCCATAGCAATAGAAAATACATTTATTCGAAATTGTCATATGCTTGTATAGGTCTTTGATATGTGAACGTCAGTTTGAATTACTGTTAAAGTGATGGCTTTTACCAACGATATTTCATCTTTTGTTATGCAAACAGAATGAGAATTAAATAAGTAAGCGTTTCATGGTTGCACAATCGATCAGACAAATAAGACTCTGAATCAATGATTTGACGACTACACCTCAATACATGATACTGTAGTGACCGGCCTGTCTCGATAAGAACACGATTGGAATAATAGAAACAAATATTATTATTGTAACCAATTGTACCAGCGATTGTTTTACTGTACTTGTTTAACTGTACCAAACTCACTTCTTGTTCTGCTATCCGCCTTCTTTGGTTCGAACTTTCTTACGCTCTGCTCTTATTGCCTGTATTCGTTGGCACGTCTCGGTATTCTTTCGATACCACGAGATCGCCAATGAATATACTTTATCTGGACTAATTAAAATCTTCTGATTTGCAAGTTATCAAAGGAACCAAGTCGTTTCTGGGCGCGTAATCGAATTGTAGTGGTGATCATAGTCCATTCTCATTTTGAAGCATTATTTCGTAATTTTAACTAAATTCCTACACAAGTGAGCGAGTTTCTTGAATCATTCTAATCAAAGCTCGAATAGAAATCTGATTGACACCATTAGTGAATTAGATATTTATGTTATATTGATGAAATATTCGAAGATTTTTAGCGAACTGTATAATTTGAAGACTGGGATAATCAGTGATCATGCATTTGGAAATCCCCTCCAGTTACACAGTCAACCTACCATTCATGTATCACGTCGAGACAATTCGATTATGAGTAGGTATTGTATAATACTTGTAAATCTTAACGTACTCCATTTCAATTTGTTCGCCCATTTTCATTTGTATTACACGTCGTTTGGTTTAGCATGTATTTGAATACAGCATTTCGTGAAGTTTGAAAAGTGTTCCAGTGAATTATTTAAGCGTGCTTCGATTAGGGTCTGGTCAGTAGTTAAACATACAAACTATCCTCTACTTTTATCTCCGTAATAACACTGGAACGTCAGTTTTATGATCATGATAAGCAAAAATATCATTAACGTCCAAACATATTACTGAACCTAAAATGTACTCACTCCGTATCGCCACTGCATATTAACAATCCCTGGGACATAGTAAAGGTTTGAAACAACGAGTTATCGAATATCTACAGTTCAAAAAATATCAAAAAATATCAATAAAACCTTTAAAGTAGAAATTTTTACCTACTGATATGGCATATGGTATTGATAGTCAGCGGGCTAAGAATAATATGAAGCCTACCATGTCTCTACTATATTTGATTTCAGATACACCTTCCTTGTATAGATAAATCTGTGCTTCTGAAAGTATATTCTATATATTCATTTCATTATAATCTATTACTGCTGTCGTCTTGATGATATGTCCATAGGCAATTTGTCTTTTCTAATTACTTTTAATTTTTTGTAGCTTACACGGGAGCGTGCTCACTCACTCACGTCTTTATTTATGCCAGGCAAATAAAACCTTTCTGTCATCATCTCTATGTTTGCACGAACACCTGGATGGAAATATGACTTATCCAGACCCAGTACTGTGACACGCCAATGGCGTTCAACCGGTATGAGCAGCCTAGAGTCCATATTGGTCCTTTGTTCTCATAGTCCGTACATCAATAGCAACTCCTACTATGCAAAGCATTTATTCCAAACATACTTGGTTTGTATACCAGCCAAACAGAACTCATCACACCATGATATAGAGCATAAAATTTGCACAATGTAGTGTCTGCTGATATGTTGAGCCCATATGCCTTATTATAGCTTCAGATCACCACCTGGTTGTGGCCAAGATGAGACTGAAGCTTAAGAAAGACTGGACAACTGGACAAATAGCACTACAAAGGTTTAATACAGCCTTCCTTCGAGATGCTGACAAGCTCCAATAATTCAAGATAACTCTCAACAATAGGTTCCAAGCTCTACAGGATCTACTGAAAGAACAAGAAACTACTTTGGAGGGCAACTGGAAAGGGATAAACGAAGCACTAACTTCAACGTGTCAGGAGGTTCTTGGTCCTAAGAAGCATCATCACAAGGAATGGATCTCTCTGGGAACCCTAGACAAAATTCAAGAAAGGAAGAACAAGAAACTAGCAATTAACAACAGCCGAACACGAGCAGAGAAAGTCAAAGCACAAGCAGACTACGCAGAAGCAAACAGAGAAGTGAAGAAAAGCATTAAAGCCGACAAGCAGAAATACATGGGAGAACTAGCAACGGCGGCGGAAAAAGCTGCAAGAGAAGGGAATATGAAACAACTATATGATACAACCAAAAAATTGGCAGGGAGATATAGCAAACCAGAGAGACCAGTCAAGGACAAAGAAGGAAAGACAATCACTGAGATTCAAGAACAGAAGAAAAGATGGGCAGAATACTTCAAGGAACTGCTGAATAGACCAGCCCCATTGAATCCACCGAACATCGAAGCAGCCCACACAGACCTTCCAATAGATGTCACTCCACCAACGATCGAAGAAGTCAAGATGGCCATCAGACAAATCAAAAGTGGGAAGGCGGCAGGACCTGACAATATACCAGCAGAAGCACTGAAGTCAGACATTGAAATAACTGCAAACATGCTTCACCTTCTATTCAAGAAGATTTGGGAAGACGAACAAGTGCCAATGGACTGGAAAGAAGGATATCTCATCAAGATACCAAAGAAAGGAGATCTGAGCAAATGTGAGAATTACAGAGGCATCAGTTTGTTATCAGTACCAGGAAATGTCTTCAACACAGTGCTGCTGAATCGGATGAAAGACGCAGTAGACGCCGAACTAAGGGATCATCGGGCTGGATTCCGTAAGGATCGGTCGTGCACAGACCAGATTGCGACACTACGGATCATCGTTGAACAATCAGTTGAGTGGAACTCATCACTATACGTCAACTTTATTGATTATGAAAAGGCGTTTGACAGCGTGGACAGGAGAATATTATGGAAACTTCTTCGACACTATGGAATTCCTAAAAAGATTGTCAACATTATCCCAAACTCATACGATGGACTACAGTGCAAAGTGGTGCATGGAGGACAGCTGACAGGTGCACTTCCAGTAAGGACCGGAGTCAGACAAAGCTGTCTACTCTCCCCATTCCTCTTCCTTCTAGTGATTGACTGGATTATGAAGAATTCGACATCTGAAGGGAAATACGGAATACAATGGACAGCTCAGAATCAATTAGATGATTTGGACTTCGCAGATGACCTAGCCCTCCTCTCTCACACACACGACCAAATGCAGATGAAGACAGCAAATGTAGCAGCAGCCTCCGCATCGATAGGTCTCCACATTCACAAAGGAAAAAGCAAGATTCTCAAATGCAACACGGAGAACACCAACCCAATCACACTTGATGGCGAAACTCTGGAAGAGGTGGAAACATTCAAGTACCTGGGGAGCATCTTTGATAAACAAGGAGGATCGGATGCAGATGTAAAGGCGAGGATTGGCAAAGCAAGGGCAGCATTTCTACAATTGAACAACATATGGAACTCAAAACAACTCTCAACTAATTTCAAGGTTAGAATCTTCAATACGAACGTCAAGACAGTCCTACTGTATGGAGCTGAAACGTGGAGAACTACTACGACCATCATCAGGAAGGTACAAGTATTTATAAACAGTTGTCTACGCAAAATACTCAACATCCACTGGCCAGATACTATCAGCAACAGCGTTCTATGGGAGAGGACAAACCAGCTTCCAGTTGAAGAGGAAATTAGGAAAAGACGTTGGAAGTGGATCGGACATACATTAAGGAAATCACCAATGTGCATCACGACTCAATCCCTAACTTGGAATCCGGAGGGGAAGCGGAAAAGAGGAAGGCCAAAGAACACACTACGCCGGGAAATAGAAGCCGATATGAAAAGGATGAATAGCAACTGGAAAGGAAGGCTCAGAACAGAGTTGAATGGAGAATGCTGGTGAGCGGCCTATGCTCCTCGACGAGGGGTAACAGGCGTAAGTAAGTAAGTAAGTAAGGACAAGCCGATTTCCCTACCTATCATGAGTTACGTTTTGACCCTGTTAATTATTCACTTATTAACCCTGACTATTTTTTATGTGAGCGTATGTGTGTGTACACTTTGTATCTTATTCATCACATGTCTGTAATTTACTTAATCTGACTATAAATATTGATTAACGCTTGATAAAAGCGAGTTGGCCTACCCACCATCTCCAATGCGTGTCATTCCTGCTTCTCTCTTTTGTTCGCTTCATCCCTCTGATTTCCTGCCCAGATTAATGAATGTAAAAAATATACATATTCGAAATCCATTCTCGTATTTGGCTTATTTAATTCCGTGATTTATCAACGCGGATTAAGTCATGAATTACGCACGAGGATAGACAGGGTGTATATTCTTGCAATGATCAATAAAGTCTCATTAAAGTCAGATTAAGGCCTCCACAACAACAAGATCAAGCCAAAAAGTGGCCGTGAACGTGGGAGGCGGCAATCAATAAACTGGACATAACTTAAGAACAGTAAGTCGTATAGTAATAATGTATAGGCCAAAATGAAGCCTATAATAAGTGGAATATAGATGCATGCAATTAACTTACTGAATAGTTACACTATAAGAATATTTATGTAATGTTAGTCCATTAGCAGATCTCATAAGTTACCCGTAGTTTAATCTTCACTAGTATATAACAGTAACCGTCTCTAAAAGAATGCCAAGGGTTCTCAGGTTTGGTCTACATACTGTTATAAGGCTCTTCCGATTGCCGAGTCGAATACGTCTACTGCGATACTAATGAGTTCTTTGGTGTCCTGGTATGCAAGCGTTGTTGCTTTGGGGATGGGTTCCTTAATTGTGGAGAGTACGTCTTCCGCGATGTAATCTAAATTGATGGAATTTGCATTTCCACGAAGTTGGCCTGTTAATGGCTTCATAAGAGACGCTTGATTTGGTATGAACTGTCGGTAGAAACTTACTAGGAAGTCAGCTTCTGCTTAGTAGAAACAGTCTTCGATGTTGTCGGGCTGAAATGGCATTAGCTGAAATGAGGGTGGCGAAAGAGTCTTGATCTCAAGTAACCTAGTAGTCTGTGAGGTGGAGATGAATATAAATTATAGCAATGAGCGAAAGAAAATATATCCAATACTATGAAAGAGATCACAACATGTAAAAGCAAAGTAAAAATATGATATATAATGTTCTGAAAAAGAATAGAATAACAGCTTACTGTTTGGTGTACCAAATCACATCGGGCTGACTATTAAATATACCACAAGTATTCAAAGTTTGACAACACATTAACCACTAACGCCTTTCGTAATCGAAACGTGCCAACTCAGTGAAATCAGAAGTATAGAGTGAAGAGGTTCGAATATATTTTTGACAGAATATAGATAATTGACTAACTATGATAATCAGAAGTATTTGAATTGTAGTATAAACCAGTAATCCCAGGAATAACTCAATATAATCAGGAAGTATTAGATGAACCCGAACGAATGTATTGTATTTGGAATTCAAAATTACAACAGTCATCAATACAAAGAAGTCATTGATTTATTTAAACATCACACTAACTTAGGTTGGTAAGTGGTTGTAGATGTTAAGAATGGCTTACCCACTCGTGATTTGGTGCGGATGCGTGACCAAGCACCTTCAGCTAGGTGAGTCCATAAACACTTGTAGTATCAGTTTATATGTTAAGCCCATATACTTTATCCTAGCTACTGGTCAAGCCAATTCGCCTGTCATGAGTCATATTTTGATCTTGTTAATCATTTGCTTATTAACCTTGACTATGTATGTATGTATGACTATATATGTGTACACTTCGTATCTTATTCATCATATGTCTGTCATTCTTTTTGTCCGACTATAAATATTGATTAACGCTTGCTTAAATCGAGTTGGCTTCCCAGCCATCTCCACTATGCATCATCTTTGCTTCGCTCGCTTACATTTGCTCATGTGCTTACAACTTTCTGGTCCACATCATTTATCAATAAAAATGTAGTTGCCGCTTCCTTATGCCTTCTGATTTTATACACCGTTAAGATTGGCATAATAACGGTTATCGAAGTGAACTATTATCGAAGCACGGCACTACACACTAATGAGGTCAGCATTAAACGTCAATGAGTTACAGAGCATTGATTTTGTGGATTCATTTGCAGCTACAATTCATTCCAGCTTCTATCATTGACGGTTTCACTACTCCTAACAAACAGGAAGTAGAGGATTTGACAACTGGGAAATCTGTCTTTTAAAACATCTGTACGTCTTCATCAAACCAACTTTTTTTTAACCTGGCTGCAGATAGGAATGAAGGCGATTAGTTTTCGATACAAAATTCTGTTAACGACCCCTAAATATTTGTCCCAGAACTTAATCTACATGTGTTTCTCGTCATAGACTTGTAGTGACCGGCCAGTCTCGATAAGAACACGATTGGAATAACAATTATTATTATTGTAACCAATTGTACCAGAGATTGTTTTACTGTATTTGTTTAACTGTATCAGTTTCACTTCTGCTTTCGCTCTCCGCCTTGTTTGGTTCGAACTTGCTCACGCACTGCCTGTTCGCCTGTACTCTTTGGCACGTCTCGGTATTATTTCGATACCACGAGATCGCCAATAAATACAATTGATCTGGATTAATAAAGTCTTCTGATTTACGAGCTATCAAAGGAACCAAGCCGTTTTTGGGCGCGTAAACGAATTGTAGTGGTGATCATAGTCCGTCTTCGACTCGACATCCACTACAGACTGTATAAGTGACTTTCTAAATGATAGGAGACGGAGGGTAAGGGTAAATGGAGCCATCTCAGTGTGGGAACCTGTAAAAAGTGAATTTCTCTTAGGCACAATACTCGGTCCTCTTCTCTTTTTACTTCATGTAAATGAATTACCAACTGTAACAAAGTCATCCGTTCTACTTTTCACCGAAGACATAAATGTTTGAAGACCCATATACGGCATGTCAGATAAAATAGCACTACAATATGATCTTAACTCATTGGTGGCATGGATGGACAGATGGTCACTAGAATTAATTCCTGGCAAGATTTTAATAAACCATAAAGATTTAGGAGTCATAATAAGCAGCGATCTCAAAACTAATAGTACCTATAAAGCTGCTGCTACAAAAGTCTTTAGGGGTTATTATGGTGTATTCGTAGGTCTTTTCAGTATTTGGATGAAGAAATGTTTAGATTATTATGCCCGACTTTCGTACCACTGCATTTGGAATACGAAATTCAAACAACCATTCCTTGTTTCGAGTATGAGGCGGATATACTGGAACAAGTATAATGACGAGGGACTAAAGTGGCGAATGGTCTCCCCGACCTTTCTTATGAAGACAGAGTGAGACACCTTAACTTATTTACTTTATCTTACGGAGTGATCCAATATTGATCTAAGTATTATTATGAACTATCTCTTTCTTCCATCTAGGACTGGTCACTTGACAGAACATTCCGAGAAAGTCCAAAAGCCGAGATCAAATTGTCTACGTTTAGAGTTTCGCTTCTCTCATCGACCAATGAATTTCTGGAGTCCTCTGCCAGAACACGTAATATCAGCACATTCTGTTGATGTTTTGAGATTGAGATTGTAACTCCACAGTGTTACAAACTGCCAGGATTAATATAGGTCGATAGGCCATCTGTCTTCATTACTGTCGACTGAAGTTTCGGCGCGACAACCGAACATGTACGCTGTAGCGGCATTAAGAATCGTTACATGCGACGTTGCTAATGTTTGTTTTTCTTATTGCAGGACAGCAATCTAGATAAAAACGAACGATCCCTACGTAAACTGAACCTGCAGAACAATGAATGAAGCTATCTTGTAATATGTTTCCCTTTTTTGTACTCGTACTACGTCTTTCAGTTTTTAAAAATATATGTTTTGCGAGTACGCCGCGTTCTTACTTCAGAGGCACCTACCGATCCTGACTGTTGTGTTGTTATTTCAGATTGCTCCTGCTTCCAAGTCAACGTTAATACAACGTGCTAAAACGCTAGGTCACCCACTCGTGACGGTAGCGTCGCTTTTGTTTCTCAGTTTAACCTTAAACTATTGTACCAGGGAAAGCCTGAATCTACTGCTTATAAGCTGGTTTATGTGAGTACTCTTATTTGTGTAAAAATGACGATACTCGATAAGTTGAAACTACCCAATCTTCCTATTTCAAGGGAGCCGCTTTTGAAAGTTTTGAGGAATTGACCCCCCAAATGTCCTCAAGCTTTTGGGGAAAACCCCAAAACCGGGTGATTAGTATTAGGACACGTATATATTTGTTATCCACATGGGGATTCACTCTTTTATAAATTGATCAGATAACGGCTATATTTGCTACTTATTTATTTGTTATACTAGGTATTTATAGCATTGACGTAATCACTAGCGTTTTGCCTGTATCTTTAAAATAGCGATTTCCTTACCGGCCGTTGGCCGCATGAACGTTTTCATAGCACAAATCCTGTTTTTCACCGATATAACCACTTGTGTTTTCCGTCGTAATCCGTAACTTAACAGATTTAATTTATTCACCTAACTACATCACAAACCACTTTCTTATATTACTTTCTCATCATCAGGTATTCACTCTTTTGGTGGGTTACCTTGTATCTAATATATATTCCCAATCGGCGTTCCTGTGAAGAGTCACTTGCCGTTACTTTTGGAACAAGTCGTTTGTAAAGAGAAAATATGCCATCCGAGGATAAAAAGAAAAAGGCTCAAGCAAAGAAAGACGCGGTCAAAAAGCGAAATCAAAAGCAAACGCGGTCAGTACCAACGGTTTTAGACAACGATAGTGATGTGAAGACTGATAAGAATACAAATCCTACCCCTCAAAATGGGTTTGTATCTCAGTCTTCGAATCTCAATCAGACACGTGATGATGACTTCGTGGGTAAGTTCGTTTAGTAGTGTTTGAGTCCTAGTTTATCGAGTCATTTCCCAAGACAATTATTGATGACGCGGTAAACTAGGATCCATTTACTTTCGTTTCGTACTAGCATGATTGGACGTTAACTTTTATACTTTAATCGCTTGATGATCATTTTTGTCTTCAGTTACCTGTTCATTCATTTTGTCGAATTGACAGTCCCAGAAGATTAAAATCTAATGTTTTCAACCTCTGACTCAATAAAGTACTTAATTAATAACTTTTTTCTCATCAGATCACTTTGCAGAATAATATGAGACATCATATAGTGCGACGTTACGTAAAACATCAAAGACCAGCTTCTAGTGACTAGTTAACGTACTCATCAAATCGTTCCTTCATTTAACTAATATTCTTCAATGTTTAGTCTCATTGTCATCACTATTACGGTTCCTTCAACTACTTCGTTATCTGTCTTGCTGGCTTCATCGCACTACGCGAATGTAGTATGACTTATTAACTCACAATTGTGCCACACTATTTTACTTACGGTCGTTACACTTACTGCATCTAACTTGACAGTTTGGAGGCCAGAAGACCTTTGGAGAAACTCATCTTTGATTTCACTTTAGCTTCAGCTGTTGGGATTGTGAATAAAGAGTTTTATTTGACCATAATTTGCCACGGAAATGACCTGAGAATTTCGTCATCGTATATTCCAAAAAATTAGACCACTGACAGACTGAATACACACTAAATGATTAATATATGCACCTATATTTTAGTTTAATTAATATGGGTTACTAAATTCCAAATCAAGGATAAAATCAAAACACACAAATTGACTAACTGTCGGTCGCTGATGCACAGATGCATTTATTTATTTATAGATCTTGATTTTCCTAAATGTTTCCTACTTCCGTGAATTCATCCTCAGATAACTTGCTCTGTCTTATATTTGACTATCACTGATACCACTACTACTATTACTATTGACTAATGAGTCCTCGTGTATATGGATTCATTTTTGGAATTTTTATTTAGGTAGTGATGACGAAAATAAGGAAGTACACCAGTCGTTAGTTGAAACTTTGGAATGCTTGGATCTTGTTAGTGAACGTGTTGCTGCTTATCGGTCTGTTACTGGAGTCCTAGCTTCTCATCCTGAAGCTAGAGATGTGCAGTTTTCAAACTTGAGTATCACTTTTCATGGGAAAGCTTTATTAGCTGATACTCGTTTGGAATTAAACAATGGTCAAAGGTCTGTTATTTGGTTTACTATTGCCTTGTATTATGATTCATCTGCTTACATAATGTTTCCTAAACATGTTTGATTTTAAAGTTCTTTATGGACCTATTTGATTTTATACAGTAACGGAGATACTATTGAATATTCCATCTAACAAACCATGCATTTTAAAAAATCCAAGTTCTGAGCCCATTCGGTCTGGTCGTTTCGGTGGTATCTTAATGAAGTTGAAAAATCTGTGACTTTTTTCTCCACTCATAGTAGTAATCTTGTGCATATGTTCGCTAGATTTTAATGTATGATCAAATGAATCGCTCTGGAGCAATAAAAGATAGTTTGAGATATGTCAGTCAAAATTTTTTAGAAAGGCTGTCTAAACTAGTTTTCTTTGTAGATATACTCTTTTTCGGTTCACATCTCTAATAGAAGATTAGTCAGGAAGATATGTATATGAATGTTAACTTGATTTACCGTTGAAATAGGTGTCACATTACTAGGTCATCATCCAAGTAGGAGCTAGAATGAATATGTCACTCCGAGTTTTCATGTTTCATCAACAGGAGAAATGAACAAGGATTGGAATTAATTTTGACTGTAATAGAAATCTAAAATTATAGCAAAAAAAACAAACAAATGAAATTGAATATTATTATACCCTTCCTTACCGGTATCCCGACCGTTGCTGCTACCTTGACGTGGTGGTCGGGCTTGCCTATCGTGATGATCCAATCGAGCTATGCTGGCTGGAACAATCGTTCCTCGAGGTCCTACCATGCCAGACAGGTCGATTGAAGAGCGGTGAGACTAAAAGCAGCAAACCCAAGGTCCGAAGGCGAAGTCGTACTGCTGACTGTACAGAGGTGTGAAAGCAGTAAGGTGTTTCCTTCAGACAACCAGCATGACAGCGATGCTGCCTTCCCACAAGGAGGGGTGGGGTTAGAAAAGGTCGACCCTAAAAATGCACACCTCGCCTTATCCCACGGATATCCGTCTCCGGCGGTAAGGTTTTTTTGAAGAACGGAGCTAACACAAAAACTACCCACAAAAAGGTCGTGTATGACCGACCTCAAGCAGTTGTCCCTTGGGCACTGCGGTCACGCTCTCCGGTCATTAAGACCACTTCTAATCCAATTTCCTTTTCAGGTACCTCTAGAAGAATCCTTCCACGGTGTGGGCAACCGGGAAGTGATAACTGCCCTCATACCTCTAACAACACTCAAGACCACTGTATTCATAATCAATCTCCTTTTTCACTTCCCACTATTCCTTCTACCTTGACTTTCAACACTAAACTTCCTCTCTCGGTTTCCTCCTCAAGCGTCACCATGGCCAACGATTCTAGTGCGCGAAACGCTGTCCCAGGTCTACTAAAACCTCGCTCCAAACTACACATTGGAGCCTTCAACGTACGTACTTTAAGTCAAATCGGTCAACAGGCCTCCTTAGCTAAAACCTTAGAGTCGCGTACCATTGATGTATGCTGTGTCTCCGAAACACGCCTACAGGATCCTAGTGTGGTCATTCACTTGACCTCACCTCGCCAAAATGGACAGCCAACGAAATACACCCTCCGTGTATCTGGCGACCCGTTGGCTAGTTCTCGTGGACTTGCAGGTGTAGGTATAGCATTAAGTACAAGGGCAGAACAGGCACTATTAGAATGGATCCCCGTTAACAGTCGCCTGTGTGCTGTCCGGCTAAATAGCTCCGTAAGAACTCGGAAGGATAGGGACACACGTCGTTGTCTTTTCGTCGTTTCTGCCTACGCTCCCACTGACTGCAGCCATGATGAGGTGAAAGATGACTTTTACAGAAAGCTCTCTGAGCTTCTTCAGAAAGCTAAGCGCTCAGACATAGTAGTCGTAGCGGGTGACTTTAATGCCCAGGTAGGCAGCTTAAATCAAACAGAAAGACATCTAGGTGGGTGTTTTAGTATTCCGGCTCAACGAACCGATAATGGTGATCGTCTGTTGCAACTATGCTCAGACAATCGTTTATTTTTGGCAAGCACTAATTTTAAACATAAGGAGAGACATCGTCTAACATGGCGACCACCTGCACCAAACCAACGATGGACTCAAATAGACCATATTGTCATCAGTCATCGTTGGAGAGGCTCAATAGAAGATTGTCGCTCGTATTGGAATACTTGTTTAGACTCTGATCACGCTTTAGTACGAGCACGCATTTGTCTGCGCCTCAATGGACGCAGGAAAAGTAAACTAAGAAGACCCGTTAGGATTGAACTGGAGGACGAGAAAGCCAAATGTGAATTCCAGAGACAACTGAGTTCACATCTAGGCAGTTCTGTAAACGAGACTGACCCAGATGCTGCTTGGAAAGGCATACGAACAGCTGTGGAGACAGCAGTAACATCTATTAGTCATTTAAACCATAGGGCTCCAAAAAACCAGTGGATTTCTTCTAGGTCTATTTCACTGATGGATTCGCGTAAACTCATCCCATCAGGCTCTGAACATGACGAAGAGCGTAAACAAATTAGATCTAGGTTAACTAAAAGTCTAAGGAACGATCGTGAGCAGTGGTGGGCAACGAAAGCAAAAGAGATGGAAAAGGCAGCGGCTGTAGGCAACACCAGGCAACTATTCAGACTAATAAAAGAAACTGGAATTAAGAAGTCAAGTGTAAGTGAGACGATCTCGGAAAAAGATGGAACCCTTATCTGCTCTCTACCCAAACGTTTAGAACGATGGGCGGAACACTTTAAGGAGCAGTTTAGCTGGCCTTCAGCTACTGCACAACTACCCACTATTCCTAGAAAACCTGAATGGAACATTGAAGTAGGCCCCCCGACCCTACTTGAAGTTCAAAAGGCTATAGGTAATCTGAAACGAGGAAGAGCAGCTGGTCCTGATGGATTGGCTCCAGAGGTCTTTAAATATGGTGGTCCAATTTTAGCGATTAGGTTGACTAATATTCTGGCTAAAATCTGGGAGACGGATGTAATCCCATCCGACTGGTCACAATCACTGATTGTCCCAATATATAAAAAGGGGTCAAAATCATCCTGCGATAACCATAGAGGGATTAGTCTGACTAACATAGTATCTAAAATACTAGCCTCAATAATTATCAGGCGCCTAACTAAGACTCGTGAACTGCAAACACGAGAAAATCAGGCTGGCTTCAGACCTGGTCGTGGCTGTATCGACCACATATTCACCATTCGTCAAGTTTTAGAGCACAGACATGCTTATCGGCGTCCGACAATGATAGTTTTTCTTGACTTGAAAGCAGCATTTGACTCTGTAGACCGAGAGGTTCTGTGGCAGTGTCTGTCATTGAAAGGTGTACCTGAGAAGTACATAAACCTTGTGAAGGCTCTTTACTCGAACACTATCAGTCGAGTGAGAGCTTATGGCGAACTGTCATATGATTTTACAACCTCAAGTGGTGTCCGTCAAGGCTGTCCACTATCCCCCTTTTTGTTTAACTTCATTATAGACCTGTTGCTGCAAATGACACTCTCGTCGACTGAGTTTACAGGAATTGATCTCCTACCAGGGGGACCACTAAGCGACTTAGAATACGCAGATGACATAGTCCTGTTTGGTGAAGACGCTGACAAAATGCAGAGTCTTCTGTTGGAACTGAGTAATAATGCCAGGATGTTTGGGATGCGTTTCTCCCCATCCAAATGTAAATTGTTACTCCAGGACTGGCCTGCGTCAACACTCGAACTAAGGATAGGGAGTGAAGTAGTCGAACGCGTTGACAACTTCACTTATCTTGGAAGTCTGATCAGCCCTAATGGGTTGGTGTCTGACGAAATCTCAGCACGGATTCAAAAAGCTCGTTTGGCTTTTGCCAACTTACGTCACCTATGGCGAAGACGAGATATCCGTCTATCAATTAAGGGACGAGTATACTGCGCATCAGTTCGCTCTGTTCTACTTTACGGCTGCGAAACATGGCCATTAAGAGTAGAAGATACTCGTAGGTTACTAGTATTTGACCACAGATGCCTTAGAAATATTGCTCGCATCTGCTGGGATCACCGAGTAAGTAATAGTGAGGTTAGACGCAGGGTATTAGGGAACGATGGTAAATCAGTTGATGAGGTGATGAATCTCCATCGACTGAGATGGTTGGGCCATGTGTTACGTATGCCTGAACACCGATTACCACGACGCGCTATGATGACTAGTATTGGGGACGGTTGGAAGAGAGTTAGGGGCGGCCAAACCAAAACATGGCATCAGTGTTTGAAGTCACTAACTTCTAGCCTGAGTCATGTTGGCAGATGCAGACTACCTGGTTGGGGTCCGCGTGACTATCGTAATAAATGGTTGGAGACTCTAGGTGACATGGCTCAGAATCGATCACAATGGCGTAGGTGTATACACTCTTTATCTTCCCTTAAACCTTGAGATTAAAATTGCTTCATATCTCTCTTCCTTCCTGTACTATATCTTTCTATACAATCTTTCTTTATATACTACCACCACTAAATTAATTGCTTCTATGAATCCGGTGTTCATCTTGTTGTGCTAAAGAGGTATGGCAACTTGGACCGATGCATATATGTGCCTGGTCCTACGTTGTAGCTGACTGACTGACTGACCTTACCGGTATTATTGGCTTTTGTGAGGTTTTAGTTTCACATGGCTCACTTCTCACTTGTTGCTACGCCATGTAAAATACAGTATATATGGTGTTTATCGATTTAATGCTCTCTTCTTGCTTGGACGCGTCGCTGTCTACAATGATTCCAGTCTACATCTGGTCACGTCGATCCGCTCCCATATTGTCAGTATTTTCAGTATGTTTGGACCCAATCAAATCAAACACTAGATTTTTATGGGACAACAATGAATTCTACTACGTCGCTGCGACTAAATTTGCACCATGTCACGCACCATTTCCAACCATCGATTACAGATAATGTTGTATGATAAAGAGACTTCAAAAATAAACTATTTCGACTCGTACATACACCGAACATATAATACAAGTATGCTAATTGACGTTTTGCTAATTTTAAAAAATTAACAAAACAAGCAGTTTTCTATCATTGAACGAAAGTTGTATTGTAGATATTATCTGTAAAACAGATCCCACACGTATCTTACTAATTTATGGTTTAGATGTACTGTACACTGATTCCTTCAAGTTACTGTCATATATTGCTAGAAACGATTGTTATGTTTGGTCTTGGAGTCATTTTAAATGATGTTCATTTTTCGGAACTCTATTCATTGAATTTATGAAAGTCAAATAAGCGATCTTTAAGTCGTATAAAACTATGTGGTTGGGATCTATGAAACTAACAAAACGTTATTTACATGTATAAATGTAAATCCCGTACTTATTATATTTCAGATATGGATTGATTGGCCCAAATGGTTGTGGCAAATCTACTCTTCTCGCTGTAATAGCCAATGGAGAACTTCCTGTACCACCTCACGTTGATATTTTTCTGTTGCAACGTGAAATGACACCAACAAACAAAACTGCATTGGAGTGCGTAATGGAAGTTGACGAAGAACGTGTACGTTTAGAAAAAGAAGCTGCACAATTGGCATTAGATGATGATCCCGGTAAGACTAATAGATCTTTGTTTAATTCATCTTAATTCAGTGTTCTTGCTTTTAAGGTATTCGTCTATTTCCGGTTTAGTTTTTCTGTAAATAGGCTTAGAGAGCATAGTAACGCCACAAAAATAAATAATACTTTTTGAGTAGATATTCATACGTCAGTCAATGAACGTTAAGTGGGAAGTTCAAAGAATAACTGTTCATATTGCTGGAAATTACCACAGTAATTGCACAAAAAAACTAGTAAAACCGATAACATACAGACCGTAGCTGCTGCCTTGACATGGTGATCGGGCTTGCCTATTGTGATGACCCAACCGAGCTATATTGGCTGGAACACATATTCCTATAGGTTACACCATGCCAGGCAGGTCGATTGGGGAACGGTAAGACTAAAAGCAGCAACTCAAGGTCTGAGGGCGAAGTCGTACCACTGACTGCAGAAGGGTGTGGCAGCAGTAAGGTGTTTCCCTCAGACAACCAGCATAACAGCGATGCTGCCTTCCCACAAGGAGGGGTGGGGTTAGAAAAGGTCAACCCTAAAAATGCACACCTCGCCTTATCCCACGGATTTCCGTCTCCGGCGGTAAGGTCCTTTGAAGAACGGAAGTAACACGTCAAAAATCCCCCACAAAAAGGCCGTGCGTGACCGGCCTCAAGCAGTTGTCCCTTGAACTCTGCGGTCATGCTCCCAGGTCGTTGAGACCAACACTAATCCAACTTCTTTTTCAGGTTCCTCAACAAATACCCTTCCACGGTGTGGGCAGCCGGGAAGTGATATTAGCCCTCATACCCGTAACAGCACACGAGACCAAGTTGGTCACATTCAAATCCTTCCTACACTTGCTAATAACTCTTATCTCCACGATTAACCGTTCTCACTCTCTTTTATCACCTCGCACAGCTAGGGCAAATGATTCGAGTACACGGAACGTTATTCCTGGTCTCCTGAAACCACACTCTAAACTATATGTAGGAACTTTTAATGTCCGAACATTGTGCCAAATAGGACAACAGGCTTCCTTAGCTAAGACTTTAGAATCTCCCACCATCGATGTGTGCTGCGTCTCCGAAACGCGCATATAAGATCCGTGTAGCGTCATTCATTTCACCTTACCATGTCATGATAAAGAACCAACTTGATTCACACTTCCTGTATCTGGAAGCCCTAATGCTGCTTTCCGTGGTCTCGCTGGCGTAGGTATAGTATTGAGTCCTAGGGCAGAACTAGCTCTTTTAGACTGGATCGCAGTATACAGTCGTCTATGTGCTGTCCGACTAAATGGAACAGTAAGGAGTCAGAAAGATAGGGAAACTCATCGTTGCCTCTTTGTCGTCCCTGCCTACTCTCCCACTGACTGCAGCTTAGATGATGTAAAAGATGAGTTTTACAGAAAGCTTTCCGACCTTTTCGGAGAAGCTAGTCGCTCTGATGTAGTAATAGTGACTGGTGACTTTAATGCCCAAGTAGATAAACTAAGCGAAAGGGAAAGACACCTGGGTAGATCTTATGGTGCCATGGCTCGAAGAACAGATAATGGCGACCGTCTGTTGCAGCTATGCTCAGATAACCGCCTATTTCTTGCAAATACTAACTTTAGGCACGAGGAAAAACATCTTTTGACATAGCGACCCCCGAATTCGTCCCAACGTTGGACCCAATTAGATCATATCGCTATCAGCCACCGATGGGGGGGGGCTCAATAAAAGACTTTTGCTCATTCTGGAGCACATGTTTAGATTCAGATCATGTTCTAGTGCGAGCACGTATCTGTCTGCATCTTACTGGACGCAGGAAAGACACTGCAGGGAATCCTCTAAGGGTTCTACTCAATGATAGGCAAGCTAAGAATATATTTCAGGAACAACTGGAAAAACAGTTAGGCAGACATGTGAGTTGTGCCCACCCCGAGGAAGCGTGGAATGACATCCGGAAAGCTGTGGAAACAACAATGATATCTGCTAATACGGTATGCCATAAGGTAGGGAGAAACACTAGATTTCGGCATCTACCGCACTGATAGATGCTCGAAAACTCATCCCTCCTGGCTCTGAACATAACGAAGAGTGTAGTCAGCTTAAGCGCAGGCTAACAAGAAGCCTACGCAATGATCGTGAACAGTGGTGGGTAGCGAAAGCAAGAGAGATGGAAAAGGCAGCGGCAATAGACAACAACAGACAACTGTTCAGACTTGTTAAAGAAACCGGTATTGGGAACCCAACTATCAGCGAAACTCTCTCGGATAAAGATGGGCATACCATTCATTCTCAAACCAGGAGATTGGATCGATGGGCAGAACACTGGCCTTCAGCCACACTTCGGTTTCCTTCGATCCCCAGTCGTCCTGAATGGCAAGTTGATGTAAGTCCGAGGGTGGGGAGAGTCCGCTCTCCCTCGAAATGCTCTCATATGGCCACGCGTATATAGCCAATGCCACGGAAGTCCTACTCACTGCCTTTCCGTGGCGGGGTGTTTTTTATGAAATTGAGAGGACGAAAAGCGAATGTCCGGCCCTTTAACCAGGTTGGTGGACACGGGTAGTCCACCTAGGGGAGTTGGCAAACCCTGATTCCAAACCAGTTGTGCACATGGGCTCTAGTATCCTGAAGGAACGAATGGCGTATGAACCAATTATTGGTCACCGGCTACCATGGGAATGCATCGCCTCACGATGCTCCACTGCCTTGTGGATTAGACCTTTAGGTCGAATGCTCCGAGTGTGGCCTCTTAAGAAAACCACCTGCTTCAGTTTGGGCACCTCAGCAGTATCACAACCCTCACACAAATCTCATTTTATTTGTGCGGCGCATATGTATCTGGTGCTTCCTTGTATCAATATGTATGTGTATAAATAAAATAAAAAGAATAACATGAGTAGTATGCAAATTCATTGTGGTATCGACTTTGCATAGCTTACATATCTCTATTGCTCAAACAATATATGGCATAATAAATCACAAGTATTTTGTAAACGTGCTATGGTAGATTTTTCTTTACGTAATGTTTTTTATGGTTTGTACAGTAATGACTATTTACGGCTGGTAATTGTTCTCGTTATATTCGAAAATCAACGCTTGCTTACATTATTTTTTCAAATCTCACAATTTTAGAAACACATGAACGTTTACTAGAGGTTTATCAACGTTTAGACCATTTAGATGCGGACAAAGCTGAAGCAAAAGCAGCCGAACTTCTTCATGGTTTAGGATTTACCTCTGAAATGCAAAAGAAAGAAGTAAGACTTAAAATGAATTGAATCGTTCGTGAATTCTGTAAAACGCAATTATTTTATAATTCAAAAGTTGATCTTATACAAACATTTGTTCTATAGGTTCGTCATTTTAGTGGTGGTTGGCGAATGAGAATCGCTTTAGCTCGAGCTTTATTTGTTCGTCCCGCATTACTGCTACTGGATGAACCAACAAATCATCTGGATTTGAATGCTTGCGTTTGGTTAGAACGTCAGCTAGTCAATTATCCACGGTGTTTAGTTGTAATATCACATTCACAAGATTTTTTGAATGGTGTTTGTAACCACATTATTCTGATGAACAAGCAGAGATTGACCTATTTCGGTGTAAGTTCACTTTTTTCTCCAATTATATAATATAATTATGGATTTCTTTGAACTTCGTTTTATTCATAGTATTTTAACTCCTGGTATGTTGTTATATATATTCATTTATGGTAGTATCGATCACAAGTAGGAATATATATCACCGTTTTATCTAAACAAACACTTATATACTCTTATTTGACATTTTATTTACGAAATCTAAAATTCCATCTAGGTAGTTTTATTTTGAGTCCACGTATATATATTCCTGTGTTATGTGTATAAGTAGTCATTCATCGGGTTGCAAAGCGTTTCTAAACCGTTGGTCTGTACGCAAATCGGTCAAATAATTCTTTAAAATTTCTGGCTTAATTTATAATTTACAATGTAACGTAATCATAATTAATAAATTGTATTATTTGTTTGAACACATGAACATTGGCACAATAAATTGCAAAATCGTACAATCGTTTACTGAAATTGTCTTACCTTTCCATGAATTCTGTCAAATAAAAAAATGTTTCACTTTTTCGTGTTGGTGATGTAGACAATAGAGCAGTGTTTTCTGCTGAAGGTTTTATGTTAATTATAAGCCTTAGCGATTCGCTTGGTCAACCTGTACTAACTACGGCTTAAAGATTATGATATGGCTTCCATCGAACCGTATAATGTATTGAGAATTATATATATGAGGATATCCGATAGATATACCCTATACTTTAGCATTTTTTACTACTTCTGATACTGTTACGACGACAACTACTCTTATATTTTCCTAGAAATAATTTTGTCTCGTTTTGCTAATGTAGTATGACAGCCTGAAACGATCTACGTGTCAGGCTCCACGTTGTTTATAACTGATTAGCACTTCATACCTACTACTTCAACGTATATAAGTAGCTAAAATATTTATTAAGTATTTTTGTTATTAAACCTTTTATTCAGGGTAACTACGATCAGTATGTGCGCACTAGGTGCGAGTTGGAGGAAAATCAAATGAAGCGGTTCAAATGGGAACAAGATCAGATTGCTTCGATGAAGGTAGGTTAAAATATCAAGTCAAGAGTTTTCGAATTCACCCAAACTTTCATTGCTTTCTTTATTCGTCGGTTAGGGACTTCAGTTTTAGGCTTAGCGAACTGCGTAGTTAAAAAGCCTAACAGTATTTTGCTCTAACCTCTTTTAATTTCTAGGACTATATAGCTAGATTTGGACATGGAAACAAAAAAATGGCACGTCAGGCACAAAGCAAAGAGAAAGTTTTACAGAAAATGGTAGCTGGCGGTTTAGCTGAACGTGTCGAGGGAGATAAGACTCTAACATTCTACTTTCCTGACCCTGGGAAAATACCACCACCTGTTATTCAAGTTCACCAAGTTAGCTTTCGATATGGACCAGATAAGGTAAGACTAAATATTATTCTAACGACTTTTAGATGATCTTAGCATTTCTTACAAAATGTATTTTCTATTAAACGGTAACATGTAACTTATTCAACCATATGACTGATGATTATTGTTTAAAGTACCTTCATCATATATCCCTGGGTAGTGTTTGTTTATAAGTCTTTATAACAAAAGTGAACTACCATTTATTCAATTTAGTCAAACCCCTTTTCAGCCTATCATACTAATTTACAATGAAAACACATCCACAAAATTATGAATGGGTGGGCAAAAATGCTATTACAATTTACACTGGAATATAGGAAAGTCCGGTTATTCAATAAATGATTCTTTGGGTCTGTTTTAATTATAACCATAGCGGATTTCTAGCATCTAGTGTAGTGGTACTCACTAATGGACATAAAAGATAAAATGAGACCTTAAGACTCTCATTTACAAGCGAAATCTAATTAGTGATGTGAACAACATATCATATAAATATAATATTTGACCTTAAATAAAATGGTTTATAGTGCAACAAGTGCTTCTATTTTTATAGGTATACGCGAGACTAATATACCTTTTTCTAGTCAGTTAGGAAATAATAAACTTTTCACTTTTTAATACTTTCTCACCTCCAATATCATCGATAGATGATGGTATTAATTAGAGCAACAGTTTAAACATGAATGTGTTCTATCTTCAAACTGATGTTTACTTCAACCTGTATTATATTTTTATGTGCAATCCTTCTTTTTATATATTACTACCATTGAAGTAACTGCTTCTATGAATTTAGTGATCATCTTTTTGTGCTAACGACATGTGGCAACTGGGACCGATGCATATATGTGCCTGGTCCTACGTTATAGCTGACTGACTGTCTTCAACCTGACAAGCTAATAATGAAAGCGTCAAATATTAATGGTTGTTTATCACTTAAAAACACATAGTGAGGACTGCAGGATTATTGTCTGATCAGTCGAAGGACTCAATATTTTTTAGTTGGATATTTTAAAATAATCAAAAAAAATTATGGTTATATCAATCACTGTGTAAAGTGATTTATTTTCATTAATGATTTTCTCCAGTTTAAAATGTTTTTTTTTTCCAATTACCACTAACTCTTCCCGTTCAAATAAAATGGTTATAGTCTGATTATTTTGACAGAAATGAAGTGTTTTGTAAGCATTTGGATTAATGTCAACAGTATATTTATGTCTATTCATCTGTAACAGCTGGAAAAGGTGTAAGCGTTTATCATAATATATACACATCCAAGTTAAATGGATGGATTAGATCAAATTAGTTTCTCAGCTATGTGTATCAAGTTGAATTTTCTACTATTTTTAAGCTTAGATCCGTTCTGTTTTTTGCTCTTAACCTTAAAAATTGTGTTTTGTAGCCTTGGATTTATCGTAACATTGATTTGGCCATCGATTTAGATCGTCGCGTTGCTTTAGTCGGTCCGAACGGAGCAGGGAAATCAACTTTGTTAAAATTAGTCGCTGCTGAGGTAGGCTTTGTAGTTAATTTTTTAGATACTTATTTACATTATAAAGTTCTTTAACTGTAAATAAATCGCCATAGTGTTTTAATACAAATTACATATTTTTTGAGTCAATTTATCTTGTGCTTAATTCATTACAGTTGGATCCGACTGATGGTCTTGTTCGTCGACATTCACATGTTCGTATGGGTCGTTATCATCAGGTGGGAGACTATTCATTTTTACCTTATCTTTAGTTGAAAGTGAAAATATGCTTTAGAAAGCATAATTAGCATACTTTAAAATTGTTAATATTTCATTTCTTTCCGTAGCATCTACATGAAATGTTGGATATTAATATGAGTCCAGTCGATTGGATGATGCAGTGTTATCCGGAAATTAAGGAACGTGATGATATGAGAAAATTACTTGGACGTTACGGTTTGTCAGGGCCTCAACAAGTTAGTTGTTTATTTGGATATATTAGACTTTCTTCAATGTTCTTACTTAGTAACTTGATTGGGTGGATCTATGCTTTGAAGTTTTAGACGTCTTTTTGAAATGAATATATCAATTTGTTTCTCTCCAACGGAATAACTGTTGTCCGAATCATGATTGTTATGCAAATAAATAACATCAACTATTAAAAACTAATAGTCTATTATTAGTTGGTTTGCCAACTTATCGAACTAAGAGTTTAACGCTCATCTTTGATTTTAAAGCATAAAATGATATATTACAGGTGTGATGTGTGGTGCATATTCACTATTTCGGCATACTACTTTTGCCAGACTAATTAGGTAGCTTTAATTTTATATTGTATAAGATTTCACAATAGAGGTCAAACTAGTGTTCCCTTCAGTTTAGAAATAGAAGAAATTCATATGAACATGCTTAGGTAGGTTATCTAGGTGTGAAAACAAATTAGTACTTTTTTAAGTTCCCATAACGTCAAACTAATTGTGTTTATGTATTATATTCTGGGTTTTAAACAAAATATTACTAAACACATAAACATAGGCAAAGGAGGCACCAGACAGATATGCGCTGGGATACTTCCCGAGTACCCATACTATCATAATATAGAGTTTTTGTTATTATAAGTGGACTCTACTAAAGATGAATGTTCTACTGTACGTGTATGTACACACGCATACACTGTTAAACCCCCTCTGATCTATAATCATATGCTCACTAGTGACTGACTTCAAGAGATATTTCCTTGAGTTCTAGTGGGAAGCAGTGGCCAGTGGAGTTCTACCAGGTCTGTTGTAGAGATATCATCTCACTGAAGACAATTGGTGAACGGTCGCTCAATATCGTGGATTGGTTGAAGTTAGACATTAACACCGTTGGATGCCAGCTCAGTGATCTATCGGTTAAGGGCTTCGGCTCGAGACTGGTAGGTCCTGGGTTCGAATCTCGCTCGCTCGCTCGCGAGAGCGGGTTCGTGGATGCGCACTGCTGAGGAGTCCCATAATAGGACGAAACGGCCGTCCAGTGCTTCCAGGTTTTCGATGGTGGTCTAGCTTCAATTGACTCATGATTTCAACTGTGAAAAATTTCTGTCTTAAAGAATTATTATAGCATTCCAAACATCAGTCCAACTTGAACAAGGTTAATGAAATGTAATCAGGTACAATAAATAAGGCTTACTCGCTTTTTCATTAAGCAATAATGTGACTGATTCCTACGATTGTATCGTCAAACAGCTATCGTATACAGGTTTATCAGTAATTTTATTTCTTATATGGCATGACACTTTAGTGTAACATACATTTGTGCCACTGTTTATATTGGTTTATAACATGAGTGACTAATTGACTATTTTCTCTCGTAAGTAATTTATAAGACTTTCATATAATTTCAGGTATGCCCTATTCGTACATTATCTGATGGACAAAGATGTCGGATTATATTTGCATGGCTTGCTCAAAAAGCTCCTCACCTTTTGCTACTTGACGAGCCTACAAATCATTTAGATATTGAAACAATAGACTCACTAGCTGAAGCTATTGATAATTTCGAAGGTGGTCTACTACTTGTTAGCCATGACTTTAGACTCATATCTCAGGTATGCCTTTGAGTTTTCTTTCTTTTTTGAAACTTGATGCTAACTTTGACTACAGTCAGTATATTAAATGTAGTAATATAGCTTATTTCCAAAGCGTACTTTTATATACTTGACTATGGGGTTGTTATATCTCATCCTATGTCAAGTCCACATGAAGTTGGTTCACTTGCCTTCGCTTCGCTTCTCTCCCCCTCTTTGCTTTCTTCACTTCGTTTCTCTGATTTTCTGTCTTGATCAACGAGTGTACGAAATATACGTGTCCAAAATTCATTCTCATGTTTGACTTATTTTATTCCGTTATTTACTAACGCGAATTAAGTCGAAAATTATGTACAGGGTTATCCGGGTTGTATATTTCGATAATATCATCATACCACTACAATAGTGAACATTCAGAATAAAATCTAGAACAAGATACTACAAGGCAGCCGTCTATTTCTCCAAAAAAATAAAGTCTATGTAAAATTATTTAAACCATCCCACCTACTGATTAAAAATCGAGTAGTAAAACTATTTAGCCATCACTTATATTTTTACCATAAATGTCATTCAGTGATCATGTTACTTATATCACAAGTTCTAACTCTGTTTACTGAGGAATAGACTTCATAAGGAACTGGATTATTACGGGTGATCTCATCGTACCAAATCATTATGGACAACTAATTAAAACTAGTCAAAAAGTATTTTCAAGCGTTGTGTTATTCAGTCTGTACTTTTTGAAATTTACCGTTCTCACCAAAAAATCCTTCAGGTTAAAGAAATGTTCACTACTCTCCTGGATTGATTTTTCTAATGCCTGTATATAGAAAATAGCATTAATGAATATGAAATATCGCTTCAATTCTGTACCTGAAATTTTCTACTTTTAATTTTACTGCTCTATTGTCGATCTGCTTCGCTTGCTAGAACTACATGAAACGATTGTTAAAAGCATTGTAACTTCGTGCAGTCTTTATTGTAATATAAAGTCAATCACTGCAATAGAGTTAAAGTAACATTTGTAACATATTGTTTTACAAAGAGACTACTGTGTTTTTGTTTTTGTGGAATAAACAACCCTGTACTTTTGACTCACGTACATCACCTTTTCAATACCAAGTTATTTTTGCAGCGTAATTTTACATACCTTCTATTTAAGTTACATTTACTTTTATGACTGTCAAATAATTGCTTAGACGTTAATTGATTTCCTCGCACATATACTTGGAATCAAATAGTCGAAACTGTGATTAACGATTTCAGTGAAATATATTGAGAAATCGTTAAAGCCTAATGACTAATTTCAGTTCCTTCGACATATTCATTTGACTTTAGACCACCCATATTGATTAAAGAGTGCTAGACTGTTGTACACAAATCATCTAAATTATTTTTAGAACTAATGACTTTATAATTACAAATAGATTGTTCAATCTTTAAACTAAAGTCCCAATTTTGAATTTGTTATCTTTATAATTTTACACAGTTTACATGGAAATCCATTCAATAAATTCTTGTATCAATCATCATTCATTTTCATATATAATTAATAAATTTATTTTATTTATTTAAACACACAAATATTGGTACAAGGAAGCGCCGGATACATATGCGCCGCACAAATCTCATTTAATTTGTGTGAGGGCTGTGATACTGCTGAGGTGCCCAAAGTGAAACAGGTGGTTTTCTTAATAGGCCACACTCGGAGCATTCGACCTAAAGGTCTAATCCACAAGGCAGTGGAGCATCGTGAGGCGATGCATTCCCATGGTAGCCGGTCACCAACGACTGATTCATACGTCATTTCTTCCGTTAGTCCATGTGCACTATTGGTTCGTAATCGGGGTTTTCCAACTCCCCTAGGTGGACTCGCCGTGTCCACCAACCCGATTGAAGCGCCGGACATTCGCTTTCCGTCCTCTCTATTTCGTAAACAACACCCCCGCCACGAAATGGCAGTGAGTAGGATAAATATAATACGATATATTTTATGTTGAGAATATTGTCAATGTTTAATGTTTCCTTTTTAGGATCAAGTAAATTTAGCCTCATTAATAAATTTTATTCATAAAAATTAATTTCAATTTTTACTGTTTTTTTCATTGTTTTTTTTTAGGTTGCAAAAGAAATCTGGGTATGTGAGAATGGTACTATAACTCCTTGGGAAGGTGATATTTTCTCTTATAAAAAACATTTGATGCGAAGCGTTCTAAATGAGTCTAAATAGTTTATAAATATTCTTTGAGCGAGATTTACCATTAATATATATACATATATATATATTATATGTACAGCATTATAAATACTCCCTGTGTCTTAATCCTATCACAGATTTCTCATTTCGTTTCTTTCCTGGATGAAAATAGTAACTTTCGAGATTCAGTTGAGCTAAACTACATTTTGACTCATAATTTCTTATGTAACACTGTTATATTGTGTTTATTGTTTAGAAATATAAAGTATAGTGTGGGAAGTGTCAAATTTCCTGACCTTTTTTATTCATAATTCTATTGGTTTTTACGATATGTTGTGTGGATAAAAGACAGTTATAATTAGTGGCATTCACCAGTATATTTTAACAGTAAATTCCATTGTTAGTTAATAGAAATTGAATAGCAGTGATGGGATAAACGGAAGTCGACTTGTTTCGGCAATTTATTTTCAGTGTCTGCGCGTTTTTTAGTTTAGGTGATCTGACAAACTGATACGATGGACGAGGTCTTAATCCAGTGGGGTGTGAATAACTTACAAAATTGATTCTCGCGAATAAGCTATTACATTCAATCATACTCCTCGTGGTACTTTATGCACAAGCATGGTATTTTACTAGAAAAATCTGTTTCTGGGGCTAAGCTGTCTTCTGATATCAGTTCAACTTGGGAACTTACGTCAATAATTCTATCTCGTGAGGAGTCATCATTTGATAACTTCATATCATCTGTCGACAGACATTATTTTCTTTGTTTCTAACTAGTGTTAATTCATTTATAAAATTCTATTTCATAAAAAGACACTAGGTTTTGTCTGAACTTGATATCTTATACAATCATATCACTGTTCATAATTGTAATCCGTTGAGTAGTTGATAAGAAACTTGAAACAGATTAACTCAATCAATTAAAAATTGGCTCACAATATTGATATTGAATTTTCAACTGAATAGATTACGTAAGAAAACCGTTGATCGGTTTCATGACTTTATAAATATTTTAAAGTTTAAATCATTTTGTTTTTTTCAAAATATCCAACCAAAATAGTATAGCTGGAAATTAAGAATAAATTCAAAGGTCACAAAACAACTAATAATTATTCATTTCTCCCTATAGAATTAGTTATTATTAAGAATTGTATGGAAATTCTAAATAGAATTTCATTTATCTATCATTGTTGAACCAGGTAATCATAGTTTTAGGATATTTACGAACTTTTGTTAACCGATTTTCAATCATTGTTATATGCGATTAATTCTCAAAAGGGTGGATGAACATACGACATAAATCTGTTATCAGATAGTAAAGATAACGGAAATATAAAAGCTATGATTGTGGTACATACTACTTATGTTGACAGAAAAAAAGTAGTATGTAACTACAATGAAAAGTGGAATTCCTGGCAATAGAGGGTTGAAAAGATCGAGTTGAAGAGAACGGGGATGTAAACAGAGAGTAATTGTAGTAGCAATAAAGGAACGATGGAGTTTGAGACTATTGAATTAAGATTTGCAAATGAAGTACTTAATGTATGGTTTTTCACGTTTTACGAAAGTGGTTATCCCCACTTGAGTTCTCGTTCACTACATGACCACTGTGTTTTCTGTTGAATTAATGTAATGACTCACCAAATATAGCTTTTAACTAAAGTTTAGGTAACCTGGATATCATATATGTATTTCTACTGAGCTTAGATAAAGTCGTCAAACGTTGTCTCCCAATCATTTGCGTTAATCATATTCGGCCAAATAGAATCTACCTGCTGACATATGATGATGAGTTCACTTATAGAAGTCTCATTGAGCCTGATGAATTAGTGCCTGACAAAATTTCCGTCATCGATCCAAAAGCTCTCCTGGGTTTCGCCAACTTGAGCCATTTTTAGCATTGATTAAGTGAGTAAAAATCAGACTCTACATTTAAGTCTTACCTTACTGATCTATAAATCTATATTCTCTAGTTGTTTTTGACGCGTTCAACCGTCGTTTTGAAAATGCATTCATTATTAACCGTAGTCTAATGACTTTCATGTGAATTCGTACTTTTATTCCGCATTCTGCTTCTTTTTTCGAAGAATATTTTCTAGTTATTTTTTTAATGTACTGAATAAATATTTTTACCGTACTGTGGTGTGTGGAAGTGCATACTTTTATTAGGCCCTACATGTTCATAGATCGGTTCAGGGCATATGCAAATGCATCAGGGCTTACTATAGTTAGTCGAACTATTTAAGCACAATGACATGAAATTAAGATTGTAGAGATAAAGAAATTTGGAGAAACATTCAGTGATAAAAACATGACAAGTACTGTAGTAATAACTGACATGTTTTAATCGGCATGTAATGAATTAAGCTACGTAATTATATTGTGTGAAAATCGATTTGGTGGTCGTTGCACAATAGTCAACGAGATGACCTTTTTTCATGCTTATCAGTTTGAATATAGTGAAAGTGAATACTCAGTTATTTAGATAACCGATGAATCAATAAGATCAAATGTTTTCTACTGTAATTCATTTGTTCTCCTTCATATTAGTGGTACTGTTTTGCTTGACAGTCAAAGATATGTGGCTTCTCTAATAACGTAAACAGTTTTGAATTGACCAATCGATGTGTGGAAATTCATGTTGAATAAACAAATAAATAATTTGATATAAAAGTACGTGATCATTGTTTTAAGGTGTACTGCATCTTTATGCTTGTAGTGACTTGGCTTTGGGATAATTCCTTAGGCTTCGTATGTCAATCACCCTGATAACCGTCATTAAGCGACTAACATTCAAGGTAGAATGAGGATTATGTGCGTAGGCTTTCACACGTGATCATATTAATACAAAGTTATAGACAAGTTTTTATTGTCCGAATAATACTGTTAAATAAGTTAATTGACGGACTTGACAAATTTAATTGTAGGAGATGTGCTATATACTTACACCACCAAATAATTCATTCACTCAAAATGAAGGTAGACCTTGGCACGTACATCGGTTAAGCTCACCACACTATATCAGCACAGAAAGATGAAATCAAGACAAATACAGGAGTTGGAGAAGCAGTAACAATTACAGTGGCAACAGAAAAGATTAGGCATAGACAAGATGATTAGAGAATAAAAAGCAAATTTGTTCGTCAACTGGTATATGGATTTCAAGATAGGGTGTGCACATCTGTTCCTCAGTCATCAATTCTAAGCGGCATCTCCGAACACTGGTTATGCTAGTCATGTGAACCTTAACCAGGTGGTCTAGATCTACCTTCTCAGCTAGGTCCAACATTCATGGATTGATCCCATTTTCGGTTTGGGCTGACCAAACCAGTCATGAAGTGATAGACCTAAGGAATACTTGTAACATTCATTTTGAATTCAAACTTTTCACTGGTTTCCCCATAAAAGAGCCTTATTCAAGGTTTCGTCGTGTTTTGTTGCGGTAAAGTAACTTTAGCTCTCAAATAACTATACGTCAATAAAGTATTTCTTGAAAATTCAAACAGGCATTATTTCTAAATATTAATGTGGGCAATTTGTTAGGAAAGTAGCATTAACTGATTTCCTAACGAAGTCTCTGAAGTTAGACTTTGAAATCGAGGCATTATTTTATAGGTAGCTGTATGTAGCGAATCTCCGCCTGTAGCTCTTCTAGAGTCACTGCCGATCCCAAGCCTACACAGAGGAGAGTTGGGCACGGGGTTGGTTACCCCATCCCGTAGAAAACTAACTCGCTGAAAAAACGCAAACCAGAAAAGATTTAAACTCTGCCCTGGGAGTTGAAGGAACAATCTTGACGCCTTAGGATGGAAGCCAAGATCCTTCGTAAGTCACGAGGCCGATGCCCCTTCTAACAGCCAGAGCAACACTCTTCATAAGTACATGGAACGTCCGGACAATGTGGGAGACCGGAAACACCAGTCAAATAGCAACTGAAGTGAGGAGATACAAATTGGTAGTACTCAGAATCATTGGACACAAGCTGGAAAACAAAGGCTAGGTACGAGAGAGATGCTGCTGTACTCCGGTCACGAAGGGCGAAATGCTCTACACTCTCATGGAGTTGCTCTAATGTTATCCAGAGAAGCACGAAGTGCACTTGTAGGATGGGAATCTCATGGATCCAGAATCATCAAAGCATCATTCAAAACAAAGAACATGGGAATCACAATGAATATTATGCACCCACCAATGATAGTAACGACGACGATAGAGATCAGTTTCATAGAAGGCTGCAATCAATCATAGCGACGTGCTCAAGGAAGGACCTCACAATCCTGATGGGAGATCTAAACGCTAAAGTCATAGTGGACAACACAGGATATGAAGATATAATGGGACGACATGGAATGGGAGAGAGAAATGAAAATGGAGAGATTTACAGATCTATGTGTATCCAAGAAATTGATTATAGGCGGCAAAATATTTCCACACAAGCGCATGCACAAAGCTACATGTATCTCACCGAACCACACCACAGAGAACCAGATCACATTTGCATCAACAAAAATTTCGAAAGATAATGGAAGATATGAGAACCAGAAGAGGAGCTGACATAGCTTCAGACCACCACCTGGTGATGGCCAAAATGAAACTGAAGATAAAGGAACGCTGTATAACTAGGGGAACAGCATTAAAAAGGTTCAATACAGCATTCCTTCGAAATACAAAGAAACTGTATCAATTCAAGATAACCCTCAACAACAGGTCCCAAGGTTGACAGGATCTGCTGAAAGAACAAGAAACTACTTTGGAGGACAACTGGAAAGGGATCAAAGAAGCACTGACTTCAACGTGTCAGGAGGTTCTGGGTCACAAGAAACATCATCATAAGGAATGGATCTCTGTGAGAGCCCTTGACAAGATTCAAGAAAGGAAGAACAAGAAAATAGCAATTAACAACAGTCGAACACGATCAGAAAAAGTCAAAGCACAAGTAGAGTACACAGAAGCAAATGAGCAAGTAAAGTGTAGCATTAAAGCCGACAAGCAGAAATACATGGAAGAACTATGAACGACGGCGAAAAACGCTGCAAGAGAAGGGAATATCAAACAACTATATGATGCAACGAAGAAACTAGCAGGGAGATATAGTAAACCGGAGACCAGTTAGGGACAAAGAAGGCAAGCCAATCACGGTGATTCAAGAACAGAGGAAAAGATGGGCAGAATAATTCGAGGAACAGCTGAATAGACCAGCTTCATTGAATCCACCGGACATCGATGCAGTAGAAGCTTGACTTCAAGATCAACAGGTTGGATTCCGGAAGGATTGGTCGTGCACAGACCAAATTACGACAATACGGATCATCATGGAACAATCAGGTGAGTGAGACTCGGCACTATACATCAACTTCATCGACTATGAGAAGTCGTTTGACAGTGTGGATAGGAGAACATTAAGGAAACATCTTCGAGACTGGAGTTCCTGAGAAGATTGTTAGCATTATCCAGAAGTCATACGACGGACTACAGTGCGAATCGATGCACGGAGAACAGCTGACAGATTCATTTCCAGTAAGGACCGGGGTCAGACAGGGCTTTCTATTCTCTCCGTTCCTGATTTACTGGATTATGAAGACCTCGACATCTGAGGGAAAACACGGAATACAATGGACAGTTTAGAATCAGTTAGACGGCTTGGACTTTGCCGATGACCTAGCCCTCCTATCCCATACACACCAACAAATAGAGACGAAGACAACTAGTATAGCAGCAGCCTCTGCATCAACAGACCTCAACATACACAAAGGAATAAGCAAGATTATCAAATACAACACAGAGAACCACAAGCTGATCATACTTGATGGAAAAACTCTGAAGGATGTGGAAACATTCACGTACCTGGAAATCATCATTGATGAACAAGGAGGATCAGATGCAGATGTAAAGGCAAGGATTAGCAAAGCAAGGACCACATTCCTACAACTGAAGAACATATGGAACTCAAAACAACTGTCGACCTATATCAAAGTGGGAACCTTCAATGCAAACGTTAAGACTGCGCTACTGTATGGTGCTGAAACGTGGAAAACTACAACTATAATCAAAAAGGCACAGGTATTTATAAACAATTGTTTATACAAGATACTCGATATCTGATGGCCAGATACCATCAGCAACAGCCTTCTGTGGTAGAGGACAAACCAGATTCCAGTTGCACATGTAATTAGGAAATGAAATTGGAAGTGGGTCGGATATACATTAAGGAAATCACCAAACTTTATCATGAGGCAATCCCTAACTTGGAATGGTGAAGGGAAGCGGAGAAGAGGAAGGCCAAAGATCACACTGCCTAAGGAATAAAAGCAGATATAGAAAGGATGAATAACAACTGGAAAGGTTTGCCCAGGACTGACTTGGGTGGAAAATGCTGGCGGGCGGCCTATGCTCCTTGAAGTGGGATAACAGGCGTAAGTATGTAGCAAAATATCTAGTGAATTTACAAAACGTATTTCACCATGATGTTTCTGTAAAAATCAGCTAACTGTGAGAAATCATAAAGCTTTCGACTTCTTAGAGTCGAGTTCACATATTCAGCCGCTTAATGAAATTAGATCTGACTTATAATCAGTTGCGTTTCTGATTAAGCGCTTCATGTTTAAAAATTTTTTTAAAAACGGTCGTTTTACAAATAACGTAATTTTAAGAAGTTATTCTAAGCAGCTGGTAAACGGAAATTCCGATTAAAAACTGTAAAAGTAAACAATAGAAAACTGGTTAAATCTATCTGATCTAAAAGTTTCACAGTATAATTATAACGTCACTTTCATGACAATTGTCATATCGTTTTTTCTTCAAATGTAAAAAATATGCATAATAAACAAGGCGATCTCGAGTGCTGCTAAGAGTGTAGGGGGTTTGTCCTTCTTGGTTGTCTACATCGGAAACTATATTTGTTCTTGAGAAATCTGAAAAGGAAACTGAATTAGTAGTAGTTGTTATTAGTTTTACCGTACCATGACAAACCTGCTTGTCGCTGTTGAACTTAAGGGAGTAAATGTTCCAAACAATTTAGCTCGGCTGGGTTATCATAATGGACTTGGGTAAAAACTACTGTCAAGAGAGAAGTGTACTCAATTTTGTTGGTAAATTTTTCAATCACGAACATTTTTACAACTTTTATCTGTACTGTTCTTAGTCCTTAGTAGTATAAAGCATAATTATTTATTTTATTGGACATTGATTAGTAATAAATCGCCTGGCACCACAGTAGCCATCAAATTTATTTTACTCAAGATAAAGAAGCACATACATTCATATACACACAATCATGTATAAAAAAAATAACTGAGGATATTAAAACATTTCACCATCATCATTATTGGTTCTTAACCTATTCACAGATTTCAAACATTTGTTATTATTGTTGTGTTGAATAGCTGTTTCAGATGATTTCATTGTTACATAAGTGTAATAATATTGATTAGAATTATTATTATTATTTGTAGCTAAATAATTATTAGGACTTTTAAATCCGATGGATGATTGAAATCGTTGTTGAAATAATCTAGATGATTGTATTGGTGTACAACAAGAGACTGAAGTGAATTGAGTAGTAGTTGTTGTAGAAGCAAACATATTCATTGTTACTGCTATTGGTGTTGTTGTAATAGTAGTCGATGTTTGTAATGACGACAGACATGTTGTTGATGTTAATGATGAAATTATAGTTGAATTGGGTATAAATCTGTTATTATGTGGTAAATTTTCACTGATCACACTAACTGCAATTAATGGATTTACTTTTATATGCCTAGATTTTATATAATTATCAATGCTATTTATATGTTGATCAGTAGTATAATATAAATGTATATTATTTGTAGTTTTTGTTGAGGAGTGTTGATTTGGTGTTAGACTGTATTCATTCGATATAATTTCATTTGATGTTTCGTTTGGTTGATCATCATTATAATAATGATAAAAGCAGCCATGCATTATTGTATTAGGTTTTTCTAATGAATTTCGCAGAAACTTCACTGTCTCATTATTATTATTATTATTATTATTATTATTATTATTATTATTATTATTATTATTAGCAATAGTATTTATATTATTACAATGGTGCTGTGAATTTATTAAATCCCCTTTATTATTTTTACCATTACTACATTCGTTTTTACCACTTATAGTTTTTTGAAAACGTTTCTGACTACATTGACAATAATTCTGATGATAGTGATGTACATTACAGTTGGAATGAAACATTTCAAGTTGATCATTAGACAGATCAATGTAAGGATTATATCGATTATGAAAAGTAGACGAAGAGAATGAGGAAGCTGAAGAGGTACGATAATAGTTCGGTTCATGTTGTTGTTGATGACGATGATGATGATGTAACAGACGTTTCACTTTATTATATACTGTATATTGTTTCAAATAATTTTTGTTACCTATTAGAAAACCACATATCATACTAAGTGGTATACATATAATAAGAATAGATAATATAAGAATACCATTAAATATATGATTATATAATGATTTATAATTAAAATCAGTTTCATTATGATTACTATGATTTCTATTATTGGTATTAATATGTTTATTGTATTTTATTGTTTTTGTATTAATCACTGACGGTGTTGATTCACGAATAATCACCAAATTTAATTCTTCATTATGGAAGTTCACCTTTGTAATTTGCTTTTTTGATAAAATATTATTATTCGCATTAGATTCATCTAAAGAGAAATTAATCATTTTATTCAATTAAAGTTAATTAAAGGTATACTTGTTATTAGAATTAGAATTATCCAAAATAAGAGGATTTTGATGGAGTTTTGTTCTCTGAGCTGGATAGTTTGGTCGTGGAGCTTCCATCGTGTTTCTGAACGAAATCAATAGTACAAACTTCGGGTAGAAGTGAAGTGTTGTTCAGAAGGACGATAAAAACTCCAAGACCAAACCATCCAGCTCAGAGAACAAAATTCCATCAAAAACACCCACCTCAGCTACAAATCTTATCCACCATTTCAGAATAAGAGGATAATAAACTTAATTATTTTCATCCTATTATATGGATGGTAATTGACTATATAAATGATTATTTTCTTGTTATCATCTATGTTTTCATTTAGTTACTAGTGAATGGTTTCAAAGGTTAATTAATCAAACTATACAGAAGAAATTAATACTTTTTACTAAGATGTTTAGTTGAATGGCCATCATTTCAACAGTCAGTCAGTTAGTCACAACGTACAACTTCGTACGTACGTACATCACTTATAGTTGCCATTCCACATTAGCACAGAGATGCAGCTGCCGATTCAAATCCTAACAACTGCATTACTTACTCGGTGGTCCCACGATATACGAGCAATGCTTCGAAGACACCTATGATGGAATACTAGTAGCCTACGCATATCCTCTACTCTTATCGGCCATGTTTCACTGTTATAAAGAAGGATGGAACGAACTGCTGCACAGTAAACCCGTTCTTTGGTTGCTAGACAGATATCATGTCAACAAGACTAACAATAACAGTTATTATTATTTAAATTTACTTACATGAAAAAGCTGATAATACTTCACTAAGTAGAAGAAAGACTTACTTGAAAAACTACGGAGTAGATGATATCGTTCCAGTTGGTTAACGTAAACTTCATCATCATGATCATGATCATTACAAAAATGATATAAATTGGAATCCATTGATTTAAGTTGAGAATATGAAGAACTGAAATGTAATGTACACACACTCAAAAGTGTTAGATTTTCTCGAATGTTTGTAAAGTAAAAATTCTTTGTCTAATGAAAAGTTTATAAATAATGAACGAATTTATGAGAATATTAAATAAATTGCTTCTTCTATGTAAATACGATTGTTCACTGAATTAACTTGTAATAATTTCAATTCGATAAAATCAGATTTCAAATGTGTTTCCTTCAACAGTACCAGAAACTCATTATAATTTAAGAAAAGAATTGAAAAGAGAATAATAGGAGAACGTACAGGGGCGCTGATGCGAAAAAAGACAAAATTAATGAAAAATGACTAGTGAACATGTCTGAGATATTTCACTCATGGTCCTCAGTTACCGATTCAAGAGCAATACTTAGAAAGGCAATGAAGAAAATACTTGTGGATTTTGTAAAATATTTGCCAGTGATAAAGAGTACTGAAGATGATCCTTATTTAGAGTTGTGAAGAACGATATACGGTCTAAAATCTCCGGAAGCGTGTCCTAATGGCTCACATTTTCATCATGCTATTTATTGATGAGTATTATATTAAGTGAACCATTCTGTGTTGGCTTTTAAGATAAAGCACTATTCAAACAAACCACAGTGTAGTTAATTCACATTACACACCGAAAATCGAACCCATTACTCTTCTCTTCAAAAGTTCAATACTTAATAACAGGATTATCCAAACTCTTACATCTGAGCTGCTTAGTCCAAATAGATACTGGCTTGTGCAACAGGGACGTACCTTACTACATTTGTAAAAGTTTGAATCCGTCTGTCGTTAGGGATTGAGTGTTTGAATCGAAAGGTACTGAATTCAAGTCGTGATATGAGCATAAGTACGGGTGCAGATACATCGATTTTGTTTATTTATCGAGGGATCGAATAACTATTGTTTGCAGTGTTAATCCAACGATCTTATTTGAAAATCATACTAGGATTCAAATAATATCTCCAGTTCTGTTAATTTAAAATTCGTATCCGGTTTATAATTTTATGTTTTTCACTTATCATCACTGTATATGTTATTTGTTCTACGTTTGACGAAATTGTCTGTCACTTGTTAAGAAACAATATTACATTTTATGGAATAATTACGATTGCATAACTAAATATTTTGTGGATTGTTATCGTCTTAAATCTTTAAGTAAATAATATGTGGATTATTTGCATCATATTTTAGATTATATTTGTTAAATAGATATTAGATGATACCATAGAGTTTCATCAGCAATATGGTCTTTCTTTACAAATACCAGATAACTTTTTACAATATTAATAATCATTATGAATGGGTTTTTAATGATCAAATGAGGTCAATTGAAGAACCACAGATTTGAACAGAATATCTAGATCACTTTATTTTGTCTAAGCGATTAAGTACTGAAAGTTTTCTAGGACTCAATATTATGTATTCTGCTGTTATAATAAACTACTGATGCGTTACAGACTAGAACGAAATGCATCATTTTCGGTTCACTTGATAAGGTAAAAATTATCTGGCAAATTATTATCAAAATCACCCCTCCATATAACTACTTCACATTTTTTTTACCTGGAAAATAATAAGAAACATTATTTTAAACAATTAATCACTGAAGGACAGCAATATTTAAATAATAAACTTACTCATTTAACAAACAACTATGATTGTCATAATTCCACTTGCAGAAATGTTTATTAGTTAACTGACAATTTCTGAATAAATAGAAAATATACTACTTATAATGGCAGTAATAATCAAATATATATCAAATTAGAAAAAGAAAATTAATTCAATATCCAAAAAGGTTTTCATTTCATTTTTTGTAATTTATTATGAAACTGGTGTTAAGATTGTAATCTGTTTATTGTAGAAATGAAGAAAAAAAAATTAATTATTAATACATAAACACCCAGATATGAAATATACATGTACATATATTATATTGGTTACCTAACAATAACGCCTAAATACTTCTGTTTTTAGAAGCCCCCCCCCGTTTGTTCGCACTTGATATATTTCATATTCTATTTAATAAATTTAATATTTTCATCAAATTTCTATGTTTTAAAGGTAAAATATCGAAGTTAACGTTTGTTTATAGAAAACTGATGCACAATTGTTGATTGACTTATACACTTGTAATGTATAATCATATATCAGTTGAATTTGTGTAAAAAATTAATTAATTAAAAGTTTACTTTCTCGATAATTCTTGAACAATATTAGTGCCTGGAATATCATGATTTTAGTAAATCGTTGTGAACTACTTAGGGGTGCCATGCTAGGACGAAACGGTTGTTCAGTGCTTCCAGATTTTCAATAGTGGTCTAACATTGATATGCCCATAACTCCAATGCAATACTGCAATTATTAATGTGTTTTCATTGTTTTTTTGTTGTTCATTTTATATCTTATTGATCATGTTACCGAATAAATAATGTTTAGTAGTTGGAGGGAATCGACAGTAACCATTAAAAAATTACGGAAAATAGATTGTTGTAGGTTCTATCCTGTACAAACATATACATTATCAGTTAGCCATTTTAAATATGATTAGTTTTTTTTTAATGTGACTGGGTTGTGTAAACTGATATGACGAGATGAAACGGCAAAAGCACAATATGTTATCCATTGGAATTTTTCTTTAACATTACTTCCGTTTTAATTCATTGAGATGATTACTCATTATAGTATTTGTTCTACTTTCTAGTATGATATTTTATTCAGTATAACATTAATTTATTTATGTTATGTTTATTCAAGAAACGATATTCTTATATTGGACGAACATGCACTATACTTAACATGACATGCAGCATGTAAATGTTACAACTCACAGTATTTTTCATATATGTGATAATATTTTAATTATTAATTAAAATGGGTACACTATTAATACATAATCAGTGTATTTTCGACTACGGTCGTCGACATGTTTTCAGTTTAGTAAATTTTCACTTATACCAGTCTTGGTGTTCTTACTTCGTGTCGTGGTAATTGCAGTGGTCCCTCGTTCTTTCAAGTATAAGAGCAAGAGACGCTGATATAACACAAACTTATCACGAGCAAAGTACACTTGATTTATATTTTAAATCGTTTTCGTTACTCAATAAAATGTAAGAAATAAAGGTTTTTATCAAATATTAAATTCAAAATCATGTAACGGTAGACATGATGTCCCTGTCTCTCTACTAAAGTAATAATAATTCACAACTGTTGTATGCTGTAAATGTAGCATACGATCATCATTTGCTGGTCGCCAAGATGAAACTAAAACTCAAGAAGCACTGGACAACGGTGCGGACAACATCACAAAAGTTTAATACGGCCTTTCTTCGAGATGCTGACAAACTCAACAAATTCAACATAGCACTCAGCAACAGGTTCCAGGCCTTTCATGATCTGCTCAATAGAGAGGGAACTACCATGGAGAGCAACTGGAAAAGTATCAAGGAGACAATCGTTTCAACGTGTCAAGAGGTTCTGGGCCAAAAGAAGCACCATCACAAGGAATGGATCACTGTTGGTACACTGGACAAAATTGAAGAAAGAAGGAACAAGAAGGCAGCAATCAACACCAGCCAAACCAGAGGGGAAAAAGCCAAGGCACAAGCCGAATACACAGAGGCAAACAAGCAAGTAAAGAGGAACATCAGAACCGACAAACGTAAATATGTGGAAGATTTAGCGATGACAGCGGAAAAGGCTGCAAGAGAGGGAAACATGAGACAACTGTATGACACAACAAAGAAACATGCTGGAAATGACCGTAAACCAGAAAGACCAGTGAAAAGCAAGGAAGGCAAAGTAATCACCGACATTGAAGAACAACGGAACAGGTGGGTAGAACACTTCAAAGAACTCTTGAATCGACCAGCTCCACTGAACCCACCCAACATCGAAGCAGCACCCACGGACCTCCCAATCGATATTGGCCCACCAACAATTGAAGAGATCAGCATGGCCATTAGAAAAATCAAGAGCAGCAAAGCAGTGGGACCAGACAACATCCCGGCAGAGGCACTGAAAGCAAATGTAACAGCAACTGCCAAGATACTCCACATCCTCTTCAGTAAGATTTGGGACGAAGAACAAGTACCAACAGACTGGAAAAAAGGAATTCTGATCAAAATACCAAAGAAAGGTGATCTTAGAAAGTGCGACAACTACAGGGGCATCACTCTCCTCTCAATACCAGGAAAAGTCTTCAACAGAGTATTGTTAAACAGGATGAAGGATTCCGTGGACGCCCAACTTCGAGATCAACAAGCTGGATTTCGTAAGGATAGATCGTGCACAGATCAAATCGCAACTCTACGTATCATTGTGGAACAATCAATCGAATGGAATTCATCACTGTACATCAACTTCATCGACAACGAGAAGGCATTTCATAGCGTGGACAGGACGACACTATAGAGGCTTCTTCGACACTACGGCGTGCCTGAGAAGATAGTCAATATCATACGGATCTCCTATGATGGACTAAACTGCCAAATCGTCCACGGAGGACAACTCACCGACTCGTTTGAAGTAAAGACTGGTGTTAGGCAAGGTTGCTTACTCTCACCCTTTCTCTTTCTCCTGGTCATCGAATGGATCATGAAGACGTCAACGACTGAAGGAAAGCACGGGATACAGTGGACAGACAGGATGCAGCTTGACGATTTAGACTTCGCGGATGATCTGGCTCTTCTATCACAAACGCAACAACAAATGCAAAAGAAAACGACCAGTGTAGCAGCAGCCTCAGCAGCAGTAGGTCTCAATATAAACAAAGGGAAAAGCAAGACTCTCCGATACAACACAATATGCACCAATCAAATTACACTTGACGGAGAAGCTTTGGAGGATGTGGAAACCTTTACATATCTGGGCAGCATCATTGATGAACACGGTGGATCAGATGCAGATGTGAGGGCGAGGATCGGCAAAGCAAGAGCAGCATACTTACAACTGAAAAACATCTGGAGCTCAAAACAATTGTCAACCAACACCAAAGTTAGAATTTTCAATACAAATATCAAGACAGTTCTATTGTATGGGGCGGAGACGTGGAGAACTACGAAAGCTATTATCCAGAAGATACAAGTGTTTATTAGCAGTTGTCTACGCAGGTACTTCGGATCCGATGGCCAGACACTATCAGCAACAAGTTACTGTGGGAGAGAACAAACCAGATTCCATCCGGTGGAGGAAGAAATCAGGAGGAAGCGCTGGAAGTGGATAGGGCACACTTCGAGGAAATCACCCAATTGCGTCACAAGGCAAGCCCTCACATGGAATCCTGAAGGTCAAAGGAGAAGAGGAAGACTGAAGAACACATTACGCCGAGAAATAGAGACAGACATGAGAAGAATGAACAAGAACTGGATAGAACTAGAAAAGGAAGCACAGGACAGAGTGGGTTGGAGAATGCTGGTCGGCGGCCTATGCTCCATTGGGAGTAACAGGCGAAAGTAAGTAAGTAAGTATGCTGTAAAGCCTCTATGAAATCAAAGACGAGCACAATGTTTTGGTCATGCCACTTTCTTAGTGCGCTCATCTTATCACACTGGTTACAAAAGAAAATGCTATGCTTAAAACAATTAACTATTGCTCTGTGAACTCGAATAGCAATACTGTAGTAATGATCATATATTTCGCTTGCATCATGCGCTCTAGGTTATTTACGTCTTTGGGATAAATATTCAGTCATAACTGTTTATCAGTCACATTTCTTCAATTACTGATCCCATAAGTTTTTATTGTATTATTCCTTTTTATGCTAACCCGATCAAGTTTATGAATTGTTGTACTATTTTAAATTATATATTATAAGAAAGAAAATGTATTTGATGTTTGTACATTTATCACTGTTGCCCCCGAATGCCCTGGTACGGTCGAGAGTGGGGAGAGTCCACTCTCCCTCTCGAAATGCTCTCACATGGCCACGCGTATATAGCCTATGCCACGGAAGTCCTACTCGCCGCCTCCTCATGGAATGGGGTGTTGTTTACGAAGTTGAGAGGACGTAAAGCGAATGTTCCGTGCTTTAACCGAGTTCGTGGACAAGGCGAGTCCACCTAGGGGAGTTGGAAAACCTCGATTCCAAACCAATAATGCACATGGACTTCAGTATCCTGAGGAAACAGATGACCTATGAATCAATCGTTGGTCACCGACTACCATGAGACTGTATCTCTTCACGATGCTCCACTGCCTTATGGATCAGACCTTTAGATTGAAGGCTCCGAGTGTGGCCACCTGAGGTAACCACCTAATTCTGTTTGGGCACCTGGTCAGTTTCACACCCCTCACATAAATGAAATGAGATTAGTGTGGTGCATATATATCTGGTGCCCCTTTCTACCAATATTTGTGTTTAAATAAAATAAATAAATGCCGGAAAACAACAAGAATTATGGTGACAGTTAATAACAAAAATTACGCAAGAACTCTGATGATATTGAATTCGGTAATGCATATTATCGTAGATGATGAAATTATTGTTCCATGAATTATGTTTTATTCAATCCTTAAGTTTATACCAATCTGGAATGTGAATAATTATCAATTTAAGAACAGAATTATTGATATTATCATGCATTATTTTATTGCCTAGTTCATTCATTTTATAAAGAAAGAAATTATATATCAGTAAATAAAGAATACATTTATAATATCCCAATGAGTTGAAAATTTAGATTTTCTGACATTTCGTCACTCAGTGTAAGTCACTTTTCAAAGAAATAATTTATTAGCAAATTTGAATGAGTAGAAAATGAGATTTTCTGATATTTTGATGACTCAGTGTAAATCAGATAAAAAGTTTGATCTGATTATTTATTCTCTGTAGAAGTGACTTACCCTGAGTTACGAAATGTCAAAAAATCTAATTTTACTACTCATTAGGATATTTAAACTTTATTAATTTATTTATAACAATCTACTCAATGCTCAATTTATTGGAAATTATCAATACTTATATAAGTAGATAACTAATATTTGCTGAAATTGAAGGCAAATATCTTTAACTCAAGTTGTCAAAGATTACTGGATAGCACTAGAAAGAAATGCCCAGAACAGAGTGAGTTGGAGAATGCTGGTCGGCGGCCTATGCTCCATTGGGAGTAACAGGCGTAAGTAAGTAAATTAGTAAGTTTGTATCAATCTAGAATGAGACTAATCGTCAAGTCATGATCAGAAATATTCATATTATTTTGCATTATTTCATTGTCTAGTATTTAAATTTCAATCATATAAAGAAAGAAATTATTATAAAAATTAAAGCTATACCACCATGTAAAACCTGGGATTACTGGACGGCGGTTTCTTCCTATTGTGGGACTCCTCAGCAGTGCGCATCCATGATCTCGCCCCGCGAGATTCGAATCCAGGACTGACTTCGAAAGCTAAATCCAGGAGTTCTAGTGAGAAGCAGTGACCAGTTGAATTCAAACCACGTTTGCTGTGAGATATCAACTCACTGAAGATATTGGTGGATGTGTCACTCAATTTCATTGATTGGTTGTGGTTAGACATTAACACCGTTGAATGCCGGCCAGCTCAGTAGTCTAGAGGTTAAGTGCTCTTGCACCAGACTAATAGGTCCTGGGTTCGAATCTCACGAGTGCGGGATCGTGGATGCGCACTGCTGAGGAGTCCCACGATAGACCGAAACCGCTGTTCAGTACTTCCAGGTTTTCCATGGTGATCTAGCTTCAATTGACTCATGCTTTCAACTATGAAAATAATAAATCTCCACAAAAATTCTTCTAACTATGAAAACTAAACTTACTTGCATAAGAAATAAGTAGTACATATTATTTTATTAGGATTAAAATGAATCATTTTATTTTGTTTTAATAATAATTTTTCATTTAATCGATATGCATCCATAGAATTTCTTGTTTTTTTAATAGAATGAATAAATTTCATATTCATTGATAACATACTACTTATATCACATTTATGAGTAGATTGTATGATATAATTATTATTATCAATTATTGTAAATTGATCCATGATTTGAAATTTTTTATTTTTATTTGTTTTTATAAAATAATTAATTGTACTTAATTTATTTGAATTGAATTCAAATTTGAAATTTTGATTATATACAATTTGTTGTTTTAATTTGATACCAGTTTCAATAGTGTAGATTGTATTTTTATCTGAAATGGTTGAAGAATTAAAAAAAGCATCCATAATTAAGAAAAATTTTTAAATTGATAGGGTCATCCTATCTGATCCATATTTATATTCTGGTCATGGATCTTAAGTTTTCACTTAACATATATACAGATTCAAATTCACATTATATATGAGTTATATCAATATTAAAAATTTTATTCTATTATCATAGTTGAAATCATAAGTCAGTTGAAGCTAGATCACCATGGAGAACCTGGAAGCACTGGATGGTCGTTTCGTCCTATTATGGGACTCCTCAGCAGTGCGCATCCACGATCCCGCACTCGTGGGATTATAAACCAGGACCTACCAGTCTTGCGACAGAGCACTTAACCGACAGACTATTCTATTTGGTTTGACAATCCTAAATTTACATCCTTTATACGATGTACTTTGCCTTTAACTTGACCATTTTTTGGATTATTAGTTTGGATATATAATTGTAGAATCTGAAGAGAATTTATCGAAAAGAATATTCTTCGTTCAAATATTAGCATTTCCTGTTTAATTAAAAATTAATGTAAACAAACAAGCATTATATTTCTAAGTTTATCATCAACTGTGAATAATTGAAAATTACACTGGATGATGAAATTATCACTATTATGTAGTATTTATAAATTCACCTACTCTACTCTGTATGATTGGTCTCATCATTCTTATGTTCATGATTTTCAGTATTGTTTAAGAATATTCATTTGAACTACAATAGCTAAAGTATGTTAAATGTTCACTTATAATTTTATTGGTTCTTAAAATTATTGGCTGTTTGTAGCTGATGAAAGGCGTTAAATTGTAAGGAATTCATTTTAGTCTGTAAATCTTGTTGTAATTTGTCGATTGGAGAACCTGTATAAAGTTGATTAGTTTTTCATAATAACATTAACTAGTGAAATACTCATTGATCGTTGCGCAATATCATCGAATTGAATAAATTTATAAAATAAAACATTGAATTTTGATGTAATGATCTAAATGATGTTCTGTTCGCATCTCTCCTCCTATGAATTGTGAATACCTCAAGTTTCATTCTATGTTTGACCTTCAAAATAGTGTACAATTTTGAGGAGTTTCAAACTGGAATGAAATGGCTGCCAAGTTCTTTCTGATTTTTACAGCTGATGGGAATAGTTTCAAAGAAAACTTTCAGCTAAGAAAAAAAGATAGTCGTCGTCTACATCTATGGATTTTGGTTTTTACGATAAATCAATTCTTTCTGTAAAGTTTTGATGCCTAATGATATACGTTTCAAGCCCTTACTAGTAATGTAATTTATTTTCACTTAAAAACCTATTAAATCATTAATTAAAGACTTCAACTAACCGTAATGATATAAGTATATACATTCTTCATACTATTCTATGTAATATCAATCTAAATATTGTAGTCCTTACATATTTTGGTTTTATCCTATTTTTCCGTTTCTTAGAGCCGATTTTTAAAGAACATTTATACCAGTTCTAAGTATATGCAGTGTAAAATAATTCATTCTTAGTGTCAACCTAGTGTCAACTTATCTTAGTAAAACTAAAATAGTTCAACCGGAATATTTTCTCGTAAATTATATTAAAGCATATCTTTAGTGGATTGATACATTCATACAAAATGCATAATTTAGTACAAAATGGATAGAACGGGGCTAGAAGTAGAATCCAAGACGTGCTTTCGGTCCTATTCGAGACTCGTCAGATTGATGTAGCTCTATTATAGAGTTTATGTTCAGTTTGAGATTCGAACCCCGTATTGTTCGTTTCAAACGCCATGGTTATCTACCTAGCTACTGAATCAATATATACACTCACTTGTGCAACGGGTACAATACTTGATTCAATTTGAAATAGTTCTGACTATCTCAATGTTTATATTTTTGGCAAAAAGTTGATGAATCGTTGTTATTAATGGGATCATCCAGTACAGTTCAAATTAAATTAGTACATAATTTAGTTATTGAAGGGCACTTTGCGTAAATGTATGCAATTTTACTACGTTGTCATCGGACAAACTTTAAGCATGAAATAATCATACATTGGATACGTTGTAAAATCTTCACAGAATATTCATGATAAAATTGAAAGATTACATAGGAATGATTATTGATTACTTGGTGATCCTCATCCGAAGGCTTGACTCATTCTATGTTAACTGATAAGTAATTTATAATCATTCTAATATGACTAAATGATGTGCAGATAAGTGGTTATTTAAGTAACACCTATTTGATAAAATTTCATCATAGGGACCAATCGGTCATGATTAATATGGCGTCTTTTAGGCTTTGTATGTAATTCTAGAAGTGATACTAACTAAATTGCACCTTGTAAAGAGTATTGTAAAGATCTCACTACTTTAAATCCCATCAAAACCCCATACAACACATTGAAAAACGTCACTTTCGCTATCAGACATTGTGAATGATTTAAAATTGTTTGCAAACTTTCAAATTCCCTCAAAAGGAACCTGTTTTTGAAGTCAACTTTTATCTTAACCATTTTATTCCTGACACAAACAAAAGATGTACTTTATGTGCAATACAAACGCTTGGAAAGAAAAGCTACAATTCCTATTAAAATTTTACTACATTCTTAGCGGAATATTCTCAATATCGATAGTCTTTTGAAAGTAGAAGCTAATAGATTTTATGAAAGTGCCACGATTATTTATTTTCTGTTACCATTGTAATGAATACTCGTCGTTTATTCCTATAATTCAACTAAATCTCTAATGATCCCGTGTTATAAAACTGGTTCAATTAAATTTTTTTGGATATACTTTCTAGGAAAATTATCAAGCCAATAGTTTCATTTATTTTAACATTCTATCAACTTTCTGACCCTGCATAGCATATAGGCTTTATTATTTAGTTGTTCATCACTGTACTCGAACATTGTTCTATAAAAGTGGAACAACATTATACTTGTCTATAACATATAATAAAATTATAATTTCATCTCAAGATTGGACTATTTCAGATGTAGAAAGCTTCCACTGTCAACAGTAAACAAAATCATCACTACTTAAATCAGAAACACTTAACTATAGAAAAAAATTATGTAGAACTTACTTGTAACAATATAAATAATATCAGTTTCATTATTATCTTGAATTGAATTAGCCCAATGTACTGTGAAATCAATTGGTGTTTCTTTAGATATTATTGTTTCATTATTTAAATCATTCATTGTAAATACTTTCAATGCTTTACCAGGTTGTTTCATTAAAGTAATATGTTTATTTGTTGTGCTTGTTTGATTATCTAAGGCATTTATCATATTTAAAGCCCATACACTTGTACCAACTAATGGATGTAATGTAGCAAATTGTGAATAATAATCTGGTAGTGACTTTGATGGACATGTCTGATCAAAAATAAGTTTTTAAGAAAAAAAAATCTCAGAGAATGGATTCTTTTATCATAGAATATGTATATCATAAGTTTAGTATGATCAGTAAAAACATTCTAATGTCTATTTAATTATTAAACTTGTCTTTATTTTTTGTTTTTTGACATTACCGTTGTTGATGTCAGTAGATGCAATAAGTCAGTTATCATTAAGATCAGTTAGTACTAAGCTAATTGCCTTGATTTTGGTCATGAATTGTTTTTTAAGGGTGGACAGTCAGCAGTTATAAGATCTACGAAGTGGATTCCGTTTCATTTGAGATATTTTAGCTAGATATCCCTTCATCCCATTGTTGGTATTCATATCTCAACTTTAAATCAGTACCTTTCACTTCAAATATTGTTTATTCACAAGCTTTTATTGCGAATAAAATTTTTACTCGTCACACAAGCTATCAGATATCTAAACCAGATAGCTCGGAGGATAATGCGTTAACATTTTTAAGCGAAAGATACAGTGTTGCGGTCCCAGTGAAAGTACTGACAATAAGATGCAAGTAGATTCAGTTGACGAGTCTCAAGTAGAACAAAATGTGACTAGTGGATTCTATCAATAATTACCATTTAACTTTATTAATGATTAAATTATGTAGTACGATGTTTTGAAGCAAACTAAATTTTGGTCATAAATAAAGTTGAAGAAAAATGTAGATGGCAAAATCAAATTAAAAGATGAAATTAACTTAGTATTGTTTGTTTGAATCTTCCCATTGATGTTTACGACTGCAACTGGTCAGTCTCTCACCCCTTCCATGAGGAGGCGGCGAGTAGGACTTCCTTGGCAGAGGCTATTTACGTGTGGCCATGTGAAAGCATTTCGAGAGGGAGAGCGGACTCTCCCCATCCTCTGCCGTACCATGGCATGTGGGGGCACTGTGGCAAATTTTTCGGCCGATATAATATTTGTCCATTCTAGATAGCCAGTATGAAGATAAAATTGAAGTGGAGTTATTTGATTTTATCTAGAAACTTCTAAAAGTACACATAAACTTTGAAGAGAAAAAAACGTTTAGATAGATTAACACTCATGGATTTTAATCACATCCTGTGAATGCTCTTCTGTTAATCAAATGAATTACTCCGAAGTAAGCAACATTTATCATTAAGAAGCTGTTAGTTACTATTCTTCATAATATTTTGAAAAAGAACACAAATATAATTCGCAAATTAAGCAACTGCTTACGCAGTAATGAATCGTGATGACTTTTGTTGTCATGTTATGAAAATAGAAACTATCAAGAACCATCTTATTGATTATTAGGTAAGTTTTAATAAAAAGCATCGTGTGTTAAAGTTTATTCCTTTCCATAAGTTGATCAGTCAATGTTAACGATAAACTTGATTCATCTTTCCTTATTTATACTAACTAATAACGATGAATAATTTGTAAGCTGAATTATAAGTAACCAGCATAAAGTTTTATAGCAAGATTTCAAAGAAATGCGATTATTCCAATAAGCATCTACATTGTCTGTCGAATATTTGTATTCCAGACTAATGTAATTGACATTGATTTTCAACATGAACCAGTTATTTGGTAAGAAACAGTATAACGCGGTTACTTTCACTACATTCTAATAATCATTTTTCTATTTATCTTGTATTCTACTCATTAATCTGCATACTACTAAGAATAATTAAAAGTAGTATAATTTAATCTGTTCAGCTATCTATCTGATATATAATTTGATGACATTAACATCATCATTACTTCCTATTATTAAACACAAGATTAATTATAATTAAATTTAGTTTTATTAAAACTCACTTTAGAAGTTCTCATTATTTCTTTTGTCATTTGTGACGGTGAAACAACATCCACAGTCCATTTTGATGTATGTTTATAATAACTATAATGGGTTGATGATGAATTTGTTTCATTATTATTATTATTATCTCTCCATACCATACGAGATAAACCACTGTATGCATTATTTGATTGTTTCATTTTGATTAAATGATCAGTGTTTAAATTTTGGTCTACACTATTCAAATTGAATGCACATAATGCGTATAGACCAGAGATCGAATCAATTGTAGTCATAAGAGCATAGAAAACATGATCAGTCATATCACCTTTTATGATGTTTCAATAAGAATAAAAAAAGGATGAGAAAGAATAAGATAACATTTAATTAACATAACTATTTATCATTAAGTGATCGATTGGTTGATAAGAAAACAAACTATTTTTTTTTAAAAGTTTGCAAAGGTTGTTGAAAACTGAGAAGTACTGGATAGATGTTTTAATTTAAGCATTGGGATTCTTCAGTAGTCTAAAAAAAACTCACAGAAATATTTATGAACTCACTAGTGACTAATTTCAAGACACAATTTTAGGAGCTTTAGTGAAAAGCCATGATCAGTTGAGTAAAACCATGACTTTTGCGTGAAAGTCATCCGCGAATGAAAGTGGAAACTGGTCGTGAACCATCGCGAGTTAAATGAAGTTGGGCATATAATAAATAGATTGGCTGCAACCTAAGTGGTCTACATGTCAAACGCTCATAAAAAGAATTAAAGGTGGTAGGTTCAATTACTAGTAAAATCATGGATGTGCACTGCTAAGAAATCTAATACTATGGTAAAACAGCTATTAAATGTATTCTGTTTCTAAATCAGTGTCTTTCTAAAGTCAGTCCGTCATGAAAACTATGAAATACACATTTTTTTATATAGTGAACATTTCAGAATACTATTACAATTTTCTGTCACTTACTAACTTATAGAACAATCGTGATCCGACAAAATATTTATCTGTCCAAGTTAGCCCACTTTATTCCGCGTAACAAGAAAACAAATTAATTCGCTGGACAGGATTACAAGGAAAAAATGTCAACTATAACAGAAAATTGAACATTAGAAGTACAGGTCAACAAAGTTGAAGAGCAGATATTTATTGACCTCCATAGCTAATAGATTATTGAAATTAGGTAACTGAAAAATACTTAAGTTTATTTTTGTTTTATTTAAAGTAATTAGTCTGTTTGATAAATTTCGATAGTGTAATAAGAAGACGAAGATTATCAGAACTATGTGATGTATTAACGCAATACATTTTGAACATTCTGATCACACATATACTTGTTAAGAACATTTATAAATAAAAAAATAAAAGGTCAACTAGACTGGAAAGGGGGGGTGAGAGGAGACAAGGATAATAAAAATAATAATGTGAAAACAATTTGAAACCTCATCACTCTGAATAATAAGCTAATGTTACCAGGGTAAGTTTAAGGTGAGAACAAACCTTATGCACCTTATGTTCTTAACAAGTATATGTGTGATCAGATTGTTTGAAATGTGTAGCGTTAATATATCAAATAGTTCTGATAATCTTTGTTTATTTGTTTTATTGTTTAATTAGAAGAAAAGATTGAAAATAGTCATTCGTCGATTACAGTATTACCATGATGATGGAGAATAATAATTCTGTTTCATTGGTTTTAACATTAACCATCTTATTTGTATATTTTTCAGCTAGTTTCTTGTTAAATTATTTTATAAGTTTATCTTGTACATTGTTTCATGTTTTATACAATCCGTGTTGGTCTTTAAACAATTAACATTTTAAGCAATACATGAATGTACTTCTTAGTGGAGTCCGGGGACCCAGCTTCTCAATTAGGTCATTTTTCGATAGATTTGTATATTTTTCAGTATATACTGTGAGAAATATCATTTAATTGGTAAATAAAAATTGGTTTTAATAATGCAAAATCTGTTAATGAATAGCCAATAAAAATCAACTTACCTCTGGAATAAACCACAACGTTTAAATGAATTATACGATCTGAATATCTCTATATACTTTTTAGATTGTAAGCAAAGATGGATAGTGGCTATCACCGGAATCCAGGGCGCGCGTTTCGTCCTATTTGGGACTCGTCAGCTGGATGTACCTGCATCTCAGAGTTGATGTTCACTCTGGGACTCGGACCCATTACCTTTCGCATCAAACGCCATCGCGTTATTTACTCAGCTACTGAGTCCTGATAGCTACTTGCTTCTGCAGTGTGGTGAAGTTTTAAATTCCATCTTTGCTTACAATGCTAGTGAAATAATGCTGTATTGAGGTAATACGCACAGTATGCACGTATGCCAATAAGAGACTGACCAGTTGCATTCCTAAACATCAATAGGAAGATTCAAACAAACAATACTTATTACTTTTTAGACTGTTTTAGGATATATAAATAATTAAAATATTTCCTTTATTTGAAATGGATGATATTGAAATATAGGACTTTCAGCAACATTTATGGCTTGTACTTCCATAAGTAGACATTATTTTACTCACCACATTTGATGTTGATGCTATCCACTGATACCAAATTTTCGAGATGATATCTTGAATATATATATATATATATATATATATATATTAGTTATGTATTTCCTACTTTGCAATTAAGTTTATCATTATTTTCTCTCCCTAATCATAGTGATCTTAGGCATCCGATAATTTTTTTTCAATTTACAATCATTTAAAATTTATCAAACCCAATAAATTTTATTATCCAAACGATGATTATCTTAGCTACCAACAAGTAAATAAAATGTTTTGTCATCTCGAAACTGGTCTTTTTTTATTTATTTAAATTGAGAAAATGTTTTTTTTCTTGGAAAATGGCAATACCAGCTTTAAAAATTAACGAGATACTATAAGTTTTTCATCCCGAATCAAAATGTTTGGAATGATAAATACTTCCTAACCTTCATGATAGGATATCTAAATTATAGTCTTTAGTTAACTTACCTATGTCAATGAGAAAAGTAACCAAACATTACTTAGTATTTGATCAAAGGTTATTTACAGCTACTAAATTCTAACTGGGCTATCAAATGTTTAGCAAGAAATCGTGTATTGAGTAAAGAATGAAGCAAGAAAAAAACTATTTTAAAGAAGAGAAAGAATATTATTCTAGTTTAAACAACTAGTAAGTTCATTTATTTAAAAATTAATACAATACTATTCTCTCGTCTGGTTTATAGATAATAAGATTTCAAATAATAACACTAAGCTCTTAATGTACACATCAAAATATTATCGGTTACCAAGTTATCAGAGTTTATATGATATTATTGAAAGATGTTAGTAATTTTAAAGAGAGTCAAACCATTCATACTTAATGATAAAATTTATATCTCACCATTAAAATGATTTTTGATTTATAACAATCTTACGAATCAGATCGTCAAACTTTGTGAGTAAAAATACTTTATAATTTTTCAAGGTTTGATACTTCAAATCAAAAAGTAATATCATCATTATTAGCACGTAAATTTATTATGATTCCAATAATATTTCTATCTTCAGTGTTGCAAGCTGAAAAACGTAAACATTTTTGACGGTGGTCTAAAGTAGTCTGAAAGAAACACTATATACCCTAGGATTCGTGATGGATAAAACTTTCTTGAAAAGCGTATCTGCATTCTTAAAGGAACTGATGCTCCATGTAGGATTCGAAGTAACTTCGACCAGCTTCAAAGTCAAAGACAATATTCGTGGACAACTTACATCCCACAAGGCTGAGGTATTGACAAAAAACTGATCAATGAGTGATAAGCAGTGTCATAGCTATCTAGTTCTTTGATTCTGATCGAATTCTATCGATCGAGCTATCATTTGAATAATTTAACATCACGTGCACTATCTTTTGATGTTATATGGCTGAAGAGTAACAGCCAGCAAGAAAAATGAGCCCGTGATTTCATAACAATTACTACTTCCAGCAAACATCTCATCATAACACATGCGACATCAAGTCACTTAAACAAGTAATCAAATTCCAACCTAATAGGGAGAATTCGGTTAGAAATAAGGGACCAATTAAATACGGCATTGATCACCACTTTTGTAAATAAGCTTTATTTGCAAGTACAGATTGAAAATAAGGATATGGAAAACATCTAGAATGATGATAATTGGTCACTATCCGCTTACCTGTTGGAACAATCTCACTAACAGCAATTGCTCGATTGAATTCTAAGTAACGTTTTTCATTTGTTATTTTCTGTTCATTGAAATATCCATTCTTAGTATTTCCCTGTCCATTAAATTTATCATAACTCTGATAATGATTTGTTTCTTCATGATGAGCAGACTCAGATGAATATGCACGACAAACAAGTTGAGTTTTTCGAAAAGTTGTAAATACTCCACCACCATTTGGTAAAATTGATGCCGATAATTTTGAACCTGGATCATGTTGACATACTCGACCAATTCTTGTTATTGTACTTCCAATATTAGAAAGCTTTGTTAATTAAAGAAAATTAGTAAACAACACAGAGACTGTTCAGAAATATTATTTTCAGAAAACATTATTGAATTGAATTTTACATTATCCTGTATTATGGTCAATCATAAAGCTGATTTTTACGTATAAATAAATAAAGTTGCGTACACATAGTTTGAAAAATTAACGTCGTTTATCAGAAAATTATCATAAACGCTATGTGGATGATCCTTCGATAAGACAGTGGTTTCGATAGCCAACGCTCTTAACTTTAAGTACTGATAGGATAACCTAACTTCCTTCCTCCCATTTTAGTTCAGATAGTCTGATTGTAAATATCATACCAATGTGAGGCTCAAAGGTAAATGTAATTATCCAGAAATAGTTAAATAATTGCACTTAAATAATAAGGAATGAGTTCAGAGCAGTAAATTTTAAGGAATATATGTATGAAAAGGTGTTTTGTAAACGAAACGTATTTAAAATGATAAAACTATAATACAATCGGAAATATCAATATATTTCCAAAGAGTGTTCAGATATTATGTCATCTATATATTTTCTATTATTAATCTGGTTAGCGTTTTTTATAGAGTTTTTCTACGGGATGGGGTTGCTAACCCCATGCTCAACCCTCCTCCTTTACCAGGGCTTGGGACCGGCAATAACTCTAGAAGAGCTACAGGCGGAGTTCTATTATTTATTATTATTATTATTATTAATGGCTTTATTCAATTTAATTTTGTTCGTTAAGTGAGACTTTGTTACTTGAAGAATTACATTATTATCTTTCAGTTAAATTTAATTATGACGCATTATGTATACTTCAGTGTGACTGTAAGTTAATATGAAGTATTAAAGTATTAAAGAAAGTAGTAAGAAACCAATATTCGATGACTGTTGGCTAATTACAGTTATAAATGGGATATCAATAACATGGAATGTTAAACATTCATCATGATTTTCCTATACACACTCGATATAATATTTGCTATTTAGTAAGACAACATTAATCATGTTATCTCGACTAAGTCGTCCTTTGATACAAATGACAATTTTGTTTCAGTCACACTTAATAATGAGTTCTATCCATTGATAAGAGCTTATCTGATATTTCAATATGCGTCAAGAACAATTATGTACTGTATACATCTTGGTATCGTGTGGATTCCCTTATTTTATTGTCAAATGTCGTCAGGACAATTAGTAGTCTATTAATGAACCTTTAATGAGAATCATATCATAATTGATAGTTCATTTCAAGCCTTGATGAGAATTTTCTAATTGTTCTCTCATTACGACATGTTATCAAATAAAAATTAAGAATAAACAAACGCATACAATTTAAAGCAATGACATCATGAAAGATAAGAAAAAATTGGTGATAGATAAGTATAAAATAATTCCAATAATAGTATTTATCATATAAAATAAGTTAACTTCACAAGTTTAAACAAAACAAACATGGCCGATGGTCATGAATAATCAGTCAGTCATTATCAACGTAGAAATCAACATAAACTTGGTCAAGCCCAAAATATCATGTTAGACCAACATGTTGAGATGTAATTAATAAGATGAGCGGTGAAGAAGCCAAAATAGTAGTATTATTAATAATGATAAGAAGGTCTAAATATTGAGCATATGGTTTAAGAAAGCTAAATGAAAAGTTACGTGCAGATGTAAACTGGAACTCTGGATCTGAAGAAAGACAAAGATTGAACATATCTACGCCACTGTAATAGATTCTAAGCCATGTTACCCAAAATTGTCGACCACTAATTATGCTTATTGTCTGGACCCAAGCTAGTCAACTGCCAACATATCCTAAACCAATAGTTGTGTAGATAACGTGAAGAACTAATAACTTTGCTCGTCAATTCCTACTGTAAGTTACACTCAAACAAATAAGTTGAGTTAGTTTAACAATATTGATACAACTAGAAAAGTAAATTATTCATCAAAGAACAGTTAATTATTTTCTGAAGATAAAATTAAACTGATTAATTGAGTAGTAAAATGAATAAAATTCACTGTATAGTCTACAGATGCTGACGTTTTTACATTGTTCAACCATTTTTTTTTCTAATCACTATAGAAAAATGATCAATATTAAATAGCTATTAGGATACTAATAGTAATAATAGTGGTATTAAGTAGTATATGAAGCAATTAATATTGTATTTCCAAAAAAATTTAACTATCCATTTCTAGTTTAAGCTTTTTTCATATGATGACAATAGCAATGGTTTTTATTTGCATGATTTTGTTTAAACTGATCAATTAAAATGAGAAGCGGTTTGTTTAAAAATGAAGATACATTATCTCTACTTTTATGTTGATTTGAAACTGTATATCTATTTTTTTAAAATTAATGTTGACTTTACTAATATTTTATTGGTTTCCTTTTAATAAATACGAAAATATATTAAGATATTAAATTCACTTAGTATTGTTTGTTTGAATTTTCTCATTGATGTTTAGGACTGCAACTGGTCAGTCTCTTATTGGCATATGTGCATACTGTGCGTATTGCCTCGATATTGCCTTAATTCACAAGTATTATAGGCAAAGATGGATAGTGGCTAGCAGTATGCACATATGCCGATAGGAGACTGATCGATTGCAATTCCAAACATCAATGGGAAGATTCAAACAAACAATACAAAGTGAATTTAGACTTATCCCATTGCACAAGCAAGTGACTGTCAGGACTCAGTAGCTGAGTAGATAACGCGATGGTGTTTGAAGCTAAAGGTACTGAGTTCGAGTCCTAGAGTGAATATCAACTCTGAGATGCAGGTACATCCAGCTGACGAGTCGCAAATAGAACGAAACGCGCGTCCTGGATTGCACTACTAGTCACCATCCATCTTTGCTTTTATTAAGATATTTTTAGATGGATTTGAAATGAGATGAAAATGAAAATATATTGGCAGTTTGAGTCGTTTTATTCTGTTATTAACTATCGCTTTTTATTACTGTTATAATGCATAATAAAAACTTATCTCATTATTCCATACTATATAGTTAGAGCTAAAACATAAAAAAGTAAAGCATACATTTTGTTCCATCTATGAATAAAAATGTTGATCTTTATAAATTAGAGTTATTATTGAGCTGTAGAGTAGTCATTCTACTCGAAACTAAAACGATTCGAACTGATATGAATAAAATACACTTTTTTATCTATTCTATAGTAAACAAAAGAACAAAAGTTTTATCACATCTAGGAATGATTATTACTTCACTCCAAATTACCTGGCAACACCTGGTAACTGATTATTTTAACTAAATAAAATAATTGATATTTTTTTACAACTCGATCATTTCTCTAATGTTAATCATAAATATACATCCAGAAATGTCATCTTTGTTGTCTCTTTCTCATTGGTTTGTAGTATAACGAATGTGCGGTTCATAATTGTGATGACTGTTTCAATATACAATCCATTAAGCATTTCATCCAGAAAATTAAAATGTTTTTAGGCGAGTTTTTCTCTTCTCAATGTTGAAAAGGTTCTATAACTGATTAACTTCAACATTTTTGTCATAAATCCGAACATAGTAATTCTACTTGTTGACTACTTTACTACCTTTGCTGCATCCAGAAACCTAAATGGGTGGGTGAGTAACTAAATCTTAAAGCAACCTAAATAGTCTATTCACTTTTTGCTAACTTTGCTGACTATCGAGGACAACATATCCTACTCAGTAGTTCATTCCACAGTAATTGATGGATAATCAATATTGATACTTAAATTATATTTCATACTCTCATATATTCATTTTTTAAGTTATCACATATACAACTACATAAAGAACAGATCTGAATTTACAGACGCAATATTAAGTGTAGGACACTTTTTAGTTAACAAAGGTGTTCCACCTGACACTATCACCATATTAATTATTTTATACTGCTTGGTGTAGAAATATATTTATAAATAAGAAATCTGAAATCTTTATTCTGATTTGTACCTGAGGTATTTAATATGACTGAAATGAGTTCATAAAGTAACCATAACGAATAGTTCATGTTATAAGTAATATATGTCAAAACATATTAGAATCATTTTCAATATGGTGTATCTGCAATTATGAAACTATTGATACTCTTGCCAAATATTCAAATCATGTCACTTCGTATTGTATTAAGAATGTATTATAATTGACCGATGCAAATCATAACTGGTCTATTACGCAGATCACTTACTTGGGTAAAATTATCATCGTCAAGTTCTGATTAACTAAACAATCAGAGTTGATCAGAAATCCTGGTGCAAAACGGTTCTTTTTTTTCAGAAACAGGCAAAAGAATTTTTAAAGATGTCTTTATTGAATTAATTATTTGACAACATATAACATCATCAAGACTACTGATAGTGTCATATTTAAATAGTATATTATCATTGAGGGAAGAAATGAAAATAAAAGTTCTTGTCTACTACTTTCATTTAAAATTCAATAATCAAAACGCGTTTAAAAAGAAAACGGTCAAAATTATTGAGTCTATAATCAATGAATTAGATCGACTTGCCTAAAATAGGATCATATGTGTCAAAATGTACTAATTTTTTTCGTTACAACTTTAATGTGATGTAATTACAGCGTGAATAGGGAATTTTATCAAATGAAAAAAAAATTATTAGCTATACTTTTTTGTGACATTTTGAGTAGAACAAAAAATAGAATATAAAGTCGATATTTTATTGATTTTTGATCATTTCAACAAGTGAAAACCAACACGATATTTTAGAGTTCCTTCTCTATCTTATTTACAAATTAAAATTGTCCATCATATAGTATCAATAAATTGGTCCACTGCTTTTATTATCCAGTAATATTCTTTTAAATACTGGATTTCTTTAAGAAAATACTAATAAAAACAGTGTTAGTGTTGAAGTGTTCTGATGGTTCGTTCGATTTGTACGAAGAATTCATTTCGTATTAGTTTAACTTGGGATACTAAGGAAAACCAAGGAGCACTAAACAGTTGTTTCGTTCTAGTGTTCGATTTAGCTGCAGGCCAAACTTAGTACTTCAAGATCTTGCGATAGGCGGTTTATCACTAGGCAACTGAGTTGACGTACACAGTACACCAACGTCAATAATCTGTGATGTAATGCGTCTATCAGCGTGTGTTTCTAACGACGACTGTATCACCCTTTAATGAACCCCTTGGTCACAGATAACATTCACAAAAAATAAAGAGTTGACACTTACTCATCGATTGTAACATTCTTAGAGTATATATGTTTGGTAAACTAAAGGGAAATAAGTATAAAATTTATAGCTCAAAAAGTAAATATACCACAAGCCAATGAAACATAAAATTTTCAATTTTCATTGGTTTATTTGAAACTAGAACAATGACATCACGTTCGATAATATTTTTGATGTTGTTATTAATTTAAATGGTATCACAAATCTCTTCTTGATGTGTACCGCTGAATAGCTAATTCTACACATCTACAAAAGTTTTTAGTTGATAGGAAACACATCAGCCAAGTACTTAGAGCCAATTTATGTCAGTCATGTGAATTAATTATGGCAAATTACACTCAAAAATGAAAAGCATGCTGATCTATCAATAGTAATCTAGATAAAATGATTTATATGACCATATACTGAACAAATGTGGGACTGTGAGTTTATGTAAACTTATATATATATATGTTCATGTAAGTGCAAATCATGAACAATATTACCAAATTTCTAGTTGTCTATCGTACAAATGAACAGTCATCAACGACACCATCATAGATGCAACTTTTGAACCTCTATGGAAGAATTCAATTAATCACAGGGATAGATTTCAAATAACAAAGACTGTCAATGTGAATGCTAAGGCAAATGGAAACTACAAAACCTACAAAAACAGCCAACCATAAACTAGATCATTTGAATGGACAAATTGTAAAATAACTAAAAATCTCAATTGTCTAGGGAGTAAGCTCTGAAAGTGCTGTCCGGAGGGGCAATAAAAACTACGTTACTAAACCATCTAGCTGAGGAAACTCAGTGCCGTAAAAATCGATCACCTGAGCTACAAATTTCATTTCACATGTTACTCCTGTTTACTTCATAAAATATGACGTACAATGAAAAATAGGACAGTACTAAATCGCACAGTGGATAATGTCAACACCATTTATCATATAAATAGGTAATCATTAGCTTACTGGAAAGAAAATTTTCAAAAGATAAAACCTAGCGGCACCCGAAAATGTTGGCATCTAAAAATTTTGATTGTTTGTCAGTAAACTGAAATTTATTCGTCCTAGTATGGGACTCCTCAGAAGTGCACATCTACGATCCAGCATACAAGATTCGGACCCGTGTATTTCGGTCTCGAGCGTAAATGCTTAACCAGTGGACCAGTGGAGCTAATCCATGTCAGATAGAGAGAGATACCTACCTCAAACAATGGAAAATGATCGCGCAATTTCGTGGATTGGTTGAAGTTAGACATTAACACAGTTGGTGCCGGCCGTCTCAGTGGTCTAGAGGTTTAGCATTTGCACGCAAGACCGAATCCCGTGTATGAGATTGTGAATGCTCACTGTTGAGGAGTCCCATACTAGGACGAGACGGCTGTCCAGTGCTTTCAGGTTTTCCATGGTGGTCTAACATCAATCGACTAATAATCTCAATCAAAGACTTAACAATCTTCACAACTACACTCTGAAATTCATTCGTTTATTGCTAAAATAAGGAATTTGTGGAAAACGGAGAAAATGGAGTTAACAATACGACCTGACTTCAGTTAAGAATTTCCTTTTTTTTTCAATGGATATCTTAACTAAAGTTAGTCAAAGTCGTTATAATAGAATTTATCAAAGATAATTTTTAAAAAAAACTGAATCCCTTTTCAATGATGTGTAAACAAGAATATAAAAGTATCTTAACTAAGTTACTTGTAAATGAACCATAAACATAGTGAAATTTTCTCTTTGATTATTACTATAATCTGAAGCAGTATGGAAATATCAAATCACTTTTATAAATGTGAAAAAGGCATAGTTATGCACGAGAGATGTTAACATTCATAGAGCCTGAACAAACATCTCAACCATGAATAATTTCACTACAGTAACATTCCTTTTTAATCAAATGACGACATAATGTGGTGAAAAGGACGATTGCGTTCTTTGAGAAATCGAATTAAAATGACACCTTGATATAGATGGAAAAAAATTGTTACTTGTTGTATTTGCTGTTTCTAAACATAGTGGACGAAATATTTATGTATTTCTTATGACTGTATGAATGATGAATTATCTAGTGAACATATGAACGATTTGAAGACTCGATTACATAATTGGCATTTTTAATAACTATTCTCAAATTCGAAAATATCAAAGGAAATGAGTAGTGACTTTAAAGTGGTTTAATACGAATGTTTTTTAGAAAATTGATGTCTGAATGGTTTACAAGTAGTAAATAATACAAACACGAAACAAAACCGAGTTATAAAAGATGCCTTGACAAATGGTAACTAGTTGATAGAAGAGACTCTGTAGTGATCGGTGCGAAACATCAGGTCGAATGCAGAAAAACATCCAAATTAAGTTATCAAAACCACCTATAAATCATTTCCACACCTATAGACATTCGTGATCTCCTTCGAAATAATGTATTCATTAGGTAATTTTATGCTTAACTATAGAAAACGGAATCCCATTTTGATAAAACAATACCCAGTTATTTTACTCAAGAGTAAATTTTAAAGTTCCTTTTTTTATCGAAAGTATAATTGTTGTACTTTTTTTATCACTAATTTTGTCACTCGATAGGGGAACATCATATTTTGAATCGCCATGCCTAAATAGAACCGCATTTTAAAAAAAGATAAGTACAAACGAAGGTAATTTTACTACAATTTATGATAAAAAATTTGTGTTTGTTTTACGCTTACAGAATATCATTCATGATAAAACACAATCAAAAACGAACATTGTATTAATCATACAGTTGAAAATGGAAATCGTTTTTTGGTTGCAATATATTACTTATAAAATGGTAGTGAATTTCATTTAGTGTTGTTTTTGTTATCAAAAACGAAGTAACTGTGATAATGTGACATACATAATTTAGTTATCAGTAAAGGGTTGTGAATATTGTTGCTTTCTTGATCGAAATCATGAACTCATTTAGGTTCGACCATCAGTAAACACCTGAGAGCAATGGATGGTCGTTTCGTCTTAGTATGTAAATCCTTAGCAGTGCGCATCCACAACCTTGCACGTGGAAATATAACCCAGCACCTTTATAATCGCGCAAGAACCCTTAACTTTTAAAAACTGTAAAATCATGGTGTAGAAGGTTTAAGAATAACAATTATTGATAATAAAAACTTTGACTTACTGATCCTTCATAAGCAGTATACGGTGCACTTATATCTTGTTCAGTAAATATAATGTAGAAATATTTGGAATTTACACTGTTAATTGAAAGAAACTGTACATTTTCACCAAACCATAATTTGGAATTAGAGTTTGATCGCCAACCATCAAAAAACTGATTTTTCTGTTCAGCTAATTTTCTTTTCGATGTAATGTCGTTATGATAATAGCAACCGTATTGTTGCAACTTCTCAGACTTTTTGAATGCATCACTCAATTGATCTTTAGGACCAAACGCATAAATCTGCGGTCCTATTAAATCGGGTGCCATTTCATGCTGAACGTTGGCTGCGACTAAACTGTAACCTGTTTTAACTTAAGGTAAGAAATTCATCATGAATAATTTTCATAAACCTTTTTCATCTCAAAATACGAAATCATTGTTATATGTTTAAGATGAATTTAATCAAAAAGATATTTAAACATACCAAAAACTTTCAAATGCAACTCATTACTTATCACAAGAATTCATTAATAGCTTAAAAATGAACATGTAATACTAGTAGTTGCAATGAACGAGAACACCAGTGGGGACAACCAAATGTATTTGAGTACAAAATTACAGAATGTCTTAGAAAAATCTGAAAATATCAATCGATTGTCTCAGACTTGACTGTTCCTTTGTTTTCAAATCAATCATTCCCTGTTCTAGTTCTCTTTCCTTCGATCTTTTTAACCTTCTGCCTTCCAGGCATTTCACTTTCGATTGATGATACATACTATTTTTATCTGTCGACATCAATGACATACACTACAGGAACGAATCCCCTGTTATAGTGGATTTTGTTTTTCCTGTTACAACTACCGGAGGATAAGTCTACCTCCGATTGCGTCCAAACTATTGGCTTCTATCATTCTTCGTAGGTTGTTTAAAACCCGAGAACGATTGACTCGAGAGGAGCAGGCTGGTTTTCGTTCTAGTCGAGGATGCATTGATCATATCTTCACCCTCTGCCAAATGTTAGAACACCGTCATACTTATCGCAGTCCAACAATCGTAGTGTTTCTTGATATCAGGGCTGCCTTCGATTCGTTGGACAGGACTGTTCTCTGGGATTGTCTTTTGAAGAAGGGTGTGCTCTGTATACAAACACCTCAGGCAGAATGAAGGCATACAACCACCTTTCTCCCTTATTCCATTCAAGCAATGGGGTTAGGCAGGGTTGCCCAATCTCACCATTCCTCTTCAACTTCCCCATCGATGACTTTCTGGAAACAGCCCCTTTACTTGAAACAAACGATTAGCTAATTCGTTCTTATTAAAATAATTTTATAGATTCATTATGGTTGTGAAGCCGAAGAAGAGATAGTTTTTATTAAAAAGACTACTTTCTAGTTGTTCAAATAAATCAATAAAACATATTCATTTTTTTCAGTATCAACCATATAAACAATATTAGTTGTAAAGTTATCAGAAGTAAACATATTTATTAGCAAATAAAAAAAATAAATAATAAAATAAATAAAAAAATAGAAAATTACTGCTTTTAAAACTGATACTACTGATACTGATAATGCTATCATTTGATTGTTATTAATAATAATTGTTGAGATGACCCTGCATTTTTCTCGTAAGCGACATGACAAGCTCGTGGGTCATCAAGAAGCATTTCAACCAATCAGCGGTTAATTAGAAGTTGTGTGAAGTTATGTTACTAAAATAACGAGAATGAAAACGTTACATGTGGAGATCCTGATCGGCTGATTAATATACTGCTACTATTCTAGAACTTTCTGTACAACTCAAGGATTCTTAAATTACTATAAAATCCCTGCATTTTCTGTACATAAATGAATCCTGTAGTAAAGTGCTTCCCACACACTTTGTGCCTTATCTCTGGTCTTCAAATCGCGCAGTAGTTCTAGCTCGGGGTTACGAAACTAGCTCAGGGAAGCGAATATAGCGTTCACAATCGGCCAGACGTAACAATAATAATAACTCCGCCTGTAGCTCTTCTAGAATTACTGCCGGTCCCAAACCCGGGTAAAGGAGGAGGGTTGGGCATGGGGTTAGCGACCCCATCCCGTAGAAAATCAACTCGCTAAAAGAACGCTAACCAGAAAAAATAATTCGAACAATATAAACTCTGCCCTCCGAGTTCAAGGAATAATTATGACGTCTCATGATGAAAGCCGAAATTCTTCGAAAGTCACCAGACCGATGCACCTTCTAACAACCAGAGAAACACTCTTTATAGGTACATGGAACATTCGGACAATGTGGGAGACAGGAAAGACCAGTCAAGTAACAATGGAAATGAGGAGATACAACTTGGCAGAACTCGGATGAAGATAAAATTGGACGACATGGACTAGGAGAGATAAATGAAAATGGGGAGAAACTTGAAACCTATGTGCATTCAACAAATTGGTTATAGGCAGCACAATATTCCCACACAAGCACATACACAAAGCTACATGGATCTCACCGGACCAAACAACAGAGAACCAGATAGATCACATCTGTATCAACAAAAAATTCCGAAGATCAATGGAAGATGTGAGAACCCGGAGAGGAGCTGACATAGCTTCAGATCACCACTGGCTGGTTGTGGCCAAGATGAGACTGAAGCTTAAGAAACACTGGACAACTGGACAAACAGCACTACAAAGGTTCAATACAGCCTTCCTTCGAGATATTGACAAGCTCAATGAATTCAAGATAACTCTCAACAACAGGTTCCAAGCTCTACAGGATCTACTGAAAGAACAAGAAACCACTTTGGAGGACAACTGGAAAGGGATAAACGAAGCACTAACTTCAACGTGTCAGGAGGTTCTTGGTCCTAAGAAGCACCATCACAAGGAATGGATCTCCATGGGAACCCTGGACAAAATTCGAGTAAGGAAGAACAAGAAACTAGCAATTAACAACAGCCGAACACGAGCAGAGAAAGTCAAAGCACAAGCAGACTACGCAGAAGCAGACAGGGAAGTGAAGAAAAGCATTAAAGCCGACAAGCAGAAATACATGGGAGAACTAGCAACGGCGGCGGAAAAAGCTGCAAGAGAAGGGAATATGAAACAACTACATGATACAACGAAGAAATTGACAGGGAGATATAGCAAACCAGAGAGACCAGTCAAGGACAAAGGAAAAAAGACAATCACTGAGATTCAAGAACAGAGCAAAAGATGGGCAGAATACTTCAAGGAACTGCTGAATAGACCAGCCCCATTGAATACACCGAACATCGAAGCAGCACACACTGACCTTCCTATAGATGTCACTCCACCAACGATGGAAGAAGTGAAGATGTCCATCAGAAAAATCAAAAGTGGGAAGGCGGCAGGACCTGACAATATACCAGCAGAAGCACTGAAGTCAGACATTGAAATAACTACAAACATGCTTCACCTTCTATTCAAGAAGATATGGGAAGAGGAACAAGTGCCAATGGACTGGAAAGAAGGATATCTCATCAAGATACCAAAGAAAGGAGATCTGAGCAAATGTGAGAACTACAGAGGCATCAGTTTGTTATCAGTACCAGGAAAAGTTTTCAACAGAGTGCTGCTGAATCGGATGAAAGACGCAGTAGACGCCCAACTTCGAGATCAACAGGCTGGATTCCGTAAGGATCGGTCGTACACAGACCAGATCGCGACACTACGGATCATCGTTGAACAATCAGTTGAGTGGAACTCATCACTATACGTCAACTTCATTGACTATGAGAAGGCGTTTGACAGCGTGGACAGGAGATTATTATGGAAAATTCTTCGACACTATGGAGTTCCTGAATAGATTGTCAACATTATCCAAAACTCATATGATGGACTACAGTGCAAAGTCATGCATGGAGGACAGCTGACAGATGCAATTCCAGTAAGGACCGGAGTCAGACAGAGCTGTCTACTCTCCCCATTCCTCTTCCTTCTAGTGATTGACTGAATTATGAAGAATTCGACATCTGACGGGAAATATGGAATAAAATAGACTTCTCAGAATCAATTAGAGGATTTGGACTTCGCAAATGACCTAGTCCTCCTCTCTCATAGACACGAACAAATGCAGATGAAGACCGCAAATGTAGCAGCAGCCTCCGCATCGATAGGCGTCCACATTCACAAAGGAAAAAGCAACATTCTCAAATGCAACACGGAGAACACCAACCCAATCACACTTGATGGCGAAACTGTGGAAGAGGTGGAAACATTCACGTAGCTGGGGAGCATCGTTGATAAACAAGGAGGATCTGATGCAGATGTAAAGGCGAGGATTGGCAAAGCTAGGGCAGCATTTCTACAAGCGGAAAAGAGGAAGGCCAAAGAACACACTACGCCGAGAAATAGAAGCAGATATGAAAAGGATGAATAGCAACTGGAAAGAACTGGAAAGGAAGGCTCAGGACAGAGTTTGATGGAGAATGCTGGTGAGCGGCCTATGCTCCTCGACGAGGGGTAACAGGCGTAAGTAAGTAAGTAATAATAATAATAATAATGAATAGACTATCATCACTTTGAGTTTAAAAAAAGACCAGTCTTCTTGTTTATTTGATGACACTAAACTAGTTACGTTTATAGACAGAACAGATAATTATACCACTACATAATCATTAAAATCTCACTATATACATATATACATCAGATGGATGCCTTTCATAGCATTATGTTCTGTTTTTTGCAATAAATGATGTTTTAATTATGAAGCTTTCATTGTCTTTCTATATAACAAACAACATAAATCCAATTTAATAACCCATATGGAAAAGATCCACCAAAAAAGACAGTTAACAGGAGTGTAAAAAATGAATAGAAACAAGAAAAGCCCGTCATAAACAAGGCTATTAACATGTATTGGTTTAATACTTGCAAAATAACTGAAAAGTTCACTTTTTCATCAAGCAGGCGGTGGAGGCTACCATTTATCTCATGGAATACAGCATCATGAAAATATTTTTTTCATTTTATTATCTAAATCTTTTATTCATCAACTCAAACAACAGATATTAACTATTAGATCCAAACCTTATTATTTAGAGCAAGCCAGACTACAAACAATGAATTAAATCTATTGAATAAATCCAGTTTAATTCGTCTCAAAGTTAATCACATAGATAAGGCTGACTTAAGCTCTTTTACTATATTTCATTTATTACCATACAAATATATATACGTACATGTCATTTGCAAGCAATTATATAAGTTTTGTTTCCAAACGTACAAGCACAAGGGAATTAAGTAGTATTAATATTTCGAGCAAACAAATTTATTATGAATACGAATGTACAGTTTAAGTAAACGAAATCATCGAAAGCAAAGTTTTCTTCACTGAATTGTCTTTCTTCATTGTACTAACGTTGAACATCGAAAATATAATAATAATAATAATAATAATAATAATAATAATAATAATAATAATAATAATAATAATAATAAAATATAAGTCCTCTCAAGTAATTGATATAATGAAATAATGTTCAAAGTACTTTATTCAAATGTTAAACATTTTTTCACTGTATTCGTATATTCATTATTGGCTAATCTTTCTTCAGATGCTCAGACAAACGTCTAAATATTCATGATAATTTCAAAAAAATACTTCACTGTAATACAGGAAAATGAAATTCGGTACTTAAAATAATTCATTCAATTGGTTCTTTTTAAGAATCGGATTAAAGCCAAAATAACAGTTGAGACAGAATAATACGGATACACTTTTTTTCGTTATTTTTCACATATATAGAGGTGTAAGGTCATTTGGAGATGGAATTTGAAAATAACAGGTTAGTGGGTGAGGCAATAATTAAATGAATTCCGGAAACAGATGAAATAGATTGTATCATAATTATAGGAGTTGTGAAGAGTTTATATAATATTCAAATTATTTGAAAATGGTTATAAAAAACATATAGTTGTGAACTGGTACTTAAAACAAGCCACATCAGTAAGCAAAGATGGATAGTGGCTAGCAGTGCAATCCAGGACGCGCGTTTAGTCCTATTTGAAACTCGTCAGCTGGATGTACCTGCATCTCAGAGTTGATGTTCACTCTAAGAATCAAACCTACTACCTTTCGCTTCAAACACCATCGCGTTATCCACTCAGCTATTGAGTCCCGATAGCCACCTGCTTGCGCAATGGGGTGAAGTTTAAATTCACTGAGTATCTTTGCTTACAATGCTTGTGAATTAAGGCTATATTAAGGCAATACGCACAGTATGCACGTAAGCCAATAAGAGACTGACCAGTTGCAGTCCTAAACATCAATGGGAAGATTCAAACACGTAATACAAAGTGAATTTAAGCCTTATCAGTGTTGCGATTTTGTTCTAATGGAGACTTACAATTTAGTTTTACCCGACCCACACATTATCGATCATATTTTACAGTACATCTGTGACATTTGCATTGCTTCAATTTTTACTGCTCTATGGTTTCAGGATCATATTTAATGACTACACTTTGTTTTACAAAGCTATTGTCGACTCTGTGAAAAAAATCACCACTTTCATATATTTATATATGTTATAGTATTTACTGATAATAAAAAAATAAAAAAACTTTTATTGAAGCTGGTTAGATTTACCAGTTAAGTATTAAGTGAGTTTATTAATCAAGTTTTATCGTTTGATTTTCAATCATGATTAACAAAAATTGATATCTACTGATAATGTAACAGTAATAATAATATACGATTAAAATAAGATTTGAAATATCCGCCCTTTAATTTTATTAAGGCTGTTTATCCACAATTATTGAATATAAGTTTATAAGTTGTATACTTCAGTGATGGATATCATTACTGATCGGTATAAGTTAGAGATTAGATATGTGTAAGTTGACCGACTTTAAAAACACGGACTAATGAATTCTGTTGGATACTAATTCAAAAGTGCTTATTTTTCTGTCTAGTTGATCAAGATGGTTATGTTGCTTAACACTTTTAAATCCTATTGTTTTATAAAACATACTAGGTATAGAAAAATCATGAAACATTAATTTCCATTAGATAGGTTTTTTCACTTATTAAGGTCAATGGATTCTTTTATGGTGGAAAACTTTAGCTCGGATTATTTGTATTGATAGAACAGTCAATTAATGTAGACTAGTTATCGTTTGTTAATTAATTGAATACTACAACGTAAAGATTAATTGAAATGTTTATCAATTGAAATTATGATGTTAAATAGGAAGAATATGTTTGTAAAATCTCAGCAAATGAATTTAAAGTACATCCAACGTTTCGCCTGGCAATCTGGTCTAAGCTTTTTCAAGGAAATATTTACTTTAAATTCATTCGCTTAGATTTGACGAATATATTATTCCTATTTATTGTCTTACATCAACTCGAGGCCCAAATACTGTGAAGCTATTCGCTCTATTTTAGACGAAAGTTCTTATATGAAATTATGGTGGTTTGTAATAAAACACAAAACATTCGAACAGTGAAAAAGGCATATACGGTATGAATATGCTGAAAATAATTTGCCGATGGATCTAACCTTTAAACAAACATATCATTTCACCAAAACATTATCAACCTCTACAGAACAGCCTCGACCTGCGTTGTGAAGACAAGAATTTTCATAAAACCTTATGTGATGAAACTTTTAACGAAAAAAATGCTGATCAATATGACCTAATCATTTCACTGCAACAAGTGAAAAAGTGAACGAACAAAATTAATCAGTTAATTAAGTTTTCAACAATGATTTTATTCATACACACACACACACAGAGACACTGATGAATAGAATAATTTCTTATCTATTCTAATCTCTTAAACTTTCTTTTCTCAATACTTAATGAAAGTTTGTTGTTTGAGAAAAAATTTTTTTTACTACAACACAACAAAGAAAGTTGACTTTAAAAGAAATTGTGATAAAACAACAATAAAGGTTGATTCAACTTTATTTACCTGGTCTTTTTGTCAAACAAAATCTGTTGATATCTACATGTTCTTTTATTACCTCTCTTTTTTGTTCAAATAAGAACTATCTATTCAGTCACTTAACAAAATGTCAATGTTATATAACAATAATAATCAACTATTGTTATATATATGCACACGTATATAGAAACTTATATGCCTGAATAATAAGACAATTAAAATGTATTCTTTCAAATATGCATATATAATTCATCTAGATATATATTTCAATTGAATGGATTTCTTATTTTTTTCCCCAGCTATATCTAACTCATCCCATTCATTATGTTTAACTGAATAGAAAATAAATATAAAAAAATGATGTATTTTTTTTGCTGTGAATTAAAAAAGAATTACCCTCATGAAGTGTTTTTTTTGTGTACCTGTCACTTGGATAATTTTTTCCCTATTGTTTAATATTTTTTTCTATGTATAAGTGTGAATAGGGGTTTTTAATCACCATACTTTAGCACTGAATTGTGAAAAGAATAAATGCATTGCTTACTCTTATTTATCATTAAATAGATTGTGTGTATAAATAAAACTGACAGATTAAAATTAAAATGTATGTATATAAGTTTAAATGACAAGGTTTTTTTATACAGTATTCAGAACTGAATACTCTTGGCTAACTATTCCATAGACAAAGTAAGATAGGTGAGTTTAAGAAAAGATTGCATGGATTTCTGGGAATTTTTTTTAAGTTAATACATTGTGTTAAATAGTGAACGAAAATAAACAATCTAAGCCAAAAATTGTGATATGTATAACTATTAGATCAAATATAGCTAATTCATTGAATTATTTAAATACTTCTTAATATGTTTCATGATTTTGAATAGTTCTTCAGTTGGTTTCACGTCTTGATGAAAACCATCATCATATTATAATATTTTATAAAGTGATATCCATTATCACAATGTGAGGCTTTTCATCTTATGAAACGTAGAGATGACAGACATTCAATTAAAAATTAATACTTACTATTCAAAAGGTTATAACACTTGTTGTGTTCAAAAGAAACTTTTGACAAATAACCTACATTCCTGGAACTCATGACTCCTAAAATTTTTCTATAATTATATTGATAATATAATTTTTAAATAGCACAAAAAATTACTCAGCACTCACAAAGTTTCTCTTTATCGATTCTATATAATTTGACATATTACATAATCCATAATTGAATATTTTACAGTGAAATTAATATTTTTATATTTAATATTGATTTTATTTATTTTAACTCCACCTGTAGCTCTTCTAGAGTTACTGACGGTCCAAAGCCCAGGTAAAGAAGGAAGATAAGGCATGGGGTTAGCGACCCCATCCTGTAGAAAAACTAACTCGCTAGAAAAATGCTAAGTGAGTAAGTTTATTTATTTAGATCAATCATCTTGTAATTTGAATATACTAACAATATGATTTAGTTACATATGATGTAATATACTAGGCATTGTAATATTTAAAAAATAGTTAACCAAAGTTGTTTACCAAAAACATTTAGTTCAAATCTTGCCAGTTTTTTAAAAGAATTATTATTGATAAGAACTTATTTCGAAAAGACATTCTTTATTTATATATTGTTAATGTGTATTAATTGAGTGAAGTATAAAATAATTCATTGTGGATGTTAGATGATAGTCATGATGAAGAAAAATGAAATTTATTTTGGTAGTTTAGCTTTTCCAACATGTTAAAAACCTTGAATTAATTATTTAAGAATCAACTTTGAGATGGTTTAAAAAGGAAAAGAAGTTGGTAAATATTTCAATGTTGTTTGTAGGGATGAGTTTCTGTAGAAAAAGGTTTACAAAACGGGGATTAATTGGTTTTTGATGGAGTTTTGTTCTTTGAGCTGGATGATTTGGTCGTGAAGCTTCCATCTTTCTTCTGAACGACATCATCCACCTGAGCTACAAATCTTCCCCACCATCTCAAAATCATTATTTTGTTTTACTCAGTTTAACTAGTTGAACATAAACTGTGGTCAAATTTACTTGTAACAATACATTAAAATTTTTGTCTAAATTAAGTAGTCTAATACAATTTTTCTGCAATATAGTGTTAAAGATAACCTTATGAAATTGGCTTTCAATCTGTATTTTCAAGATATAATATTCTGTTTACTTTTTATAATTATTGACTTTTCTTTATAGTTGATCATTAAATTATGTACTTGTCTTGATCAGACCATCTTAAATGAACTTAGCAAAGGAGGTTTAACTTCATTTACCTGAATTTGCGATTTTTAAAATCAAAAGGTTTTGTTCGTAATAGTGTATAACAAGATGTCAATATTGAGACAACCCGAAATGGACGTACATATTCCAACAAAAACTGATCGAAATCTATTAGTGAATATTAACAGTGTGATCACCCTAACCTTTAGTATTATGATCCATACTTCATATTCATTGAAAAAGTTGTCGATTATCTTAACTCAATAAATTAGTGGATAAAACTTTTGTATTTAAAGTCATTGGTATCGGATTGAAGTCCCAAACTAAATAAAGACACCAGTATGTAAGTGGATCTGGCTGATGAGCTCCAAAGAAAACGAAGCACGCATCCCTGACTCCATTTATATTCAGATCCCATAGGTTTCAAAAGCTCTGTTGCGTTGTTAGTGATTAACCTGATAATGTATAGTCCAAATTTCATCATAATCTTATTTCCGATTTTTTATTTGTTTTGATCAAGGGAGAATGCACATTAACTAAAGCATGTTTATTCACAAGTTTTTTATACAAAAGTTCATCTCCAAATATCATACTAAACACTGCAAGATTGAAGCATTCGTTTGAAAATGTTATTTATTACATTTCGACTCATATAAGCAAAGGCACAAAATGACACAAAATTCATAACAGCATAACTTAATCAAAACAGCGGTTGAATAAACACTTCCGTTACTCACCGTTATAAACATATTTCTTTCTTACTTCCAAATTGTTTATTAAAAGTAAAATTTAAACAATAATAATGATGGATACCGGCTTGGTGATCTAGAGGTTAAGTGTTCGCACGCGAGACCGAAGGTCCTGGATTCGAATCCTTTGGGGGAGGGACTGTGGATGCGCACTACTGAGGAGTTCCATACTAGGATGAAATGGTCATCTATTGCTTTCAGTTTTTCAATAGTGGTCTAACATGAACCGACTCGTGATCTTAATCAAAAAGCTGTAACAATATCAGCATTATTTTTTATCTCAGAATCTCCTGCCGTATCTAAAAATATGGCGTTGAATAAAGCTATTATAACCATACACTTTGTTAGAGTAAATTCCCCTTTGTTGATATATCAAACAATTGAATATTTGCTTAGTAAAATTGAAAAAGCTCAGTTATTACCTGGTGAAGAGTAAATAATTCAATTTTACATAGATTTAATTATCCGGCTGTTATTGCAGATATATATAATTATCATACCGTGAAGCAAACAGAATCAAACTTAAATCTCACTTCATTGTACACTTACTTTGTACATATCGACTAAAACATGTCATCATTATTCAAATTAAATTACTTTAAACAATATGCAGTCGGAATATTTATATTAGTATTACTTATCTTTTACCAGTCATACTGTCAGCTTCTTTCCAGTTGATGCCAATCCCTTCACATAAACAAATTTTACATTTAATTATTCACTAACAAATCACAAAATAAAAATTCTATACTCAAGTGGTAAAAATCCAAGAATAAATATTTGATAAGTTATAAATTTAAACCCGATCTACGTTTTTTTTTTCTATTCAATTTGTTCAGTGTTAAACATCATTCAGTGTTGGCGGTACATTTATGATCTTAAAAGTACTTTCTTCTTTTTTTTGTTAAATTTTATGGCGGAACATTTGTCATAAAATATGTTTTTGAAGAAAAAAACAGATGAAGGGAAAGCAACACAGAAAAATAGAACCGATAGGAGAAAAGAGAGAGGAAGAATCAAGATGTAAATATCTCATAATTGTGTCATTGAACCTATTTATATGTTTTATATATTTTATTTCAAACAGATTTCCAAGGAGACAATTAACAATCGGATAAGGTTAACCAAAATAATAATAATTATTATTAGTCTTATCGAATAGATCTTCCTGTAGAAATTCTGATTTCACTTTAATTCTTGATTTTAATTTGTTTATTTCAATACTGCTTATTTATTAGATAAGTTTAGTGCTGAATTTATTTCATATTAATCTATTATTAGGTATCAATTTATTTTAAAGACCTTTATCATTAGTCTAAACTAATCACGTCAATTAAATTTGGTAGTAAGTTTGTAGAGATGATTCAACTTACTGTTTCATGTGACTGATTATCGATGACCACTTAAAACGAGAATGTAATAAGGCAGCATTCCCCCCTTTAGAATAGAACTTCATAACGATTCACATTCACAACACCATAAGTACTCATACTCAGTACCTTCAGATTACTCAGTTGGTATGTAGAAGTTTAGGACATGACCAGTATTCTAAGTTACCAGGAAATACAATCTTGATCGTTGGAAAAAATTTAATATCAGTTTATCTGGAAGCTGATGGATAGAAAGTAAGTGAGAAATTAAAGTATTAAACTATCTATAGCTTCCTATTCCAAACTCATAATGGAGTGTCATATATAAATATGACAAGCCTAATTTAAACTACTTATGAATCTTACTGACCAACACCTTATTCTCTTTACTATTTCGGATAACATTATGAAAGCGTATGATTCTGCTTTCAGTTGAATATGAAATGTTAAAATTTAATACAATGAGTAGATACTACTGATTATCCATCTAGTTATTCACGCGAAAAAATGAATAGGAATAGAAAATACTAACTGTCTCATACTAATTAATATTCCTAGAACACTTCCATTGAAGAGTCTTTTAGTCATAAACTTTAAACATTAATGAGTGAAATCCCAAATTCCTCTTGTAGTACAAATTAGAATTAGGAAAAATAACTTACAACATACATTAAATCTTAACATCATAGTTTAATTTATCATGTATCTTTCTTTAGAAAGTAAACAAACTGCATTGCTTAACTTTTTCAATTATTTTCATATAAATTTTTATATTCATCATCGTAAAGTTGATGATGTAAAGCTTTTGTATTGAAATAGTATATAAAATTACTATAAATAGGAAAGACTATTTAATGTTAACTTTTAAAATCATTCATTGCAATAATCGCCTACTATTACATAGATTAAGATTCTCAAATACAACACGGAGAACACCAACCCAATCACACTTGATGGCGAAACTGTGGAAGAGGTGGAAACATTCACGTACCTGGGAGGCATCATTGATAAACAAGGAGAATCTGATGCAGATGTAAATGCGAGAAATGGCAAAGCAAGGGCAGCATTTCTACAATTGAACAACATTTGGAACTCAAAAAAACCGTCAACCAATATCAAAGTGAGAATCTTCAATACGAACGTCAAGACAGTCAGTTCTACTGTACGGAGTTGAAATATGGAGAACTATCACAACCACCATCAATCAGGTACCAGTATTTGTAAACATTTGTCTACGTAAGATACTCAATATCCGTTTGCTAGATACCATCAGCAACAGCCTACTATGGGAGAGGACAAACCAGCTTACAGCTGAAGAGGAAATCGGGAAAAGACGACAGAAGTGGATAGGACATACATTGAGGAAATCACCAAACTGCATTACGAGGCAAGCCATATGTTAAAATATTGATGGGAAGTGGCGAAGAGGAAGGCGAAAGAACACATCACGTCGGGAAATGAAAGCAGATGTGAGTAGGATGAATGTTAACTGAAAATAACTGGAAAGAAATACCGAAAACAGATTGGATGGAGAATACTGGTAGGCGGCCTATGGTCCTTGACGAGGGGTAACAGGCGTAAGTAAGTAAGTAAGTAATCACATAGATTCTTTAAAGAATCCATTACGAAGTTAATTATATATATATATGGTTTCACTTTTAAATCTTTCGCTACACCTGTATATTCTCATAGTTGAAATCATGAGTCAACTGAAGCTAGACCACCATGGATTACCTAGAACCACTGGACAGCCGTTTCGTCCTATTATGGGACTCCTCACCAGTGCTCATCCACGATGCCGCCTCAAGAGATTCGAACCCAGTACCTACCGGTCCCGCACCAGAGCACTTACCTGATAGACCACTTGGCCGGCATCCAACGGTGTTAATGTCTAACTTCATTCGATCGACGAAATAGAGCGACACATCCACCATTGTCTTCAGTGGGTTACTATCTTACAACATACCTTGTTGAACTGCACTGGTCACTGCTTCCCACTAGAATGCCATGAAATATCTCTTAAAATCAGTCACTAGTGAGCATTTGATTATACATCAGGAGGGGTGGTCTAGCTTCAATTGACTCATGATTTCAACTATGAAAAAACTGAAATCTCAACAAAACTCCTTCTAATTTGTAAATTCACTTTTCAATAAAAGAAAAGATTGAATATTTTAATTTTCGTAAATTTGTTAATATTTAATACATAGTTTAATGCGTAGAATGAATAGTGAAAATTCAATTCCGATCATTCATAGCTATAAAAAAAACAAATAAATTTCTGATAGGCATCTTTCTTTAAATTTCCCATGAGATAAATATATGAATATTCATTGTTCATTTATTTAAATAGTTCGTTTATTAAAAAAAAGATAACCCAATACATATATATGTATATAGAAAATAGCCAATACTATATTAGACACAATAATAATAAACTAATTAGATAATTAAAATAAAATAATTTATGAGCAATATTTGAATGAGTAGGAAGTGAAATTTTCTGATGTTTTGATGACTCAGTGTAATTCAGATCAAAATTTTGATCTGATTATTTATTCTTTGAAGAAGTGGCTTACACTGAGTAACGAAATGTCAGAAAATCTAATTTTTCTACTCATTAGGATATTACAACTATATTAATTTATTTATAGCAATTTACCCAATGCTTAATTTATTGGAAATTATAAAATGAAACCTTGGTAATGATACCTAACATTTGCTGAATTCTATGGCAAGTATCTTTAACTCAAATTGTCAAAAATTACTGAATGTATTTATTATTCATCGCTTTTATAATTTCATAGATAAATACCTTACCATCAGTTTAGGTTGTAGTGCCGTGCTTCGCTAATCGTTCACTCGATAACCGTTATAATACAAATCCTAACGGTACATAAAATCAGAAAGCAAAGAAAAACGGCAACTTCACTTTTATTAACAAATGACTCAGGCCAGAATGTCAGACAAGAATAAATGACAGACATGTGATAAATAGGATAAGAAGTGTTAACACACCTACGCTCGTATAAAAATGGTCAGAGTTAACAATGTGAAAACATGACTCATGATGGATAGGTGAATTGACTTGTCCAGAAGTTAGAATAAAGTATATGAGCTTAACATATCAACCGATACTACAAAGTAACTTAATTTCACAACTGTCCAGCATTCTGATTACTGTTAATTAAGAAAATTATAAATTATATCCGGTTACAACGGACAAATAAATAAACACTCATGAAATTCAAGTTGAATAAACATCAAAAGTTAAATAATCAGTAAACTGACTAAAATAAACTTAATTGAAGGAAATATTTAAGTATTTTGTACAAAATAAGTACAAAAAGCATAATACAACTAAGAATTATATAAAAAATAACTGAAAAATCTGTAGAATCGAAAGCACCTATGTGGTGTGGATTACTGATATCCACATAAGTAGTATATGGTGATGGTTGGGCATTGACTGTATTTCAGTAGAAGATCAATAATGAGAGAATGGGAACAGCACGCAATTGGTAAGAAAATACATTAACAATTATGATCGGAGACTACTTACTACTACTTACTACTTACACCTGTTACCCCTCGTCGAGGAGCATAGGCCGCTCACCAGCATTCTCCATCCAACTATGTCCTGAGCCTTCCTTTCCAGTTCGAAGATCGGAGACTATGGACGTATATTTGCAGAAGAAACAGTCAAATTTAGACGATTGATTGTTATTTTCAAATTAACTGTTCATAATATGGTTCTCATATTTTTTAATGAGATATTCTGTAATGTTATGTTAAAATACATTCGATTGTCCCCATCCGTATTCTTATTCATTACACCTATTATAATGTAACTTTTGTTTGTCCTATTAGTTTTCATTCCTTTTTTCTATTATTTAACTTGAGCATTTATTGACAACCCTGGATATGGTTCATTATTTACTATTATTTATCAATGTGAAATTATTTTATTTCAACTGATTTAAAATAATAATGTATATAGACAGTAGGTTAAGGTGAGGGGAATCAAAAAGAATCTATTAACTTAAGTTTTAACAAAACGTATTTACTATCTTCATAAAACATAAACTCCCAATGAAATGAAAATTTGCATTTCCAGGTGCTATAATAACAAATTTTCTTCAGTTTTTGACTGATCATTCGACTCTTGGAGATATTTACACTGAGTGATCATTAATCAACAACTAATTTTGTGTCCGCCTCGTTCATAGTGTCGATTTTTATTCTACTGATCAGGTCACGTAGTGAGCAGATTGCAACTTGAACGATAAGATCAATCTACTACTCAAAAGTAGGAAATCATGACGTTGGTTGCTACTCAATAATTACTTACTTACTTACGACTTTTACCCGTCGTGGAGGAGCATAGACCGCCCACCAATATTCTCTAACCAACTCTCTTCTGGTCTTTCCTTCCCAGTTCCTTTTAACAGCTATTCATTATTTTTCACGTCTGCCTCCAATTTACGGCTCAATGTGTTCTTTGGTCATCGTCTTTCACGTTTCACCTCAGGATACCAAGTTAAGGCTTGATTCGTGATGCAGTTTGATGTTTTCCTCAATGTATATCCCATCCACTTCTATCGTCTTTTCCTAATTCACTCCTCAACTGGAAGCTGGTTTGTTCTCTCCAACAGTAGGCTGTTGCTGATGGTATCTGGCCAACAGATATTGAGTGTCTTGCGTAAACAATTGTTTATAGACACACGAGCACGTTTGGTGATGGTTGTAATAGCTGTTCAAGTTTCAGCTACATAAAGTAGAACTGTCTTGAGGTTCCTAATGATGATTCTGAGTTTGATGTTGGTTGACGGTTTTTTGAGTTCAATATGTTCTTCAATTGTGGTAAAACTGTTCTTGCTTTGCCAATCCATACCTTTACGTCCTCATAGGATCCTCCTTGTTTATCAATGGTGCTGTCCAGGTACGTAAAACTTTGGTAAAAAAACTTTAACCATATCCAGTAGTAAATCGAAGTTAATTGAAGTGGAATGTAAACTGGAACAAACATATTTACCATGTGAAACTGAAGAAAGCTAATAAAAAATGAGTCATTGGTTATCGTTGTTTATTAAGAATAGCAGCAATGATTTCTTATGAAAATCGGAAAAGTATTACAATCGTTGACACTAATCAGCTATTCAATACTCACCGTTTGTTCAAACTAATCTCATGTTATTTTTCTTGAGAACTATTTTTCATAAAGAAACAACATTCATATTTATCTATTTTTATTACAGTTAAGTAACTAAGTATATGGATATGCAGTCGGTTTTGAGATACATTTTATGTGACAGTTGTCATTGCCCTAATAGGTAAGGTTAGATTCAAAGATCTAAACCACTAGTTGAAAGATGACTTATTCAAAGTAACGTAACATAAATTTATCTGTCAATTTATTATTACTTACTTACTTACTTACGCCTGTTACCCCTCGTCGAGGAGCATACGCCGCTCACCAGCATTCTCCATCAAACTCTGTCCTGAGCCTTCCTTTCCAGTTGCTATACATCCTTTTCATATCGGCTTCTATTTCCCGGCGTAGTGTGTTTTTTGGCCTTCCTCTTTTCCGCTTCCCTTCACCATTCCAAGTTAGGGATTGAGTCGTGATGCACATTGGTGATTTCCTTAATGTTTGTCCGATCCACTTCCAACGTCTTTTCCTAATTTCCTCTTCAACTGGAAGCTGGTTTGTCCTCTCCCATAAAACGCTGTTGCTGATAGTATCCGGCCAATGGATGTTGAGTATTTTGCGTAGACAACTATTTATAAATACTTGTACCTTCCTGATGATGGTCGTAGTAGTTCTCCACGTTTCAGCTCCATACAGTAGGACTGTCTTGACGTTTGTATTAAAGATTCTGACCTTGAAATTAGTTGAGAGTTGTTTTGAGTTCCATATGTTGTTCAACTGTAGAAATGCTGCCCTTGCATTGCCAATCTTCGCCTTTACATCTGCATCCGATCCTCTTTGTTTATTATTATTATTGTTATTATTATTATTATTATTATTATTATTATTATTATTATTATTAATGGCTTTATTCAACGATGCTCCTCAGCTACGTGAATGTTTCCACCTCTTCCACAGTTTCGCCATCAAGTGTGATTGCGTTGGTGTTCTCCGTGATGCATTTGAGAATCTTGCTTTTTCCTTTGTGAATGTGGAGGCCCATCGATGCGAAGGCTGCTGCTACATTTGCTGTCTTCATCTGCATTTGTTCGTGTGTATAAGAGAGGAGAGCTAGGTCATTTGCGAAGTCCAAATCCTCTAATTGATTCTGAGCTGTCCATTGTATTCCATATTTCCCGTCAGATGTCGAATTCTTCATAATTCAGTCAATCACCAGAAGGAAGAGGAATGGGGAGAGTAGACAGCTCTGTCTGACTCCGGTCCTTACTGAAATTGCATCTGTCAGCTGTCCTCCATGCATGACATTGCACTGTAGTCCATCATATGAGTTTTGGATAATGTTGACAATCTATTCAGGAACTCCATAGTGTCGAAGAAGTTTCCATAATATTCTCCTGTCCACGCTGTCAAACGCTTTCACATAGTCAATGAAGTTGACGTATAGTGATGAGTTCCACTCAACTGATTGTTCAACGATGATCCGTAGTGTCGCAATCTGGTCTGTGTACGACCGATCCTTACGGAATCCAACCTGTTGATCTCGAAGTTGGGCGTCTACTGCGTCTTTCATCCGATTCAGCAGCACTGTGTTGAAGACTTTTCCTGGTACTGATAACAAACTGATGCCTCTGTAATTCTCACATTTGCTCAGATCTCCTTTCTTTGGTATCCTGATGAGATATCCTTCTTTCCAGTCCGTTGGCACTTGTTCCTCTTCCCAAATCTTCCTGAATAGAAGGTGAAGCATGTTTGTAGTTATTTCAATGTCTGACTTCAGTGCTTCTGCTGGTATATTGTCAGGTCCTGCCGCCTTCCCACTTTCGATTTGTCTGATGGCCATCTTCACTTCTTCCATCGTTGGTGGAGTGACATCTATTGGAAGGTCAGTGTGGGCTGCTTCGATGTTCGGTGGATTCAATGGGGCTGGTCTATTCAGCAGTTCCTCAAAGTATTCTGCCCATCTTTTCCTCTGTTCTTGAATCTCAGTGATTGTCTTTCATTCTTTGTCCCTGACTGGTCTCTCTGGTTTGCTATATCTCCCTGCCAATTTCTTCGTTGTATCATATAGTTGTTTCATATTCCCTTCTCTTGCAGCTTTTTCCGCCGCCGTTGCTAGTTCTCCCATGTATTTCTGCTTGTCGGCTTTAATGCTTTTCTTCACTTCCCTGTTTGCTTCTGAGTAGTCTGCTTGTGCTTTGACTTTCTCTGCTCGTGTTCGGCTGTTGTTAATTGCTAGTTTCTTGTTCTTCCTTTCTTGAATTTTGTCCAGCGTTCCCATAAAGATCCATTTCTCATGATGATGCTTCTTAGGACCAAGAACCTCCTGACACGTTGAAGTTAGTGCTTCGTTTATCCCTTTCCAGTTGTCCTCCAAAGTAGTTTCTTGTTCTTTCAGTAGATCCTGTAGAGCTTGGAACCTGTTGTTGAGAGTTATCTTGAATTCATTGAGCTTGTCAATATCTCGAAGGAAGGCTGTATTGAACCTTTGTAGTGCTGTTTGTCCAGTTGTCCAGTGTTTCTTTAGCTTCAGTCTCATCTTGGCCACAACCAGCCAGTGGTGATCTGAAGCTATGTCAGCTCCTCTCCGGGTTCTCACATCTTCCATTGATCTTCGGAATTTTTTGTTGATACAGATGTGATCTATCTGGTTCTCTGTTGTTTGGTCCGGTGACATCCATGTAGCTTTGTGTATGAGCTTGTGTGGTAATATTGTGCCTCCTATAACCAATTTGTTGAATGCACATAGGTTTGCAAGTCTCTCCCGATTTTCATTTCTCTCTCCTAAACCATGTCGTCCAATTACATCTTCATATCCTGTGTTGTCCACTCCAACTTTAGCATTTAGATCTCCCATCAGAATGGTGAGGTCCTTTCGTGAGCACTTCTCCATAATTGATTGCAGCTTTTCATAGAACTGATCTTTATCATCGTCGTTGCTATCATTGGTGGGTGCATAACATTGGATAACGTTCATTGTGATCCCTTGCTTCTTTGTTCTGAATGATGCTTTGATTATCCTGGATCCATGAGATTCCCATCCTACAAGTGCATTTCTTGCTTCTTTGGACAGCATTAGAGCAACTCACTGAGTGTGTGAAGCATTTTCCCCTTCGTGACCGGAGTACAGCAGCATCTCTTCTGTACCTAGCCTTTGTTGTCCAGTTTGTGTCCAATGGGTTTCGCTGATTCCGAGCACTGCCAAGTTGTATCTCTTCATTTCCATTGCTATTTGACTGGTCTTTCCTGTCTCTCACATTGTCCGGACGTTCCATGTACCTATAAAGAGTGTTTCTCTGGTTGTTAGAAGGTGCATCGGTCTGGTGACTTCCGAAGAATTTCGGCTTTCATCATGAGATGTCATAATTATTCCTTGAACTCGGAGGGCAGAGTTTAAATGGTTTGGAATATTTTTTCTGGTTAGCGTTTTTTTAGCGAGTTAGCTTTTCTACGGGATGGGGTCGCTAACCCCATGCCCAACTCTCCTCCTTTACCCGGGTTTGGGACCGGCATAACTCTAGAAGAGCTACAGGCGGAGTTTCAATTTATTATTACGTAGTCGTAAATGAATAGATATTTCCTGACTCTTCACAATACAAACATTTTCTTCTGCTTTAAATTGATAAATAATAATTTTCTTTGCTGTTCTCTGTATACGCGACGTTAAAAATGAAAATCGTCAGAAAATATAACTTGTTGCAGTAATCCAACTAGCAGACTCTTAATTACCGTCATAACAGCCTACTGGTTAGTGCAAGAAACTAAACCGTTATTCAATTCTCAGTCTTCTTTCAGTAACTGAACACTATGCTCAACTATGCGACTGACTTTTTTGCTTCAATTTATTTGTAAATAATTCAGCAGTAGAATGAGACACTGATTATAATCTCAGTTGCATGAATGTAATAACTTACACATTGCAGTCTTCCTGAACTTCTTTTCTATTGATAGTCAGATGCGGCAATCATATTCAAAATACAAATGAAGCTCATAGCCTGACAGAAGAGTCTTCGTATTCCGTCCTGATAAAAAACCTTAGTATTATGCTAAAACTGGTCACAATTATTTTACAGCTAGGTTGAATGATTTTACCATATTTCATAAGGATTAAACACATTTAAGCATAATTATATAAGGAGAAATAGTCCATTTATTTTCATGCCTTCTAATGCTAAGTAATAAAATATAATCAACCTTACTTTTATCAGCTTAACAAATCATGTTACAGTGAAACACACATCCTCTTTAAATACATAAACGTGATTTATACAAAAAGATAGTCACAGATATTCCAGCTCAACTTTTTAGACAACAAATAAGCACTGCAATAGCATACAAATAACGCTAATTCCACAGTCTAATGTATTAATTTAATATCTCTTAGTGATAGACATGTAGGTAGTGAGAATGTTAGATTTAAAATTAATTATTTATCACTTTATAAATCCATTCTACTAATCGCAATAACTGTACTGTTAATAAGTACATTCCAATGTCCATCATCTCACTGACCCATAAAAATATTTCAAAATGTAAACTTGAAAGGAGATAAATAATAAGTACCGACTAAACATGTTTTGTCAGGGGAAAATGTTTCATTCTTTTGATTATGTAAAAGATGTCATTAACACTAATAATGCCAGCCATAGTCCGATTTTTCAAATGTAGTCAGAAACCACCATAAAGCGTTTACCATAGTCAATAAATAATCATATCAATGAGAAAAATAAAATTTTCTAGTCACATTAAGGTTCAATAATGATGACAAGGTGGTCATTTGTTGGAATATCTCAATAGTGTTGAGTGCTTCAGTTGTAAAATTATTACTTACTTACTTACTTTCGCCTGTTACTCCCAATAGAGAATAGGCCGCCGACCAGCATTCTCCAACCCACTCTGTCCTGGGCTTCCTTTTCTAGTTCTATCCAGTTCTTGTTCATTCTTCTCATGTCTGTCTCTATTTCTCGGCGTAATGTGTTCTTTGGTCTTCCTCTTCTCCTTTGACCTTCAGGATTCCATGTGAGGGCTTGTCTTGTGACTCAATCGGGTGATTTCCTCAAAGTGTGCCCTATCCACTTCCAGCGCTTCTTCCTGATTTCTTCCTCCGCTGAAATCTGGTTTGTTCTCTCCCACAGCAACTTGTTGCTGATAGTGTCTGGCCATCGGATCCGAAGTATCTTGCGTAGACAACTGCTAATAAACACTTGTATCTTCTGGATAATGGCTTTCGTAGTTCTCCACGTCTCCGCCCCATACAATAGAACTGTCTTGACATTTGTATTGAAAATTCTAACCTTGGTGTTGGTTGACAATTGTTTTGAGCTCCAGATGTTTTTCAGTTGTAAGTATGCTGCTCTTGCTTTGCCGATCCTCGCCCTCACATCTGCATCTGATCCACCATGTTCATCAATGATGCTGCCCAGATATGTAAAGGTTTCCACATCCTCCAAAGCTTCTCCGTCAAGTGTAATTTGATCGGTGCATATTGTGTTGTATCGGAGAGTCTTGCTTTTCCCTTTGTTTATATTGAGACCTACTGCTGCTGAGGCTGCTGCTACACTGGTCGTTTTCTCCTGCATTTGTTGTTGCGTTTGTGATAGAAGAGCCAGATCATCCGCGAAGTCTAAATCGTCAAGCTGCATCCTGTCTGTCCACTGTATCCCGTGCTTTCCTTCAGTCGTTGACGTCTTCATGATCCAGTCGATCACCAGGAGAAAGAGAAACGGTGAGAGTAAGCAACCTTGCCTAACACCAGTCTTTACTTCAAACGAGTCGGTGAGTTGTCCTCCGTGGACGATTTGGCAGTTTAGTCCATCATAGGAGTTCCGTATGATATTGACTATCTTCTCAGGCACGCCGTAGTGTCGAAGAAGCCTCCATAGTGTCGTCCTGTCCACGCTATCAAATGCCTTCTCGTAGTCGATGAAGTTGATGTAGAGTGATGGATTCCATTCGATCGATTGTTCCACAATGATACGTAGAGTTGCGATTTGGTCTGTACACGATCTATCCTTACGAAATTCAGCTTGTTGATCTCGAAGTTGAGCGTCCACGGAATCCTTCATCCTGTTTAACAATACTCGGTTGAAGACTTTCCCTGGTATTGAGAGGAGAGTGATGCCCCTGTAGTTGTCGCACTTTCTAAGATCACCTTTCCTTGGTATTTTGATCAGAAGTCCTTTTTTCCAGTCTGTTGGTGCTTGTTCTTCGTCCCAAATCTTACCGAAGAGGATGTGTAGTATCTTGGCAGTTGCTGTTACATTTGCTTTCAGTGCCTCTGCCGGGATGTTGTCTAGTCCCACTGCTTTGCCGCTCTTGATTTGTCTAATGGCCATGCTGATCTCTTCAATTGTTGGTGGGCCAACATCAATTGGGAGGTCCGTGGGTGCTGCTTCGATGTTGGGTGGGTTCAGTGGAGCTGGTCGATTCAAGAGTTTTTTGAAGTGTTCTACCCACCTGTTTCGTTGTTCTTCCATGTCGGTGATTACTTTGCCTTCCTTGCTTTTCACTGGTCTTTCTGGTTTACGGTAATTTCCAGCAAGTTTCTTTGTTGTATCATACAGTTGTCTCATGTTTCCCTCTCTTGCAGCCTTTTCCGCTGTCATCGCTAAATCTTCCACATATTTACGTTTGTCGGTCCTGATGCTCCTCTTCACTTGCTTGTTTGCCTCTGTGTATTCGGCTTGTGCCTTGGCTTTTTCTGCTCTTGTTCGACTGATATTGATTGCTACCTTCTTGTTCCTTCTTTCTTCAATTTTATCCAGTGTACCAACAGTGATCCATTCCTTGTGATGGTGCTTCTTTTGGCCCAGAACCTCTTGACATGTTGAAACGATTGCCTCCTTGATACCTTTCCAGTTGCTCTCCATGGTAGTTCCCTCTCCATTGAGTAGATCATGAAAGGCCTGGAACCTGTTGCTGAGGGCTATGTTGAATTTGTTGAGTTTGTCAGCATTTCGAAGAAAGGCCGTATTAAACTTTTGTGATGTTGTCCGCACCGTTGTCCAGTGCTTCTTGAGTTTTAGTTTCATCTTGGCGACCAGCAAATGATGATCGGATGCTATATCAGCTCCTCTTCTGGTTCTCACATCCTCCATCGTCCTCCTGAACTTTTTGTTGATGCAGATATGGTCGATTTGATTCTGTGTAATGTGATCCGGTGAAATCCAAGTGGCTTTGTGTATGTTTTTGTGTGAAAATATGGTGCCACCTATGACCAGTTTATTGAAGGCACATAAGTTTGCAAATCTCTCACCATTTTCGTTCCTTTCTCCCAGTCATTCCATGTCGTCCCATGACGTCTTCGTATCCAGTGTTGTCCATTCCAACCTTAGCATTGAGATCTCCCATCAGAATTGTCAGGTCTTTGGTTGGGCACTTCTCGAAGATCAACTGCAGCCTATCGTAGAATTGGTCTTTAGCGTCTTCATCGTAGTCGTTGGTAGGCGCATAGCATTGGATGACGTTCATTGTAATGCTCTCTCTCTTTGTTTTCGAAGGAGGCTTTGATGATCCTTGGTCCATGAGATTCCCATCCTATAAGTGCATTTTGTGCTTTTCTGGACAGCATCAATGCAACTCCATGTGTATATGGGGCATTTTCTTCTTCATGACCGGAGTATAACAGAAGTTCCCCTGAAGACAGTCGTTGTTGTCCAACCTGCGTCCAATGCGTTTCACTGATTCCAAGCACCTCCAGGTTGTATTTTCTCATTTCTGAAGCAATTTGGAAGACTCTTCCGGTCTCCCACATTGTCCGGACATTCCATGTACCTATAAAAATTGTCGCTCTGGTTGTAAGAAGGTGCATCGGCCTCATGACTTCCGAAGGAACTCGGCTTTCATCATGAGACGTCATAATTATTCCTTCAAGTGCCGGGGCAGAGTTTAAATGGTTTGAATGATTTTTTCTGGTTAGCGTTTTTTTAGCGAGTTGATTTTCTACGGGATGGGGTCGCTAACCCCATGCCCAACCCTCCTCCTCTCTCCTCCTGTTATCGAACTATATCGTATGTGATAACTATAATTTTTCCAAAATACCGGAATTCTAAATGGATCATAACATTTATATGATAAACGTTTTGGCAAATTACTGGCTTCTTATTTATCTTCCATTGGTTATTACTAACCACGGATACAGATATCATTGACACCAGTAAACATTTGGTTGCTATATATCTTCGATTCAACGAAGACGGAAATGTTGACCGTCGAACTTTGACTATAGTGACACGCTTGATGTCATACCTTAAGGACTTGAAATCTATTTCATGAGGGTTCATTCGTACTAAATGTTAAAAAGTCCTAAACGAGGATTAAAAGTTGTCCACTTCCTTTCTTCCTCCGACCTATGAGTTTTACAGATGGAGTTTACTATTGTGCTGACAAAATATTGGAAAAAAAAAGGGATTTGAAATCATAAATATCTAACAAGTGAGTAACTATCAATCTTAACCGTACTTCTTCATTTTAAAAACTTATTTCATAATTTTTCTTAATTTTTAATGAATAAATTTGTACTCAAATATCTTAAACTGAAATCTATTCAAACGTAAAACAATTCATTATTTTTTAAATCGAATACTTCATTCTTTCGTATGTCTAAATGTCTTTCCATTTTAGCCTAAAAGATTTTTTTGAGTAACGTTTTATATATTTTTATACGTTTCACCTTCATACTCTTTTGAAGTGTAACCATTTATATTAGCAGCAAAATAATGTATCACTTTTTTTTCCTATGATGTCATCATTTTTTATAGAATGTAATCTAAAAAATACTGCACAATATATTCCTTTTTTTTCATTTATTAGAGATTGCTTAACAAAACCAACCAAATAAAATATGATTTTTATAAACCGTTTAGAAAGCAATTAGTTATTAATCAATGTAATAAAACTCAATACAAATATTGTGGCTCATACAATATAGATGTTGGTGATCATTTTTTTCTGGAGACTACGGAGTAATACAGATCACAAACAATTATCATGGTATAAGAACACGTACGTTTTATTTGCCTTCAAATGATTAACATATAACACGTTAGTTTATATATGATATTTGTGAAAACTTTTGGTTATTTTAGAAGTAATTTGCAGATGAATAAAAAGCAAAGGTCTCAAGGAATTGGGTAGACGTTTTTTTTTTAGTTTAAAATATACTACAGGATCCTTCTACAAAATCATATTGAACTGAATTTAGGATCTTTCGATTTTTTGACAATCATAATATCTATGATTCACTGAAGTATTTCAATTTAAGACGAAATAAACTTTCATTGCTCTATAATTAATATATTTCAAGAGATTTTATAAGTTATGAATATTAATTAAATCCACTCTCAAGAGGTACTTCGTGCATTTCTAGTGAGAAGCAGTGACCAGTAGAGTTCAACCAGTTCTGTTGTGAGACAGTAACCCACTGAAGGCAATGGTGGATGTGTCACTCAATTTCGTGGATCGGTTGAATTTAGACATTAACACCGATGGATGCCGGCCGGTTGAGTACTCTAGAGGTTAAGCGCTCGCCCGCGAAACTGACAGGTCCTGGGTTCAAATCTCGTGAGGCGGGATCGTGGATGCGCACTGCTAAGGAGTCCCACAATAGGACAAAACGGTCGTCCAGTGCTTCCAGGTCTAGCTTCAATTGATTCATGATCTCAACCATTAAAATGACTATAATATCCACAAAAGCCCCTTCTTATATAAATAAATATACGTTCAGGACATTATCCCAAGTATTTGCATACATATAACGCTGATAGGAAGTTGAAACAACATATCATTATATCTGGTTTATATCATTCATTGATAAATTGGGTTTATATCTTGATGCTAATCCTATAAGTATTTGCCTTACAGAAGCTAATTCATATAAATCTCTTTATTAACTGCAATTACAACGTTTATTAATAAAATCTAGCTGTAATATTATCTTATTGAATAAAGATTATGGTTCAATATAATTATCGTTTTTTGATGAAAGGTCATTGTTACTAATCCGGTAAAATAATTAATTCTAGAAATAAGTAATGAATACACACTAAACAAAACAAAATATTCTGTCATTTTAAAAAAAAACAAAAAAAAACATTCAACAAGAAAATTAATTTTATCCATTTACCCTATCACAAACATGATCATATACAGAATCACTTAATTTGTATGCACTCATGAACTAAATTGAAGATATCCATGTTCCTTAGTAGGCACAAAAATTAAATATATGATTGTAACATCTTGAAGCCCTGGTACTAAAATCTCTTCAGTTTAAAGTTGTAGAATGTAGTGATATTTCCTGATTAAATAAGTCAATCAGAAAAGTGGTATAGTTGCATTTACTCTACATCTTCCTCTAAATCTTAAGACTTAAAATTATTTTGTACATTTTATAACTTATTATTCTTTACTGACAACTTGTCGTTATAAGCTTTTATTTTAAACAGCTATCTAATGATTTGAATTAATACCATAAAAATTGACATAAATCCTATAGATCTTTTAACGTTTCATGGCTTCAATTAAAGGTATTAGAAATAATTTTTCCTGGTGTTTTTTAGCGACTTAGTTTTCTACGGGACGGAGTCGCTAACCACATGCAGACAACTGCGTCACAAGACAAGCCCTCACATGGAATCCAGAAGGTCAAAGGAAAAGAGGAAGACCAATGAACACATTACGCTGAGACATGGAAACAGACGTGAAATGAATGAACGAAAGTTAGATAGAATCATAAAGGAAGGCCCGGGACAGAGTGTGTTGGGGGACGCTGGTCAGTGGTCTATGCTCCATTGAGAGTAACAGGTGTAAGTAAGTAAGTATTATAAATCATAGTGAATTTGATCTATATTGCAAATTGGACTGGTGAACGATTAGTTTATTTATTCGGTAAAATGATGTTACAAAATTCCGTCTAACTTCAGTGAACTGACCGATCATATAATTCATTGTTTCGGTAAAATTTTCTTGAGTTTAGTGTACTGTTATGTTTAACATGATACTACCAATGATAATCAGAAATTTTTTTATTAAACGAAATATTTTCACTATTACATTCATTATCCTTTCACATACTGTATTCTTCTATTGATCTTAATATAATAATATTAATGACAATAATAGTAAACACAAGGTCTTGTCGATATGGAAATACGAATAAAAATTTCTTGAGAGATTTAAAATATATTTTTACATAACTAGGTAGCAGTGCGTTTTACTTTCCGACTCTTATGATCTGAACACAGAATTATGTGAGTAGACGAATATGCCCATCACCCATAATATTACTGTTGTTCTTGTGAATATTAAAAGCTTCATTGAGATTGTTCGAAGCATACCATAATTGTCCTAGTAATAATAATAATAATGATATGTATGAGAAAAAAGTTCCTGATTGGTATATACTGATAGTTCAGTAAGCATTTATCGTTTATTCTGCCTTCACACAATGACCGCAGGACAAATAATAGTTTAACTTCATAGATTTAAGATTCACGTGATTAAACAGGAATTACGCAGTATTTTGTCTTATCGAATAATGTCGATTTCACATCTCAGTGACAATAATATTTCTTCATCCACTATATTTATTATAAAAATTCTGAATGAGATCAAGGAAACATTTAGGGTTGTGGGACTTGAAAAAAAATGATCGTAGATTAATTGATTCAAAACTAAACCAACTAAGTTAAGAGATTAAATTATTAATCAAGATACAGTTCTGTAACAACTATTTAATGTTTTTTATATGAATATATATTATTATAATTAACCATATTATATCAGAATAAACCCCTGATTGTCTCCCATTGTTAGTATTATATAATCATAACCAAATTAAATAAAGTGGCTATTTCATTGATTATAGGTTGATCATTCTGTCATAAATTTTCAATAATAATAATACGTAGTAATCTAATCCATTTTTAAAGTCGAAAATTGACTCAAATATGTTAGGCTCTTTTTTTCCAGTAGACAATAAATATAATCTTTTTTTTTAAAGAGATACGACTTTCTTTTTAAAAGAAGTAACCCATAGTTTTTGGCAGCAATAAAAGTAATAACGAAATTAATAAAAGAAAAAAAAAACAATTGGAGATCACCTACAACATAATAGTAACGATTTCCTTTAACTCATTCTATCGTATTTACAAACATACAAAATTATGCAATGAAACATATTTGTTGTGTAACATCAGTCTTAATATATATTATTCAAGAGATATTTTTTTAACTATTTTAGAAACAGAAGGCGTTTTGTGGAGATTTCAGTATTTTCATAGTTGAAATCATGAGTCAATTGAAGCTAGACCACCATGGAAAACCTGGAAGCACTGGACGGCCGTCAAGTCCTCTTATGGGACTCCTCAGCAGTGCGCATCCACGATCCCGCCTCGCGAGCAAGATTCGAACTCAGGACCTACCAGTCTCGCGAAACGGCCGTCCAGTGCTTCCAGGTTTTCCATGGTGGTCTAGATTCAATTGACTCATGATTTCAACTATGAAAATATTTTAGAAACGTTTAAAAAGTTTTATAAATTTAGTAGTAAAATTTACTGTGTTCATTATTGGTTTACTCTAATGGCTTAATAATGGATAGATAAAGCAAAATGTAAAGAAAAAAACACACGAAAGCCGACTGGTGGATATATATCTATATAGGAATTCCAAAGACAAATTTTGAATTGGTGTCAATTTTCTACGTTTCTTAGTTTACTTGTTATACCTAAGATAGTTTGGAATATAATCAGAAATATACCCATCAAAAAAAATGATTTATTTGAAAAGTAATCAAATTGAGAAATGAGCAGAGAAGAGAATTTGGTCAACTTTTATAAAACTTTATGTAATCTTACGGACGTTCTGTTCTCCAGTGTGACAAACTAAAGATCAATGATAACTCTATCTATTTTGCTATACAATATTTTTGTAGGTGATCAAATTGAATAGATTAAACCCAGTCTCAACATTTTTAAGTAGTATCAAAAGAGAATACTCCTGAACGATGATCTGAGTGGTTAGAATAACCTTAGAAGCTAGGGTTACAGTTTTAGACATAGTTAATATTAGTGTATAGTGATTCGATTCAAGATCAGTTGTAATAAGTCGGACTAATTTGTTCTTCACCTTTATTTATGTTTTACATTAGATCAGTATACTTATTGTTTAGTTTACTTTATGATTATTTTTGTGGTGGGTTTCTTTTTCTTTCGTTTGTCAAGTTGAACTATTGTGTATTTGGCTGAAATTTACCAATACCGTCGTAATGTCTAAAGTTCTAGCTCATGTAAATTTTTACATTTTAGCCATAAAGAATAAATGAATATCTAACAAGATCAAAATATCTCCTTGTTTTTATATAGTGAGTATATACAAATATTTTTTCCTTCCGATCATTCAACTCAAAAGTGTTAACATTTGGTATAAATATACTTATTATCTTATCTAAAACATTTCAAACCAAACTAGTATGGTTATGAAAAGTCTGAAAAAATACAAACGGTGGAATATACTTCGTAGACGACCATGAGTACGTTTTAGCCAATCAGAATGTTAGTAAAATAAATAAATTATTTATTGTCGATAACCAAGATAATAGGAATGGCATTTACTTTTTACATGATTATTAAACTTAATAAGCTTACTAAAATAAACGCAGATGAATTTGAAAAGTTCTTCTACATAAATTCAGTTCATTTTGCCTTTAAAACCTTCCTAAGGCTGAGAATAGTTCTTTAATCGTGGATATATCGCTGTAGCATCACTAATGTGTACAGCGGATACAGGGTTCACAAAATAACGCTAATGAAAAATGACCTGATGATTACAATCATTACTCTCTTCTGTCATTCATATAGATACTTGTATTGGTTAGTTTATAATACACAGTGGATCTTCAGAGACCTTATAATCGTTCTTGATTACCCGCTAAACTACATAAACTTTTCTCAATGTTTAACTAACAATTCAGATGTAATCTGCATCAACTGCAAGTGCTTCTTGTAATTCAGCTTTCACATTATCGTATACTCACCATGTAATTATACAAAAAAACAAGTTCTTTTTAGTTTTAAGAACTGTAATAAACAAATGTATGCAATTTATTCTTAGACTTTAATAAGATACAAGCTGACCATCATAGTGTTTTGAATTTCACACAAAACTCCATGAGACCCTGTGTTAACTCTGATTCATTCATTCATAAAGTAGAGTTCCACCATATTTAATGAACACAGAACTTTTGTGGAATAAAAAAAATAAAAAGATGTTTAAATACATGCTGGTGAAATTTCCCAACAGTTTCACTTATCAAATAACTTATAAACGTACAAACACAATAATCCACGTGCACTGTAATAATTCCCCTCTTCTATCTTATATTAGAGTACTGATCAAAATATAATCCTATCTGGTCATTATGTACCTAGTCAAAATTCTTTATCAGTTGGACTGAAGGTATGTAAAATATTATGAAGGACATGACATACTCTGATGTGGTCACAATAAAAAGATTACATAATACTATTAGATCCATACACAAACTACTAGCTACATTAAATAAAGATTCTTTTCTGTGGAATGGTGTAGAAGTGCTGATATTAAAAGTGAAATTCTGGCAAGATGAATAAATTTACATTCTGTAAGCAAACATTTTTGGAAAGTAAATTTTCTATTGAATTTACAACAATGTTTTAATTATTCGGTGTGCAATCTTTTCTCATCAATATATGTTTTATATTTCCCATGTTTCGGTGAAATCATTTTTATCAAAATAACCACTAGATAATTAAATGAGATCTATCAGTGGCCTAATCCATTACAACGGTAATATCAAGATTTTAGAACCATATTTACCATATTTTGTTCTACCTATCGTTGCGAATAATCAGTATTATATAAGAATCGTTAGTAACTTTACAGTATTGTACTGTGTAACAGATAGTGAAACGATTTAATTGTTTGTGTTCATTTGTTAAATATCACTGATGTTTTTGGGTATGCCAGAAAATCAAAACCACTTTATAATAAATTAATAAGTTTGTTTGGTCTTATTCTCATCTTAATTCTCACAATAGTTTTGTTAATAATCCATTATCGGTAAAAAATGTCTTAAAATAGGTATGATTTATATAGGTTGACCATCGGTTTTACAATATAACTATCGGTGTTATTATAGTGGTTTTCTATCGAAGGAATCTTAAAATTCAGTCCACTTTCTGTACTTAAGTTTTAAATTACTCTCTGTTAAAACTATACATTTAATCCATAAATTTATCAAGTAATTTACGTGAACATTCTTAAATACTAATGCAATATACTTATATCTCAGTAATTCTTCTTTAAAAATCAAATAAGTTAGATAACATTTCTCCATACTATCGAAGTGTATCGACAAAAGTGACTTAATTTACACAGAGAATAAGTGTTTTGTTAAACTCGCTAGTTGTATACCGAGAGAAATGTCAGATATTGCACAATGTAATTTTATTATAGTGAAATATTCTTTTGGAAATTTTCTTATTTCAGTGTTAATGCAATTTTATTCTACTCAAAGAGTTCGATAGATTGTTACCATTCCAAGCAAAGAAAGAGCCAAAACTGTATACCTAATCCGGAAACGATATTACTAATGAATCCATTCACTTCTATTCCTCCGCTAAAGAAAATGTATTGTATTTTAAGAGAACAAAAAGAACTACCAACCTGTTCAGTTTGTTGTAATCTACTGTTGTCACTTTCAAACACGTAGAAAAATGTAAAAACTTTTCGAAAAACTTACCATCAGTTGAGGATACGTAGTGAGAAAATAATGCCAGACGAGAAGCTGCAATCAAACCAGGATGTATAGTTTGTTTATTATATGGTAGATTATTTAATTGAATCCATGTGTTTGGCTGATATTTTGAGGTCGATTCTTCTTCCCTCCAAAAACTGCATATCATACCTAATTCTTCAAAGTGTAATACATTTGACTGAATTAATGTATATCGATGGATTTGATTGGTTCCACAAACAAAATAAATATTTATTTGATGACCCGTACAGTTGTCGCCAGAAAACGGTGTTGGCGTTTTAAAAGCTGATGTTATTCTAAATGTGGAATAAGAAGTTTCCCATTCCATAACCTTAAACGATTGTCTTGAATCGCACAAGTTATTCGTATATATAATGTTCCTATTAAAACAAGAATTTATTTTAGATGACAACTTCTATAATTTTATAACACTTTCAATACATTACTATGATTTAAAACAATCGAGTATGTTTCTTTAATCTTTAAAAACTAGCATTTAAACTGTTTTTATTTTATGAAGTCACAACCACTGAATTTTGTCAATATCAACACTTTAGTTGGGAGAATTTGAGCAATACAGTTGATCGCGTTTTGACTCCATTGTTTTTCGCCTATGAAAAATATAAAACTTATATTCAGTAATGTTTTGAAAAGGTTAATATGGATCCTGCATATTTTAGTACAGCTTAATCACTCTGGTCCAAATAATAAATGGCAGTAAAACAACGAATATCATCAGTAACTGTATTTGCATTACTAGTCGTCACGATAATGGCGTTTATGGTTAAGCACAATATCTAAATAACCAACATGTTAGACATACGAAGTAAACGATAGAAATTTGTGCTATTGTTCAGATTTCTCTAGATGGATTTTTTTAACAAATAACTCCAATCTTAAAGTTAACTGATTGAACACTTTGTGAAAATTGTAGAACATGTTCTCAAAACAACCTGTCCATTCAATCCCGTGCAATACATTACAAGTGACAGTAACTATAAAGTGCTAAGAATAGTACAATACGACTATGTGTAATAAGTCTAAATACACCCAAAAGAATCAACAATTTAGATTGACCACACTAAGTTTTCCTGAGTAACCTTAAGGTACATGCAGAACAATATTTTCAAGATATAGCGAATTCATTTTAATTACAATTGATTACAGCTTATATAAGAGGACCTACAGTTACTCTTTTTTCAAACTAAACTGTAAAAATAAGAAGTTGACCGAGAAAATACATATAACTTAGAATTATGAACAGACATAATTTAGTACGAAAATTTGAAGTGTATAAAGTGTAAGCCATCGTGTTATTGTGTGGAACTTTAGTGCAATGACAAAAACATGTGAAAGGAATGATAATTACTGACAGTTAAAAATACTTAATGACAATAAATTATTTGTTTATTGCCTTTGAAAACTGATATCTACTTTGGGACCACTGAAAACCAAATAACTGGAATTATTCTGTGAGGAAAACAATTTGACCGTTAACCAAATGTCTTCATAAGACTTTCTAAATAAATAAAACGATGATATTTATGTTGACATTTGAAATAGTAATGGATGAAAATAAAATGTACTTCTATGAAAGTGGCATCTGTGAAGCTACTACTTATTGCAAAGGGAGTCATAAACTGAAACAATCTCTTTTAAAGAGTAGAAGTTTTAATACATTTAATTTATAGGGCTAGATTCAGAAGATCCGATAGTAATTTGAAGTTGAACAAGGTGGTCGTCAACCTGTTATTTCATTACGCATCCTGTCCCATATTATGCTGTATTAAGTTTAAAGATTTTATGTCAAAAGTAAATTCATGTTAAATATGTTTGGAAACGGTATGGAAATATTTATATTGTGGCGTATACATATGTCTTTCCACATAGGTAGCATGTTACAACAATCAAAAGTGGAATGCATGGCATCAGAAAGCTAAAAAGATCGAGTTGAACATAATAGAAAGGAATTGTGAAGTGGAGGAATCATACAGAATGTTAAATACAATTGATGGGTGATTTGCAAATGAAGTATTTAATGTATGGCCCTTATATTTTATGAAAATATTCTGGAATTTTTTATTAATAAATAAGTGGGTTGTCGACACTAAGTCTTCGTTCACTACAGTGTTACCTCTCAACTCATTACACAGGAGTATGGTTTCGTCAGTGAGTACAGATAAAACCACTTTTAACTGTTAGCTTATTCTATGAATTAACCTTTACTTAAGTTATATGACTACAGAATTATTAACAATGTCTTTCAGCTCTACTCGTATAGATTGTATAACATCAAAATTATTTTTTCATAGTACAAAATTGATGTGAACCGCAAAACAAGAAGCCTTAACAAATTACGGAAGCTATTTTTGGGGACGTTAATTCATTTAATTCAAAGCTTGTAAAACTGTAATATTTACTTTTGTCCCTAGCCTATTCTACAGATCATAAGCTTTCGTTTGATATATGATTCATTGCCATAGCATTTTCTGTTCCAAAGCTATTGTCATTTAGACGTAATCTTTTGTACCCTATTTTTTACTATGATCCCCCAGTTTTGGACAATTGTATTTTTCTAATTATTGAACGTTGTGGTCAGCCTATTCGTCTATTTATTCATGTAACTTTTCACCCTAATCCGAATTGGGAATTCGAGTGCTAGATCGGGGTTGGAATAAAGTGATTAGTGTTCCAGCTGTTTTTGTCTTCTCTCTCTCGCGTGCTTGCCAGCCAATCAGGGGTAGAATAGTTTTCGTCTCTCTACCCCCACTTCGAACTCACGCATATTAGCCTCAAGGTTAAGCCAGTCAGCCTATCGTGTCAAGGTCTTAATCTACATTATGCTCGGCACTAAGTGGGTAGACAGATTCAAAGACGTAACAAAAATAATTAAACTCAATGCTCAGATATTACAAAAGGTTGCAACCTGTGGATGCTTTTCTACAGCCAACGCTAAAAAATCATCGACGAGAACCAATAAGGGTGAAATTAGATAAATATAAAACTGGTCTTCCTGATATCCACAGATGAAAGTAACACGATTTATATTCCTCTTAATTACATTATATTACACGAGGGGTCCCACAATAGGACGAAACGGCCGTCCAGTGCTTCCAGGTTTCCCATGGTGTTCTAGCTTCAATTGATTCATGATTTCAACTGTGAAAATGTAGCATTTGTTGACTGAATTAGTAATAAATATTGCTTTTACCATAATCTTGTGTGTAATGAAGCTTTCAGATTACACAAAAAGACGATATTTTTCAGTCTATATGTAAATCGACTATCTGAATGATTGCTATCTATTTTGTTTGGAGTATTCAAAAGATATATTTTGGTAAGACCTATCATCTATAGACTAGCAGCGAAAAGAAAACGTGTTAACTAATCCATACTATCTGAAGACAACTTGAATGTTCGTAAATGCAATCGCTATAATAATTTTTCATGAACGCTTTTCCTGCACAATATACTGGCATTCCAAAAAGCTTTTTCATAAATCTGTTTGTAAATCCACTTTTTGAGGTAAAAATAACTCATAGTCTCGTCATTTCTAATCAGTGACAGATTAGTGAGAAATAGTATGAAGCACAATAAAAGAGCGAATATTCACCTTCTATATGACTAATGTAGATAGCATCTACTCCATGTGAAATAATATATCATTACGTTTTGGAGCCCTTTAAAAAGGTCATATTATTAATTCATGATACGAAAACTCTAATATGCTCATAAGATAGTGAAATTTAATGATTTATGTAAATAAGCCACAGAGGTTGTTTAAAAAGTTAAAATTCTTTAGATACAACCCACCTTTCTTAGTAAATAGCCTTTATTCTGTTTTGAGTAAATGACTTAGTCAAGAAATTATTTTTCTTTTTTCGCAAAAAACCAATCGGTTTGTACACTTTCACTTTAAAATCTGTTACTTTTTAGAATCATTGATATATGTCACTGAAATAATTTGTTTTTCAGATAACTTCAGTTTGATACAACTTGCTCCTATGTTTCGGAAGTTTGGAATTATAGTCAGTTTATTATATACGCTGCAGATTTTCTGAAAATAACGCTTTAAATTATTATGCATACCGCTTAGAATTTTGTAAAATCATACACTGATAATTGGTTGTACTGAATCTGTCTAAAGTGTATTCGCTACTGGAATTTTGACTATATTTTAAAACTCTATTTTGTGGAATTATTCCAAATGCTAACTACTTTGTGTTTCTGTTGAATGACCAGTTGAACAATTATTGGGGATCTAACCCCTAACTTGTTTTTGTTCTTCGATCATTCTTTCTAATAATCATTATTTCAAACGTTAACTTTACATGTAAAAAATCAGCTTATTATTTCTAGTAACGATTATCTCAAAAACTTGACTTTGCGAAATAGGAGTCGACAAAGATCTTAAAATGTGATGAGAAGACGAAGGTTATCAAGATTATGTGGTGTATTCGCTCTATATAGTTCGAATAATCTGATCACATATATACTTACTAAGCCATTATATGCGGAAGAATAAACGGCCAAATAGACATGTTGAAAAGTAGGCTGAAACAAAGCTAACAATGAAGTACACAACAACAGTTCAAAAGTTATTCTGGATCATAAATCAGTATTACCAGGATAGGTTAATGGTAAGAACAGATAGTTTCTGAACACGTAAAGGGGATTCCAGTTTTTTTGTAGTCATGGCTTCAATAAACTTTGGTATAACCTTTTGAAAATTTTTGTACAAAACTACAAAAGCTGACTTAATATAGACCTTATGACCAGTCTCAATAAAATATTTCACAATGGAGGAAGATATTTGCCTATCCTGCCTTTGTAGCCCTCTAAGTATGTTTTCACCCACTCCTACTTGCAGCTCACAATCGCTCCTCCTTATATACGTGTTTCTGCACATACATGTAAATTGATAGACTCAATGGGATGTGTCACAATCACTTACATGTTGTTTCGGTTTTTTGACAAAATATAAACCTCGACTTTCGGATGGTGACATTTTTGGCACCCTATATATTGCCTTTCCATTGAGATATGACTCGAATAGTTTTATGTGGAGTCAGAGAGTTAATTTAGCTGTCAGTAAGACGTTTTATGTAATCAAACTCATCATTATCGCAAAGTTAGGGCCTATTTGACTTTTTGTTCTTTTATTACTTAGTAAGTATATGTGTGATCAGATTATTCGAACTATATTGTGCAAATATGTTACATAATCCTGATAACATTTGTCTTCTCATCTCATTATCCAAATTTACTGAGTCATAGTAGAGCAATACAGAACAAACAGATACCGTCATCTTCTGTTTCTTTCAACCTAGCTATTTAATGGTATATCATGGTTTAGATACAAATAATCGGACAATTTAAAGCAAATGCTTGTGAACCAGTAAACCTATTGGCAATTCAAAACTTTATTTGTTGTGTGCTCACCAGTACAATCTGAATCTAGCGCAAAAAGAACCCGTCGAATACTCAAATGATATCAATATTAATAAGGAATCTATTCCCGTTGTTGCTACCATGATGTGGTGGTCGGGCTTACCTAATGTGATGAACCAATCAAGCTATACTGGCTGGAACAATCGTTCCTTAACATTCTACCATGCCAGACAGGTCGGTTGAACAGCGGTAAAACTAAAAGCGGCAAACCCAAGGTCCGAGGGAGAAGTCGTACTGAGCACTGTTAGAGGTGTGACAGCAGTAAGGTGTTCCCTTCAGACAACCAACATAACAGCAATGCTGTCTTCCCATAAGGAAGGACGGGCTTAAAAATGTACAGCTCACCTTTCTCACACCTACCCATCTCCAACGGTAAGATACGGGGCTAACACAAAACTTACCCACAAAATCGTGTGCAACCTGCTTCAAGCAGTTGTCCCCTGGGAACTGCAGTCACGCTCACAGATCACTAAGGCCAACTCTAACCCAACTTCATGCAGTTAGTTCCCTTTATGAATTTAAATAAAGATAGAACAAATATTGATGCAGAATAATATGAATTCATTATATTTCGTGGTTTCTCATCAGCTGCTTACAACCAAATATGCATTAGAGTTTTAGCATTAGGGTAATAAATAGAATGGAACAACTGACATAAGGGAATGTTATTTGTTATTCCAATCCTTTACATTCCCTTATGTCAGTTGTTCCATTCTATTTATTACCCTAATGCTAAAACTCTAATGCATATTTGGTTGTAAGCAGCTGATGAGAAACCACGAAATATAATGAATTCATATTATTCTGCATCAATATTTGTTCTATCTTTATCTAACCCAACTTCCTTTTCAGGTAATTCTAGAAGAACCCTTCCACTGTGTGTGCAAAGGGGAAATGATAACCTCTCTCATATCTCTAACAACATTCAAGATTACTGTATTCATAATCACTTTCCCTCTTCAAATCCTATTATTCCTCTTATCTCAATTTTCAATCCTAAAATTCCTCCTTCGACTTCATCCTCAAGTGTCACCATGGTCAACGATCCTAGTGAACTAAATATTGTCCCATATCTACTGAAACCTCGTCGCAAACTACATATTAGAGCCTTCAAGGTACGTACCCTATGTCAAATCAGCCAACAGGCCTCCTGGACTAACTCTAGAATCTCGTACAATTGATGTATGTTGTGTCTCCGAAACACGCATCCAGGATCCTAGTGTGGTCATTCACTTGACCTCACTCCGTCAAAACGGGGAGCCGATAAGATACATCCTCCGTCTATCTGTCGAACCAACGGCAAGTTATTGTGGACTGGAAGATGTAGAAATAACACTAAGTACGAGGGCAGAACAGGCACTATTAGGATGGATTCCCGTTAACAGTTGTATATGTGTTGTCCGGCTAGATGGCTCCGTAAGAACTCGGAAGGATAGGGACACACGTCGTTGCCTTTCCGTCATTTCTGCCTACTCTCCCACTGACTGTAGCCCGGATGGAGTGAAAGATGACTTTAACAGAAAGCCCTCTGAGCTTCTTCAGAAAGCTAAATGCTCAGACATAGTGCTCATTGCAAATGACTTTAATGCCCAAGTAGCAGCTTAAACCAAACAGAAAGACACTTAGGTGGGTATTTTAGTATCTCGGCTAGGCGAATAGATAATGGTGATCGTCTGTAGCAACTGTGCTCAGACAATGGTTTATTTTTAGCAAGCACTAACTGTAAGCATAAGGAGAGACATTGTCTAACATGACGACCACTTGCACCAAACCAACGATGAACTCGAATACACCATGTTGCCATCAGTCATCGTTGGAGAGGCTCAATAGAAGATTGTTGATCCTTCTGTAATACATGTTTAGACTCTGATCATGCTTTAATACGAGTATGCATTCGTTTGCGCCTCACTGAACCCAGAAAAGCCATACTAAGAAGGCCCATTAGAATTGAACTCAGTGACGAGAAAGTCAAAAGTAATTTCCAGGAACAACTGAGGTCACACATAGTCAGTTCTGTAAACCAGGTTGACCCAGATGTCGTTTGTAAAGATATACGAACAACTTTGAAACAGCAGCAATATCTGTTAGTAATTTAAACCAAAGGGTCACGAAAAACCAGTGGATTTTTATTAAGTCTATTACACTGATGCGTTCTAGTAAACTCATTCCATCAGGCTATGAACACGATGAAGAGCGAAAACAACTAAGGTCTAGGGTAACCAAAAGTATACGGAACGATCGCGAGCAGTAGTGGGCAACGAAAGCCATATAGGTGGAAAAGACAGTGGATGTGGGTAATACCAGACAGATTTTCAGACTAATAGAAGAAACTGAAATTAAGAAGTTAAGTGCGAGACTAACAAGGAAAAAGACAAAACTCTTGTTTGCTCTCATCTCAGACGTTTAGAATGATGGACGGAACACTTCAAGGGGCAGTTTATCTGGCCTTCAGCTACTCTACAACTACCCACCATATCCAAACAGACCTAATGGAACATTGAAATAAGTCCACAGACAATAACTGACGTTCAAAAGGCCATAGCCAATCTGAAACCGGGAAGAGAAGCTGGTTCAGATGGATTGGCTCCAGAGGTCTTTAAGTATGGTGGTCCAGTTTTAGCGATTAGGTTGACCAATATTTTGGCCAACACCCGGGAATCGGATGTAATCCCATATGGCTGGTCGAAACCACCAATCGTCCAAATATATATGAAATGGTCAGAATTACTCTGTGATAACCACACGGGGATTAGTTTGACTAATATAGCATCTAAAATACTAGCCTCCATAATTATCGAACGCTTAACAAAGACTCGTGAATCGCAAACACGAGAAAATCTGGGCGGCCTCAGATATGGTCGTGGCCGCATTGACTACATATTCGTCAGACTCTGGGACACTGGGATACTTATCAGCGTCCGACAATGATAGTTTCTCCTGCTTTAATAGCAACTCTTAAATATGTACACCAAGAGGTTCTGGCAGTGTCTGTCATTGAAAGGTATACCTCAAAAGCACATAAACCTTGTGAAGGTTCTTTACTCGAACACTACTAGTCAAATCAGAGTTCTTGTAGACTGAATTTTTGGGCATTGATCTCCTACCCGGAGGTCCACTAAGCGACTCAGAATATGCAGATGACATAGTCCTGTTTGGTGAAGACGCTGATAAAATTCAGAGTCTTTTGGTAGCACTGAGCAATAATGCCGGAATGTTCGGGATGCGTTTCTCCCCATCTAAATGTAAATTATTACTCCAGGACTGGCCTGCGTCAACACATGAACCAAGGATAGGGAGTAAAGTAGTCGAACGCGTCGGCAACTTCACTTATCTTGGAAGTCTGATCAGTCCTAATGGGTTGGTGTCTGACGAAATCTCAGCACGGATTCAGAAAGCTCGTTTGGCTTTTGCCAACTTACGTCACCTATGGTGAAGGCAAGATATCTGTCTATCAAATAAAAGACGAGTATACTGCGCAGCCGTTCGTTCAGTTCTACTTCGCGGCCGCGAAATGTGGCCATTGAGAGTAGAAGATACTCGTAAGCTACAAGTATTTAATCACAGACGCCTTAGAAATATTGCTCGCATCTTCTGGAACCACGGGATAAGTAACAATGAGGTTAGATGCAGGGTATTAGAAGATGATGGTAAATCAGTCGGTGAGGTCGTAAATCTTCATCGACTGAGATGATTTGTCCAGATGTTGAGTATTCCTGAAAACCGATTACAACGAAGCACAATACTGACTACTGTTGGCAATGGTTGGAAGAGAGTTAGGAGCGGCCAAACCAAAACGTGGAGTCAGTTCTTGAGGTTACTAATTTGTTGCTTTGGCCATGTTGGTAGATGCAGACTACTTGGTTGAGATCCGCGCGACTATCGTGACCAATGATTGGAGACTCTACGTGACATGGCCGAGAATCGATCACAATGGCCCTTAAATTGTGAGGTTAAAATTACTTTATACCTTTCTTTCCAAAGACTAATTCTTTATCCTCGTGTTATATCCTAATATGAAATCTTTTTTACTGCCGTCGAAGTAACTACTTCTATGAATTTGGTGTTCATCTTGTTGTGCTAATGAGGCGTGGCAACTTTGACCGATACATATATGTGCCTGGTCCTACTCTATGGATGACTAACTAATTAACGGAACGAATCTATTAAACTCCTAACTGCACAAAACATCTTTAATCAGTTGCTTTGTAGCGGTTTCAAAAATATAAAATAACCTTTTGCCTCATACTTAAAATACGTGACTTAAAATTGCAGATAAAAATCCGACAAAATAGTCAAATGTCGTCTAAACAGACAAACTAAAAACTACATTTTTACATTGTGATCACGCATGTTGTACAAAATTACCAAACAAAAAATATTACTCACATAAATGAAAAAAAGATATTCGAATTTTCAACAAACATTATTTTCCCGGAATCATGGTATTCACTATTTCTAAGATCTTGAAACAAAAATAAAATTATAAAGGTAAATACCTCCTTTATATCTGGAAGGCACTAACCCAGTTATCACAAAGGTGACATTCAGCAAAACCATATATAATCTGAACATGATAAATTTTGGAGTCGACAGATTTCTGCAACCTTCTGTTTTCAGACTTTACGAAATGAAAATGTAATACTGGTTAAATATGACGCCGTCATTGATATCCTCAAAAATGCCACCAACAGCTCTTTTAGTTCACTGTAATCCAACATTCGCCGTCTGAATGTGTGAAGTTCATTTTGCACTTCGATAAGATACATAAAAAAACACAGAAACTTTCTGGAATACATACTACGAACTACAAACGTTACAAATATATCGAGCATGAATGTGTGTGTGAATAAAACGAGTTTTCATAGTATGTAAAAGTAATATAACTTAATAGCACGATAACTGCAACAGTATTTGAAAGAGTGCCAACAACTCCAGCAATCACTAACAACGGTTAAAGGTCAGTATATTATCGACGATTTTCGAATTTTCAAATATTTTCAAAAATAGAAATTGCAAAACATTTCAACTAATGTGTATCACATTATAAGACTCAACTTTAAGTAGCAATTCAAAGGGATGCGGCACAGGAGCTCTCCATTTCTCAGTCCGATGTAACTCAAAATCTTGTCGATTGTCAGCAATGGGTGCAAGAACTCTGCGATTGCCTATCATTACTGACATCAAACACAAAGGGATGCATTTTATTATAATGGATTCTCCTTCGAAAACGAATGTGCCTTATTTTGTGGAGGTATTTGTATAATCTACTGGTCTTTAATTTCCTCCTGATAGGAATGTTCCAAGCTTAATGTATCTGATGTCGTTCGTGTATGTGAAGACCGGTATCCTGTGGAGCCTTTTGAAAATGCTGGGATATGTGTACATGTATGTTTACAAACGCGTTCAGTTTTGTAATTATCCAAAATTGTATTCACTCTCTAAACTTTTGTAAATGCGAGTTAAGGCCAGTATATCAGTTTCTTGTTGCCTAAGTTTATTGTTACATGCAAGGAACTAACTGGTGTCTATAAGCGTCCAGCTTCAGTTTGGGTGCCCGGGCAGTATCACAGCCTTCATATAATCCGGTGATGACTGTTAGTGGCCTCATTGTTATTATGTGGCACATATGTATTTGGTGCCCCCTTGTATCAGTGTTTATGTGTTCAAACAAACAAAATCAAATCTATAAGTGTGATGTCCGAAGGTCAAAGAATTTCCTTTAGTATTTATTTTATAGGGAAGACGTAGATACTTTATTCACTAACTAAAATGAGAAATAGTAAAGAAAAAGTGTTTTCCCATTAAAACGTCATTCGTTTCCCATCTAGCCAAAGTCGTATATTTCAGTTTTTTAAAGATTATCTCGCTCCAAACTAGTGGAAAGTAGTAGTTGGTACATCTGTTCATTTTCATTCATTTGTCTAATAGTGAAAAGGTTCGATCTATTGAGATATGCCGGCTGAGGATTTTTGTCCGAGACTTAGCACTGGGTTTTGCGACCGTTGATAAAATATCAGATTTCAGCTCATAACGATGAGTTAAATTTACGTAACCATTCTCATTTTAATGGATACTTATTATCATTACGTCGTTTAGTTCCATTTTTACTCATTGCAATTATTGGAGCCTCGTAGGAACTTATACATCATGGTGTTACAGGTACATTTCTTTGTCCACCCTCCCTAGTTTGCATGTGCAATACTATTTCATGTTTCACATACTGCGAATCCGTCTCTTCTTTTCGAACTCCATATTATCTGTGTTCAATCGTTTTTACTAATCGTGATACTACCTCTACTTTGCTATTCAGTTTTGGTCATTTCAGCTCGCCCTACCAATGCGTGGGGACGTAGACCGATCCACATTTGTACTAACTCGTACGATAGCTATGGTCAAGAAATCAATGCTGCAGATAGTTCCTTCCAGTTAAATATTAAGTAGCTAAAACATTTGTCTAACAATCCTATACATTTAGATACATGTCTTATATATCGAAGTCATAATAGAGTCACTTAGGAGGGAGCTGCACCTATCCATGAGTTATCTGAAGACTAATTTAGTTTTTAAGGTCTTCAATAATGACGTGTCTATAGACAAAGCCTAGTTCTATAAATGCACCCATGTTATACAAAATTACCACAGTATCTAAACCTTTTAAAGAAGATTTCTTTTATATATATCCCAGCTTTAGATTTCTCACTTTATTTCTTCGTTTATTCTTTGTAATTCATGACAGCTGTAACTAGAAAATGATATATAATACGTTACTATATAGAGGAAATTAATTTCTGTTAAAGTTATCAGCCCCCAAACGCCCTGGTACGGCCGAGAGTGGGGAGAGTCTCCTCTCCCTCTCGAAATGCTCTCATATGGCCAGCGAATATATAGCCTCTGTCAGGGAAGTCCTACTCACTGCCTTCTCGTGGCGCGGGTGTTGTTTACGAAAGTGAGGACGAAAAGGTGGTTTGTTCTCTCCAACAGTAGGCTTTTGCTGGTGGTATCTGACCAATGGACATTGAGTCTCTTGTGTAGACAATTGTTTATGAATACTTGTACCTCTTGATGATGGTTGTGGTAGTTCTGCAAGTTTCAGCTCCGTACAGTAAAACTGTCTTAAAGTTTGTATTGAAGATTCCCATTTTGATATTGGTTGACGGTTGTTTTGAGTTCAATATGTTCAACTGTAGGAATGCTGTCCTTGCTTTGGCAGTCCTCGCCGTTACGTCCGCATCATATCCTCCGCGTTCACCAATGATGTTACCTAGATAAGTGAAAGTCTCCATATCTTCCAGAGTCCTTCCATCAAGTGTGATTGTGTTGGTGTACTCTGTGTTGTATTTGAGGATCTTGCTTTTTACTTTGTATATGTCGAGGTCTACTGATGCAGAAGCTGCTGCCACACTGGTTGTCTTGACCTGTATTTGTTGATTTGTATAGAATAGAAGCGAATGTCCGGCGCTTTAACCGGGTTGGTGGATGTGAAGGATCCACCTAGGGGAGTTGGAAAACCCTGATTCCAAACCAGTGGTGCACATGGGCTCCAGTATCCTGAGGGAACAAATGGCGTACGAATCAACCGTTGATTACCGGCTACCATGGGACTGCATCTCCTCACAATGCTCCACTGCCTTGTGGATCAGATATTCAGGTCAAAGGCTCGGGGTGTGGCCCCCTAAGAAAACCACCTGCTTCAGTCTGGGCACCTGGGCAGTATCACAGCCCTCACACAAATCGAATGAGATTTGTGAGGCGCATATGTATCTGGTGCTTCCTTGTACCAATATTTATGTTTAAATAAATAAATAAAGGTTTCTTTTGTAGAAAACAACTATTTGTTTCCCCTTATACTTAAGTTTTACTTATTATATCCTTAGTCACAGCTTTATATTATCCTCTCTCTGATTCTATCGGAAAAATATTAGCATTGGGAATTCAGTGATGGTTCACCTCCACCCGAGAATATTCTCACAGAATGGTTCACTCTCCTCAGAAATCGATTTTATGGGGAAAATAATACCGCTCATGTTGATCAAAACCACCTGGTACCTGGGCCAATCGCTGTTCATTGTATAGCTGGATATGGAAGGTGAGGTTCACCATTTATTTCCTCAAGCCACTGATATTCATTTAGTTTTTATACATATTTCGTGTTTGCGGCTTTTTGTAAAAAGACAAGTGTGAAACAAGTTACATTTTCCCAGACATTTATGTTCCTGTGTATCTTTACAAGTCTTTTTGTCAATGATTAACAAAACTGCTGCTAACTCCAACTTATTAGAATTATTATTTATTCAACCGTTGATATAATTTGTAGTAAAGGCTACTTATCTGACAACGCTTCAAACTAGAATACAAAAGATTTTCTCCCTTAAACCTGACTACTCCAAAACACATCCAGCAAAATAAATTAGTATAGACCTCTAAAAAATCCAAAATATATTAAGTTCACTCAGTTATATACCTGTTCGATTCACTGGTTGATAATTACGAAAATTATTAAACTGAACAACTGTCACGAAATCACAGAAAATTAATTAATACGATAAAACTAAAAACCAGTGAAAATCTTTCACTCTCTGTATGCTAAATTAAATTTGGGGAGTTTTGTTCCTGGGCATATCACATACTTATAATTCATTTGGTTTGCTTTTTTCTCAAGGCTTATTATTTTGCTCTAATCTCAGTCAATAACTTATTTATTGCTTTCGGCTTCACTGAGTTCTTTAGGCATCTTATTAGTTGTCTTTCAACTTGTCATAGTGGACATATGTTGTTGCAAAAACCATGTGAACATTCATGTAATAGGGTGTCGGACGCTCATTTTATGTAAACTGTTGGTAATACTAGTTCCGCAAACTTCAATATATAAAGCTGTTTCTCAAACCTTTGACTTACTGATCGAAAGTCGTACGTCTATACCGTTAAGTCAAACCTAAATCTAGACGAACGGTTGTAGTTAAGTGTGGTTCTGTGCTTTATTCTCCATGGGATTAGTTTTTTATTAGTAGGGAACAGGCTTGGACCGCATTCCAGCTACTTTGACTTGGGTACCCAAATAGGCCTTGATTATTGATAAAGTTATCTCTATAAACCGATGGGTCCTTGATCCGTTCATATTAGAGGACCGGAATGACCTAACCGTAGCTGAATAGAGGGTATAAATAGAAGACAAGGAAAGTTGTTATATAAAAGGGCTGTAGGAAGAACCGATGGGACTAGGCATACAAGCATCAACGAAATAGATCTTGGTACATATGTTCGTTTGCCCAAGTTACCATACCTGATTAACATGACGATATAAAAATAACAAAAGAGATCGAAATAACGTAATAGTAACGATAATGAGAAAGACCAAATTTTGGGAACATGGTTTGAAAAGGCATTGAAAAGATGTATGATGTACTGGAGTCTAAAGTCTAGAATGAGATAAAGAGTGAACTCATCTAGTGGCATTGTGAACGATTCTGAGCCATATCACTCAGTCTCCAACCTCTGATCGCAGTTATTACTCAGACCCCAACCGGATAGTCTTCATCCACCAACGTGGCTTAGACCAATATTCAATGACTTCATCAACTGACGCTACATTTTCGTTTGTCCACTCCTTGCATTCTTCCAACCTACTTCTACATTAGCAAGCATTGACCATCAAGAAAGAGGGTAGTTAGACGTGTGTAACACACATTTTAATTTACGAACTCCTGAAGGAAGCCAAACAACTCGTCCTCTGAGATTCAGTGACAAGTGCTCAGTTGGTGAAACCGTAGTTAGTAATCGATACGTAATTTAAATTAGTAATGTGACTCTTCTAGCGCCTCTATCGAGAAAGTTTTTATACAAATTAGACTTTTCACTCTAGTTGGTGACAATGTAGAAAAGAATAGTAGTAGTCTCGTTCATTGTGTTGAATTTGTAGTTTCGAAATAGTAGCTTAGTGTAGAAACGTATCCTGTTGTAATTTTCTACTACATTCCTCACTAATAAAGATTAATTCTATCAACTGGAATGTGCAGATCGACACAGCACCAATTTATGAAGTGATTTACTTCTGATCTGACCCGCGTTAGTGTTACTTCTAAATCTTCATTTTTCAACCCCACTTCTTCTAAATCGCTCCTCTCATGTTTCGATATCCATTACAGTTGTAAGTCGTTCTTCTCCTCTGTTTATCTTATTTCCTTTCTTACTATGTAACTCCAACGTATAGTAATTTTAACTGATAAACATTCATCCCAGATTCTACATTGATGATGACTGACACGCTCTCATTATTGTGCAAATCATTTTGCTATACAATAATTACTCATTTCTATCGTAACACTCTCCAGCCGTTCTTGTTGCGACTGTAGAGATTCGGCTTACCAATCTACACAACCCGACTGCGTTATGAACGCGGCAGATTTGAATTGTCACATCAAGATTAATGTTTGTCAGTTACTCGTATAGTTAAGTTTATGAGAGCAAACAGTCCTGTCTTTATTTAATAATTTTTGAATTGTTAACATTAAGGCTTTTTGCGTGAATGCTATGAACTTGCAATCGTTCTGTCACATTTTCAGCTAGTACTATCGATATTTCTCATTTCATATTCATAGTGCATATTTAATGAGGGATATAACCTGTCTTTCTGAATTTATATATATATATATATATATATATATATATATATAAGCCGTAAATAAAATAATTGTTTACTAAGTTCTCGTTTGACCTTAACCTAGTCAAGATTTGTTAGTTTTTCGTCCTCCGTTAAATACTTATTTTGAATTGACGTTTATATTTAAACACAGTTTAGAGATATTTGGATTAAGTATTTCCAACATCGATCCTTCTTCACAATGTTTTGTGTTCGTGTACTGACTTGTATACAAACATTTCCGGTCATTACTGTGAATCCTGTAATACATTTGCCACAGGTGTGTTTCTCTTTCATACCCCATCCCACACAAATATGTGTACGTATATTACGTTTAGTGTTTGGTTACTCATTCTAGTGCTCTCAGTCAATAATTTGACTACAAATGACTGATTCTTCTGTATTTTGAAATTTCTTTGACCGAAATTCGCCCTGGTTTGATGATAAAATTTGAAAAAATTACAAGTAACATGTAATTAGTTGCAGTACCAAATCGTTTGAACAGTAATCATCCACTTTTGTTCATCAAGTCAACCATGAATGATAGCAGTCCCTTGATAAGAAATAACTACCTAACCTGATAAGTATCAATAAACAACTAATCCCGGTCTATAGATTGCGCTATTCAAAGAGAAGTTCTTACAGTAGGTAGGCATCTTACTTGTCTGTAACTGAACTCATCTTTCCTACTGAAAATACACCCACATTATACTAGATAGTTGTTGTGCCACCAAATGCCCTGGTACGGCTGAGAGCGGTGAGAGTCCGCTCTCCCTCTCCAAATGCTCTCACATGGCCACGCGTATACAACCACTGCCAAGGAAGTCCTACTCGCCGCCTCCCCATGGAAGGGGTGTTGTTTACGAAAGTGAGAGGACGAAAAGCAAATATCCGGCACTTTAACCGGGTTGGTGGACACGGTGAGTCCACCTAGGGGAGTTGGAAAACCCTAATCCCAAAACAATGGTGCAGATGGGCCCCAGTATCCTGAGGGAACAAATGGCGTATGAACCAATCGTCGGTCACCGGCTACCATGGGATCGCATCTTCGGACGTTGCTCCACTGCCTTGTGGGTCAGACCCTTAGGTCAAAGACTCGGGGTGTGGCCTTCTAAGAAAACCACCTGCTTCTGTCTGGACACCCGGGTAGTATCACAGCCCTCACACAAATCAAATGAGGTTTGTGTGGCGCATATGTATTTGGTGCCCCTTTGTACCAATATTTATATGTTCAAATAAATAAGATAGTTGTAATTATTTATTACTTCAATGGCTAAAATCGCAATTTTCAAAGGCAAACACTAACTCTTGAGTTGGAAACATTTATCTAACGGGCTACAACGCTACTACCTAGCGTTTTTTCGTGTCCATTTAAAAAAATAGCAATATCATTGTCAATTTTCTTCAAGAACTCGGATTTTCTAGCTCACTAAATATTTCTCTTTACCTACCTCTTCTACCGGAAATCGTTCTCTTATTTGGCACTTTGTTTAGAAGAACAAACTTCATCGTTTTTTATTTATATCCTTGTTCAGAAAGAATTTTTCCATTGACATATATATATATATATATATATATATATATATATATATATATATCGACTGGCAAAATGTTTCTCAATAAGGATATGAATAAGAAAAAATAAATCTTGTCCTTATATATAAGTCACCAAACAAATAATGACCCCTTGTGAAGTCGTGGTTACCCACTCTCAAGCCGTCCTGCATTACGACTAAACAGCCTGGTTGACGGAGGTTGTTTAACTATGGTCCACATACCTATCATACTAATGAAGTTATTGTCTGTCTAAGCCAAATTTAATAAATGTAAACTACTCGTTTGAGATCCGCATTGTAACTGCAATCAGTGGTTTGAGACTTTAGATTATATGGCTTAGTATCAACCACAGTTATTGATCCTGGCTGCATTACCCTTTATAATTAGTTTTGAAATGCACTTTTTTTGTGACTTCCTAAAGAGCAAACTTTCCTTAAGAAATTTCTAAATCAAGATCACATCCGAATTCAGAATTTTTCAAGTCGTAATTTACCATTATTGATTTTCTAGAGCAATGTAAGTTCACTCAGTTTCATTTTAGTGATAAAAGGAATTGAAGTTTAGAGTTATTTGTGTACTTAGCTTAAAACCCATCAGTAATACTTACTGTTTCCTTAAATCATATATATATATATATATATATATATATATATATATATATTACCCAATAGACTGTCGTTTGTATAATGGTTTGACTAAATTGTATGAGCCTTCTGTATTTTTTTTAACTGAAATATTTAAGGGCTCCGGTCCTGGTAGCTGTTGCGTTAATGGAACTTGGAATGTCCAGTGAAGATGCAATAGAATTGATTCGCAGGTAATTCATTATAACGAATATTAGCAACTATTGATATTTTTAACGTATATTCATATTTTAATAAAATCCAATTACACTTTTCGCATATAAACTACTGTCTATATTCATTTAATTAATAACAAAATAAATGTCAACATTCTAGATACATTAGACTTTACTACGAAATAAATTAATACTGTGTATTGATTATATTACTGATAACCATATGTATTTATAGCAATAATGTAAAACGAATATTGTTTTAAATCCGGAAAGTATTTCGTTAGTTATGTACTAAACTCATAATCAAAGAACGTTATGCTCGGCATTGTCAAAAGAGATCTTATATTAACTAATTATGGTTTAAAAAATGCCCTGATACGGCCGAGAGTGGGGAGAGTCTGCTCTTCCTCTCCAAACGTTCTCACATGGACACGCGTATATAGCCTATGCCACGGAAGTCCTACTCACTACCTTCTCGTGGCGAGAGTGTTGTTTACGAAATTGAGAGGACGAAAAGCGAATGTCCTGCACTTTAACCGGGTTGGTGGACACAGAGAGTCCACCTAGGGGAGTTGGGAAAACCTGACTCCAAACCGATGGTGCACATGTGCTCCAGAATCCTGGGGGAACAAATAGTGTATAAATCAATCGTGGGGCAGCATCTCCTTAACATGCTCCACTGCCTTGTGGGTTAGACCTTTAGGTCAAAGGCTTCAGGTGTGGCCCCCTAAGAAAACCACCTGCTTCAGTTTTGGCACCCGGGTAGTATCACAGCCCTCACACAAATCAAATGAGATTTATGCGGCGCATATATATCTGGTGCCCCTTTGTACCAATATTTATGTGTTTAAATAAGTAAAAATAAAATGTTAAATAACTAAAGTTTGCCACTAAACTGTTGTGTAACTTCAAACCAGTGACCACCATCATTGAATACTTTATTCGTCATCTCTGTAAGTCGATAACATAGTGTCATTATATTTTAGAGTAAGTGACACATCCGCCATTGTTGTGTGAATTTTATTTTCGCTTACGATTAATCCTTTACTGTTTATTTTATAGTTCCACAATAGTAGTTGGTAACTGACTTTTTGTAGACCATCTCTTAAATATTCCAGCTTATTTATCACAGCATTTACTATATTAAAATCTAGTTGAACTTGAAACTGTCAGTCGTTTGAATTTCCGAACTTATTATCGGTTTAACACGAAATTTCTTCTCTATTCAATAAAAAAAACAAGTGATTTTAATGTGAATGTGTTGGGGAAAAAAGTTATAAAATTCTTCACTGGGATCTAACTAACTAACTAACCTGTCAGTTAACTAGAAAAACTATTGTCAAACATCACCTGATTCTTTACTGTGTTTTATCCAACATACAATTAAATTATGTTATGTAATAGTGTTTTTTTTGAAAATGATCAAGTTGTTTTTCTTCTTAGTATCTAATGTTTAATCATATGATGAACGACCAAATGGTGACCTTTCTACACAGTAGATGCTATTAATATCTATAGTAATAAAAACTTATCCTCCTTCATATATGTAGGATACCTCAAAATAATACTGATTAAAGAGGAGAGTTTATATGTTAAGCTAGAATATCCGATCTCGTTTTACATGTTAAATCTTTATTTATTTATTTTCGAAAATAACCTTGAAATCGATTAACATATATCTAGTATATGGATTGTTGATTCCAATTATAATGAATTATAGTGTTTCACATCATACACTTCATATATGTAAAGTGAATTCTTCCCTTAATAGTTATAACTAAGGACTGACTATATATTAAAATCAAGAGACAAATCCTGGAGTTCTAGTGAGAAGCAGTGACCATTGGAGTTCAAACCACGTCTGTTGTGAGATAGAAACTCACTGAAGACAATTGGGGGACGGTCGCTCAACTTCGTGGATTGATTGGAGTTAGACATAAACACCATCGGATGCCGGCTCAGTTGTTTATCGGTTAAGTGCTCTGGCGCGAGACTGGTAGGTCCTGGGTTGGAATCTTGCGAGGCGAGGTCGTGAATGCGCACCGCTTAGGAGTCCCACAATAGGTCAAAACGGCCGTCCAGTGCTTCGAGGTTTTCCTTGGTGGTCTAGCTTCAATTGACTCACGCTTGCAACTATGTAAATTATTTCCATCATATGTTTATTCTATGACCATTGATATATCATTTGATTTAACCTTATTTTATTTCAATGCTCACATTCATTCTTTTATCTACTCCCAGTAAACGTAAAGGTGCGTTTAACGATCGCCAAATTCATTATCTCACTAACTATCATGCCCATTCTCGTTTACGTCGTCACAATCATCGTTGTTTTATTGTATAATCTTATGTATTCATTCAAAGTGTACATAATATGTACACATCCATTTATCACCATTTCTAATTCCTTGTGTAATTGCTAACATACAGCATACAGTGATATTAGTAATGTATTTGTTTGTGCACTGATGATATAATTTTTGTTGTCTTATTTCTTAGAGGTACTATTTCCTTTATGTATATGTATATGCCAACCTATCGACTTTCATTCAGTATGTATACAGCGCAATATCAAATTCTCATGTATATGTGTATAATTTTAATCGTGCATTGTTTTATTACTGTTTGATTTACTACCTATGAAAATTCCACCAATATTTCTTATTTGTAGAAGTGATCTTCTTACCCCCCCCTCCAAAAAAAGAGCAATCTCTCCTCAAAGATATTTGTCCGCTTGTACAATTCGTTGACTTTCATGCTGTTATCTTTATTATTTTTCATTTGAATTTATCCACCGTGATCTTTCGTTGCTTATTTGTTTGTTCATTGACTCTAGATATATTTGCCATGGCGTATTGATTTGGTTTTGTTCTTATCTACTTCCTGTCTTGTTGCTATCCATGTGATACCACCATTGAATGATGCTTAAAATCAGTATTTTTTTTGCTCTTTAGAATAAGTTTTGCTTAATATTCAATTTTTTTAAATTAGTTTTCCGATCCTTCTCTTTTTATCTATCTACCTGTGTGTGTGCCTGTACTTTGATTTAACTCCATCATCTCAAACTTTGTCGTTGCATTTTAAATTATCCCCATTAACCTATTAGTGTGTGTGTGTATACTTCTGAATAACTTGCTAGTCAGTTTTGAAATAAGAATTAACAATAATATATAATTACTTTCTATTGTGTTTATTTTTTCTCTCGTAGATTGTGTTATGTACGTGCCTTTTATCATGCTTATTACCTACTCTTATGTTGTCCTATATATATATTTTTCCAATTACACTTTTATTATTATCTACAAAAAACTGGATTATTGTAACTTAAACGCGAATCTCTGTTTACATACTGTATTTCTGTGCTTAGTATATTTGTGCATTTGTTTGTAAATGGATAAGTGTCTGTGCATACCTTTTATTAACTTATAGTTGGTTATTAAACATTTGTCCACCTTTTATTCGTAAATTATTGCATAATTGTAATCAACAGCTGTTATTTCACAGTGATCCTAGTCTACCCCCATGAAAATCGGATGTTTTCTTCTTGTTGTGTTTCTTCTTTTATATTTTCTTTCTTATTAGAATAATTCTCTAAGATTGTTTTTTTTATTGTGTCTGTATGGATTGTGTTAGAATAATTTACCTGTATGCACATACATGCTACCTGTGTTTCTTCTATTTTCACATTGTGTTTCGTATATACATAGATATCTTAGTACGTATTCTATTTCATAGATTTTAATGTTGAATGATTTTCATTATCTGCCTGTTTGGTGTACGTTTGTGTCTTTGTTTTGTCTGTCTAACTATTCATCTGTTTTAAATTACTTAACCACGACTATCTATGTAGTTTTGTGTTTGAATAATGGATTAACTCTTTTTGAATAAAAATATATTGAACTTAATAAATATCGGCTTTTTAGGATTCATCTCATGTTTTAGTGGAGAAGTAACTTGATAGTTATAGGATTTAGTTATCAAACACTTATTCGCACGTTTGAACTACACGTCTGTCTTAGTATGTGTATAAGTATCATTAGTCTTCACATAAAATGAGTGACTCAATTGTAGATCTTTTTAATCAGAATTCATCTAGAACCTGGCGCGCACACACACACACACTGTGATCAATTCCAGTTACTATGCTTTACACCAGTTCAGTGAGAGAGGAAATTAACAAGGTTCAATGAAAAGATTGAATTATATCAACTGTTAGCAAAGATTCGCATCTCAATTGGATGATTTTGGGTGTAATGTTCTGTAAGCGTAATAGTTAAAAAAAATATATGCAAATATTCAGCAGAAATTAATTGTTTATACGTATATTCTTTTTTCACGTGTTGAACTTACTAGGAAGTATATATAATTCAATCATTCATATATATAAATCAAAAATGAGATAAAACTAACTTGTGATTAGAAAGCAGCTGATGCCATCCAAATAAATAATGTGTACATGTTTTCATATTCAAATAACATGAAATGGACATTTGTTCTTAACTAACTAACAGTTTTTATGTCACCGGAACAAAATTATTGGGCATAGTTTTTTGGAGGTATATACATAAATTTAATTTATAATGTGACTGGCCGATTAACTGAACTACTTATATTGGCAAGCACTAGAAAAGGTGTATGAATAAATTACTGGGTACTGACGAGACAAAATCTCAATATTGGGAAGCATGAAATATTTGTGCCTCGACCATCTGCAGGTCTAGAAGGTTGTACGAAGAAAAACTTGTTAAGTAGCCTTTAGAATATCGTAAACACATATATGCGTACTAAGAGAAGAGGAAATATATAAGCAAATCCATGGGACCCGATTCTAGGTCACTAAAGGATTTAGCAAATCTTATCGCGAATCTCTTAAGCATATGTTCCAATCTTCCCGTAGCCGAGGCTCTATTACCAAAAGACTGGAAAAATGCTATAGAAAGTCCTGTCTTCAAAACAGGTGCGAGACAAACCTGAGAACTGTCAACTCGTAAGCCTAACCAGTGTGGTTGTTAAAATTGTAGAAAAGATAGTTCAGAAGTTGTTTAAGTATCTCGACGGAAACCGGATTCTTTCTGAACAGCAGCATGGCTTTAGGACAGCATATTCATGTCTCATTAACTTATTAATAGCTCGTGAAAGTTGGTGCTCGCTTCGAGATCAAAAGTTACTTATAAATGTAGCCTACATCGACTTCAGCGAGGCTTTTGACAAAGATCCTCACAACCGACTGTTATAATGATTTAAGTGATATCTGGATTGGAGGCAATTTATTAATGTGTATAAAGGGATTCCTAGTTGGGTGTCAATAAAGAGTACGAGTGAACTCAAAGTTGTCTAGCTGGGAAACTGTGCTTATTGAACTGCCAGTGTTGTCCTTCCTACATGTAAATGACCTTCGTAGTCTCCTGTCATTATCGGTTTTGTTATATGCTGACGATGTCAAGATATGGAGAACGATAAAAAGTAAAGGTGATAGTTTCGAGCTTTAAAATGACATACAGAAATTATCTGAATGATCTAAAAGTTGGTAGTTTCCGACAAATGCTCCCAAGTGAATTATGATGCATACTGGTAACAAGGTACAGATATAAACTTAAATAATAGCATTAGTTTATCTGTTGTTCAGACGTATAATGACCTAGGAGTCATCGTTAGAAAAGACGTGAAGACTATACTGTACACTGCAATGCGGTAGCCACCAAAGGTTTTAAAATCCTGTGACCAATACGTAGAGCCTTTAGCCTTGTCGAGCCTAAAACCTTTTTGACTTCGAATGTATTATTCTTTCGTCCTAAACTCGAGTACTGCATACAAGCGGTTAGATCCTGCCTCAAAAGAGTCAGCGAGTTGATGGAAAAGGTTCAAAGAACCGCAACTAAGCTGAATCCCTGAATAGGAAAGCTCCCATATTATGATCGACTGGCTTAAACTAAACCTATTTCCATTGTCATATAGAAGAACCAGTGATTAGACAATCATTTCGTTGTAAGATAGCAAGAATATCCAGACACGCCAAGTATTGTACGAAGGAATAACTAATGTGACATGTGTGTCTGAGTTATTGCTCAATCTGCCTGTTCAATCTATTCGTAAATCTCCGTCTGTTAAATTATCTTTCTTCATTCTCCTTAGGGTTTCAGTAAGTTATTTTCAAACTCGTTATCTGAAAGCAAAGGTATAATTTAGTAAATATGATTTTTTGATGCATCAGAACTACACATTAAAAATGTAACAGTTTAGAAAAATTGACTCTGTCAGCTTCGATGAAGTATGTAATATGTCCACATTTGAATATTTACTATTGAAAAGTATTTGGAATTCGGTACTCAACAATAAGGTATATCTGCATACTCGAAGAAATCGATAGATTGATATGAATTCGAACCCATAAAATTTGTTTGTTATAACTTGATAAGTTGATTTTATATATTCTCATCAATGTCTGTCACAGCTAACAATCGCATCGATCAAGTATGACCTGACATTGTTGTGGCATAGTTCATTTGATTCGAAACGTTAACAAGCTTAACGGTTATGCTTCATGCAGCTGGTACCCAAAACAACATTTGAGGAAGAATAATATGAATTCACTGTATTTTGTGGTTTCTACTCAGCTACTCACAACTTAAAGATTATGTCTACCATTGTACTGTTGATTGATGCAAGTTCAAAGCCTCCAAAGGCATTACTTTTCTGAGTATCCTATTGATCTTTAACAACAAGTATTGGGCGTAAATATATCAAGATTTCCTATTAACTCCCTCCAAACGTTTAACAGAAATTGCAGCAGAATACATAGTAGAGCTTACCAACTATACTGTAGATGTGAATGATAGCATTGTAGTTTAGCCAGTATGATATTGATTACTGTGTCACAACAATTAGTACTCATCAGTGCTTTTCTTATCATTTTATCCGCCTTTTTGTATTAGCATTAAAGTTTGTTTTGGTTACTAAAACTTAGTACATGAGATAGTGACTATCTTATATGATATCGGAAACAATGTGAAAATCAAAACTATATCCCCTATTTGTATTCTCTTAGTATAATTCATTTGTAAAATGCTTGTTCATATCAGTGGCCAAGTTGGATTTCGCATAAGTAGTAATTAAGAATAATCGAAATTCTGTCTAACCAACCGGTTAATAGTATATATATAAACAAACTAAACACATCAATACCACTAGTATTTTTATTAAAATTTGTTTGACTGTTGTGTAAACGGAAAATCAGAATATAAAAATAATTCATTCGAACATAGAATAAAAATGCCGTAACCGGGTACATATTTTACCAGATTATTCGAAATGTATAATGTTAATATGTCACCGTTTTTACCAAACCAATTGTATCTTCTCACTGATCTATTAAAATTTCTAAGACGAATTATTCATTTTAAAGCATAATTGTGATAATTTCGAACGAGATAGATTTTTTGGCAAAAGCCATGTACTAATTATTGTATATCATTCTAATAGTCGAGATCATGAATCAATTGGAGCTACACCACCATGGAAAACCTGGAAGAAATGGAAGGCCCTTTCGTCCTATTGTGGGACTCCTCGGCAGTGCACATCCACGATTCCGCCTCGCGAGATTCGAACCCAGGACCTATCAGTTTCGCGCGCGAGCGCTCAACCTTTGGACCACTGAGTCGGCATCCAACGGTGTTAATGTTTAACTTCAACCGATCTACGAAATGGAGCCACATGGTGTTTTTCCATGGTAGTCTAGCTTTAATTGATTCATGATCTCAACTATTAAAATTACTATAAGATCCACAAAACCCCTTCTGGTGTATCATTCTTTTGAGTTTTTTTGTATAATAGTTATTTCATGCAGTCGTAGATGTTGAATTACAGATTTGGATTCTATTCTGACAGCTTAAATAATATACGCAACCGAACGGTTTTAACTATAGTTATAACCTAATTAAATATGTACACCATGTAAACATTTATATTTATCAGTCAATAGAATTATTGAATAGACTACAAGTTTGAATAAGAATATTACACTGTCTGAATAGTTTCTAAGTCATAATAATTAAAGTTTTACTATTAATAAATAAATAAATATTCAGACTAAAATCTAATAATTTCAATAGTTGAGATCATGAGTCAATTGAAGCTAGACCACCTTTTGAAACCTAGAAGCACTGAACGGTCATTTTGTCCTATTGTAGGACTCCTCAGCAGTGCGCATCCACGATCCCACCTCCCGAGGTTCGAATCCAGGACCTATCAGACTTTTAATTTTTTTTAAATTGTGAACTTATTATCAATTTATTCACCAAAATCATAATTATCAATCATTTAGCCCTGAATTACATAGAATCTCGCTGGATAATGACTCATTGTAGAAAGATTATTGTTATTATTATTTGTATTGTGTCATTATATTGACTTTGGAAACTAGTTTCTTACATTTCTTATAGATATCTCAATCGTATCATATTGAAAACAGTTAAGAAAAATTCATATCACTCCAATATTGTACTAAATATACAATACTAAACAAAGTGATGAATATTATTGTTACTATTAGTTAAATCAAGAGATATTGTATATTCACATCAATCAATGGACCACGAATTTCTTCAAAATCTTTATTTTAAACTTATTCGTCTTTTTGACAATTTTAGTGTTGACAAAATCATATTTTAATGAATAAGAACACGACTAGGGACAATCGAATGTATTTAAGAACAAATTACAGACTATCTCACTAAATTCTGATAACCATACAGTAAACAGTTAATTTGCAAAATAACAATCAATTGTCTCAATCTTAACTGTTCCTTCTGCAAATATCAGTCCGTCTTCTTTGATTTCATTGTTCATACATTTTCATACCGATTGCGCTTCATCCCTGTTCTTTCCTTATCGATCTTCTGCCGAAATACATTCTATGTCTGACCATCACCATATACTACTTATGTGGATATAAGTAGCCCACACCACAATTTTAATATGTAAGCTCAAGATCAGTAAATCAGTTACATAAAATGATCAGTAAGAATATTTAAAATTTTTAAACGAAGAATTTATGTTAAAGATGGAGGTTTGTGAAAGGTTTTTAAAATTTATTGTTAATTGCATTAGATCCAAAACCACTGATCCAGTATTCAATCATCCACATTTCAAACTTCCAGTATCATCTGTAAGTAAATCTTTACATATAATATCAGTTTGTGACAAAAACTAATAAGATAAACTAAGCTTTGAAAATTACTACACCAAAAAAGCAATTCATGGCTCACGATGGACCATATAGAGAGATATAGATTCAACACTGAATAGAAACTCTGATGTAAAACAACTGATCATTGGTTCTTGGTTCCTCAAATTTTCTCAGTTAATATTGAATTAAAATAATCCCTATCAATTATTTTATTGAATAATAACTGGAAATCGCCCAAAATTCGAAATATAATCCCATTCTCTCTATATATATTTTTTTTTTAAAAACTTATCCTCGTCCAGACTATTGTACTTAATATTACGTGACCTTAAAAATCTTCTCGCCCATTTATTGATTCTCTTTGTGTGTTTTTTGGAGGAAATAACAGATCAAAAACAACACCCCCCAAAAAAATCACGCTAAAATTGCTCAATTTGATTAATTAAATAAAATTATGTGTATTTTAAGTAAAATATTCATTGGTTCAATTATTTATTTATTTAATGAATTCTAAAGTTTATTCAATAAGAACCTTCAATTAAGATTTAATATAACCAATCAATAAATCAATATTATTTCCGATCATATTTGATCATCATATAAAATGATCATGCATATCATATTAATTTTATCAGTAATCCATAAAAATGATAGCAATTCATTTTCATAGTTGAAAGCATGAGTCAATTGAAGCTGGATCACGATGGAAAACGTGAAAGCACTGGATGGTCGTTCCGTCCTATTGTGGGACTCCTCAGAAGTGTGCATCCATGACCTCGCAAGGTTTTCTTTGGTAGTCTACCTTCAATCGACTCATATTTCCAACTATGAAAATACTAAAAACTCCACAAAACCCCTTCTGATAACAAGTGATTTGTTTATTTAAAAAAGGTTTTGTCAATCTGAAAGATGAAACCATGTGAAATAAAAAGTTGCCACAGAAAGTCTGTATGTAGCTTGTTTCAATCACAAGTACTTTGTGTTTTGAGATTAGGATTCTGGGTTATTGGGGCATTCATCATAAATCCAGTTACATGTTTGTATCCTCATAATGAAATATCCTTCTAAAACTTGGGTTCAACTGATTTTGTCATTCGTTTTGTCTTAAAGTATTTCTCATTTATTTTCCAACGTGTCATTTGATCACATTTTTCTGACCCTAAAAATCATACATGGGAGGTTTATTCCTTTTGGAAAATGGAATAACACGATTAAAACAGAAGTGTTTTCTCCTTAATGTAGCTTTTCAGTATGACTACCATCTTAACATCCTTTCTTCTCCACTTAGCAATTCGTTTTCAACCACTCGTGAATCTTCCTTGTAGATTCATCAAATCTTCAATTAATTCTCATTTGGAAGTATTAAGCATTACAACGAAAATATCTGAAAGAAATGCTCTAAAGATGTTATAGCTTGTGGCCGAGTGAATTTCCTGTTAACGTATGACGTAATAAGACCGCCAATCAGAAAGCAGAGAATTATCGATCGGACCGATGAAACACGAAACCCGTACGAGCAGTCTAGAGTACTTGTCGGTCCTGCTTTCTGCCTAACCCAGCCAGTTAAGCCCAGAACACCAATAACGGCCTCTGCAGTATGAATCGTTATATTTTAAATATACTGAGTTTATATACCAACCAAACTGGCCACATCGTACCATAAAATAAGAAACAACATTTGTATAAGATTCAGCCAAAAGTGGCTGTGAATAGGGGAGATAGTAAGTGATAGACAGGGCATAATCCAAGAACGGTAAATCGTATGACAATAGTCTATGGGTCAAAATAAAGCTTATAATAAGAGGGACATGAATATGAATAGTTTAGTTATTTAGCAATTATACGATAAAAAAATATATGCATAATATTGGTTCATAAATAGATCCCAAAGTTACCATTCATTAACCTTATCGGAGCATAACAAAAGAGAGAATTAATTGGATTCTGTGTGTGTTTAAAATAACATGGAATATAAGCTGTTTATTTATGTTGCTTCATGTAGTCTTCCATACACCGGTGATAAATCCTATTTCATGTAACAGATCACAAGCGTTTGTCAAAAAACAGTTTGACATTCAATTCAAGCAAAATATATGTCACAGAATTACCTGAAATTTGCAATGTTTAAATTGGCTTTTACAATTGTGTTATTTCACCTCAGGAATCGATAATTTCTTGTTACAGAACAAAGTATAGACGGTTAAGACCAAGTTTTATGATTAGCATTTGAATATTTCCAATCATATGTTAAAATAGTAAATTTTTCCGAAGGATAATGGACTATGTAACTGAACAATGGAAATCATATTCAGCAAGAATTTTCTCTGATTTCAACAAGATTACGGTGCATCGTAAATAATTACACGACACCTCACTAAAGGCAGTCGAACCCAGGACCATCGGTTTTGTACGCGAACTCTTAATGTCTAGGCCACTGTGAGTTGCCACCCAACGGTGTTAATGTCTAATTTCAATCAACCCACGACATTTTGCAACCATCTTCCGTTGTCTTGGGTGGGTAACTGGCTTACCCAACACGAAATGGCTCCACCAGTCATTGTATACTTGTATCATAGTCGCTTTAAATGACCTTATGTTGACCTTAAACGTTCGTAAGGAGAGTATTCAACTGTAGATTTTACTGTGATATTATTGTGACTACTATTCCTACTCGTGATCAACTTTCGTACTGTTTACCATAATAATCGTTAGACTTATAAGAATTTTATATTTCCATTTGAGTAGTAAGAAGAATTAAACATGCCAGCTGAATTGTCCAACAGTGTTCCATGTAAGAAAACCAGAAAACGGGATTTTAGAAAATTTAATTTTGGTTTGATCGATATTTTCCCTTACACTACAAACTTATCGAGTCCTGTTTATGTAAACTGGAAAACGTATTCCTGGTCACTACATGCTGAACAATTTTATTGTAGTGTGGACAATCGTAAAAATTGGCCAAAATATGTATCTTAACAAATATGAGTGGAAAAGAACCTTTCTCAGCAGGGTCACCTGATTTACATTTTTAGCAAAGGTTAATGTAATCTTCAAATCGTTTAACATACTTACGTTCATTGAATACCTGTAATTATTAAGTTACTTCCAGCTGAGATTGTGGAAATGTTTTGTAGCTCAGGTAGATGACTGAGGTGGAGTTTTGTTCTCTTAGCTGTATGGTTTGGTCGTAGAGCTTTCACTGTTCTTCTAAACAACATCATCGGCACAAACTTCTATCTAAAGCTCAACGACCAAATCATCTAGCTCAGAGAACAAAACTCCTTTTGAATCAAGAGATGATTATATATATGATTGACTTTAGTTGAACATGTATATTATTAGATTTGGATTTAGGGAGATAAATGTGTCATCTTTGCTGGTTGGCTTAAAGCTAGTTATTTAGTGAGCACAAATAGAAGTGATAAGCTAGTATTAACAGGTGTCCAGCGTTCCATAGTTTCTAATGATTCTCAGACTGGTTTTAAAGTCACTAGTAACTCAAGTTCTGTTTAGATAAATAACGGTCATTGTTTGTTGTGTTGACCACATCTACTTTTGAACAACTGACACTTACATCTGGTATAAATTCTCTCGTTTATTTTTTACCAAAACACGAACTCGTTTTCCCTTTTTTATTAATAGCCAGTGATATGATGGGATAAAAAATTATATTATTTAGGTCAATATTTTTGGCATCAATTCATCATGAATTCGGCCAGGGTGACAAGTGCAAGCTTCGTTTAGTGTGACATTCTGAGACCCATATTTTTTGTATCAATTCAGTGTGAACTCAAGTTTACACATGATCTCGAGAAGCTAAAACGACTATCTTCTGGACGCATTGTTAAGTAGAGAAGGTAGGATGTTAAGATGGTAGTCATACTGAAAAGCTACATTAAGGAGAAAACACTTCTGTTTTAATCGTGTTATTCCATTTTCCAAAAGGAATAAACCTCCCATGTATGATTTTTAGGGTCAGAAAAATGTGATCAAATGACACGTTGGAAAATAAATGAGAAATACTTTAAGACAAAACGAATGACAAAATCAGTTGAACCCAAGTTTTAGAAGGATATTTCATTATGAGGATACAAACATGTAACTGGATTTATGATGAATGCCCCAATAACCCAGAATCCTAATCTCAAAACACAAAGTACTTGTGATTGAAACAAGCTACATACAGACTTTCTGTGGCAACTTTTTATTTCACATGTTCACTAATTTGAGCTTTTTTAATGAAACCAAGATCCGGTTGGAAATATGCTAATTCTAAATCAGAAATTTTCCAACTTATTTTTACTTTTGGAATTTTGTGTCTAAAAGAATACAGTTGAAGATATTGAATATCCAACCGTCTTTGCACTTCAGTACGCGTTCTACTTCGACGTTAGATCCGAGACTTACTGTTCTTCAACTGAACTATTTGGCACAGTAAAACCTCAACGAATATGTATATCAGTTAATTCGGGTCTAATGAAACATCAAGGTAGACAAACTTGACCCCTATATTAAGAACAATGTAATGTTGAAAACCATATCATGAACACGACCACGAGACGCTTAGTTCGTTATTATATGGTATCCATGTGTTTTAAAATGCCGAAGCAACTTCATAAATGTTACAGAGTGAAAACTGGGTGCTCTAAACACGTTAATTCAAGTACAAAATCTCCCTTTTTACTATTTCTAATATGACATAATTACTTTAAAAATTCAATCCCTCTTATCTGTCTGAATAAAGAAAACCTGTTCATTTTATTTTTTTATGTTTGTATACATTCCTTTTATGTTACATTTATAGTTTAGATAGCTTGCTAACATACGCACACTTTGTCTTAGTTTCGATTTCACACTTGTGGAATTATCTACCTAGATGTTGATCGATCTTTCCCTCTCCAATTGAAATTCATATAACTATAAAAACCCCACCTACGCGTACATTCATTAATTCTTCAAAATACCAAAAGATTACTTTGTAATTTTTTAATAACTCATATTTGAGAATTGAAAGTCCCAAAGACTTAGACAAACCATATCTATAGTATCGACAGTAACAAGTTGTTGAGCTATAGGAATACGTTTAATTCATAGATAGTTTGTCACGGACGGTTCTCAACCGTAACACTACTGAAAACTACAGAATATTGAACAGCTGGATTTTCCTTTCCTTTTTTCGAATTATTCTCAAATATAAGTCAACTGATGATAAGAACTATATCAAGATGATTTGTTATAACAAAACCTTTTAATACGATGTAAAAATCGAATCTGAAACTGTCGAATCGTTCAGAGTTGAAGCTAGAACTATGTGTGGAGGAAATATCAAGGTACTCACTTGTACTCTTATTATCGTTTACTAACTTTAAAGGTGATAAAATTAATTTCATCATTGCTCTAATTAGCACTTTTACTAAAATCTATTTTGTAATAAATATGACTTACTTTTAATCAACCGGTAATTACTACATTTTAAAACTAATACTTTTCATCATTAGAGATATAGTTGAAAATCGAACATAGTAATGTGAATGCATTCATTGTTTGTATTTCCCTCAAAGTTGAAAAGTGTAGCATTCCACACATTTTATTCATTCTTTCGACTTTTTTCTAATTTCAAGTTTTTACTCTAAGTGGTGTTTTTACTCAGTATTTTTATGCTCTCGTTAGTTTTTAATCGTTGTGCATGTTTGAGATGTACTGATAGGAATCAATACACCTATGGATCAGTTCCTACGTTGTCTATTTTTCTGTTTATGTGGTGGTAACAAAAATGAGGGAAAAATCAATTTGTAGAATACTTACATAACAGTATTTCATTCCATTACTATATACATGAGAACTTCAAAAAATGCAACACTAATTTGGCGTTCTTAAAATAAAAATTTCCACTTGTAAGAACCACTATCCAAATAAGGATATATTTACAATATCTGATGCATAATACAAAATCTTTAGAAAAATTGATATCATCCGACTAGTCAATTTGAGAATACTATTCGGTATCTTTTATGGTTATCTGTGGCAAACCAGAATTAAGCTGTTCAAGGAGAATACATGCCTGACATATGGGCTGACTTGAAATGCATTTACACTTTTCACAAATACCTAAACAGGAAAGAAACCAAAATAAACAAACCTGTAAGTAGCCGATTTACAGAGATCTGTGTAAGTTATATAAAGCAAAAAGAACATGTACCCAATAAATTGTGATTTGGATGCACAGAATACTTATCAAGTGATGAAAAAAAGACATCTAACCCGAGTTATAAGCAACATTAGTTGGTAAAAGTCAAACAAGACCTTTATACTAATGTACGAAGATTTTGCCTGACATCAACCCATCCACAGTGATGAATGAAGTGGTCTATATGTTCAAGTACTTTACTCTTTATTGTCAAACTAGACATCAATATAGCTTAAAACGAAAGTAGAATTTTGCATATTATAAACAGAATATTGTTTTTCTTTAGCATTCTCACTTAAACTTTGCTTTAAAATTAAATCAGTTAGTGGAAAGAAAAAAGAATAGTAAAATATTAAGACTATGCTTGGGATATAAAACAAAGCAAAATTAGCTTAGCATAAATCATCAAATTTAGAAAACTGAAAAGGAATAAAGTAACTTATTAGAATATGCAAAAGAAATAGATAAAAAGTAATAAAATATTCATAATACCATTCGATAAGTCAGTTCATACTAAGATGTTGTTAAGTATGGTCAGTAAGGACACTAGATAAGAAATGAGCAAACTGGCAGTTGTTTAAAAAAAAATATAACGCATGACTAACTATAAATGTTGGGATCAACGCCATAAATCATTTATACACAATTAACTATACTTTAAATAATCTGATTACGTGACATTAGTTGGATTTTTTCTATTTATAGTAGATCTCGTACACTAAACGCCCACAATTAAGCTCATGAGTTAGTATCTAAAAAATGTATTTTAGACATAATGAATATCAACTCAGTAAACCCCAAATGCCCTGGTACGGCCGAAAGTGGGGAGAGTCCGCCCTCCCTCGCGAACTGCTCTCACATGGCAACGTGCGAACAATCACTGCCAGAGAAGTCCTACTCACTGCCTTCTCACACCACGGGTGTTGTTGACAAAATTGAGAGGACGAAAAGCGAATGTCCAGGGCTTTAAACGGGTGGGTGGACACGGCGAGTCCACCTAGGGGAGTTGGAAAACCCTGATTCCAAACCAATGGTGTACATAGGCTCCAGGATCCTGAGGGAACAAATGGCGTATGAATCAATTATTTGTCACCGGCTACCATAGGATTGCATCTCCTTACGATGCTCCACTGTCTTGTGGATTCAGTCAGTGGATCAGACCTTTAGGTCAAAGGCTCCGGATGTGACCCCTTAAGAAAACCACCTGCTTCGGTTCTGCACCCGGGCAGTATCACAGCCCTCACACAAATCAAATGAGATTTGTGCGGCGCATATGTATCTGGTGCCTCCTTGTACCAATATTTATGTGCTTAACTAAAATAAATAAATAAACCACGTATGGCTTTGTTTAGTAAACCACGAGTGATACTTATTATGGACGGGCTACAGATACCACAAGGTTGTGACAATTGAAATAAGAGTAGCATAGGTTATATTAGTGATGAACTGATGTTAAAAAGCTGATACGCATTTGATTTGCATACAATAACAGAATAAGTACAATGTTCTTATTGAAAAGTAAAGACATACTTTTCTGAGGCATCTTTACATCACTTCGAATAGCCATACGTTCACCGGATGCTATAATATCTAAATTAAATAGGGTGAATTCGACTCGAACAGAAAGCAACCCACCTATGATAGTCCTAGGTCGTATTCTCTCCAAGTCCTTGATAAACGCTCTTACATGCCCTCTAAATAATATAAATCACGATAAAATACCACTACTTACCGATAAGCTTGTGGCGCATATTTACATTCAGTTGAAAAATAATCCAATTTATGCATATGTGCATACATGACAATCTCCTTTTCGTAAGCATATTTAAAAGGTTTGAAACGAGGAAGTATATCATCTGTACCCTAAATATATTTGTATGAGTAAAACCAACTTGAAAACTTATAGTGTTTCCATTACTTACTGTCATTATAGCTGTACATCGTTTTAATCGACCAATATCACCTCGTAGAACTGCAAGCATAAAAAGGGAAATGAGAAAACTGTTTCTGTTTCAATTTAGCACATAAAATCCCATAAAAAGCTTTAAAACTCTAAGTAAACCAAAACACATATTTAAAACGAGCAGTTGTTATTTACTGTTCATTAACACTGTCTCTGCAATATCATCAGCGTTATGACCAGTACATATTTTGTTAGCTCCAAGAAGTAGTGCACCTTTGTCCAAAGCCTGACGGCGAAATATCCCACAGTAAGTACCTACCGAATTTTTTTCAATAAACAAAAACATTAGTGCATTAATTACAATTTCGTTTATTTCCAATATGCTTCACAATATCATCCATTGACCATCCGTACAAATCCTAAAAAATGGTTTAGACTGTGAAAGAGAAAATCTACCTGGTAAGAAAGAATTTTTAACGGAAGCGAATATTGAATCTGATTTCGCTGAACAGTCTAAAAGATCATTATTTTGTAAATATTCAAACTGAGAATAAACGAACCTTACCATTAATGAATCATCTCTATATCCACTTATACCTTCGTCAATAGATAAAAGAAGCAATTCCGCTCCATAATCATATCTTTTATTTAACAAGTTTAGTATATAAGCTAATACGGTAGAATCTAAAAGTATAAAAATGTATACATATATATAAACTTCCTTTTCTTCAATTTTTATTCACATTTAGTTAATTTTTGAAAACTAATAATCAACCATCAATACAACAGTTAATTATTCTGTTCTTTATATTTATCAAGTAGACAATTATCTTCATTTTGACATTTTTCATTAACAGTTGAAATATTGAACAACTTCCTTTCACTATATGATTTTCATGAACAACTTATAACACGATACGAAATCATTTTTTTAAAGTTATTCAGCACTATTCTATTTTACCAGATTGCCCCCAAATGCCCTGGTACGGTTGAGAGCGGTGAGTTAGCTCTCTGTGAGAGCAGTTTTGCTCTATGCTTGTGAAACTTGGCTTCTCCGAGTTGAGGATATTAGACGACTCTCTGTGCTTGATCGTCGTTGTCTCCAAAGGATTGCTGACATCCAGTGGCAACACCATGTTAGCTATACAGAGGTTCGGCATCGTGTGTTCGGGAGCAGAGGCGATTATCCAACTGGTGTTACCATCTTGAAACACCGACTTCGGTAGCTTGGTCATGTCCCACGAACGCCGTCCCACAGAATTCCTCGTCATGCATTATTTTCCGACTCTGGGACTGGTTGGAAATAGCGGAGAGGTGGTCAGTGTATGACATGCTGTCGTGGTATGAAGGAAAGCTGTACAGGACTGGCTTATGTTGGACCTTCACGACTCCCTGGCTGGGGTCCCAGAGATGGTGCAACACAGTGGCTAGAGACGTTGTCAGATATGGCTCAAAATAGAAGCCAGTGGCGATCCTGATGTAACGTTCTTTTACTTTTTTTCATAAAAAGTGGTTGTAACTTCCTTAACTGAAAGAATTCTTCGGGTTGTATCTTTCCGTTTACCCATTATTATTCTTATTATTACACTAACATACACTAATCTGTGTTTGTTCTTTTTTTTCTTCTACGCACCTTACCTTCCTTTTCTCTTCCCATTCTCATTTTTTGTGTGACGCATATACATCTGGTGTCCCCTTGTACCAATATTTATATATTCAAATAAATAAATAATTACTACAGATTAATATTTTCTAGTAAATAAATACGACTGTATAGCTTAGGTCAACGAAACTATATATAAGTTAAGCTTCCACGCGCAAGATTAAAGGTTCTGGGTTCGAATCCCGCATGTGGAGTCGCGGACGCGCACCACTGAGGAGCCCCATGATAGGACGGAACGGTCGCCTAGTGCTTTCAAGTTTCTAATGCTGACCTAGCTTAGATCGAGTAATTATCTGTATTTCTTCATCGATTAATAAAAGGAAATCTACGATTATGATGTTTACCTTTACCACCGGAGGCACCAATAGCAATTTTATCACCACGACTAATAAGCTTTGCATGCGAAATTGTCCAATGTATTTCTTCTTCAAAACACCAAGAAAAACATTCTTTGCACATAATATCACTCTATATCAATTAGCAATTGAAAAATAATTCAAAAGACATACAGTTTTTGGGCGTTTGATATATCCCTTTGACTGACATCTGCAACACAAAACTGGCATACTAATTTTGAACTTCCTAAAATAAGAATTTGTTTGAAATAAGGATAAATGAAATTGAATATGAAGCCCCATAAAAACAAAGATAATGCTACTCATTAATAAAATGATCTTCCCAGCCACGATATGATCGATGCATTATAGTGAATGAAATGACATCATTCTAATCAATTTATTGTTATATCACCTAACATTTAATAAAATTATTGCATGGAATATTAGCTCAACCTACATTTAATTCTGAGACGATTAATTATCTGAAGAACAAATGTAAACATATTTTAGTCGTAAAGATTATAAAAATGAATTATTTACGACAAAGTGCAATCCTAAATGAAGTTTCGCAACTCGGAAAACTTAAGGGCAGTGAGTAACAACGTAGGACGTGTACTCATGTACATCGGTTCGAGTTGCCATACTTCATTATTACAGAGAGATGTCAGGCCAAATTCCAGAATAGTAGGGAAAGTAACAGTATCAGAGGTAATAGGAAAGATTAGGCATCGAAGATACAACTCAAAAAGAAAATATAAATTAGCAGAAACAAAAAATGTTATGAGGAACTTAGAATCTCAGGATTTAAGGAAAGACAAAGAATGGACGCACCTGCTCCATTCCAAACGATTTTGAGCTATATCTTACAAAGTCTCTAACCACTGGTTACGATAATCACGCGGACCCCAACCAGGTAGTTTGTACCGATTAACAAAGTTAAGTCCAAATGTAAGTGACTTCATGGATTGGTGCCATGTTCTGATTTGGACACCCCTAGCTTTTTTCCAGCTTGCTCCTACACCCGAAAGCGTCGATCGTAGAGGTAGACAATAGTTGGAAATACGTAACACGTCCCAACTACCTCATTTGGGACCTCATCAATCGATTTTCTATCTTTACCTAGCACTCTATTCTTAACCCATGTATTGCTTACTCCGTGGTCCCAAAATACACGAGCAATGCTTCGTAGACACCTATGACAGAATACCAGTTACCAACGAATATCCTCATCCACATCCATAAAGTAGAGCGGAGTAAATTCGCCCTTGGGTTAGAAGACGGGTATCTCGCTTACGCCATAGGTAACGCGAGTTGACAAAAGCCACTCAAGCCTTCTGGATCCGTCCCGAGATTTCGTCAGACATCAGTACTGATGATAATCAACTACTTTACTGCGTTTGCCATTCAGGTTGCTTTGAGATATCAGATAACTGATATGTGGCTGAAGGCAGGTTGAACTGTTCCCAAAAGTATTCTGTCCATCGGTTCGATCTCCTGGACTGAGAGTGAATAATAGTCCCGTTTCCTTGAGATAGTTTCACTAGCAACCTGTACTTTAATATCCATTCCCTTGATGAGTCTAAACAGTTGTCCATTGATTTTTCCTAACTGTTTGGTTTAAGTTACTGGTAGATAGCACTTCTGTTCCCATAGCTTTTCGTTTATCATACCACGCTGCTTCGGAATGGATATCAATTTCACGATTTACTAGCTCCCTCTCTAGCTGTTTCTGGGATATATTCTTAACTTTGTCATCAATAGGTTAAACTCTAAAGGGTTTTCTTGCTGTGGATTTTTTATGTCTAGTAAGACGCAGACAAATAAGCGCCTGAACTAGGGCATGATCCGAGTCTAAATATGTGCTCCAGAATGTGGTCGACTTGAATCGATCGATGATTCAATTGTGGAGGTCACGTCAGACGATGATTTTCCGCATGTTCAAAATTGGTGTTTGCTAGAAATACCCCCAAGTGCCCTAGTACGGCCGAGAGTGGGGAGAGTCCGCCCTCCCTCGCGAACTGCTCTCACATGGCAACGTGCAAATAACCATTGCCAGAAAAGTCCTACTCACTGCCTTCTCACACCACGGGTGTTGTTGACAAAATTGAGAGGACGAAAAGCGAATGTACGGCGCTCTAACCGGGTTGGTGGACACGGAGAGTCCACCTAGGGCAGTTGGAAAACCCTGATCCAGAACCAATGGTGTACATGGGTTCCAGGATCCTGAGGGAACAAATGGCGTATGAATCAATCGTTGATCACTGGACACCATGGGACTGCATCTCCTCACGATGCTCCACTGCCTTGTGGGTTAGACCTTTAGGTCAAAGGCTCGGGGTGTGGCCCCTTAAGAAAACCACCTGCTTCGGTCTGGGCACCCGGGCAGTATCACAGCCCTCACACAAAAAGTGTGGCGCATATGTATCTGGTTCCCTTTTGTACCAATATGTATGTGTTTAAATAAATAAATAAAATAATTTTAGGTTCGGTTTAGCTCACCTAATTGAGCATTAAAATCACCTGCCACCATTACTACATCAGAGAGTTTATCTTTTTGAAGGTTCGATAGATTTCTATAAAATTCATCTTTAACTTCATCCGAGATGGAATCAGTGGGAGCGTAGGCAGAGACAATGAAAAGGCAACAGCGTGTTTTCTTATCTTTTCCAGTCCTTACTGTCCCGTTTAGTCAGACAGAGCACAAGCGACTGTCTATTGGATTCCAGACTAATAGAGCTTGTTCTGCTTTCTAATTTAATGTTTTACTTATACCAACGAGGCCACGGGGAGTAGCAGTGGGGAATCTAGATACTCAAAGAGTAAATCCTCCCTGTTCTTTGCATTAAAAAGATTAGGTCAGATGAATGGTCGTACTTGGATCCTGTGTTTCAGAGACGCATCATAAATCGATGGCACGAGATTCTAGAGTCCTAGCTAAAACCTGTTGTCCTACCTGACACAAGGCTTGAACATTAAAAGCTCCAACATGTAATTTAGGGCATAGTTTCAAGGGATCAGGAATAACATCTCTTGAACTCAAATCACTAGGATTGGTAGTGCGTGGTGATAAAGATATTTGAGAATAGTCGTGGGAATTGAAAAATTATTAAGATGTGAGGGAGGAACTAGATTGTCAACAAGATGATCTCGGGTGCTGATAGAGGTATGAGGAAGGTTGTCACTTCCCGGCTGGCCACACCTTGAGGGACCTGAAAAGGAAACTGAATTGGTGATGGTCTTATTGATCTAAGAGCGTGACTTCAGAGCCCAAGTGACAACTCCTTGAGGCCGGTCGTTTACGGCCTTTCAATGGGGGGTTTCTGATGAGTTAGATAAAGAAAAGTTCATTATCCTACGCTTCGATTCCTGTATTTTGTCTTTTGCTCTTTACCCATATTCTTCATTTAGCTTTACTATATCGGTGCTATTACCCCAAATACCTTGTTACACATTTTGGTAATCTTATCGCATTACACCGATACGGTGTCATTTTAAGATAATGTATATTTGTACTAGGTCTTATGTTAATCATGATTGACTGATATAAAACAATAAAACAAATAAAATGTTAGCGTGTAGAAAAATGCTTCGACTGATAATGAAAAAGCAGATTGGGTTGGTTTAGTTAGTAAAACAACATCATAAACTCATTTTGTAAATCTTAAAATTACTAAGTATTTGACCACAAATGGCACCATTGCTCACTAACTAGAATAACGACATAGCTATATTCCTACACAAAAAAGTCCCTAAAGAAAAAAGTATCTTCAGAATCAGAACCAATCCAGTTAAATTCGTTTAATGTTTTATAAATTCTTTAAAATATGTATGTTATTCAAACAAGATGGAAAATGGAGGCTTGTAGAAGGCAGGAAATCTAGCAAAATGATTTTAATATTGCTACTGACCAGTACAGAAATACAGTGCTCCTAGTAGTCAAGTATTCTTTCCAATAAACCTATCCGGTAAGCACAAAACTAGATTTGCAACATAATATTAAAGTATGTATTTAACTAATTTGAGTCATTCAAATGAACAGTAATAAACTAATCACCATAAAAATCAGGAGCCTGATTGAAATAACGAAAAAATATGCAAATAAAATGTACTGTTTCAGTCGCTTTCATACCATGCATGGAAGTGTTTCCAAAAAGCGCCTATAGTTTTTCCCGACCGTTGCTGCTACCTTGACGTGGTGGTCGGGCTTGCCTATCGTGATGATCCAATCGAGCTATGCTGGCCGGAACAATCGTTCCTCAAGGTCCTACCATGCCAGACAGGTCGGTTGAAGAGCGGTGAGACTAAAAGCACATGCAGAGTCTTCTGACCACTATAAGCAACTATGCAGGCATGTTCGGGATGCGATTCTCTCCATCGAAGTGCAAAATGTTACTTCAGGATTGGGTTGCAGCGACACCTGAACTAATGATAGGGAGTGAAGTAGTTGAGCGTGTAGACCACTTCACTTATCTTGGGAGTCTCATCAGCCCTTGTGGTCTGGTATGTGACGAAATCTCAGCACGGATACAGAAGGCTCGTCTAGCTTTCGCCAACTTGCGTCATTTATGGCGTAGGCGAGATATCCGTCTAGCAACCAAAGGACGGGTTTGCTGTGCAGCAGTTCGCTCCGTCCTACTTTATGGCAGTGAAACATGGCCAGTAAGAGTAGAGGATATTCGTAGGCTTCTAGTGTTCGATCATAGGTGTCTTCGAAGCATTGCTCGTATATCCTGGGACCACCGGGTAAGTAATGCAGTTGCTAGGAAACGAGTACTAGGTAGGGATGGCAAATCGATTGATGAAGTAGTGAAACTTCATCAGTTGAGATGGCTGGGACATGTGTTACGTATGCCCGACCACCGACTGCCCCGACGTGCAATGTTTCATGGTGTAGGAGTAGGTTGGAAGAAAGCTAGGGGTGGCCAGACCAAAACGTGGCACAAATCAATGAAGTCACTGACAATTGGACTGGGCCATGTTGGTAGGTGTAGACTACCTGGTTGGGATTCGCGAGATGACAGCAACCGATGGTTAGAGACCTTGAATGACATGGCTCAAAATCGTTTGCAATGGCGAAGGTGCATCCACTCTTTGTGTTCTACCAAATTCTAATCTTCTGAATTCCTCATGTCTTTATCTTTTTCTCTTTCCAAATTTATTTCACTGTACTATACTCCTTCGATAATTTCTTCAAACCCTAATCTTTTGGATTTCTGATTATACTCCTACTACTTCTACCACTATGGGATTTGAATCGACAACTGCATGTCTGTGCTAATGTGGTATGGCAACTCGAACTGATGTACGTGCGTACGAAGTTCTACGTTGTGACTGACTGAGCATATACTAAGGAGAGCATATAAGTAATATTAAATCTTGAATAGGCTCTTAACCGGTGCCATCCGGTATCGCTATGATATACATTAAACGTTCAGTAGTGAGACTGTTGATAAAGCCCTGTAAACACATTTGAAGATGTACCAGTAGTATTTACTAGCAAATACTATTACAGGGTCTTGCACAAAAATGGATTATTTTAATGAAATAAACAAAACCATACAAAACGTCACTTTCACAAAAAAAAATCCCCACGATGCCGAATAAAAAACCCACCATCATTTCAGTTCCATTTTTTAGTAACATCTACGTTAACCAACCAGAAACTTTAAAGAACATAACAATGAAATACCTTTAGACTGCTCACTAATTGTAGGTTGTGACATCTGACTTTAATTGAATAAAGTTTTTGGATTCCTTTGGGGTTTTTTTCTCATAGTCGTCACGGTAACGATTTCAGAAACTGTCTGAAAGCCCTTAAAGACTAAATTTTCTGTAACCTAAGAGGTCTCCAATTTCTTAATAAATAAAGTATCTACCGATAATTCCAGGTAGAATTCAATTGACTTTTGGGGATGTACCGCACAGTAACCATGTGCATGTTTGAGTAAATAAAATACCGTTAATTAGTTAAACGAAGGTTTTTATACTGAGCCATATGGCTCAGTGAGGCTCTGAAAGGCTTGGAACGTATTATGTATATACATAATACGTTCCAAGCCTTGCAGAATTCTTTTCTTGATCAGATCAAAGGATAAAAAGGAGTGGCAGGCATATATATCTGGTGCTTCCCTATACCAATATTTATGTGTTGAAATAAAATAAATAAAAAGGAGTGTAACTCTCAATCACTGATAGCCACCGTCATGAAGTGGCTGAATAGGAAACCTTACTTACTTTTTGGATCAAAACCAAGAGTTTCAGAAAGCGTATAACTGTAGAGAATCCAGCAACACCAAAACCGAGAACTTAATGTGTCACTGATAGTTAAAACCAAACATTCCGCCGAGTAGGATAGTGAGACGTTAGAAACCTTCACGATATGAGGTGAATCACCTAATTCCACAGTAAATCTAAAGTATACAGTCAGGTTCCTCGGTTTTTAAGTTGACTTTCTAAAGACAGTGACAACTAAAGATCCCTGAACTTTCATTCATATATCAGTGCTATTTGGAAAAAAAGGAAGTGAATTTTTCCACCTTTTGAGACACCAGATTTTTATTGCGTTTATTGTGCCAGAAGCTAGATTTAAACTCACTTAACTTTTTTTAGCGATAGTTGAGTTTGTGAAATAAATTTTCATACATTTTACGACAGCTTCCACTAGTTGTAGCTTTCTGTTAGTGAGTATCTGTGTTCGTATTTACTGTTTACTCGTATTTTGGGCCTGTGAATTTCTTTGATGTTTTGTTGCCTTAACTGCCGCTAGTTAGTGTTGCTGTTTTTGTACATTTCTACAGTTACAATGGCAACGTAATTGTTCTTTCATGTTTTGTGGCCAGCTTTTCTTGAACTTCTTGTTTTGTACGAGTCATACTGGTTGGAATGGCAATTTAAAGTCATCGATGTGGTCGACCACTGTGTCTCTTGTCTGTTGAAGATGGAAAGCAGTGTTACAGATGTAAGAGGTACTTTCATAAAATGTGTACCGATCTATCACTGGCTGTGTATAAATGCTGTTGTCTGCTAGCTTTACTCTGGCTAAGTAGGACATGCTGTCTAATTAAAGCGATTCTCTTAGATGAAGTTTTAGTGTTTCTCACTCGGATGAAAAGTTTTCCAAGTAATAGTCCCTGCTCGGCGAGCCTGACATCAGACAAGAAGAAAACTACAGGTGTAACCGCTAAATGAGCTCTTACCCGTTGTAGCTGTAAATAATTCCCCAAAATCAATAGCTCATTAAGTGTTCGACATTGGATGCTGACCACGTTGTTTATGTGGACTTGTTTAACTGAATGCTTTCGCTCATGCATCCGTACCAGACCACGTTGCAACTCGGCGTGGGACACAGCTCCTACGTTTCCATAGCCAGTTAAGAACGAACGCCTCTCGATATATTGGTAGCGTATCAAATATATCTTTCCTACCTCTTCTCGTCTGACTTCTGATTTCCTTTGGCCGGTAACGATCGATTGTAGAAGATACTACTGGTTGTTAGTTGTGAAACTAGAATATCCGTCGTATCCTTACCGTGATCAAAAGGCTGACTCCGACTGTTAACACTCTCAGAAAGGAGAATCCCTATCCAGGCTATTGTCAAGCGCAATCATAATATCACGCACTATAAGGACAAAGGAATTAATATCTATCGAAAGTGGAGTTACTTTAAACACTGATAATGTGGATTCAAATACACGATGTACATAGAGCTAAATCCTCTCACACGACAAATTATATAGTACAAATAGTGGGTTGGGTCGAGAGTAAAAACGAAACGGGTAATTAAAGATAACGGCACAGTAGAAATTCATGAACACGACCTTAAAGAATTCAAACCCGTCCTTAGTTAAATTATTTTGAATCTGGAGACGGAGAAAATGAGCATGCTAAACGGCATGCACATAATCTGCACTTTGTGTAATATGTTATCAGAAATGTACTACTGGGAGAAGTATAAAGAGTACTTATTATTTAGGTCAGTCAGTCAGTCAGTTACAACGTAGAACTTCGTACGCACGTACATCAGTTCGAGTTGCCATACCACATTAGCACAGACATGCAGTTGTCGATTCAAATCCCATAGTGGTAGAAGTAGTAGGAGTATAATCAGAAATCCAAAAGATTAGGGTTTGAAGAAATTATCGAAGGAGTATAGTACAGTGAAATAAATTTGGAAAGAGAAAAAGATAAAGACATGAGGAATTCAGAAGATTAGAATTTGGTAGAACACAAAGAGTGGATGCACCTTCGCCATTGCAAACGATTTTGAGCCATGTCATTCAAGGTCTCTAACCATCGGTTGCTGTCATCTCGCGAATCCCAACCAGGTAGTCTACACCTACCAACATGGCCCAGTCCAATTGTCAGTGACTTCATTGATTTGTGCCACGTTTTGGTCTGGCCACCCCTAGCTTTCTTCCAACCTACTCCTACACCATGAAACATTGCACGTCGGGGCAGTCGGTGGTCGGGCATACGTAACACATGTCCCAGCCATCTCAACTGATGAAGTTTCACTACTTCATCAATCGATTTGCCATCCCTACCTAGTACTCGTTTCCTAACAACTGCATTACTTACCCGGTGGTCCCAGGATATACGAGCAATGCTTCGAAGACACCTATGATCGAACACTAGAAGCCTACGAATATCCTCTACTCTTACTGGCCATGTTTCACTGCCATAAAGTAGGACGGAGCGAACTGCTGCACAGCAAACCCGTCCTTTGGTTGCTAGACGGATATCTCGCCTACGCCATAAATGACGCAAGTTGGCGAAAGCTAGACGAGCCTTCTGTATCCGTGCTGAGATTTCGTCACATACCAGACCACAAGGGCTGATGAGACTCCCAAGATAAGTGAAGTGGTCTACACGCTCAACTACTATTCTCAACTAGTATTCTAAGTCAACAAGTGAATCTCCCGGTAAAAGTTCAACTCCAAGAGATTGAGATGATGAAAGTGACATCTCTAAAAGCATGTCAACGTCAAAGTCAAATAAGAATGGGGAGTGTGGACAGCCCTGACGAACACCACTTGAGGTAACCAATTCTGATGACAGTTCGCCATAGGATCTAAGTCGACCAGTTGTGTTCGAGTAGAGAGCCTTTATGAGGTTAATGTAATTCTTTGGGACTCCTTTCACTGACAAACACTGTCATAGAACCTCATGATCAACGGAGTCAAATGCCGCCTTAAGGTCAAGAAATACTACTATTGTGGGACGTCTGAATGTGTGTCTATGTTCTAGGACGTGACGTGGGGTGAATATCTGGTCTATGCAACCACGTCCAGGTCGAAAACCAGACCGGTTTTCTCTAGTCTGCTCTTCACGAGCTTTGGTTAGGCGTCCAAGTATTATTGAGGCTGATATTTTAGACACTATATTAGTCAAACTGATTCCTCTGTGATTGTCACAGGAGGACTTTTGTTCTTTCTTATAGACTGGCACAATCAGTGATTGGGACCAGTCAGATGAAATTACGTCCAGTTTCCAGATTCTACCTAAGACCTCAGTTAATCTCACTGCTAGTACTGGATCACCATCCTTAAAAATTTCAGGGGTCAACCTGTCAGGACCTGTGGCTCTCCCTCGCTTTAGATTTCCTATAGCTTTTTCAACCTCGTAGAGAGTTGGAGGACTTACCTCAATTTGCCATTCAGGATGACTGGGGATCGTGGGTAACTGAAGTGTGGCTGATGGCCAGTTGAACTGATCCCCAAAGTGTTCTGCCCATTGATCCAATCTCCTGGATTGAGAATGAATGATATGCCCATATTTGTCTGAGATAGTTTCGCTAATAGTTGGGTTTCTAATGCTGGTTTCTTTGATAAGTTTGAATAGCTGTCTGCTGTTACCTATTGCCGCTGCCTTTTCCATCTCTCTTGCTTTCGCTACCCACCACCGTTCACGATCATTGCGTAGGCTTCTTATTAGCCTTCGCTCAAGCTGACTCCGCTCTTCGTTATTTTCAGAGCCAAGTGGGATGAGTTTTCGAGCATCTATCAGTGTGGTAGACGCTACCGAGATCCATTGTTTCTCCCTGACCTTATGGCTTACCTTACTAGCGGATATCACTGCTGTTTCCACAGCTTTACGGATGTCATTCCACGCTGCCTCGGGATGGGCATCACTTACATGGCTGCCTAACTGTTTTTCTAGTTTTTCCTGTAATATATTCTTAGCTTGCTTATCATTAAGTAGAACCCTTAGAGGCTTCCCTGCAGTGTCTTTCCTACGTCCAGTAAGACACAGACAGATACGTGCTCGCACTAGAGCATGATCTGAATCTAAACATGTGCCCCAGAATGAACGACAGTCTTCTATCGAGCCCCTCCATCGGTGGCTGATAGCGATGTGATCTAATTGGGTCCAACGTTGGGACGAATTCGGGGGTCGCCATGTCAAAAGATGTTTTTCCTTATGCTTAAAATTAGTATTCGCAAGAAATAGGCGGTTATCTGAGCATAGCTGCAACAGACGATTGCCATTATCTGTTCTTTTAGCCACGACACCATAAGATCCTCCCAGGTGTCTTTCCCTTTCACTTAGTTTACATACTTGAGCATTAAAGTCACCAGCCACTATTACTACATCAGAACGCCTAGCTTTACGGAGAGGGTCAGAAAGTTTCCTGTAAAACTCATCTTTTATATCGTCTGAGCTGCTGTCAGTGGGAGAGTAGGCAGAGACGACGAAGAGACAACGACGAGTTTCCCTATCTTTCCAAGTCCTTACTGATCCGTTTAGTCGGACAGCGCATAGATGAATGTCTACTAGGATCCAGTCTAAAAGAGCTAGTTCTGCCCTAGGAATTAATGCTATGCCTACTCTAGCGAGGCCACGGGAAGCAGCGTCAGTGCTTTCAGATACAGGAAGTGTGTATCGAGATGGTTCTTTATTTTGATTGGGTGAGGTCAAATGAATGACGCTACTCGGATCTTGTATGCGCGTTTCGGAGACGCAGCACACATCGATGGTGTAAGATTCTAGAGTCCTATCTAAGGAAGCCTGTTGTCCTATTTGGCACAATGTTCGGACATCAAAAGTTCCTACGTGTAGTTTAGAGCGTGGTTTTAGGAGACCAGGAATAACGTTCCGTGTACTCGAATCGTTTGCCCTAGCGGTGCGAGGTGATAAAAGGACGTGGGAAGGGTTAGTCGTGGAGATAACAGAGTTATTAGGAGTAGGAAGGATTTGAAAGTGACCAACTTGGTCTCGTGTGCATTTACGGGTATGAGAGCTAATATCACTTCCCAGCTGCCCACACTGTGGAAGGGTATTTCTTGAGGGATCTGAAAAAGAAGTTGGATTAGTGTTGGTCTTAACGACCTGGGAGCGTGACCCCAGTGCCCAAGGGACAACTGCTTGAGGTCGGTAACACACGGCCTTTTGTGTTAACTCCCTTCTCCAAAGGACCTTACCGCCGGAGACGGAAATCCGTGGGATAAGATGAGGTGTTCATTTTTAGGGTCGACCTTTTCTAACCCCACTCCTCCTTGTGGGAATACAGCATCACTGTCATGCTGGTTGTCTGAAGGAAACACCTTACTGCCGTCACACCTCTGTACAGTCGGCAGTACGACTTCGCCTTCGGACCTTGGGATTGCTGCTTCTAGTCATACTTCTCTTCAACCGACCTGTCTGGTATGGTAGGACTTCGAGGAACGATTGTTCCAGCCAGCATAGCTCGATTGCTTCATCACGATACGTAAGCCCGACCACCACGTCAAGGTAGCAACAACGATCGGGTAATAAGACTCGATGAACTGGAGACGAGATCCAACAAAGATGATGTTAAAGTTAGTACTCAGAAATAACGAAAAGAGGGATGTTACACTAGACCCATTTATTTTTATTTATTTAAACACATAGATATTTGTACAAGAAGGCACTGGATAGATAAACGCCACAAAAATCATTCAATTTGTGTAAGGGCTAGGATACTGCCCCGGTGCCCAGACCGAAGCAGGTGGTTTTCTTAAGGGGCCACACCCAGAGCCTTTGACCTAAAGGTCTAACCCACAAGGCAATGGAGCAGCGTCATAAGATGCCGTCTCATGGTAGCCAGTGACCAACGATTGATTCATACGCCATTTGTTCCCTCAGGATCCTGGAACCCATGTGCACCATTGGTTCTGGATCAGGGTTTTCCAACTGCCCTAGGTGGACTCTCCGTGTCCACCAACCCGGTTAGAGCGCCGTACATCCGCTTTTCGTCCCCTCAATTTTGTCAACAACACCCGTGGTGTGAGAAGGCAGTGAGTAGGACTTTTCTGGCAATGGTTGTTTGCACGTTGCCATGTGAGAGCAGTTCGCGAGGGTGAGCTAACTCTCACCGCTATCAGCCGTACCAGGGCATTTGGGCGCATACCGAACTCGTAGCTCGAATATTCAACTTCGGTCAGGTCGGTCATGTGCAATGCAGTAGCCACAAAGTCTCTGAGTGGTATAGTCACTTCGTCGAGCGTTCAAGGTTCTGACGATGTTCCAGGTTTTGTATCCCACATATGTGAGACTTCACAGTATTGCAACCAACCGGTTATTTCATGTCTTTATAAAAACACTAACAAACTAGAGCACGCTCAACAAGTGGGAAGCAAATTAGTAACGGGTTTACTCAAACTTTCTTATGATGAGCGTTTAAAATTTTTCCCGTTATCTAACGGTAGAATGAGAGGTTACCTTAAGACGAAAATCCATATCTAACATAATGATTTGGATGCTGACATGTATTGCTTTCTCAAGAACTAATCATCTTCGTGGACGCAGCAAGGTTTGGAAACCACAACCAACTAAATTAGAGCGGGATCACATTTTTCTCATCGGTCAAGTAATATCCGTCACATCATTGAACACCCTGAAATATAAGTTGGATAAGGGCTGGAAAACGAACTGCAAGGGTCGACATAGATAGAGCAATTTGCTATCCTTATTATTCAAATAATAAGGATATCCGGATCATGATAAATCTAACAAGTACTTAAAAGCTAGGCAGGAGCATAATCTTATAGTAGTCTATAAATTACATCTTATGCACAGGCTAGTCATGGGTGAAGATATTCAATATGTAAATTTCAATCTACTAAGAGGAAAGCGAAGGCGAGATAAAACAGGCAACCTTATGCCAGATCTTATTAAAGCCGCTCGCAGTTCCGCTTCAACGACCTTGAACGGCCTGGCAAGAGGCAGTCATTCCGTATTTCAACTGCTGAGGGTTTGTTAGGTGTCTTTTGGGTTGCACGAATATCAAGGTGTGTAAGTGGTCTTTTGCTTGAGCAAAACTACAAAATCATTGCGAAGAACATTGATTTAGTCCACTCTGTCTTGTAGTGCACACGTAGGGTCGATTGTTAGTTCGTAGCTTCCCAATCTCCCTATTTAAATAGGGAAAATTTTGAGTGAACTTCGGGGATAATTTTGGTCTATTGCATCCCGCTCTGTTTGTCTGGAAGCAAAAGGAATTGCGAGCATGTGTTACCTGGATCGTGGATAAATTGTGAAATACCGGTGTCCTTACCGTCATATGCTATTGGCATACATAAGAAAACGAACTCTTACATGTAAGCTCAATCAATTACGAAATAAAAACGGTATAGTTCTTCATATTCTTAAACATTGAAGTCGATGGAAGATAGATAACATCCACGTTCATCATCATCATAATTAGGGAGGTGAATCAAGTGCAAAAGGTTTCAGAGCTCACTTTCGCTTAAAACTCTGATTGAGGTCCATTTTTGATTTCATGAATGGTGAATTTCACTTGCTTGAGTTTGCATTGTTACAAATAACCACATTAGGCTGACTTGTAGTGACCTACTTTTATAACGGGAACGCGATTGGCATAATGGAAACAATTATCATTATAACCAATTGTACCAGTGATTGTTTTACTGTACTTGTTTGTTTAACTGTTTAACCCATAGATTCTACTGGACAAACCTAGGCGCCCGGTTACTCATTCACACCAGATCACAATTGGGCATGCCATGCTACCTATACATCGCAACAACTAGTCAGCTTATATAATCTGTTTCACAGCCCATCAATCATCTTCGAAATATATCTCTGAACAGTGTTTCCTGATTTATTGCTTGACTGGGTTTGAGATCCTCGACAACAGTGTTATCAAGCTCTGAATATCCGTGGCATCTTTGAAGTAGATTCTAAGCCGTTTTTTGTAGATCTCAATATAATGATGTAACACTATTTCACCAGAAAGGAGATTATTCATTCTGCATACTCTCACCGCAAAATGTTCATATCTATCGTTTTGTTTGACCTTCTGTGTTCTATTCCTAAGTTCGCTTTTAGGAATAGTTTAGTACTAAAGGGTTGAAATTATCTGTTATGGTGAAGGAAGTTAAGAAAATTGTCCGTCTTTTCACTCTACTGCAAATATCGTAAGTTTGATTTCATTAGTTTAACACGGCTTATGAAGAGCAATTTTCCACTGCTTATTTGCGTAGTGATTGTTTGAGAGCGATATCCTACTTATAGTAATGGAACACGGAGAAACGTTTTAGTCAACCAAATCTTACGCAAATGTCAAATTCCGTCTTTATTTGTTCTGAAGTAAAGTATTGCTGTAACATTTGCCCAGTCTTCTGTAGAATGCCAATAGGACGAGACACCCAAAGCGTCACAGTGAGCTATATCCTGGTCCTTTTATACGATAGAATATAAGAAACTCGAATCATTTAGAAAGCACGAGGTCAGTATATCATCTGAGGTACGTTTGAAGTTCGCGTCACGATCACAGTATCTTTTATTAAGTGTTTATATATCATTGAACCCTAGTGTATAACTCATTATTAGCGTTAGAGTTAACCCTTCAAGCAAAATAAGTCGGCTGACAAAAAACGAACCCGGAAAAACCCTAACTCTTCAGATAATAACAATTCTGTCATTATATGTACCCCATGCTCTGCTACTCCTTTTGAATAAGCTAATTTCGGTACTGAATTTATACCACGCCTGCTGCTGCATAGCTCAGTTTCTAATTTAATAATGAGTTCCACCTCAAGATCGAGAAGCATCGATAATATTAAGAGTGAATTAAACACTGTCTATAAGCAATCACGCTATATGCGTTCTAAATTGGAGTCGCTTTCGGACTTTTTATCAAAGCATGAAGATCATAGGCAAGAACTAAAGGCACTATCACCCCCTAAACTGCCATTGTCAAGGAATGTAGTTCATGCAGAACTTGAAGACCGTATCAAAGTAGAAAATGTAATCGATTTTATCATTAGCGAAGTTACTAAACGAATAGTCTCTCGAAATAAAGTGATTATTTATAATATATGTGACGAAATCGCCATTAAATCTGCAAGGAATTCGATAATAAGGTCAGTTAGCCTCCAAGACAGTCTATGGCAATGTATTCAACGTAATAAAAAGCACCATAAGTATTCGTGCCCTATCTTGTTTAGATTCCATTCTCATTTATTATAGTTGAAAGCGTGAGTCAATTGAAGCTAGACCACCATGGAAAACCTGGAAACACTGGACGGCCGTTTCGTCCTATGATGGGACTCCTCAGCAGTGCGCATCCACGAAACCGCTTTCACGCGATTCAAACCCAGGACCTACCAGTCTCGAGCCGAAGCCCTTAACCGATAGACCATTGAGCTGGCATCCAACGGTGTTAATGTCTTACTTCAACTGATCCACGAAGTTGAGCAACCATTCACCAATTGTCTTCAGTGAGTTCCTATCTCACAACAGACGTGGTTTTGAACTCCACTGGTCACTGCTCCTCACTAGAGCTCCTAGATATACTTCTCGAAGTCACTAGTGAGCATATGATTATATTAATTATCAGAAGGGGTTTTGTGGAGATTTAGTAATTATCATAGTTTAAAGCATGAGTCAATTGAATGATACATGTCGTAAATTTGCCACCCAAACAGTGACTGAACTAGCGAACTTAAAGCAATCTTATATCACATGTTCGTTCTTTAGATCTGATGTTACTACTTATATCAAATTGATCATGCCTGTAAACTGTCGTGAATTCTGTAATTATTATTATTAGAATATATTATTATTAAAATTGTTGTCATCATTGGTGTAAGTCAATATTATTCCTATCACCTTCTTTACCCAAGTTTAGTTGAATAGTAGGAATATCTTGGGGTCTTTTTATCTCCCAAATCTTAAGATTGACGGGACTCTACATGAACAATAAGTTACACCTGGAACCCTGTAGCTAGTTCGTCAATTTGTAGTGGTAAGTTGGCACATGAAAATAATGTGTGGGGTTGCCCTGACCACCAATCAAAGTCATTAGACAGTGGCGGGATATATACCATTTCTGCCGCGTTTGCAAGCCATGACAGATACTGTTTCGTCCAGGGCGTTGTCTCGTTCGGTCTACAGTTTCGTTGCTATCGCTGGTGTTCAACTTGGTTGCTATCTTTTTTCGTCAGGCCTTACTATACTCTAGCAAAAAGTGTAACATGTCTATGTAAAAGGTTCTGGGGAATAGATAAATTGCAACGTATGTTCTCAAATTTATTTTTTAGTGGATACGTAAATGAATAAATTTTCATGGTCCTTTGAAAGCAGTATTTAGTTCTGAACACAACGTCCTCATCATCCCGTATAGATTAAAGGTAAATATATTGCTTACACAAAATAAGGAAGTAAATTATTTTGCTAACATTACTAAAACGTTCTAGGCTAACTCTTGACCACACAACTGTACCTGACACATCAGCTCCCATCTGGAGTCTGCTTCCATAAGAATGTCAGTTCAATTTGTTTGTTGCGCAAAAATATCACTCCGGTTTCAGCAGACTAATAGAAAGCCACAAACTTATTTAATATATAACCCTTGTACGTTTAATGACGACTATAAGTCAATTAACAATCGGAGATAGTCTATAGATGTCATATAATTCACTAGCTTGTTATCTTAGTGGCATATGCCCTTTTTCCACAAATTAACGCCCATAAATCCACATTGAATCAGATTTAGTAAGTGAATGGAAGGCAAGGAAATGAAAGTGCAGTGAGTGGACTGTTTAGCACCAAGTTGGTGAGGTACAATTCTCCCATGCTGTGACTGGTACCCGATATTTGCTTGCCTACCTCTTTAGCTATCCTAAGGTCACAAACAAAGAATTTATTTTTAAAAATACAAATAAGCAATCAGGAAGATCTGGAGAACTGTCCCCATGAAACAGTCAGATACAACTAGGAAATGTAAAATTACGAGTAACAAATGTTTGGTTTCACACAAATGTTTGGTTTCGCAGAACGTATAAGTAAGTCGGAAGGGAAGTAGATATGATGCAGACATCTTGGGCAACAGTAGGCAGTGAAAAGGGATGTGACATAAAAATACAACACCAATAAAAATCCTCCAGAGGTCAGATTTATCACCTAAGTCGATTAACTGCGTGGCTTAGAGTCTACGATGGCCGCCCTGTATAATCTGCCTTGTAACTGCTGATACAGTGTCCGCTGTCCGGAAACAACCAAACACCATATAAAAAGTAATAAAACCGTCCAAGGTGGAGTTCCTAAGTCAAATAGGCCCATTTGGGTCAACAACATAATCATAGCCTGATAAACTTGTACGATTACAGCCTATTTCGATGTCAATACACTTACTTTTGATACCATAATAACAGATCTAACCCCGAAATCGTGGATTTGTCATGTCACTACTTAATCTATAAGATCTTACGTGGACGTCACGTCATGGTCCAAACTGACTTGTCCTACGTGACAGTCAGCAGCACAACGTCTAGCACTTTGGAAGAACACATTCAGATTGGATCGAGAGTAAAATACTCATTACGGAAGACCAGAGGTTTCGTAAGATGACAAAGTCTGTATGGCCGAACCACGCCATTTTGATCAACTGTTGCCGCGTTCACCACCACTAATCCGCTCTCCATGTTAATTGCTGACTGAATTTTCTCAGTTATCTCATGTTCGTCTTCCAGGTTAGTGTGGTTACAACCAATACCAGTACAGGTCCACATTTATTGAAGAAGAAGGATCGACGAACTCTGCTGGAAGTCCGAATGTCGTCTCTTAAACGAGTTGGGCTGCATTGTATACAACGTTACCTTTCACTGCACTACAAATAAGGAGTAACGCCAGTGGAAGAAAGTTCACTGTGAATCGCTAGCATTTGAGAGTGGAGCTTTGAACTGTTGGTGAAGTCGTTCCACCAACATGTTAGCCTGTGAGTCGTAGGCGGTTTTTGAAATAGTTTGATTTCTAACAGTGTAGTAATAAAATGGCCCAGCCGGTGTCCACGGTTTGTAATGGTAGTTGAAGGGCCACCGAAGTTTGTAGCCTATCGTTAAACGAAGGCGCCGGCCAAAGTTTCGGCAATAATGTTATTGAAAAGGCGCTACTTCTGGCCATCTTCTAGGACGGTCTGCACAAGTGAAGATGTAAGAGTGTTCATTTGAATCTGGTGAAAGTCCTACCAAATTCAGGTGAACATGTTCGAAACGAGCGTTGAGAGTTGCGAAAGAGTCTAAGGGACATGTGTTGTGTCTAACCATCTAAGATTTCTGGCGCTCACTACCCCATGTCTTTATATATACTAGGCCGAACAAATCATTCTGAGATGAGCTTGATGGTTGCAAGAACACCTGAATGAGAAAACGTGTGCAGAGTATTGAAGACGTGTCGATAATGTTTCAGCACGATTGGACGACCCCTTCCTGTAGATGTGCGACACAGCAGTTTTAGGGTTGTCGAGGATAACTCGTGCTGAAGATCAATGTCTTCTCTCTGAAGCTGCATAAACTTAAGAAGGTCGATTCCTTGGAAACTGTTCAAGGAAGTTATACGAGACAAGGCCCCTGCCACAATATTGATTGCCACAGAAATGTGTTGTATATCTGAAGTGAACTGTGAAATGTAGTCAAGTTGTGGAGACTCTCGAGGAGAGTGCTAGCCTGAGGATGAGCTTAAAGAAAAGGTAAGAGGTTTGTGAATTTTCGAACTTGGACAGGGTGGTGAAAGTGCCTTACAGCACAATAAATAGTTAGGAGTTCCCTATTGAAAGTGCTATACCTCGATTCAGTGTCTAGCAACCGTCTCGAGAAGAATATCGAAACTTGCCAGGTGTTGTTCACCCATTGTTGTAAGTCGGATGCGTCTACTGCGATACTAATGGGTGCTCGGATGTCCTGATGTGTAATAATGGATGCATTTGCGATAGATTCATTAATTGTAGAGAATGCTGTTCTAGCAGTATTGTCCAAATTGATGGATATCGCATTTCCACGAAGTTGGTCGGTTAGCGGCTTCATAAGGGACACAATTTTGGTATGAACCGTGTATAGAAACTTTCACGGCCGTTAAATGTGCCAATTGCTTAATGGTGTCTGGTTCTGGGTCGGATGTCTTGAGCATCATCAGTGTGTCGGAAGAAACCTAGGGAGTCAGTGCCGATTCGGCATTTCTGAGTACTTACAGTTATGCCATGCATTCGAAGTCGTTCGGAAACAAGGTCTGAATGCTAGAGATGAGATTCTCTGTCCGGACTTGCAATGAAGCAGTCATCAACATACGCATGTACGAAGTTGGGACCTCGGAAAACCTGATCTATGAACCTTTGAAATGTCTGGGGAGCATTACTCAAGCCGAATCGCATGTGCGGAATCTTGTGGAGACCGAAAGAAGTGATGATAACGGTTTCGGGAGTGTCGTCAGCAGCCATGGGAATTTTGTTATATTTTTTAACCGAGTTGATTTTGAAAAAGACAGTTGTACCTTTTAAGGTAGCTGACAATTTGTGAATATGAGGTAAAGGTTATCGATCAAGAATGGTTTTTGCATTCGCATGCCTATAGTTGACAGTTGGACGTCAATCGTCGATGTACTTTCTAAGGACCATATGCAGGGGAGATGCCCATAGGGCGTTTGATGGCCTAGTGATTCCTAAATCTGTCATGTGATCGAATTCGTTTTTAGCCAATCTCGGCTTTTCAGGAGCCAGTCGGCGCGCTTTCGAGAACACAGGTGGTCCTGTAGTCATGATGTGATGTGTCACATTACTGGTTACACATGGCAGTTTCGGTTGCGTTTGATATACTGCAGGGTACCTATCGAGTATTCGTTAGTAGTATGGATCGATCATGTAACTTACCGTGACTGGAGATAAGCCACAACCGGAAAAAGAAGTTATATAAACAGATAAATTAATGTTTTCGTCTGCTGACCTCTGTTTGCGAGTATTGATAAGTAGATTGTGGTGTTGTAGCAGGTCTATACACATGACTGGCATAGAAACATCTGCAACCACAAAAATCCAATGAATGGGATTGCGTAAACCCACGTTAATGTAAACGTACATTTTAGCATATATGGCGATTGGCTTTCCATTTGCAGGCTGTAAGTTGAAAACTGATTCGCGAAGTCGGTCGTTAGTATTTGTAGGAAGAACGCTAACTTCTGCGCCAGCGTCGACGAGGTAGCGAACTTTCGTAATCATATCAGTGACGTATAGCGAGTGGCTATGTTTACCGGCTACGGTTGACGTTAACGCTTGCCGGCTAGAAAGTTCCCCGAAACGTTTATCGTGTCGGTTGGTTTGAGGCTCAGAAAATTGCAGGGTTTTATGCAATTTTATGATGACTCCCCGTACTGATCATGACACCAGCCACAGTCAGGGTTACATCTCTCGTGGTCTAGGGATAGATCGCTTTCGTGAAGAACTCCTTCACGGGGGGTTTGTGATCGTTTGAGCTCATTACGAAAGAGAAGCTAACGTGTCAGAGTATGACATAATTGCGCAACATTATTCTTTGTCGTTCGAGGTTTTTCTTTTCTGAAAAGACCTCGGCGCCAGAAGATTTGTTGATCTCTAAAATGTGGTCGACAGATGCAACCAGATTGTCTACGGCGTTGTTTTAAAACAAGATAAACACAGCTTGCACCTGTTGAGGAAGTTTGGACAAGAAAAGTTGTCTGAATAGGCCATCATCGAAAGTTCTTTTACCAATTACTTCTCTTATTCCCAACATCATGTTTGTCACAGAACCGTGTTGTCGATCGATATTATTAAGGGTTTGATCTAACATTTGTCGATCGGTTACGTCTCGTCGTTTCAAAATAGATCGTTTTAGAGTTTCGTAAGGTTCCGAAACATCACTAATAAACATACTAGGTGTGACTTGCCTGTTGAATTCTCGCGGTAGTGCATTTACTACCGTGAGGAATTGTGCACGTGTATCGTTCACGCCGTGCTCAAAGCAGTCCGCCTCTGCGTAGCAGAAACAGGTTTCGATGTTGTCCGTCTAAAAGGGTATTAGTGGAAATGAAGTAGGAATCATCGTCTAAAACTTAAGTAGTTTAGGTGTCTGTTCCGTCATACGAATATGAAGTACAGGAATGAACGTGGAAGAAAATCACAGTATATAAAAAGTAAAATAAAGCAATGGTACATAAAGTTCGAAAAAGTGAACAGATTCACAGTCCACAATTTGATGTAACAGATCACGTTGGGCTCACCAATGAAGATGTCACGAATATTTCTAGTTTGAAAACATTTATACCAGTGACACCTACTCAGTGAAATCAAAAGTCAGAAGTAAGGAGGTTAGAATATATATTTGATGGGATATCAATATATTTAGATGTAACTGGCTGACGGTTGCAGATGTTGAACACAGCATTCCCACTAGTGATCTGGTGCGGATGGATGGCTGAGCACCTTTAGCTAGGTGGGCACATTAAAACTAAACTCAAAGATGACCTCACAATGACTTACGGCGTCCTAAACTCTGCCGTGAGCTCACTTAAATACCTACTTAAGTTCAGTCCCTAAACAAACTTCGAAAGTGAAACCCAGACACAACCCAGCTGAATGGACTGCAGGGTCACCTTCGACTCTTTATAAATAGTCAAGTTACGGAAGTCGCTTTTGGCTGAGGTAGTTTAAGCGACTTTCTTAGAGCCCTTTAAGGAGACTCAGGACAGTATCTAATCATAGTTTACTGAGATTTCTCTTTTTACCTTTAAATATACCCATATTCTTACACGTAGTCATCGTTGATCTACTGCCATTAGATAAAGAAGCAAATTAGGCTGCAGTTTCTCGTATTTCATTCAGAACCATTTGTACCATCTGTTTTAACGCATCGGTCTTTACCTTTTGGCGGCTTAATATTTTGCCAACGGAACTGCTGTTATTCACCCTGTCTTTCAGCTTAATTATTCGACGTTGGTTTGTTGATATTATCCTTGTTTTCAACTATATGAACAGTTTTAGGTTGTTTTCAAAGTATTTTTTAGTCTTTAAGGATGGCAAATAGAAGTTCCCATAAGCTGGTGATACTTGGAGAATCAGCTGTTGGAAAATCAAGCATAGTCCTGAGACTCGTAAAGTGTCAGTTTAGCGAGTACCAAGAGGCTACTATTGGGGGTTGGTTTCTAATATTTGGTTTAATCGTTTAGCTGCTTATTTGACACAAACGATCGTCCTGAATGACCCACCAGCAACCGTAAAGTTCGAGATTTGGGATACTGCTGGTTAGTTGTTTTTCAGTTCTCAAATGATAAATTAGGAAGCCGATTGCTGTGTGATTGCTGAATTAGTGTATACTCTAGGGTTCTGGCAGTGTTCAGCCTGTCACTGGCACATTACGCTCCAGAAGTCGGATGGTTTGCTTTGAGGATAAGCCAAGAAACATGTTAATCGATTCCTAGTACCCTTCCGTATGTGTTTGAACCTCGACTTAGATGAGTAAATTAGGCTTAAATGTTTTCAGAAGTAGGTCACAAGAGTTAGCTGCCATTTGGGAGGTTTTTATTCATTATATATGGGGTCCTTTCTTGGCTTTTGAACAAAATTCCTGTCCTTTCAGCTTCCATATCCTGAAACAAATAGAAAATAAAAGATATATCAATTTATAGACCATAGTATTGTTATTAGATCAGTGAGGTCGTTTTGTTTCGTGACCGTTTAGTACTCTTTAGTGTCTATTCATACAGGGTAGTTTATGTATGGAGTACCATTACGCTGTCAAAGGACCGTAAAGGAGTTAAGGATAATATGAAGAGTGAGTTGTCCAAACAGTGTACTCTCCGAACCATTGCGGTGAGACTTTTCATTCGTTAACAAGGGAAAGAATTAAGTTGTCAGTGGCTCTAATTAATCTACATTATTTTCAAATATTGGAAGCATTTAACTAGAATGAAAGGCAAATAAAAATGCAGCCTTAGTTACTTGTTTATGTATGGAGTTGCTAATTTCTGCATTGCCTGTATAAGTATCATGGTTGTGATTTGTACTAACAGTTGAGTATTTCAAATCCTGATCTTTTAGAAATTAAGTAGGTCACACTGCCGCATGATTAATGATATTTATCATCAGTAGATGTATACAGTTGTATCACTTCATTACTGTAATACTAGGTTTGTGTTTTAATATTTCTGCTCACATCTGTATAGCCCACACTGATTTCTGAGGTCCTGTTTTTCCAACTGATGGCAGATGTAGTTGGTGTCAGATATTTGTAATAAGAAGGATAGTGTGACAGTGACAGCTCAGCTGGTCTACTTTCTTACCCTGTCTACCTGTCGGCGTTAGTTCTGATGAGCTACTCGTATCTTTATCTTTCTGGGAGATTTCCTTTACGCTGAACGTCTCAGGATTTCTGTTCACTAAAACAAGTTATTTGAAATCAACACAAGACGTATCTGTCTTAGCTTATCAAATCCATTATTCAAAGAAATGAGGTGAATAACGTCAAAATATGTTCTTCGTTTGCCTTCACTTGCTGCACGTAGAAACCAGACGTCAAATTATTGAAACATCCATTTTTTGATATTACGACAAAATTGAATTATCGGACTGATTCCACTATGAGGCACCGAAGCACACCTTGAAAGCCACGCTTGTTTCCCGAGTGTTAAATTTAATCGTAGAATAGTGATATGAAAGCAATCACCTTTCAGCCAGCAGGTCGTGGATCCGAACTCCACCTCATTTGTATCAATCGGGGAAAACAGGTATTACCACTGGCTTTAACATAAAGTGTAGCTTAAAGCATGGCTAAATTGTTTATGCCCGGTAAGTAGTTCTAGCTGTAGTAACTTGTTTCGGGTTAGATTTTAATACCATCAGCTTATAGTAAGTAGCTTAGTGGACTTAGGACTTGAACCTGTGACCTTACATATAGTAGTTGGCTATGTAAATAACCAAATGTTAATATCCACACATGTTTAACTAGCCATAATTTTCTGTATTGGCTATTGAAACCTAACATTTCCTTTACATTCAGGACAAGAGCGTTATCATAGTTTGGCCCCTATGTACTACAGAGGAGCCCAGGCAGCCGTTGTCGTTTACGATATTACTAACCAGAACTCATTTGAACGTGCAAAATCCTGGGTTAATGAACTTCAAGAGAAAGCAAATACTAGTGGGGTGATTGCACTTGCAGGAAACAAAGTGGATCTCGAAGGACAGCGAGCTGTTTCGTTCGAGGTAATGTGTTCAGACCCCTAACTTGCATGAGTTTTTCACCAAATTAGTACCTTAAGTATCTAAACACTGCTTACCAAAATAATTCATACGATTTTACAGGTATTTAATGTAGCGTAAGTCCATGCACATAGAGAATCTTGAGTTTGAGTACTTATACTTTCTACCCCTTTATTTCACTCCAACTATTCTCTTTAACACTAATACAATCGATCCAGTTTGTTCCGTTTATTTGCTAGTCTTCTGGTTTGTTTCGTCTCAGTATGGAGTCGATTTAAGTTTCTTGTTCTTTGGATTAAAGTTGACCTCATCTTGGAATGCTGATGTAGCGTATTTTGGCTTGGGTCGACAGTTGTACTACGTTCTATAACTTTGTTCTGCATTCAGAAGTTAGTTCCTAGTAATTAACTATGTTTGTTAGGTTCTCCCCCTTCAACTGGAATCTGTTACAGGGTCTCGATTTTTAAAATTAAATGCCACCGTGAGGCTAACGAATTGACTAGTGGCATATGTCAGTAGTGTACACTTGTGCACTTGTACACTTGTGCTTCAGGACGTAATAGTAATTGCGGAAGGCATTTGTTAACATGTGCTACCGATAAGATATCTGAGAATTAAAATTATAGTACTTTGAGGAAACTTACGTTACTGCTTTGTATCTGTAATATATGGTGTAGGGAATGAAAAGTATTCGAGTTACAGTACTCACTTGTCTTCCTAGGAATGTGCGAAATGTGACTGCAAGAAGAACAAGTCGGTGTACGTTTGCATGTTGTATATGATGAGTGACCATTCGCCAACATGAGAAATGACAAGCAAAGTATGATTATGTTGAGAAATAGCTAGGCCTGGCCGTATCAAGAAATATTGCTTAATAACGCACTCACTGACCATTCACCTAAGTCGTGAAAGATTTTATAGGTTTTCCTTGTTTGATACCTCATATGACAGAAATCAATGGTTAAAAATTATAAGTGATAAAGGGTCAGTCCTAACATCACGGTCATCTGTTATTCCTTGATGTTTTTCTCTAGTTCAATTGGAGTTCAGGAGCTTCACGCCCCACTGTATTTGGAGACTAAACGGTTCTTGAATTGATTTTGGGGCGGAAGTTCAAAAGTCATGTAGTTTATTCATAAAATTTTTTATACTCTTCAAGTTCATTATTAAGTAACTTTCCCACCTACATGTTTATTGCACCCAAGCTCATATAGTTGATAGCTGTTACAAAATAAGAAAACGTCCAAGCAGCTGTTGAAGACATAACATTTGCTGTTGGTGGTAGTAGTGGATACTAGAAAAACGTAGGTATAGGATTAAGTAGGCGAAACGTTTTTAAAAATGTAAACATCTGTCCCGTCTCATGGATTTCCACGGTCATCAAATCGCTATTATCCTTAAAAATGTGGTTCGAGCTTTTTTCATACATAACGTACATATGTTCTTCCCAGTTTCATAAATCTGGTGTTGTTCTCTTATCTTCAGGCGTGGTTTTAAAATATTCAGTCTTGTAGTTATTTAATTTGCAGAATTTCAATTGTCAAGTTTATAATCTGAAAATTTTAATGTAACTCGGAAAAGTTGTGAACACTTTTTGAGCTGTCCACTTTCTGTCAGCATTAACATGTCGGAACTGTTGTGTCGCCAAGCATACATACACGTTAGGTTTATTTTTGTTTTAGGCTTTCCTGATTCAACATACTTTACAAGCCCAGTACAACAATGTTTCAAAGAGGCTCCATTTTTTAAAGGGTTTTCTGAAGTTTGAGCTTTTAACAAGTCCTGATTTTGTTTAGTATTCTGTATTTTAAAAGTTTCTAATTAGTTTTTTGTTGTTATTTTTTAGGAAGCACAAGAATACGCCGATAAAAATAGATTACTATTTATGGAGACGTCAGCCAAGATTTCAACTAATGTCTCCGAATTATTCACTGCCATAGGTAATTTTCATAGGTTTGTGTGAAAATGTTGTATATCATGGGGTTAGATTTGCATTTTACGTATTTACTTTTGCCTGTTACCCCTCGTGACAGAGCATAGGCGGCCCACCAACATTCTCCACCCAACTGTCCTGGGCGATCTTTTCCAGTTGCTATTCATTCTTTTCATATGTGCTTCTAATTCTCGACTCAATGTGTCCGTTGGCCATCCTCTTTTCCGTTTCACTCCAGGATTCCAAGTTGGCGCTTGCTTCGTGATGTAGTTTGGTGATTTCCGTAATGTGTGTCCTTTCCGCTTCCATCGTTTTTCCCTAATTTCCTCTTCAACTAAAAGGTGGTTTGTTCTCTCCAACAGTAGGCTGTTGCTGGTGGTATCTGACCAATGGACATTGAGTCCCTTGTGTAGACAATTGTTTATGAATACTTGTACCTCTTGATGATGGTTGTGGTAGTTCTGCAAGTTTCAGCTCCGTACAGTAAAACTGTCTTAAAGTTTGTATTGAAGATTCTCATTTTGATATTGGTTGACGGTTGTTTTGAGTTCAATATGTTCAACTGTAGGAATGCTGTCCTTGCTTTGGCAGTCCTCGCCGTTACGTCCGCATCATATCCTCCGCGTTCACCAATGATGTTGCCTAGATAAGTGAAAGCCTCCATATCTTCCAGAGTCCCTCCATCAAGTGTGATTGTGTTGGTGTACTCTGTGTTGTATTTGAGGATCTTCCTTTTTACTTTGTATATGTCGAGGTCTACTGATGCAGAAGCTGCTGCCACACTGGTTGTCTTGACCTGTATTTGTTGATTTGTATAGAATAGAAGCGAATGTCCGGCGCTTTAACCGGGTTGGTGGATGTGAAGGATCCACCTAGGGGAGTTGGAAAACCCTGATTCCAAACCAATGGTGCACATGGACTCCAGTATCCTGAGGGAACAAATGGCGTACGAATCAACCGTTGATCACCGGCTACCATGGGACTGCATCTCCTCACAATGCTCCACTGCCTTGTGGATCAGACATTCAGGTCAAAGGCTCGGGGTGTGGCCCCCTAAGAAAACCATCTGCTTCAGTCTGGGCACCTGGGCAGTATCACAGCCCTCACACAAATCGAATGAGATTTGTGAGGCGCATATGTATCTGGTGCTTCCTTGTACCAATATTTATGTTTAAATAAATAAATAAATAAATGGAATAGAAGAGCTGGGTGATTTGCGAAGTGCAAATCATCTAGTTGCATCCGTATTGTCTATTGTATTCCGTGGCTCCCGTCAGGTGTAGAGGTCTTCATAATCCAGTCTATTGCCAGAAGAAAGAGAAAGGGGGGGAGTAAGCAGCCTTGTCTGACACCGGTTTACACATGGAATACATATCTCAGCTGTCCTCCATCCACCACTTTGCAATCTAGTCCGTCGTATGAATTACGGATGATAATTTTGACGATCTTCTCAGCTACTCACACCTTGGTGTCGAAAAAGGCTCCATGAGGTTCCCCCATCCACAATGTCAAACGCCTTCTCAAAGTCTATGAAGTCAGTGTATAATGACGAGTTCCATCCAATTGATTGTCTAACGATGATCCATAGGGTTTCGATTTTTTGTGTGCACGACCTATCCTTTCGGAAACCAGTCTGTTGATCTCGAATTTGAACGTCTATCGAATATTTCATTCGGTTCAGCAACACTGTTGAAAACGTTTCCTAGTACCTATAGTAGTGTGATTCCTCTGTAGTTCTCACACTTACTGAGATCCTTCTTTGGTATCTTGATGAGATATCCTTCTTTTCAGTCTGCCGGTTGTACTTGTTCTCCCTCTCAAATCTTCCTGGATAGAACGTGGAATATGTTTGCAGTTTCCTGTAAATGTGATTTCAGTGATTCGACTATTAGATTTTCAGATCCTGCTGTTTTTTCACTCTTAATTTGTCTGATGGTCACAGTTGATTCCTTCGATCGTTGGTGGAGTGACATCAATAGGCAGGTCTGTGTGTGGGGAATCGATTTCATGTGGTATTGGTGTGGCTGGTCGGTTCAAGAGCTCCAAAGTGCTTGACTCACCTGTTCCTCTGTCTTTAAATCTCAGTGATTAGCTTGTCTTCTTTGTCCTTGACTGATCGCTCTGGTTTACTAAATTTCCCTGCTAGTTTCTTCATCGTGTCATAGTTGTTTCATATTTCCTTCTGTTGTGGTTTTTTCCGCTGTCGTCGCTAGCTCTTCTACGTATTTCCGATTGTCAGCTCTAATCCTCACTTTTACCTTGTTCGATTCTGTGTATTCAGCTTATGCTTTGAATTTCTATGCTCTTGTTCGGCTGTTGTTAATTGCTGTCTTTTTATCCTTCCCTTCTTAAGTCTTGTCCAAGGTTTCGTTAGAGATCCATTCCTTATGATGATGGTGCTTGCTGTCAAGAACTTATTGACACGTTGAAGTTAGTGTTTCTTTGATCCCTTTCCAGTTGTCCTCCGTCGTGGTTTCTTTCAGTAGATCTTGTAAGCCTTGGAAATGGTTGTTTAGAGCTTTCTTGAATTCGTCGAGTTTGTTAGTATCTTGTTGGAAGACTGTATTGAATCTTTGTATTGCTGTTCCTCCAGTTGCCCAGTGCTTCTTTAGCTTCAGTTTCATCTCAACAATCACTAGATGGTGATCTGAAGCTATGTCAGCTGCTCTCCTAGTTCTCACGTCTTCCATTGTCCTTCGGAATTTTTTGTTGATACAAATATCTATCTGGTTCTCTGTAGTGTGATCTGGTGAAATCTATGTAGCTTTGTGTATGCGTTTGTGTGGGAAGATAGTGCCACCTATAACCATTTTGTTGCGTGCACATAGATGTGCAAATCTATCACCATTCTCGTTCCTTTCTCTCAGTCAGTCCATTTCGTCCCATGATATCTTCATAACCGGTGTTGTCCATTACGACTTTGGCGTTTAGATCTCCCATGAGGATGTTCAGGTCCTTTCCTGGGCAATTCACTATGGTCGATTGCAGCACCTCGTAGAACTCATCTTTATCGTCTTCGTTGTTATCATTGGTGAGTGCATAACATTGGATAACATACATTGTGATTCCCTTCTTCTTTCTTTTGAAAGACGCTTTGATGATTCTGGATCCACAAGATTCCCATCGTATAAATGCTTCACGTGCTTATTTGGACAGCATCAGAGCAACTCCCTGAGTGTGTGGAGCATTTTCCTTTCCGTTACCAGAGTATGATAGCATCTCCCCAATCTAATCGTTTTCGTTCAGCTTGGGTCCAATCGGTTTCACTGATTTCGAGCACCGTCAAGTTGTACCTCCTCATTTCCGCAGCTAATTGATTGGTCCTTCCGGTCTCCCACATTGTCCGAATATCCCATGTACTTATATTAATTGTTTCTGTGGTTGTTAGAAGAAGCATAAACCTCGTGACTTCCGAAGAGTCTCGGTTTCCACCATGAGGTGTCATAATTTTCTTGTGAAAGAATATCGTTCAACTCGGACACAGAGTTTAAATTGTTTATTCTGATCGGCATATTGTTAGCAAGGTTGTTTTCATCGGTATTGAGTTGCTTACCCCATGCCCAACCCTCCTTTACTCGGACTTGTGACTGTCAGTAACCCTATAAGTGTGACAGGTGTAGTTTGATTCCCATTTACATCAGTTTAGTTTGCTCAAGCTTAATATCACGGTTAAAAAATGCACAATTTTGATTTTAGCTGAAATTTAAGTAGTGGAATTTATAAACTGGTTACTGATTATTCGATAAAACGCTTAATCTAGTACTGATAAAGATGTTTACAGAAAATTTGAACAACGTTTGGATATTATCTCTTTTTACACATAGTTTTGATATCGATCAATGATCTGCTTTTAGACAGGTTATTTTAATCTTTTCCCATTATTTTCTTTAAAGTTTTCCGTTGTCTTTTCAGTCGATATTCTTTTCCTTATATTGTCGCTGAGCATGATTAGTTTAGTAGTTGAAGGGATGAACTTTCACTAGACTTCTGGTTCGAACGTAACAGCACTGTCTCGAGTTTGAGGGGCCGGATAATATTGTTAACTATCGATAATAATATGTAACTGAATGTCAAGGTTACGAAGATCCACATGAATATAGTGTTTCCGTGAAGTTTCGGTGAATAACAGTTTCATCTCATTTGTAATGTATTATTTTTCCAATATCAGATGTTAAACTGAGGTATATTTTTGATCCTCTAGGGTTTTATGATTCCCTTAATGTTTCGACATTCATATGGCATTAATCTTGACTCGAACTAATCACATTTTTGCTATTGATGTTTTGGTTATAGATGATTTAGACAATTACTTCAAGAACATTTAGCAGTCGAAAGTAAAGTGCATTATAAGCTAAGGTTGAGTTTTTAAGATGCCTCAATAGAGGAATTTTGTGCAGCAAATTACAACATTTTGTTTGTATGTTAGTCTCACTTTGATAAATGATTCCATTTTAAATCAGTGTGACTTATCTCCCCTTGTAAACTTGCTTGTAATCCTTGGTTTATTTTAGCTCGGGAATTACTTAGTCATGCAGAGCCATCTAGACCTTCTGGGGGACAACAGCTTACGCCAAACGATTCGCCTACACAACAAAGACAGTGTTGTAGATAGTCCTGATTCATCCACTCAATATTTTCCTATTACGTGGGTATATCACATGTTTTTCCAATCCTCCAGTCTTTAATGTCATTATCTTGCGTGTTCAGTCTCTTTCAACTAATGATTTTGCTTTGTAGTCATATTGGTCACATTTTTACGCATACGGGTTGCTGTAATTTCTGTTGAAGAAGTTAATTGACCTTCAGATCTCGAATCAAACTGTCACATGCTATATTATTTTTACCCAGTATGCTAAATACTTCCTTACTTGCATCGGATTTACATAACTATGGGTCATACAAATTTTTAATCTACATTATTGTTTAATGATTTATTGGAGCCGTTTGTGTAACTAAAATATATCGTTTTTCTCTCCTCGATAAAATGCTTACGACCTTCATTCCACTCGTCCACTCATGAATATAATTGTACTATGTTGTTATTTTACTTCATATGTTTGATCATCGAATCATCCAACTATATCCTTCTCACGCTCTCCATATATATATATATATATATATATATATATATATATATATATATATATATATATATATGCTGAAATTCAATTATTTCTAGGATTCAGTTTTGAGCAAAAATATATTAAAAGCTCCATTAACCTTATGATTTAATGATTTGTTTTTTATCTCTTCTATGCGCAATCTTCTGTAAAATAATATCGTGTTGCCCATTTTGTTGTATTGTTTTTGATTTCAACCAGTTGGCGCGGTTGCTAACTTACAAGCCTTTTAATTTATTTCGACAAGGTTTGAGTATTTGATTTGTATGAATTTATTTGACTGTTGTGTTATTTAAAGTAGATCAGAAATATGATGTTGATGTGTAGTCTTTTGGCTCACACTGCAACAAAGTTCTCCCTTAAAATGGTTTTCTGTTTTTTAACTAAATGTTTCATTCTATGTCAAATATTCTTTATGATTTGTTGGGTTTTTTAAACCCCAGTGCATGATCTCAGGTTGCTACACTTGACGATGCAGAAAGTTAACAAGAAAAGGAATGTATTACAATCAAGACAAAAATCGCAGGCGTGATTAGAGCAGTAAGTTAGTTATACCAGAGGTTCACCTGCTTCATTTGATCCTTCATTTATTTATTTATTTAAACGCATAAACATTAGTACTGCAAGAAACCATATATATGTATGCGCCGCACTTCATCCGGTTTGTGTAGGGGCTGGAATACTGCTCGAGCGCCCAAACCGAAGCAGGTGTTTTACTTAAGGGGCCACTTCTCGAACCTTTGACTTAGAAGTCTAGTCGACAAGGCAGGGGAGAAACGTTCGGAGGTGCAGTCCTAACAATTGGTTCATACTCCATCTGTTCCCTTAAGATCCTGGAACCCATATGCATCATTGGTTTAGAATCAAGGTTTTCCAACTCCCGTAGGTGGACCCTACGTGTTCACCCACCCGGTTAAAGCGCCAGACATTCACATTTTGTCCTCCGAATTTCGTAAATAACACCCCTTTCGCGAGCGGGTAGTGATAAGAATATCCCTGGAAGTGACTGATCTTTAAAGGTCTATTTAAAGTCAGTCAGCAAATTGTGATATCAAATATCTGGTTTTCACCAACCAAGACGTTTTCATTCTATACGATCAAATTCGTCAACCAATTACTTCAAAAGTTATTCGCATCTCGGTTACTTCTGGAAGTTGTCGTCGTATTTGTTTTTCAAGGATAGTATTACACGTCAAATTAATGCTCTTAGTTGGCATATGGTAATTATATATGTAGTTATTTGTATTTAACCTGGACACAACTTCCATTTCGTGGGTATGATAGAACACCCTAATCTTAAAACACGACTGAGCTAAACACTGAAAAGGTTTCAGTGTGGAGGTGGTATTCGTCAATAGAGAGCACCAGACAGATTTTTCGTCCTTGTAATAACTAATCACAAAACCTTCAATAGGTATTCGGATTTACGCTGTAGGGTTTGCTGTATTGTGACACCAACAAAACTTGTTGTTCGGTGAAGGTCTTTGTTTCAGTTATTCATTTAGTATCTGTTTTATATGTTAAGGAATGAAATCTGTCAGTTTGTTGGCGTTTGCTGATTATGAATAGGTTTGCTCGGTCCTACCGTTTGGTCTCAACTTTAATGGATTTCCTTTTTTCCCTAAAGTTTTGGTGGTCTTTATTAGGCTGGTTAATTTGATTTATGAGAACTATTGTGCATTATAAAATACGTAGATAAATAGGTTTGATAAAGCGATTGGTTTATAGACCCAAAATGATATAATTTCAACCCATATAGCGATTATCAAGCACTTAATTTGGTTTCGATCCTCGCTGTTCATGTAAGGATTATTGATGCTATCTCACTGAACGAACGAAAGTATTGAGATGAACGTTCTGACGTACGACCTCCTGGTTGGAAGCTTGGTAATTTAATACTTCTTATGTTTGCTACTATAAGGTTGTTGATCTAACTCCAGAAAGCTACCGTTCGAGATTGTTTGACAGTGGTCAGTAAGCCAGACTACTCGTATTTCATATAAGTAATGAGATTGAAGAGAATAGCTAAACCAACATACAACTCAAGATATCAACAATATTTTAGTCAACAGGCAAACAAAAAAGTGTATTCTTTTAGAGTCAAGCTAAATGCTCAGTAGTACATAAAATAAGGTTACTAAACACTGCATAACTGTTAAACTAACGAGTACATACATCAATTTCTGAAAATGGTATAGATAACTTAAAATTAAGGGCCCATCTTCACTAAATCAATATACATCTAAACTTCGTAGACTGTTGTATTCAAGTCTCTAATTTTGAATTACCTTGGTAAATTCATATTGACCTCACTGCATCATTATTATGTTTTCACATTTTTGAAACCTGATATTCATCCATTTATTCATTCTAACCGTAATGTTTTCAAAGTAGCATTTATCAACTGAACTTTTGTAATGCTGCAGAATCGATCCTTTTATTATCATTATTCTTCACATTACAAGTCGTTTTGACGCCTTGTTTTCAATTATTTCTTCACTAGATAGTTTTTTCCTATAGTTATTCGAGCTTCAGTATTTTTTTCTGGATTCTCATAGATTTTACTTATGTCACTTTTACTTCATTCTTCTCAGCACAGATATAGAAGGCTCGTCTAGCTTTCGCCAACTTGCGTCATTTATGGCGTAGGCGAGATATCCGTCTAGCAATCAAAGGACGGGTTTACTGAGCAGCAGTTCATCCCGTCCTACTTTATGGCAGTGAAACATGGCCAATAAGAGTAGAGGATATTCGTAGGCTTCTAGTGTTCGATCATAGGTGTCTTCGAAGCATTGCTCGTATATCCTGAGACCACCGGGTAAGTAATGCAGTTGTTAGGAAACGAGTACTAGGTAGGGATGGCAAATCGATTGATGAAGTAGTGAAACTTCATCAGTTGAGATGGCTGGGACATGTGTTACGTATGCCCGACCACCGACTGCCCCGACGTGCGATGTTTCATGGTGTAGGAGTAGGTTGGAAGAAAGCTAGGGGTGGCCAGACCAAAACATGGCACAAATGGATGAAGTCACTGTCAAGTGGACTGAGCAATGTTGGTAGGTGTAGACTACCTGGTTGGAATTCGCGAGATGATAGCAATCGATGGTTAGAGACCTTGAATGACATGGCTCAAAATCGTTTGCAATGGCGAAGGTGCATCCACTCTTTGTGTTCTACCAAATTCTAATCTTCTGAATTCCTCATGTCTTTATCTTTTTCTCTTTCCAAATTTACTTCACTGGATTATACTCCTTCAATAACATCTTCAAACCCTAATTTTTCACATAATGCTTATACTCTTACTACTTTTACCACTATGGGATTTGAATCGACAACTGCATGTCTGTGCTAATGTGGTATGGCAACTCGAACTGATGTACGTACGTACGAGGTTCTACGTTATGACTGACTCATTCTTCTATATCTAAATTAATTCATTTCGACCTTTGACTCTTTCTTTTTTACTTTGATAATTTCTTAATTAATTCCATCTTATTACTAGTCATTGAATGCACTTTTCATTTATATATTTATTATTCTATATTTTTCTTATAAATTAAAACGACTGTTCATATGACATAATCAGCCGATACTAATAAACTAACATTAGGCTAGTTATTGATTATTTTAGTGACCAAAATATGCTATTGATGTTCATTATCAAATGAAAAACCATTGAATGTAGATTGATTATATATGTCTTACTTATATAACAGTAATTATAGCTGACTTTTAAATTATTGTAAACGGAAATTAACTTAATCATTAGATATATATTTATCTACGAAACGATGGACGTCTGTACACAAACTGTTTTTTTTCTTTAAAATGTAGATTAGAATACGAGGGGATTTAACTTATTCCTCGTTTTTGATGAAATGTATGCATGTGACTTCCAGAAAAGAATGATTCCAATAATTTTATACCTTGGAGTGAAGTTTAAGGTAAAAGTAGGGTATAAAGCATTAGGGAGAAAGAAATTACTTGTGCTTCCTTAAGTCTTATATTTCATAACATTTAGTGTTGGTGCTATAGAGTATCAAAGCAAGTAAATCATAAAAATTGATATTATAATTTTGTATGAAAAATGAAATATAAAGATGTCATGGGATCCGTAAACCCTGAAAAGTGATGATACCGGTAGTATATAAGTGTAAATGTGACTGAAACACGAAGTGAAGTACTATGCGTATACAAGTAAGCACCAAAAGTGAGTCAGATAATTTCATTCTATAGATATCAGTAATAGACTTGGTCAAAATAAAGTAGTATCTTCCCCTGTGGTGTTTTAACTTATTGAAATAACTATATTTTGTATTGACTGATTTAGTGGGAAACGCTAATAAAGTCTTAGGGAACCTAGATAAATAAGCTTCCAAATAATAGTTGTCTTTTCAGCAACTTTGCGGCGAGACTATAATTTATGGACGGACCAGATTTAGGATAACAGGTCTTGGGTTTTGGCTTGGAATCCATTTGCCTAAATAGAGTTTTGGTATTTTAGCTGATGTCAATTCCTTACTGTAACCGTCAACTGTAAATCATAATCCTTACTCTTCACACAGGTTTATAAACCTAATTTAGCCTTAGTAAGTAGGTGGATATTCTCAAGGCCACTTTAGCGTTGCTCAAAGGTTATCCATAAATTATAGTCTCACCCTAATTTATATTCTAATAAGAAAACCTACGTGGTGAATATATATCTTCGGCTAACAGAAGATGAGAATAGAACTTGTTAATTAAAATAGAAGTCTAAGATAGTCGGCGAAGCAAACGGTCAGTAATTTGAATCCATTTTTATAAATCATCCATACTGTCGACTCTACCCACTACTTAGATACTATTTGAAAAAATAGAAAATGCCTTGACCACTAGAAAATTACAGCGTTTGTGAATAAAATCGAAAAAAGTCTTGGTGGCTAAAAAGATGACTACTCATTTGTAGATCCTTTGAGAAAGTAAACGATAACTCACGGCTGTTGGGTTTAACCCTCCCACCACCCATCTGCCTCTTAATTCTCTGTCAGTAAAAGATGTAGTTCTGAATGCCCGTTGGAAGAGCTAGTTCCGCGCCAATAAAGACAGTAGCTTCTCTATTTGAGTATCACTTTACAATTCTTATTACTGCAGCCTGTTACCTAGTATGTCTATTTTAAACAGTGAGTTTGAGAATGTTTTTGAAGAAATGTTTTTTTGGCACTGGATTTCCATCAAAAAAGTTCGTTAGATGTGGATGTGAGTGAGTGGCTTATATTTGGTTGGTGGAGGGATTGTTCGGTAGAATATCCCATGATCATTACTTTGTTTTCAAGTAAAAAGGTACATACGGCAATAATAAAATACAATTACTTACGGAAAAATGATTGTCAGATCTACACTACTATGAGTTTTTGACTAAAGAAAGCTTCCTTTGAACTCAATAATTTTTTGGAATTTCATCCACCATTAAAAGAGCCTTCTAATTAGTGCTACTGTCATGGTAATCTACGTTTGAGAAGCAAGTATCTAACCAATAAGGTAAGCAGACTTCGAGGGTTGTAAATATTCAAAATCTGGACCCCCACATTCTGTTGACAACTCTTCAGCCGCATCGTAATAGTAAGCAATCTAAAACTCGTGTTATTTGATCGTCATCTGCTATGAATGGATATGTCACTTCAAAGAAGTTTATTGTTGGTTCAGGTCTATTTACTAGTGACTAATTTTCAAAGGTAATTCCTGGTGTTCTAGCAAGAAACCGTGACCAATGGAGTCCAGTTACGTTGAGTGTGAGGCAGATATTCACCGATGACATTGAAAGACTTGCACAGTATCGCGAATTGTTTGAAGGTAAACGTGTAAACCATTGAATATTGATTCACGGGTCCAAAGGTTTAGTGCTCATCGCAGGACCGAAGGTCCTGGGTGCAGTGTCCGGTAACGAGGTCGTGGATGCTCACTATCGATGGGCCTCACATTAAGACGGAACAGCTATCTACATACTAACTACATTTACGCTTTTTGAACTCCAGATACAATATCATTTGATGGTCAGTTACTTTGCTGATTTGTCACAATCTAATACTTGATCAACAATAACTGTCATTGCCAATTTTGTCTTATCAGTAGTGCTGTTAATCATCATTCGATGTTACAATTCTTTTCTGTGAATAATTGAATCTTCTTTAAAGTTACGATAAAAAACCTTGTAAATGGTTTGTTATGACTTTTTAAAAATAGGACCCTATTCAATTTGTTATGAACTTATGTCCGGCTTTTATCACGTGCGTTCTCCGCCAATCGGAATACAACATGTCTAATCTTAACACTGTACCAAATTAATGACGTTCAACTGGTATGAGCAGTCTAGCGTCCTTATTGGTCCTTTGTCCGCCTAGCCCTTCCAATTGAGTCCAGAACAGCGATTGCAGCTTTTGCTATGCGAATCATTTATTTCAAGCATACTCGGTTTATATACCAATCAAACAGACCTCATCACATAATAAAATAAAAAGTAATATTTGTACATGATCAAGCCAAAAGTGGCTATGAACGTGGGATACAATAATCAATAAACTGAATATAATTTAGGGATAGTAAATCATAATCCATAGATCAAAATAAAGCTTATAATAAAATGAATATAGATATACACAATCTAATTACTCAATAGTTAAACAGTAAGAATATATATAGAATAATCGTCTATTAATAGGTCCCAGAAGTTACCTGTACTTATGTCTTCACTAGGATATAACATGGTTGTATATAAATTTTTACTTAAAATATGCAAATTAATTTTTGATTTGTAATTCCTGTTTACCATTAAAAAAAAGTACAAATAGATCGTAGCGGTGTTTTGTCTGGTTGTTTAAATAAATAGGTTGAAATTTTTTTATTTTTGTTTGTTATGTTCTGAAAACCAAACTCTCTTCTATTTGATATAGTACAACCTTATGATGCATAACATTTTTACATTAACTCTTGACAAGTTTCATAAATGGCCTATTGAGAAGGTTCTTGCTATAGTTAACTCATATTTACTTTTATTGAAAATTTTTTATGCCATAGTGTTAATAACTATTACGATGATTTTACCGTGGAACTCTTGGAGTCCAGACGACACAATAAGGCAGATTTTTACATTTTCATACCACTAATAAACATCGGTAATATTTCATCAGTTTAGTTGAAACAAGAATGTTACGGAGTTGTTCTTTTATAAATTTATAATAATAATAATATATTCTGAAAATAATATATACAGAATTCACACCAGTTTACAGGCATGATCAGATTGTTATGAAAATCAATATTTAATGTAGAGAACAAACATGAAATATAAGAAAGTTTTATGTTTGCTGGTTTAGTAATTGATAAATAGTTTATATATGGCAGGCCGATGCAACACCAGGGAACTTGTCATTTTTTAAAGTGGATAGCCTGATGATTAACCAACGTTGTTCTGTAAGGTTATTACCAGTGCCAGAGCGAGTTATTATTAATTATCTACAACTAGAGAAAGTAAGATTAAAGCAAAGAGCACGGAACACCAAAACAATGATAGCAAGTAAGAGGTTAAACACTTAAAGTTCCTATAATCTCACTTGTGGAGTAAGATACACTTGCAGGCGCTAGAGCGTTTAATGCATTTTCAGAGGAGCAAAAAGCATTAATTGAGCGAACAAACAATGGGAGAGAGTCTAACATACGGATAGTTTGGGGTAAATTATTCCAGAGTCTAGAAAACTTACAGGTAAAGTAATTCATATAGAGAGAAGATCTAGAATATGTTTGTTTCGCTAAAGACAAGGAGTTACGAAGGTCGTAATGTGAGGCCTTAGCATATTGAATCGCCTGGCTGGATGTGAAGGAGAGTTTGTTAAGTATTTTGAAAAAGAAGATAAGGTTAAGTTTGAGTCTCCTCTTCCATAAAGTGTCAAGCCCTAGTTTACTACACCTCGAATTATATGTCAAGACACTATCAGGTCCAAGAGTACGAAATGTAAATCGTCTCTTTACTGATTCCAGTCTTAATTTATCCTTTATGCGCGTGCTACTAAGGAGAAACGCGCAGTATTCGAGGAGTGGTCGAACACAGACTTTGTACATTAGAATACGAGATTCGCTGTTATGAAGGTTTCGAGTTATGAAACCTATAAGGCGTTGAAACTTGGACGTTTGTTTCGTTATGTGTTCAGTAAACAACAAGTCGTCAGAGTACCTAAGTCCTAGATCTACTACTGTGTGTAACCTAGATAACATTTCCCCATTTATGGTAAGATTAAGGTTGAGTGATGTATCACCGAAGCATAGCCAACCACATTTAGCTGTATTGAGCTCCAGTTGCCATTTCGAGCACCACTGTGCTACCTTGTTAAGCTCCGTGCTGATACAATTTTGAATATTGCTCAGCTCATGTGGGGAAAATGAGTACACCACCTTAAGATCGTCTGCAAACAGAAGGGACTTACCCACACTAAAACACTCACAAATATCATTAATGAAAACTAAAAAGAGCAAAGGACCTAAGACACTACCCTGAATTACCCCAGTTCTAACAGGGACTGCGTTCGACAATGAAGAGTTGATTTTAACTATTTGATGTCGATTGCTGAGGAAGGAATCAAACCAGGTTAGTAACGGGTTTTGGACCCCATAAGATGCGAGTTTACCTATGAGAAGTTGGTGGTTGACCATGTCGAAGGCCTTAGAAATGTCCAGGTATAGCACTATTACTAGATACCCTTGGCTACGAAGCGAATAGACTAAATTAAAGAAGTCAAAATGACATGTCATACAGGATCGATTTTTAAGAAATCCATGTTGCGAATCATCAATAAATTGTTCAGTTAATAAATAGTTGGATAGTTTGTCACTAATAATTTTTTCCATAATCCTAGAGATAACTGGAGTAATATTTATTGGCCGATAGTTGTTCATGTCAGTCTTATCTCCGGATTTGTAACGTGGTATGATGTACGCTGTTTTCCAACGGTCAGGATAAGAGCCTGATTCCATAGAGAGGGTAAACAGTTTAAGGAGAAGAAGTTGGATATCTGGACCACCATATTTGTAGAGAAATTAAGGTCCCTAATTTTCTACTCGATTATATTTAGGTTTGAGAAGGAAGAGTGCCAAGATTTAGAATTTGCACCTCTACCGTATTGAAATCACTTTTGCTTTGTTTCATGGAATGAATACAAACGTTAAATTTTGCTGTAAAGGTGTCCATAGGATAATGACTCATAGGCTAAACTGTATCACGCGAACCGAGACTTGTTACGATGGGTGCGTTCTTCTGAAAAGTCCTAAAATAGACCTGTATCATAGTTTACTGTTAACTGGTTTTCTTAAACCAAATCAACTATAAAAGTGGTGTAAATAACCACAGTCATCATTAATCTAACTACCTGTATAACATAACTGAGTGTTATCACGTTAGTAATGTATAATATAACAATGTGACGGAAGATAGTTGCTCAGGATTGTGAATTGATTGAAGTCAGATGCGTAAACCATCAAATATTGAATAATTGGTCCAAAGATTCGATGCGAGAACGAGGGTCTTGGGTCCAACCCTCGGTGAACGCGTGGACGCTTTCTGTTTAGGTGCTTTACATTTTATAATGAATAAAATGATTAATAACTAACGTAGGTATCAATGCCAAGGGTGAACTTGATAGCTTCAAATAAACTGAGTATTGAGTAGAAAGGTATAACTAATATATTTTTTATTATATCCCAATCAGTAGAAAATTATATTTCTGACGTTTTGTGACCTATTGTAAGTCACTTCTTCAGAGCAAATAATTAACCACAATATCGACTCACCTAGACTAGTTGCCACATTGCAACTTCATCGATCTGCACTAAGAAGAACCTGACAAATACTATATTTTTCCCTACTTGTAAACTTATCTATAATGGGGAGTACTTTGAATTAAATGTTACAGTTACTGTCAGCATAAATGCAAAATACGATGCGAGGTGACGAATCCGAAATTTCACACAAGTGGGTGGCATTTTTTATTCTTAGAGATTGTGATCAGTTATTATTGATTATTATTTGCTGGGAAGAAGATGGAAAGCGGATACTCATAATTGTCAGTGGTCAAATTATTTATTATGTTTACAGGGAAAAAGATAAAAGTGAATATTCATATATTTTTTAAAAATTTTGTAATGATCAACATAGTCGAAAAATCTGACAGTTGTACTGAAGGACTTTATAGTTTTTATGCTGAATCATGCAGATATGGTGAAAGTAATATATGATTGGTCGGTGAGCCTGAACAAACGGGCACTTAACCTAGTGGCTACTAAATATATGATTTCCCTTCCCGTAATTGATTTCTAGTCTGGACTCAGACTGACTAAATATAATTGTGTCAAATAAAGTATTATCTTGAGTTAATTTGGTTCTCTATTCTGAGTTGTTAGTCTTGAATCTGATATAACGTGACTAGTCTTATTATCGTAGTATACCTGTGTTATATCTAAAGCGTTACGAATTCACTAGTAGCGAACGGAACAAAGACTTGTGATCAGAAACCGATAAGCTAGCTATTCTGACGCGACCCAGACCCAGCTAACTAGAGTAAGAAGTCCAAGTTGGAAGCGGGGAAGTTATATTCCGTAGCAGCCAGAAGCACAGCAATCAAATACGGGAAAAAGTCAAGCGTATATATACAGCAGCAAATTGTCCTTGGGCATCATTAATAAATAGCACACACAAAGAAACAATGGACCAATAGCGTTTTAGATAGTTTACAATTGGGAAATATGACGTAAAGGTAAAAAGAGCGCGTTTGGAGCGAAAACAGCTAAATTCAAATTTCCAAAATAAAATTACAAAATTAAGCCACTTATCAAGTAAGTTCTGGGGATCTGACATCCCCAACAACCTGACAGTGCGAGGAAAATATTTCAAATAATCTGGTATGTCAGTAGGAAATTCTGTTTGTTGAATTTTTAATCGAAATGACCTTACACAAAATAATTAGTCAGCACTTGTTATCACAATAACTAGTTGGTTTTTAGAAATCCTCTCATCTCAGTCTAAATTCTGTCAAATGGAACTCGCCGATTTACAAGCTGTTTTCTGGATGTAATCATGTGATTCTCAACTAATTCTAACAATAAATGAAGTCAATTGTCAACTTTTCAGCTTCATACTAGAGCAACTCAATTTATCAATTTGTACTAATTTGTTTGACTGAATACTGAACGAAATTTTGAAGGTCACTTTATCAACTTTTACCAAATTAAATTGATTGTCTACTCAATGTACAGATGTATTGACTTTGTTTACAATCAATATTATCGTTATTCAAAATGATAAGCGAATGTTTACAATGTCATGGGGTTATTACATTGAAACAAAATCTGGTTCTTTGACAAGAATTCTAATGTCTGCCATCATTTAATTTAACTCAAGTACAGTACATCATCTGCACTCGAAAATACTGTTTTTCTATTGAATAAATTTAAACATTAATCTTAAATACATATTCTACTAAGTAAAGTAGCTATCTTCGACAAACAGTATATGTTTATCAGCTAAACTATCACTCAGCAATTCGATGATCACTTTAATTAGATAAGACAAGTATCATAGCCAACTTTCGAGTATAATCAGTGCCTGACGAGTGTAAAAAAATGAGAAGTAACAAATAAAGAGTGATTGAATGCAGTCAGCAAGAAATTCGGTCTAGGTTTCCTGCTAATTAGCATTAAGCAACAAGATTTACGTGTAATCTTGGAGGGATTGATACTTTAGGAATCGAACCCGAGTCACATAGGTTTAATGATCTGTAAGAATGAGATATTTACAACCGAGCGATCAGAGTATTGATCTATATCATGTGTATCTAGTCTTTAATCTCGATCGAATTCTATTGATCAAATTACAATGTGGCCTCTGGTTTTAAAATGAAACTATAAAACCCATATAACACTTAAACTACTGAAGTAAACATTATTCAGTTGCTTGAGTGTTGCCTCACTATTGGTGGAAGGTTGTATTAGATTAGAAAATGTGTCTTGTTTCTTCGCTGCTAACTTTAGATCAATTAAGATACAGCAATATATATATATATATATTCTATTATTATTATTATTATTATTATTATTATTATTATTATTATTATTATTATTATTATTATTATTATTAACAAATAAGACAAGCAGCTTGACTAGTTCAAAACAAACATGACCTAATCTGACCTTATTTGTTTGTAAGAATTCAGTCAAATATTTTTCGTTTTACCACTTTAGGTGGATTTCATCTTAAAAGGAATTAATTAATAGACAAATTAAAATAAGTAACCACAGTTTCTCTCTCTCTAAGCAAATGGACATAAAAACAATATTCAAATTTCAATGCCAACTAATAAGGATTGAGAAAATCTCTAAAAAAAAAGAAAACCAAATACTCTGACGATGATTGGAACTTGCCTTTTCAAATAGATGCCTTTTCTGTTTACCGGTCGTTAGTTGAATATAAAGGCAGTAATACTCTAGATACTTATCATTTCAAATAATGTCAGAGAATTTACAAGATTATTTCAGATATTAAGATTGACTTGTTGAATCGTTGATGCAAAGAAAAAGAGCTTAATGATTTCATGCATAAAATTGTGAACTAATTTACTCTTATAAAGCAGAACTCTGTCTCGTAGGCTTCCACATGTTGTATAGTTTTCTGAAAAGTGAGATGATAATTCTGGTTAAGAAATGCATATATAATGGTCATAACTTAACATTCTAGACTTATTAGAACAACCATTTTTGCTGTAATATCTGTATGAACAACTTTTCTACTGAACTGAAAGTAATTATCCCGTTTGTAGAAAGTATGATTTAGTTTGAACAGCAGATACATTGATGTCTGATTCACTCACCCTCCACTAGATATTCGAATACCAGTAAAATTATCAGTATAGGGTTGAGATCATAAACCAATCAATGTTAGACCACCATTGAAAACGTGGAAGCGCTGGATGGCCTTTTTGTTTCAGTATGGGGCTCTTCAGCAATTTCTTAATGGTTGTTCAAGATGTTAACTATCAATAGAACAATCTCCACAAAATCTATTCACCGTACATGTAGTAAATTAACGCAATCCATATAACCACTTAAATAGTAGTGAATGTGTTAGGAGCTTCAAAAATCCCAATGGATAGTGTTAACAGACTTAATGTTTGGTAAATGAGCTTGGTTGTTCAGGTGTATGAAGAACTGTAAACAGTTATTCCTACACACTAAGTAACTTGAAGGAATAATCATGATTGCTTATAGGCGTGCTAGATTTTAAGTCAAATAATCAGAAACATAACCGTAAGACTAAACGAACGACACTGAATAACACCAAAAACAACAAATATAATGGCAATGGGATTGTATTTCATTTTATAAATCAGTACTGTTATTAGAGTCTAGGGCAATGTCGGTCGATTCACCAGTTCTGTTAATGTATGTTTTTATTTACTCACATCTATCTAAACCTTCTATTAGAATAGCTAGGTAGAGGTCAAGTCACTAGTCAAAAATATCATTTGTATTACTTTAAACCACAACACATGTAGTTATAGAAACCAAATATTACACAATAGTGTACCTTAAGTTTTATATCTTGGTGTGTAAATAAATTTATGGATGACACATTCATAGTTAAATGTTACTTTGATTTATAAAAGATGTTGGAAAAACATCAACAACCGAACTAGCTGATAAGTGCACCTTAAACCTAAGAAGATATAATTCAATGAACACCAAAAATCTAAGCTGCACATTTTTCTTCATCTCACTCTATAATTTAGTATCCATGATACTTTAACAGTAGAAAATAAGGTATATTTATTCAATATTACCTGAGAATTTCGTGTGTAATTCAATTCAAACCTCCATTGTCATGAAGTTAGTATTTGAGTCTACAATTGATAAGATTAACCAATTTTTATCTGATGTTCAACATTAATTCTTTTCGTCAATTGGTTAGACGATTCGGATGTTCAGAAAATCAATTTGGAAAGACATATTAAAACATTTCGACTGTAACTCACTTAATATTGTTTGTTTTTAATTTTCCCATTGATGTTTAGGATTACAACTGGTCAGTCTCTAATTGGCATATGTGCATACTGTGCGTGTCGCCTCGATATAGCCTTAATTTATAAGCATTATAAGCAAAGATGGATAATGGCTATCAGTGGAATCCAGGACGCGCGATGGCGTTTGAAGCGACAGTTACTGGGTTCGGGTCCCAGAATGAACATCAACTCTGAGATGCGGATACATCCAGCTGACGAGACCGAAATAGAGCGAAACGCGCGTCCTGGATTCCACTGCTAGTCACTATCCATTTTGCTTATTTCGACTGTAAGTTATATAAGGATACGTATAAAAATATGGTTAACAAACTGAAATTAATTTATTAAACTATCGACCTAGCTGTGTCTTATCTAAATGAAGGGATTTAGAATTGCATAAACAAATATATAAATAACCGATGCAATAGGACTTTCAAGACTAATGCCTATTACTAATTGAAGCCTGTATTTTTTAATATTAAAATATATACTACTCATAAGTAACAAAAACGAATAAAATAATTAAATTCACTTGGTATTGTTTGTTTGAACCTTTCCATTGATGTTTAAGACTGTAAATAGATCAGTCTCTTATTGGCATACGTGCGTATTGCCTCAATATAGCCTTAATTCACGAGTATTATCAGCAAAAATGGATAGTGATTAGTAGTGGAATCCAGGACGCGCGTTTCGTCCTGACGATGGCATTTGAAGCGAACGATACTGGGTTCGAGTCCCATACAGAATATCAACTCTGAGATGCAGGTACATCAAGGTGACGAGTCCCAAATAAGACGAATTATGTGTTCTCTTAGAATAAAATAATATGCACTGCCGAGGAGTCCCATAATAGGACGAAACGGTCGTCCAGTGCTTCCAAGTTTTCCCTGGTGGTCTAGCTTCAATTGACTCATGATTTCAACTATGAAAGTAAAAAAAATAGTTGTTTAAAGCCCAGAAAGTATTGCATAAAATTTTTTATGTCATCGTACATGTTAATACAAATTATAAATACGTACATGAATTCAATTAAGGAAAGAAAAACAAGATATTATTTTTGTATTTTTCAACATAAAATGTATACATGTGAACACCCATGAAGACATATTTATTTTGACTGTAATGCAATACTATCCGATTCTTATTCAACATTGTCTTGGTTACATGATTTATCTAAAATATTGTTTATTTTAAAAAGAAATTTAAAAAAACAACAACAAAACAAACATAAATATGAATAGCAGTGAATATTCATTGCACAACAGGGAAACTGTCGAAATTTGCAAAATAAAATTAGAAAAAAATTGACGGCAACCAAAACAAATAAAATTGGAAAAAGCATGGAAATTGTTTAAAATCTAATCCGAAAAAAAAAATCAAAAAGAAATCAGATAAACAAAAGTTGAAAATTGTCATCATTGTTCAGTGGTTTAAGAAGAAGAAATTCGTACAGATCTTAACCAATCAAGGAACTTGTTATAAATAAGAAATCGTTCAAATGAGTAACATAGTTGTCTATTGAATAAGATAGAAATTTTAAATATTATCATTTAATGATAAAAAGGTTTGATACTACATAAAATGGATGGCGCATAACAAATGAATTTATCTTACATAAGACAATAAAGAATAATTTTGGTAATATATTCAATCATGAATAAGTATAGATTTCAATTAGATTAAACAAAAATTAATTTTTCGAAGAAATTAACGAAAAGAAAAAAAACAAACAAACACAAAAAAAGAGAAGGAAGAAAACAAAATTGATACTGCATGCAATCAATAATTTATTTAATGAAAGATATTCCCCCCTCAAAAATAAATAAACTAGGAAAAAACAAAATCATGAACATCATTTTTTTTTAAAATAATAATTTCACAAAAAAATTTCTCAACATGAAAAATGAAGAAAGAAAGCATCCAAGTTAAGTAATACTAAATAAGTAGTATCAGTAGTAGTATAGATAATAAGTTACTATAAATTAACATTTATTATATGGAAATATCTTCATTAGTATAGATTAATATAATAATAATAATATTTCAATATTAAATTTTTTGACTGATGATTTTAATTTTAGAATTAACTCTTCAAATGAGGATATATAGTTCTTATATAATTCACAATAGATTCAGCTGAATGAACTGGATCACATTCAGAAAATATATGACATGTACATTCACTAATTCCTTTACGAACAACTAATCCAAAGATTCTATAAAGGTTGAAAAGGTTATTAAAACATAAACATGAATAGTTTGTTATTTTTCTCATTATATATATATATATAACACAATATTCTGATTAATTAAATCTTCTCATCATAGTATTTTCAATGTCAGAAGGTGGTTTTGTGTAGATTTAGTATTTGCATAGTTAAAATCATAAGTCAATTGAAGCTAGACCACCATGTAGAACCTGGAAGTATTGGACGGCCGTTTCGTCCTATCGTGGGACTCCTCAGCAGTGTTTATTCACGATCCTGCTTCGCGAGATTCGAACCTAGGACCTGAAATCTCCACAAAACCCCTTCTGATTATAATCATATGCTCACTAGTGACTGATTTCAAAAGATATTTCCTGGAGTTCTAGTGGGAAGCAGTGACCAGTGGAGTTCAAACCACGTCTGTTGTGAGATAGAAAATCACTGAAGAAAATCAGTGAACGGTTGCTCAAACTTCGTGGAGTGGTTGAAGTTAGAAATTAACACCATTGTATGCCAGCTCAGTGGTCTATCAGTTGAGTGCTCTAGCGCGTGACTGTTAAGTCTTGGGTTGGAATCTCGCGAGATGGGATCGTGGATGCGCACTGCTGAGGAGTCCCACAATAGGATGAAACGGCCATCCAGTACTTCCAGGTTTTCCATGGTGGTCTGGCTTCAATCGATTCATGAATTCAACTATGAAAATACTGAAATCTCCACAAAACCCCTTCTGATTATAACATTTTCAATGTATCAACCCGAATAAATTATTTTAAATGATTCATCGCTATAATCATTTATTGATTAAATTTATGTTAATTTTTTGTTGCTAAGATAAGCAAACAAATATAAATAAATTATTATTGATCAATCAATTATTACTATTATTATTATATAAATGAATGAATGAAAGTTTCTTAATTGGATTATAGTCAATAACTTATTTTTAGATATAAAAATATGATCATAAGAATTAAATAAATTGAAATCAAAGTTATAAATGCTTAATAACCCCTCCCTATTTAACTTATTACAAAATCAAGAGAACATTTTCATGAAATTTAATCAATAATTTCAAGGATTTTAATTAATCTTTCTTTTTTTATAGAATAATTATCAATTGTAAAACTAGTAACTAAGTTAGAACTACTAAGTAGTAACATCGTGTGTGTGTGTGTGTGTGTATTTGTGTGTGTCAGTGTATGTTTAAAACAACTTGAATCTTTGTAACATAAAATTTGTTTTATATATATGACCTTTTAACATTAAAGTATTTAGATTATTTTAAACAAATACACGTATACGAATCTATAGAAATAAGAGTTTGATGTGAATTGCGAAACAAGAAGCCTTAACAAATTACGGAAGCTATGTTTGGCGGCGTTATTTCATTTAATTTAAAACTTGTAAAACTGTAATATTTACTTTTGCCCCTAGTCTATTCTACAGATCATGAGCTTTCGTTTGATGTATGATTCATTGCCATAGCATTTTCTGTTCTAAAGCGTAACCTTTTGTACTCTATTTTCTACTGTAATCCCCAAGTTTTGGACATAATTGTATTTTTCATTGAATTATTCATCTATTGATTCATGTATTTTTTACACTAATCCGAATTCGAAATTCAGGTACTCGATCGGGATTGGAATAAAGCGATTAGTGTTCCAGTTGTCTTGTCTTCACTCTCTCTCTCTCTCGTGCCTGTCAGCTAATCAGGGATAGAATAGTTTTAGTCTCTCTAACCCCCGCTTCGAACTCACGCATACTAGCCTCAAGGTTAAGCCAGTCAGCCTATCACGTCAAGGTCTTAATCTACATTCGACAAGTCATGCTCGGCACGAAAGTGGGTAGACATATTCAAGGACGTAACAGAATTGTAAATTTTTATTTCTATTTTTAAAAAAAAAATTAAAACAATCAACTCACTTAGGATTCCGTATTCCATGGTTTTGATGTTCGGGATGAATAAATCTAAAGTTTTTTTTTTTTATAAAAACAAACAAAACTCTTATTTTGTGCAAAATCAATAATGCCAAGTGATATGTATATATTTCTATAAGTTAATTAATAGAGATTACTATCTAATAGATAATTAACAATTCAGATCGTTTTTTTTTGAATTATTACATTATTAAGGTATCATTATCAAGTTTTGATATGATAATTTTAAATAAATTGAGTATTGGGTAGATTGTTATAGTTGAAAGCATGAGTCAATTGAAGCTAGACTAACAAGGAATAATTGGAAGTACTGGACGGCCGATTCGTCCTCTTGTGGTACTCCTCTGGCGCGAGACAGGTAGGTCCTGGGTTTGAATCTCACGGGGCGGGATAGTGGATGTACACTGCTGAGGAGTCTCACAATAGGACGAAACGAACGTCCAGTGCTTCCAGATTTTCCATGGTGATCTAGCTTCAATTGACTCATAATTTCAACTATTGAAATTACTATAATATCCACAACACCCCTTCTGATTAGATTGTTATAAATAAAAATAATACATTTGTAATATTCCAATGAGTAGAAAAATTGGATTTTCGGACGTTTCATGACTCAGTGTAAGCTACTTCTTCAAAGAGTAAATAACTAAATTTTACTACTTAAACTTGGATTATTGTTAATTTGGTCATTTATTCTCTGAAGAAGTGACTTACATTGAGTCACGAAACATCAGAAAATCTAATTTTTCTACTCATTGGGATATTACAAATACATTAATTTATTTATTACATTATTAAGTGTTATGATAATTAATTAACATTGGGGATAATACATTTTAATGGAATAGTTAAAAAAATGATAGTCTGATTGATAATTTTATGATTTACATAATCATTAAATATGTGATGTTCAATTATTACAAGATAATAACTAAGGGTTAACAATAGTGTTTAGGTTGGAGTCCTCCTTATTCAACCAATAGGAGAGCTATATGTCGACATTCTAGAATGTTCCCCTAGCGGTAATTGGATGGAATGTCTTCAGCTCTTTCTGGGCTTCTCGAGGCTTCTTTAAGTTTGTGCCAACGAGCCATCCTAACATAATGTTTTCTACTTATTATTATTATATTTATAATTTAATGTAGACGATCCAATATCACAATTTACTGTTTTATAATTTTAAAAGGAATAGACGAAATGACTGATATCTAAGCAAAGGTAGATAAATAGTTAGTATGCTTGATGCTATTACGAGTTAATCTTAATCGGTAAACGGAACGAAGGTCAAAGATAAAATGACACGACAGGTTATTCTAATCCATTATCCGCGGCCCTGATAATTAGATCATGAAGTCTTGATCAGGTGTATAGAATGTATTCTACAAGTACCCAGGAAATACGAGGTTACTAAGCACACAAATCGAGCTTATTTATACAATGATAGAAACACCCTAGGGAGAACCACAAAAAAGAATACTAAAAACATTCGTCAACCTATGACAGTCAAGGAATTCCGAGTAGGAAATGTAAGCTGTAGGTCAACTAAGCGTCTTTCAGTGCGAAAACATAAAATTAAGAGATTAGGACCTTTTCAAATTGAGTTCTGGGAACCTAACTTCAACAATAGTGGCTAGCAGCGGAATCCATGACGTGCGTTTCGTCCTGTCTGGGACTCGTCAACTGAATGTACATGCATCTCAGGGTTGATGCTCACTCTGGGACTCGAATCCAGTGTTTTATGCTTCGAACATCATCGCGTTATCTACTAAGCTACTGAATCCTGATAGTCACTTGGTTGTGCAATGGTTCAAGTTAACAATACCAAGTGGATTTGACTGATATCTTTCTACTTAGTTTGATGGGTAGATTATCTCATTTCTGTATTTCGATTTCCTATAACTATTTGAAGAAAAAGGTGAACAAAATGTGAGCATTTCAAGCTTGTTAAAGTTTTTCTTTAATTAAAATCACTCTGTATAATTCTTTTCATTATTTATCTTAATAGTCTCATCGAATCACCCCATGGTCATCTTATTTCTGGATAGATATTTTTAAAGAAATAATGTTCAATTTGCTTTACATTTAATTTGTTAGTTACTATCAATAATATATTGTGGTTATTACATTTTAATAACAAAATTTATCAACTTAGTACAAATTCTTGTACTTGACTTTAAGTCCTATTTATTTTTGTATGTATAAGAGATAGATAGTGAAATTAAGTGGATAAGCAAACTGAAATAGTTAATGTTTAGTTGAAATTTGCATCTTATTAATTGAAAGCATAGTGTTTTAATTATTGGGTTTCAGGTTTAACTTTCAGATCATTTAATTTATTTTCAGTATCACAGTAGTATTATTAAATCTCTCTCACAAACAATGTGACTTAAAGCCAAGTACAAAAAATGAATTTAGCAATTAAGTAGTTATTATAATGATCCATATACTCAAAACAGTTGTCAATCAACACCAAGATCAGAATTTTCAATAAGAATATCAAGACAGTTCTACTGTATGGGGCGGAAACTTGGAGAACTACGAAAGTCATTATCCAGAAGATACAGGTGTTTATTAGGAGTTGTCTACGCAAAATTCTTCGGATCCGTTGGCCAGACAATATCAGTAACAACCTACTGTGGGAGAGAACAAACCAGATTCCATACAGCGGAGGAAGAAGTCCGGAAGAAGCGCTGGAAGTGGATAGGAAATCACCCAACTAAGCCACAAGACAAGCCCTCATATGAAATCCTGAAGGCCAAAGGAAAAAACGAAGACTAAAGAACACATTACGTCGAGAAATAGAGACAGACATGAGAAGGATGAACAACAATCGGATAAAATAGAAAGGAAGGCCCATGGCAGAGTGAGTGGGTTGGAGAATGCTGGTCGGCGGCCTATGCTCCATTGGGAGTAATAACAGTTGTAAGTAAGTAAGTATAACGATCCATATAATATTTTTCATCATGATAAAATGATATTATTCTTTTATTTTAAACACGACTCGATTTTCCGTATATTTATAAGTGTTGAAGCATTGCTATGTCATTATTAATCCGTTGGTCATATATCTGAATCAGAACGTTTTGTTTAGAAAATATGCTTACTCTTTCTTTCGAGTTTCTACACCACAATATAATAATATATTGTTTGGAAGATGACGTCGAAGGAACAACCGTCTTAGTAAATCTATAATTGTAATTCCATCGTGTGCGCTAACATGTAATTGAATATCTGAATATCGAACACGACTAATGCCATGATCACACTCAGATGCTGTTAAAGTTTCCAATGGAATTAATTGATCAACTGCTCTTGAGAAACATAGTTCATTATTCCACTGTGGAGTATCTACTGATCCTAGCATGAAACATCTATAGGCTGGAATAAGTAAAAAAAATAAAAGATACGGATAAATTGGTTTAATAACCTTGATCTTTTCACAATTAGATAATTTAAAAGCAATCATTGAAGATACCAAGGTAATACAATAAGACGATCAGGATTGAAAGAAATTAAGCACTAGTATATGGAAGCTAATGAACTAAGGATCAATAAATAGTATTAAAATAGACGACCAGATGGTCAAAAATCAAACTAAGCATGGATTCCAATGTTACCATACTAAAAACTATACAAGAATAAAGCTATTCCTTCATTACAACTACCATTCAAATAGAGTGTAGTTTTACACAATTAAAAGCTTTCCATATTCTCATCACACAGTAGACTGATCGTGATAAGATACCTTTTATTTTGATTATAATCAAACTACCACAATACATCAAGGAACTTCACATCTAGAAAAGTGTAATATTAGTTTTAGTCTAGGTTTACCATATTGTCATATAATTTATCAAAGTTGTTTGATACTCTATATTACACCTAAAGATTGTTTGTGTAGGCTGATTCTGTTATTGATTTCGACATACCTGTCAATAAAGAAATGAAAACTATGATAGATTTAAAATCCCTTCATTGCTGGTTTCAATTTATTGAGTTTTATATGTTACTTATCTCTATAGAATTAAATTTAACATATTAATGTTTTTTTTAATATAGTTGAATTCATGAGTCAATTGAAGCTAGACCACCATGGAAAACCTGGAAGTACTGGACGGTCGTCCACAAAACCCCCTTCTGATAATATTCATGTCTCATAAATACTTATTTGTTGTCTATTCAGTGACTAATAACCTAATAATTATTGTTTAAAACTAATACTAAACGGACTACTTAGTGTCATGTTATTCAGTACTTGGTACTGATGAAATCTCAACAAAAAGGTTTACCATACATTCATTCATGTGTTATATATTGTATATATTAATGTCCGTGACGTGTTGAATTTTATTCATCATTTGCATGATAATAAGGTTAAAATAAGTGAACTTAGTTCAAAGAAAGCACCGAGACTGGTAATGTATAATCAAACTAAGTAATAAATAGGTCAATAGATAAGTCGATAGTCAATGACATAAGATAAATTTCAGATTCAATCATCAGTTTCGACCAGTTTTCTTTAATATTTTTGTTTCTTTTATTTTACAGTTAATCGAATTGACCTTTAATTTTTTTCATATTCGAAGATCTTAACCGATAAAAATGTTTACTATAGTTGAAAGCGTGAGTCAATTGAAGCGAGACCACCATGGAAAACCTGGGCTGCCGTTTCGTCCTATTATGGGACTCCTCAGCAGTGAGCATCCACGAACCCACTCTCGCGAGCGAGATTCGAACCCAGGACCTACCAGTCTCGAGCCGAAGCCCTTAACCGATAGACCACTGATCTGGCATCCAACGGTGTTAATGTCTAACTTCAACTGATCCACGAAGTTGAGCAACCATTCACCAATTGTCTTCAGTGAGTTCCTATCTCACAACAGACGTGGTTTTGAACTCCACTGGTCACTGCTTCTCACTAGAGCTCCTAGTTATACTTCTCGAAGTCACTAGTGAGCATATGATTATATTAATTATCAGAAGGGGTTTTGTGGAGATTTAGTATTTAACATAGTTGAAAGCGTGAGTCAATAATAGGACAAAACGGCCGTCCAGTGTTTCCAGGTTTTCCATGGTGGTCTAGCTTCAATTGACTCACGCTTTCAACTGTAGTAAACACTAAATCTCCACAAAACCCCTTCTATAATTAAGATAAATATGTGATCAGATTATTTTCAAAATTTTTTCAGCCAGTATAATGTAAGGTGCTAATAAATTCTGTTTTTTATTGAAGTTTCTGAATTTACCAAAGGGACTTATTGTTTTAATTCAGATGTGTCTCTTCATCAAACTTTATAGATAGGCAGTGAAAACTATTAGGAATTCTGCATGAATTCTTCTGAGAGATCTTGAAGTAGGAAAACAAAGTGTTTAATGGTTTGTGTCAGTTAATTAGTTCATGTTTTGTCCTCAAATCATTAGACTAAATAATTCCATTAACTGTTATTGATACATTGAATCTGACTTATAATTTCACCAGTATCAAAAAGCTGTTAAGTCATACCTATTTAGATTCAAAGACAGATTTTCAGAATTAAAATTAAAGTTGTAGTTTTTACGATTAACGAATTTCTGACTCATTTCTGTATCAAAACTTAGAGTATTTGTTGTATAAGAAAGAAGACACAGTAATATTCTTAAAGTTTTCTACAAAGACAACTTTACAATTGTTTAAAATGAATTTTCCTAATGATCAATAGTTTTTCTTGAAAATTAAGCCAGTATAAACCTTGTGATAACTTCCTACTCAGTAATTTAAATGTATCATACTGGGAGCGAAATTTGAAATTTTCATCTTTTTATCCTTCTAAGTTCATGAATAGACATTTCTGAACAGTCTTACACTAAGTTGAAACAAATCTTTGGAATTTTACTTGGGTTTCATCGTTTTTCTTTTCTTCAGCTAATGGTATCAACTTTTAACATTTTTAAGACAAAAACTAATTTCAAAGAAAAAAAATATCGTAAATAATTATAAGTGATGGTCAATCTAGGATAGACTGAATATTTTATGGTGCATATATTGTACTATCGTACTATGAGAAGCATTTGATTTAGCTTTAAACCAAGATAGTGGAGAATATTTGCAGTCCAGAATGAGGATTTCGAGGTTGTTTTGTTCTTTGAGCTCATTTATGCTTGAGAAATGTATATCAGGAGTCCTTTTCTTTATTACTTAGTCAACACAGGACCTTAAGTTGAGTTGAATAGAGTTTTTAAAGTTATTCAATGTATTCCATCAAATTTACCACATGGACTACAGGTTCATCTTTTATATACTTCTGAAGTTGTTGGAATCTATATTTATGAATCTAATATAAAATTGAAAATAAACATCAATATTTTCTGCGAGTTTCAGCCAAACAGGTATATATATTTTAATAACATACACTAATCATACCAGCTATAAATCCTGACTAAATAAGATAAGGATGTTTAAATGATGTATAAGGAAATCTGTGTGCATTCACCAAACGACATGTAAGACTCATCCATACTTTCTGAAAATCACTCGTTAGTTAAGTAATGTTATTCAAATGCCTATGACTACTGAGATAGCGATTCTAAAGGCAGTATATCAAGTATTTTTTTATGAAACAGTTTCCTTGAATCTATAAGCATAATTTTTAATAAGTAAATCCAATTATTCAGAAATCCAATGAACAGAGTTATATTTAAAATAGAGCATTCAATAAAATATTATCACCCTGAAAGTTAAAACTTACTCATGCCTTGATTAAGCAAACTTTGTGACATCACTGGTTTATGATGTTCATCTTTAATTACACATTCGAATGGCAGACCTTCTATACCCATTGTAGAAGTATTGGTAACTGATTTTGTACAATCAATTTCCACATTATCCATTATAACAGAGCCTAATTCTGAAACTGGCCCAGTAGCACTGTCAACTTTTGAAAAATATCCATTATTTGATTGTGAAATATGATTACTTATTGTTGTATCCGTAGTATTCGATGGTAAGCCAGTTACAATTTGTGGTGGAGGCTTATATCCAAGTGGTAATGGTGTAGTTGGAATGGCTGGGAGAATCAATCGACAAGGTAATGCTAAAGCATCTTGTGTATGTCGGTTGATTAGAGCAGCTAAACTTGGAAATACTGGTTCACTTGCAAAACCTTTAAGGCGTACACCTTTAGTAGGTGTATTAACCGCTTCTATTAAATAATGTCTAACTAGTTCAGATTGAAGATCGTCTATAAAATAATTCAAGTAAAAAGAGAGTAGAATATGAATTAAAACCAAATAATTGTGATAGTGTATGAGATATAATATACAGAAATTACTTGAATCTAATAAATAACAACATTGTTAGAATACATTTTCCAACATTTGGTTTAGATAACTAACCGTAAATACATTCAACTGTCTAACTGTCTAGAATGTAAAACGGTAAGAAGATCTTGTACAAACAACAAGAAATAAGTCATCTTTTCAAACTACATTTCAAGTTCATTAAACAGTTGTTTTCTTGGTGTATCAATTCATTACTGATCACTTCTATCAATAACAATCGTCTCATAAAATATTACAGTACGATACTACTGAATGTTTTCTGTTGTAATTATCATTGGAATAAGTTCATCAATTCATCAATAATTGTTGATGGATTCAAATAAGCAGTTCAAGCTTTCTTACAAAATTCCACCTGGTAATGATACATGCGTATGTAGGAAGTGTACAACGAAGACAATGAAGACCTTACAGAGTTTGAAGTGTAGAGTCCTGGACCATGTAAATACTAAGATACTAGTACATTCGGCTGAGGAGTTTGATGTATAAAAAAAGTGTTTATCTACTTTACGTGTACAACATACATCATATTCTGTCAAGAAACCATTTGGAATTGTGAGATTTTTATGCATGTGCGCAAGTTGGGTACTCCACTTTTATTTCTAAGTTTCAAACTGTACTGTACCATTAGAATTTACAAATTAGATGCAATTGACTGTATAGTATACGAAGAAAATATAGTTATCAAAATCCATATATACCAAACTCAGAAGAACCCTCCTTTTGCCTGCTAGAAGTACTTGTGTGCAAATGAATACAAAAGATTCATTTACGACCTTAACTAATTATTAAACATGAAAGAAGTATCTGGAGTTGTTTAGAAACCAGTTAGCAAGAGATTTTCTGCATATCATCAAAAAAAGCAATCAATATGACCTGATTTCCACTCATTTGAAAGTAGAGTAATGAAATATCACATTGAAAAATTTGGATGTCTGTAAATGTAAACAACAAAATATCATTATATCGTGAAGCGATCTTATTCCTTAAAGACTACTTGAATTTTCAAAAAAGAATGCATCGTATGATGGTTTAGTAAAGAAGACTGCTACGACTTCCATACCAAAAACAAAATTTATACTTCAAACGGTTAAATATAATTAGGTTAATGCTTTAAATCTATGATTTCGATTTGTTCAAATACAGTAACAAGATACAATGACTTCCAGTCCTAGATTTATATATGTTTAGTAAAAAAAATATAATCGCTGAAAAATTCTCATCATATTAAAACACAATTATATGAACGAAGAATATTCTTTTCAATAATTTCTCATCAGGTTCTACACTTGTAAATCCAAATTTCTGTATCTATCAGGGAAGAGACTGGATAAATGTCCTCGATTCAACTGTTGGTTAACTGTTAGTCAGTTTGCAGCTAAATACAATGCCAAGACATCTGTTCAAAGAAGCTTACATGACATTAGAAACTAAACAGATGCAATCTAGAGTACTATCATTAAGAAATTACTAACTATTACAACTGATACCATGAAATGCTACATTAACAAACAGGACATTTCATTGAAATGAAAAAAGTCTTAACTATTTCGTAAAAATAGTTCTAATGACTAAGTTTTACAAAACAATGACTACAAACACTAATATGAAGTAATTTTTACGCCATTTTGTTCATAAATCTGCTTCTATATAGTCTTAATGACTGATTACGTTGTTAGCTCTCTCACTTGTTAATCCAGTTCTTACAGAAATTAGGCCAGTACGAATATAAAAAGTATTTACAATGTACTTTTGCGGTAAATATCAGTTTACATATATGCTTCCATGCCCCCAAACACCCTGGTACGGCGGAGAGCGGTGAGAGTCCGCTCTCCCTCTACAAATGCTCTCACATGACCACGCGTATATAGCCTCTGCCAAGGAAGTCCTACTCACTGCCTTCTCATGGCGAGGGTGTTGTTTACGAAATTGAGAGGAAGAAAAGCGAATGTCCGGGTTGATGGACACGGAAAGTTCACCTAGGGGAGTTGGAAAACCCTGATTCCAAACCAATGGTGTACATGGGCTCCAGTATCCTGAGGAAACAAATGGCGTATCAATCAATCGTTGGTCACCGGCTACCATGGGACTGCATCTCCTTACGATGCTCCACTGCCTTGTGTATCAAATCTTAAGGTCAAAGGCTCCGGGTGTGGCCTTCTAAGATGACCACCTGCTTCGGTTTGGGCACCCGGGCAGTATCACAGCCCTCACATAGAAAGTGTGGCACATATGTATCCGGCGCCCCTTTTTACCAATACTTATGTGCTTAAATAAATAAAATGCTTCCATATATATATATATATATATATATATATATCAGGTTAGTGTATACTTTCTTAACAGAAATGGAAAACAACATTTATTATTTAGATTGAAATAACAAATTAGTTCGGCATGCCTTTTAAACTGCATAATCAACCTTGGGTGAAATCAAAGCATGCTATAAATATTATTCTACTATATTTAAGATACAAATTGTATTTTGAATATAACAAAATGCCATTAGAAAAAAAGGTTTTCTTTTTGGCAAGAATAGTATAGTGTAAAGTATGTTTGAAGGGGTTTATAATAGAAAAAAACAATTTACTACATGCAAAATTAATTTATGCATAATGAAGTGAATGTGAATAATTACAATGTGATAATAGTAGCTGATATAGATTGGCTGCATTGATATGAACCAATAATAAAATAAATATGAATACTTGTTTGAAATCTTCATAGATCAATAAATATTTCAGCGGGAACCCTTAAAACAGTGATGGTCAAAACTGTCGTTAAGCAAAAATAATTCGAATGATTTGTCTAATGCACGCTTAATTGTAATGAGGCTGTTTTGCAAATGGGAATCTTTATGAACAGGCAAAATGTTTGTGATTATAATAAACAATAAATATCATGCAATGGAAAATATGGGTCTATTACTTGAAATTATTCACCACTATTCTGTCTGATTTTAGTTATTTTAGTATTTAAGACTATTAAACAGATAAACATACACATATAGAGGGTGTATTTCAATCACAATTAGACATTGATGACAACACAGCAGTTGTCCATCTTAAAATGAGAAGATACAATTAAACAACACCAAGTGAATTTAAACTTCACCCCATTGCACAAACAGTTTGCTATCAGGACTCAGTAGCTAAGTGGATAACGTGATGGAGTTTGAAGCGTACGGTACTGGGTTCAAGTCCCAGAGTGAACATCAACTATGTGGTGCAGGTACATCCAGCTGACGAGTCCCACAGGGGACGAAACGCGCATCTTGGATTCCAATGCTAGCCACTATCCATCTTAGCTCATAAATTTCAGAAAATATTTTTAAAAATCCTACTTTTCAGGTTAAATGACTAATTATAACTCAGATTTCATGTAAATGTATAAAAATATTGAATAGTAATTCATTGAGAAACTATTTAGCCGATAGATATTTCAATAAAAGTCAGTAGAATAAAATAGTATGTTCCCATGTGAACTACAAGTAAATTGAACAAAGATTAAAGTTTCAGTATAGACATTTTGAAATAAATCAAGATAGTAGCTAATACATAGTATATTCATTAGAAAGTAATAGAAAATATCTAATGTAATTCACTTTAATAATGTGACTTAATTTTATTGTATTTCGTGCAGATGTAGTTATATAGAGATATGATCTACTGTTGAAGACAGAAAAAAATGCACTTAACTGTTTAAGAATAATGTGATTATTGTGTATAACAACTGATGAGTACATATTCTAGAAGTGAAAGTGTTCAGTAGCAAGAGTGATTGTATGAATTAAGACAACAGCAAATATAAATAAACAACAGTGCCATCATCAACAGCATCATTATCAACAACCACACTAACAATAACAAGAACAATGACAAGCGTAGTGCTAAAGATTTTCCTTAAAACGTGCGAAGTTGATCACAGGAAAGATTTTGAATAATACTAGTAATAGTAATAATAACAGTGATGATAATTGGAGGAGGTTAAAAAAAGAGAATACTAAGGGAAAAAACGTTATCATCTTAATTTGTTTTATTTTTCTTACTGAAAATGCTTCTGACAAATTTGGTAAAACCTACAAAAAGAAATGAAGAAATTATGAGTAAAAGAAGAAAAGAATCACATACTACTACTATCAGTACTTCACTATGAATGAATACATTGTACAAATAAAAAGAAGTCAAAACATTCGAGAGATTGAAAGGTGAGAAATTTTAACAAAAGTAAAGACTACACAATGATAACGTATTAAGGAATAATGATAAGTTTAGATTAATATCATGAATGGATCGATGTTAGTGACTAGCTTCAAGATAGATTCCCTGGAGTTCTAGTGAGAAGCTGTGACCAGTGTAGTTCGACTGTGTCTACTGTGAGTCACTTACTTACTAAAGACAATAGTGAACGGTCGCTGAATATCGTCGATTGGTTGAAGTTAGACACTAACACTGTTGAATGCCGTTTCAGTGGTCTAGAGATTAAGCATTCACATGCGAGAAAGTGACAACAAATTAATTTTAAGCAAGAAATACTTGTTTATTCATATGAAATATTAATACACGACATTAAAAACCAATAACCAGTTAGACTAGTAATAAGAAATCAATCTGTTTTTTGTAGGGACTTTTCTTTATTTTCAACCTAAAACACACTGTAATACAAGCAATAGACAGGTATCCTAGCTTGAAATAAGGACGATTAATTTCCTTGTTGAAAAGTTGGTCAGTTAATATTAGGTATCAGAAGGGGCTTTTTGTGGAGATTTTAGTAATTTTATAGTTGAAATCATGAGTCAATTGAAGCTAGTTCCCCATGGAAAACCTGAAAGTACTGGACGGCCGTTTCGTCCTCTTTTGGGACTCCCCAGCAGTACGCATCCACGATCCTGTCTTGCGAGATTCGAACCCAGGACTTATCAGTCTCACAATAGGACGAAATGGCTGTCCAGTGCTTCCAGGTTTTTCATGGTGGTCTAGCTTCAATCGACTCATGATCTCAACTATATAATGTTAGGTACTCTTCACCTTCGGGACTACGATTATATTTTGTCTCATATGTCTATTTTGTAAATCCCAGTAAAAATACTGGCGATAGATTACTAATTCTTTCTCAAGTTGTATCAATTATCATGATCGTAAACCACTCCGTTATGTAGATTAATTTATCACTAAAACTGGGCTTATAATGCACACACAATAGAAGGTTTATAAATCCAATACTTGATGATTTTTAAGAATAGAAACTTATAAAAGGCAACCATAAACATAAAATGTGAAGCAGTGATAAAAATAGGATATAATGACATTATTTATTGTGAAAAAATAGGCCTTACAGCACCTCAGTAAGTAAGAGGATTTACAACGCAGTACAAAGGTAAATTGGGGATTACTGATAGAGTAATTGAGACTGACTACGAAGTAATAATAATTTGTCAATCTTGAAAGAGCTAATCCAAAAGAAAAAACATGCCAACGGGCAATAGAAAAATAATTCTATTCAAATCAGTCATGTAAACCTGAGTAAGATGTATGTTTAAAGTGTTTCTTGTATTGAAAATTGGTACGGCTCAGCACAGCTGTGCATTAGCCCAATAAAAACTGAAGTAAACATAGAGAAAACCGCTCACTAAAGAGTAATTCCATGAATGAAAGATATAGAATTATACGAGGTACAAGATTTAAAAGATTGTGGACAAATACATCTAGCCCATTTTAATACATTTTGAGCAGCCATCTGACATGTCCAACCATACATTATGATTATCGGAATGATGCTATCTCAGGAGCTTGCAGTTCCTGACATTTCATCAACTGACATTGTCTTGGCATACCTATTCATATATTTTGATGAACTGCTGATAATTTATTTTTTTAATTAATTGAGAATGTTAAATTTAGTGCTTTTAAATGACACTAAGCTGCATAACTCGGATTAGATTATCTCATTATTGTTGCCATCGTTTTATTGAAATTTAACGGGAAATAATGTTTTTACAGTTCTACTTTGAGCGTAAGACAATGCTAGCATCAAACTGACTTGAGATGATAAAGAATATTTCTAGCTTAGGATGAGGCTTTTGACAGTGTTTTGCTATCTAGGATCGATAGTTTAATCATGAAGCTTTCAACATATTTCTCATCCATAAAGATAAAATTAAGCTTGTCACACAGTCAGCTAAAGTAATATTTTCATGAAGATTTCTGAAGATCATTTAAAATGTAGTTTATTTGTTATGTCTTCAATAGGTGAAGTAAATAAATAAATACTCATTTGACATAAAACTTCTTCCTCAATTTCTAAATAAACGAAAGTATAGATCTATGGTCAATAGCTTCATCTTCTGCCATTCAACCGTTTTAGTTAGTCAATAACTTTTAAATTCAACAACTATTCCCTGTTAATTTGAAAACTTAAATTTATTTGTAACTACGGAATTATACCATAGATAAAGAAATAAGGTAAAACTAACCATAGGTAGGTTCCAACTTTCATTTTTACCTTGTCCATCTCAAAGTAGAAATTTTTAAATGTAATGAAAACTAAGAAAACACCTTGATTAAATTAACATACCATTGATATGATCGGACTTATTTTGATTTTAGTTATACAAAAAACATTTGTATTTTTTTTCCTTTGTACTATTTAAACGTGTGTAACCTTAATTCTTCTGTTTACTTTATTCTATGAGGAAGTGGCTTATACTAATTAGAGAAGCATAATAAATTTAATTTCCTGTTGTTTGCACATTCAAGAACTCTTGAATAAACCCGCTTCACTGAATCCACCTGATATCGAAGCAGAACGCACAGACCATCCTATAGATGTTACTTCATCAACAGTTGAAGAAATCAGTATGTTCATCAGATAAATCAAGAGTGGGAAAGCAGTAGGACATGACAACGTACTAGTTGAAGCACTTAAGTCAGACATAGAAGTAATTGTAAACATGCTCCACATCCTATTCAGAAAAGTTTAGGAGGAAGAACAAGTACCACCGGCAGACTGAAAAGAAGGATACCTCATCAAGATACCAAAGAAAGATCTGAGTAAATGTGAACTACACACTACTATCAGTATGAGGAAAATTTTTCAACAGTGTTATTGAACCGGATAAAAGATTCAGTAAACATCCAGCTTTGAGATCAACAGATCAAATCTCAGAAGGGTCGGTCGTGAACAGACCAAATTGAGACCCTATGGATCATCGTTGAACAATCAATTGAATGGAACTCGTCACCACAAATCAACTTCCTTGAATATTAGGAGACGTTTGACAGTGTGTATAGAACCTTCGGCGCTGTGTTGTTAGTAGTCGAGAAGATCGTCAAAATTATCATCCGGAATTCATACGATGGACTACACTACAAAGTAGTACACGAAGGACAGCTGAAAGATGCATTTCGAGTGGGGACCGGAGTCAGACGAGACTGCTTGCTCCCCTTTCTCTTCTGGCAATAGGCTGGGTTGTGAAGACCTCTATATCTGGGAGGAAACACGAAATACAATGGAAAGGTTGAATGCAATTAGATCATTTTCACTTCGCACATGATCGGACCCTTCTATGCCATGCATATCAACAAATGCGGATGAGGACAACTAGTGTAGGTAGCAGTTTCTGCATCACTAGGCCTGGACATAAACAAGGGAAAAAGCAAGATCTTTAAATACAACACAGAGAACACCAACACAATCACACTTGATGGAGGATCTCTGGAAGATTTGGAATTTTTGACCTGCCCAAATAGAGTCATCTATGAAGAACGGTATCTGATGTAGAGATGAAGGCTAGGATTGGCAAAGCAAAGACAGCATTCCTACAGTTGAACATATTGAACTCAAAACAACTGTCTGTTAACCAACATCAAAGTGAGAATCTTCAATACGAACTTTAAAACAGTTCTACTGTATGGAGGTGAAACTTGTAAAATAATTGTTTTCAATAAAATATTTTTAATCATTAATTATTATCGTATGAAGTGTAACCTATTGTTGATGTTTTGTCATTAGATATAATCCACGAATATTTGAAAAAAAATCTATGATAAATATGAACTATCCCAGAATGTCTAGTGAATGAATATTGTCTTTAATCAGGGTTCTTGTAGAAAAATTCTCAAATATGAAGTTAATATTGTTTCATAAACTGAAATCAGGCATCATTCATATCAGATATAACAATAAATGTCGTGCTTGATACAAGTTTCATTTCTGGCTAGGCCTTGTGTGTGAATTGGTTAACAGTTTCAAACTAGAACAAAATGATTGTCTATTGATGTTCAGTTTTCAACGGTTTTCGCGCTAATAACAACTCACAATGATAGCTAACTTCAACATACATATATATAACAGTTACAAGATAATATTTTTTGTACTATTACCAATAGTGCTTTCGATAATATCAGCAGCAACAGTAATAGGCACATAACTAATAATAACACGAGCAGTAACATGCTGCATATATCTGTGCAAACAATCAATATATCGAACCATTCTAAATATCAAATATAACAAGCATTACAATTAGATGGATATATAGTTTTTAGAAATATGTATTTGCATGTAATGTATGCTCCCATAAAAACAGAAAGCTATACTTACTAGATTTCGGTGTAACTTTTGGTGGAAGTGTAGCAACCTTGACTGCTAAACCAAAAGCATCTTTGTATGTTGTACTATCACGAATAAGGAAACTTCCAGGAACTTGTTGACGTAAAATACTTATAGCTGAGAGAAATTATGAGTGAACAGAGAAGTAAAAATTAAAGAGTTAAAAGGATAATAGTGTAACAAATGATAGAATAATAATATAATCAGTTCCATAAAAATTATTATTGTGTACGAAATCCTTCCCACTTACCAAACTTAGCATAGAAGATCCAAATAAAAGCCGGATATAGAATGATATAAGATAGAAAAATGTGTGGTAATGAAATGTATCAAACGGAAACGGATGGTGACAGAATCTTAAATTGTAAGAGCACCTTTCTATCAGTTTGTAAATTTTTAAAAGGGATATAAAGATTTCATCAAATAAACAACACGAATCATGAGGAAAGACATTGAAGAAAATCTATCAATATAGTTTAATTAAAAGATTTCCGCCAAACTGATCATACTTCATGTATACTGACCTTACCTACACAATTATTGGACACGAGTAAGTACTTCTTGTTGTTTAACAGTTGATCGGGATTAAAACCAAGAGCGTCAGGTCTCATGGCAAGCATTTTTGAAGTAGCAGGACAAGACCGGTGTACCCTACATGAAAAGCTTCTTAGAAATTAAAGCAAGATTGTTAAGGACCTTTGGAGATGATGACTAACACACTCTCTATATTGTCCAAACTGAAGTGGCTAAACAAGTCAAACATACTCGGCAAAATAAGTAACTATAATTTTCAAATATGCCTTTCTTCCTAGTTTCTATATTAATAACAATCCATAAAACGTATTGAAATATATAAATTAAGGTCAATACATGTAAATAACTACATATATATAAATTCGACCTATAGAATCTTTAAGACTTGGACAGAAATAACATATAGATCAGACAACCTGTACGTATTTAAAACTTATGCCATTTGTCATCATTACAAAACCACAGTCTATCACTTGATGAGATGGGGATCAGGAAAGCTGAGAATAGAAATATATGTAAGATCAGTGACATTCTAATCACTCATAACAGCTGATTACATTGTTTGTTAATGAAAGTAACTGCTAGTCACATTTGGAATATTTATAGTTGCCTAATTCTTTTTAGTTATCCTTTAATTAAAAAAAAACACAAAATGAATAAGATAGTGTCTATTTAAATTCAATGTGTATTTCATTGGGAGTTTGAAGCTAAACGCTTTGGGTTGGAGTTCTGCTATGAATATCAACACTAGAAATACAGGCACATCCAGTTGAAGAGTCAAAAATAAGATGAAACGCTCTTTCTACATTTTAATATTAGCTATTAACCAATTCTAATCAATTAATGCTTTTTTCAGAACTTTAATCTATTTTGCTTGATGAACAAAAGAAAAAGATTACCTGGATCAACATTATTTATATATTGTCTTGAATATTATTAACACCAAAGTCATATAAAGACAAAGAAAATCAATACAGGAAATATTTATATAAAAGAAAGTACTGAATAAATCAGATAAAATTACTTAGAAACAATATTTTTCAGGTATGTTGTATAGGTTTGCACAAAAATTATTTTAACTTTGTTTGTTTGTTTGCGTTTTCTTTTTAAAAATCAACTTACATGTAGAGTATACACATGTAGTTTACAATTCTTGGCATTAAATCAAATATATCATACTGACAGTGAGTTTATGCAAAGCATTTTATTAATTTTTTTACTGCGTCACAAGGCAAGCCCACACATAGAATCCTCAAAGTCAAAAGAAAAGAGGAATATCAAAGGACAAATTACACCGAGAAATGGAGATAGATATGAGAAGAATGAATAACAACTGGATAGAACTAGAAAGGAAGGCCCAGGACAGAGTGAATTGGAGAATGCTGGTCGTTGGCGTATGCTCCATTGGGAGTAGTAACAGGCGTAAGTAAGTTTGATTTTTTTTTTAACTTCTCTGTCACGTTGTGTAAATTATTGAATACAATTTATGTCGACTAGTTAGCAGTTTTGAATTGTTAATCATTTATTATTTTAGTAATTTTCAGCAACTGGTAATTTAATTAAGTTAATTCATGGTATTTAGTGTATTCAAAAGATTATCAAACGAAATAGTATATATAGACAGGATTTTAGTAATTTTCAATCTTAAAAGAAGTTTTTAGTATACAGACTCACCGCTTTTTCGTGAAAGAATACATTAACTTATTCAAAATACAAATTACTATGAATAACAACTCATCGTTAGGTGGTTTTCATAATGGAACGATATTGGCTATGGTCTTATTGTACAGCTACTTTGTCTGATTATAAAGCATCATACTAGTGTTTACTTACATCAAGGGTCTCATTCAGGACCTTATCACTTAACAACAATTTCTTAACACTTATATCATTTAGTTGACAACCAGTAGTTTACATTTCTAGCAATATAAATGATAATTTGTCATTCTTGATAAGATAGAACAATTGTTCATAATTACAACTACTGACCTTCTTCTCTGGATAATTTAGGTTGATACCAAACTCGTGCAGTCGCAGTCACTTGAGTCATATTACCACTATCTACTGCATCTTGTTTAATTTTCTCAGATTTCCATCCATTTTGCATAGGAACTTCGGTAAGTTCACTCGTCTTTCTAGTGTTTGTCAAAACATTTAAATTACTGACAACTTTTGTTGGAGCAGTTATTGTTTTTTGAGTAGTTGTGACAGAAATGTGATCTGGATAGACAGATTGTGTACCAAGTCTACTGGCTGGATAACTCTGAACTGGAGTACCTGATGAGATAGTTTTCAAACAATAGTAAAAATGTTATGATATATGTTTTAAAGCAATCGTACTTTTTGAATATATGCAAATAGAACATATTGCATATAGCTTTTCACAACGTTATCTGTAATGTAAAACTAGTATATTTATTATAATATGCTTTAACGTACCTGACTATGAAATCGGTTCAATATTATGAATCTGATACATTTAATTCTGAACAAGTTGCCTAAACCATAGATTACTTTCTATCAATTAATTTATTTTTGCATGATAATTTGTAATTATTGTCGATCTACAGAAAGTTATTTTGGTAAAAGTTATAGGATCAGTGTGAAGTTGTTGGTGTAGTTGTGAACTTGTGTTAATCAAAGTGAACCAGATCATGTACTACGCATACTGTGGTGCAATCTAGCAAATAACTCTCGATATTAACTGGAATTGAATAAAATTGGGAACCTGATACTTGTTTATGAAGTCAATCACGCTTTGGATTAGGCAATGAAACTTGACTAATTGCTATTTTTAAAATTACAGAAACTGCTTTCCATGGTCGTGATGTATAACGGGTCATTTTTAGTTACACTTGTTGAGATGAACTTATTTTAGTCTTTTAATGCCCTGACGTATTATTTGCAACATTGTAGGAGCAGAACTAAACAAGGGCATTAGAGATACATAGTTAAAAATCATTATTCTAAAGACGTCTTACTGTTAATGTGTATTTATAGATTGAAAGTTTTACAAATCAGATGTGAATTGTTGAATTACGTATTATACATAGTCAATTAATTTTAGTTAACGTAGAGGCTGGCACAAATATTCATTAGCCCAAATTACCCAGGTCTCTCCTATTGTCCTGAATAAATTGTATTGAACTAAGTGATTATTATAATTTCTATTTAAACTAATGATGCTAAATCGCGTATGTTCTAGTTAACAGATTGTCAAAGTGAAGACCTTATAGATATCGACCTGGAATTACGAATAATTCAAAATTTTGGAATTTCAAATTCCACTCATGACTTACTTGATGTTGGTTGAACACGATTAATGAAAATTGTCTGTTCTCCATCGTGATTATAATTTTGTTTATTGAGATATCTGAAAGTATGTAAAAAAGAATGCATTCAGAAATTATATATATATATATATATATATATATATATATATATACGTATACATATCCTCGATGTTTGTGTAAATAAGAACTGATCTTATCTGTGCTTAATTTCATCGAAATCCCGTTGATCTATAAGCAATGGAGGGAAAAATGCTATCAATTGTAGCTGTTTAGTAACTAGGACATTTTTTGAATATATCTATCTTCATTCTAATAAAATATGGAAGATTTGTAATATTACCACTTCATTTAATTGTTTGAGTGATTTAAGTAGTAAATTAGTTGCATAATATAAGTATTAAGAACTGCTTTAAAATGATTTGATTATTTGTTTGAATGATCATTTGTTGAACTTGCTGACGTAATTTTAATATCTGTAATTAAAATTTTGTTGTAAGTAAACCAGTAACAAACTGATATCATTAAAACAACCTAGTTGGTTTATCATCAATGATTATTCTAAAACATACACATACACCATTTAAGATATCCTAAAACCAATGTGGTGTGGTCTACTTATATCCACATAAGTAGTATATGGTGATGATCAGACTTAAAATGTATTTTGGCAGAAGATCGATAAGGAAAGAACAGGAATGAAGCGCAATCGGTACAAAAATGCATGAACAATGAAATCAGAGAAGACGGACTGATATTTGCAGAAGGAACAGTTAAGATTGAAACAATTGATTGTTATTTTGTAAATTTACTGTTGACTGTATGGTTATTAGAATTTAGTGCTTAAGTACATTCGATTGTCCTCATCCGTGTTCTTGTTTACTACACTTTCATCAATCTCAAACCAATCAAATTAACAATATAGACACATATGTATATATTCAAATAATATTCATATAGAAATATGCACTTACTGAGTTGAAGCAAATGGTTGTCGTGCTAAACTAGCACGTGAACTTGCTCGTTGAGGTTGGTGATCATCAATTTGACTTAAACCTTATTATTATTATTATTAATTTGATCAACAACATATCAATATATGAACATTGTGTGTATGTGCGTAAACAAAAGAGAGAGAAAAGAAAAAAAACGAAACACGTTAAATGAACTTGACTTATTAAAATAGTAAAAAAAAGGTTATCACGAATTGATTTAATTTTTTTTTAAAAAAAAATAAAAAAAATCGTAAAAACGATTAGTGATTATGTTAAATGGATTCAATGCTAAGTAATGCATATATGCATATGTATAAATATATATATATAGAAAGGTAAGTTATAGAAAGCTTTATTTTTGTTATATCTATATTTGAACACAATTGTATTGTTAATTGAAGGTTAGATCTATTCAATGAAAGTTCATTGATAATAATCTCTAAGCAAAATAATAAAAAATAATAGAATGATATAGTTCAATCAAGTTTTGTATTTACATTTTATTCTTTATTAGAATAATGAATATAATTAACCAATAGGGAGAACAAAAATACACCATATTTAGCTTTAAAATTAGCAATGTGTTAGTATCATAATAATGAAGGGTTTGCCATTATTTTGAAAAAAAATTAACGAAAAAAGATAATATATCCTTATATTTTATATGGTTGGAATCATGAGTCAATTGAAGTTAGACCACAATGGAAAACCTGGAAACACTGGAGACGAGATCATGGATGCTCACTGCTGAGGAGTCTCACGATAGGACGAAACGCCCGTCCAGTGCTTCTAGGTTTTTCATGGCGGTCTAGCTTCAATTGGCTCATGAATTCGACTATTGAAATTACTCTAATAACCACAAAACCTCTTCTGATAGTTGATGTACATTTAAAACTGTTATTGATGACTGTAGAGATATTCAAATATTTAGAGAACAGTGAACAATTGTTTAATATGCTATAGTTTAAGGTTACTCATTTGTGGTTATTTGAATTTGTATATCAAAACCTTTTTTCTCTTAAAAATATTGAATAATTTAGTGAGGAATCAAATGACTTTTCATTTTGAATGAGTAAACAAATTTTTTAAATAGTTGAGATCATGAATCAATTGAAGCTAGACAACCATCGAACTGGGCGGCCTGGGCGAACTGGGCGGCCTGCTTAAACATCTGGGCTACCTGTTTCCCGTCATCTATATATTTCAACAAGTTATCTAATATTGTTTGTTTTAATACATCATTATGGCTATTAAGCACACAACCTATTCCGGTGCGTTTCTGAAAACTGTACAACCTTTCGCTGTAAAAGTTAGAAAAGGTCTAATCAGAGATGTCGTGTTTGCTGGGAACATGCAGCAAAAAGAATATACATTATTCATATGTCGATTGACTGAACTGCTGACACCCAACTGGCGATCACTGAATGTTTATCATCAGGAGCAACGAAGAAATAAGAAACGTAAATATGTTGAAATACTTTATGCTGAGAATTCGATTTTGTACCAAATAATATAATATTGAATCAAGCTAATAATAATAATAATAAAACCTGGAATTGCTTGACGGCCGTTTCGTCCTATTGTGGGACTCCTCAGCAGTGTGCATCCACGATCCCGCCTCGCGAGATTCGAACCCAGGACCTATCAGTCTTGAGCGCAATCGCTTAACCACTAGACCACTGAGTCGGTATCCAACGGAGTGAATGTCTAACTTCAACCAATCCACGAAATTGAGCGACACATCCACTATTGTCTGCAGTGATTTACTATCTCACAAGAGACCTGGTTGAACTCCACTGGTCACTGCTTCTCACTACAACTCCAGGAAATAACTCTTGAAGCTAGTCACTAGTGAACATATGTTGATAAATTTCAGAACGGGTTTTGTGGATATTATAGTAATTTTAATAGTTAAGATCATGAATCAGTATTACTATAAGTCCCATTCAATATTAATGATACTTTTTATTATCCCATGGTTATCTTAATTAGTTTTTAGCAAAATTAGTCATTATTTTATTCTACATTTAAATTAATCGATGATATTCTACTTTAAACAATTACAAAACTAGTGAATTATATAATTAACCAATTTTTATAAGCTCAGAAATTCATGTTGTACATTGAATAATTCAGGTACGTAAGGAATTTTTAATTGTTAACATTAAAGTTTTAGATAAAAAACTTTTTATCCCTAATATTATTATTGTCTATAAAAGTGACATTTAGGCTTCTTGCTCTGTGTTAACATAATACATGAAAAACTGCAGATAAATTCATGCGTAATTATCGATATAGCAGATGGATGCCCGCTCAGTGGTCTATCGGTTAAGGGCTCTGGCTCGAGACTGGTAGGTTCTGGGTTCGAATTTGGCGAGTGCGGGATCGTGGGTGCACAATTCTGAGGAGTCCCACAATAGGACGAAACGGCCATCCAATGCCTCCAGGTTTTCCATAATGGTCTAGCTTCAATTGACTTACGTTTTCAGCTATGAAAATACTAAATCTCCACAAAACCCCTCCTGATAATTAAGATAAAGTTAGTATTGAAATGATGAAAAAAATTTGTAGCTCAGGTGGATGATTTAGTGTTTTGTTCGGTGAGCTAGATGGTTTAGTTGTGGAGCTTTCATTGTTATTCTAAAGGGCATCATATTTAGATTACGTTGTACGGAATCCCTGAACAATGTTTTTTACATTCAAACAATTAATTAATTATCTAAATTCATTGAGAATATACAAGCATATTAAAATAGGCTTAGTCCATCAACCAGCAACCAGAACAAGCAATTCAACTGTAAAAAAGTTGATTCTATTTTAAGTACCAAATTAATTGTTTGAATGTAAAAAACATTGTTGAGGGATTCCGTACAACGTAATCTAAATATCTTTCAAAATAAACAAATAAAGAGAATAACCACCGAAACTATTACGCCACCATTAATACTAAACTGATAATTGAAAAAGGTGATTAGTTTGTTCTAATGTCAAGTTAATTAACATTAAATTTTTCCAGTGTAGCTTTCCATTCAACTGAAATGTATGTTCATATGCAAAAGTTATGTATATATATTCACAGTATATAAAATACATTTTTAATAACGATGCATCAAATCGGTATACTTCTCGTGTATTAGTCACCAAAACTTAAATTGTTTTGTATAACTTAATCGAAGGATGGTGCCACACATTAGCCTGGATTTAAATTTATATATAGATAATATGGTGAGTTTGCAAACATGGAAAGTAAATACTGCTGTTACTGTACAATTAATATATGTAAATATTAAGAGTGTTTACTAGAATACCAACCATTTATTTCCGTTTCCAATGTAGTTTTTCCAGGTTCCGATAGATTGAATTGATGATTAATCAATTCCTCATTTTCATCAATATCAACATCATTTGGATAAGATGAATTATTCATGAAACCATCTGATGGACGTGTGATTTTCATATTATCAGGAAGAGCCCATAATCTAGAACGTTCAGGCGGTTTTCCTAGAGAAACAACTCTTTTCAAATTAGTCATTTCTGATTCATGGTTATCTAAATGATTATTCCATATTACATTGTCTGACGGTGATTCAAACACTCTTATATCTTTTTTCACAATTTCATTCGGCTGTAGACTAGTAGATTTTCTAGGATATGGAAACAATGTTGTTGGTAATTCACTTGATTCTAATACTTGAATTTTTGCCATTTGTGTATTTGGCATTATATCATCATAAGTAATTTGTCCTACTGGTGAGGTAGTTATATTTCTTTCACTTTTCCATGTTTTACAAGTGGTTGGTGTTGTACTTGAATTTCTTGGCAATGCTGTCCACAAAGGAGAACCAGTAATATCGCGTCCTGGATCAGGTGTATGAGATTTAAACATAGGACATGTTTCAACTGAACCACTATAAGCAGAGTGACTTTTATATAAACCGTTAGAAAACCCTCTAGCAGGTCTACTATAACGAGTTGGTGTTGTACTATGAGCACGATTGAAATGATACGAAGTTGGTGAGTACATTCTTGGAGTTCTAAATGTATGCTTATGAACTTTGTTAGGAAGTATTATCACAGCATATTTGGTAAAATAAATAAATAAATATAAATAAACATCAAAAAACACAGTGAGCGCAATATAGTTTGCATACAAAAATGATGAACACGTTTAGTTGAATGATGATTAGCATGCAGGGAATGGAAATAAGAAAGAAACGGAAACTTATTACAGAAATTATTAACGAATATAATTATAAATAAATAATTTATTTCACACTTCTTATAAATAAATTGTTTAATTATAACTTATGAGATACTTTACACAGTATAGGGGGTTGTGGAGATTGTTGGTCTTAATTAGACAATCACTGAAAACATGGGTACACTTGACAACTGTTTCGCCTTAATATGCGGCTTCTAAGCAGTGGGCATCTGTGACACGGTTGAGGAAGGTGCCCACCGAAGACAATAAGAGATAGTTGAGTAACACCATTGGATCTCGGTCTAAGGGTTAAGTATCCGCATGCATACCAAAGATCCTGGGTTTGACCTCCTGTGTCAGAATATCGCACTGAGAGAACACAGTCGTCCAACCCTTCCAGGTTTACATTGGTCGTTTAAATTAGATCGGTTTGTTGTCTGGAACTCGAACCTATTGTCAACCAACACCAAGATCAGAATTTTCAAAACAAATGTCAAGACAGTTCTACCATATGAGGTGGAAACTTGGAGAGCTACGAAAGCCACCATCCAGAAGTTACAAGTGTTTATTAACACTTATCTACGCAAAATACTTCGAATCCTTTGCCCAGACACTATCAGCAACAACCTACTGTAGGAGAGAAAAAACCGGATTCCAGCGGAGGAAGAAATTAGGAAGAAGCGCTGGAAGTGGATAGGACACGCATTAAGGAAGTCACCCAATTGTGTCACAAGTCAGGTCCTCACATGGAATCCTCAATGTCAAAGGAGAAAAGGAAGACCAAAGTATACATTACGCCGAGAAATAGAGACAGACATGGGAAGAATGAACAAAAATTGAATAGAACTAGGAAGGAAGGCCCAAGACAGAGTTAGTTGGAGAACTCTGGTCCCCGGCCTATGCTCCATTGGGAGTGAAAGGCGTAAGTAAGTAAGTATTTAACACCTATGTAACACAAATAATTATCACAATATTATTTTATACTTCAAAGTAAAAATGATATTATATCTCTAAATATCAAGTGACAATAAATTTGTAGGAATAATGTGGTGAACGAAATAATAATAATATTTTTATCTTGTGATAGGGATGGAGGAGGTCTGTATCTCAGACGGATCGTTTTGGTTATGCTGACGTCTTTGATATGAATGTTTATAATATGAAACGTTTATTATGGCTCTGGACGGCATTATCAGCGTCTGCTTCATATGAAATTGAGCTACCTAATTAGCTAAACTACAAGCATTGAATAAAGCTGTCCCGGTAACCTTGTCAGGAAACTCAGAACTCAGAGCATATGAAACACCAAGCGATTATTAACTTTTATCGATATAAAGGTGAAAATATTGATAAAATTTCAACCATGGAAGCAACCATATTGTTATTCTTGATACACTGTTTATTATGCGAATATTTTCATTTAGATAATTACATGTATCCTGGTCCTTTCATACGGTATTCAACGTATTCAAAACACTTGCTGTCATAAAACCTTTAATTTGATTGCTAAGTTGAATAAATTGTTAACATTAAGTAAAAGAAATTCGTAATCTGGAGCATTTTTTCTAGAGCATTGCAGATATATAGAACGAAACTTTATATGCTTTATACAATGAAAACCATAGCATAAAGTATCATTCTTTCTAAAACGGTTATACTAATAACTCATTTTATTACTAATCATCAGTAGTAGAAATATAACTCTATAAGAATTTTGTAATTTTGCTTTCTACACTAAAACATTGGTTAATTTAGCGTAAAATATGTCAAATATTGGTTATAGTTGAGATCATGAGTCAATTGAATCTAGACCACCATGGAAAACCTGGAAGCACTAGAGGCGGGATCGTGGATGCTCACTGCTGAGGAGCCCCACAATAGGACGAAACGGCCGTCTAATGCTTCCAGGTTTTCCTTGATAGTCTAGCTTCAATTGACTTATGCTTTCAACTATGAAAATACTGAAATCTCCACAAAACCTCTTCTAAAATATTGGTTAGTCAAAAGATAACAAATACTTATCAGATACTGTTAGCTTATTCAACTGTTTTTTATAAAAAAGATATTTTTATATACTACTAAGAAGTCGCATGATAGAACAAATAAACTATCTGATGGTCATTCAACTTACACAAGGATTTAAAATAGAATCTTAATCTACAGGGACATAGAATACGGTTTTTTCTAAACTACGGTACAGTATACTAATACATCAGGTTATCAAAAAACAGTCATGAATTATTGACGGTAAAATCGATTATTTAACTAAATACACAAATTCGATTAAAAAAAACAACACTTGATTATATTACATAATTATAATGTGGTTTGATCTACTTATATCCACATAAGTAGTATATAGTGATGGTCAGACTTAAAATGTATTTTGGCAGAAGACCGATAAGGAAAGAACAGGAATGAAGCGCAATCGGTACAAAAATGCATGAACAATGAAATCAGAGAAGATGGACTGATATTTGCAGAAGGAACAGTTAAGATTGAAACAATTGATTGTTATTTTGTAAATTTACTGTTGACTGTATGGTTATTAGAATTTAGTGAGATAGTCTGTAATTTGTGCTTAAATACATTCGATTGTCCCCACCTGTGTTCTTAATTATTACAATAAAGGTAAACTGAGAATGTTAATTTTATTTACCAATTCTGAATTATGCCCAGGTTATCAAATTACTGTTCCCCCTATTCATAGCCACATTTGACTAAATCTTGTACAAATGTTATTTTCTATTTTATGGTACGATGTGGTCTGTTTGATTGGTACATGAACCCAATATGTTTGCGAATAATGACTCATATTGCAGAAGCTGTTATTGGTGTTCTGGACTTAACTGACTGGGCTAGGCAGGAAGCAGGACTGATAAGTACTTAAGACTGCCCATACGACTTTTGTGTATTATTGATCCGATTGATAAATCACTACTCTCTGATAGGCGGTCTTATCATTCACATATATCAAACAGGGCACACACGCAATCACACGTTATAACAAATGCTTAACAACAGTATACTCACATACTACTGAAATATATTTTTAAACTGTAAATTCAATTTCTTCATTGTAATTATTCCTAAATAAAATGGGATTGAGAATCAGCAGGGTGAAAACTTGACTGTTAATTAAGAAATCCTTGAGTAATATTATAACTATGACATACACAGTTAATCTTTGCATATAATGCAACGTCGAATATGAGTAATTTACACTTTTCCTTTAGACACTAAGTAGAAAAATCATATAAAGTTGGAAAATAACCCTCTAATAGTCTAATGTTAAAATGAATATAATGATCCAAGCCTTCAACATTTCTTTATTGAAATGAATTAAAGTTTAATTTTATGAAATAATCAAAATGTTATTTCTGTGAGAGTATAATTTACAGACGACCTTTGAGTGACGTTAAACTAACCTTGAGAGTGACCATCTAATAACTAGGACCAAATGAGTGTTATAGACCTGTGTTAGAAATTAGATTTATGGTTTACTGTTGATGGTTAACGTTAGGAATTAGATTTAGGGTTTTCATCATGAACTGACATCAGCTATAATGCCAAAACTCTGTTCAGTCAAATGGATAAGTGAATTTCTCTCCAAAATCCGAAACCTGTTATCTTATACCTGATTGGTTCGTTCATAGATCGTAGTCTCTTTCCCTTTCTATCAGTACCAATTATTTGCCTAGCTGGATAATATTTTCAGAATCAATCACCATCAATTAGTTTAAAATATCATTAAAGAAAGTAGTTAAACCAGAATAATTCTAAGGACGTTTTGCAGCTTAACGAATAGAAACATATAACTGTTAAAAGTTAGTAACAGAAGTGAACACACTTTTAGACAATTTATATAGAGATGATGTCGTTCAAATTCACAGTTTAATTATCCTTTGAATACAAATAGACATGCCTAGTCAAGTATCTTTCCTAATTTATTGTGAAATGAAACGCTCTATAGATGTGACATTTCACAGATACATAATATGATCAAACATAAGTTTGATTAAGCAAAAGTGACCATCACATGGTTCATATCTGTGGATCTAGATAGAAGACAATAAAGTTAGTATAAATGCAAATTATTTTTTATGTATACATAAGTATCTTTGAAAAAGTTAATGTTTTATGAATATATAATTAATCATTGCCAAAGTTAAATCAATGTCTCGGCATTCGATCATAGCTTTTTGTAATTTTTTAAGCCGTTTAATTTATCATTTTACGTATTGTTCTAGTTTCTGCATTATCTTAGTTTGTGAATCTCATTTGAACTTGTTGGTTAAGTAATATATACAAATTGTCTCATGTGGAGGTTTATTGGCGGCCCGAATAACTCAGTGTTAACATCTCAAATAGTGGAGTTGAGTGACGTGGTTTCGATTCCCACAAAAGTATCAGTTCCCTAATGACTATATATACGCCTTTTTGACGAGTGACAACTAGCCAAAAATCTGAGTCCAATGTTAACAATCGATTACCTCCAAGTATCTAACATCTTAGTTGTTTTTGACTTTTTGAATTTACAGTAGTTGTAAACTATACTTATAAGTTCATATTCGGTTGTTCTTAATAGAAATGTATGATTAAAACCTGTGACATTAGGAGAGAAAACATTTTAGTCAGTTAATCAGTGAAATTAGAGATGGTTTTGCCTACGTGATTCACAAGTCAACTTAACCTATTCATTTTGGATTATATTGTATTGTCTACACATAATGGTCTAATTGTTAATTAAAAGTTGTTGTAAAAACCTTATTATGTAAATGACATGAAATGACTACTCAGATGTTCAAGTCCCAGGTTTCATAGCCCAACAACTAGAATAATGGATTGATAACTTGAAGTTAATCTGAAGTCCTTTTATTGAGAACATTTCTTCTATAAAGGATGATAGCATGTAATTTAAGTGATTTATTAGAACTTTTCTCAGTGTGATCAAAATACATCTATTTGTACACCTATTTGTATTATAGAAACATACACCATATTGTATAAAATACATGTAATAATCAAGTTTTACCTTCAATCATAGACGAAGCACCACCTCCTCGTGCCAATGTCGTCATTGATCCAACATGTGAATCAAGATCTTGAACACCTCGACCTATTGGTTGTAGTGTAATTGTTTCAAATTCTTCAAAGGCTTCAGTATTTCCCATAGTTCTCTATAAAAATTCGTGTGTAAAAATGTAGTGCAAATAATATTTAATGTATGACAAATTGTTTATAAGCAATTGACATTTCAGTTAACCATAGAATAAAAACTTATCTGTCAAGCAGGGTAGTAAGTAGCAGAACAATGGTGGAACTGAAGAAATAATAAATTCAACATACATGCATATATAAAAGGTTTTCAATGAAAATCATGAAATTCGATCAATCTCATAATCAGAAGCATTCTTGTTACTAACATACCTTTTGAGTTATCTCCTTTCGACCGATTTCCTAAATATTAATTCAAAATTATCATATAGTAAATAAGACAATATAAAAGTGATATTAGATTGTTGGTGAGTGATTCTAACACTAAATGAGCTGGAAAAATCTAATGACGATTCATTAAGTCTCATCTTAAAGTTATATCTCTTTGTTGTGTTAGAGTATAACCTTTAATAAAAAGTTAATTTAACATGTTTTTAGACAACAGTAAATTTAGTTGGACTTTTAGCTTGTAAACTACAGGATAGTCATTTCAACTAGGACATTCATTCAATTTGTTGAATGTCGATGTATACAGTTTATTTCCTTTTATAAATTAATCGAAATTTTTTTACACTCTTCTTATTTATTTTAATGTAAACTAAACTGTCAAAAAGTGTTTCTTTTTGACAAGGTTCTCAACCTATTTTTAATTTTTATCTTCTGTTCTGCGTTGCCAAATTAATAATTATGAGATATGATATTTTAGTGTCTAGTACTGTGGTGTGCACTACTTATACGGACAGAAATAAGTAGTATATAGCAGTGTTTGGAAGTGGAATGTTTACCGGTAGAAGATTAGGATAACAAGAAGAGAAGGGAAAAGAGAGAGCAATTTAAATGATAACATAATTGAAAGAATGGGGTATGTCAAAGAAAACTCAAGGAAGATACCAACTCTAGGACGCAGGTACATTCAGCTGACGAGCCCCAAATAGGACGAAAAGCGCGTCCTGGATTCCATTGCTAGCCACCATCCATCTTTGTTTATGATATCAAGTCGTTTTATTTAACCAGCTCTTCAGTTGTCATTTGACTGACAGAATTAATGTAGCACAGAATTATACAATTTAATATAGGTTACTATTAGCTGATTGACAAATGTGAAAATCACATTTTTAACTATTATTAATACAAAGATAATTTCTATATATACATATGCGGTTAGTTTAAAAAGAGAACAACTGATTTTATTGTATTCCACTTTTCAAAAGGCGCTCACTTATTCTTGTCACTTTTCAATATATTAACTAATAGTGTCTTTTGTTATGATCTAAACAACTGATGTATAACCAGTATCTAAATGTGTTTATCCAGGGTCATTATAAGATACTAATGTAGCAACTATTATCATTATTACTATTTATAGTCTATAAAATAATATTTACATCCCACAGTTAATAAATCAAGATGGACTAAAATCTAGGTTATTTTTTTGTTGCTGCAAAAAACTGACTCTCAGCTGTTTACTCAATCGTATAGTTTCGTAAGTTCTTTTAATTAATGTACAATTTTTTTGTTATTATTAGAATATTTTAATTACCATATCTGACGTAAATACGCTTAGAGATAGACAGATATATTTGGTTTAAGAAATACGTTTTACATTTTTGTAAGAAAAAAAAGTAATTCTGGATGTGAATACGGAGATGGATTGGCAAAAATAATTTGATTACGTAATCAAGTGTAGGTAAGATGTTATATTATGACGCTTAAATTATCAGTGAAGTACAACGTCATGAAGATTTTATCTACATGAATATCTGTATTCAGATAGTTGGAAGCTGTTAATTTCTACTGATTTTTAATAGTTTTTTTAATGGTTAGAATAAAGAGAAAAGCTGATTATTATGATAATAAGATATGTTACGATTGTATAATTTTAATAGGTGGGATGTGTACTGCTGAGGAGTCCTATAATAGGACGAAATTGCCATCCAATGAGTTCAGAAAATCAATGGTGGTCTAGTTTAGATTGACTCATGAATTCAACTATCAAAGTTACTACAATCTTTATAAATCACCATTCCGACAACTGTATAAATCAAAAATAATTTTTAGACAAGTTAAAAATAAGATAAAACGTCTTGAACACCTGTAAGTAGTATGATATTGAATATTATGACTGGTAAAAGTATATTTAGGGGTAAATCAATTAAAATGGAGAATAGAACTTTCAGGTACTTAATTAAAATTCAAGTGTTACGTATCACGAACAGTAGAAATACCATTGTATACTGTTCAAAAAGTCCGAAATAACGAAGAAAGATTATTTTTTTCCACTATTGGGTAAACATGATGGTAATAAAGAATTATACGCTGAATTCTGTTTCTGTAGATAGTATATAATGGGCGAATCTTAACTCTAAACCCTTCATCTGTTTAGGCTACCATGGATGAACGTAATCAGATGTTCAGGGTGAAATAGATTTATACATGTAGCTACAGAACATTTTTGAATTGTAGCTAATGTTAGTCTGTGATGAAAACCTTAAATCTAATTACTGAATCCTAGCCAGGAAAAATGTAGGGACTCTTAAAAATCTATTTAAACACTTTTTAATGGTTCGATGATATAGATAATCTTTATTCATTAGTATAAGTTTACATTGCCGTTGTTATTTATATTTACAGTCAAACAGACCTTATTAATTATGTAAAATCCGTTTATAGTTTACAATAATTCCTGTTTTCGTTTTTATAGACTATCGAATGATAAAGATTCTTATTGATTGTCCAGAAACAAGCTGGATTTGGGTCGCAGTTGTTTTAAGGACATTCTTACACCATACTTTTACCTTATTTCTCACACATACGATTGTAACCAAGTCTGTGATATCCGATCAGGAGTAAAATTATGTGTGCTTTAGGAGAATTGGTGTTTTTCCTTAAATTCGATTTAATCTTTAAATAAGGACAGTATTTGTAAATTGGGATTGATTCACTTAAATTCACCTTGTTCTATATCTGCTGCATACCATCTTTATATAAACAAAGAAAGTGTGTAAAACGAAATTTATCTTTCCAAGATTAAGTTTTATGAGGAGTGATAATGAAGAAAAATAGTTGGATAACAGATAAACATGTCACAATTCAGAATTCATTTAAATATGAAACTAATTTTTCAATCATCAAGTAACATATTTGATTGCATGGTTCACATTTAACATAATGTATTTACTCTCATTAACTTCAACTACATCTAATAATTCATAGATATATCTAGAACAATTAAGAAGCGTAGGATTTATAGAGGAAATAATAAATTCACTTAGTATTATTTGTTTGAATCTTCTTATTGACGTTTAGGACTGCAACTGGTCAGTCTCTTATTGGCATATGTGCATAATGTGCGTATTGCCTCGATATAGCCTTATTTCACAAGCATTGTAAGCAAAGATGGATAGTGGCTAGCAGTGGAATCCAGAACGCACGTTTCCTCCGATTTGCAACTCATCAGCTAGATGGGGTGAACATCAATAGGAAGATTAAAACAAACAATACCAAGTGAATTTAAAATTCACCCCATTGCACAAGCAAGTGGCCATCAGGACTCAGTAGCTAAGTGGATAACGCGATAGCGTTTGATGCGAACGGTACTGGGTTGGAGTCTCGCATTGAACATCAACTCTGAAATGCAGGAACATTCAGCTGACGAGTCCCAAATCATACGAAACGCGCGTCCTGAATTCCACTGCTACCCACTATCCATCCATGATAGAGAGAATAATAGTTTATTTATTTTTTTGAAGATGTTTCAAAAGTCAAGTTATTATTACGTAATAAGTTAGGTTATAATCTACTTGACAGTAAACATCAAATTCTCAATGAATATTTCAGTTTCTATAATTTACTATTTTTCACTGAATTCGTTCCGTTATCTACATTGTAAATATTTTAAAATAGTTTCGCCTTTTTTATACTACTGAAATACTTATTATTTAATATTGATATTTTAATTTTCGATAATGAAGAATAGTTGTAATTCGGCGAGAAGATTTTAGAGGTATTGTTTCTTCGATTCAAGATAACTATTCAGTTGGTTTACACATGGACTTAAAGATTTTGGTCATGGTTAAAAGTATCCCCTTTATTGTTATCGTATAAATTCACTTTAGAATCGATTAAATTATGCATCGAATTCGTTAAATATCTTTATATTTCAAATAGTTATCTTCATAATGTACTATCATTATGAACGTTATGTATTCCTTCCTAGAGTAGAACTGTCTAATTATATATGTATCATTTTACAGAATGATAAGTTGCTATAGAGTTGATGATTACCTCTGAAATTATCTCATGATTTGCCACTTTGCCGCATTACATCTCATATAGAACATTTGAGTTAACATTAAGTAATCCAATCTCTGACTAAGGAAAGTGTATTGTATATTACCCTCTTACCTTATTATAGATAATCAAGAATTCTACATATGATTTTCATGTAAATTATTACTATTCAATAATTGACTTTAAAAACTAACTAATTAGATTAATTTGTTATCATGTTTCTTGTAATTAATAATAAATATAGACTTATATAATGTAAATTGGCTTAATGATTTAACAATAATAATGAGAAAATGTAAAGATTATAGTCGATGTTCACTTGGTTTAGGTTTTATATCTTTCTGAAACCATGGTTGATTATAATGAAAAATTATAAAATTAATATTAGTGAAATATTTCGGTTAGTGGTTGCTTTCTAAATGGACGTTTTCTTGTAATTCAGTGTTGAGTAGAATATATGCATCCAGAATGGAACGCCCATACTTTTACGTTTTACTACGGTTTGATCGATACTTAACAATAAAGCCTTTTATAAAGAAATACTTCTCATGCATCTTATTAGAAGCTTATGTGTAAGGAGTGTGATGAAGCAAACCAAGATGGAAAAAATACCTCAAAGTTCATTGTATACATCATGGTTACAGAAAAAAAAGATGCTTTTCATCATATCTGTATACATTCGTCAACCTATTTGAACTTACATTAACTGCTGAAGTTGAACGGTAATGTTGTTGTTGAACATGCGGTTGTTGATAATGACGATGATCATGTAGTCCAGTTGATGAAGCAGCCATTTGTCTTAATCTTGTTTGCCTTAATAATTCTTGTTCACGTTCTTGTTTCAAACGTTCTCGTCTGGCTGAATAACCACTACGTGCTAAACGTGAAGATGATGATGATGACATTTCACGTTTATATGCTAAATCAGACTCTGAAATAAAGTTCATAATATATAGAGAGATTTCTAAACAGTTTAGCAAAATTTATATTCTTTACTTATACATAAGTTATTAGGTTAATCTGTTAAATTTCTTGGTAGTATTCGAATCGGTGATTTACAGATTTCGAATTAATGTTATTTTAAAAACGTAATAAATATCTTGGAACGATACGTTTTTGATCCAGATCGTTACTCATTTTCAATATCATTTAGATATTAAGTAGTTTGTAGGTATCTAAAAACAACTTTTTCAATCTATAGATTTAATCTTAGGTGGTTTGAGATAATTTAATAAGAAGCTCTTCAAATGTCGATTTCATTCTACTTTGATCTCTTAAGGATGACATAACTAAACTCATGAAGAAATTAGTGAACAACAGTTCGCATTCGTTTTATTCTAGCCAGAAATGTTTCAGTAGACTTAATAAAAACAGAAATGAAAAACATGGGTCAGTTTATGAATTTCCGGCCCTTTACGCAATTTTAGTGTCTGACATTTTCTAGGGGTAATAAATAAAGAATGATTAACCATGAACAACAAAATTATTCATTTTATCAATTTTAACTGAAAAACAGTAATTCTCAATGGTTCTTCTCATCAATAAAATCGACTTACAATTCTAAAGCTTTTCTACGATAAACTGAAGTATGTTTCTTCATTGAAATGATGATTATATCTATTGAGATTTGTTTTAATGGAATACGTTGAATGAAACTATTTAGACTATTTGAATAACCAATAAAATTATCCATTTTACTTATCATTCTACTTTGAATTTTCATGTTGTATAAAGAAATGAATAATAATCATGTATTTTAAAATAGGTAGATTGAACATTAGAATTATTTTGATAGAGGTTTCCTAGAAGTTTGTTTAATTATAGATAGAGAATAACATCAACTTGGGCACCTTCAAAACTCTTGAAAGATTTAGAAGTTGCTTCATCTAGTCAGTATATAGAGCCAGAGATCGAACCATTAAAATCGCAAGTCTCGGAAAAAGACAATTTTTTAGATTATTAGTTTGAAATGCAATTGGTCAGCACTTCAAGGCTTAGTCACTATTACGATATAACACAGCTTGTATTAGATACCATCAGTACTAACTATCTCACATCTTATATAATTGACTGAGCTGTACAGGCAATAATTTATAATATTAGTGGGATTTTGACAATTTATTAAACCATTGAGCCGGCGTCCAACGGTGTTAATGTCTAACTTCAACCAATCCACGAAATTGAGCCACCGTCCAACATTGTCTTCAGTGAGTAACTGCCTCACAACCGATACAGTTGAACTCCATTGGTCACGGCTTCTTATTAGAACTCCAGAAAATACCTTTTGAAGCCAGTCATTAGTGAGCACATGATGATTATTATCAGAAAGGTGTTTTTTTGTGGAGATTGTAGTATATTATAAATTTATTGTTCGAATAAAAACTCACCAGATCCTTGATATGATCGTAAATTCCATGATCGTGGACCAGAAACATTTGTATGACTCATTGTACGTTTAGGAGCTGAGAAATTTCCATCATTTGAAATAATTTGTGATTTGTAAATAGCTAGAATATTTGCATTACACACATCATACAATTGCCAAAACACAAATATTTATGCATGCATACAATCAAAGACAGGTAAGCATTGGTAAATACAAACAGTACAAACAAGCACAATGCAAACAAACGCACACACACACACATGTATATACAAACCAGTTGAATAATGAAGAAAAAAAGAAAAAAAATTAAAACAATCTATTAATTTGATAATTCCAACATGTAATGGAAAGTTTTGTGGTGAGAACATAATAATAATAATAATAATAATAATAATAATAATAATAATAATAGTAATAGTAATAATAATAATCATATGCAGTAATTATGAAAGTGTGACTTTTGTTGCCATGATACTAATATGATCAAAACAAAATCTGTAAAAAGAGATACGGAGGATGAAATAGATGAACATCCTAACCAATTATGAAAAATAATAATACTGATGACATAACAACAGTCATCACCTAGGTATGTCGAAAGGGATTAGTAGAATGACATGCACTTATTTTTTTTGTTTATAACCATGAAAGTAATAACCATGGTGGTGATTAACACAATAATAGACAAACTTTAATGAATTTATTAAATCTTAGATATTTCTATGATCGATTTCTGATGAAAATCGGATCATACATGTTTATTAATATGAAACTGAAACAAAAAGGAATTCAATACAATAATTTGTACTTGTAGTATTGATTAAAGGGGTTGGAGATGATATTTTTTTTTATTTCTATTTGTGAGAGAATTCTCCAATGTATATACATATTTTTAACGGTTAGTTACCACCATATGACAACACACATATAAGTTAGGAAATTAATCCGTTTTAACAAACACGCTAGTATAATGTTAGCCTGTCTCACAACAGGTATGATAGTTTGCTTGTAATCAGAAAAGAAAACTTTCGAGAAAAAAGAAAAACCTAACTGATGCATTTATTATTTTAAAACTATAATGTGTTTGTATGTGAGTGTGAGTACACCTTGTTATTGTTTTTACATTCACAATTTTATAGAAAGCATTATGATGTAAAACTTTTGCACCATTAAAATTCCATACATATTGACCGACCTGGTAGATTTAAATGACTTGATTGATTTTTAAATTGATACACTGAACTCATACCAAAAATAACAGATAAATCATCACGATCCGGATCATGATTGTGATTATTACGTTTTTGTAAATCACACATCCTTCGAGTATATGGTGTAGGTGTTATTTCAGTGTATGGAATTGATTGATTATTTTCTGGACTGCTTGTTGAAGAGGGTAAACGTAGTCTCGGTTTATTATTTTCTTCACTAATTATTGATTGTGGTTTTTTAAATATTTTCTGTAAAAATGAGTTTCTTTCCTTTTTAGATAGATTATTAGTTGTGGTCCTAGATAGCATTTCATTCTCTATTGAAACATCAGTCATCATTGAATTTTCCGTTGTATTTGTCGGCGTTGTATTTGATTCATTTTGTATAACTCTGTTAGCTAAATAGATAATTGATTTACATGTTCATGTAAATGAGATAGTACTTATGTAACGACGAAAATAATAATTTTTACAATGTATCGACTGAAGATAATTGTCCCTAGAACGTGAACTTGTTGAAGTAAGTAAACACAATTGGTAGCACTGATATATTCACTCAGAGACTGAATGCTATTAGTTTTAATTCAATTTGGAGTTAACAATGAACGTTACTGACAAATACAACAAAACCATTGTTGTGTTTGATTCTCAATAGATCTCCGGTTGATGTCAAACCATTTTGTAAACTATTTAGTTTAACAAGAAATGTAATTTATTTGTTCACAGCTTTACTACTACTGTTACCACTACTATTGCAGCAAGTAATCCAATATGTAATTACCGTTACCAATGTCCGACTTCAGGTTATATCATAGAATATTAGTCAGTATTCTTGAAATCATTAAACGGATAAGAAAATGTCCCAAACATTGGAAGACATTAGTTTTAAAGGATTGCTCACATTCTTTATTAGTGATGATAAAATTCAGGGATTTGTCATAGTAATTAAGTAGGTGTTACCATCCTGAAATACTTGTTTTTGTATTGTCACCCAAGATGTTTAATACAGCATTTGTAAACTCTAAGACTATATGGAAAGGAGGAGAGATGATCATTTTATGATATTGTGCCGTGAATTGAAAGATCCTTTTATTGAAGCGGTAGCTATTGGTTCTTTTTAAACTGAGTAGAATCCTAAAAATTGTGCGACTCAATGGGTCGACTCATTACAAGTTATCTTGAAATGGAAACCAATAACGATCCTTTGGCAGTTTTTTGTTACATTTTTTGATAGAGCAAGATGTAATCCTTGGTTCATCATAATTGAAGTGGATTATCAGTAAACGCTATTCTTGTTCGTCTATTAATCGACTGTATTATCTTTCTATCTTTGAGTATACGATTTTTTGCTTTGCAGCAATATTGCCCTACTTTTCAATTGCCCAAACTTGACATAAATAAGTAAATAATCAAACAGTTGGAGTCAGTGTAGCAGAATTAGAAAGTTTATGGATTATTTGTAGTTCTTGGTATACCCAAATCTCTCTTAATGTCGGTAGATTTTCTAGAAGAATTCTGAACTCGAAAATTAATTTGAAATAGGGATTTTAATTTATGTACCCTAGCTTACATTCAGTTGAAAATTCTGAGTACCATTATCATCTACTTCAGAATTCAAAGTTTGGATATATTAGATCATTGAGGATTTAAAAGTTAGCTGTTGACGGATACGATTGCTTAATGTTAAGGTTCAACAATTAGGTTTTAACATAATATTATCCACTGAACCATTTTGTTTTCTGTTTTTAAATCTATAAAAAACCCATCTAAATTGAGTATTGAAATTATTCATCAACTGTCTAACAATCTGACGATTCATACTTATACGAATGAGTACGACAAACATAATTGCTTATTTTATAATTTTAACAATTGAATTAATGAGTCGATCTAAGCTAGACAACTATTGAGAACTTTGAAGTACTGTATGACCGTTTCATCTTAGTAAGGGACTCCTCAGCAGTGTGCATCTGTTATCCCACACCCGGGACTCTAACCTAGGACCTGCGGTCTAGCGTGCAAACGCTTAACTTTCAGACCACTGAGCCGGGCATCTGACGGTGTTTGTAATTAATTCAATTTTATGATTATGTTCTGAGTGAATTCCAGAAAAACTTTAAAGTCATTAACATAAGTTTGAATAAAGGAAAATAGTGAAGGCAATTTTGAATGTAAACAAAAGATTAGACAGCAATTGGCGTAAAGTATGCATTGAGTTGAAAGTGGAAAGAATCCTTCATTTTTCTTCCTTAACTCTATGAAATTCTCTTCCTGTCCACACTTTTAAAGATGTTAAGATGGCCATAGTTGCTTCGTTTATTTTATTTCTTCCTCCAGACAAATGAAAGACTAAACTATCTTGATAATGCAGGTGATAATATTAACTTTGTTGATGATTCAATTTAGTGACTTATCTTCATATTCAGAGTTATTGATCCATTTGAATGAGGAAGTAGAACGGAGAATGATACAATCGCAAACTAATACGTAGAAGTTCACTAAAAAATGTGTTGAAGCACCATGATGAACTTCAGTAGGTTTTTTCAGTTGAAGAAGTGTCTGTAAATTTCGTCATTATTCCAGGAAAAGTTCAGAATCAAATTAACTGTTCAATCTATTCAGTGAGGATCTCTTACACAAATACCTAAAATAGATATTCGAAAAAAATCCAACTCACGGTTGTTTTGATTAGATAGATCAGCTTGTCTACCTGTAACCACAACACTATTATGATTACTATTATTATTAATACTGGCATTATTGTAGACTGTAAATGGAGTTTTTTGGTTGGACCAGTATACTTCCTGATGATCTTTTAGATGGTAATTATTTTTTATTAAATTAGGCATATAATTATTGATTCTATTCGGTAATGCAATGTGATTAACTAATGGTGTACTGATTCGAACTTCTTTAAACACTGGAATTTCATTCTCTTGTCTGATCTTCATTTGTCTTCCGTCTATCACATCTTCTGGATTGTCATCTACTGTAATTTCTTCTTGTATTATACCCGTTGGTCTGTTGTTTAAACTAAGAAATCTCTTATAATTACTATGATTATTTAAAACACTTCTAGTCATTATCTGTGAAGCTGATTCACTAGATGATGAATGACTTTCCAAATCAAATTGATTATTAATATTAAGAGCATTCGGGAAACAATAACGACAATTTGTATTGTGACAACTGCGTTTTAATCTAATTGTATGTGAATTATAATTTACACGAGACAATGGTGCGTGAAGACGAGGGTGAAGTACATTTCGATCATGATCTACTTTACTGTAGATTTCTGAATCGTAAAGATTATTTCTTGTTGGATTATGTTGATAAGGATTTGAATAGAGTTCATGATTCTCTATGTACTGACTCGGTTTCATTTCTTCACAAAGTTTCGCATTCACTTTCTTTTTTTAAATTAGATGCAGATAGCTTGTTTTATACACAGATACTACTTGATCAGTTGCTGAAATAAACAGAAGAAAAAAGATAAAAATAGGACTGTAATATAAAGAAAACATGTTACATCATACACACAAATCTCTTTATCATCTTGAAGAGAGCGAAACAAAAATTTGGGGCACAATAATATGAAGTAAATTATTTCGCTAGATACTCATCAACTGCTTACAACCTATTTAATATTTTAAAATCAAAATTGTTACGTATATGGATCATATTCCTTTTAAATCACCTTCATATTAAAAAAAATATGTTGATTTCTATGGTTATTTCGATTTTATTGGTATTATTGGTACCCTACTTGAAGCTCAGAGAATGCGATAGTAACGAAATCATCCATTAGGTCAACCAGTCTTCTCCAATGTACTACTGTCGAATGTATAAACACTTAAATTTATTTAAGCAACTAGACTGGTATATATATATATATATATATATATATATATATCTGCCACTCGCTGATTATGTTGATGATTTCTCATCATGTTAAATAGGTATTTTCGAAGTTTTCTTGATATTTTTAAGTATACTTTCATCATGAGCTAATATCATTGAAGGAACTTTTAAAAACAACGACAAGCATATGTAACAGTTTTAAGATCTTTGACAGTATAAACCAATGATCTTATCATAATCATTCTGGCATGTAATTGTTTTAGAAAGTTGTTAAATTTGAAGATAGTTCCTCTCATATTATTCATTAAGATTTAAGGTTTAAACGGAAAAACTACACACTATACAGGTGGACTATTTAAAGATTAGTGTAGATATTTCCCACATCAACATAAACGTCTACAATGTTATGACTAAAAGTAATCTGCTGAAGTATATATAGTTATGAACACACTGAGCTTAAAGTTTCATTTCTAAAATCATCATACAAAATAGTAATTCACCTTATAAAAGATATGAATGAGATGTAGCTTTTAGAACTGAGTATCATAGTCTTACAACTACATATTTGATATTAAATATATCTTCAATACAAATCAACGAAACAAATAGATCAATACAGATATTCTAAAGAAATCATGCGATTAAGTTGTTCGAGAGAAGGTAGACTGTAAAACCTTCCAAACGTATACTATATATCTATATACTTCGATAGATATCACATGTGAATAATTAACGACTCATTTATTACTCAAGTAGAAATAAATCAGAATATTTAACTCCAAAATATTGTATAGTTGAAATCATGTGTCAATTGAGGCCAGAACACCATCGAAAACCCGGATGCATTGGACTGCCGTTTCGTCCTGTTGTGGGACTCCTCAGAACTGCGCATCCACGATCCCACCTCGTTAGATTCCAACCCAGGACCTATCAGTTTCGCGCGCGAGCGCTTAACCTCTAGACCACTGAGCCGGCCGGTATCCAACGGTGTTAATTTCTAACTTCAACCAATTCACGAAATTTAACAACCGTCCACTATTGTCTTCAGTGAGTTTCTATCTCACAATAGACCTGGTTGAACTCTACTGGTCACTGCTCAGTGGTCTATTGGTTAGGCGCTCGCGCGCTCATGCTTTCAGGTTTTCCATGGTGGTCTAGCTTCAATTGACTCATGCTTTTAATTATGAAAATATTGAAATCTCCACAAAACCCCTTCTGATTAAGAAATCACTGTGTACATGCAGAATTATTATCATTTCGACACATTAAATCATTTGTTTAATGCACTAACTAATACGACTTTTCCATTTATTCATGAGTCTAATTCATTGGATTTGTAAATACTTTTATTTTTATACAGTTGAGAAAAAAGACTGGAATTGATTAATCTCTGCTAGCATATATTTATTGTGAATGGACTGACAACTCAACACAACAAGCTGATGAGTCTCAAGTAGATAGTCCTAAAATTTCCACTGATAATCACAATCCACTGACATTACCATTTTTCTCGACGAATCATGATAATGAACATTAAATAAACATATTTGTCAACAACAAATAGTCAGTTCCAGTCTTTATTGTCATCGGTGTTAATATATATGACCATATTACCTATTACCATCACAATGGAGAATAAAATTGATCAGAATGGGAGTTTGTGGAGAATGTAGTGTATCAAAGCATTGACGGTTTATGAAATATAGTCATATAACATTAAAAGTACTTATTAATTGCATCACATAACAGCATTTTCAACTTACCAGTTTTGTAATTGACCAATTCTTCTCAGGATTCCTGGACACCATGAAGATTTGTTCATTTGACCACCACTGCTAATAATGCTATTGGTACTACTACTGATTCTTTGCTCATTACTAAAAGAAAATTCCACTATATAATAATAAGAAAATAGTTCTCTCCGAATGGGTATTTTTCAACTTTATATATCACGGTTGCTAGTGCGAATTCCAGGAAAAAATATTCATCAGTTGTATGATTTGTTTTTCATCTAATTGTGTTCCTTTTTGTTTCCGTCTTGATAATACAATGTTTGTCAGTTAAATAAGTAGTTAGTATGTATAGCATAGATGAAAAAAGGATCAACCGAAGAGATAGATAAGGATATAAAGACAACCAGACAGGAAGTGAGAATATTACAAAACCAAGAGGACGATTCAATGTATTTGTTTCACTATTCAATATGCTCCAATTAATTGACAAACTTTATGTATTTGTTGTTGAGTTGTTTAAATAATATGAATATGGATACAGATTGATATGTCTGCACACAAATATGTTCATGTATAAGTTAATTTGGATTAATAGTGCTAAATTGTTTAGCACATTTTAATTACTTTTATGAATACGATTAAGTATATCCAATAAAAATTGACAATTATAATAAATCCTATGATAATTGGTTGAAAAAACTCCTTATTAAACTAAGAATAATTTTTATAAAATTTATTTTGACTGTTCTATTTTTAGACTGAGATCGAAGTTCTCAGGTTTGAGTCCTGAGTACCGGATCGTGAATACATACTGCTGAGGAATCTCCTCTACTGGGACGAAACGGTGGTTTCCAATCTTTCAATAGTTGCCTAGTTTAGATCAACTCATGATATACACATATACACATAAGTAGTCAAATGGAAATAAAATAGTTCGATGAATGTAATAAGAGAATGGTGTAGCAACAAGAATAGCAAGTAAAGACGATAATGATAATGACAAAAATGAAAGTTAAAATCACGAGTCAATTGAAGCTAGATCACCATGGAAAACCTGAAAGCACTGGACGGCCGTTTCGTCCTATTATGGGACTCCTCAGCAGTGCGCATCCACGAACCCGCTCTCACGAGATTCGAACCCAGGACCTACCAGTCACGAGCCGAAGCCCTTAACCGATAGACAAACAGGGGATAAAAATTCCAAAGTTATTTGTAAATAAGATAAGGATATGAAAATCACACTTCATGATAATGATGTTAAATTAGACAACTTTTTGATGTAACACATAAGTCGAAAAAAGATGTGTGATACAGTATATATATGTGGCAACCTTATCTATTGAAGTTAAATTGTTTTTAAGCATAAGATTATCAAATACACATTTGAAATATGTTTTAGTCTGACTTCACTGTATGCTGTTCAATGAATGAATGAATGTTATATTTAGAGGAATTATACATATTTTGCAGTACCATTGTTAAGTACATTATCAACAGATAATCTTCTCTTATTGTCAGTTTACTGAATTTACTTTATAATGTGAAAATCTATTTAAAATTCAGAATAAACGACTTAATTGTGATCTATAATTTGTTGCTTTTATCCCGTTTGATCTAGATATATAGTGATAAATGTATGTTTCAAAGAAACTTCAGAGTGCTCAAAATGTCGAACGTCACACTTCACAAACTACCAGTTGAATAAATCTGTTATATTCTGACGAGAATTATGAATGGTAACTCTTGGGTACTATTTATGGATATATTTTTTATACAATTATTAAGTAGCTAAACTATGCACATTTATGCTCCTCTTGTTATAAGCTTTATTTCAACCCATAGACTATTATTATACGATTTACAATTCCTGAGTTATGCCCAGTCTATTAATTAGTCTCGCAAATTCACAGCCACATTTGGCTGAATATTGTACAAATGTTGTTTCTATTTTATGGCAATTTGGTTGGCATGTAAATTCAGTATGTTTGAAATATAATGATTCATACTGCAGAGGCTGTTATTGGTGTTCTGGACTTAACTGGCTGGCCTAGGAAAGAAGCAGGACCAACAAGTACTCTATCCTGCTCGCACGGGTTTTATACGTCATTGGTTGGATCGGTAAGTCTCTGTTCCCTGATTGGTGGTATCGTTACGTTATATATCAATAGGGCACAAGGCCAAAAGTCATAACACTATCTTTGCATCTGAGTTAGTAATCTTGGCAAATTTCATGAATTCCATGAGATCATATAGACTAGGTGATCACAAAGAACTTTCAGTTGTTGAATTATTCAGATTAATTTAACAACTGGTACAAAGACGATTCATTTTGCAGCTAAGATGATTAGAAAGTAAATTAAAATGAGGACAGTAACATACAAGCTGACAGGAAGAAGTGAAGAATGCATTAGTACAGTCAGTCAGTTACAACGTAGAACTTCGTACGTATGTACATCAGTTCGAGTTGCCATACCACATTAGTACGGAGATGCAGTTGTCGATTCAAATCCCATAGTGGTAGAAGTAGTAGGAGTATAATCAGAAATCCAAAAGATTAGGGTTTGAAGAAATTATTGAAGGAGTATAGTACAAAGAAATAAATTTAGAAAGAGAAAAAAGATGAAGACATTAAGAGTTCAGAAGATTAGAAGTTGGTAGAACACAAAGAGTGTATGCACCTTCGCCATTGCAAACGATTTTGAGCCATCTCATTCAAGGTCTCTAACCATCGGTTGCTATCATCTCGCGAATCCCAACCAGGTAGTCTACACCTGCCAACATGGCTCAGTTCAATTGTCAGTGATTTCATTGATTTGTGCCACGTTTTGGTCTGGCCACCCCTAGCTTTCTTCCAACCTACTCCTACACCATGAAACATCGCACGTCGGGGCAGTCGGTGGTTGGGCATACGTAACACATATCCCAGCCATCTCAACTGATGAAGTTTCACTACTTCATCAATTTATTTGCCATCCTTACCTAGTACTCGTTTCCTAACAACTGCATTACTTACCCGGTGATCCCAGGATATACGAGCAATGCTTCGAAGACACCTGTGATCAAATACTAGTAGCCTACGAATATCCTCTACTCTTATTGGCCATGTTTCACTGCCAGAAAGTAGGACGGAGCGAACTGCTGCACAGTAAACCCGTCTTTTGGTTGCTAGACGGATATCTCGCCTACGCCATAAATGACGCAAGTTGGTAAAAGCTAGACGAGCCTTCTGTATCCGTGCTGAGATTTCGTCACATACCAGACCACAAGGGCTGATGAGACTCCCAAGATAAGTGAAGTGGTCTACACGCTCAACTACTTCACTCCCTATCATTAGTTCAGGTGTCGCCGCAACCCAATCCTGAAGTAACATTTTGCACTTCGATGGAGAGAATCGCATCCCGAACATGCCTCCATAGTTGCTTATAGTGGTCAGAAGACTTTGCATGTTGCCAGCGTCCTCACCAAGTAAAACTATGTCGTCGGTGTATTCTAAGTCGACAAGTGATTCTCCCGGTAAAAGTTCAACTCCAGGAGATTGAGATAATGAAAGTGACATCTCTAAAAGAATGTCAATGACAAAGTTAAACAAGAATGGGGAGAGTGGACAGCCCTGACGAACACCACTTGAGGTAACCAATTCTGATGACAGTTCGCCATAGGCTCTAACTCGACCAGTTGTGTTCGATTAGAGAGCCTTTATGAGGTTAATGTACTTCTTTGGTACTCCTTTCACTGACAAACATTGCCATAGAACCTCATGATCAACGGAGTCAAATGCCGCCTTAAGGTCAAGAAATACTACTTTTGTTGGACGTCTGAATGTATGTCTATGTTCTAGGACCTGACGTAGAGTGAATATCTGGTCTATGCAACCACGTCCAGGTCGAAAACCAGCCTGGTTTTCTCTAGTCTGCTCTTCATGAGCTTTGGTTAGGCGACCTAGTATTATTGAAGCTAATATTTTAGACACTATATTAGTCAAACTGATCCCTCTGTGATTGTCACAGGAGGACTTTTGTCCTTTCTTATAGACTGGCACAATCAGTGATTGGGACCAGTCAGATGGAATTACGTCCAGTTCCCAGATTCTACCTAAGAACTCAGTTAATCTCACTGCTAGTACTGGACCACCATCCTTAAAAATCTCAGGGGTCAACCTGTCAGGGCCTGCGGCTCTCCCTCGCTTTAGATTTCCTATAGCTTTTTCAACCTCGTAGAGGGTTGGAGGACTTACATCAATTTGCCATTCAGGACGACTGGGGATCGTGGGTAATTGAAGTGTGGCTGAAGGCCAGTTGAACTGATTCCTAAAGTGTTCTGCCCATCGATCCAATCTCTTGGATTGAGAATGAATGAGATGCCCATCTTTATCTAAGATGGTTTCACTGATACTTGGGTTTCTAATGCTGGTTTCTTTGATAAGTCTGAATAGCTGCCAACTGTTACCTATTGCCGCTGCCTTTTCCATCTCTCTTGCTTTCGCTACCCACCACTATTCACGATCATTGCGTAGGCTTCTTATTAGCCTTCGCTTAAGTTGACTTCGCTCTTCGTTATGTTCAGAGCCAGGTGGGATGAGTTTTCGAGCATCTATCAGTGCGGTAGATGCTGCCGAGATCCATTGTTTCTTCCTAACGTTATGGCTTACCTTACTAGCGGATATCACTGCTGTTTCAAAAGCTTTTCGGATGTCATTCCACGCTGCCTCGGGATGGGCATCACTTACATGGCTGCCTAACTGTTTTTCTAGTTTTTCCTGTAATATATTCTTAGCTTGCTTATCATTGAGTAGAACCCTTAGAGGCTTCCCTGCAGTGTCTTTCCTACGTCCAGTAAGACACAGACAGATACGTGCTCGCACTAGAGCATGACCTGAATCTAAACATGTGCTCCAGAATGAGCGACAGTCTTCTATCGAGCCCCTCTATCGGTGGCTGATAGCGATGTGATCTAATTGGGTCCAACGTTGGGACGAATTCGGGGGTCGCCATGTCAAAAGATGTTTTTCCTTATGCTTAAAGTTAGTATTTGCAAGAAATAGGCGGCTATCTGAGCATAACTGCAACAGACGATTGCCATTATCTGTTCTTCGAGCCATGGTACCATAAGATCCACCCAGGTGTCTTTCCCTTTCACTTAGTTTACCTACTTGAGCATTAAAGTCACCTGCCACTATTACTACATCAGAACGCCTAGCTTTTCGGAGGTCAGAAAGTTTCCTGTAAAACTCATCTTTTATGTCGTCTGAGCTGCAGTCAGTGGGAAAGTAGGCAGAGACGACGAAGAGGCAACGACGAGTTTCCTTATCTTTCCGAGTCCTTACTGATCCGTTTAGTCGGACAGCGCATAGATGACTGTCTACTGGGATCCAGTCTAAAAGAGCTAGTTCTGCCCTAGGAATTAATGCTATACCTACTCCAGCGAGGCCACGGGAAGCAGCATCAGTGCTTCCAGATACAGGAAGTGTGTATCGAGATGGTTCTTATTTTGATTGGGTGAGATCAAATGAATGACACTACTCGGATCTTGTATGCGCGTCTCGGAGACGCAGCACACATCGATGGTGTAAGATTCTAGAGTCCTATCTAAGGAAGCCTGTTGTCCTATTTGGCACAATGTTCGCACATTAAGAGTTCCTACATGTAGTTTAGAGCGTGGTTTCAGGAGACCAGGAATAACGTTCCGTGTACTCGAATCGTTTGCCCTAGCGGTGCGAGGTGATAAAAGGACGTGGGAAGGGTTAGTCGTGGAGATAACAGAGTTATTAGGAGTAGGAAGGATTTGAAAGTGACCAACTTGGACTCGTGTGCATTTACGGGTATGAGAGCTAATATCACTTCCCAGCTGCCCACACTGTGGAAGGGTATTTCTTGAGGGATCTGAAAAAGAAGTTGGATTAGTATTGGTCTTAACGACCTGGGAGCGTGACCCCAGTGCCCAAGGGACAACTGCTTGAGGCCGGTCACGCACGGCCATTTTGTGGGGAATTTTTGACGTGTTAGCTCCGTTCTTCAAAGGACCTTACCGCCGGAGACGGAAATCCGTGGGATAAGATGAGGTGTTCATTTTTAGGGTCGACCTTTTCTAACCCCAACCCTCCTTGTGGGAAGGCAGCTACGCTGTCATGCTGGTTGTCTGAAGGAAACACCTTACTGCCGTCACACCTCTGTACAGTCAGCAGTAAGACTTCGTCTTCGGACCTTGGGATTGCTGCTTTTAGTCTTACCGCTCTTCAACCGACCTGTCTGGCATGGAAGGACCTTGAGGAACGATTGTTCCAGCCAGTATAGCTTGATTGGTTCATCACGATACGCAAGCCCGACCACCACGTCAAGGTAGCAGCAACGGTCGGGCATGAATGAACTGATTCATTTTCTGAGTCATTAAATTAATTGTCTGCTAAATAATTTTAATTGATTGTTAGAAACGTTATGTTGAGTGGCACACAACCAGTCGTACCGACCAAGTTGCATCCACTTTCTCTTTTCATCAAAATTTTGAGTTAAATGAGATTTCTGATTTATCTTCTTCCAGCTCATTTAATTTTCTTGAATTGTATTTTAAATGGTAATATTTTCAAAGCAGTCAAAATCGATTCCTATTTCTTGGTTTTCATCATGTAAATTTTCTCTTTTATTGTGGTGATATGAGGTGCAAAATTGTGGACCGGAATATGCATGTTAGACGTTGAGTGATTAATAGTAAACAAGGAATTGACTGTTTCTTTGCGTATTGCTTCTATATTTACTTCAAATTGTTAGTTATTAAGTATAGTTTGTACTTTAATTTGGAATAGCATATACATTCAGTCAGAAGCGGTATTATATCCGCTTTTCTAATTTCAGATGATGTTATAGCATGGGTTTACATTTAAAGGGTAGTAATACAGTTTAAAAGGTTGAATCACGAAAAAGGTTGATGAAGGGAACTCATAAACAAAACGACCTTTTATATATACATATGTAAACATCATAATAAGTCAGTTAAAAAGTTATATGAAAAAGGATTTAAACAAACATTTTATGGTAATTCAGTGCGAAATACGAAAGTAATACACAGTAGGAATGATAAAATAGGTTAGAATAGTTATAAAAAGTGAAAAGAACAAAATCCAAAGTGAACATCACTTAACAGTTGTAATAAAAGGCTTATGAAATGATGTAGACAATGTTCTTGACCTTCAGCATTGTAGGTCTCAACTTCGCTGATTTTTGTTTTGGACAACTTTAATCAGTAGTCCTCACTTAAGATGTATGTCACAAAACCAAATACATGAAAAATAACTTGATTACTGATTTTTTAGAAATTATTTATAAACCTGTACATTAGTCTTACTGATTTCAGTAGTCATCTACATATAGGTCGCTTATTTTAAAAGCGATAACTAATTACAAGAAAGAAAGAAGGAATAATTATGAGAACAGAAAACAGTTACTGTATTAAAAGAACATCATTTTCTTGTTCAAAATACGGTTTATTTATTCCGAACAAATAATACATTGAATATCGAGAGTATAATTTGTAACATCTTTTTAAACTGTCTCCTAAAAAAAGGGGTAAACATATACATCCTATATTAGCACAATCATTATCAATTTTATGTGTATTACATTTGCTCTTTCCATCATTTCTACTTTTTATAACCTTATTGAAAGTTTCTTGAGTAAATTCAAAGTAAGATAAAAACAACAACTCAAATTGACAATAATTTTAACTTTCGATAATGCAATGAGAAGACGAAGTTTATTAGAATTATGTAATATATTTGCGCAATACATTTTGAACAATCTGATCACACATATACTTGTTAATACAAACATTTAGTTGAAATTGGTCATAAGGTTAACATCAAGTCAGCATTTGTAGTGTTCTACAAAAGCCTTCAAGGATGTATACTAAGGTTTATTGAAGCCTTGGCTATACGAAAATTGAAACTCCTTTATGTATTCAAAAACAATTTGCTCTTACCCTTTACCTACCCTGGTAATGCTGATTTATTATTCAGAATGGTCATCATATTGTTGTTGTGTACTTTATTTATTTTCTTTATATAGGGATTTTCATGAATACAGCTTAGTATAAAATGTAACGGTTACAATACTTGACATCTGTAAAAACGTCACCTCTAATACCATTTCGTGAGGAAACCGAAGCTTGAAGGTATCACCTTTAATTAACAAACATTTGATACGTTTGAAGATGAGTGTGTGAAATTAGGAAAGCTCAGACGGGTATGGTAGTTTCTTCTAGAAACACTATATATTCCTCATCTACTCCTTATTAATATTTATTTTCCCTTAAAACACTATTATTATTTTTCGTGATTTTTGTGTGATGATATGCAACATAATAATGAAACGCCAGTTTTCAAATATAACAATTAGTTAAGTATCAGTTAAACATTAAACAATGTATCGTGACCATATTTCGTGGAAAAATAAACACCACATAACTGGCTGGAACTTATAATCCTTTTTACAAAATCCTCTTGAAATTACTTCAAAGGATTTCAGTGCAATGCGTAAACGCTTTGTTATGAAATTGTGTGAACTATTTGCTAATTATTTTAAAAATAAGGGTATATCTATGTGGGTAACATGAATTAAATACAGGTAATAAACTTGCTTCAAATACGGCCATCAATTCGAAGATCAAAATACGTTACTTGCCTTTTATGTCAATGATTTATAGTTTAATTATTTTAAAGTAGCTTTGCTGTATTTATTAAGTATTAAGTGATTGATAAGTATAACACTTTTCATATCAGAGCTATGATACACTCTTGAAAGTGATGGAGATAAAGCGCAGATATATAACTTGGATCCTCAAAAGTATTCTGGTGTAAACATTCAGCAGTGGTTTTATGAAAAAATTGGTTATTAATAAATCCAAGCTCATGTGCACCATTGGTTTGGAATCAGGGTTTTCCAACTCCCCTAGGTGGACTCGCCGTGTCCACCAAACCTGTTAAAACGCTTTTCGTCCACTCAATTTTGTAAACAACACCCCCGCCACGAGAAGGTAAGTAAGTAAGATAAGTAAGTAGGACTTCCCTGGCAGAGGCTATATACGCGTGGCCATGTGAGAGTATCTTGAGAGGGAGAGCGGACTCTCCCCACTCTCGGCCGTACCAGGGCATTTGGGGGCATAATAGGAGACAGTAGAATAATTATTTTGATAAGTCTAAGGTGTTGAAGGAATTCAGTAGTAAGAGTTTAATAATTATTTAGAACTCATTTGCCATTAATAACGTTCTTTGGATGAGATTGACATGGTATCATATATTCAAACAATAAAATATTTAAGTTAGCATATAGAGTGAGTTTTCTCTTTTTGAAAGCTTGGGCAAAATTTTAAACCGAAAGACATCGTTTGGATTGTCGACAGTGACAAAAAATAATCGTACAAAGATTCTTCGAGTATTTCAGAAAAACATCAACATTCGTTTTCATATGATTTTTCATCGTAATTATAACATATGTAGGCACCGTTTTCCAGTTGAGTGGTCAGAAAAATACCTAATATCAGGACTCAGTGGCCGAGTGGATAACGCGATGGCGTTTGAAGCGAGGGTACTGGGTTCGAGTCCCAGAGTGAACATCAACTCTGAGATGCAGGTACATCCAGCTGACGAGTCCCAAATAGGACGAAACGCGCTTTGTACTGGATTCCACTGCTAGCCACTATCCATCCATCTCTGCTTACCATGCTTGTGAATTAAGGCTATATTGAGGCAATACGCACAGTATGCACATATGCCAATTAGAGACTGACCAGTTGCAGTCCTAAACGTCAATGGGAATATTCAAACAAACAATACTGAATGAATCTAATATTTTTAAGTTGTATTTCTACCTAATACTGGTATGAGAGTGGTAATGCTTCAAAGGTTTTGTGCATAAACTAACTGAGTTGTAATAAATAAGACAATCGTTCATTAATCAACTGGTATCTTAATCAATAGACAATATATTCATTCTAATGAAAAGCTGTTTCACTAAATGTTAGAAATTTTATCTGTACTCGTTTATCATTATCCTGGAACGATAAACTATAATCAAAATATCCTTGTAGAGACCAGTTATACGATAATTTATTATATCCTGAAATACAACTCCGTAGTAATTTCATCATGGTATGAGTTAATAAGTTTTCAAGATATAAAAAAACAAATGTGAACATAATGAACACCATTTGTAATTTTCGACCTGTATTCACCAATATAGGCCAGAAATTAGTGCAACTATTCAATGTGTTCTGATCTTAAGCGATTCTCACGAATGAATTGAAAACAATTTTTAAAAAAAGTGACCTTTTTTGTCTTAGATGGTTCTTCATAGGAAGCAGGTGATGAACAAATCACTAATATAGGTCATTTACCAGTTGTTGGATAAATATTTTTCCACTTAGATTTCAATGTATACTGCTAAAAGAAGATTACGTCGTATAAATGTCAAGCTGTAAACTATACGAATTTGTTAATCTGACTTCTTTAAATTCAATTATGAACATCTTTTTATAATATGAATCAAAACACTTTTATGTACTTTTATGCTAGTCGAAAAAAAGCCATTTGTCAGTAATGATTTCTTTGAACAAAATTAAACAAGCATATCAAGGTAATTTTCTGAATACTTAGGGAGTAATTTCCATTAATAAAACTGGTTTCCGTCAAGGAATCATGTAAATATCAGAAGGTGTTTTATGGATATTATAGTAATTTCAATAGTTGAGGTCATGAGCCACTGCTGAGGAGTCCCACAATAGGACAAAACGGCCGTCCAGTGAATCCAGGTTTTCCATGGTGGTCTAGCTTCAATTGACTCACGATCTCAACTATTGGAATCATGTAACATTAGAAAACAAAGGATACTTCTTTCATTTAAGACTTTAATACTTCTTAACAGTACAATTCAGTTAGTACTTATAGGTTATAACATAGGATATTAGATCCTTATACACTGATGAATATATCAATAAATCATTGCATAAGGAAACACAATGTTTCTTTTTTTCATCCTCAGTCAGTTTGAGGTATATTGTATGTGAATTATTCTCTCGATTCGTAAATTAATATAATCTAAGTATTCATTGACCAAATACTTGTGAATAAGATAATATTCTGTATTGTATAAAAGCATTTTGCAGAGCAATATACAAGCAAATAAATAATGAAAATAATAACATTCTTCTCTACCTTCTAAATGAACTAAAATTAAACCCATTTCACAAGCCGATGGCCATCTGGACTCACTAGTTAAGTGGAAGGCGTTAAAAGCGAACGGTACTGAGTTTGAGTGCCGAGGTGAACGTCAACTCTGGGATACAGGCACATTCAAGTGGTGAGTTCTAAATAGGGCAAAATGTGTGTCCTGGGTTTCATGCATGCCACCATCAACCTCTACTTGGAACTTGGAAAAAAATTTAAGGTAATTTCAACGATAAAATTTTCAGTAGTTCCATATACATTTTCATAGTAAATATGTTAGAGTTATTCACCGAATCTTCGATAAGTTTATAATTATAAATAAAATACACAGAAATTAAATACAATAACCCATACTCACATGTTGGCTCTTTACTAGGATACGTTCTTTGTTGATAAGAATTGACACTGGCCAAACATTGTGTATGATGCATTTTTCAATTGATATGAATTGAGGATTATGGCATAGCAATGTCCCAAACAACATAGATAAATAAAAACGATAGAATGAGATGAACTGACTAAAACATATATATATATATATAGTGAGAGTGGGCGAGTCCGTGATATGATAATCACTTGAGCCCACTTACTTGTATTCTTATGCATAGAAATATGCCAAAATTACTTGTAGTTATAGTAGTAGTACTTATAGTGGTTGAAATAGATGGAATATGTATTTATTATACAGTAAGATGAAGTAAGAACTATTCCCTTGTCTTAGTTCAAGTGCTGACTAACACGTTAGGTTACATGTGTTTTTTCTTAACTTTTTTTTTCTTCATTTTCCTCTTATTCTCAGTTATATTTACATTTTATTTCTCATTGATATCCTCTATTTTCCCAGTTATCACTTTTAATATCATCGTTTCATGTTAAGTTTAGATCATTTGACAAACCAAATGATAAGTTACATGTAACTAATGAAGATTAAGCAAGAATGAAGCCTAAGATCTATGCATTTTTGATTATTGATTATCAATTTTTGGTTTTACTACTTGTGATTAACATGACAATGATGCTGAGGATAGTGAAAACAATGTAAGTACTTGTAATTTTTTAATTTGGCAAACATAATAATATTAATTATGATTACATACATATATATATATATAGTTCACATGACGTAATTGTTATATAGTGATAAATTTTTGTTAAATTGATTTACATGATATGAAACTGCATAGTTTTCTAGTCATGTTAGATTACAAAAGCTAAATAAGTAGTATCAGAGTTACTACTTGGTAATTTCTATCGATTAATTGAGTAATTAACTCATGATAAACTGATACTTTCTACTGAATATGATTGATCAACTCTTAATATGCTAGTGTTAATTGACTGACGAATTGTAAAATAAGTTTTATGTTATATTCTTAGTGGTTTGTTTGACAAAATAATAAACAATAAAAAGTCGAAGACAATTGAATATTGTGGATTGACTGACAATGGAACACAAAATGAAATATATATACTTCGGTTGAATATATTATTTCTGAAATGTCCTCAGAAAAGTGCTGTGTCCCGATAATAATAATAGTGAATGGTAACTTTGGGATACATTTATGGACCAATACTATGCATATAGTTTTTATCGTTTAATCGCTAAATAACTGAGCTAATCATATTCATGCCCCCCTTATTATGAGCTTTATTTTGAACTATAAACTATTGTTATATGATTTATCATTCTTGAATTATGCCCTGTCTATCACTTGCTATCTCCCTTATTCACAGCCACATTTGGCTGAATATTGTACAAATGTTGTTTCTATTTTATGGCAATTTGGTTGGCATGTAAATTCAGTATGTTTGAAATATAATGATTCATACTGCAGAGGCTGTTATTGGTGTTCCGGACTTAACTGGCTGGACTAGGCAGAAAACAGGACTGACAAGTACGCTAGACTGTTTGTACGAATTTCGTGTTTCATCAGTCCGATCGATAATTCGCTGCTCTCTGATTGGCGGTATTATCACGTTATACATTAACAGGGCGTCCAGGCAGTCACAAGTTATAACAAAAAGATTCTACAATATTCAGACAAAAGGTTTAGGATTGATGCATTTTAAAGGATTTCACTTCTTGTGGTCAATAAAGCTTTTATTACTGATGATTATCGTTGGAATTCTTTCTGAAATAAGTTTTATTTTGTCAGTTGGAAACTGTTTATGTATGTGTGTAAAGTAAGTGTACCCACATATGCATCTGTCTGTTTGTCAGTTCCAGTGAGCGAAGGTACATTGACCGAAGTCAGCAGTTGTCTTCATCGCGCATACGAGAATACAATCTAGCTTATATCTGAGGATATGAGAGAGAAAACATTCGACCATAAAGCATTTAGTTGACAGTTAATACTAAGTTACTTCTTTTTCTAAAAGTCATTTACAAAATTCACTCGCATTTACCTAGATTTCATAATTTCTAACCTAGAACATTTGTACGTTTGATTATGTTTGAAATAGGATCTGAATTCTATGTTCAGAAGAACTGTACATCGTTTTTGTCTTTAACTTGACATTGGCCTATCATTAGCAATGTTGCCATTATTATTTGCCTAATGGGATACGATATGTGTCCCTAAATTTGTAGCTCATTTGCTTCTTCATGTTTGATATGCATGGATTATTTAACAACGTTCCATTCATTTAGTGAGTGAATATTGCATGTAAAAGAAGAATTTTTATTGAGGATTTTGTCATAATCTCTAAATTTAATTTTATATACTTTTTCATCCAGAAAGCTGAGAAGCTCTATGCTAGCATGTTCACAAAAAACATTTGTAGGTAGCATTAGACGATTTAAATGAGGTTCCGGGTGTACGGCATATTTATGTATGTACGGCAACTATCCTACAACCGATATCGATTGTGATTAATTTTAGCTAATCTCTTTTATAAGCATTTAATAGACAATGTTATTTGAACAGTAGCAATTCTCATATTTCTTTGTACCGTTATGATCACTAGATCACATGACAGATTCTAGCTAAAATGTTGATTACTTAAAAATCACTCGATGATTCACTCTCCTCCCATCCTAGTATTAACTTTTGCTTTGCCTTGATGAGCCCTTATGCAATTTGACTATAAATTTGGTTACGTATTTGCTCACATATACTTATTCTCCTTTCCGCTTCAAATTCGCTTGATGTGCTTATTGCTTTTTGATATGCGCTATGCGCTAATAAACTGTAGCTGCCTTCTGATTTTAAACACCGTTGAGATTTATATTTTGACGGTTATCAAGGTGATCGATTAACGAAACAGAAACCACTACAATGCATATATCATTTCATTGAGAAAATATTAAATGACAGTTTATTTAATAAGCAATGATTATGTCTGAAGTTACGATAAGAAGACTGAAATAAATGACTTTTGATTTCGTGCAAAAATACAAAAAAAGGAACGTTAACGAAAGTTTCATTACTGTAATTTATGAGAAAAAAAAAGTATTTAAAAGTTTAAACATACCTTCCTGGAGTACTGTGTTGTTGTACTTGATAAGATCGTTGAAATGATGAACTTGTACTTAAATATTGTTGTGTTTCCATATTTGGTGATCGTCTTGGTACTGAATGACTTGGTGAAATTAGATTTCTGGAATCATTTATATTTTCAATACGATGATGTCTTTCATCAACTAAACTCATTGCACGTCTAAGATTAGCTAATTCTTCTCTTGCCGTTTGTAAATCATTTTCAAGTTTTTTTTCACGTCTAAAAGAGTCATGATTATTTTCAAGACGAACTGAAACAGCAGATTGTGCCTTAAACAAAGAATAAAATTTTAAAAAATAGGGTTAAAAGTATAAACATGGTAATTGAATTTCAAAAAAGTGGATGAAAGTGTACTTTTCATATATGGTTATGTAAAAAATTGAATAAAGATCTTTATTTTTACTTGTAGTCATTATAAAAACTTTTGTACATTCGAGAAGACAAATTGTATATTGAGATCTGGTTTATACCTTATTAGCGGCGCTCAATTACAAAACAATTATTACAAGGTTTGATATATACAATCAACAAATTCGGGAATGGGGCAATAACAAAATAAAAATATTGATTGAAAATAAGGTTTTACCATAAATTCGCTAAAGTGGGAACTAGAGCTGATCAACTCTGACTATGTTCATGGACGTTATTAAGGTAATGGTGTAAACGAAATTTTTTCCGCCTCGATTATAAAAGGGTCATGAAAGCAGTTGAATGTTTTTTATTTTTCAGTGTATCTGCAGCTATAATGAAAAGAAGTACTTCTAAAAACCGACTGAGAAAATAATACCATTGTATTTAGTAGTAAATAACTTTGAAATTCTGCCATGAAATTGTGACTGATAAAGCTCTATAATGACGGGGTAGAAATATTTATCATCGTTGGTATTGGACTTCCCTTGTGCTTCAATACGGATGGACTGAACTTAAAAATCTGAATGACTGAATTCGAATGCAAAACATCTATCATATATCTACACGGGAAGTTAGAAATCTATTTACTAAATAAAAGTTTACGCTAGTTTTATGTAGAAAACATTAGTATCAGATGTCCACTTCACGTCAAAATTCTACCAAAAACACTTATCTTGTCGCTAAAATTAAAGTGAACAAATATACAATAGACATACGAACTAAGATACTAAGTTAGAGTCCCGGAGTGAACATCAACTCTGGGATGCAGGTACATCTACCTGACGAGTCTCAAGTTCGACGAAACGCGCGTCCTGGATTTCACCGCTGGACATCATCCATTTTTCCTCATAAATAAAATATGAGTTTCGGAGTGATATAATACACTTCTTTTGTTTTAAACTTGAGCGTTAATCGGTATGTAACGTTACTCAAAATGGAATATAAATATGCTAAGGGAAATTGCTGTAAGATATAATACACTACTTATAAGTAGTTCTAAATGAAATGTCAAATTTAAGAGATAGCTGTTTTCCTATGAATGCATATATTTCTACGTCAACCAAACACCACATCAAGCTACATTTAGGTATTTAATTGCTAGTCAGTGGTATAATAAACGCCAGTTATGATGTTTTACCTCTACCTTTGTGATTATTGAGGATGTAGTATTTAAAAAAGGTAAAGCCCACATAGTGATCATTTACGGAATTAGAGGGACGAGACTAGATAGAACCAATATACAGTGGATGGTATAAACGAAACAAATTGTTTTCTAACATGTTTGTGTTTATTTCATATAAATAGTTTGGTTTAACAGCAGGAGAATCTAAACCATCCGACTATTTTAGTTTGTAATTTCTGTCAAATAAGTTTCCCGTTTGAATTTTAGTTAATTTTAATATGTTGATTGCGGAGTTATGAAGTCAGTCAAATTTCCTGAGACTGTTCTTCGTTAACGTGAAAAAAAACATTCCTTGTACAAAAATATGAATAATAATAATAATTTATTCATGCTTCAATCGGGTTGATTCAAATTTATTTTACGACTTTTAAACCAATGAATAAATCAATCCTAAACCGCTTTTCTTCAAGAAAATACCTTATCTATATGTGCATTTAACTAGAGAGAAAAAGATTTACAAGTTCATTTCAAACTATACAATAGCCTAACTTGGCAGTCATGTATAAAATATGAGGTGCCTGTATTAGGACAAGTGTAAATATCGATAGAAGTGACTAAGTTTAGGGGGTAATATCGATTTTATGAAAGAAACATAACAATAATGATTAATTAAAGACATAATTATTTAATGTTTTCACTGTAAATGAATGGGTACGTGCTTTAGTATTTTAGAATATAGTCATAATCACCAAACTATATAGTTACGGAAATGAGCAGATACAATTTGGTGGTGCTCTGAATAAGTGAAACCCAATAGACATTAGCTGGACAGAAAAGATTAGCTTCGTGAAAAGTTCTGTTGTAATCTGATAATGTGGAAGAAACTGATTCACACACTCTGGGAGTTTCTCTGGTGCTACCCAAAGAAGCACCAAAAGCACTTATAGTAGAAGGATCCCGTTAATCCAGAATCATCAATGCATCCGTCAAAACAAGTAAGGAGGGGATCACAATGAATGTTATCCACTATTATGCGCCTTTACTCGAACTCTACCAGTCGAGTGAGAGCTTATGGCGAACTGTCATATGATTTTACAACCTCAAGTGGTGTCCGTCAAGGCTGTCCACTATCCCCATTTTTGTTTAACTTCATTATAGACCTGTTGCTGAAAATAACACTCTCTTCGACTGAATTTACAGGAATTGATCTCCTACCAGGGGGACCACTAAGCGACTTAGAATAAGCAGATGACATAGTCCTGTTTGGTGAAGACGCTGACAAAATGCAGAGTCTTCTGTTGGAACTCAGTAATAATGCCAGGATGTTTGGGATGCGATTCTCCCCATCCAAATGTAAATTGTTACTACAGGACTGGCCTGCGTCAACACCCGAACTAAGGATAGGGAGTGAAGTAGTCGAACGCGTCGACAGCTTCACTTATCTTGGAAGTCTGATCATCCCTAATGGGTTAGTGTCTGACGAAATCTCAGCACGGATTCAAAAAGCTCGTTTGGCTTTTGCCAACTTACGTCACCTATGGCGAAGACGAGATATCCGTCTATCAATTAAAGGACGAGTATACTGAGCATCCCCGATCGTTGCTGCTACCTTGACGTGGTGGTCGGGCTTGCCTATCGTGATGAAGCAATCGAGCTATGCTGGCTGGAACAGTCGTTCCTCGAGGTCCTACCATGCCAGACAGGTCGGTTGAAGAGCGGTGAGACTAAAAGCAGCAAACCCAAGGTCCGAAGGCGAAGTCGTACTGCTGACTGTACAGAGGTGTGAAGGCAGTAAGGTGTTTCCTTCAGACAACCAGCATGACAGCGATGCTGCCTTCCCACAAGGAGGGGTGGGGTTAGAAAAGGTCGACCCTAAAAATGCACACCTCGCCTTATCCCACGGATGTCCGTCTCCGGCGGTAAGGTTTTTTTTTTGCAGAACGGAGCTAACACAAAAACTACCCACAAAAAGGTCGTGTGTGACCGACCTCAAGCAGTTGTCCCTTGGGCACTGGGGTCACGCTCTCAGGTCATTAAGACCACTCCTAACCCAATTTCCTTTTCAGGTACCTCTAGAAGAATCCTTCCACGGTGTGGGCAACCGGGAAGTGATAACTGCCCTCATACCTCTAACCTCTAACAGACCACTGTATTCATAATCAATCTCCTTCTTCACTTCCTACTATTCCTTCTACCTTGACTTTCAACACTAAACTTCCTCTCTCGGTTTCCTCCTCAAGTGTCACCATGGCCAACGATTCTAGTGCGCGAAACGCTGTCCCAGGTCTACTAAAACCTCGCTCCAAACTACACATTGGAGCCTTCAACGTACGTACCCTAAGTCAAATCGGTCAACAGGCCTCCTTAGCTAAAACTCTAGAATCTCGTACCATTGATGTATGCTGTGTCTCCGAAACACGCATACAGGATCCCAGTGTGGTCATTCACTTGACCTCACCTCGCCAAAATGGACAGCCGACGAAATACACCCTCCGTGTATCTGGCGACCCGTTGGCTAGTTCTCGCGGACTTGCAGGTGTAGGCATAGCACTAAGTACAAGGGCAGAACAGGCACTACTAGAATGGATCCCCGTTAACAGTCGCCTGTGTGCTGTCCGGCTAAATGGCTCCGTAAGAACTCGGAAGGATAGGGACACACGTCGTTGCCTTTTCGTCGTTTCTGCCTACGCTCCCACTGACTGCAGCCATGATGAAGTAAAAGATGACTTTTACAGAAAACTCTCTGAGCTTCTTCAGAAAGCTAAGCGCTCAGACATAGTAGTCGTAGCGGGTGACTTTAATGCCCAGGTAGGCAGCTTAAATCAAACAAAAAGACATCTAGGTGGGTGTTTTAGTATTCCGGCTCAACGAACCGATAATGGGGATCGTCTGTTGCAACTATGCTCAGACAATCGTTTATTTTTAGCAAGCACTAATTTTAAACATAAGGAGAGACATCGTCTAACATGGCGACCACCTGCACCAAACCAACGATGGACTCAAATAGACCATATTATCATCAGTCATCGTTGGAGAGGCTCAATAGAAGATTGTCGCTCGTATTGGAATACTTGTTTAGACTCTGATCACGCTTTAATACGAGCGCGCATTTGTCTGCGCCTCAATGGACGCAGGAAAAGTACACTAAGAAGACCCATTAGGATTGAACTGGAGGACGAGAAAGCCAAATGCGAATTCCAGAAACAACTGAGTTCACATCTAGGCAGTTCTGTAAACGAGACTGACCCAGATGCTGCTTGGAAAGACACACGAACAGCTGTGGAAACGGCAGTAACATCTATTAGTCATTTAAACCATAGTGCTCCAAAAAACCAGTGGATTTCCTCTAAGTCTATTTCACTGATGGATTCGCGTAAACTCATCCCATCAGACTCTGAACATGACGAAGAGCGTAAACAAATTAGATCTAGGTTAACTAAAAGCCTAAGGAACGATCGTGAGCAGTGGTGGGCAACGAAAGCAAAAGAGATGGAAAAGGCAGCGGCTGTAGGCAACACCAAGCAACTATTCAGACTAATAAAAGAAACCGGAATTAAGAAGTCAAGTGTGAGTGAGACAATCTCGGAAAAAAACGGAACCCTTATCTGCTCTCAACCTAAACGTTTAGAACGATGGGCGGAACACTTTAAGGAGCAGTTTAGCTGGCCTTCAGCTACTGCACAACTGCCCACTATTCCCAGAAAACCTGAATGGAACATTGAAGTAGGCCCCTCGACCCTACTTGAAGTTCAAAAGGCTATAGGTAATCTGAAACGAGGAAGAGCAGCTGGTCCTGATGGATTGGTTCCAGAGGTTTTTAAATACGGTGGTCCAATTTTAGCGATTAGGTTGACTAATATTCTGGCAAAAATCTGGGAGACGGATGTAATCCCATCCGACTGGTCACAATCACTGATTGTCCCAATATATAAAAAGGGGTCATTGTTGATTTGTTGATTTATCTGAGTTTTCACTATCGTTTTAGACAAATTCATGTAAAAGTCTGCATGTTTTTGTCCAGAACACCAATCAAAAAAGAATCTAATTAAGTATCTAAACAGTAGTAAAATTTAAGGGCAACAAAACAAGCTGTTAGTTTATTGTAGATTCTTACTGCCATTTATATTGTCTAAATAGGTAATGAAAATCTAACGACTAAATCATTTAACCTAGAGAACATAGTACCTTCAAAGATAGACACGTTTCAAAGAATCATGATCACTTGGTTATTGTATTATATCTGATATCACATATGTTGATATTGCATCATTTTCATTAAATACACCGAAAAATATATCTACTTCATAATCATTTGTATTCAAATGTGGTATGAGGTCGTGAAAGTAAATGTGATTGGTCACTGAATGTGGGCAACCAGGAAATTGACTGCTTGTAATGTGTACAATAATGTCTAGTATTACTCTGGGTCTTTATTTTTGGTTGTGAATCGGGTACCTGATATAACATGAACTAGACTGTTTATGGAGGATCGTTTGAGTATCCAGCCTAGAGCTGTTATAAACTCGGTCACCTACACCAATCTTATTATCATATTAATGTAGTCTACCACAGAAAGGAAAATGTATTTATTACCCATTTTTAATCAAAATGGTTATTTTATTGACATAATTAATGTAGAATACTGCTTGGATATCAGTTGAATGACCAATAGAAAAATGATTTAATTGTATTTTTACAAACCCTAAAACATCCATTCCATTTGAAGTATTTTATAAAGAAGAAATTTATAATTTATAATTAAGACAAAACAAAAACAGAGGTGATTCATTCGATTCAATATTTTGGTGTAGTTCAATATGTCATTCAGATTTATAAGGAAGTCTGTGTTATCATGCAAATGAACATACGAATAGGTGTATCTGTATGGGTATGTGTGGCCATATTAGTTGCCTGTATATCGAAATACAATAATAATACTGATAAATGCATGTTACATTTTGACTATAAAATGAAGACTTTGATTGTGTATTCGGCCATCTTTTGTTTACTTTGGTTTGAGCGTTTTTGGTCAATCTTTTTGTGTTCTTTTATGATGACTACAGTAACAACCATGGATAGGAGTCTTAACCTCAAGATTATTACTGTCAAAACTTAAGGATCTTATATTTATGCGATGATGTTTGCATGCTATCATATGGTGGTTTTAAATGCAACGTAAGGTACTTGATCTTTACACTCAGTGATTACTGTACGGTAAGTACTATAATACATAGTTCTGATAATCCTCGTCTTCTTATTATACTATAGAAACTATAATATTTGTCTATTCCTTAATGGTGATGGGATTCTTTCGACCAAGTTACAGTAGGACCACTAGTGTAAACAAATTACCATAGGATACACAATACTTCAATGTCAGGTAGTTGGATACAATGGGTAGGGAATTCTATCGGATCTAGGTTTAGTTCTGATTGGTGCTCGTCTGCAATCACCAGGGTACTGATGTTTCATATATACACCTCGAACATGTATTAATTGAATTCACAGAGGAGTTTACACTAAGAGATTCGGGTCACCAGTGAACTTCTTTGTCGTAACTAGTGTCATGATCTTCTAATTATTTGTCTCTCATCAAGAACAATCTATTACATCATAAAATAAATTCATGTTGCTTCATTTATTTGAACATACTAACTAGAAATGAAAAAGAATAAGCACAAAATAGGATATAATAACCAACATATATTAGAATTGTAGTTTGTTGTTCTACTCAATTTCCATTGTGAACTTTAGATCATCGAAGACGTTGTTAAGAAAATTATAGGTATAACTTTTTAATGATAATTAATGTGACTTCGATAAAATGAATCAACATTTTTGGCTTGATCATTGTTAAAATTGAGGCTTTAACTCTCGACATTAATGCGCTAGCAGTAAATCCTGATATTGGTGATCCCATTGGTGTTCCTTTCATTTGTTCGTAAATTTTAATGTTGAATTAAAAATATGTTGTTAGACATACATCGATGAATTCTAGTAAACTATAACTTACAAGCTCTGTGTACGTTATAAGATTTATATCACTCAAAAGAAGCTGGATAAAGTGTCTTCTGTTAACTTTGGTTAAATTGAGCTGAGTAAGGCTGTAGCATCAAATGATATTATCAATTCACCGTTGTTGATTTTAAATTTTAAAATCTTATCCAAAAATTGTATGGAAGATTTAACGGAATGATCGAATGAATCCACCAAATGTCCAAATATTTTTGAATTTTCTATTGATAAATTTTATATTGTGGTTCTAGGAAGTGATACAATTGAGTGCAGTGGGACATTTGGTTTGTGTAGATATGGCTTACCATCACTGATCTTGTTTGTATATCTTTCCTGCACTGAAATGTTTTTTAAAGTCTAGGAAACTGGTTGTTCAGCATTTTGACTGGATTATTGTCCATCAATCTGTACACGTTTTCATTCTCAATTAGCTCCTAGGTTTTCCTGGTATTTTCTCTTAGCCTTTAGTCCGCCAGAAGGAAGAGATAAAAATGTGTAACCATTACATAATAGACTCATCAAAGATTGCTCTTATATCAAAGACTAACTTCTTTGTGGCTGATATCCGTCATAGGTTAAGCTTAGCTGGAGTGCTATTAAAAACTAATGAAAACTGGGTGAATATATTGTCCTAATATGAGACTTCTCAGCAGTACGTATCCTCTCTTTTCACGAAATTTATCTCTCCCTTAAGTGACCTTTTCAGAGTAACTAGTTAATCTGTATTTACACATCTAAACTAGTGGATTGGTTATAAGTAAGTTGAGACGATATTTTATGTTTGTGTAAGACTATTGCAGCCTGGTCAACAACATTCGATAAACACTAAGAGATAAACAAACATGACATTGTTTACTACTCAGCGAAAAATTGGTGTGCATATCTCGATCCTACAGTTTAGTCTTGCGCTGGACAGCTCAGAGATAACTTCTCGGACTGCGATGCCGGATGATGCAAGTTGAAGTCCTACAGATGTGCCTTTCTGATTAGTTAATACTATTTTGTCATGAAGAATGGTATGACTGGAGTGGTAACAATTTTTTTTCTATTTTGAAGATTTTATGTTGTTTTGCTGAAAGAATAATGAGCAGCTATTCCATGACACAGCTTACCAACTCTTTATGAAATGCACGTTTTCTACATTTATGCATTATGTACTTGATTGATAACGCCTTCTAATTCAACTACTTTGTAACTACATGCCTTATTTCTGTGCTACAAGTCAATGTGATAATAATTGTAAAAGTCTAAAAGAATATCTCTGGAAAAACATCAAAGTGGTTATTTGAAAAAACCGATTTTTATGCTTACGTCTGTGGGTCCACAATCAGGATCAATAGTTAAATGAATTTGATTGAATTTTCGAGGAGCAACGGGTGGACGTTGTTTCAATGTTGTAGTAAATACGGACTGATGTCGTGGAGATGTTGAAAAAGAATTAAATTTACTGGTACTGGTACTTTTTCCAAAATTATCTATTCGATCTGAATAAAAAGTTGAATGTTTGTGATAATTCGAGTGTAAAGAATCATTAAAATTATGTGCGTCAGTATTGTAACCAGTGACAGAAGCAGATCTACTACTCGGAGTATATCGATTATCTGGATAAACTTCGTCATGAAACAATTGTTTCCGTGGTGTTTGCGAAGAATAATATGGTTTTGAATTATAATGTGTATTAGATGGAGGCGGAAGACCAGCGGCCATATTCATACTTGTTAAACGTAATTCTTCCAATAAACGATCAAGTTCTTGTGTTCCGGCCATGATGTTAAGATAACGTGCTGCTTCGACTAAATCTTCTGTTGGATAGGAAGTTTGTACAAGCTCTAGATATATCGTATATTTGAAAAAAAGAAAGATGTTTTATTCTCAAAATAAATATTCACTGTTCAATTGATTGAATTTGTTGTGGATAGATTTATTTATAGAAAATGTCTATGTATTGAAATTTGATGATATTCACAGTAAAATTAATAAAATGTGACTCCATGATACTGCAAAATGTCAGGTCATTAGCTAATAATATGTTACATGAAAGTTACATATTGTAACAAAACAGGTTAACTGTACAAGATAAATGTCTGAGTTAGTTAAGATATGCTTAGGCAAATACTTAATTTGAATACATTGTTAAGGGTAAATATGGTGAACTAAGGATATGTTTTTTCTAGTTGTAAGTAGACTGATCATTAGGTAATTAAATATTAACTGGATCATTATGGTAGACAGCGGTGATGTGAATTACAGAACTTAATTAATATTTAAATCACATCTTGGTTTAACACAATAAATTCAAACAAATATGTTTGTGTTCATTTTATTAACATGAGAAGAATAAACAAAAGTTGACCTGATGAATAGTAACTTAAGGAAAAAATTAAGCTTTCGTAGAATTGATGAAGTTCATAGCTGGTACTAACCAGTGGAGAGTTAACGATCGAACGTACGTCACCGTTTTGATTTCATGACAATGAAAACAAATAAGCATTTTAGATAATTTCTATATTCAATTACTTTTTAAATCTCGTCAGTTAGTGAGGGTCAACATAAAACTAGGAATATATGCACGTTAGTTTGTGGAATATTCAACACTATCAATTATCATCTTTTTAAGTATATACATGCATAACATCATATTCTGTGTCACGATCAAGTTTGCTTGTACAAGTCATTATATTTTTAAACCCAGTTAATATTAAATTAGCTATTTTAATAAATACTCAAGATTTATACTATGAATCTCAACTTTGATTTTTTTTTAAAATACAGTGCACATGGTTAATGAACTATGATGAGATGAAATGTTGTAGTTTCCCGTTATTGTCGCTAAGGATCGCAAACCATTAGTCTCTATCGGCATATAAGTATCCTAAACGAAATAACTAGATAATTTCATTTATTTGGAAGTTTTCAATAAGGTTGAAGTGTCCAGCAGAAGAATGCAACAGATGTGTTCGTTCCATTTTGAGCTCGTTAGATGGGTAAACAAACAACTCAGTGTTGAAGTTCATACTGAAACTAAGGGTCATCACCTTTCTTTTCATACGCCAATAAATTATCGATTAGGCTCCAGATAGTTACTACCCTACCTAAGCTTGGTAAATATTTATGTCTAAATGACTTTATCAAAGTAATCCATTCCAGATACACATGTGACAACAGAAATTAATACTTTTCAGTCCTTAATAATAACAATGAGAAAATGTAAAAGCCTTCAAATGAAGTTCGGGCACGTTATAAAAGTCAGCGAGTATCTGGATTTTGTAGATTACGCTCTTTGTAAAATTAAACAAATTAGACTAATTCTAACTATCTCTTTTAACGAAGGATTTCAAAAATATTAAAGGTAGATAGGAGAATTATTACGATGAAATTAGAGACTGAATTTAGAAAGTACTTTATAGGGTCATAATATTGAGAGTCTTATATATCTGGTAAAGATCCTATGAATAACAGTGGTTATTCATAGATGTTTGTCTGTTATGGGGAAAGTTATGCTCATGATAGATAAAGCTCGTACAGCGTCAAAGTTCTAGTCAAACATAACATTGGTCACTACTCAGTGATTAATCAGCCGTGCGCATCTCAGTCCTACAAGAGGTCTGTCATGCCCCTATTAGCTCAGTGGTCACTTTGGCTGTCGCGAACTTGTTACCTTGAGGGAGCCTCGTTTCCCTTAATATTTGAAGTGTGCCGTTCTGGCCAGTACCAACTAGCACAAAACCTAGATCCAGTATTTCCTGTCGACTATTTCTAACTACGTAATATAATTATGACCAATATCAATCAAACCATGTTCTTTTGATATTATCAGATGAAAGAGCAAATGATGTAGACTATGGGTTACAAGAGACTCACTAGATACATAAATGAAAAATTTATAGTAATGATTGCAATAATAATGGCATCAACGTACAGTAATACGACATCGAAACTGAATGAGAGATTATCACAATAGAGCGTGGTACAATATCGGTGATGAAAATGTTTGTTCAAAAAGTAATGAATTAGTGAAGGAAAATACCAAAACAAGAAAAAATCTTATCAAACACCCTTAAAATTGATTAGAAATTCGCCTTGAGATGAATATTTGTATATAAAACCGTTCTAGCTACATTCATGATAAATTTATTTAGGAAGGGGCAACCGAAACATGTCATCTTTATTTCTATAAGGTTTCAAATAGTCTGTGAATTGAAATCCATTGCTTTGGTCCCGTTGTCTTACTTTGAGTATCTTCGTGAAGGTTATTATTCTACGTGTTTTACTACTCAACCAATAATACTTATTTCGCTCCACCAATCTCTAAATTCTTGTTTTGTGTAAATGACATAAAGTTGGCAGTCGGCCAGATGTCCAAATAATAATTTCTAAATAGTTCACGTTAATGACAAAATTGTTACTTAATCATAGCGAATTTACACTCCCCCTCCTAGCTTATGTCTATGAACAACGTTTATTCTATTCATATAAATTATGATCTAAGTTACATAGACTTCCTAAATAGCAAGAAATTTCTATGAACAAGTAGTAACTACCATTCATATTTGGTTATGAGATTAACAGTCTGATTTTTGTGAACAGAAATTTGTCGCGAGAGTGGATCTTATAATTAACAACAAGATGAATGATAATGGATTCACTAAACCGGTCGCAGACGAAATATTTAATTTAAATTTCTAATATCATCTCATCACTGTCATTATGTTGAAAAAAAGAAATAGCAATCGGTATTAATCTTAATTTTAAGTATTTATGCCTACTAACTTCAATTATCTCATATTAGATAATGTGTACCATGATGGTCAGCCATTTGGACTAGTGGATAAATGGCAACCTGACAGATAGAAGTCAAATAGAGTAAATACACTTGTTTTGCAGGAAGCTAAAAGTAACCCGAATAAGTCAGTGGTAATGTCTCTAACCGTGACACGATTCAGAATCTAATGTGAGGCATCAGTCCCTTGCTAATGGATATTAACGTACCGTGAAACTTAGTTCCACTGGGTTCTGTTAGTGAACTTTAACTATTTATTAACACATAATTACCAACACAATTTCGGATCAGTTGAAAAAATCAGTACAATGCAACGTTGAATTCGATGAGAACTAAAATTCAGACACTATGACTTTGGTAACTATAAAGTAGCCAATTAATGTTGATACATCACTTTTATTGTTTCATAAACCGTCTTGTCATATCTATCAATTTATATTTCGTTTACAAATGAAAAAAAACAGTACGAAGATATTCTTTTTTACTAATTTACTGAATTATTATAATCTAGTCCCTGTAGTTCACATAAAATATAAAGATGAAGACAGCTAGTACAGCAGCAGAGTCTGCAGCAGTAGATCTCAACATACACAAGGCTAAAACCAACATTCTCAAATACAACACGCAGAACACCAACCAAACCAATCACATCTGATGGAGAAACTATGGAGGAGAAGGAAACGTTCACATACCCAGGCAACATCATCGATGAACAAGGAGAATCTGATGCAGATATGAAGCCTAGGCTTGGCAAAGCAAGGACAGTATTCCTATAACTGAACAACATATAGAACTCAAAACAACTGTCTGTCAACCAATATCAATGTCAGAATCTTCAATTCGAACGTCAAGTCAGTTGATTCTATTGTATGGAGCTGAAACTTGCAGAACTACCACAACCATCATCGAAAAGTACAAGTATTTATAAACAATTATTTTCACATTTTACTCAATGTCCGTTGACCGGATACCATCAACATCAGCATACTGTGAAAGGGAACAAACCAGTTTCCATCTGAAGATGAAATTAGGAAAAAATGTTGGAGGTGGATAGGAAACACATTGACGAAATCATCAAACTGCATTACGAGGCAAGCGCCAACTTGGAATTCCGAATGGAAACGGAGAAGAGGAATATCAAAGAACACACTGTGTCGGGAGCGGGTAACAAACATCAAAATAATGACTAGAAACTGGATGATAGGAGGTATGACAGAGGTGAATGTAGAATGTTGGTAGGTGGCCTATGGTTGTCCATGTGGGATAATAGGCATTATATACATATATATAATGGGAAGGTAAGGGGAGTTTGACTAAATTCTTATTGTCTTATTACATATGAATGAAAACGGAAGATAAGAAGACCATGGAAAACACTGTATCGGGAACCGGAAACAAACATCAAAAGAATGATTAGAAACTGGAGATAACTGGAAAGTAGAACGAATGTTAGACAGAGTTAGATTTAAAACCCTTCTAACTGGCTTATACTCCTCCATGATATGAAGTAACAGGTGTAAATTAGTAAATAGTCTATGTACTTCATTTTGACAAAACTTTGAATTTAAATTATTATACATTTTTGTTTTCATTCATTTACATGTGTGTTCACTAAATATTTAAATAAGTAAACTTCTTTTTCTTTCTCTCTTTCTTTCTTCCTCTTTTTTACGTAACTAACTAGATAATGTCTGAATTATATTTTTTTTTAAATGTAAAATATTCATAACAAATTTTACATTGATTTTTTTTTGTTGCTTTTTCGATAGTTACAAGAAATATTATTGATTAATCGGTTTTGTTTTGTCTCTTTAAAAAAAATTTTAAAAAAAAATATTTCACTTTTTATCTAACTCAATAATCAATTTATTATTATTCTATATTGAGTTGATTGATGAAATTCAATTTGATACCTAAATAGAATTGAGTTAGTTATTAAGACAATAATAATAAATAACTGCAGTAATGATGAAGGTTTGTTTTATTTCAGAAAGGGTTTTTTTGTGGATATTATGATAATTTTAATAGTTGAGATTATGAGTCAATTGAAGTTAGATCACTATAGGAAATCTGAAAGTACTGGATGGCCATTTTGTTCTATTATGCTGAGGAGTCCTATAGTAGGACGAAACGGTCTATGAAAAATATACAATAAATATTTCACAGCACTGAAAAACAAAGCTTTTATTTATGAAACTATTGATTTCAGTATAGGCGTTACTTTTAAATGAATCAATATCAAATAACCTATTGTGTCATTGAATAGAAATAATAAAGAGAATTCAGCGAAGTAAACTTTCTTTTTGATGAAATCATTTGTATTAATAGGTGTATGGTTAGTATATATTTATAGAAGGATAGGAAAGATTGCATCATAAAGTGATACGAGATTTTAATTATCAAATGAGGTGATACAATAATCAGGCGGCTAGATAAGAATAAAAGGATGAAAATAATTTACGGGTCAAAATTATGAAAGATAAACAAAATGGTCATAATAATAACTGGATAATAATCATGAATAATTGTTAAAGGATAATAATAATAATAATAAGTGATTACGGCTTACAAATACAAAACACTAATTTAGAAAAAAAACAAGACCTGAAACACTACAGAAGGAAATTAGGATCAAAGGAAGGATGAGAGGTTGGATGTATCGTCTTTGCACTCAGAGTTCGAGCTTGAATTGGTGGATCATCAATGCTACAGCAGTGCATAAGTTTTCGATTCGACCTCGCTTCAATCTAGTTGCTTTGATTGTGTAGATTATTTTAAAAGAAGACTCCTTCGGAGTGGCGTGTTCTGTGTTCATTAGATGCTCATGTATTGAGCTGGTAAATGTTTTGCATTCTTCTTTTAAAAACCACGCCGGGTATTGTACTGAGATACGTTTAGGAAGTGATCTTTCTGTAGACATGTATTTACTACACAACTATAAATACGAATGCAGAGCTTAAGTAAATAATTTCTTTGGAAAGAAAATTTTCTTCGCTAAATTCTCTATTTTTACTCAATATAAATTTAAATCAAATATAATTACAGAATTAATTGTCCTGATAGTTTAGATCCAATTATTCCCTGTCATATAGTTCGTATATATTTTATGAACTGTAGAATTTCTAACAGCGATACCGAGTGAGATGAGTTCAATTCCAATAAGAATCATTTCTATCAAGATTCAAGATGTAATTTCTTGAATCTTACCAATTAGAACTAACTCTTAGTCAAGCATTGCTATTTACCGATTTCATTTTAAACACTGGACATCACAAAGAAAATGTAATTTAATGATAATCAATTTGGTAGATAGAATTTAGTCATCATTTAAGACTAGACATCATGACTCTGGTGATCACCTATGGTGAAATAATAATCGATCAATGGACTTGTAGTCTCTCTGACCTTATAGTTTATAAAAATCTCTAAGCTTATAAGGTCAAACTATTTCCAATCTTCATTAACATTGATTAATTATTCACAGCTTACTCAAATGAATTGAGAAAAAAAGTGAAAATTACTTGAATAGTTACACTGAACAATTGTAATGTTCAACGTCTTAGGTAGATAGATATTTTTAATAAGATTAGAATATTATATAGTTGAGATCATGAGTCAACTGAAGCTAGACCACCAAGGAAAATCTGGAAGCACCAGACAGCCGTTTCATCTTATTGTGAGACTTTTCAGCAGTGCGTATCCACAATACCGCCTCGCGAGATTCGAACCCAGGACCTACCAGTCTCGCACCAGAGCACTTGACTGATAGACCACTGAGTTGGCCAGCATCCAACGGTGTTAATGTCTAACTACTGCTGGCAATGTCTTTATTTCTTCTAAAGCTACCCACAGATATATTCTGCTAACAAGTTACTGTAGTGCATCCTAACTTGGCGGATGGAAAAAAATTAAGTGAAAGTTGGAGATTGAAATACAATCCTTAGTTAAAATTCTTCTTTCATGTGCAATATTCACTAGTTAAATGGACGGGAGATTGCCAGATGTGTACATATTAAACACAGAAGCAAATGGAATACAAATTTATGTACACATTCCCTATACTTTTTTCTAAAGGTTGAGTCCTGACGAGTCTCAAACTATAACAAAATACCTGTTCAGTGCTACCTGATTTTCGATAGTTCCACAATCTATGTCAGTCCTCGCTGAAAATCATCTTTAGGTCATGACCGACTCGATTATCCAAGTCGATAACTGTTAAATACCGCAGCCATTCCTGATACATATGTGTCTCCCATTATTCACAGTTGTGTACACCGCAAATAACATGAACTTAACAAAAGACATTATTCATCTACGAGTCAAGATCAGACTAAAAACCACACGAAATAGTGAAGTTTCGGAAGAGTGTTTTAACATATTGGAGGGTTTTGAACCGATTGTTTTATCCAAGTAGACATTGTCAACTATTAAACTTTTCATAAATCTTCGCTTTTAGTCGCTTCGTTTGAATGTAATTTGCATTTGGCCAAAAATTGAATAAAGTATTTAGGCTTAATTCTAAAAATAACCAGTACTTTATCCGTAACCTGCGTTTTCCAAATTTCCTTTTAACTAATTCATCGCTATACAGCATGTCAATTTAAACGAATAATTAATTTGTCAGTAAGTTCATTGATCATGAGATCCTCAGCATACTAATTATTCCTAAAAAGCAGATAGTAGCAAGTGCGAATTCAGTAGTAATATAGATATTTGTGTATCAGGCTACATTCACATTACTTCTACTTCATTTAAGGGAATAGTGAAACTTTACAACCACTCAAACTGAAAATAGATATAGAGAGAATTTGAAATCCATGCAGTTATTGAATACTGAGTGCATTATCTATGAGCTTAAGACTAAGATAAACAATCTGTAACTTTAAACTACCTATTTTAGGAATAACCATTTAAAATACAGTTTTCATTATTAAGGCACTACAAAAAGATAGAAATATGATCGAGTACTATACACACCTTTTCTACTTTTATGGTTATTATAATTGTTTAGCGGTAAAATTGTAGAAATAACTAGATCCAGTATACGTAACTAATCTATGTACTCCATCAGTGGAACATAAGTAAAACAAGTTAGTATTCGTAAAAAAATGCGTCAGATTACATTAACGATATATGTATATCACTTGGGAGAAAAAAACACTGGATTTATACCAAAGTATGCAGGATCGGACATTTTAGTTAAAGTTTAGAGTGTGTGTGTGCACGCCCGTTTAGCTTGTGCACTTTGTATTCTTTTATTTAGAACAGTAATTTATCGATTGAACTTACTGAATTTTGTGTGTACGTAACAAAACACACTGGACCAATGTTATTCGCCCAAAATTAATATTTTTAGTGGAGGTAAAGAGCTTTCTCCTAGTAAACGTTTTACCTATTATTTAACTAAAGATCAATACTATTTACTGTGGGAACTTCACTTGAAACTTCTTAAGATCGATTCGAACAATAATACTAATTAAAAACACTTTGTTCCATTGAATACAGTAATATGAATTCAACAAGAAGGAAAGTGTGCAATGAGTTTCTTGTAATAAGGTTCTCTTTTCATAGACCTTCAATCTTTTCGTAATAATAACGGTTTAATAATAAACAATTTTTTCGTCTAAATAGAACAACCGAGATAAAATACAACATAAAAGTCAACTTACAAAGTTTCTAGGTAATTTATTAACTCTGAAACTGTCGTAAGCCAGGTCAAATTATCAAAATATTGATAGCCTTATTTACTAATGAAATACACTTCACAAATTATCTGTTGTTTTGGTGAAATATTCCTGCTAACGTTTTTGGCAAGGATCCAGATGGCTTTATCGTGAAGCTCAAAGTTTTCATTTGGGGAAACATATTTAAAAACCTACTTCATTTCTAAGCTAGTTTATACAAAACCTCAACGACCTAGTTGTATGTTACTGATTGTCATCTCAGGTTACTGGAACCACCAGGTCCCTTACCATCTGCAAATGAATGATCAGCAAGTAATGACCAATATCATGCTTGTCTAGTCCTTTGATGGTGATAGAAATCTACCTATCAATTTACAATATGACCGCTGGTGTAGGCGACTGTGTTGAGGTATAAGTTGGTGGAGGGTGGTGAGGTGCAGTCTTAGACTATGAAGCTTGGTGACATGGGTTTGAATCTTGCAGGAAGTATTGATATTTTCAAAGTGACAAGTACTCCCACCTGATAAGCGACAACTAGCATGAAACCTGGGTACGGGTTTTTTTTGCCGACCACTATCAACCGCCTAACAAAAAAACATTGTTTTTCAAATAAGTTGACTAGTCCCTCTCATTGTAAGTTGGTTGGTTTTAATCATTGACCAGTTGTCAGCTATGTTTTACTTCTTACATATCAACTATTTTCAGTTTAAAGCTGACAGTTGGTGAAAACAACTTATAAATGAAGAGAATATTCCCCATGAATCCTTAAACCAATGTTATTTACTGTCACGCTTCGGCATTAACTGGCAGTGGACATTATTAAACACTGATCTTGTTGCATAAAAGTGACGATATATAAACAATAAAGTATCAGAAAAACCAGGTATATAACTCAGTACATTATATTTGTTATTTGCAGTAGTTTAAGCTTGCGGTATATGTAAATTGTGTTCATACACCAAGTTATTGATTATTTAGTACCAGATACTATTCAGTTTAATTTATTCAAAATCTGATCTTTGATCAGTGTAAATGGAATCATAAAAATCAGTACGTTTAATATCAACTAAACCTTTATCTGCCATGAATATTTACTCTCTCTTCTTGAACCGAGTCACTTCGATTTGTGTGGCGAAATCATCAAAATAGTAATGTCGGTTTTGTTCACTCATAACAATGTATACAGTTGAAATAATGATTTTCCCTAACTTTTATAAACTGTTGAATATGGAAGCTAAGGGGGATATATAGAAGAAATCTTCAATCCGAAGTTTCATTGCAGTATCTCTCGTTGATAAAAGGTGAAAATGTTTGTTGACTCAATCAACTTAAGATTTCGAGATTTATACTGTATATTAGTTTCCTATGTTTAGGTACATGTGATTTAATGGGTGTGGACTAGTGAGAAGTCATAAACAACGATAAAACAACTGTTGATTTGCCCGTAAATACTTTCTAAATGCAATTCATTCATATCGAAAACTAAAATCAAACTATATAATCTGTTAACGGTATAATGGTTTAAAAGGATAAGCATATTAGTCTAATAGAGTATTTCATAGGAAGCGATAAGAGAATGGGAGATTACTTGGCAACAGATTTTAGTATAAATTATAAAATATACCTACAAAAGTAATCAGTCCCCAGTTTTGAACAATAAATACGACACGAGGAATACTTTTATTAATGTAGGATCTAAATATCAAACATTATGATTATTCAAATCTTAACATATTTTATATGATTGAGATCCAGCTTAATTACAACCTAATGGGGACTGACTAAGCAAAGAATGATCATAATTATATTTAAAAAAAACAGTTAAAAGCAAAGTGAACACTGTGTAAAAGATCTCTTCGTCAATTTAATCAATGCAATGAACTAATTCACAATCTAGTTAGGACCGGTTTTATCATACATGATTATTCTTGAAATATACGAACTGTCGTTAATTAATAAACAGAATTATATATTTTCTTTTGATTGAGTTTCCGCATTTTCTGGTTATTGAACTATGAACCAATCTAACTAAACTCTGTCCCCCACTAACCAATCAGATTGGATATATAGTCAAGTCGACACCGTAATCAATATCACTTTAATCATCTGAATTAACTTGATTCGATTGATGCTAACCAATGATGACATCAGTGTCGTATACACTTATGGCGCCAGTGGATAATGGTATTTTTATTTATTAAGAATTCAGATTATATTTGTTTGAAATAACGAAATGAAGAAGCGGAGCGTTTCGTTGCAGATGTCTTTCATACAGCCTGGTGATTAAAAAAACACTCTTGATATATATATATATATATATATATATATATATATATTGATTGATTGATTGCTTTCAGTACTGATTTGTGAAATCAACGAATTATATTTCCATCGACCGTAAATCTAGCTCGTTGAACACTTATACAATAAGGTGAAGAAATCTAAGTTAATTGGTTAAAGTAATTACCAAAGAGTAGATGTTCCAATTTATTATGGAACCACCAAGTAGTAAGCACTTATTAATGGATCCATAGAAAATGAACGCAGGAAATTTTGGGTCTAAACCGAAACCCAGTAGTCCAGATTTTCAACTTCTATCAGTTCATGGAGCAAAACAATTAACATTTTAAACAGGTGATGAATAATTGCTTTACTGCCATGTGTTTACTTCGTTAGTCAGCTGGTATACAGGTACGTTTGTGTGTGTATAAACATGATTTTTTTTAATATTTACCATAGTTTAGTTAGACAAAAGCGAAAGTAGTGGATACAGAAAGTATATTTGTTTACATCACAGACTAACTTAAGCAAAACAATTACTGAAAACTAGTGGACACTGGGCTACTGTTGCATTACAGAAAATGCTTCCTTTGCAGTGCATACCAATGACTCAACCAAAGACATTAACAAGCAACCTTCAATCTTTCGATGGAGGGCATTACTTTTATGCCGCTGAACAGTCAACCGATGGATTACATTCGTAGCAAAATAACAAGGTGTTTATAACATTTAGATTCTGACACTACATACATATAACTTGGAGAAAGTAAGCTTCAGTATTCTATTATGACTTCCTTAAAGACACAAGTTTCTTGAAGCTTAAAAAAATATATATCCATCGAATATACAGTAAACAAGAGTTATTTTAGTCACTCAGGGATAAAGTTTTGAAAGACGAATCTGACTTGTGTATTTTAGCCTAAGTATCAGCAATATGATGTGCGAAGCATAGATAATATTATATCCTGACATTCGGTCCGTATTAAAATTCTAATAAGAATTAATTTCTTCTCAGTACATGATCTACTTGCAAACAATCGTCATTTTAATAATAAAACGATAAATAATCACTTAGGTTTCGTCCAAGTGATTGAGTTTGACCTTGGGTGACACGTATCGTGTATAAGTTAGAAATACAATTCAGTTGTTAAATTGAAAAAAAAGATGTTATGCTCATCGAATCTGCAGCGCAATAACTGAAAATCCCACTATGAATCTAATGAGATATCCTTATTAAGATAATCTTATATGAAATATGATATAAACTATTTTTAAACTGAATAATCCTCACAGATATATTGCTGCAATAATATTAGTGATTATGTGTTCAATATTGATCACCTTTGAGAAGTATTCTAGGGTATGCAATGTGAAGATATGACGAGCTGAAGTCATTAAGGTTGCGAGCGATGTACATATCACCGGATGCAATGCATGATAGTCATCCAATGTCACCAAAGTAAAAATGTGAACCTCTGAATCCTGACTTAGTGGTTTAAAGTTAACAAGTAGACTTAGAGACTGGAAACAAATGAAAAACTTTACAGTCTGGAAATTGGACAAAAGAGCCCTGATGTATTTTCTAGATTGCAATCATTGTTTACATGAAATTAATCTCAGATAGAAAAAGTTTTTCCTCATAAATGATAAAATTTAATGAGTAGTTATAAACAAGAGAAGAATTCTAGAACTGTTTGAGTAAAATTGTAGTGTATAGCATGTGTAAACAAATCATCTTATGAAGCGATCCATATGTTTACACAATGGTTTATTCAAGTTTTTTATATTATGAAAAAAGAATCGAAGGCAAGAAAATTCTTACTGAACACTCTACAATACGCATTCAAGTACTGTGAACATAGATAAATCAACACGGAAGACTGGAACCTTGCTATAAGCAATCATCCATTTATTTCGAACAATCTCTGAAAGTTATGAACAAATGAAACTAAAACTAGATGGGTAAGAAATGAAGAACAATGAATTCATGTAACTTAAAGAACACTATACACAACTGAAATAGGTCAATTAGCTGAAAATATATTATTATTTTCTATTGAATGACCTATCTACGATGATTTTGGCTAGTTAAATTAGCTAGTTAAAATAGATGAACTTGCATGAAACTGTAGTCACTAAACTTCAAATTTGTTTAAATTACGAAGCAGTGAGATGAAGGTTTATTGTAAAATACAAAAAGCATATGCATTTTGATGGAAGCTTTTAAAAATCACGAAACTCAGTGTACTAAGATGCTTTAATATATACAGTTAAGAATGGAAGCCAATAAAGATCTAAACTTGGTTTTCTTTAATGTTTTTCGTGAACAGTGTGATATACCTTTGAGATGAACTATGTTATATGTTCTTATATGGCGTGCCCCCAAATGCCCTGGAATGGCAGAGAGTGGGGAGAGTCAGCTCTTCCTCTCGAAATGCTTTCACATGGCCACGCATTATAGCCTCTCCCAGGAAAGTGCTTCTCACTGCCTTCTCATCGCATTACTGTTGTTTACAAAATTGAGAGGACGAAAAGCGAATGTTCGGCGCTTTAACCGGTTTGGTGGACAAGGCGAGTCCACCTAGGGGAGTTGGAAAACCCTGATTCCAAACCAATGGTGTACATAGGCCCCAGTATCCTGAGAGAACTAATGGCGTATGAATCAATCGTTGGTCACCGGCTACCATGGGACGGCATCTCCTTACGTTGCTCCACTGACTTATGAATCAGATCTTCATGTCAAAGGCTCAGGGTGTGGTCCCCTGAGATAACCACTTGCTTCAGTTTGGGCACCTGAGTAGTATGACAGCCCTCACACAAATCAAATGAGATTTGTGCGGCGCAAATATATCTGGTGCCCCTTTTGTACCAATATTTGTGTTTATGTGTTTAAATAAATAAATAATTCTACAACTTCATCCTTGTAATCGTCATCATCCTTCATTTATTCAAATGGTTTTCAAATGGTTTTGTGTAGCAGATTTCTTGATATTGAAATACACCAAGATTATTTTTGTTTTTGAAGTTACATATAAAAAAAGTAAACAATACCGGTTTCTACGTTAGAAGTCTTCAATTCAACAAAGAAACTTTATAATATTATTTTTGTTTTTAATAATTAAGTAAACACAGAGTAAATAAATAAATAAATCCGAGAATGAAAATACAGCATCAACAGTCAATATTTACAACTTGGTTACAACTCTAAACTGAGCTGTTATGTGCTTCGGTACTATTTTTACAAGATATCACATATGATATCTTTATAAAAGGAATATGTAATGAGTTTCCTTGTCTGATGAAAAAAGAAAAGCAGACCGAATGACAAGTGATCGAAAGTTCTTACATGGTTAAACTTTGTTTCTTAAGCTAATATTTTAAAGGAAATAGATAACAATTTTTGTGGTTTATTACAACAGTCTTATATATTGCGGGATCGTGGATGCACACTGCTGAGGAGTCCCACAATAAAACAAAACGGCCGTTTAGTGCTTCCAGTTTTTCCATGGTCATCCAGCTTCTATTGACTCGTGATCTCAACTATATAAAATATTATGAAGCGATTAATGGTATCCTAATCAACATTGGAGGTCTTAATGTGTTGAGAAAAACTTAAAACCGACACACACATTGTTAATATATGATTGAAAGTTTTTTACTTTCTGTTTTTGTACGATAAAGAATGAACAACAAATATATAGAATCTATAATTAATAACAACATTGGGCCATTGTATAAGTCATCTATCATAATTCATCCATTATAACTTGAACACAGACTAGATGTACACTATTTTATCCACTTTTCTAGTGTGATATTCAAATCGTAGAAAAAATAAGTATGTTCACACTATGAAATCCCAAGCGTACATTTAAACAAATTAATTTTTCCTAAACTCTAAGCTATAAACCAAATAATATGTTAACTTTAAATAATTGGATCTGTTTCAAATGAATGCCATTTCAATCTTAACTTATAGATGACACCATTTGACCATTACAAGAGACGAAAATCATTCGATAATTAAATAACTGTCCATATACAATACTAGTAATAGGTTTTTTCATCAATTGACATTTGCTTAAACTTGTTACAAAGGTATATTGAAAAAGATACGTAGTGTATAAAGCATATTATTTTATAAAAAATAACATTGAAGGAAGAACTAGCGAACATTCTGAAGCTGTGGACAGTTAATAATAACAATCTGTCATCAATCAAAAACAACTTGAAAAGTAGATTTCCTTAATTTTTAATAATCTGCTATAATCTTTAATGTCAAATGAATAGAGAATAGGATTAGTGAACAGTGGAGTGATAAAGTTAGAAAATTGGAACATTTGGATATGGGCTTATTAGTCGAATAATAATAATAATAATAATAATAATAATAATAATAATAATAATAATAATAATAATGGTGATAGTAATATGGATAATACTAATAGAACGTATCACAAACCGTTTAGTCAAAAATATTTTTTATAACTAAAACTATCATTATGATTAAGTTATTTTTAATAACCTCCCCCCCCCTAAACACATATACTAAAAGGTAAACATAAATTAAATTTTTGTAACTCACGAATAAAATCAATGGAAGAAAAGATAAAATTATAATCTTTCCAAATGGAGTATTCATTGACTCATTGTGAATAGATATGTTCATTCGCTTATATTAATATAAATAAATGGGTAATACTCATATGCATATAATAATGTTTTATTAGATTTCAATAATATAAATTGAATATCCTGTTCAATGTGTAATGAATTAAAAAAGCTTCCCGTTGGCTTAAGTAAACCTGTTTTGTTTTTATTTTTTGACTAGGAATCGTTATTTGTATTCTGTGTTTCTGGTATAATATAAAGTTAATTGTTGTGAAACTATTTTACACTTCAGTTTTTATTTATTCTAATGATAATCTTTTGATTATAAAAGAAATTTGTGCCTATTCACAGTGATCATTTTGGGCATCAATAGGCACAAGAAAACTCTATTGATTTGAATGATTATTTGGTTTCATAGTTTACGGGATTGTACATCAATATGCATATGTATGTATATATATATATATATATATATATATATATATACATGTACTATGTATGTATATATCTGAAAATGGATAGGTCGATAGATGTGCATTCCTTAAACAGATGAATGTCAACGTCCAGATTTGTTTTTTCTTTATGTGCACACTCTACAAATAGGTATACTTAACTTACGCGCGTACATGTACTGTATATAGATGTATTGATACATATACCTATGTGTATGCATGCATACTTGTTTTCCAATCAGATAGGTTTAGATCAATAGAAAAAGGTATATAAATTGCTGCCTAATTTTACCTCTTTTTCAAATAAACAGTAATCCATGATTAAATAAACTTCTTTGTACTTCCTTATCTTGGTATATAGGTAACAATATTTTTCGGTTATGACATTTTTTTTTCCATTGATAATGAGAGGATTTAGATATTATTATTATTATTCCCCTCTGTTATTGTATTGAATATCCATCTCACAAGTTGAAATTATACGTTACAATGTTATGTATACTGATAAAAAAGAAAGTATTACAGACGTTTATTTATTTTTATTCGGTTAAAGTAGTATGACCTATTTGTGCTTTGTGTGTGTTTGGTTATTTCAAGTAGTTTGTGTTGGTTGGTAGATGGATGAATCTACTTGTGCTCGTATACAGTGCACGTATCTACTGTTTTATGGAGTAAATCTTTTATGGGGTGTATATGCCTATCAACAAACACTCACATACGCGCACACACACACACACACACTTATTGTCTAATATGTCTACTGATAGAGCACAATCAAATTCAAAGTAAAAATAAAAAAATCTACCTAGAAAAGTAGTACAAACATATCCGAATAGCCTATAAGCATTCAATATTAAAAAGGAATCAGACAGTAATAGCAGAGATACATAACAATTTAGGTTGCATTTTATTTTGTACTGTTGCATTTTATTACCAATTCATTATTCAACATCTACCCTCATTTATTTGTTATGATTGTTCTTTCTTTAAGAAGTAGTTAAAAATCCAAATAAGAAATGAATAATTTACATAATTTTTTTTGTTTGTTTGTTTATCAAATTAAAATTGCAGTTTCATCATGTTTTGATTTAGAATCTAAATTGTGTAGGAAGGAATGAAATAGATTGATATTATGAAGAATTTGTGACAAGTTACCAATCGTCGGAAATATTTATCCTTGTTGACACATCTTTCTACAGGACGGGTTGACTATCTTTACATAGATGCAATACTTTTTCATTGTCTAAGTAATTAAAAATGTTCTCCAGGCAAGCAAAAAGAATTTTATGAAAAAATCGTTAGAAACTAATAAATCAATTTGTTAGTATCAATCACTGAATGTTAGATTTCCGCATTCCGCATTCATCAAAAACTAAAAAAAATGTTTTTTAAATTAAATCGATCATTAAATCGTAGTTGAAAAATGTTCATCATTATTGTTATTTGATGGAAGAATGTTTGAGTTGTACAGATGTCAATAGCTTCAAAAAACATTCAGTAGTATATATAAACTATTATCTTCAGTGAAGGAGTTTCTCCAAGACATTGTGAAATCAGAGGTAACTTTTAAAATAAAAGATGACAGTTGAATTACAGTATCATAGTCATAAAAAAGTCTTAAGAAAGCTACGTGTTTTAAATGTTGACCTAACAGTTACTACATAATATTGACGAGTTCTACTTTTTGAAAGAGTTTTGTTTTCTGAGCTGGATGGTTTGGTTGTGAAGCTTTCATCGTTATTCTGAAAAACATCATCAGCACAAACTTCAGGTGGAAGCTCCATGACCAAACCAAACCAAAAATCAATCAAAATCATTCACCTGAGCTACAAATCTCAACTTTCTCATTAGTTCTAGTCCCAAACAAAATAGCTGCTTGTAACTTTTCTAATTTCAAAACTGTTAAAAGGCTCTTGATTTTTTAAATATAATGTTTCTGATAAGACTGCTTATTGAACTCTCAATCGGATTTCCTGCACGGCAACTTGAGCACAAGAGAAAAGGCGCGAATCGGAAAGCCAAAGACCAATAATAAAGATTTAATCGTCATAACAGAATAAGATGGATTCATTCGAGGTAAATGGTGTAAATTACTTTATATGACACTCACAGAAAAGTATTGATTCAGGTTTAGGACAATATAGAGGTAGAAATTAATTAAAGGAGGCACTGAAAGTCCAAGGACTGTTTACATGAATTCTTTATACAGTAAATATGTGAATATTTTAATAAGAGGAAACTTCAAAGTGAATAAAGAGACAGTATGTTAATTAGATAACACATAAATCAAGTTAAAACCAGAGTATTTAGAGGGTAAGATACGGACTGCTTCATATCTGGGAAACAATTGTATATTTTCAGAATAGGGTCAGTGAAGCAAAGTGTTTACTTACCTACAATATTCCAACACTAGGCAAATAATCTCACACGGTACCTTACTACATATAATGATGTTGATATACGTTCACATTCAAACATAAAAATGTCGCTAATATCTTTAGACTAGATTTATGTAGTAGTTAGAGAGAAATACGATTATTTCCAGTTTTATCAAGACGATTTTACTGGAATTAGATATTGTTTAGTATAGCGAATACTTAGTTTTACTTACGCCTGTTATCCCCAGTGGAGCCGCCGACCAGCATCCTCCAACCCACTCTGTCCTGGGATAGCGAATATTAGTTTCATTTAAACTATTCATCAACCAACAATTTACGATCATTCTTATTACTGATATGAAAAGCTTGTATACATCTATAGTTTACATTTTCATGTATGACATATTCATTTCTCAGTTTCTTAGTCTTTTAAGTCAATGGATTTAATTTCATTAGAGATAAATTATTTGATTTTAACTTTCCTTGGGATCATTTTCAACCATCAAAAGGAGAAAAATTATGCACTCAATGTTGAGTCATTTATACTGATGGGCATATTACATCTTTGTCTCAATTTTTGATCTGGTCTAACATCTTAGTAGAGCGGTGAGAAGATGTATTTACATTATGCTTTTCAAAAAAATTGATCATACATAAACTTATCAAGGCATTTATAAAAACTAGTGAAGGTCAATTAAATGGCTTCAGAGTCGTTTGGTATCAGATGCCATGATAAAAGTAGGAAGTAGAAAACTATGTTTATCAATAGTAAAACATCTAATCAAAGTGGCCCATAGGATTGGCAACAACAAAATTTTTAAAACGTATAAGATTTATTAAAGATGAATTCTTAAACTTAATAAGCTTTGACTATTCACACCCCCTTTATACATACAGAAATAATTTGCCCATAAGCTTGAATTTTTCTTGATAATCATGAAAACATTTTTACGACCTGGGGTAGTGTGACGACATTCTATTCACCCTATATTATACTAATTTTTCTCTTCTTTATCTGAAGACTTATAGCTTCATGTATATTTAAACTTCATTTAATTGATATTCGCTAGTTTTTATAAGTGCCTTGACAACTATATATGTGACTGCATTGCTCGAGACATAAATGCAAATACATTACATTTTTCAAAGTAATTACCTCTTCTCATTGAGCATTAAAACTTTACAAAAAAGTATTAATCGATCTAAACGTAACATTAATTTATGCCTAGTAATTAACAGTTTTGAATTAAACATTGTTAGAGTAATCGTAACTCCTTACTCATAGTTACTGTGAAGATGAAACCTTTTATTGACTGATGAATTTAAATAGCGCTACTCTTAAATGTACTGTACAATGCCATGTAACAACAAATAACCTGTCTTTCGTAGCTATTGAATTAGATCAATATGTACAATGACACAAACAGATGAACAAAAATCAAAAGCCAAAATACATTGAGGGGGGTTGTTGTAATAAAAACTTATATTTATATTTGTAAATGTCTGTGATCAACGAGAGTGTTTGAGATTGAAATTTCTTAAAACTGAAATGTCTGTTTGTAAAATATTAAAATTACAATGTTATGCTCCAGGAGTTTTTATTCTATTTCATGTTAGCTTGTTATATACAGTGATTTAGATTTTATCAGACAAAAACAAACTTGGCTACCATAATTTGCAGATAACGGATTCAAATAGTTTCATAAACATACAAGAAAACCAAAAAGCATGATGTGGAAGAAGTAAAATCTGTGGTGAGCTGTTCTGAAGAGGAATAGTATTATTTTTTAATGAGTGAGTTGGAGATCAAAACTTGCTTGTTCACTTTTTAGAACATCCTGAATTAAATGTTCAAGCATTGTACAGTATCATTATATACAGTTTTTTGAACGCTTTACAGACTACTACGAAAAACGAACACTTTATTTCATAAAATACTTACTTCCTTTGTTCAAAAAGCACTACTTTTTATTACTAGTTGACTTTTTCACGTTGTTTAGAGAACAGCTGATTATTTTATTGACTAGTGAGTTATATCATCTTACAGTGTCTAACTGATGCAGCTTCTGATAACTAATCTTGATGTCGTGGATTGGTTGAAGTTGGATATTAACACCATCAGATATCGAGTTAGTGGTTAGACGTTTTCTCGAGACTGAAGATTCTGGTTTCGAGTCCCGCGTGCGATATCGTGGATGAGCACTGCGGAAGAGCCCTATGCAGTTCAGTGTTTTCAGGTTTCCGATGTTGATCTAACATTGATAGGTTCACGATTTTAATATTTCAACAAGCGCTGAAAGATATCTTAACTCAAAATATAGTTGTCATAGATAACCTAAAAATATTGTTTATCCTAATCATTCTTTAAAATATTGGCTGTAATTGTATTATTGTGATTCAAGTGAATTACATGCTGAAATTTCATGTTGCTGGAAATAAGAGGATACTCTGTCAAGTTCACCTAACAAAAATTGTAGACGGTTTTTCTTAACAAACTGACAATTTTTCTATCACTAGAAAGCGCTGAACCAGATTTTGTCTTAGTATACTAATAATCTGTAACCACGAAGCAGTCAGTAATATAAATTAGTTGCTTCAGATATTGTAGTGAACACTTATAATTTGACCATGGGATTAGATTTTCAATATATTTTATCTCCAATCGAATGGCGAAAATGTGAGATCATTACGCAATACCAGTTGCAGTCAGCTACCACATATTCGATATGATCAAGTAACATTACTTACTTACTTACTTACTTACGCCTGTTACTCCCAATGGAGCATAGGCCGCCGACCAGCTTTCTCCAACTCACTCTGTCCTGGGCCTTCCTTTCTAGTTCTATCCAACTTTTGTTTATTCTTCTCATATGTCTCCATTTATCGGTGTAATGTGTTTTTTGGTCTTCCTCTTCTCGTTTGACCTTCAGGATTCCATGTGACGGCTTGCCTTGTGACGCATTTGTGTGATTTCCTCAATGTATGCTCTATCAACTTCCAACGCTTCTTCCTGATTTCTTCCTGCACTGGATGAAATCTGGTTTGTTGTCTCCCACAGTAACTTGTTGCTGATAGTGTCTGGCCATCGGATCCGAAGTATCTTGCGTAGACAACTGTTAATAAACACTTGTATCTTCTGGATAATCGTTTTCGTAGTTCTCCACATCTCCGCTCCATACAGTAGAACTGTCTTGACATTTGTATTGAAAATTCTGATCCTGGTGTTGGTTGACAATTGTTTTGAGCTCCAGATGTTTTTTAGTTGTAAGTATGCTGCTCTTGCTTTGCCGATCCGCGCCCTCACATCTGCATCTGATCCACCGTGTTCATTACGTAACATTGGTTACGACTTATTATTCCAACGTCGCCGATCTATCTGGAAGCCCATTACCAAGGAATACAGGATTATAGCTTTTCAGGGGTGTAATGTATAGTCAACAAAATATCGGCGAAGATGCATGCAAGAACGGGGAGTTTAAGCCATCTAATGAAGACTACTAGTATTTTTAACAGCCTACATGGAACGTAATGCACATACTATTATTAATTAGACTATTTTCATTTATCTTGACTTTGTAAAAACCTGGAACCACTGGATAGCTACTTCCTTCACTTTTGAAAATAAATCCCTTCTGAAATGAAATCGGAATCCATAGAATCATGATACAACGAAATGATATCATAAATTTAGAAATACACCATTACTATTGGTGTTGTCATTAACCTTGTTATTAAAGATATACTCACCAGTCCAGTGTGATGGAGAGGTGCCAACAGATATTAATTTCCGAGTTTTACAAGGAGGACCAAGTTTATCGGTTGGAATACCACGAGCGCATGCTTGTGTTTTTTGATTGATTCTTTTACTGGTTGAAATCTCACCAGATGATTGTTGACCTAAACTTAATTCTGATGAATCATCGCAATCTAGGTTAACGTTGTTTGGTGAATCAGATGAATGAATTGAAGAATTATTAATTGACTGGTTGCTGTCCGTTTTACGATGTTTAGAATGAGCTGAGAAAAAATTGACAATACGGGAGCCAATTGTTTTATGTTTCTTGGAATATTTTAACACAGTATTACTAGATGGTGGAGGCATAGATTCTTGTTCATTGCAATATTTTTCGGGTTTCTGTTTCGTTGTTTTAACATCTAAAGGAAATAAAAACATGCAGACGGAAAACGGTTACTTTTAATTGTTCAATGTTCTATACCTAATGCTTTGAAATATTATGTAGAGTTTGTAGTTTATATCATCTATTTAAAAACGTATTAATGGTAGTTATAGATTTTGAAAGTCATCCATGAACCTATGTAACTAAGGCCAAACTAACAAACTTAATTAATGTCAACCGTATCACTTTGAAAATGGAGCCATCGGTTCATCGACTGAGCATTAAAAGTTTTCTAATTATGAGAGTTAGGATTGTTGTGTTTGTATTTAGATTAGTCATCCAGAATTATACGGTTTCAGGTTATTTACACAATAAAAAATGTCTCATAAACAAAAATAACAGTGTTGTAACAACTGACAGTTCTTCCATAGGTAGTTTTTAGTGCTGGACTTTTGATAAAATCATATGTATGGTGGTTAGCGGTTCTTTATGGAATTAGCCAACTGAAATTACCTGCATCTCAGAGTTGATGACCACTTCAAAACTCCAATCCAGTACTGTTCTCTTCAAACGTCATTCACTTAACTAAGAAGTTTAGATAGTCACCGGCTAGCTGAATGAGATGGATTTTAGTTTACATATATATATTGGTTGTTTGGATCTTCCAATTGATGTTTAGGATTGCAAATGATCAGCCTCTGCTTTTGGCATACATGCATCCTGTGCGTACTGTTTTGACATTGCCATTAATTCCCGAATAGGACGAAACGAGCTTCCTGGCTAGCCACCATCCATCTCTGCCCAAAATGCTAGTAACATCAAGCCAATCAGCATAGGTTGCACATATACTAATAAGAGACTGATCGGTTGTAGTCCTAAACTTCAATGGTAAGGTTCAAGCAACCAATAAATATGAATGGTAAACATTTATTGAGCCATAAACTAAAATCAAATGTATAAAACATTTAAAATTTACACCGGAAATTAAAACTGGTCCTGTTAGTTCACAGAGTCATTAACTTGAATCTGTAACTGAATCATTTCATAGGAACTTAATAGTGATAAGAAATACTACGAAGTGAATATGATCTCTATCCTGAAAAATACCAAATACAATGAACCAGGGAAAAAAGCAATTAAAAAAAATTGGGAAACTAACTTTGAAGATCGTTCGCAGACTCAGTATTTTTATGTTTCGATTTCCTAATATGAAATAAATATTCAGGACGTAATTTCTTGAATGATAATGATGATGATGATGATCCTGATTCTTGTCTTCTGTGATTTGAATCATTATCATTTGATTCTAGAGAATCAGTTTCTGATTGACGGTTTTTCTTTATGGGATTCCTTATTTCATTATTATTTTGATTATCATCTATGTAGTCCATTTCTTCTTCTTGGTTAGTTACATTATCGAATTCTTCTTGTACACCCTCGAGTCCAGTGGCTAAACATTCATAAGTTCTTGAGTTAGTCCGCTGACTAATACCCGTCTTCAACCATGGATCCCAACTACTTTTCACTTTGTGATCATTATCTAACTCATCACGATTATTTATTCTGCTATCATCTATATGTGATAATTTGGAGTCATATAGAGTTGAATCCAACTTTGTATCAGCAACCATGTAATCAAAATGATTTTTTTTATTTAAACATGGGGCTAATCTTAATGGTAATTGGCGTGATCTAATTGATTCTGATAAATTTTCTAATGAATCATTTAAACGTGATTGATCTTCAGGGTTGTTTTGAACATTAAGCAAGTTAGCTGAAGGACTATTAAATGCAGTTTTTTGTTTCGATACATTTTCTACTTTTATTTGAATCTTTTCTGAAATTAAAATTGAAAAACAACTTTATTCAAGTTTTGACAAACAAGATGAAACTTGAAATTTTACTGAATATCAGATTCCCTAGTAAAGTATATGAAAATATTGCAGAATGGTTACTTCATTGGGTATATGTAAACGAAAGAAGCATCTTTTTGTAATTTCTAAAACTAATCCATTTGCAAGACATGATTTAATTTAAAAGTAATCTGCTATAAGACATTAAATAGCAATAATGTATTTGTAAAATCTCAGCGAATGAATTTGAAGTAAATCCAACGTTGCGGCTGGCAATCTGATTCAAGCTTTCTCAAGGAAATATGTCTTACACAAACTTGGCGCCCAAATACTGTGAAACTATTCACTCTAATTTAGACGAAAGTTTTATAATCTACTATAATCTTGTATGAAAACATTTAAAAAGAGATTTAAGTAAAGTTGATCAAACGATAATACGAAAAGTAAAATGTCATTGCCTTCATAAATGTAAATGTACGAGTTTTTTTAAAAAAAAAGGGGAATAGGATAGTGATTAAAGGACTCTAACTTCAGTGATTGAGTCATAATTTTGAATAATATCCACTTCATTTACTTAAATCTCATGCTACCTGCTAATTCTCAAAACTAAAGTATAACTCTTAATTGAATGCTAAATCCACAATAATCTCCATTCATCCCTTTCAGTGATTACGGTTATTATCAGAAAGGGATTTTGTGGAGATTTCATATAGTTGAGAGTATTAGTCAATTGAAGTCAGACCATCAGTGCTTCCAGGTTTTCCATGGTGGTCTAGCTTCGACTGATTCATGATTTCAACTATGTATAATTACAGTTATATTGAATTAAGTATTTTGTTTAAACATCGACTATTCCATATGTGTACAACATAAATTCATATAGTTTGTACTTAAAATGTCTCAACTTTGGATATTTAACTTAGAATGACACTTAGAAGAGATGTCCATACTGTACAGAAACTTATAAAACTTGTACATAAATAATTCTACTTTGGTAAAAATAAAAGCGAAAGAAAACATCCTGAAAATAACCGAAAACGCTTGTTTAATGAATTAAAAGTGCTTATTGCATATTCTTCACTTGGAAGTAGGAAATACATTCACCTGTGACATAGGATGAGCACTCTACATGATAAACTGAAAATTTGAACTATTAAATTTCAATTTAATGATACTGAGGAGTATTAAACACTTAGAGATTTATGAGTTCCTGGCTTTGATCCCGAGAGAGCACATAGTTTTAGCTCATAAAGAAATAACTATCTCGATTAATCCTACTTTTCAATTGTTCTGCTGGTGACTTCAGTCTATGGTGAAAACTATAATTAAACTACAGAAAATCTACACAGAACCATATAACTTAGAAAATAAATAAGCCAAACTGTGATATAAACTAGTATTTAGTAGGCGTGTTTGTGTTTAAAATAAAATGTTCTCCCACGATTTTGATAGATGCCTTTTTGAAACGTAAAATTATTCTTTTTAGAAATTTTATGTGGGCTGAATTTATCCCATAATCTTTTCATTTAGATTGTTGCTTGATATACAAGAGAGTAATAGCTAAAACATAATGAATTGTATGTGTCCATTTAGTGAAAATATTGATTACAGTGGGTAGGTAATTATTTTCCTGCAAAATTGTTAGCCATATTTACTGTTCAATATCGATAAAACATTATTGGGATAAACCTATTGCAGGCACAGATATACATAATGATATTGATTAATTAGTTAAAATACTATACGAGTGATAATTGATTGTACATTACCGTCGTTTCGAGAGTTAGCAAATGTTAATACTTGTAGATAATGATATTTCCATTGCCTAAAATTGGCAGTGAATTATATTTTTCTTGAAAATGAGTGATATCATTCAACCTAGATTATTCTTCTCACTAACTGGTTATATTTGAAAATGTCCAATACGAATCAAAGATTTAAAAACTGAGAACATGAACAGCCTAAAATTGAAACTCAAGAATAATTAGTAAAATCGTCAACGTTTCAAGTTGACAACTTCAAATCCTGTTTGGGGACTCATAAACTAGTCAGAATTCAATCAACATTATTAACAACAAGATAGTTCAACTTCTTTCTAAAAATAATAAATATATCATACCTATAGCACAAATGACACAGTATCTGGGTTCAGTAGCTAAGTAGATAACGCATTGAGCGTTTGGATTGAATATTACTGATTTCCAGTCCTAATATCAATATCAACATTGAGATTAATATAAATCTATCTGAAGCGTCTTAAAATAGTAAAAAACACGTATCCTGGATCTTCTTGGTAATCACAAATCTGCCTCTTCTATAGAAACTATCATAAGGTTTCGGAAATATAGATACCAATAAAACATAAGTTAGATAAAACGGATACTGATGAATAGCAAACAGCAACCGTAAAAGTCAAACTTATAGTAAAACCTGAAGTATTTACACGAGTAAGCACATATATTTTTCGATAGAGTTTAACTGACAGTACAAAACGTGAACACAATGATACTGGACCTTTTCTCAAGAGTTTATTCTTTTGGCAGTGAAAATAGGGGAAGTAAAATTATTTGTTACCTGCCATTATTCGGTACATCGATCATGGATTCGATTTTAGGAGATATCATGGATATATATAACGCTAATTAACAATAAATTAACAAGAAATTGTCATTCAGTACTTACAGAATTGATATAAACCTATGACGAAAATCATTTTAAACCTTAACGAAATCTCACCAGGCAAAGAAACTGATGTTGACTTTTTTAGACAACTTAGAATATTTCCATTCTTAAGAGAAGTTAACTCTATTGCTTTGTACAGAACTTTTCTTATATAAATGAGTGAACGATGCACACATGTAAGAGAGAATACAAGTTTAAAGCTATAGCTAAATGCACATAGTTCAGCGAATTTAACATTTAAAAATGAATCTGTTGTAAATTACCATTAATTTTTATGGAACTCCCAAATTAAAGATCATAGCCCAATGGTTGTACAAAAGTTTCAAGCACCAGAATATGTTATGGTGCTTACACACTTGGATTAAATATATTGACGATGATTAGCAATAGTAACTTGTATTTTCAAGAACACTGTTTCATTTATGCAAAATAACAGTTTTATAAAATCCTTAGTTTACAGTTTCTAATGTTTACTAGAATATCATTTATTTCATTAACTGGCTATAACATAAAATTAGATAAAATCATAACTATACTCAGCTTGAAAAATAACAGTAATTGACGGGTCTTTCTTTTTCTACTTTGACCTTACAAGTACCGACAAAATCATACAGTTTCATTCTTAATCATAACCTAGAATTGACCTTCCCACACAAGTTAGTATAAAACTGACACGACCTGATATTATCTAAACAAACTGTCGATATTATTGAGAGAGAAAAAAGCAAAACCAACCATTTAATCAAATTAACTATTGCTGAAGCTTTATAAAATGTAAACTGCGTTGTAGTTACCCGTTTGTATATTCTGAATTGATCTTGATGACGGAATTTCTGAATTTCTTCATCTTTGTAAATTTTAAAGGATGATTTGTTCAGGTCGATGTTACCTGTTTACTTACTGTGTAATATTTCTGAAGTTACTGATGTTTTAATAAACAATAATCGTATTATTTGTGCAAGGTTTTACATTCTGAAGTTGTTTTTCTATCAAGTAAGCTAGTTGTTTTAAGGTATATAACTGGTGTACATAGATAACTGTGTCACTTTTCTAGATGTTTAAATTTCTTTTCTAAAAGACAGTTAACTTATAACTAAAAATAATACACTTTATCCATTCAATAAATGAACAGGAAGTATCAGTTGTATTAAAAAATCACAATCCAATAACATCGCTAGTAAACGGTATATCTGTTAAACACACTGGAAATCGATATCTATGAAGAATGGATGAGTTCCCACTTAAAAGTTATCTACATTATGTGAAAATGTCAATGAAATTACATTATGTAAGCGAGTCATACCTACCTTATGTTTATCAGTAAGAATGTTACTAACATCTCAAAAAAGATAATAGTAATAATGTCATTAGTTATGTCCGGCCATGGAAGGGATAGGAGGGTTACGAATTTCTTTTGTACACATAAATTGGGGGGAGGGTGGAATGTACGAATTCCTATGGCTTCAGCTATATAAAAAAAGTCCATATCTTCTATTGATAGAATTTTCTCAGATTACGTAACACGGTGATATTATACGACTGGCTATTAATATTGTTGTTCTCTTCACTTTAAGTTTAATATTTTCCATTTAATGCATAGATTAGTTTTAGCTTTAAACTCTCTGTTCAGTCTAAACAAAGCTTAGTATTTTTTTCAGAAAATAAATAAAACAACCAACCATTTTTATAATTTCGATCCTCCAAACTACTAAATAAATACATTAATAAATCGAGTAATTTAAATACTTAAATACATAGACATATAAAGTTGGAATCATGAATCAATTGAAGCTAGATCAACATGGAAAACCTGGAGGCACTGAACGGCCGTTTCTTCCTATTTTGGGACTCCTCAGCAGTGCGCATCCACGACTGACTCCACGAGGTATTTCCTGGAGTTCTAGTGAGAATCAGTAATCAGTGGAGTTCAACCAGGTCTGTTGGGAGATATCAACTCACTGAAGACATTGGTAAAATGGTTGCTCAACTTCGTGGATTGGTTGAAGTTAGACATTAACACCGTTGGATGCCGGTCAGCTAAGTGGTCTATCGGTTAAGTACTCGCGCTGAAGACTGGTAGGTCCTGGGTTCGAATCTCACGATGCGGGATCGTGGATGCGCACTGCTGAGGAGTCTCACAATAGGACGAAACAGTCGTCCAGTGCTTCCAGGTTTTCCATGGTGGTCTAGCTTCAATTGACTCATAATTTCAACCATGTGTAAAAATTTACTAAAAATATCCACAAACAACCCCCATCTATCGAATGTATTTATATTGACTGAAAAAGAAGTTCTAATTGCTAACTTATGCTAATTTTCTAATTCACTTGTTAATTAAGTTCAGAGTATAATGAAAACATTTAGTGTACAGATTTTGTACAGATTATACAATCTGTGCCGTCCGCCTACATTCAAAACATTCATATCCCATGTGTCTTTTTTTGCTTACTCCATTCAATTCTTTCTTTCTAAATTCCAGTGGAGAGGAAGAAATCAGAAGTATGGGGTTGAAAACTGTATTTTGAGGAAAAGTATAACAACAATAAAATAAATTATGATGATGTATCTGACGATATTAACAATGTAACACAATTAAAGTAGTAGGAAATAATAATAATAATAATGTTGGTTACTATCAAAATAAAGTGCAGATTCTTAACTATTTTCAACTCTACTAAAGCACAATGATCGATTAGAAAGGAGAAAGTGCTTTGCTGAAAGTTGCTGTTATATAGAAAAGCTTCTAATAGATAAAAGGGTCGAAATTCTACCATCTATTTGTATGTGTGCACGTGAATTAAACTTTTATAAAACGCTATGTTACCTAAAAACAAGCCAACAAATCAAATATCTGCAGCGAGGAAAATAGATCGTAAAAACAAAACACTCTAGTACAAGTAGCCAAAGTTTACCCTTGATATATTTTCATCATTTACGGGTTAAGGATAATAAGTATATATATATATATATATATATATATATATATATATATATATATATATTTACATAGGAGATTATGAACAAGTGATCAATAAGTAGGTGATAGTCAAGAAAAAACGGAAAATTTGCAGACGTGGAACAAACTGTTCGTTTCGTTTAATATTGTAAAATCCCATTTTGCCCAAGATACAATGTGTTTAGTATGTAGCATAAGCTATATTGCTACGTAGAGCTGAAGGACTCATATGAAATAGGAGGTTCTTCATTGATATTGAGGATTGTTTGGCATTACTTTGGCAAGTTTTGCTGACTGTTCATACTCAGATTTGGTTTGTTGGTTAACCAATCTCATTTATACTGCTGGTTGCTTTTTGGTGTTCTCAAGAGCCATTGTTACTGGGACGTTGTAAGGCATATCAACATCAATGAGTTTGAATGTCATGCAAGCGGGATAGGTCGAAATTGACCTTTACATGCTGTGCATTATTGATTGACGCGATCAGTGATCGCGTTCGTTTCCGAACCTAGACTGTTGAAATCATTGTAATGTATCTGATTTACGAAGTATAAATTTTACGTGGTCGGGTTCAAAACATATATTTTTTTGTGGTAGGGTTAGCGTTGTAACTCATATATTCAAAGATAAGTATGAAATACTAGTTTAAAACCTGCTACCTGTTGTAAGCAGATTGTTTCAATTACTAGTTCATCTGCTGATTAATTTCATTTTATGGGTTTACTATTCAGCTCGTGATTACTTAATTTGAGGTTCAATTACTGTTAGAGCGAATTCATAAAATGGTATCACTTGTACAATGAATTAGCTATCAGTGAACCAAGTGAATAAGACTTATTTATCTATTGTATAGAATAAATAATACTTTTTGAGAAGAAATCTTTGGAATTGATAATATGACATAATACACCAGCAGACTTTCATAATATAATAATCAGCTTATTACTGGGCATAGAGTATCAATGATATTCACTGCTAAAATGTAGTCTATAACATTGTATCTGCCATATCTAAGACAAAAATTTTTTAAATAAGAAACCTTCAAATGAGTATGGAAAGCATGCGTCTAGATCACAGAGATTCACAACGGTTTTGTTATTGAATTTAGTGTAAACAAACCATTTCAAAAAGGAAGTTTAGAGTTGTGATAAGATAAAGTCCCAATTAAATTTAGAAATTTTACATCGGAACATAACAAAGAACTGAGACATTATTACTCTTGTATACTTTTTATATTTCTCTTATTGAATTATCAATGGTGTAGAAGTTAAGCCTTCGCGCCCGTGACCGAAGGTCCTATGTTCGAGTCTTGCGTGCAGGATCGTGGATAAGCACTGCTGAGAAGTCCCATACTAGGAAAAAATGACTGTCCAGTGCTTCCAAGTTCTCAATGGCGGTCTAACATTAATCAGTTCACAATCTCAATTTAATCTTATTAAATTGTTAAGACATTCGGATGTTGAAATGTGTAATCTCATAGTGATGATAAACATTCAGAAAATAATTTGAGATCACTTTTTACATTGTCAACAGACATTTTACACTAAAAAATTGGTAGGTACGTACGTCTTAGTTTATATGTCATAACACATATTGGTGTAATTTTCTAGGCTGATAAATTCAGCGCCTACTTAGTTTTTTTCTATATGATATGACTGTATACTGTTGAAAACAACAATGCCTTTGTCTTATTTAGTGACTCAGCCGATCGCATTTGCAACCAGGTAATGTTCACCGCAGACTTAGAATCACTATTTGCAAATGCTCAGTTTAATAAACTTGTAACTATAAACAATGTCTAGCCACTTCTTCATTAAACTCATAAACCAACAACGGGAAAGTAAAAACGATTACAGTTAATAATAACCGTCAGTGTTAATTTCGATATTGATCAGTTTGAAAGTGAATGTATTTCTAAATGTCAAGTGAAATATTTTCGTTGCACGTGGGCATGAGAAAAGTAACAAAACATTTTACAGAAAAAACAAACTATCTTTGGTCTACATGTTTTTAAGTTATATTTCACCGGGTTTTTTGTTTTGGGAAAATGTTAACTAGTGAGTCATAAATAACGAAATCCCACAGTATCCCATTTTATCAGGAAATTATTTTCTAAGAAAATGAAACAGATTTGATTGGTGGAAAGTTAACCTGAACAGATTGGGACAGTATATATATATATATATATATATATATATATATATATATACATATATATATATATATATATATCAGAAGTTGAACGAAATCCTCCACTGCATTCTTTTTTCGATTTTCATGCTTGGTGAACTTCAGTTCTTTAAGTATTTCACCTGTTTTAGACGTTTAAAATTCATCCTTATTTTAGTGAAATGACATGAACAACATTGTGGTATGTGCTAAGTTGATTGTGTATTTAAATCAATAACAAAGACTTAAATTTACCAGGGTTCTAAAGTAAGTGCCTTATTTCTGGTTTGTAACCAGTTAATGAGTATTTGGTGATAGTTGAACTGTCAGCAGTTAAGTAATAAGCTGTAACATGATGAATTAACGGCAAACTGACCTTTGCCTCATATATACCACTAAATTCTATAATCACTGATTCTAAAGTATCGTGTTCGTTGGAAAACAGACAGGTTATAGGTTCGAAACCATGAAAAATTATCTGTGTGCACAGCAGAGAAGTTAAAATGAGAATGAAACAACTGTTGGATTGCTTCTTAAACTTTTTTACAGCTTTTAATCTGAAATCCGCTTATGATAAATCTCAATCCTAAACAATGTTTTCTTTTACTCTGGTTTTTGTAAAATTAGTCAATATTGAGTTCTGAAAACATAAACAAGTGGTGTTTTCAATAGTGAGCTGTAACTAGGATGTATAAATGTACAAATATTAAAAGTATTTGGTATTTAAAAATGTAAACATAGTTAAACAACTCTGAGTTTATTGTAAACAACATGTCAGCTATCAAATATATTGAAAGAGAAAAACAGATTTCTGTCTAGAATGACAGGAGTAATACTGTCATTCTCAATTTGTATATATCCTTTTTTTAAACTAGCCTTATGAATAGGTACATGTACATCCAGGCGTTTCATTGACCCATATAAACTGTACAACATACATTTTAAACTGCTACAAATAATTGAGAAACAATCAACTTTAACAGTGAAGTTTTTAACTGTATTGGAGTGATCTATATAATAACCCGTTATATCATTCGTTGAGATCCAGTTAAACAGTTATGAACCAAAAATGACTTGTAAAAACCGACTATTCATACTGTGACCATTCTGTATAGCTTGGTGTAAAAATTAGTGGTTGATTAGGAGATTTAATGAGAAGAGGAAGGTTATAAGAATTATGTGATATATTTGCGCAATACATTTCGAACAATCTCATCACACATATACTTGTTAAAAAATTTTTATATGAAAATTGAAATCCTTAACCTACTCTTGTAATACTGATCTATTATCGAGAGTGGTTATCACATTGTTTTGTGTGCTTTATTTTTTTTGTTACGACTTACTTTTAACCTGTCTAGATGACCTTTTAGTCTTCATATAAAAGTGTCTTAACAAGTACATGTGTGATCAGATTGTTCGAAATGTACTGCGCAAATATATCACTTAATTCTGATAACCTTGGTCTCTTCATTGCATTAGTGAAATTTATCAAAGGGACTAAATTTTATACATAGGAGATTTAAATGTGATTATAATAAAGCTATGAATATTTGAAAATTCAAACAGTATTTATGCGAAATTCAGGTGAACTACAATGTTGGTTGTCAATGTTTTCTGATTTACAGCGCAAATCAAAGCCCTTATATCAGATGATATAACATAATCATAAGATTTAGACTTTCAGCTGAGTCACTGGAGTTACTTGTTTAGAGACTCAATCCACTTCTGGCATAGCGACTGAATGACCTTTTCCAAATAGGTTCGAAGATTGGGCCTTGCCAATAAGTCTGTTGGCAGGTAACTGATTTGAATGCCGGCACTAAAATCATCCACCTGGGTCATGAATTTCCCTTATCATTTCAATGTATATATATATATATATATATATATATATATATATATATATATAATATTGTATAGAGTCAGTTTGTTCGAAGTCTACTTAATTGGACTGGTTTTGTTGCATAACCAACAGAAAGAAGATGAGGGAAACTTGCGCTTAACCTAAGGATTTTTATTTCGTTGCTGTAAAACGAATTTATTAGCAGAATGTGCTCTTATGATGTCATTAAATATATGTGATGATGATTGGTTATTACAAGAAACATTTCAGTAAACAGATCTTCATTTATTGTCAGCTGAATACTGCATAGGGATCAATCAGTTGTATGTACCTTAGTCCTACCGGCAGTAAGTTATGATCCGTATAGCTCAGTTGGAATGTCTCAGACTGAAATGTTGGGTGACACAATACCCAATCTGTCACGAATCAGTAGTTATTAATATTACTATTAATGACTTTACTCAATATTGAATGTTTAGTACAATATGAAGTTTTCAGCACAAATTATTTAAACAAGTTTATCATACAAAAACAAGAAGCAAATATAAAGACTGGTAACTACATACTTAAAAATGTAAATTAAGTAAATAAACTACCTAGAACTAACTGTAATGTTTTTGTACAGGATACCACATTTAATGAGTAATATGTTTAAGAATACAGATCTCCTAAAGATTAAAAAACGCCTTGCTCATGAGTTCCAAATAGCATAAAACATAGATTTTGTATATCCTGTCAACTGCCTCTAACCATTTAATATTTTGCTCCACTCGTCTAAGTGTGCACATAGGTTTCACCCAAGGCTGACACAAAAATGCAGTAAAATAGTTTTGACTAATAGATTGAGATCCACAATAAGAATACAATCACAACACCATACTCTATCAAACTCAATACTCGATGCGAGAGTTATACCAACTAGTCATACAGTCGGGATCTAATAGTTTATAACTTTCATTTGTAACCAACTCATAGTCTAGTTCTATATATATCTAGTGTTATTGCATCCCAAATTCTTTGGCTCCGTAATACATGGATCATCATCGAAAGTTTAGGAAACCTATTCTGAACTAAGTCAATATAAAGTTCCATTTAATTTCGCATGTATAGAATTTATTACAAGTTATAGATAATTTTCGTAACAAAAATGGTGAACAACAACACTTACCATCAGTTAATGGAATGGGTTTCGAAGTAAGGTTTAGAATTAAGCTCATCGAAGAAGGGAAAGCTAAAAATAAAAAATGATATTATTGAAGTGAGTTAAATGAAAGTAATATTCAGAGCAAAGTAAATGTTAAAATAATTATATACATGAACATTTTTTAGTTTCAACACAGTTTCACCAAATTATTTAGTAATAAGTGACCAAATCCTGAGTACCGTAATCATTACGTAAGATTCGACAGGTGTTTTACGAAAATAGAACTAACTATGTTAACATTCATGTAGATAGTCGATGTATTTCAGATTCCTTAGATGGAAGTCACTATCTAGGCTACGTTCAGATTCTAACATTTGTTTTGATCATTTCTATTAGAAGCATAATTTGGAATTAATAATTTCTTGACTACTGGTATCACTAAATTATTATATCCCTTTGAGTTAAATATATATTTCAAGTCAACAGTAGCGACCATATATGCTTTTAGAGAAGTATTTAGATGATAACCTGTACTTGTGAATAACTAATGATCATTTCAACGACAACGTTTAGTCTTCATTCTTCTAAATATATATGCACACACAATCAATATAATGATGAAGAATAATTCAAAATATTTGTGTAAGCATATGTTCTTCAACGTCGTCGGCCAACATAAAAAGCTCCGTTGGCATATTACACAACAATAAGCTGGTTTCAACAAAGAACAACAGTTAAGATCTTCGGAACAAGTCATTTGATGAAGATAACATTTAGAAGAAAAAACATTCACCACAATCTCCCGTATTATAAATGAGTAATAACCAAATAATCAATGAAAGAGATCATACTCCTCTGTTCTTATAAAAGCAGATACATTTAAAAAATTTCAAGGAATAAATGATGACTTGAAGACTAAGATCAAAGAAGTTTTTTCTAAGAGTATAAATATTATGAATGAAAAAGAAACAAACTGAAAAAGTATGCAAAAAATGCATCAATCATTAACTAGTTCCTTTATTAATGAATTGTCATTTTAATGTTTTCATTTATTCATCTCTTTCTTTCTAAGTTGTTTAAAATTCATTGTTCTGTCTTTTTTTAGAGATGAGTGTGTGTTAAAAAGAGATTCACGTAGTTGATTCCATACTTTGTCAATAAATTATCCATATGAATCTGGCTGTCAATTATACATTTGGATCAGTGGGAAATTCATCAAATATCAAAATGATAATCAGCATCGGGATTTGTAAAGATTGTAGTAATTCTAATAGTTGAATTCATGAGTAGAGCTAAGCTAGGTCACCATTGAAAACCTGAAGACACTGGACGACTCTTTCGTCCCAGCATGGGACTCCTCAGCAGCGCGCATCTGATAATAATTATGTGTGCACTAGTGACTAGCTTCAGAATAGATTTCCTGGAGTTGTGGTGAAAAACCGTGACAAGTAGAGTCCAGTCCGCGTTGGATTGAGGCAGTTATCCACTTCAGATAATGGATGAATGGTTGAGCAAGATCATGGATTGGTTGAAATTAGACGTTAAAACCGTTGGATGCCGGCTCAGTGGTCTAAAGGTTAGGCGTTCGCGTGCGAGACCAATGGTTCTGAGTTCGAGTCCTGCGTGTGAGATTGTGGATGCACACTGCTGAGGAGTCTCGTACTAGGACAAAACGGTTGTCCAGTGCTTCTAGGTTTTCAGTTATGGTCCAGCTTGAATAGATTTATTAGTTCATCCATTAGTATTGTAGTATTATTTTTTATCCAATCGGTCGACTGCCAGTTTCAATAATATTGATGTTTATCCGTATATTCCTATGTAGTCCAAACTGTTTCGTAGTGTAATGAAGAATAACTATAAAAGTGCATTTTCAGATGAAAAATAGAATGCCCTGAAACTGGAATTTCATTTTTATAGACACTCGTCACTACTGAATTTTCTCTATCTTGAGACAATCATTTAACGCCCTAGAGATTCAGTGCTACACTGAATTATAATTCTGAATTGATTGAATTATGTTTAACATGTTAATTGACTAATATTGTCATCGTAACTACTGGTGCAATTCACCAGTGAATATCAATATTTCAGATAAATCATAACCGGTTAATGATAGTGCAGTCATCCAAAAAAGAAACACTTATGGTATAAAAAATACAACGAACGGCCAATCAATCAATTTTATATACTTATGATAGTCAAATGATCTCTAATAATCTGTAACTTCAAGATTGATAGAACCAGCTGGAGCAAACATCATTATAAGTAACACAAGAAAATGAAAGACAGAATGTGTTGGGAAATAGTGCAACAAAAAGAATAAAAATCTTATGATGATTTTACATTATACGATCAATAAAGTTATCCGTTAGGTAGTTTGAAGTAATTGACGGGATACTCCAAACTGAGGTTAAGCGCTACTTGGCAATCATCATCAAAGGTGTACTGAGGTAATTGTTGCTTCCCGCCATATTCGATATTCCGTCATGCGACTTCACATTCTGAGATGCTACCACAGGATTAACTGGGTTGAAGCACACCTCTTTTGATACTAAGATAATTAGAATTGGTTGTTCATTCAGTAGTGAGCAATGTCGCGTCAGTCTTAACCTTGTAGACCTGACAGAATCCTGTAGATCTATCTGCATTATGGCCACTAGTATAAGTTATTCAGTATAATATGGATCATGTTTCGATGTCATATATAGTTAGGGATAAACGACAATAAACCGTAGACTATAAGTATAAGTGTTTTGAAAATATAAGATTAATTTTTTACACAGTGTTTTATCCATTTTCACAACTTGATGGAGCTATAGAATACTATGATTGAAATACACAGAAACCCAAATGACAGTCTTCTAGAGGTAAATAGTTATGTATTATGTCGTTAACACTTGTTTATACATTCTTTTGATGTGAATAAATAGTTTACCAAACTTTTTAAAAAGATTATTCACTTTGTATTATAGCCGTAATTATGCAAACGTCACTCAGTGAACTCATTTATTAAAAAATAAGAGGTGATTGGCAAGTTAATGTAGTTTTCCTACCATATTCAAAGTATTTTGGGGTGATAAAATGCTACTTGTACACTGTTCTGATTGATAAGTATATATGACAGTCGTCAGTTTAGAAATTTAAATGGATTAAAAATGAAACTATTAATTTGAAAAAACTCTCGTTGTAGTATAAAATTTAATTATTTAATTGAGTCTTAGAAAATGATGTAATTACCATAAGAAAGTACAAATCAGTGAACTGGTTCATAATATTCCACTGTTAGTTAACTAATTACCTCTATTCAGTATTACTTTGTCTGGTCCTTGTTGTTAACCGAATCCTTTTGGTGAAACTAACATGTGACCACTTGTCCAGGTGAAATAGTGGTGAGCTCGTTCTCGGTTGATGACAACCAATAGAACGTTACGGATCTAGGTTCCGAACTATTTTAAATTCATCAACAAGACTTATCTATAATTTTCACGATGCTTAGACGTCTAGTGGAATCTATCACTCATTTTAAAAATAAGAGATGCTACTACTGAGGTAAAGGGGGCGTAGTTGAGGCTTAGTGTGACTGAGATTTAAACATACCTTTTTATCTAGTCCCAAATAGCTACAGGAATTTCTGATGACTGCCTAAATCATAACATAATAGCCCGATTTTGCTTAACTCTATTTCTTTATAAATTTTGCTTTGAATGTACTTGATTTTGATTGTTAACTAGTACAATAACTTGAACTGTACACTGTTTAACATAATCATAAAATTTCGATGAATAAATCACATATAAAATGAACTTATAGGAGCCATGGAAAAAGAAGTTTAAATAAAATGAGAGCCCAGGTCAAACACAAATTTAAACTTACATCCCGAAATTTCGTCAAAGTCACTTGGTACAAATCGTATCCAATCCTCTATCCCTTGACAGGAATGTATATGAATTCTGTTAGACAAAATGTAAAGCGGATCACCAGTAAATAAACATCTGTATTACAACATTATGGTATACATTTTTAGCTTCTAAAAATGATTAATATTTGAGTCAACTTAGTGGAGTTTATTTGACAGTTCCTGAATCAACGTAACTAAGTGACAAAAAGTATTTCCTTATACGTAGTGCTGCAAGAAACACAATGTATTTTTTGATTTTGGAGTGATAGAAAGACAACATAATAAACAACTTCTGCCTTAGACAGAAGCAGCTGTTATTCGTCTTCTCAATCCTGATTTCTAAATACAAAATGGACTTTCGATTTACCCGACACTGGAATGGTAACCGATCTGTTATAGCTTTCCTTTTTCTCCAGTTATCAAAAAATTTAAAAACACTTGAAATATCTTATTTAATCACATTAACATTTTCACCATTTATTTTAGTCATGTTTTCATACCTAATTTGTGGTTATTACGAATAGTCATATTGTTTTAATACTGATCGATACTTTTCAATCCCCCCGCCCCTCAAGCATGGAATTTCCTCATACTATGTTTAATTATTATTTTTATAATGATTACTTTAACATTATGTTTTGGTTCTAAACCATTAATCTTATTATAAGCAGAGATGGATAGTGGCTAGCAGTGGAATCCAGGACGCACATTTTGTTCCATTTAAGACTCGTCAGCTGAATGTTTACTCTGGGACTCGAACCCAGTACCACTCGATATATCGAGCCAATGCGCACAGTATGAATATATGGCTAATAAGAGACTGATCAATTGCAGACCTAAACGTCAATGAGAAGATTCAACCAAACAATAGCAAGTGAATCATTAGTTTTATTATTTTATCTAACATCGTCATAACAATTCACACATGTTTCTTGTTATCAAATAACTTGTCGACTTGTTATCACTTGTTAATTCTATTCGTCTATAAATCGAACTTGTATCAATATAGAAAGTAGTTATAGATACTTTTACAGGTGAAATAAGTGATTTTATCCATTTTTTACACATAATCAAACAGTTATTAAATATTTTATTTATCTTCAACTTAGTATTGCTTGTTTGAATCTTCCCATCGATGTGTTAGGACTGCAACTGGTCAGTCTCTAATTGGCATATGAGCATCGCACAAGCAAGTGGCTATCAGGACTCAGTGGCCGAGTGGATAAGACGATGGCGTTTGAAGCGAGGGTACTGGATTCGAGTCCCAGAGTGAACATCAACTCTGAGATGCAGGTACATCCAGCTGACGAGTCCCAAATAGGACGAAACGCGCTTTGTAATGGATTCCACTGCTAGCCACTATCCATCTCTGCTAACCATTTTATTTATCTGCAAAAACTGCTGCATATATGGAAGTTTTGCAGTAAATGAAATGAAATGGTTTCAATTATTCCAATAATATTTCTTATTATCAGAAGGGGGTTTTGTGGAGATTTCAGTAATTTTATATAGTTGAGATCATAAATCGATTGAAGCTAGACCACCATGGAAAACCTGGAATCACTGGACGGCCATTTCGTCTTATTGTGGATGCGCACTGCTGAGGAGTCCCACAATGGGACGAAACGACCGTCCAGTGCTTCCAGATTTTCCGTGGCCATCCAGCTTCAATTGACTCATGATCTCAACTATATAATATTTCTATTATTGATTTCTATAAAAGTTTATCAAGACACTTGATTGCTTGATATATATTGTTAATACAATGAGAATCTATGTATTGTTATATCCACAAAATAATCATTTACATGTTGATTTTCTCGCTTTGTGCTTCCATCTTAACCAATACAAATTTGTATTATTATTTGATTGAAAATATGATGACTAAATCAGTCAAAGTTGTTATATCCCGAAGAGAATTCTGAATGGTAACTTTTGAGGACAATTCATGGACCAGTATGATATGTATATTTTCTATTGTATAATTGTTAAGTAACTTAAATATTCATAGTTATGTTCTTTTTATTATAAGCTTTATTTTGACCTATAGACTATCATTATACGATTTACCAATCTTGAGTTATCCCTAGTCCATCCCCTATTCACAGCCACATTTGGCCAAATCTTGTACAAATGTCATTTTCTATTTTACGGTACAATGTTGGTCTGTCTGTTTGATATATAAACCCAGTATGTTTGAGAATAATAATTCATATTGCAGAGGCTGTGATTGATGTTCTGGACTTAACCGGCTGGGCTAGGCAGATAATAGGACCAACCGGTGCTCTAGACTGCTCTGATCGATAATTCACTCCTATCTGATTGGCGGGAATGATCACCTCATATACTAAACAGGGTACGCATTCACACTATGTAACAAAAGTTTTACTGCTTAAATTCAACATTTTAATAGAATTTTTAAACAAAATTGAATTTAAAATTCACATGGTATTGTTTGTTTGAATCTTTCCATTGATGTTTAGGACTGCAACCGGTTAGTCTCTAGTTGACATATGTGCATACTGTGCGTATTGCCTCGATATAGCCCTAATTCACAAGCATTATACGCAAAGATGGAAGCCAAAGGTACTAGGTTTGAGTTCCAGAGTGAACATCAATTCTGAGATGCAGGTACATCCAGCTGACGAGTCCCAAATAGGGCGAAACGCGTGTCCTGTATTCCACTGCTAGCCACTATCCATCTTTGTTTAAAATTCAATTTTGTTTTGTTTTATTTAATTCTTCATTGGTTGTCTTTTATTTAGTTGATCAACTTAATAAATCATAAAATTCTATGCTGTAAATGTCCATGTATTAATCGTTTATTTAAAACTGTATTTCCTAAAGTATGAATAAAACTAGTTGTTTGTTGAGAATAAACAATCACTTTTTCTAAAGATCACCAGTAATAGTTCCTTAATTAGTGTGTCCATTAAATAGGCGATGAGATTTCAATTTGAATTTAACGCTTTCTCGGACCTCTTTAATATGAAATAAGACAGTTTCATGAGCTTATAACGGTTCATGGGACATTGTTGAAAATTATCAACCATATCAACTTAATCTAACTCCCATTACTCTAGATAATAAACGTGTGCATACACAAATAGAAGAAACAACAAATTAAATAGGTAAGGAGCGATCTGTGATGTAGAAAGGTTAAATAATTTGAATATAAGTTGAATGACCTAAATCATTTATGTAGCAGATAATATCCCGGATATATCCATACTGTTTGCGTGAAAGATGATATGAACTAAATTTTGATTAGTGTTGTTCTTCCCTGTAGTTTACGGTATATCCTTATTTCAAAAGGATCATAATTAAAGACTAAAAGACTATATATGTTTATGTTTAACAATCAAGAACTCTAAAAGTTAATCTGTTTGAGCTAGTTTTTTACTTCATGCGAATTTCAAGTCGTGAGAATTTGCATTTCCTGTGCAATGAAGCTCATGGAAATTCATATGAATCATCCTGATACATACAACTAACTGTTTTGTTAAACATTTGGATATTATTTACAATTGATTGATCACTATATGCTGACCAGTGTCATGTGGCTCATGTCCTTCTTAGTGCAGATTGAGTTCTATCGACCGAGTTGCGATGTGATCACTAGTCTAGGTGACTCGACATCGCGTGCACTATACTGAGATGTAAGGTGGTGATTGGAGGTAGTTGAGAGAAAACCCTGGACAGATTTGTCAGGGGGCATCAGTTTTCTAAAGATTACAGATAGACCTTGGTGACGAATACCGAATAGTGCAAAACTTAGGTTCAAATTTCCCTGTTGACTACCGTCAACTCCGAACTTACTTTGGATATTAATTTGTAATACAGTCTATCCCAAGTTATGATCATGGTGAGAACATAAGTTTTTCCCTTAGGTTAACTAATTCTTCTACTCATTTTATGATTCAGTGTTAAATATGTCGCTACTTCTTATAAACGTTTCGCATCCATTTCAAATAATTCATCTACATATCTGAATATTCTGAATTGACGTTTTACTTCTCGTTCATTTGGTATAACAATATTATTTCCATCAATAAATCTGATTCCATCAATACTATAGACTAATTCACAACCATTTCGTTGTGGTAGACCTTATTCTCTTTTGTGATAAGTGACCATTATTGTATAAATCTTCTGAGTAATCCATTTTGAAGTAATTTTCCTCCATTCAATTAGTATTCATTTAAACTATCACAATAGCAACAAACGGTAGTAGATAAGGAGATAACTTCTTTGAGATTGTACACATATCTGAGTTAAATTGTGTAAATTCTATAGGATGTAAGTCAGTGAAGTAAAACTGATGGACTGAAAATGCATTTTATTGTGAATAAAATAACCGGACAGTAAGATGGAATGAAAACCAAATGTCATTTCTTTTTTTGTTCAAAATTCGAGCTCAATGTTATAGATAACCAAACATTCCGCTTCTTCAAAGATTGGGAACCGAAAAACTCGTTTTAAATTTAAATGAATTCAATCAATTAACTTTAGCTTGATCAAGATTAACTAAATATTCAAATAGTAAACACCTAACAATTTTCCTAGCACCCATATCGAACATACCTGAAATATGTTCCCATTTTTTTGTATATTGTAGACGTTTTGAAAAGGTATATTCTAACGATTTACACCATCCAACTCTCTCTCTCTTTTCGTATATATATATATATATATAGAGTTTACATTTTTGTATCCAGTGGTGATGACAAAACTATATTTCATTGAATTAAGCTAAATGTATTTGAAGAATGTCATTTTAATATTTCGATTATTTTTAAGTTTATCTATATATGTGTCAATTAGTGTACAGTGTTTTTGAAGTCTAAAATTTCTTACATCCCATTAGGTAAGTAAAAGAAAAATAAAGTGTAGGAAAAATTCAGTGAAATGTATGTTTATAACTGAAGATCTATGCTATTCCCTATTCAATCCAATATACAAATGTAAATTAATGGAAATGCACAGTTGTATGTTTATTTTTTTTAAAAAAAGAATTGTTTAAAAATGATTAATTTTCATAGTAGACAGTTTGAAAAGGTTAAAAGCAGTAGGATATTTGAAGTTACTTAAAAAAAGTGGAATTTTCGCAATTCTTAAAATTATCAGAAGGGGGTTTGTTGTCACATAAAATAAATGATTTTGATATATTTCAACAACAACAAGAAAATATGTCCGTATTTGGTTACGAAATTGATTTATACAGAATGAAGTATGTGAATAAGTTAATGATATGGTGATGAAGATTTGTAGCTCAGCTGGATGATTTTGATGAAGTTTTGTTCTCTTAGCTGAATGATTTAGTCATGAAGCTTTCACCGTTATTCTCAATGACATCATCAGCACAAAATTCAGAGAACAAAACATCATCAAAAGTTGATTATATTTATTCTGTTTGTAGTAAAATAGATTGCGATTTATGCAAATAAACGGTAGGAATAAGAATGGTGTGTACTAAAAACTGATGTATAAAATAAATTTAGGATATTCAAAAAAACGATGCAGTGGAAGTTTAACTGAAATATATACTATTTCAGCCGAAATCGTGGTAAATGAACTTAACTACTGCTTGATCCAAGGAGAAATATTGCAGTGCTTATTTATCAAACCCTATAAATGCAAAATCCAGTTCTGATTTGAGGTGTGTTAAATCCAGATTGGTTGGCAAAGCCTTTCCTGAGGAGAGATGTAGGCCATTGTAGAATAGATTCCACGTTTTCAGGGCTTAAAAACCAACCACGTGGAAGTGATTTTGTGAGTAATGGAGGTCCTGCAAGTATTTGAATTTATGTAGTTATTTTAACAAGAAGAGTAAGTAAAGGATTTTTTAAGTTTTTACTTACCATGGATAGGTATAGTCTGCATCTGAGTAATTCCTTGGTATACATACAGGTAAAACTACACTGTGAGCAAATATAAACTACATGTACACCGGTAACGCACAGATTTTATCTCATGCATCCCATAACATACACATAAGTATAATAACTCACTTGTGAGAGTAAATGTTCACCACTCTCTCTGAAACGTATTTGCTACAAGAGACTGTCTTTTACGCATTATATGCATATCATTTACCTCAAAGCTACCGCCCCAGTACATTCTGACACACACATAAGCACAAGAATTCTCTCAGGAGGGGTTGTTGGTCGCCTGTCCCTAGTATTTGCCACCATATCTTTTTTATTATGTCTTCGACCTGATAGATTAGGCCGATAATTTTATTAGACATAGGGCAGACTTTATTTCAGCTAACGTTTCCTTTGCACAGCACAAGTTATACTTTACTAATTATCACTGAAAAATGACACTTAACCAGTTTCACTAGAATGAATAGACATTTATTACAACAATAAAACTTAACATTCAAATTATAAACTGATTAGGTAAAATGTGTCTTCTAAAATCATTGAGTTGAACCATGATACTACAGAAATGAACAAAACTGAAACTAGACATGCGAACAATGACTTTAATAAACTTAATTTGAAAAACCCACACACTTACCGAAATAGTCGAATACGTTTCAAAGGATAACTTCTGGAATGATAAGCCAATATTATAATATCACCACTCAATTGTAGACCAATATTATGATTAGAGTTAGATTGAAAATTCAATACAAGATTTGAAGAATCAGTTCGTTCGTATTCGCTTGTAAAAAATTAAAGATTAAGCATTTTGCAATCGATAGAATTAAGAATCGTATAGGATGAAATTTAGCTTAAACTCTCAATCTTTTTGAATGTCTAAAGGGAAAGTTTAAATGCTTCACAGTAGTAAGACCACTTTGATATAAACATTCACAAAGTACAATAATAATAAACAATTTAACATCACTAGGCGTCAACAATGATAAAGTTTTAGACTATCAACCTTTTGATAGAATGGCACAAAACAATATACTATTTTAAAGATATTTTGTTTTCAAGAATTGTTTAGTTCGCAGATAGCTTTCATCATTGATCAATATCAGATGAAGAATTACTAAGACAGATGGATCACTGAATAGATACTTTTTAATTTATAGCTGGTCATTAGTGTAAATTCATGATTATATATACGATCTATCCTAGAAACTGAATGATCATGTATGGGGTAAAACACTATTTAATGAGTGAACTACATTTCAGCTGCGTACTTTATAAATTGATAATGTTAAACTACTATGCAACCCCACCTCCTTCAGTCTGTCAGTCACAGTTTATTATATCATTTATGAGGAATCATAATCAAAGATAGTCATCGGTAAGACAACACTAATTATTGTACTTATTGAGTGATGTGAAGGGCTTCTGTTTATTCCATCTATAATCACTGGATGTATACTTCTGTGTAGAAGTATTCAATACTCTTGAGTTATTCTAGGTTTTTTAGGTAGTATTAGTCCGTGTTGATGAGTAACTATGGTCTCAAACTATGAAGTAAAATATCATCTACTACATCTAATGCAACTACTTTTTATCAGTATAGAGTTGTGAAGATTGTAGAGTTTTTCGATTGAGATCATGAATCAATCAATATTAAACCATCCAATGCTTCTAGGTTTTCAATGGTGGTCTAACATTGATTAATTCATGATTTTACAGTTTACTACATAAGAAAAAAATAACAAACTTACTAAAGGTTTGTAGTATACATATGTACAGGAGGAGAACCAGTATAGAATTTAAAGTATAATCTTAATTTATTATTTTCAAAAACAGGAAAATTATATAAATATATCTGATAGATATGTAATGGTGCACGTAGAATGTTTAAACTATTAGTTGGTGAGAATATTTCCATATAACCAGCGTATCTACAATCGCAACATAAATAAATAAATAAGATGAAGTATAAGTCATATGATACAATGAATAATTAATGTTTCTATCTATTTAAAACGGTAGACAACCATTGTGACAGAATTATTGAAATTTTCAACTATATAAAGTGGATTCGCTTCAGTTGTTAAGGGATTAAAATTATTATATCAATAAAATGAATCCTCATTTACAGGGAATGTATTGATCAAGTTTAGTAAGGGTGGGAGAACTCAAGAACTAATTTTTTACAATTAAATGTTGATTGAATAAGTATATGAATATTTTACAAGACAAAATCGATTACACTTATAATGTTATACCTTGAACTTAAATTCTTAGCATGTAGCGTAATACTTGAGTACTCAAGTGCTAGAACCCTACCAAGTCGCAAAATCAAAAGACAGAAGACAAATAGAAGGAATGTTATTCCAAACAGTGTCAATTATGGTACAAAACTGTCAGGTATTTATAGTTTTTAGTAGAAACGAAATCATCATTATAGTTATCCAATCCGCACATAGGGGGTTATCAGCATTATGCAACAGGTAAGCTACACGTAGTGATTCTAGAATATTTTTCCAAAAGCTGATTGAATAGAATATGTTCGGCTCCTTCTGAGCTTCTTAGAGCTTCTTCAACTTGACCTGTGGACCGTTCTCACAATAAAATGATCTTCAAATGAGAAAATTATCTAATAAATTATACATCTTGATATTGATTGGTTCAATAAAGCATGAATAATGGAATCCTCTGGAACCAAACGATTTAAGTTTAACTTGTTTGTCAAATCAGCTTATTTTGTAGATGTAATTAGATAATGAATGATAATTGCTTTTTAAATTCAGAATACAAAAAGAAGTCTTGAAAGAATTCAGTTAATTTTATTTTATGTTCTCTAAATATACTAATTTATAAAGATAAACAAAATGCTTCACAAATGTAATTTTCAGTAAAGGATAGGTCATAAATTGAGGAAATCATCGAACTGCATCATGAGGCAAACCCTAACATTGAATCGTGAAGGGAAATGGGAAAGACGAAGGCCAAAAATCACACTACATCAGGGATTGGAAGAAGATATGAAAGGATGAATAGCAAGCGGAAAGATTGCTCAGTGCAGAGTTGGATACAGAATGCTAGTGAGCGGCCCATGTTCCTTCATGAGGAGTGACAGGCGTAAGTAAGTAACATTCTCTTTTTACATACTTATCCTGCAAAGAGTCAAGTGTTACTTACATTCGTCCGAATCTATCGGCTTTGTTTAGTCTACCTTCATGTTGTCTGCAATTTCGCACAATAATTTACTGCGAACATGATACAAAGTAAGTGCAACCCCTAATTCCAGTTATTAATAACTTTGTTTCTTGAAAAAAGCAACAGAATCACATCTACAAAATAAATAAATTCGTACTATTTCAAATATGATCAATATTGCCATAGACTAACTGACTATTTCTATGGAGAAAACAACGGATAAGCATTTTTAACGTGATTGAAAGGTTGCAGCCAGTTGACAATGAAACGATGACAGTATGTGTATTTTAATTTCTCGGATGCTTTTTTCTTAAATCAAAACTTAAATCATTCTCCATCAAAGTTCTCAGTTTATTATTATTAGTTATATACCAAGAAAACAAAAAATACGTTTAAACAAACTTCTTATGTACATGCAGGTGTAGAGATATAGAAGGGGAATCTGTAACCGATTACGTATAATTCTTAAGAGTTAGTATAAAAATATTACGCTGAAAATGTCATGGATCCTACCGCAAGATTTGTTAGCTACAATTATGATAATCAAGAGATTTGAATTTTCAGTATGGGGTTGTGGATACTATTGAGACTTTGGTTGAGATCATAAACCGATCAGTGTTAGACCACTACTGAAAACCTGGACGACCGTTTCGTCCTAGTATGAGACTCCTCCACAGTGCACATCTAAAATCCTGTATGCGGGATTCAAAAACAGGACCTTAGTTCTCGCGCGCGAACACTTAATCTTTAGATCACTGAGCTGGCACCCAACGGTAATAATGTCTAACTCCAACCAATCCACAAAATTCTGAGACTATCTTCTATTTTCTGAGGCAGATACCTGTCTCTACCCGACACAAATTGGACTACACTGGTCACGGCTTCTCACTAGAACTTGAGAATTACCTCTTGGAGCTAGTCACTAGTGAGCATTGCTGAGGAGTCCCATACTAGGACGAAACGACCATCCAGTGCTTTCAGGTTTTCAGCTATCCTATTTTTGCAACCCATTGGATCTTTATTAAAAATTTTTTGAAAATTAATATTTTTTAGATTGCTATAAAAAACCAATTAGTAACTATATTGTAACTTGACTCTCAGAATTTTCTCAACGGTTATAAATGGACGAAGTAAAATTAAGTGTAACCATTTCAGTTCTATGGGATATCTAACTGACCGTAACTAGCTCATTGGTTGTCTCTCTAAATAGTTGATGCAGATCTAACTTTCTGCTGAGAATTAGTTATCTCCAGACTACAGATACACTCTTCTGACAAGGTCCAGCCGACTTATATTTGAGTTTCATAACCTCTCACCAGCTGTCTCAGAGGTTAATACTGAGCTATATAACACATAATCAAATTGGCATACTGAGTAAACCCGCCATGTTATATGATGTTTTTAAGTTCCATAGTTTGTTCGATACAAGCATGAATGGGCTCTTGTGAATAACTATATCACTCGCAAAGCTGAGGTAGACCCCTAAATATCAATCTGTCTATGAATAAATATATGGAAGTTAAAATTACATTGTCTTTCTATGTAATCTTGTATTGCATCTCTGACATATCCAGGTAATCAATTATAATAGGGTATATATGTTGGAAGAAAGAAACCACAAACTTATATACTTGATAAATGCTTTTATTCAAATAATATAGGGGTTTCTCAACTACATTTTTGTATACTGACTGCATTCTTTACAACTTTAAAACTCTATAAGGCCTTTATGAAACTATATGTCGTCTTGGTTACAGATATCATTGAAGCTGAAATTTGTTTCCTTTTAGACTGATAACACAGAAAAGGAACAAGTAGTTTATCTATACTTTAATTTCCTTCTTGTGATTACCATTTTAAATTTCCTTAAAAGGTATTTTCAAACATTCATTGATTTATACCTCTGTCAAAAAGAAAATCAATTAAGAAAAGTAAAGTATTGTGTACTGTTTTTCGTTGCACGGACATCAAACTAATTCATCGCATTCCAAAAAACTGATATTGAATCAGGATATTTTTGTTACATTATATTACATGCAAACTATTGTAATTTATACTGTTATTTGGTTTTCCCATAGAGCCAGCAGTTAATTCTGCAGTTGATCGATTTTATGCTTTTCTTTACACAACTATGACTACTTATTTATAATTAGGTAGTATGAATACTTGTTTATTTCATTCACATTACATGGGTTGTATAATTCACATAAAATTTGATAACTGTGTTGAATGATCACTCAGTCTACAAACTAGACAGTGAAATGATGTATCTATCACATATCTGTAAGCTTTACAGAAGTCAAAGGGGGAAGGATTGTAATCAGCACATCTTAATAATGGAATTATTTACGACTATTTTGTAATTGTCTGGTCATTATACGCAATACTTTCATTGATTCTCAACAGTTGACAGTGTCTAAATTGATACATGCTTCGAACCAAAAAATGGTATTTTGGTAGTTTCCGCTCACTTAGCGTTCTCAGGACGGTTTGTCAAGTATGGATTTCCTTTATCTATTGTAGAATGTGACTTCGTGAGATATTAGGTGATTGTCAATATTCTACAGGAAACCCTGAAACCAGGTTTTTCATTAATTGATAATCCCCAACAAGATATATCTAAAATTTTGGTACGATTGATGATCTGTGTAGGATTAGAACCCATGTCATTAAACTGGACAATTAGAGAAATTGTTACTGATCTATTCCGATCACAACTAACATTCTGAAGAAATTAAAAAAATTCCTTGTTTTTTCACTTTCTAATTGCTGATTGGATTCTAATGATAAAGTGGCAGTTAGAACACAATATAAGATGAAAATACTTGAACAACAAGACACTTAGCTACGGTTCAATGATCAATCAGTAGTAAATATTGTGACTTTCCAACTTTTCTGGGTTTAAATAACAACCACTGGTTAGTTTTCAATGTAATTTTACGGAAGATTCTCCCGTAAAGTTTAAAAAGCTTCACTTGTTTCAACAATCTGGTGGATGAAGAGAAAAACGTATATATATATTATATTATTAGTCTGTTGAAAAACAAAAGAAACTATTCCATGAAGTGTATAGATACTGCATAATTATCTAGAAATTAAGGATAAGTAATTCATGGATCATAATCTCATGAATGTCCCATATTCTTTTTAATGAGAAATCATTATTAAGCAACATGATCAACTACAAAAAAATAGAGTATCAATGAAACATTTCGTGAATTCACTTAGATAGAAATATTTCTGCAGTCAGTTCTGATGATCATCGAATACTGAACTGAAACACAAACCTAAATATTTCTGACAACCTGTCTTACTACTAACATTGATGCTAGTAGCAATAATAAAAAATGGAAAGTAGTGAGAAAATATTCTGACTTTCAAAATGAATTAAAAGAATCACTTCAATAATGAAAATGTAACAAACCTCATCCAACCAACCGGAACATGAGAGAAGCCATTAAGATGAGATGAAATATAACGTCGTAGAGAACAAGTTTTGTGATCCCGGTATCTAAACGAATATAAAAGTGTATAAAGTGAAATTTATTCTTATGCCTTAAGAAAAATTTCAATTCTATCCAACCCATCAATAACTGACAACTATAAAATCAACATTTTTGATCATGGCTTCGTTAGGAAATTTACTACATTTACGAACGCTATTAGCCCCCAAATGCCCTGGTATGGCCGAGAGTGGGGAGAGCCCACTCTCCCTCTCGAAATGCTCTCACATGGCCAGCGAATATATAGCCTCTACCAGGGAAGTCCTACTCACTGCCTTCTCGTGGTGGGGGTGTTGTTTACGAAAGTGAGAGGACGAAAACCGAATGTCCGGCGCTTTAACCGGGTTGGTGGACATGGAGGGTCCACCTAGGGGAGTTGGAAAACCCTGATTCCAAACCAATGGTGCACATGGGCTCCAGTATCCTGATGGAACGATTGGCGAATGAACCTGTTGCTGGTCAACGGCTACCATGGGACTGCATCTCCTCACGATGCTCCACTGCCTTGTGGATCAGACCTTTCGGTCAAAGGCTCCGGGTGTGGGCCCCTAAGCAAACCACCTGCTTCAGTTCGGGCACCTGGGCAGTATCACAGCCCTCAAGCAAATCGGATGAGATTTGTATGGCGCATATGTATCTGGTGCTTCCTTGTACCAATATTTATGTGTTTAAATAAAATAAAATAAATAAATAATGTCAACATATTATCACATATTACTAGTTTATGTAACCACAAGCGTCATTTTGTTATAAGTGATTGTTCAGAACAAAGTAGAAAATACTGATATAACATGGCAGAAAATCTTTTGTATCAAAAAGTATGCATGAACAGCCTTAGTTTTGAACTACCCACTGTGGACTCACAACTCTGCAATAATCAAAACTCGTACCCCGTTACGATTTTGGCTAACTCTATACTCTTAAAAATATTGAAATGAATGTAACTGGTTCAGTTTTTGAAGTCAGTTAATCTATGAAACCTAACAACCTTTGGTTAGCCTTTTTCTAACGTAATAAGCCATAGGTGGACAGCTCTGTGACGTTCTAAAGTGAAATGGATCAAATTTTCATTACTCAAAGCTTTATATTACTTTTCTTCGATTGATAGATAGTAAACTATTTTTGAAATTGAAAAATAGCTATACCAAACAATCCAACATTTCTGTTAACAATGAGATAAGGATACTATTGACTATGTTCCCTGATAAGAATTTTACTGGTTGTAGATTTCACTACCTTAAACAATTTCTCAAAACTAATTTCTCATTTAATCATAATAATACTACACTTACCGTCAATAACATTTTTAAAAAAACAGTGAAGTTTTACAGGGTGAGAAAAATAATAAAATGCTCATAGACAGTACATAAGAAAGTTCATTGTTCAATTATCAAATCTTTCATGATAATGTTAAGATTGATCTCATGCTAAACCTGGTACTAATAACCGTTTCGTTCATGATAAAACCCTTAATATTATATAGGATAGTAAGATATAAAGGGAAAAAATGTACTATTACATGTCTGTTAGTAATTGATTGTAGATACATCTTATTTTACCTTGAATGGGAGAGTTAGAATCAACTCATATTGCGCATATATAAGGTATAATTCATAAAATGCAATTTTTAACGTTATTTCTCTATATAAATACACAATGTGTTAGTCATTCATTTTGTTATTATTTAACCTCATATTCTGTGTGTTGTTTTTTAATTAACATAAGTAACCTCTGTGTCACCAGTGAAATTCCGAATATTAGCTTAAATTTGATGATTAAATTTTTAACTTCATAAGTATCTGCTCTTTTCTCCGCTCAAAGTATATCCTATACATTACCAAACATAGTAATTTCTGTTGGGGCGATCCTGAAAATTTCTCGCAATAGACATGAAAAGCTCGGAAAACATTAAGAAGCATTTTATCCAATCAGAGCTTGATTAAAAGTTTTGCTAGAAATATCGTGAAAGTGAAAAGTCACATGTAGAAGTTCTGATTGGCTGGTTACTACACTGGTACTATGTTTAGTAGTATTCTAGAGTTTTCAGTAAAACCCAAGGACTTCTAAAATACTATAAAAACCCTACATTTTCTATACATAAATAAACCTTTGTAGTAAATTGCTTCCCGCATATTTTGCGTCTTTTCTCTCGTGTTCAAGTAGCTGTGTAGTTCTACCTTGGTGGTTACAAGACTAGCTTAGGATCCCAGTATAGCGTTCAATCAACAAGACTTATCATTTTCAATGAGGGAAAACTATTTTTGATTTTTTTTTTCTCTTTACTTCTTTATGTCAACAACTAATCAACTTCGAAATGCAACTATATGTTTGAGAATTAATACATTGATTACTTCATTAGAATAGTATCGCATTACATTTCAATGTTTTAAACAAGTTATTTTCATTAGGCTGACAAATTATGCCTCAATTTACATTTCCTTCAACAACATTGATTAAAAATGTTAAGAATACTTTATTCTTATGCTTAAGCATTGAAATTAGTTCCCATTTAATCAGTTTTTCCTATATCGTACTGAACATAGACTTTTTGAAAACCATGAACTTCAGAATTATGCATAACAGTGGGGATCATATGTCGTGACATTTCACAAGCTAATTTGTCTTTTAAAAATCAACTTTGAATACGTAGCAAGCCCATTCAACAATTTTATTATTTGTGTGCTCTCTATAATCCTAATATTTAATTCACTGTAAATTTATGTGTGAGTCTGATTGAGCGCATGTGTCTGCACATCAATCTTTAATCTGTTCTCTCATTGGTTGTGAACAAAGACAATCAATAATTTATCCACAATCCATTAACACTCAAAAATATATATGGATTTTTTAACACACACACACACGCTTGTTTTCCCGATGTGCTTGCTATCTGTACGCTTGTGGGTTTTTACCGAGCTTCATCAATAAACTATCTCTATAACTAGTGTTCAGGCTTTTCAATAATCTCGAGTAAACCCGTAATTTCTACTAGGAGATTTAGCCTGCAGTAAATAATCAGTTAGCGGGATATTATTTATTTATTGGAGTCAGATATAGAGGAATTAATCCTTTACAAATATACGTACTAAAAGTTATCTTTTAAATACAAAAAAATGACATACTTATTAATTGATCCATAGAATGAATCCAATGCAAGAACAAGTAACATTAAACGAATTTTTGCTTCTTCACCTTCAGCATGAAGTAGAATGATATGGTATTCATCTAGTGCTAACCAATCATAAACTTTTTGACAAAATACAACCATTGTAGCTAAATTAGGAAAGCTTGTTAAAGAGAATATACAGTTTTGAACCTGAAGTGAGAAAAAATAAACAGTTAAATAAGGCTTTTATTGTTTTGACTCGGTAAGAAAATGTCACAATATACAAGAAAATGAAACAGTTTTACACTGAAATCAATAGATTTACAAAAGGGTAGATGAAGTAGCTATTAGGATGGGGCAGTAATGTAATTCAGTATATTCATTATATTTGTCCGTTGATGTATTTTAATCTTATGATGTTTACGAACTATAGTTGTACACTGTAAGTTATTATTATTTTATTGATAATTTATATTCCTATTGTGGGACTCCTTAGCAGTGCGCATCCACGACCTCGGCCCACGAGATTCGAACCCGGGACCTACCAGTCTCACGCCAGAGCACTTAACCGATAGACCACTGAGTCGGCATCCCATGGTGTCTATGTCTAACTCCAACCAATCCACGAAGTCGAGCAACCGTTCACCAATTGTCTTCTGTGAGTTCCTATCTCACAACAGACGTGGTTTGAACTCCACTGATCACTGCTTCTCACTAGAACTCCTGGATTTACCTCTCGAAGTCAGTTGCTAGTGAGTATATGATTATTATTATCAGGGTTTTTTTGTGGAGATTTGGTGGTCTATCGGTTAAGTGCTCTGGCGCGAGACTGGTAGGTCCTTGGTTCGAATCTCGCGAGGCAAGGTCGTGGATGTGCACTGCTGAGGAGACCCATAATAGGACGGAACGACCGTCCAGTGCTTCCAGGTTTTCCCTGGTGGTCTAGCTTCAATTGACTCACGCTTTCAACTATGAAAATACTAAATATCCACAAAAACCCTTTTCTGATAATTAATATTCCGTTGAATTTGTTTAACATTTGACTAATTATCTGTGTAAATGAGATCGATAAAAATTTGCATATTAACACATAAATTTTACTAGTTGAGATCATCAGTCGATTGAATCTAGACCATCGTGGAAAACCTGGAAGCACTCTATTTTTATTTGGTGTAAAATAAATCTACCCGAAGTTTGTGCTGAGGGTGTCGTTCAGAAGAACGATGAAAGCTCCACCACCAAATCATCCAGCTCAGAGAACAAAACTCCATCAAAATTCAACTTTTCTTCTTTCTCTCATCAGTCACTTCAATATTTTGACAGTCATCAATGTTTTCAATATAAACATTTATACTAAACCGTGATATACATGAAGGTTACTATTAAAATGACATAAATTTTTGGTTTGATGTCCATTGGTTATTTATTAGTTTTATGCTTAGATTACAGTGAACACTGAAACTTATTTGAAATATCTAGACAGACTTAAACTGTAACACTTAGTTGAAAGCTTACTTCGAGACTGTAAAATAGTTCAGAAAGAAATATTCAGACTATAAGCTACATTTTATGCTTCAAGAAATTACACACATATTTGTAAGCGTGGTTCCCTCAAACTCAGTTATCTTTCACTACAGTCATATCTCGCTAATTGTATTAGTTAGTTACTAGACAGAGTATCGTTGTTTGTATTACGGAAAATATTTGAGCCATAACGCGTTTCGTCAAAGTTAGTTTGTTCCCTTTAACACGATATATTAAACTGTGAATATGTTATTTGTAAAATCACCCAAATTTAAGTACTAGATAGGACGATTAATTTGAGGAAATCACCGAAATGCGTCGCAAGGCAAGCCCTCACATGGAATCCTGAAGGTCAAAGAAGAAGAGGAAGATCAAAGAACACAATACGTCGAGAAATGGAGACAGACATTAGAAAAATGAACAAAATTTGGATAGAACTAGAAGGGGAGGCCCAGGACAGAGTGGGTTGGAGAATGCTGATCGGCGGCCTATGCTACATTGGGAGTAACAGGCGTCAGTAAGTAAGTAAGTAAGGACGATTAATGATATCTTTTCACGTGACAAACGTATCTGATTAAAAAAATAGTTAAGGGGAAAGTGATCTGTTAGATCTTCGTAGTGAATATCTAAAAAAAATCATATATACAAAATGTTAGCAGAGTTTTGTAGTCCCTGATCAAAATAGAGACAAAAACTCTCCGTAATCTAGTTTTATTTAGATCATAATACCATGATAAATGTATGCTTATCGTGTACCAATAAATTTGACTTTCTTGATTTCTGCATAACATTAGATACACATATTTGTTTACTCTCTGGTAGTGAACATGTTTTAGTTAGGTAATGAAACTATATTGAAACCACTTCGTCTAATTCAATAACCATCACAATGATGAATGTATAGGGGTTTTCGAACCCTAGTCAATATAAAACGACAGTTAGTCTGTGAAATTTTTGTAAAATCTACTGATTATAACTTTTGCGTGGTTATTTAAATGATTGAAATCTATGTTGGTGATTGCCCAGAAAAAATCCAGGCAAGCTTATTCGACGGAATGATGGAGTTATATACATTTCAAACACTGTGATGATTTTAAATGTAATTTTTACGTATAATGAATTTTATTAGGTTTGTTTTACTCACTTTGTGAAATATTCTATCCAAACGTATACTAGTTTGTGAACAATTGAATACCTGTGAAAAAGAAAACAAAAAATTTGAAGAAAAGGACAATTCTTAATTCTTACAAATAACATATTAGACAGACATATTTAACACTTTATTTGTCATTTTAATAGTTGAGATCATGAATCAATTGAAGTTAGAGCACCATGGAAAAACTGGAAGCACTGGATGGCCGTTTCGTCTTATTGTGTGACTCCTCAGCAGTGCGCATGCACGATACCGCCTCGCGAGATTCGAACCCAGGGCCTATCAGTTTTGCGCGCAAGCACTTAACATCTAGACCAATGAGCTGGCATCCAATGGTGTTATCAATTCTGTGTTTTGAATATGACTATGAAATATCCACATAATATCGTTTAATATTCATTCATCTGAAAAAAGTAATTGATAGCAATATACTATATAAACTATTTGGATTACTGAGAGATTTTAAATAATCATATTATCGTTTTTAACCATAGTTCTTTCCTGCTTTTGTGAAAACTGTGTTTCACCTAATATTCAGTTAGGAATTACATTTTTTTACTATATAAAACCAAGTTGTTAAATTTTAGATAACCGTACAAATAATCAGCACATGTGAGTTTGACTTTTGACGATTCTTAACCTTTAAGTGAATAAAAAGACGTTATTGTGACTGAAGACACACATCCTGGTTTGTTCAGTCACAGGAATCAAATGTTTATACGTAGTTACGATCAACGACTTTCCTTGCGAATCGCTTTATCTGCTAACCAAAATCTTACTTCTTTCAACAATTAATGTAATTCATATCCACTAAGCCATTTTTACATCTTTTATTTATCGGACGTTCAGTGTTTAATGCTAGTGTTCTCGAACTTAAGCTTGCCACTTAATTGCTAATAAATACCGAATTACGTATTATCATGTGTTCAGTATGCTATTTCTTTAACAGGTGAGTGACTTTCGTCCTCAGAAATATAACTCATTAAGTTAGTTTGTTCAACTTTTCAAACAACTGAATTCCATTTATCCAATATTCCTTACAATCACATAAAATTATAATTTCCATAACATAGAAACATTATCTGTTTAATACCAGGTGAGTCATTTATGATGAAACAAAATTGTTTTGGTTATAGTTTTGTCTAATGAATCACTCAGTTCTACTAGTCAGTAGTTAGTTTGTTGTTTAGTCATTTTAAAAAATCCTAATTACTTATCATTAAAGTAAAGTAATTAGCTATTGATCTTTCAAATTGATAGGAAAAGATTGCCCAGCAAATAAATTTATTTAAAACCATTTTGTTATAAACAGGCATTCAGTACCACTGATGTTCGCAGGACAAGTGCGAGACTTAAGATATATTACATAGATCTAGTAATCTACATTCATTACAGATCAAATTAGAAAAGGGGAAGCACATATACATCATTATCTTTAAGACATTATCAAGTTGAGTAATAAGCGACGCCTCCTAAATAGTAGACCCTTTACCCAGATAAATAAACTGTGGAAGAAAGATCTCTGGTATACGCCAAATAAAAAATTTGTGTTATATCAAAACGTGAGACATTTCTAAAATACTATAAATATGGAAAAATTGTATTATGACTGTATCTAATTTACATGGTTCTATATTATTTTAAAGAAAGTAAACGAAATACACTTTTAATTATGGTTCATTGGTAAGAATAACAACGTATATTTAATTTATTATTAGCTTTATTCAATATTATATTTTCGGTACAATATAGAATTTTCAGCACAAAGTATTTCAACAAGTTTTCGTTTCTTACTTCTTTGACGATCCTGATGATAAATAATAAGTGATCGCCAGTTAGAAGTTAACAGTTCAGTCAATCGACATCTGAATAATGTACATTCTTTTCAATGCATATTGACAACAATCACAATATCTCTGATTAGATCTTTTGTAACCTTTGCAGCGGAAGGCTGTACACTTTTCAGAATAGGTTGTGTGATTAATAGCCATAATGACGTATTAAGACGAACAACATTAGATAACTTGTTGATATATTTAATTTTCTGGTTAGCTTTTTTTTAGCGAGTGGGTTTTCTACGAGATGGGGTCGCTAACCCCATGCCAAACCCTCTTCCTTTACCCGGACTTAGGACGGCCAGTAGCCCCCGGAGGAGCTACAGGCGGAACAGGTAGCCCAAGTGTTTAAGCAGGCTGCCAATCTGGTCATGGCAATCTTCCATTACAACTACATAACTGATTTAAAGCTGAATTCTATTGTAAATATAAATAAGCTTATAAACTATATTCATTCATACCTCACGTTATTGACTTATGACATCATACATTATCAGGACATGGCTTTTTATTAGTTCATTATAATTAGCATGTTTAGTTGCTAACTAAATTAATATTATAATCAGTCAATGATTAAAACTATATATTTTAAGTTATTTCCATAGTGTGCATTCATATTAACTGTTTGTTTAAGATATCTGAACTTTGATCTTTAGTAAAACAATTGTTTTTAGAAACCATTGTATTTACCTATTCTCTTTTCTGATTCAATAAATGTTTATCAAATCTAATAGTGATTAGAATGTTATTGTTATTTATGTCCATAACTAATCAATCGAATCGTTGCTTAAACGTCCAATACGTTAATCTGGTCTGATATATCTGTAGACTATCCCTGTTGCATGTGACTTACCAATTGAAGGAGGTTAGTATCCTATTAGATTAGTGTGATTGCAACTCGTTTTTCATTCATTTCGAAACGACACGTAATAATGATGGGTATGTTTGTGCGTTTCACTAAAAGACTGTAATTATTTTATTATTGTACTAATCAAATTGTTTTTACGTTTAGAAAGGATAAAGTTTAAAGCCAAGTTGTCCTTGTTCTGACTATAGCTTTCACATAGACTCTGCGATAGCCAGTATCGCGTTCACAGTAGAATATCTATAAGGCAAATTAAATCCTACAGTTATTCTAAGCAACAATGGATAGTGGCTAGCAGTGGAATCCAGGACGCGCGTTTCGTCATATTTGAGACTCGTCAGATAGATTTACCTGCATCGCAGAGTTGATGTTCACTCTGACACTCGAACCCAGTACCGTTCGATTCAAACACCATCGCGTTATCCACTCACCTACTAAGTCCTGATAGCCACTTGCTTGTGAAATTATTAAGTAGTTTATTCCATTATTGGAAACAACCACTGGACTGTAAGGTGGTCTTTAATTCATCATATAAATCTTATTTACCAAAGATTTTATTATAGCTATTTAATATGCCCCATTTAATGATAACAAATTAGTATCCAAACGTTCAAACTACATACACTGTGATGTGAACACTAGTGATATTACTTGGTTAACATAGTTGGATTGGAAATGATGCAGCTGGGGCCTGAAATCCAATAGCTGAAGCTTAAGTATTTCACTCAGTTATGATATTCGTCCTCATACATGTAGTGTCCGTGTAGCTGTAATTATATTGTACCCTCAGTAAAATAAATTGTAGATAAACACCCAACAGTTTTTTCACTTATAAATAAATAGAATCATTTATTTCTTACGGATTAATAGTTTGAAGGGACAACACCAACAGAGAAAATTCGTTGATTATGATGAAATAATTAACATCAATTTAGTTAAAAAATATATATAATGAAATGTACTAATTTACCAAAACTTGTGCACCATTTGTTATCATATTTAAACGTTTATATGCCTGTTTCACATCCTGTTTTGACTGTTCAACAGGTACATTATCCGGTAGAATAGTGGCTAGAAATGGAATAAGACTTGTTTAAACGGATGGCTTGTACAAACATGAGCATAAATCTACACGAAATGTTTAAAGTAATAAAAACCAAAATGTGACAGAAGAATTGATGGATCAATGTATTTTATAAGCCAATTGATTTCCACTTCAACACTCACTGGTTTTTCTTTCATTTTGTGCTTGGATAGTTAACATTTGATCACCGTTTTTCATAGTTTATATTGTGAACTGATTTAAACATGAGGAATGCTGAAAACCAAAAACCGCTGGGGTAGTCATTCTTCCTAGTATGGCACTAAGGACACATCAGCGATCAAACACATGCTTTTACTACAAACATATCATTGTATTCAAAATTGCAATGAATTTTGCTACAAAATCATTATAGTCGATACATTTCCCGACCTCGACATGTTATCAGTTAGTTCGTTTTATTTAAACAGTCCAAATACTAACCAAATTCCTACTTCTGAATAAACACAAACAAATGTAAAACTAATTAATTCTTATTCATCGTTTCTGAAATTGGGAAACAGTGAATTAGGTTCCAGTACACAGACCCAAGTCTGTAATCGAAACCAACAAACATACATGTCCTACACATTGATGATCGCTAACTGAAATAATTTCACCGTTCACCCTTCACCAACCAAAGTCTATAATGAATTCATATTATTCTGCATTAATATTTGTTCTGTCTTTATTTAAATTCATAAAGAGAACTAACTGCATGAAACAAAGCCTACAATTTAAGAGAACGAGATAAGGACAATTTTATTTTTTCAATTCCATGAACCAAGCTGGAGAAAAAAACGCAACTGCAAAACGCATTCAGTTGGCTTCCGTTATCAATGTGAATTAGACAAAAACAACAATTGATGCAGAAAAGCATGAATTCGTTATATTTCATGATTTCACAAAATATTTCAGTACATGGCAATCTATAACGTAAGGTGTTTTGTCCGAATCGAGTTCACAAATCAGTTCATATTAATGAAAGTGATAGTTTTGAGAACTGAGAAATTGTAAATTTTCGATTGTATGACCATTACTTGTCTACTCACGTTTGTTACACTTGTTCACTTATGCCTGTTACACCACGTGGAGAAGTGTAAGGTACTTACCAAGGTTCTCCATCGAACTCTGTCCTTTGTTCTCCTCTCCGGTTGTTTCCAAATTATATTCATTCATTTTACGTTTGCCTGCAATTATCAATGCCATGCGTTACTTTGGTCTTGTACTTTTCCTTATCGCTTCTGGATTCCAAGTTAACACTTGCCTTTTGATGCAGTCTGATGATTTCTTCATTGTATTTCCTGTCCACCCCTAACGTCTTTTCCTAATTGCCTCTCCAGACGGAAACTGGTTTGTTACCTTTCACAGTAGGCTGATGCTGATGGTATCCTGTCAACGGACATTGAGTATCATGTGAAAACAATTGTTTATAAATGCTTGTACTTTTCGATGATGGTTGTGGTAGTTCTGAAAGTTTCAGCTGCATACAGTAGAACCAACTGACTTGACATTTGTATTGAAGATTGTGACCTTGATATTGCTTAACAGATAGTTGTTTTGAGTTCTACATGTTCCTTATTTGTACGAATATGGCCCTTACTTTGCCAATCCTAACCTATACGTCTGCATCTGATCCTTCTTCTTCTTCTTCATCGATGATGCTTCCCATGTACGTGTACGTCTCCTTCTCTTCCAGAGCTACTCCATCAAGTGTGGTTTGGTGTCCTCTGTGTCGCATTTCAGTGTCTTGCTTTTCCCTATGTACATGTTGAGGTCTACTTCTTCAGAAGCTGCCACAACACTGAATGTCTTCACCCACAATTATTGCTTTGTATGGAATAGAAAAGCCAAGTCATCTGCAAAGTTCGAATCGTCTAGCCGCGTAAAAGCTGTCAATTTCATTCCGTGCTTCCCGTCAGAACTGGAGGTCATCATAATCCAGTCAACCACTAGAAGAAAGAGCAAGGGGAGAGTAAACATCCTTGTCTTACTCCCGTTCTCAGTTGAAATGCATCTATCAGCTGTCCTTTATACACGACTTTGCAGTGTAGTTCATCATGATGTTGGCGATTTTCTCATGTACTCCATAGTGTCTAAGAATTTCCCATAATATTCTCTTATCCACACTCGCATATGCTTTCTCATAATCATGGAGGTTAATAAATACTGAAGAGTTCCACTTAACCGGTTGTTCAACGATTATCAGAAGTGTCGCGATTTAGTCTATGCATGACCGATCCTTATGGAATCCAGTCTGCTGATTTCGAAGTTGAGCGTCTACTGAATCTTTCAGCCGGTTGAACAACACCCTGTTTAAAACCTTTGCTGGTATTGATAGTAGTGTGGTGCATCTGTAGCTCTCACATTTGCTCAGATCTCCTTCCTTTGGTATCTTGATGAGATATATTTCTTTCCAATCTGTCTGTGGCACTTGTTCTTCCTTATTAGTCTTCCTGAATGGATCGTGGGTCATGTTTTCAGTCACTTTCTTTATCTGACTTTAGGTGGCATATTTTCAGGTCTTGCTACTTTCCCACTCCTGATTTGTCTGATGACCGGCCATCCTGATTTTTTTATCGTTGGTGGAGTGACATCTATGAGAATGTGCTTGTGTGTAGCTTCGATATCCGGTGGATTCAATGAAACTAGTTTATTCAAGAGTTCCTCAAAGTGTTCCACCCATCTTTTCCTCTGTCCTTGAATCTCAGTGATTGTCTTGCTTCTTTTGTACTTTGACTGTTTGCTCTGTTTTACTATATTCCCCTGTTAGTTTCTTCGTCGTGTCATATGGTTGTCTCAAGTTACCTTCTCTTGCAGCTATTTTCGCTGTCACTAACAGGTCTTCCACATAACTCTGCTTGTCGGCTCTAATGCTTTTTTTCCACTCTCATGTCTGCTTTCGTGTATTCAGTCTGTGCCTTGACTTTCTCTGTTCTTGTTTGATTGTTGTTAATTGACGTCTCCTTGATCTTCACTTCTTGAAACTTGTCTATGGTTTCGATTAAAAAATTCATTCCTTATGATGATACTTGTTGAGGCCTAGAAACTCCTGACACGTTGAAGTCAATGCTTTTCCATAGTGGTATCCTCTTCTTTGTGTAAGGCTTCAAATCTGTTTTTGAGAGATATCTTGGATTCGATGCGTTTGTCAGTATCTCGAAAAAAGGCTATATTAAACATTTGTAATCCTGTTTCTCCAGTTGTCTGTTACCTCTCTAGCCATCGTTTCATCACATCCACAACAAAGTGGTGACCTGAGGCTTCGTCAGCGTCTCGTTTTGCTCCCGTGTCTTCCATTAAACTTCTGAATTTATTATTGATTCTCAATAGAAAATTATGAAGAGACGCTTAGAGTGGATTGGAAATACATTGAGGAAATCATCAGACTGCATCACAAGGCAAGTGTTAACTTGGAATCCAGAAGCGATAAGAAAAAGTACAAGACCAAAGTAACACATGGCATCGATAATTCAGTCAGTCAGTCAGCTACAACGTAAGACCAGGCACATATATGCAACGGTCCAAGTTGCCATACCTCGTTAGCACAACAAGACGAACACCGGATTCATAGAAGTAATTAATTTAGTGGTGGTAGTATATCAAGAAAGGTTGTATATAAGGATATAGTACAGGAAGGAAGAGAGATATGAAGCAATTTTAATCTCAAGGTTTAAGGGAAGATAAAGAGTGTATACACCTACGCCATTGTGATCGATTCTGAGCCATGTCACATAGAGTCTCCAACCATTGGTTACGATAGTCACGCAGACCATAACCAAGTAGTCTGCATCTGCCAACATGGCTCAGACTAGAAGTTAGTGACTTCAAACACTGATGCCATGTTATGGTTTGGCCACCCCTAACTCTCTTCCAACCATCCCCTACACTAGTCAGTATCGATAATTGGGGACAGACATCAAAAGAATGAATATAATTTAGAAATAAACGGAGAGGAGAACGAAGGACAGAGTTCGATTGAGAACCCTGCTGAGTGACCTACACTTCTCCACGTGGTGTAACAGGTATAAGTAGGTAAGTGAATATCATCTATTTGGTTATGTAATATGACTTTTGATTACAATAATTAAGCTAAGGAAGAGTGATGTTTACTGTGATATTTGAACTATAATGTAGGCACGCTGATGATGTTATTTTAATTTCTACTCCATCCACATAGTTTAGACAAATTCAGTGCACTTTAACTGTTTCAATCGGTATCATTGTTTTTCTTGAGCTGTTTACAATTAACAATCATCTCATAAAATACAAAAATCATTTACCTTCCTGACAAATTTTCACTTTTCACAAATCACTTACCGAAAATTCGTGAACTTAATTGATCTAAACGAGCGTTCTGTTCGGTTTTTGAACATCTGAATAATATGGAATAAAATACAGAAAAGAATTTATTTTATGATCCACACACATTCATACATACACAATCACCCTTTAAGCTGTCTGAGAATCAGTATGAAAAAACTGAGGAGACTGGTGAAACTCACAGTAGACTTTAGTTACTATACAAATAATTTGATGTATTCAAATTAATTGAATACGTGGTGAATATGAACTAATCACAGCGATTAACAGAGAGGAATATATATTTTGAAGAAAATTAGGAAATCACTTAAACCTATATTTTTCTTGAAGGAATTCATCAGTTGTTCAGGTATTATGAAAACACAATCTCCTCAACATATTTAGTTAAATCAGTAAAAATGGAACTAATGGAAGACGAAGGTAAATAATAATGTTCGTTATATGTCAAGGTTCAAAGAAATTCAATAGAATAAGTTTTCATCTACAATATATGACGTATAATTTAATGGTCGAATTCATGAGTCAATTGAAGCTAGACCATCATAGAAAACCTGAAAGCACTGGATGGCCGTTTCGTTGAAGTATGGGACTCCTCAACAGTGCGCATCCACGATTCCACCCGTGGGATTCGAATCCAGGACATGTTGGTCTCGCGCGCAAACGCTTAATCTTTAGACCACTGAGTCGGCATCCAACCTTTGTTGATGTCTAACTTCAACCAATTCACAAAATTGCGCCACCGTCCGTCATTGTCTTCAGTGAGTTAGTATCTCACAGCAGGCCTGGCTGAACCACACCAGAGTCCCATGATAAGATGAATTATTATTATTATTATTATTATTAATGGCTTTATTCACTATTATAATCTGGTACAATATATAATTCTCAGCACGAGTTATTTCAACAAGTTTTTTTTTACCAAAAAAGAAACAAAAACAAACAAAAAAAACAAAATAGAAAAAACGGAATAGAAATATAAAAGAAGGTTCAAGAAAATCTGAGTTTATACAAATTATCAAATTTGAAACATGCTTAAGAAGACAGGTTATTTACTAGGTCAACTCTAACAGCCTTTTCGTCACAAAGTAAATTTGCTAAGTAAGGTATTACAGAACTTTTATAGACTTGCTTGCGTGTATGGATTTTAATGTATTTACGTCTCGTTCTACCAGAAGATATACAAGGAGAAAGATATGAATGAAGGGGATGGTTAGTATCTGATAAGATAACACCTGCCAAGAGTTTGCAAGACTTAAGATGTCTATCCACAAGCATATTAACAATGACTTCAAAAGAATCACCACATACCTTGCAAACTGCCTTCAGCACTCTACGCAAAATAACAAAGTCTTTTCTCAAAAGCCCAGGAAAGAATAATGGAGAACAATATAGAATAATAGGTAATATACAGGAATTTACAAATTGTAAGAGTAAATGGCGAGTATTTTCAAAAGCATGCAGCCTCTTTATGTAGTATGTCAAACGGTAAACTTTTTTCGATAACAGTAAAACATGAGAAGACGAAGAAAGATCAGAGGAAAAAATGACACCAAGATATTTGACCTTCGACACTGTGTTTATTAAGGAGTCTCCAATGGCACGAGCATTATGGGATCCCAAAATAGAGTGTAGGTTCTGTCCATGTCTCAAGCTAAAATTAACAGCTTGACATTTAGATGGATTGAGTAAGAGACCATTACCAACAGACCACCTTTCAATACGAGATAAAAACTCATTCATTTCTATGGGATGTAAGGAGGTAGAAATTGGCATACATACAGTGAGGTCGTCCGCATATTTTACAAAAGTGTTTTCTGTGGAAGATGGCAGATCATGCATAAAAAAAAGAGCAAAGGTGAAAGAACAGCTCCTTGTGGCACACCTGCATTAGACATTAGAGATGTTGAACACTTTCCTGCAAATACAGTGTACTGTTCTCTTCCAGAAGGGTAGGAACATAGCCAATTGGTTATCCAGCTGTCAGTGTCGATGCTGATCAGCTTGTTAAGTAAGAGGTGTCTTGGAATAGAATCAAAGGCAGAAGCAAAGTCCAGGAAAGCGCATCTAACATACTTCTTACCCTTTTCCAACCCGAACACTATATTGTGATGCAGAACAGCAACGGCATCTAATGTGCTTCTTTTGCATTTGTAAGCAAACTGATATGGATCACAGTGCTCTTTTATTGCAGGTTGAAGTGGCTGTATCAGTAATTTTTCCGTTATTTTAAGGAAAAGTGAAGTTATTGCAATGGGTCTAAGTTTCGCATTTTTATCACCAGAAGCTTTCTTTGGTATAGGGATTATCTAGGGATTATCCACATTTTCGGTAAGACATTACTTGAGAAGGATCTGTTAAAGATATTCGTTAATGGATAACATAAAACATCAGCACATTTTCTAAAAAGGAGGTTTGGGATACCATCAGGTCCTAAACATTGGGATGAATTAAGTGACTGGAGACATTTTCGGACATCATTTTCAGTGAAACTGAAAACACAATTATTCTTCAGACCCTTGGATATAGGGAGCATGATGTCAGATGACTGACGTATAAAGGACTTATTTAAGTCACAAGCATTCAGCTGGTTATCGCTTCTAGTCTTCCTGTTCCCTGTAATTTTTTTAAAGAGTTTCCACATACTTGGAGATCTTTTACAAGATAGGAGTTTTTGAGTAAACACAGAGTTGAGACGTCTAATCTCTTGGCTTATTTGACCATTTAACTTACGAACTTCAGTAGTATTTTTCTCCTTGTACATCCTTTCTTTTACCCTCCGTAGTTGTTTTAGTTGTGGAGATGTAAGTCGATCAAAACTTAAAAAGAAGGTTTCGGTAAAATAGCAAATATCAAAACAAAATTTAAGATAAGAGGTGATAACATTCGTTGTGTTTTCTATTGAGTCATTTGTAAGTACTTCCCAGTTGGTCGTACGAAACATGTTTTTCAGACTTTGTAAATTTTTTTCTAAGTAATTCCTATATATTACTTTTTTGGTATGGTGTATGTGTGTACTTTTTCCATGTTTACCATTATACAGTGATCCGAGCTAGACAATGGAGCACGTTTGCGAGTCATATAGGTACCTACATCATTAATGAAAACCAAGTCTAGATGAGCATTCAAACGAGTAGGAAAATCTACTACATTTAGGTGACCTAGTGATGTAAGGAAGCTACAGTCACATGAATTGAAATCACCACATACAATTGAAAGTGAATCACTGAAGGCAGTAACGGCGAATTCAGTAAATTTATCAGCGAAGCCAGATAGCGCAGATGATGTGCAGTCTGGAGTCATGAAAATATTGGTAACATAAATATATTTGTATTTATTCAAGTGTTTTGGACGGCACCTTAAAGTTAGACAGTCAATAAAGTCATTTGAAAACTTGAAACAGGCAAAAGTAGATTGACATCAGTTAACGTTTACAAACGTAGCTACTCCGCCACCACAGGTCTTTTTGTTGTTTGATCGATCCTGACGATAGATATTAAAATCACGTAATGATACTAAGCAATCATTCTGTAAGTCAGTTAACCAAGATTCTTGAATGGTGATGACACCACAATTACGATACATGTTTTGACTTAGCAGAAATCGGAGATAGTCCACCTTGTTAATTAGTGATCGACAGTTAGAGTTAAGCAGCTCTGGAATCGACACTTGATTGATGTTCATTCTCTTTAATGCATATTGCCAACCACCATGATGTCTCTTATTGTACTTGTTTGTGATATTTGCAGCGAAAGGACGTAAGCTTTTCATAAACGCGCCTGTATAGGTTATGCGATTAGTAGACATAATGATAAGTTAAAACAAAATTAAAAACCCAGATAACTTGTTGAAATATTTACATGGCAAAAACAGGTAGCCCAGGTATTCAAGCAGGCCGCCTACTTTAATATAATGAAACGGCTGTCCAGTGCTTTCAGGTTTTCCATGGTGGTTTAGCTTCAACTGACTCATATATTCAACTCTAAAATTAATAAAATCTCCACGAAACCCCCTTCTCATATACTGTATACTTATTATAGAAAACAGGATAGTCGATATCCTAGATCTTAAAGAATCTATAATAGTATAATCTGTTTTCAAAGTAAACTTTTTGATAACTTCCACGACGATCTGTTCAACACAAACACTCATCAAATTCTTATTCATAAAAAGATGATCTATCAAATCGTAGAAAGAATTGTTTACACATATATTCCCGAAGACTTGGGTGTATACCAAAAGAAAACGGTTTACGATGACTCATTCAAATGATGGTAAATGTTTACAAAACAATCAAGTTGAATTTTTTGTAAAAATGAACTATATGTTATTCCTCTTTTCCCTAAAAAGAACAAAACATAATCCATTTTGTTAATGATATATTTCCTACCAAGTATGTTTGTTGGATAATAATGAATTACATAACGTTTCTGTCGGTTATAAACAAGATGATAGGTGTAGTGAAAAAAAACAATGTTTTTAAAATGTAGCTAAAACGCAGTGTAATTATAAGTATAAAAGATATTTAAAGGAAAAATGCCTTAATCACTGTTTGATGGGCAAAAACAGTTAAACATATGCCTGCTTGGCAAGACTATGTATTGTGGAAAATCTTTGAAGGAATCCCAAATGACCCTGAGAAATTTCAATCAATTTCAATCAGGAGACAGTCAGTGTAGAGTAAGAATATATCATACAAAATGAAAAACTTGACGAGGATACATTTCTTTAACATGGTTTAAAAACTTTCCAAGCTTAAAAAGAAACTCTGCCGTTCCAAGATCGAAATGCATATGATACAGAGACTTATCCATGTGACTCCATAATAGTCGACCTCTGGAGCCATGATAAGGTCGCAAAAATTCTTTTAAACTCGACCACATTGCTTCTATATTATTTGTGTGTACTCCGATGGTGGAGTCTGCAAATTGCCTCTTGTGGAAGATGAAATGATGCACGTAACCAGGTCTATGTAAACATTGATTAGCTCTCCAGTTATCCGTGTAAATTGTGGTTCCCGGCTGCACATACTCTCGGATAATTGGTATTAAAGTTGTACCTTGTAGATTTCCACCGTGTTGGAAGTGTTTTTTTTAGATTATCAATCGTATACACCAAGGGCCTCTTAAGTATACTTATGGAAGTGTTAATTACTCATTCTTTAACACTTCGGCTTCTATTGAATTTTCTTTTTCTAACAACGGTTTCATCTATTTCTATGATTCTTCCAACTCTCCAAACGACTTGTCATTTTTATTGCACATATCTCAACAATACTCATACCACTGAACTGCCAAAACTCCATTAACATATGCCAAGGTTACAGCCACTGTTACTGGTTCTTTTAGTATCTAGTTTGCAACAATTACCATAATCTGTCTTAGTATAAACTGGGATCGAGCCGGAAAAGTTCCCGTTACACCAGACTTTTTCCTCCGAAATATATTAAATGGAGAATCAACATCATTAAGATAGTTTGAACAAGGTTCAAGAGTTATTCCATCACCACAATCAAAAATAAAGGAACTTCTTGGTAATCCCATTTGTTGTAGATGCTCAACTATAACGTCTTCTATAAAATCCGCTGTAAACCGAACATGCGTAAGCATTGGGTACTGAAATAGTTGCTATGACTCTTCATCAACTCAGATGGTCAGACCACGTGTTACGTATGCCTGAACACCGATTACCACAACGCGCTATGCTGACTAGTATTGGCGATGGTTCGAAGAGAGTTAGGGGCGGCCAAACCAAAGCGTGGCATCAGTGCTTGAAGTCACTAACTTCTACTGATAAACGAAATGATAATTCTGTTTGTTAGAAAATATCAAAAGATTATAATATGATGTATTGACACTAAGCTCAAGTTACCATTTCCCCGTTTTCTCAACCTCATTTATATAAATATTAAAACATTGAGACAAAAGCCTTACAAAACTCAGCAATCATATGATGAAAAACGGGTAATTGGACAGATTTTTAGTTCTTTTTTTGCATCCCTAACCGGCATCTAACAATATTTAAACTTTAGGTCGTACCCTGAAATTCCAGCTACTTTGGTAAAGATACTTGAACAAATATAATATATCTGTCTTTCGTAGAAAAAAGGAAACACTAAACATACGAAAAGCAAGAAGTAACAATGTCTCATAAATAAAGAAATTAAAAAAATCATTCAGTAACTATTTCCATATTCATAAAAGACAGATTAACAACAAATTCCTGTAGGCTATGATATATTTGAAGCGTTTTGATTCAACTAGATAGAGAGGCAGGGAAAATTTGTGTGCACAGATTCGTATGTTTTATTTGAAAAATAAATACAACAAATAAATAAATAAATTTGAATTAATTTTGATTTAGGTATTTATTCTCTGAAGAAGTGGCTTACACTGAGCCACGAAACGCCAGAAAATATAATTTTCCCATACATTGGGATATTACAAATATATTACTTATTAAGCAGAGATGGATAGTGGCTAGCAGTGGAATCCAGGACGCGCGTTTCGTCCTATACAAACAATACTAAGTGAATTCAAACTTCACCCCATCGCACAAGCAAGTGGCTATCAGGACTCAGTGGCCGAGTGGATAAGGCGATGGCGTTTGAAGCGAGGGTACTGGGTTCGAGTCCCAGAGTCAACATCAACTCTGAGATGCAGGTACATTCAGCTGACGAGTCCCAAATAGGACGAAACGCGCTTTGTACTGGATTCCACTGCTAGCCACTATCCATCTCTGCTTACCATGCTTGTGAATTAAGGTATATCGAGGCAATACGCACAGTATGCACATATGCCAATTAGAGACTGACCAGTTGCAGTCCTAAACACATCGATGGGAAGATTCAAACAAATAATACTAAGTGTATATTACTTATTTATTACAATCTACCCTATGCTCAATTTATTCGAAACTATCAAGTCAAACCTTGATAATTATACCTATAATTACAACAAATGTTTCATAGTTTACTTGAACAGTTGTATTCAGTTGAGAGAGGGGGAAAATATAGACTGTTGAGTTTTAAGCTAAACTATGAATATGAAAACAGGCATAAAACAAAACTGATTTTCAGAATGGGGTTTTGTGGAGATTTTAGTAATTTCATATAGTTGAGATCATGAATCAATTGAGGCTGCTGAGGAGTCCCACAATGAGACGAAACGGCTGTCTAATGCTTCCAAGTTTTTCATGGTGATCTAGCTTCGATTGATCCATGATCTTAACTATATAAAAAAACTGATTTTCTTAAAAATTATGTATTTACTGATGTAACGATATTACACCGTGAAGTTACAATAAATATTAAATGGCGTTTTAAGTTATAAAAAGGTTGACATCGCGTTATAGACTTCTAAATATTTAAATGTTTTCAGTTCAAATTCATTGATTTATATGGTTCGCAAAATATTGAAATGTTTGGTAGTTGCTGTATAAGAGGACTGTGTAGATTATTGAGTTTCATAGTTTATATCATGAACTGACCTTAATTAGACAACCATTCAGAACTAGGTAGCAATTGGTAAGTGTTTTTTCCGAATATGGGACTCCTCAGTAATGTGCACACATGATTTCAGGATCTTTAGATCTCTCGGTAAGCGTTTAGCCGCTCAGTCGCCATGATGTAATTAACGTTCGCAACTTCAGTGAATTCGCAATATTTTGCTATCTCACAATGCCACTAATGGATTTATGTCTCACATCCAACTTGGTTGTATTTTACAGCCATTCTCGTTTTCAATAGTTATCTAATTTAGATCACTTTGTGATTTACAATTATTGTACACCAATAAATGTTATAAAAAACCAAATTTCTAAAATATCTTAAATTGATCGAAGAACAGATGAACCACATATTCGAAAAAAAGCTCTTTCGGAATAAAAAGAATATTCTAGTCGTTAAATTCCTGTTCAAGTACAATCAATATATAAATGAAATAAAAATTCCCAACTAACAGAACTACAATACAAATTAATAAATATTGTTTTTTAGTAAGGATCTGTAAAACAATTTCAAGAACTTTCGAATGCATTTCATTACCCTGATGATTCATTTTAGAAGTGGATAAGTAAATAAATTTTAGTGAGATTATTTGGTATAAATGATGACAAAAATGAATCTTTGAAGATACTTTACATTATTGACTGATATATACAAAAGAACCATAGAAAACCAATGGAAATTATAAGACCATTTTATTTTCATATAAGATTTATCATCAGAGCATGTGTACAATCTCACCAGGAATTGAATTACTCGACTCAATTAAACTAATCAACATTAAACCAATAAAATGGATTTCAGAAGAAAATTTATCCTCAATATTCTAATAGTTGCTAAAGATTACGAAATAAGAAATAAATGAGCATCTACAATTGAATACAACTTCTGTGAAATGAAATTGCAGTGGTCTAATTCATTAGTCGATCTATGAATCAACGATCCCGCAATGGATGAATGGTTGTTCAAGATCATGGATCGATTGAAGTTAGACAGTGACACCGTCGGATGCCGGATCAGTGGTCTAGAGGTTAAGCGTTCGCAAGCGAGACCGAAGATCCTGAGTTCAAGTCACACGTGCGAAATTGTGGATGTGCGCTGTTGGAGAATCCCATTACTTCAAGGTTTCCAATGGTAGTTTAGTTTAGATAGATTCATGAATTCAGATATTAAAATTACTACAATCGCATTTTGAAATGAAATTACTTAATAATAAAATATACAAAGATAGAAATAAATATACAATAATCAAAACATTATAATAATGAAAATAGTAGTAATGAAAAGTATTGTAGACAATTCTATTCATAGATGAAATCATGAGTCAATTGAAGCTAGACCACCATCGAAAACCTGGTAGCACTGGATGGCCGTTTCGTCCCATTGTGGGACTCCTCAGGAGTGTGCATCCACTATCCCGCCGCGCGAGATTCGAACCAAGGACCTGTCAGTCTCGCTCGCCAGCGCTTAACCACTAGACCACTGAGCCGGCATCCAACGGTGTTAACGTCTAACTTTAACCGATCCATGGTGGTCTAGCTTCAATTGACTAATGATTTAAACTATAAAATTACTGAAATCTCCACAAAAGCCCCTTCTGAATTCTATTTATGTTTTGAATAATTTCATCAGCCTACTTTTTTAAGTATTGTTTATTTATTTAACCGTTTATTATGTCATAATTGTTAGATTGTAATTGTCGATAGGATGAAAAATGATAAGTTAATGAAATTAAACGTATTGATTAGGTCTAATAATCTATGAATAGGCGCTAAAATAAATATCACTTGTGTTTAACAATAGGAGATAAAATTATAAAATTTATTCGGACTTTTGTTTCAATCTCAACATGGTTAAATATCTTTGAATCGAAGATTTACACATAGAAATTCGAGAATTTGTTAGGAAGACAGGGATTATTGAGAAGATAAGTAATTTAAAGACATGGTATTTAGTTTAACGTTTGTTCATATAGCATTAATGGATTCTGTCTAGTTAGTTGTTACCAATGCGATGCACACGGCATAAAGCTTGAGTTTTGTTCATGGAGATTTATTATGGAATCCATGTTCAACTGCTCAACTGTTTTAGAGGTTTCATTATTAAAATAAATATTTACTCTAAATTTGTTTCTCTCATCTACCTTTAGCATATTACTAGAAGATAGCAATGGAATTTAGTTATGATAACTTCTAAATAAATGTCTAGGAAAGAGAATATTGAGAACGACTAGTAGGTTGGTTAAGCTCCTCACGTTATGGTAGATTTCATGCAGAATCCACACAGTTTATTCGTCCTAAAATTATACCTCGAGAGATTTGAAACTAAGATTCTACATCAGTTTTCTCAAACTTTATGGTAGTATTTCCATGAAGCATTAAAACTAAAAAATCCTTCTAAATTGAGTCTTTTAAAGATCAAAAGTCCTTGTTTAACATTTACGATGACATTTAGGTAACAGTCAGAAACTTTTTTACCTTCTTATTAACTGTAACACAGAAAATGATGCATAACTTATAGGCATGAACAATCAAATATATCGATTAAATGTCAAACATTAACTGGTGTATACAGATAGATGAACATTACTGATCCAGATATGACTGAGTCAGCAAATAACACTTTTATCTGTGTTTACGTGAGTTTGTGTATCGTTCCTATTTTGATAACGAACAAAGCTTCCTATTGATTCCTTGTCTTCTCACTTAGGTGACGTATTCGACCCACATATACAAAGCGTGTACATCAGTATTACGATCTCAACCACACACTCCAATATATGATTTGCCATGTGTCATAAGGATGATAATAAGTTCCTCTTCCTAGACCTTGGTACTCAACGTAATAAAAATGGTTGATTTCAAAGAGATATTAATCAAAAGCGCACATGAATATAAATAGCCTCTACCTGATAAGCTGTAAATGAGTTTTCGTTAAAATTATGTTCAGAGGGCAAAATTGAACAAGAATTAAGCAATGTTGATAGATGATAAGCAGAGATGGATAGTGGCTGGCAGTGGAATTTAGGACGCGCGTTTCGTCCTATTTGGGACTCGTCAGCTGGATGTACCTGCATCTCAGAGTTGATGTTCACTCTGGGACTCGAACCTGTTAAGTCGACTTACAGTAAACTCTATCAGAGCCTCCAGAGGCTCATAAAGAGCCCAACCAATCAGCGATTAGTTAGAAGCTATGCTACTAAAATAACGAGGTCCTGATTGGCTGTTTAACATACTGCTACTATGGAATCTCAAGGTCTTTTAATTACTATAAAACCCCTGTTTTTCTGTACGCAAATGAACCTTGTAGTAATGTGCTTCTCTGATACTCGTGTCTTCTCTCTGGTCTTCAAGTTGCTGTATAGTTCTAGCTCGGGGATCCGAAACTAGCTTAGGGAAGCAAACATAACGTTCACAAACGGGCAGACGTAACAGAACCCAATACCCTCGCTTCAAACGCCATCGCGTTATCCACTCGGCCACTGAGTCCTGATAGCCACTTGCTTGTGCGATGGGGTGAAGTTTGACTGACGAGTTGCAGTCCTAAACACATCGATGGGAAGATCCAAACAAACAATACTAAGGGAATTCAATGTTGATAGATGTTTGAGAGATAATAGTTATCCACTTAATTATATCAGTAAATATTCGAACAAAAAGATGAAAGTGATAGAGTGTACCACGGAAATAAAATGAAATCATATTATTCTGTTACGTATATTCTTCTTGCTCTATTCAAGGCTATCAGAATCGACACGATGACCGCTCAATAACAATAACTTTATCCAAAATTAGATCCAACTATTTCTAAAACAAATATTATTCATGAAAAACCTGGAAGCACTGGAAGGCCGTTTCGTCCTCCTCAGCAGTGAGGAGTCCCACAATAGAACGAAACGGCTGCCAGTGCTTCCAGGTTTTCCATAGTGGTCTAGATTCAATTGAATCATGATCTCAACTATATAAAATTACTAAAATCTCCACAAAACCCCCCTTCTGATAAATATTATTCAATTAAATTATTTTTATACTATCACACACTATATGACATAAAATTAATTGAGAGAGCTGTGTCCAAGCAACAAAACCTTCAGGTCTTATGGAAAAAAAGAACCAAGCATCCAGTGCTTTCTGATTTGAAATATATCTGTAGATAATGTAAGTTTATGATAAAATTACCCTCAGTTTACGAAACAAAAGTCTCTACGAAAAGACATCTATATTGGAAATATGTGTGTTCATTAACATGTCAAGTGTAAAAGTAAATAAGAGATGTCTTGTTTATTGTTGTTTACCTATTTGCCATTTTTTCATGTTGTAGACTTAGTGACTGATGTTTACTTATTTATATGAGACAATTGTAATGTGTCTGTAAAAATAAACAACAACAACAATTTCAAATGAATCATTTTCTAACAAGAATTCTTAATTCATCGAAAAACTCGAAGAGATAAAGAACGAAAATATCAAGCTGTGACTCAGACAACAAAATGAAATAGGGTCAATGTTTGTTTACAAATATATTCAAAATTTAAATATCCCAAACTTAAGTGTACATAAAAATATCGATTGGGAATTATTTTTTACCAGTTGTTTAGGCAACAATACTAATTGAATCATACTTAATTCTATACTACCAACTTTGAGATGATTGTTCAAATATGTTAGCTATTGGAGGACCTAATTTGACTGTGTACTTACGATATTTCGTAGTCAAATTCAATTGTCTGTCTTATCTTTATTCACAAATCTTTGTATCATTATTATTGTTGCCCCCAAATGCCCTGGTACGGTCGAGAGTGGGGAGAGTCCGCTCTCCCTCTCTGAATGCTCTCACATGGCCACGCGCATATAGCCTCCGCCAGGGAAGTACTACTCACTGCCTTCTCGTGGCATTACTGTTGTTTAAAAAATTCAGAGGACGGAAAGCGAATTTCAGACGCTTTAACTGGGTTGGTGGACACGGCGAGTTCACCTGGAGGAGTTGGAAAACTTTGATTCCAAATCAACGGTGCACATGGGCTCCAGTAACCTGAGGAAACAAATGGTGTATGAATCAATCGTTGGTCACCGGCTACCATGGGACTGCATCTCTCCACGATGCTTCACTGCCTTTTGGATCAGGCCTTAAGTTCAAAGGCTTTGAATGTGGCCCCATACGAAAAGTACCTGCTTCTGTTTCGGCACTCGGGCAGTATCACAGCCTTCACACAAATCAAATGAGATTTGCTTAGTGCATTTGTATCCGGCGCCCCTTTGTACCAATATTTATTCGTTTAAATAAATGAGTAATAAATTATTATTATTACTGGTTAAGCATCAGTATTAATCTCTACTATACCTGATTCATTCACTTCGCATTGAACTCTCTTCATTACGTCTTACTAATTCTCCACACAATTTAGTCTCCCACTTGATCGAATAGTAATTGCACTATCATATCTCTCCCACCCTATCTGACCTTTATTTATTCTGACCACAGATCTTAAATTTTCACTTTACATATATACAGATTCAAGTGTTAACATTCGATATGAATTAATCTATTATTGAGCAATAACTACTAATCCAATTTGTATTTCGTTATTGAAATTACTATTTTTTACCTTCCGAATCTCAAACCAACATAATTAGCTTTAAAAATCTTCCAGGTTTTCCCTGGTGGTCTAGCTTGAATTGACTCGCGCTTTCAACTATGAAAATACTAAATCTCCACAAAAACCCCTTCTGATAATAATAGTTAACCTGTGAAGCCAAATTCGATAACTGTGATTCACAAAAAACAATCCAAATTCATTGTTAAAAAGAAGCGATTAATCTTTTAAGTAACTGAAACGTATAATTCGATGAGAAAGTACGAAAAAGTTAATGTAATGAGTTAATCAAGATGCTGAATGTGAGCTTGAAAATAATGTTTGTAAAACATAAATAACTGATTAATTTTTTCTGATATATTACATTTTAATTAAAAGTAACATTACTATTTCAAAGCCGTCAAATACAATATTGATCAAGGTTAGACATTAACACAGTTAGATGCGGCCTATAGGTTAAGATTTCAAGCGAGACCGAAGGTCCTGGGCTTCCAGTTGCACGTGCGGAATCACGGATGAGCACTGCTGAGGTGTCCCATGCTAGGACGAAGCGGCCGTCAAGTGCTCCCCAAGTTTTCGATGGTTTTCTAACACAGATCTGTTCATGATCTCAATTACATTATTAAACTACACATATCCATACATTTTGACATAAATTCTCTCATATTTAAGACCTATTTACTTATTAAAATTATATTTTTACTTGTAAATTTTAGGTTTAAGTAACTGATACATGTTAAGGTAAACTTTAAACTTCTAAAAAATATCCATGACGTAATCTATTTTCAACGCTAATTTCATTTATCAGCAACGAGGAGATTATTATATTTAACTATTGAAATCTGCATTTGTAATTATCAATTGTAAGTAAACCTTTTTTTAGAAATGTTTGCAGTTGTAAGTATATTCATGAAATAAACAATAAAAAACATCATGAAAATGAGACTCACATTTCTTGACATTTTGAATCAGTCACTTTTTCGGAATACTCCTCAAACGAAATATTGTCCATCTGTAACATAAATGTTGAAGAACCACAATTTATCTTAGCAAACATTAACTGTATGCTTTTTTCTACTGTCCATGTCACTTTGAATAAAACAACGTAAGTGAATTATAAGAACGGTTTGTGAAACTTAGATATTTACACTGATTGATCGGTGATTAATAACCCATTTTCTGTTTGTTCAATCCTTAGTGTTTTAATAATATTGTCAATCAAGTTGCAATATTGCCACTAGTTTAAGTGACTCAACATGTATGCATCATATAGCCGACGATAAATCCTGGACCTTGGTTATGACTGTCAGCTGGCATAAAACCAGTGTCCAAAGTTCCCTGCAGACTAACTCTAGGTATTTGACACATATATACTGACTATATACTAAAGCACGAAATCGGAAAGTAAATTCTTTGTTCATAATGTAAACATACTTGATTAGACGTCAAGTGAAACATGTCCTACAAAGACAGAAGAATTAACAGAATCACTAATATACAAATATCTTAAATTTAGGTTGATCAGTATTGAGTATCTTTATAAAATCAAATCAAACCTAATTTTTCTCATTACTACCTTGACTTTCACTTTGACAGAAAGTCAGGACTTCTAATTTCTGTAATGATAGACGAAGATTCAAATGAGTATAGAGGCATTATAATTTCCCCGTTGTTGCAGATGGACATGTTCAAAAAGCTTCAATAAGAACAATGCAGAGGTAAAGGTTTGACTACTACCTGATTCCTTCAGATATTCAATACCTCAAGCGTTTTTTTATTTATATTAAGTAAATCCAATTGTTAAGAGCAATAAGCAATATCAGGCAAGAAATTCAATATTTACAAAAACAAATATATGAATTTCAAAAGGAAAAATAGCTCTTTTTTAAAAGTCAAATCGTTGATGTTTTCAAATTGAAATCATCAATGAAATGATGAGGAGTGAAAAGTTTAAAATAATCACCATTTAAGGTAAATTGGAACTATATGTATATTCAGGCGGTGATTATGATGTCCCTAGTAATATATAATTGTTTTTCAGTCAGATATTACTTGTGAATATGTTAGTAAAAGCAACAAACAGAGTCTTCCTCTCTTAGATAACTGGGCTTATAATAAATGACAACTACGTCCACTGATAACCGTTAATGAAATCCCAACGATTAATTCAAGGACGATTGATTCGTGCTAAGTATTCAGTAATGTTGATTCCAACAGATAAATTATTGAGAAGTAGGTGACAATGATGAATGATCAACTTAATAAATGGTTCATAAGAAAGCTGACTTTACAGTTACGAATCAGCGAGATTTTGATCAGATAAAAAAAGTAAAATTTAACTTAAATTTTATCAAACTTACTTGTTCAACCAGTTCATTTTCATTTATAAAAGATTTTACTTTGTCAGTTACATCTTCATTTTCATTTTCACATTCAGTAATAATCGGAACGGCGAAACGAGGTTTCTTTTTTAACACTCCACGTGGTTCACTCGGGAATACATGAACTGAATCAGATGTTTGAGAAGTCTGTTTACAAGGTAGACATTAAAATAAGAGAAACATTGAATAAGTTATTTGAATTCATAATCTTCAAATAATACTATCGCCAATTCGAGTGACTTGAGATTTCGACCCGAGTAGCAATTTGTGTTATGTATTTATTATATGTATTGGGCTCATTTCCTTTTGTAAAGATCAATGCCAAAATATAAGTACATTCTGATATTAAGTATCGAATAGAACGAAATTACAATCCTAGATTCTGCTGTAGTGAACAAAACACGATTGGGATCAATCGAGTGTATTTAGACACAAATTACAGACTATCTCAATAAATTCTGATAACCATACAATGAACAGTTAATTTGTAAAATAACAATCAATTGTCTCAATCTTCACTGTTCCTTCTGTAAATATTAGTACATCTCTAATTTCATTGTTCATGCATTTTCTCATCAATTGCGGTTCATTTCAGTTCTTTCTTTATCGGTCTTCTGCCAAAATACATTTTATGTCTGACCATCACTATATACTACTGATTTGGATATAACTAAACCACACTACACTGCTACTAACCACAATCGCTTTATTCTAAACACCTAGCAAGCAATCAATTTAACAAAGCTTTGGTTTTATGCCAAACTAGTTTTTGACATCTTACTCTAAAAAGATTAAACATTCATCTCATTGTATGTGTCAAATTTTTTTTTAAAAATGAAAACAACTATCAATCTATTCATTTGTCCATTTTCCACGAAAAATATTGATAAGCTTGATTGTCATTAATCTTATCAAAAATTTACATAAACATATGATGAATTTAGAAATGTTGATTGGTTTGAATGAATATAAACTGTCAGTCATCTTTATTTAGATCTAAAAATTTCGGACGTACTAGGAAACAGTAAACAAATGTAACAGTGACAGCTTCTGGACTCCATTATCTATGAGTTCTTACATGTGTATGTAACTAGGGTGTTCAAAACTAGGAAAAAGCGTCCACGAAGTTGTTATTATTTTTAAATGATTGAAAAATATCATTTTGTGCTTAAAATTACAAATTCTCTGTAGAACTATCGTATGAAAGATATTGATTTTCTTATTTGTGTTTAGAATTAAGTAAATAAATGACACGTTCCGTGTCATATTTCATTCCAACACATAACCAGCATTAATATAGCGTTATATATATATAGGTCATGTAAAAACCTAAGACAGGATTGTGTGGGCCGAGTGATTATAAACCTCAACTTTAATCAAAATCTTATCAGTTGAAAAGGCTTATATTCTACTGACATACAATGTTCGAGTTCTACCATAAAAATCTAAATTGTTAGCATTCGCTTCGCCACAACCATCACATTTCACTAAATATTGATGAAGTTTCTTTTTGTTTGTTCTTTAATACAACCGACCTAATGAGTACAAACCACGCTGAACAACGTTTTGTATACGTATTGAGTTCAGCATAAGGTCATACTTAATCAATATTGTCCAAGTCACTGACCTTTTAAAAAATCATCTCAATATGTTTAAAGGAAATCGAATAAAGCACCAGAAAAATTGTACGTTATGAATGCATAAGAAGCTGTGGAAAAACCTCATTTTTGGAAGTTTATAGTAGGATTTAAAGCTTGATAATGGTTAAAGAGTACAGATAACTATCGCTTACTCAACAGAACTTTACAATTTAATGACTGAATTAGTATATATAGAAAATGAGTCAAGATAAAGATACAAACACTGATGTAACTTAAGTTGAGACTAAAGTTTTTGGACGACTTTGAGCGACGCTTAAGTAACCTTGAAAAAATTCACCAATTCACTAAGTCCGATTCGATTATAATGCTATCTCACCCTTCTTAACCATCAGACCTAACACTGTCTTTATTCTCTACTGGAAATGAGATACTCACTCTTGTATCGTCAAGCATTTATTCACATTCCTAACAGAAATCATAAAAATCTGTACGTGTAAGACTAGCATTTCAAATGACTTTACAATCAACAGTACCACTGTTTGTCTTGACCTTTAATGCTTGAATTTCAGATCCAAGTAAAGTACAAAATAAATGGTTGGTGAGATTCGGCATGAATTCCGAGATTTGAATTTTGTGCTATCAGACACTAATCATCAAGGTATATTATTAGTAAACCTAAAAACAACTCTTTTTCCTTCAAAATGCGACAATAGTGTGTGAGGTGTGACACTTTGTTTCCAAACGATTTAACATTATATAAAATATGTAGTAATATTTATGTGTTGACTAGCAATCACTACAATGTAAATATATTCCATAGTGAAATTAACAAAATCAGTAATACATGAATAGTTTCGCTTACATTACGTACTTCATATTCTTCGAACGTCAAATCTAGTGGATCTTGAATGATATGTTTCATTTCCATTGGCTCAATTGTTATGAGTGATTCAAACTCGGTGCTCTCATTTAAATTCAGATACTTTTTATTCCAATCCATATTGTCAGGAGTTTACATAAAGAATGTTACTTGATATGACATCAATTTTATTACATTTGTATAGTTTGTATAATGTGAATAATAAAGACAATATTTGAGATAATATTTCACCTATGTTACCCAAACTGAATTTAAGTTCATTTTGTCTCGAATTAATTGAGTCTTATAAAAAATCTGGAAAAGACAAAATAAAAAGATAATAAGTATTACATCATCAATAAAGTTGGTGTAGTTTTGTTTTGTGAGCTGGATTGTTTTGTCTTGAAGCTTTTACTTTTCTTCTAAACAACATCATCAGCTCAAATTTCAGGTAGAAGTGAAGTGTTTGAATTCGTGCTAATGATGTTGTTCGGAAGAACAATGAAAGTCAAATGATCAAACTATTCAGCTACGCCGTAATCACCCACCTTTGGTACTAATCTTTTACACAATCTTTTAATCATTACGGACGTCTTCAGTAAACTCAAGATATATTTATTATCAAGATGATATTCTTCACCAAGTAACATAAACAGGAGAATGGTTGAAATCTGAGATCAATAAACAACTGTTTCATTTTAGTTTTAAACTTCCTAACAATGCTCATAAACAAAATTACATATACTTGAACTTAAGATCTTCAGATTTCTGAGCTATCATGACATATTCAGATCACACAGTAAACATATTTTGGCTTACATATCCAACCTCAGACAAATATAGATCTACTACGACTAACATAAAATATCACCAGTCCTGAGTAGCTCATTGATTCAGTAGAACTCTGAAACCCATCTGAGTGCAAGTTATTAGAGAAGACATAGATTTTAACAGTGAAACTGTTTGATAAGGCTAATTTCTACGACGCATGAACATCAGCGGTGAAATCAATGAAAATCAAGAAATTCAGTAATCTAATACAAAATAACCGCCGAATGTATGCTGATGTTTTCAAACCATGTTCGTCTTATAAAAGTGACACAAATGTAAATGCATATTACATAATATTAGCTGAGACAATGAATTTTTCCTTGACAATCTCTTCTGCGTATTAATTATTGCAGAAATCATATATGATCGAATAAATCTTTCTGTTTCTTTTTTCCATCAATTGAGAATTGTTTCTTGATGTGTGGGTGAGAATGATAATGATTGGTTGTCTTGATGAGTCAGACATTAGATAGGATGGCAGGTGTTATATGTGTTATATATATTCCCCTATCCTTATTATGTATTGACTGTTCCTTGTTGATGGACACTTATTGATTGACTGTTCCTTGTGTTGGATTTTGGTGTGAAATATATTGACGTTATAGTCAGGCTAATCTTGTGTTCTTGATCTGAGTTGTGTTGAAGTCCTGTAGAATAGACACTGGGTGGGAATCTAGTGTAGATTTCGTCTAAGATAAATTAACGTCCCACATACGTGTAAGAAGTGAAAAACTGTTATAACTAGAAACCCCTACTGTTATAACCAGCATCCTCTCCTTTACGTTTATAACACTTAGCGACGGCATACCTACGTTTATAACATTTTTAAGGAATAAAATTGAAGTGTTGACGACGTATGTTAGGGCAGCAGTTAGTCGAAGACATCGTTTTTCTATAGGACACTTTCAGTTATACATAGTTCGTGTTTGCTTGCAACAAAACGCTTGGCTATAATCAAAATCCAGTAGTTAAATTCTATACTGAATACATCACTACACTGTTTCATTGCCCATTCATCATATTCTATGTTAAGATATTTGATAATTTAAACTTTATCAACGAATATGAATCGAGTGTAGATTGAGATCGAACAAAACAATACCGGTGTAGATTCATGTGGATAAAATAAGTCGACAAAACTATCTATGTTTACCAACCATACATCCATTACATGTATATAGAGTTGATCACCACTTGATATAGAGATATTCCATTACCATTCCATTCAACTCAGTAAGTTCGATCTTGCATAGGATCGTAAGTCCCAAGTGTTGGGAAATCTTAATCACTGGTAAAACAGATATTCTTTTCCGACCAGTTTACAACTAATATCCCTTTGTATTGAAAATCAAATTTAACAAGCTTACAGTAGTTGTTTCGAATGAAAAATGAATCACTTCATGAAAGGTAATGCAAAATCGCTATAAAATGTAAACAAGGTGATTAGAGATCCAAATAAATTACATTAATTCAATTTTTAATTTATATGCTACACGAAGATTTATGTGTTTTATGCAATCATGTGAAACCAATTTCATTGGAAAGTATTCATTAATATACAGTACTCTGTAAACAACAAATTATGTTTGTAAACGTTTTATTTTTGACTTGTTTGATAAATTCTATTTTTTAAAACTATCATCGATTACTCGTTTTTACACCCTTCATTTATACATGTATCTTGTGTTGATATGCAAAACAAAGGATAGTATTATTCTGCAATATACAACTTAAGAACTCCATGATGTTATAAACAATAAAAAGAGGATGCTGATTATAACAGTAGGGGTTTCTAGTTATAACAGTCTTTTCACTTCTTACACGTATGTGGGACGTTAATTTATCTTAGACGAAATCTACACTAGATTCCCACCCATTGTCTATTCTACAGGACTTCAACACAACTCAGATCAAGAACACAAGATTAGCCTGACTATAACGTCAATATATTTCACACCAAAATCCAACACAAGGAACAGTCAATCAATAAGTGTCCATCAACAAGGAACAGTCAATACATAATAAGGATAGGGGAATATATATAACACATATAACACCTGCCATCCTATCTAATGTCTGACTCATCAAGACAACCAATCATTGTCATTCTCGCCCACACATCACATGATGAACACAGTTCCAGTTGGTTAAGATACAATGCCACATTTTGGTAATGTTGCTGAAAAAGGGGGGGATCCACACTCTAATCAGTCTCCCTTTAACCAGATTGAAGAAAGAAATTATAACTTAGGGCTTGACGGTTTGGTGAATAAGCCGATAGCACATATACAGATGACATTAGTCACTACATAGTGATCAATCAACTATAAATACATCATTCGTACAGAAGTTCGGTTTCAATCTGATTAGCACAGTAGTAGCTGCTCAAAATATGGTACAGAGTGTCGCGGCATCAAACTCATCAGGGTCAATCCGTTCCCTCAAGGTTACAGGTTCGTTTTGCTAAAGAGTTTCATATGGCACCAAACCTAGATTCAGGATTTTTGTCAACTATCTAAAATCACCTAACATCTCAACGCAAATAAAGTGCTGACAATTACGTTTGAGTTTGCATGCATATGTACAGACAAAAAATTGACAGAGATTAATGTTCTCCATTCTAAACTGTATCTTGTTGATTAGTGTTGGGGATGTCAAATCCCCAGAACTTACTTGGTAAATGGCTTAATCTTGTGGTTTTATTTTGAAAATTTGAATTTAGCTGTTTTCGCGCCAAAAGCGTTCTTTTTACCTTCACGTCATATTTCCCACCTGTAAGCTATCTTAACCGCTATTGGTCCATTGTTTCTTTATGTGTGCTATTTACTAATGATGCTCAAGGACAATTTGTTACTGTATAAATGCGCTTGACTTTTCCCCTTATTTGATTGCTTGTACTCGGCTGCTTACGGAATACATATATATTCCCCTACTTGCCTTGGACTTCTTCATCTAGTTAGCGGGGCCTGGGACAACAGATTAGAATAGCTTATCGTGTCATTGTGTCATTGGCTTTCGTTCGTTACCGCGGAATCGATTTAGTGTCAAGCATAACAATTAGACAGAGTGAATATCGGAATAAGTGTTACTTGTAGTTATTTTTTTGAACAGTTATTATTTATATTTCCGTTGTATATCGGGCAAATAGCTCGACCACTGTGTTTTATATTACTCTTATTTTAATCTTCCAGTAGACTCATAAACTGTTGTAATACGTCTTACTAATCTTAAATGATTGTTAATCAAATATTGACCAGTTGCTCCGATTTTCATTTCTTTTACCTTGGTTGATCATGAATTGAAATTTCATATTCGTGATATCTTGTGGTCTAATAAATTACGATTATTTGGGTTATATCTACTTACTAGATACCTGGCTAGAGTGAGTATGGATTCTGAATCAGTTAAATCGTCTGTCACTGCTCAAAATAAACTTCTATCCTTTAAAGCATGTCATCGGTTAAGAAGAAAGTTATTGGTCTTTATACTAGGATTATCGGATTGCAAACCAGTTTGTTTTGATGAGATACACCTTTTAGATGGACTAGAAGGTATGAGAGAAGATTTAAGGATATGATTACTGGCAACGAAATTGTTGCTATATTTTTCCAACTGGCTAGAAGTAGGAAGTTTCAATTCATAAACTTATTTTATAAAATGTACATCCAGGTAACGAGTCTAACGTGCGTTTGTGATTCCAGAGCTAGTCACATTTAATCTATTCTATATGAATTACGTAAGGATAATGATAATCGAATTATAAAATTGTTATTTATAATTACTCTGTAAACCTTCGTAAGCTGAAGATGTTTTATCAACATTTGTCTGAATCAAAATTATTGAACATCTATTACTCGCTACAAATATTAACTGAAAGAATAATTGCCTTTGTCAATCAAATATAAAACTTGTTTACCTATCTAAAAGCCCATAAAACATAGTTATTACACGCTTTATTTTTAGAACCATATGCATATATTGTTTCAAACAACAAAATCTAATCAACTCTCAGAAGTTTAGATTCGTCTCATTGAACACTGTATTCACAAAGTGAGCACTAAGATACGACTGACTAGATTCAGAAGGGTGTCAGACGCGACAATTAAATTATAATAGTCTGTTTAAAACTACACTACATTTTATTCTGATTGAATTCTGTGACCACATTGAAAAGATCAACTGAAATTCTATAAGTTATTCAATAGAACATAAGACTATAGTACTCAGCGAAACAGATTTAAAATGGGGATGGCATGTGATTTTTTCGAAACTTGATAAGTCTTGTAGATTGAACGCTATATTCGGATCCTAAGCTAGTCTCGTAACGCCCAAGCTAAATCTACACAGCGACTTGAACACGAGAGAAAAGGCGCAAAATATGCGAGAAGCTTTTTACTCCAAAGGTTAATTTATGTACATAGAATATAGGGTTTTTATAGTATTTTAGATGTCCTTGGGTTTTCCTGAAAATTCCGTGGAATTCGACCACGTCCCTTGTGAGATAACAACTCACTGAAGACAATTGGTGAACGGTTGCTAAAACTTCGTGGATTGGTTGAAGTTAGACATTAACACCGTTGGATGCCGACCAGCTCAGTGGTCTATCGGCTAAGTGCTCTGGCGCGAGACTGGTAGGTCCCATGTTCGAATCCCGCGTGGCGAGATCGTGGACGCACACTGCTGAGGAGTCTCATAGTAGGACGAAACGGCCGTCCAGTGCTTCCGGGTTTTCGATGGTGGTCTAGCTTCAATTGACTCATAATTTCAACTATGAAAATATTCAACTTAATTGTCATAAACATAATAAGACAAAGAAACCCTTTATTCTTAATATGCATTGAAACTTTTCTACTTTTCTACATATATTTATAATATGGAGTAAAAGCATCCTTGAGTCAATAAAAAACAAAACAAAAATATTAATCGATTTATGTCCACTACTAACATGAATTAATAGGCAGATGCTATAAAGAGATAGGAGTTAATTTCATCCATTGCATTAGCCAATCATAATTCAATAAAATGAAATCAAATGTCAAAATTAAACCAATCCAAACTGTCACATGATTCGTGACGAAATATTGGACAGAAAAAGTCACATGATATGTGAAAGAATTTTATGTTAGGTAATGTAACTCCAAATTATTTCATAAGAAACAATAAACTAATTTTTATGTATACACCATAATCATAACAATATCTTTGTTGAAAGCGTGAGTCAGTTGAAGCTAGACCACCATGGAAAACCTGGAAACACTGGACGGCCGTTTCGTCCTATTCAATTGACTCACGCTTTCAACAATGATAAATACTAAATCTCCACAATACCCCTTCTATAATAACAATATCTGCCAGTCTCAACAAGTTTCTTATTAATGTAATTCATAAGTGAAAATAACGAGTTGAATAGAAACTAAAACTTGTGAATAGTTTACAAATTTATTTGAATAGTATCCATGATAAGACATTCCGTACAATTCCATGAGTAATAAACATCAAGAACAGATAAAGAACCATTGAGCATTAAATAGCAACCTATGGTCCTTTTATCATAGTTTGGAGTCTGTCAGTAGTGCATTCTTACAAAGATCCTGAGAGAGTCCATGTATACCCTGTAGAATCGACTAAGTCAATAGTGAGAGTGTAACTTAGTGAAGAAGTTGAATGAAGACAATAACATAAATTGATTGAAAATGGGAGTATGGGTCATTTGGTTCTCAACTATTAGTTTCAACAAACTGTATGAAAACTAAACCACATAATTTTGATTTTGTGTAATGTAGTAAACGAGCACTGAAGATAAAGGTCCAAAATATGGAAAAGCTACACAATCGAACATACCATACAACAGTTCTACAACTGATACCACTACTTTGCAAATTAATTTCAAACAAATATTTCATACCATTAGAAGGAATTATAATGTCGAGTTTTGTAGTTTGAAAAACAAATTATGAAACATACACAGATATACAATCAATGGGTAAAGAATGATATACTGAGATTACAATTCTGCTAATCAATTAATGCAGTTTTCCCACTTCGTCAACATCCCATAGTATTGATGTTGACTGTTGACATGATGTAAAGTGCTTACGATGCTTGATATAGCTGCTATTTACTTTCAGTAATGGAATATCAGACATTACACAATTATATCGATGCACCTAGTTTACTGACTGTCTTGGACATCAATGATTGAGTGATCCAGACCACACCAGAAGATTGTAACAAGAAAGTGATTTGGTATTTTCATCCAATTTGTATACTTCATCAAATTCTGTTTTTATAATCAATCACTTTTTAATTATGGCTTAACCATGCATGCATGGTTTCAATGTGAGTCCTCTTGTACATCCAATTACTTTTCACCCTCTCTTAGTACTGGTCAAATTATATGTAATTGTGCATAACTTCTGTTCATATATGTTTCTTTTCTCTTTCGTGTTAGTCTTTATTTCTTTTAGATAGTTTGTCGCTCTTCAATATTGAATGAGGTCCAAGCTGAAGCTTATATATTAGTGTCCAAGATTACGTGTTGAAATATCTAGATAAAAAACGAAACTGACCAGTTTCTTTCAAGTGTCAGTAATAACTCATCCACAACACTGTTCCTTGCGACTACTTTCAATCTTTCATATGCCACGAAAATATCGCACTTGTTTACCAAACTAATACCACATTTTACAATGTTGATAGAACGTTTTGCATATTTGTCAAAATCTCGTTCACAATACTATTGATTATCCAGAACAGATAACACGTTATCATAGAAGCAAAGAAATTATTCTCATATTAATCTCAATAAGTACATCGGTATGAATAATTTTTAATTTTTATTGTAAACTGATGTTTGTTTTTATCATAGACAAACTTGTATTGAACTTGATTCAAGCCATTAATTAATACATGGATAACTAATTCACGGAAAGAGAAAATACACAAGTCACAAAAGTGTCAAACAAACTCTCACCTAATAATATTGATCAATACAGATTGATAGATATTATGCATTATGGTAATGTAGATTTTTCTAAATTCATCATCATCATGTATTGATTCTATATGGAATAAAACCAAAATAAATATCGTATGTTTTACCTACTTAAATCATTTCTCTATCAGACTGATTTTTAATTTTGTTGTCATCCAACTTTGCTTATAATGCTTGAGAATTAAGACCAATAAGAGACTGACCAGTTACAGTTCTAAGCATCAGTGGGAAGATTCAAACAAACAATACTAAATGAATTTGTTATCATTTGTTTGTGATTTTCCGCCTCTTTCTGTTTGTATACTTCACTATCTAATTATTTACATACTTCTTATCACATAAAGGTTTTATTGTTTTGTGATCACTATTCTAAGTCTATTTACCCACGTTAGACCTCCTATTTCCAATGTTTAACTATTGATAAGACTTTTGTTATCGTAATTTAATCTTCTTAATACTATCAGTACGCCTGTCTTCCAACTATCAACTTGTACTTTTACCTATTATTCTCGATGACGTATTCTATTTCATTGTGATTATTGACTCAAATAGCCTTGATTGGTCTAACATTTTCGTATAAATATTCATATATAGTAGATGACGATCTACTGTGTCAATCAAAGAACACTTCAGTACATTTGATAATAGTAGAAATAAAACCGAATATAATGACAATGTTTCAAGTTAAAAACGTTAACATATCGAGGTTTCCATTATTAATATTCTAGATTTGTAGTCTATTCAGTATAATTTTAGGCTTCTAGGTTATACAGTCTCCAATGATATGGTGACGATGTTCTATTCCTAAACTCTGTCGGTAGCCCTTCTATGGTCACTGCTGGTCACAAGGAGGATTGTAAGCTACAGGGTCATAAACCTCATCACTGAGATTGGAAGGATCAGTCAAATAGCTCAGGAAATGAAGAGATACAATTCGGTGGTATTCGGAATCAGTGATACACATTGAACCTAAAATGGACAGGAAGAGAAAGATTCAGGAAAGATGCTGCCGTACTCTGGTTACGAAATGGAAACTGTTCCACACGCTCAAGGAGTTGCTCTGATGCTGTCCAAAGAGGCACGTAAAGCACTTCTAGGATGAGGTTCTAATTGATCGAAGATCATCAAAGCATCCTTCAAAATAAAGAAGGTAATCACAATGAATTTTATCTAATATTATGCACCCACCAATGATAGCAACAACGACGATAAAGACCAGTGTTATAGAAGGCCGTAATCGATTGCGAAGAAGTGCTCAGGAGACATACTGATGGGAGATCTAAACGCCGAAATTGGAATGGACAACACCGCCTATGGATATATAATGAGATGGCATGAACTGACTGGAAAAAAGGAACGAGAATGGTGATAAATTTGAAGACTTATGTTCAGTCAATGAAATGGCTATGAACGGCACAACATTACCCCACAAACACATACACAAGTTAGATGAGTCTCACCGGATCTCACTACAGAGAACCACATTAATCATATTTGCATCAGTAAAAATTCCAGAAGGACAATGGAAGACGTGAGAACTAAGGGAGGGAAGCTAATATAGCTCAGATCACCACCTGGTGGTTGTCAAGATGAAGCTAAAGCTTAGGAATTACTAGAGATCTGAACAACTATCATTACGAATATTTAGTACATACTTCACTGGAGATAATGACTAATACAACGAATCCAAGATAACTCTTAGCAACAGCTTCCAAGCCTTACTAGATCTACTCAAAGAAGACACCACCATGGAGAAGCATTCACTTCAACGTGTCAGGATGTTCTGGGTCGCAAAAGTACCATCATAAGAAATGAATCCCTATCGAATCATTGAGCAAGATTCGAGAAAGGTAGAACAATGAAGCAGCATTTAGCAAAAGCCGAACAGGAGCAGATAAAGTCAAGGCACAGGTCTAATACACAGAAGCAAACGAGGAAGTGAAGAGAGGAGTTACAGACGACAAGCAGAAATACGTAGAAGACCTAGCAGCATCAGCGGAGAACGCCGCAAGATGAGAATATATAAAACAACATTATAACATGACGAAAAGGCTAGTAGCGAAATATAGAAAACCAGGTAGGCAAATCAAAGACAAAGAAGACAAGCCAATCACTGAGATTCAACAACACAAGAACATATGGTTGGAATACTTTACAGAATTCTTGAATAGCCGATCGCAATGAACACACTACACATTAACACAGCAAACATAGAGACCTTCCAAGCGACGTCATTCCTCTATTAATGGACGAAATCAGGATGACCACCAGACAAATTAAGAATGGGAAAGAGGAAGAATTTGAATAGCAGAACCGTATGGAACCTTCTTCAACACTATGGTATGCGTAGCTGAGATGATCGTCAATAACATACGGAATTCATATGACGAACTACACTTCAAAGTCGTGCATGAAAGACAGCTGACAGATGCATTCCAAGTGAGGTACGGTGTTATAAAAAGCTGCTTACACTCCCCCTTTCTCTATATTCTAGGTTGTGAAGACCTCCACACCTGAAGGGTAGTACGGAATAAAATTTAAAAAATGGATGCAACTAGAAGAGTTGAACTTCGCAGATCACCTAGCCCTCCTATTTCATACACACGAAAAAGTGCAGGTAAAGAGAAGCAGAAGCCTCTGCATCAGTAAAACTCAACATACACAAAGGAAAAAGCAAGACCCTCAAATACGACACAGAGAACGCAAAGCCAATCACATTTGATGGAGAAAATCTGAAAGAGGCAGAAACTTCCACGTACCTGGACAGCAACGTAGTTGAACAAAGAGGATCCGATGCAGACGTAAAAGAAACGATTGGCAAAGCAAAGGCAACATTCCTACAAATGAAGAATATATGAAACTAAAAGTAACTGTCAACAAACATCAGTCAGAATTTCCAATACGACTGTCAAGATAGTTCTACTACTTGTAGATGAAACTTGGTAACTACCAAAACCATCATAAAATAGTACAAGTATTTCAATGTCTCCTATTGTCTACGAAGGAGACGTTCACGTACATGGGAAGCATCATCGATGAAGAAGAAGAAGGATCAGATGCAGACGTATAGGTAAGGATTGGCAAAGTAAGGGCCATATTCGTACAAATAAGAAACATATAGAACTCAAAACAACTATCTGTTAACCAATATCAAAGTCACAATCTTCAATACGAATGTCAAGTCAGTTGGTTCTGCTGTATGCAGCTGAAACTTTCAGAATTACCACAGCCATCATTGAAAAGTACAAGCATTTATAAACAATTGTTTTCACATGATACTCAATGTCCGTTGACCGGATACCATCAGCATCAGCCTACTGTGAAAGGTAACAAACCAGTTTCCGTCTGGAGAGGCAATTAGGAAAAGACGTTAGGGGTGGATAGGAAATACAATGAAGAAATCATCAGACTGCATCACAAGGCAAGTGTTAACTTGGAATCCAGAAGCGATAAGGAAAAGTACAAGACCAAAGTAACGCATGGCATTGATAATTGCAGGCAAACGTAAAATGAATGAATATAATTTGGAAACAACCGGAGAGGAGAACGAAGGACAGAGTTCGATGGAGAACCTTGGTAAGTACCTTACACTTCTCCACGTGGTGTAACAGGCATAAGTGAACAAGTGTAACAAACGTGAGTAGACAAGTAATGGTCATACAATCGAAAATTTACAATTTCTCAGTTCTCAAAACTATCACCCTCATTAATATGAACTGATTTGTCAACTCGATTCGGACAAAATACCTTACGTTATAGATTGCCATGTGCTGAAATATTTTGTGAAATCATGAAATATAACGAATTCATGTTATTCCGCATCAATTGTTGTTTTTGCTTGATTGACATTGATAACCGGAGCCAACTGAATGCGTTTTGCAGTTGTTTTTTTCTACAGCTTGGTTCATGGAATTGAAAAAATAAAATTGTCCTTATCTCGTTCTTTTAAATTGTAGACTTTGTTTGGTGAAGGGTGAACGGTGAAATTATTTCAGTTAGCGATCATCAATGTGTAGGACATGTATGTTTGTTGGTTTCGATTACAAACTTGGGTCTGTGTACTGGAACCTAATTCACTGTTTCCCAATTTCAGAAACGATGAATAAGAATTAATTAGTTTTACATTTGTTTGTGTTTATTCAGAAGTAGGAATTTGGTTAGTATTTGGACTGTTTAAATAAAACGAACTAACTGATAACATGTCGAGGTCGGGAAATGTATCGACTATAATGATTTTGTAGCAAAATTCATTGCAATTTTGAATACAATGATATGTTTGTAGTAAAAGCATGTGTTTGATCGCTGATGTGTCCTTAGTGCCATACTAGGAAGAATGACTACCCCAGCGGTTTTTGGTTTTCAGCATTCCTCATGTTTAAATCAGTTCACAATATAAACTATGAAAAACGGTGATCAAATGTTAACTATTCAAGCACAAAATGAAAGAAAAACCAGTGAGTGTTGAAGTGGAAATCAATTGGCTTATAAAATACATTGATCCATCAATTCTTCTGTCACATTTTGGTTTTTATTACTTTAAACATTTCGTGTAGATTTATGCTCATGTTTGTACAAGCCATCCGTTTAAACAAGTCTTATTCCATTTCTAGCCACTATTCTACCGGATAATGTACCTGTTGAACAGTCAAAACAGGATGTGAAACAGGCATATAACCTTTCAATATGATAGGTAAAATTACCAAGACTTTTCATTCGTCATCGTACTGGTGAAGAAATTGACGCTCTGAAATTGTTACTTTAATTTTTCCTTTGGCATAAATACCTAGACAACATGAGGTATTTGTAGGTTTTAGCTATTTAAAAAGACATATTTCTTGGATGATATTTAAAAAATGAAGATAGTTCAATCTATTATTCAGTATTTAGTGAAACACCTTGAATATGCTGACACCAACTGTTAAAATATGAGACGACAAATACACAACCGAAAGGAACAAATATTTGATTGAACAATTGTTTTCAACAACTTCATCAGACTCTACAGTTATAAGTCCATAAATATTGTGATATTTTACAAAGGCCAAACTAACGCATTCTCTAATGGACTTGACAATGTTATATGTCAAAATTGATGAACGATTGCATCTGTTACGACATAAATACTTCGAAATTGTGTTCCTTGTAAATTAGAAAAGTCATTTAACAAGGAATAGAATAATTTGTCGTAAACTATCAAGTCGTAATCAATATATTACTAATGTAATAAAATAAAAGTCGTGTGAATAAAACGCACAGTAGGAGGATTGCGTCATGTTAATCAGGGTAATAATGATAACAATAACAATAGTAGTAATATTAGTATTGGTAAAGTTGTGTGAATACAAAATGTATCAAGTGAAGTGTTATCAAGGTGATTACGATAACAAATTGAGTTTTGAATAAAGGGTGTTTTACTGACCGTGTCAGCGTCTGTTCGTTTTGACTTTCTAAAAGAAACCTTTTCGACGAAACTATCTAGATAGCCATCAAATAGGAATAATATATTTGTAAACTCTCAGCGAATGAATTTGTAGTAAATCCAACGTTTCGCCTGGCAATCTGGTCCAAGCATTTTCAAGGAATAATTCCTTACTACAAATTCATTCGCTGAGATTTTACAAATATATTATCCCTATTTAATGTCTTACATCAACTCGGCGCTCAAATACTGTGAAACTATTCGCTCTAATTTATCTAGATAGCCGTTATTTCGTAATGTGTTCTCTAGTTTATATATTTTGATATCTACACTATCCCCAGAACATCATAAATCGATTTTGTAGCCGAAACATTTGACCAAATTTATTTCGTATTGAAGAAGTGTCAAGTCATGAAAATGAGTATACTGACTTATCCATGTAATCTTTCTGAATACATTTCTTTTTATGAAACCAACTATCCTTCTAGAAAGTAGGACATCAAGAAAAACAATACTACTATTTTTCTCCTCTTCACTGATGAACACAATATCTTGGTGGACGTTATTCGAACTGTTCAACAGTTTCTGTTTGTCGCTACTTTCGTCACATACGACTAATGTGACACCTTTATATCAACAGCAATAAAATAGCTTATTTAGGTTGTCTTTCAACAATCCATTTTCCAGTTTAGACAAGAATATATTAGTGTGGATTGTGCCTAGGGGTGATCACATAGCTACTCAACCTACTTGTTTGTACAGTAAATTATTAGACATAAAATAGATATTCATAGCGCATTTCAACAGAAGCTCCTTCATTTAATTTATGGAAATCGGTTTCTGCATTTTCTTTTCCAGCAGTTGTTCACATATGTATTCGATGATCTTCTGTAAGTAGGATGTCAGTAAACAAAGATGTCGTGTCTAGTGACAACATGGCTTGTATTCAAAATTCAAATACATCTTTAACACTGTGCTTAATCAAGTCTTGGTGTAATGGTTCTGACAATTTCGCCAACCATTTCGCTGTTGAATTGTGTGGTGAGTTTGACATGTCTAGAATTGGACGTAAAGGAACCACCGCTCTATGAACAAAAAGGTAGACCAAGGAGTCGAGAGGGAATGGGTTCTAGAAAGCTTGAGCCCATTATAGATGCACTAAAAGATAGATTGATGTTTCCGAAGTTTGGACAACTAAAAGCAACAAACTAAATAATTATCAGTAGGGGTTTTGTGGAGAATTAGTATTTATCATAGTTGAAAGCGTGAGTCAATTGAAGCTAGACCACCACGGTCGCCCAATGTTTCCAGGTTTTCCATGGTGGTCTAGCTTCAACTGACTCACGCTTTCAACTATGATAAATTCAATAATTCTTGAAAGTGATATTTAATGTGATTATATGGCATTGAAGCAATCAGTCATAATTAACTTGAATTCCGTCAGAGATTTGTTTCAATAAAGTCACCTCTGTTGACATCACTGCAAATGGAGTGAGTTATTTGCATGCAAAGCAAAACATCTACGCACGAAATGTAGTTTAAACTGAACCACGAAGGTTGAGTTTCTCGCCACGAATTATTTCAATAACCATTGACCACAGATTAATGTGATGTTATGGACTGTCCATCTAAGGCAAATTTACATTCCAACATAGTGTTTCGGCCTACAAGATGGCTAATCATGAGCAACATATCTTACAAACTCCTATCTGTGCATTCATTTTCATTCGCAATCATATCACTTCATTGTAAACAAGGATTTCTTTTCAGTTATTCAGCATCTACTACAATTAATCACAAGTACAAATTGTTTAATTTTAAACCTTATGATTCGAAACCACCACTAAGCTTTTATTATGTTATTTGACACATCATTAATTGTACATTTCATTTATGACAATTGTTAACTGAAGATTAAAAACATGTTCATTTAGGTAACATTTAAACTTTCAAAAAATTAAGGCTTATTACGAAACTTGTGAGATGAAAAAAAACGTAGGACGAGTCACATGAATATGGATCATTAAAACTGTTGATTGTTTAGTACAAATGTTCACACTATTAAGCGAACAATCTTATTGAGAACAATATAAATGTCTTTTGAGAGTAACCATTCTGTTCCTAATGAAACATAAAAGTAAATTGACAATTAATTTTTTTGAAAAATTAAACTCTTTTGTCCGTTACCAATTTTAATTACTTTGTCAAGAACAAATTGTGAGATAAAACAACATACATAAGTGAACATTATTTCCAATTAGATCATCATTAGACATTACTCTAATATACAGTAATATTTATATGCATATACAAAATTATCAAACCAATTAAGACAGTTTATGAGTCAGTGATAATGGTGGAATAGATTACATAAATAAAAGCAACAAGTAAAGTGTACGAATTCCCAGTGTGATGACAAGTGTAGTAGTTGTGAACAAATTGAAACAAAACTGTCGTATCTGTTCGTCTGTCACGATCACGATGAAGGATTTGGTTATCACTAAAATATACATTGTCATAATACAAATACACGCTGACTACTATCGATATGTCGTCTAGAATAACATTTATATTATTAAGTGATTTCATTTGTTATTGAAATTTCACACTGAAATATTTCATTTGTACATAATATAGTGTAGCGTAGTTTAGTGATAACATGTGCTAATTCATACAGATCCAGGTACAACAGATGAATCATATAGACAACCTAAACGTAAAATGTCAGTATATTTTATTGATGTTATTTCATAGTTTCATAATTCTATTCTAGATTAGATTCTTGTTATATCCCGAAGAGAATTCTGAATGGTAATTTTTGAAGACTATATATGGGCCAATGTGATATGTATATTTCCTATTGTATAATTGTTAAGTAACTAAACTATTCATATTTGTGTTCCTCTTATCATAAGCTTTATTTCGACCTATAGACTATCATTATACGATTTACCATTCTTGAGATATCCGTTGTTCATCAATTACAGTCCCCCCTATTCACATCCACATTCGGCCAAATCTTGTACAAATGTTATTTCCTATTTTGTGGTATGATGTGGTCAGTTTGTTTGGCATATAAACCCAGTATTTTTGTGAATAATAATTCATATTTCAAAATCAGAATCTTCAATACGACCGTCAAGATAGTTCTGTAATACAGAGTTGAAACTTGAAGAACTATCACAACCATCATCAAAATGGTATGAGTACTTATAAACAATTGTCTACACAAAATACTCAATGTTCGTTGGCCGGATTCCATCAGCAACAGCTTACTGTGGGAGAGAACAAACCAGCTTCAATCTGAAGAGAAAATCAGGAGTAGACGTTGGAAGTGAATGGGACACACATTGAGGAAATCATCAAACTGCATCACGAAGGAAGCGCCAACTTGGTGAAACGGAGAAGAGAAGGGCCAAAGAACACAATACGTCGAGAATTAGAAGCAGACATCAACAGGATGAATAGCAACTGGAAAGGATTTCCCAGAACAGAGTTCTATAGAGAATGCTGAAGGGCGGTCTATGCGGCTTCACGGCGGGTAACAGGCGTAAGTAATATACACGTATATATGCATATGTAGTTGTATATTGACTCAGTAGTCGAACATAAGACAATTGGTGTTTTGTTTTCCTAACTTTTTAACCATTTACACTCTTTTTAGGTTTTGTTTGCGATTTCATTACCATCAGTCTGCCACTTAAAACTTACACACAGGTTTATTCCCTGAACTCACTTGTTAAATAAAGATTGGTGTACCGAAAAAATCAATGTTCCTTAGCCTCTTTCATTCAGTCTGTTAAGTGTCATGGGAGTGAAGATGATGACGTCTGTTTAGGTGGCTTTACTTAATGTGGAATTTTTTAAAGTGTCAGCTATCAGAATAACCGATTCAATAATCATCAAACCACAAGATTCAACTTAGTAAGATGCTACTTTGCAATACCCTTTATTCTTGTAGAAAACACGTTGTCGACCGATGGTTTCTGTCTTATTGTATACTAAATACAAACACACACAATCACTTTACGACATAATCGCTTCACCCCGTTATTATTAGAAATCACTTCTCATTATAACTTTGAGTATTGATTACAAATGTACTGAACAAATAAGTATGGATCAACATCCAGTTGATCCATTTTTCAGAATCCACTGATTAGACAACAGTGTTCTCTTAACCAACCAACCAAACTCGTAGGTTGAGGATCATCAGATAACGACATAGTTTACAAATGTTAGCGAACAAGACAAGTGAATCTTCAATTACGTTTTAGTTCGCGAGTTTACATCAATGAAGAGTTTCACAGAAATCATGTACAACACTCCGTAGATGAGAGGAATACAAAATACAAACTATTTTCACAAGTATGGTCTGTTTTAGTTAACATTTATATAAAATGACTACAAACCATTCTCATATCAACGTGTTTTCTGAGTATATCAATTTATCAAGTCATCTCAACTATTGTCCAAAGTAATTTACCGTCTTTCGATTCAGACTAGGAAACAAGACTTCTAGGTTGTCAGTTGAAATAGAGAAATCTAGTACTTGAAGATGTAAATTTTCCACGCCCTCAGGAGAACTCAGAACAAACCACATAATGTCAAGCCATGTAAATGACACAAGAATGAATGGGATTGAAGTTTAATCCAACCAAATACTAAATTACATGAATTTCTCAAGTGCTTCCTTATTATTAATAATTCTATGTATAACTCACCTCCATGACAGAATCGATCATTAAAATATTTCCACTCCATCACATTTTCAACCTGTCTTGATTACGTGGATCACAGAAACCAAGTGATTTTAAGCTTATGTGAGTCACACTTCACACGTAAGAAACTTATTATCATTTCTATAATCCAGGAGTTCTTTCGTTCATAGGAAATCACTGAACTGCATCACGAGGCAAGCCCTAACTTGGAATTCGGAAGAGAAGCGGAAAAGGGGAAGGTCAAATAACACATTACGCCGGGAAATAGAACCAGATATGAAATGAATGAATAACAACTGGAAAGAACTGGAAGGGTTGTCCAGGACAGGGTTGGATGGAGAATGCTGGTGTGCAGCCTATGCTCCTCGACGAGGGGTAACAGGCGTAAGTAAGTAAGTGGATGGAAGTATTATCCCAATGTTTATATATGCATCATAAAATTACCTCAAGTACTAATTCATTCACTGAAAACCAATATTTCATGTGTTTAATTACCTGAAATAAAACTGATACTTTTGACATAACTATGATTTGACAGACTCTGCATTGAATGATGAAATAGGTCACTTATAAATTTAATATGTGAAACAATGTGTAAGAAACTTTCAGGTACATTGTCCTCAAAGCATTAAATAAAAGTATGAAAATTATAGAACACTTTATTGGCAAAGATGCATAAGAAACAGAGCAAACTTATTATACGAAATGATTACAACAGACTTACTTGGCAATCAAGTTTTATTATGAAAGTGTTTTAGGATATCCAGTAATTATAATAATCCGTTAATGTTTCTAATTTACTTCATTTTCATTAGAACGCTTATTATGTTTATTAAATCCTCAATATTCTAAAATATACTTTATTAGTTCAGCTTTCCATGTGAAAAACATATCATCTCAGTAATAGTGACAGTATTTTGTCGTCCATAATTGATTGTCTTTGAAGAATTTTCATTGGTCGAGATCGATAATGCATCTGAAACATGATAGCCAATCAGACAATAATTATTTGTTTGGCAAGTACAAAGTTGATTGGTTGAAGACCACCTGACATTATTTCTCTATTCAAAATGTCTGTAGGTCTTTTCGTGGGCAGAATGTCGATGAAAGGAAATAAAGGGACAATCTACTGCTGGCGAATGTTTTAATATTCATTACATATACTAACAGTATATTGGAAAGTGCTAAATTCAAGTGTATCGAGTTTTTACACAGGGTAATAAGTTGTAAAGTAGTGTTCCATGATGAAACTGTATTATTTTTCGGACCGCTTAATTTTTCAGTTTGATCTTTGGTCCCGACCTCATCAAAAGATCTTACTCAGCTAATTATAAACAAATGGAAATTTTCCTACGACTTACAATTGTTTGACTAATGTTAGTAACCGATTATTTTGATTTTTATGAAGAAAGAACAAAGACTGTAGTAAAATAACATGAATCTCATTATTTCGTGGGTTCTTCTCAGCTGCTTGAAACTTGAAAACAATAAAAACGAAATATTAGGGAGAAAAATTATATGTTTAGTGAATCCTTATTATTCTAAAGTATACGGTCTTAGTTCAAGAGTCTCCAGTAATGACGAGATATGGTCGAAGAGTTAGATCACCGCAACGGTATATAGTCACAATTTTGAATTAATAATTTCTTTCACTATTTTGAACATAAATTATTTTTCTTTTTCGTTGTGTACGTGCGCATTAATAAGTTTACATTATGTATTGAAGATTCTGATTTTGATGTTGACTTGTAGACAGTTGTTTTTAGTTCTATATGTTTTTCAATTGTGGGAACGCTGTCCTTGCTTTACCAACAAACGAAGCTCGCTGTTCAGTCATTTCAGACCGATAATTTTAGGGATTTTAATGTTTCATTACTAAGGTTGGATATGTGTTACAATTTTACGCGTCCAATGTGTTTTCTAAATCAATGCACTATTGTGACGCTGGGAGTGAACAATGATAAACACTGTTTTGATGTGTTATACTAGAATGAAGTGATTAATCGGTAAATCAATTTTCCAAAACCTTATGTAGTGTCTCGTCATAATAGAAGCTGTTAATTAAATACAATTAGAAGAGAAAATAGTTACCAAAAGATTCGTTACTCAAATGAAGCGTGGGAGTAGTATATACGTTATAATTCCACAGAATAACACATTCATATCTTAAGAACAATGATGAGTGACTGGAAATTATTCGTCCAGAGAATATAGACAATTTTGGTTTTTGTTTTAAAACAAATATTTATTAGAATTGTTATATCGAGTGCATCAGTGCGTGACCTGTTAATACATGACGTGATAAGACCGTCAATCAGGGAGGAGTGAATTATCGATCAGAGCAATGATTCACAAAACCCGTGTGAGAAGTCTTCAGTGCTTATCAGTCGTGCATTCTGCCAAGCACATCCAGTTAAGTCTAGAACACCAATAACAGCCTCTGAAATATGAATCATTATTCACAAAAATACTGGGTTTATATGCCAAACAAACTGACCACATCATACCACAAAATAGGAAATAACATTTGTACAAGATTTGGCCGAATGTGGATGTGAATAGGGGGGACTGTAATTGATGAACAACGGATATCTCAAGAATGGTAAATCGTATAATGATAGTCTATAGGTCGAAATAAAGCTTATGATAAGAGGAACACAAATATGAATAGTTTAGTTACTTAACAATTATACAATAGGAAATATACATATCACATTGGCCCATATATAGTCTTCAAAAATTACCATTCAGAATTCTCTTCGGGATATAACAAGAATCTAATCTAGAATAGAATTATGAAACTATGAAATAACATCAATAAAATATACTGACATTTTACGTTTAGGTTGTCTATATGATTCATCTGTTGTACCTGGATCTGTATGAATTAGCACATGTTATCACTAAACTACGCTACACTATATTATGTACAAATGAAATATTTCAGTGTGAAATTTCAATAACAAATGAAATCACTTAATAATATAAATGTTATTCTAGACGACATATCGATAGTAGTCAGCGTGTATTTGTATTATGACAATGTATATTTTAGTGATAACCAAATCCTTCATCGTGATCGTGACAGACGAACAGATACGACAGTTTTGTTTCAATTTGTTCACAACTACTACACTTGTCATCACACTGGGAATTCGTACACTTTACTTGTTGCTTTTATTTATGTAATCTATTCCACCATTATCACTGACTCATAAACTGTCTTAATTGGTTTGATAATTTTGTATATGCATATAAATATTACTGTATATTAGAGTAATGTCTAATGATGATCTAATTGGAAATAATGTTCACTTATGTATGTTGTTTTATCTCACAATTTGTTCTTGACAAAGTAATTAAAATTGGTAACGGACAAAAGAGTTTAATTTTTCAAAAAAATTAATTGTCAATTTACTTTTATGTTTCATTAGGAACAGAATGGTTACTCTCAAAAGACATTTATGTTGTTCCCAACCAACCAAAGTCTACAATTTAGGAAGACTAGATAAGGACAATTTTATTTTTTCAATTCCATGAACCAAGCTTTAGAAAAAAACATAACTGAAAAAGTGCATTCAGTTGGCTCCGGTAATAATCTGAATTAGACAAAAACAACAAGCAAGATAACATGAATTAATGGTAATTCATGATTGCAAAAAATATTTCAGTCACATGGCAATCTATAACGTAGGGTATTTTATCCGAATCGAGTTGACAAATCAGTTCAAATTAATGAGAGTGATAGTTTTGAGAACTGAGAAATTGTAAAGTTTCGATTGTATAACCCTTTCTTACTTACTCTAATCTGTTAAACATGTTCACTTGCGCCTATAATACCACGTGTAGAAGTGTAGGTCACCTTTCTAGGTTCTCCATCGAACTCTGTCTTTCGTTCTTCTCCCCGGTTATTTCCGAATTCTATTTGATGCCTACCTTCAATTATCGATGTCGTGCGTTACTTTGGTCTAATTCTCTTCTTTATCACTTCTGGATTCCAAGTTAGCACTTGCCTGGTGATGAAGTCCGATGATTCATGGATGTAACTCCCATCCACTTGAATCGTCTCCTCATAATTTCCTCTTCAGATTGAAGCTGGATTTTTCTCTCCCACTATAAGCTGTTGCTGATGGAATCCGTTCAACGTACAATAAGTATCTTGCGTGGACAATTGGAGAAATTGAAATTCTTATACGTTTTCATGATGGTTGTGGTAGTTGCCAAGTTTCATCTACAAGTAGTAGAACTATCTTGACAGTCGTATTGGAAATTCTGACTGATGCTTGTTGACGGTTACTTTTAGTTTCATATATGCTTTATTTGTACGAATGTTGCCTTTGCTTTGCCAATCGTTTCTTTTACGTCTGCATCGGATCCTCCTTGTTCAACTACGTCGCTGTCCAGGTACGTGGAAGTTTCTACCTCTTTCAGACTTTCTCCATCAAATGTGATTGGCTTGGATTTCTCGGTGTTGTATGCGACTCCTGCTAGATTTGTTGTCTTTGTCTGTATTTATTCATCCTTTTCATATGCGCTTCTATTACTTGGCGTACCGTGTTCTGTAGCCTTCATCGTTTCCGCTTCCATTCCGGATTCCAAGTTAGAGATTTAGTCGTGATGCACATTGGTGATTTCCTCAATGTATGTCCGATCCACTTCCAACGTATTTTTCTAATTTCTTCTTCAGCTCGAAGCTGGTTTGTCCTCTCTCATAAAACGCTGTTGCTGATAGTATCCGGCCATTGGATGTTGAGTATTTTGCTTAGACAACTGTTTATAAATACTTGTACCTTCTTGACGATGGATGAAGTAGTTCTCCACGTTTCAGCTCCATACAGTAGGATTGTCTTCATGTTCGTATTAAAGATTCTGACTTTGAAATTAGTTGTGAGTTGTTTTGAGTTCCATATGTTGTTCAATTGTAGAAATGCTGCCCATGCCTTGCCAATCCTCGCCTATATATCTGCATTCGATCCTCCTTGTTTATCAACGATGCTTCCCAGGTACTTGAATGTTTCCACCTCTTCCAGAGTTTCGCCATCAAGTGTGATTGGGTTGGTGTTCTCCGTGTTGTATTTGAGAATCTTGCATTTTCCTTTGTGAATGTGGAGGACTATCTATGCAGAGGCTGCTGCTACATTTGCTGTCTTCATCTGCATTTGTTCGTGTGTATGGGATAGGAGAGCTAGGTGATCGGCGAAGTTCAAATATTGTTATTGATTCTGAGATGTCAATTGTATTCCGTGCTCCCCCCACGAAGTCAAGGTCTTTATAATCGAGTCAATCACCAGGGGAAATGTGAGGGGAGAGAATAGACAGCATTGTCTGACTCCTGTCCTCACTTGGAATGCACCTGTTATCTGTCATTCATGCACGACTTTGTACTTTAGTCCGTCGTTTGAGTTCCGAACGATAATGTTGACAATCTTGTCAGGAACTCCATAGTGTCGACGAAGTTTCCATAATGTACTCCTGTCCAGACTGTCAAACGCTTTCTTAAACTGTTTTGTTTACTGCTGTTAGATTTCCTGTAACATTGTTTTGACGACTTAGACAACTTAGAAGTTTTACAATCATACTTTCATCTTTCTAGTGAATTCCGTAATTGATCACTGTCCTCAATTCAATGTTTACTGTTACTTATTTTTAATAAATGTGTTACTATCGTATTACATTTCTTAAAGAAGAGCGGATCATGTTATATCGTTTTCCCTGGATTAGTGATCAAGTGTACGATGTGTTAGGCTTCCGTGTCAGTACACAGCTATCTGTCCATTACTAAACGTGACTCCAACCAGTGACTGGTTTCATGACTAAGGTTGTTTGTATCACTTTACTGATTGACAGATTCAATAAGGTATTGAAATGCAACTGTATTCATTGTTCCACGGGTTGATTCATCGGTACCAAGTGTTCAAGTAAATGGTGACCTATGGAAAGTAAATAAATAGGATGTGTCTGTGTTTGTATCTTCTACTGGATTCGAAATCTATAAGCACTGATTCAGTCAAGTCATCATAGGTTTCTGTTGAGAAATGGACAGTGTTGTGTACATTCCAGAGATTAACAACCTTAGGATATCAGTAGAAACTCGGAAAAATCAAAATTAGATTACTCCATAGTTTCTTACTAATTCACAGTATATGATATTTCTAATGCCAATAAAATTTATATTGGATTTATCGAGATTATTTCGTTAACTGGTCAATGACTTGGACGGTGAGGTAATAATTTATGGACGACCTTTGAGTGGCACCTTAATGACCTTGAGATTATCCACCTACATACTATGGCTAAATGATGGTTATAAAGCAGTTTGAAGAATGAGGGTTATGATTTACAATTTATGGTAAGGATTGGGAATCGGACTAATGATTTTCTTCATGAACTGACATCAGTTAAAACTCAAAAACGTTATTTGAACAAATGGATGGGTGAATTTCGCGTCAGAATCCAAAACCTATTATTCTAAATCTGATTGGTTCGTCCATAAATTATAGTCCCATCACTTGGATGATATTAAATAAGTATGACCTGATGCTGAGCTCAACGCGTATACAAAACTTTGTTCAGAGTGTTTTGTACTCATCAGGTTAGTCACAGTAACGAATGAACAAAAAGGAAACTTAATAAGCATTCAGTATAATTTGACGACTGTGTCAAAGCGAATGCTGATCATTTAAATTTTCATGGAGAAAAATCCGATGAAAGCGATAATATTTGGACTAAATTTGAGGTTTTTCTATGATCTGTATTCGGATATACTAATCTGTGAATCAATTTATTTGTCATTCAAGTGTATAAAGTGGAAATAAGATATGGTGTGACGAATCTAAGAATTTTATCTTTTTCTGGGTAGATGAATAACAAATACAAGGAGATGAACGGTCAAATTAGTTGTCAACTGAGAAGAATTTCGCTTACCTCAGTGCCAATTATCATTATCATTATTGATTACGGACTACACCAGCGCCTACTACACTTTCAAGTGAACTTCTAGTTATCTGAATAGCCATAAATTAGACAATTCTGCTCTGTGGCGAGACTGGTAGGTCCTGGGTTCGAATCATGCGAGGCAAGGTCGTGGATGCGCACTGCTGAGGAGTCCCATAATAGAACGAAACGGCTGTCCATTGCTTCCAGGTTTCCCTTGGTGGTCTAGCTTCAATTGACTCACGCAGTCAACTATGAAAACACTGTTGTTAGGAGACGGGTACTAGGTAAGGATGGCAAATCGATTGTTGAACTAGAGAAACTTCATCAGTTGAGATGGCTGGGACACGTGTTTCATATGCCCAACCACCGACTGCCCCGACATGCAATGTTTCATCATGTTGGAGTAGGTTGGAAGAAAGCTAGGGGCGGCCAGACAAAAATATGGCATAAATCCATGAAGTCACTGACAAGTGGACTGAGCCATGTTGGTAGGTGTAGACTACCTGGTTGGGATCCGCGACATGATAACAACCGATGGTTAGAGGTGCATCCACTCTTTGTGTTCTGCCAAATTCTAATCTTCTGAATTCTTCATGCTCTATCATTTTTCTATTTCCAAATTTATTTCACTAGATTATACTACTTGAATAACATCTTCCAACCCTAGTCTTGTAGTGCCGTGCTTCATTATTAGTTCACTTCGATAACTGTTATTATACAAATTTTAACGGTGTATAAAATCAGAAGGCAAAAGGAAGTAGCAACTACATCTTTATTTATGAATGATACAGACCAGAAAGCTGTGGGCACATGAGCAAGTGTAAGCGAGCGAAGCAAAGATGATGCATAGTGGAGACGGCTGCGAAACCAACTCGTTTTAAGCAAGCGTTAATTAATATTTATAGCCAGATAAAAATGAATGACAGACATATGATGAATAGGACACGAAGTGTGTACACTTATACGCTCACATAAAAATATAGTCAAGGTTAATAAGCGAATAATTAACAAGATCAAAATATGACTCATAATATTTAGGTGAATTGACTTGGCCAGAAGCTAGAATAAAGTATATGGGCTTAACATAACAACCGATACTACAGTCATTCGGGTTACTGCTTATACTCTTATTACCTCTATTACTATGGCATTTGAATCGAAAACTACATCTCTGTGCTAATGTGGTATGGCAAACCGAACTGATGTACGTAAGTACGAAGTTCTACGTTGTGACTGACTGGATATTTGTCTTTCATGTGGCTGAGTGCACTGATCTAGATTATTTAAATGTTGAGAATATATTGTCATTGTGATCGATCATCTTCATAGTTGATCACACTTTGTAAAGTGGTAATAAATAATTCCTTCTTATTACCCTGGTACACAGGTGTTCTATTGTGCTTTAAAGTAGAGTAGTCTGAAAATGTCAGGTGAATTTGGCTTAGTATTTAGTGATTACAGTTCTTCTGAACTACACCAACAAACTTTATGAATAATCTCTCGAATTTACCCACATTGGTTTGTAGGTTTTCAGCGAGATATAAATGACGTGCAAGCATTGTAGTTTATTGTGTAATAAATATTGTAGAAATCGAGTTAGGTATTAGATTAGAAAGTCAAAAATCTAGACAAATTTAGTGTTGTAAATGTCGTGAGTTTTAAAGAAAACAATATTGTCAAGTTAATTGTTCATTGAAATCAACCATTCACTTCTGAGTAAATCCTATTCTAATCGTGTGATAATTTGAAATATCATTGCATCAGTGAACAGTGATTTCAATGTCACCAATCACGTTGTCCTGAATAGATCAGTGTTTAGATGTCTGAAACAGGGATACTCGCATTTAAATCTCATGTGAATTCTCCACGTCTTCATGATTCCAGATACGTCATACTGGTATACACTGAATACGATAAAATCTGGGTGGAAATATTCTCGACGATTGTATGCAATCATTTGCTTGAATGCAGAAACTGATGTGATATGAAATCCGATAACGGATTTCCTATTTCGAAATCTGTGATCAAAAGAAAATATTTTGGAATGTAATACAATATACCGTGTAGCACATACCATACTATCCAGCTTGATGGCGTAGACATTTCCACACATTCCTCATCACTGAACTCTGTATAGAAGGAGAGTTGAATATGTTGAGGTAACACTGTGGTATCATAACGTTGAGCATTGTTTGGCTTTATTCAAAACAGTAATACGTACTGACATAAACAATTATACACTAAATCATTAGGTCAACTATGATCTGATTGATGATAGAGTTTGTATATAATCAAAGTATTATCCTTGTTCACATTGTATTTGCAAAAATAAATTCGAGGATATTGTTTAACGATGATTGTTATACCTGATTTAATGTTTATGTAAATGATGATTGAGAACAACCAATTTAACCGAGAAAGGGATTATTTTGTGGCGTTGTTAAATCAACCTTGTAAAATCATCTACTGAATAATAAATCAAGTAGTTTAGTTCTACTTTGATAGAAAAGCATTGACTTGTGATTACAACATTCACGAAGATATGATGTTATTTACACTATGAATCGAAATTCAAAGATAAATCGTTTTCAGTTTTATAGCATTCGTTACGAAATCACGATTGATATTGAAGCTTAGTATTCACACTGTTACGGACTAGTAATTTACAATGTCATTCTTGAACTTATTAGAAATCATTCGAGTTACTTTCTCCAATTTATGATGTAATACAATGGATGGATAGATGGATACTCAGTACTGTGTACAAAACATAATGATAATTCATGCAAACCGATTCATCTTAGTGGACAGTTATTCTGTATTGCGAGAGATTTTTGAACGAGTTTGAACAAGTTTTAGTTTTAATATCATGACCTATGTATTGGTTTTCAACTTCGCCTGTAGCTCTTCTAGAGTTACTACGGTCGCAAGCCCACACAAAGAAAGATGGTTGGGCGTGGGTTACCGACCCCATCCCGTTGAAAACTAACACGTTAAAAAAACGCTGACTAGAAAAAATATTTCAATAATTTTAAGCTCTGCCCTTTTGGTTCAAGGAAGTATTACGATGCCTTAGGTTGAAATCTGAGATTTTTCAGAAATTACGAGGCCGATACCTCTTCTAACAACCAGAGCAACAACTTTCACAGATACATGGAACGTCCGGACAATATGGGAGGCCGAGAACACCAGTCGAATAGCATCGGACATGAGGTTATACAAATTGGCATTGCTTGGAATCAGCGACCCATTGGACACAAGCTGGACATTAAAGCTGGTTACGTGAAATATGCTGCTGTACTCCGTTCAAAAAGAGGAAAATGCTCCACACATTCAGGAAGTTGCTCTATTGCTGTCCAGAAAATCACAAAATTCACTTGTAGGATGGGGATCCCATGGATTCAGGATAATCAAAGCATCATTCAAAACAAGGAAGGAGAGGTCACAATGAATGCTATCCAATGTTATGCACCCACCAATGATAGCAACAACGACGATAAAGATCAGTTCTATGAAAGGCTGCAATCAATTATAGTGAAGTGCTCAAGAAAGGACCTCACCATCCTGATGAGAGATCTTAATGCTAAAGTCGGAGTGGACAACGTCATAGACTAAAAGTGAGAAATGAAAATGGGGAGAGATTAGCGAATCTATGTGCACTTAACAAATTGGTTATAGAAGGCATACTATTTCCACACAAACGCATACACAAAGCTATATAGCTCTATCTCACCGGACCACACCACAGAGAACCAGATAGATCATATTTGTATCAACAAAAAATTCAGAAGGTCAATGGAAAATGTGAGAACCACAAGGAGGGCTGATATAGCTTCATATTACCACTGGCTGGTTGTGGCCAAGATGAGACTGAAGCTAAAGAAACACTGAACAACTGGGAAACAGTATTACAAAGGTTCAATACAGTCTTTCTTTCGAGATACTAACAAACTCAACGAACTCACGATAACTCTCAACAACAGGTTCCAAGCTCTACAGGATCTACTGTAATGAGAAGAATGTACGATGGAGGACAACTGGAAAGGGGTCAAAGAAGCACTGACTAAAACGTGTCAGGAGGTTTTGGGTGGCACCGTCATAAGGAACGGATCATCACAGGAACCCTGGACAAGATTGAAGAAAGGAAGAACAAGAAAATGACAATTAACAACAGTCGAACAGGAGCAGAGAAAGTCAAGGTACAAGAAGACTACGAAAAAGCAAACGAACAAGTAAAGAAAAGCATTAAAGCCGACAAGTAGAAATACATGGGGGAACTAGCAACGACGTCGGGAAAGCTGAGAGAGAAGGGAATATAAAACAACTATATGATACAACGAAGAAACTTGCAGGTAAGTATTGTAAGCCAGAGAGACCTCTAAAGTACAAAACACATCTTACTGTTTTAATGCGCAAAAGGTACTGAATATAGATTCATAACTATCTTTCGTTGTCATTATAACCATCATTGATATTGTTGTAATTGTAATGATGGTGATTAAAAACAGACTGATAAGACATGTACGTCAAGATTGTATATGAGCCAATTAAAATCTGTGCCACTCAATTTATACATATTTATCTACATACCTACACACATATATTATCTTTGAAGCCAAGCTACTAAGTTCTCATTTCATTGCATTTATTATGAGGTCAAAACTATGATACGCCTAATGATATAAATAGTATGTTTTGAGATTAAAAATCACAATTAGGTAGTAAACGGGTACTCAATTTATCCGCACTAATTTTAAAAATCTTTTAGAAAATAATGACGCCTGAACATAAAGCAGTAGTCAAAAATGCCGATATGTCAGATGATATGCAACAAGACGCTGTTGATTGTGCTGCACAAGCTTTAGAGAAATATAGTGTCGAAAAAGATATAGCAGCATTTGTAAAGAAAGAATTTGACAAGAAATACAATCCTACATGGCATTGTATTGTTGGGAGAAATTTCGGAAGGTTAGTAAAATTTTGTGACTCGACATAAATATTTATTGTTTAATACGTAATCAATCTAATTCATTGACTGTCTATACAAAGACAGAAATCATTTGAAGTCAGAATCTCGAGATCGTAACAATGCATAAGGGATTATGTAACTGAATTGGAATTCAATACTGCTTAGCGTTTTTTCAGAGGATTGGTTTTTCTAATGGATGGGGTCGCTAACCCTATGACCAAACCACCTCCGTTATCCGGGATAGGGACCGGCAGTAACTCAAGAAATGCTACAGGCGCAGTTAGAATTCAATAGTATACATGTATTTTGACTATATATTCACTTGACTATTTTTTTCAAATAAATTTATGTTATGAGATTTTTGTTCATATATAAATGTACATACTAAAGTCTCTGCAATAAACAGTTTTCAGTTCTGTCGTATACATTCTAGGACGAGAATGGATCACAAAATACGTGCTTTTAAAAGGATTATGTTAGTTTGATTCGATTCATCAAACGACTAATCAAAATCACTGAGAAATAAAAACAATATCAAAGTGTAAATGGTAGAGGATAATTTAAACTACACCTCAGAAGAGATCCCTTTCACTGACATGAAAGTTCATTTGACAGTTTGATTTTTAAAGAAGACGATGTCTGTCTGATCGTATGAAATTTCATTTTTTTCTATTGGCTGGTTCAAATGAAATTCGTAAGAATTTCTTATTCTGAAATTTCCGTGTTTGTTGCTAACTGGTTTTTCATTTCCCTCCTTTTATTGCAGTTATGTAACGCATGAAATAAAACATTTCATCTATTTTTATCTTGGAGAAAATGCATTTCTTCTATTTAAATCTGGTTAATTTGGATTAAAAATCGAAAATTCAAGAGAAATACCACCAGAATGCCATCATAACAAACTTTGTTACACACATCTGATTTTTCTGCACATAGCGTAACCCAATTCACTCTACAAACACCATTTTCTGTAATACTCATCATTTTCCGACTTCCTCTTTCCACCAACAAACACAGAAATGTATACAGGTTGAAAGAAAATCACAAAACAGAACAGAATCCATATCAGTATGACTGAGATTTTGTTTTCAGATTGATTTTTGTACTGGTTGATCTATTATCATATTGTGGTCTGTGTGTGCTTTTGTGTGTGGTAATTTTGTCTGTGGTAATTTTATATAATCGAAAGTGAGACATATTCATTATTGAGAAACAATTCAAATAAACTGTTATTCGAACAAATAACCAAGACTCTTTTCTCTTTATATCTCGATATATAGATCTGTTTCAGAATGGGTAATTTCAGTTTCATTTCTAGTGGCTAGTGAATATATGTAGTAGAACACATTTACCTAAACACAAAGTTGATATTTAATATGAGGTAATTTTCGAATCGTGTTTAGTGCACGGTCACTGTAAAAGTGGATCATGAGTGCCAATCGTAAAATTATAACTTGGAGAGTATTTCAATGATAATTATGAACTGATAGGATCGTTCTTAATTGACATACCTCCACCTCGATGCATACAATGTACATATTCTGTGACTGTGAAACGTCTATGCTATAATCTAGTAATAACCTAGTTATTTAATTTAAGACCCAAATATTTCAGATAAACTGAACCACTGATCGTTTCCCTGAATGAACCTATCCCAGACATTTGAGGTATATTCATATATATATATATATATATATATATATATCAGAACAACTTAAAGTTTATAAACAGTTGACACTGAAAATAGGTTACGTTAGTATGGTTTCTTGATTATGTGAATAGATCACATCCAAAATGTACGCTCCCTATCATACATTAAATTGTCAATCATATAATAAATTATTAGCAAACATATCACCAGACAACGAGGCATCTCGAATTCCTCCTCTAGATGAATGAGATGCCTACATATGCATACTTCCCTTGTTAATTCAGTCCATTCGCTGCACATCGGGTCTGATTGTAAATCTATTTATTCACGAGAATACTTGTCGCCTATCCTCTCTACATATATTCGTGAAGATCATATAGGAAATAGAATGCTCGATTAGTCTTGTTCTGACTTTCCAAAATTGGAGGTGAACTTTTCAAAAGTTCTCTGCTCGTAAACAAACTGTACCGATCATACTTGCAAAGCAAAATACGAACAAATGTTCACATTAGAGTATGTTTAATGAGATTGACAAGAACGTTAAGGAATCGAAGCTCATCTAACACTAATATTCTAAACATTTTACGCTTATAATCTAAATGATGTATGAGAAACAGAGATGAAGCAACATTTTTCCTCCCATAAAACGTTTGTCAAAACAGATTTCAAAATTACTTTAGTCTACTAGTTTCGCATGGTGACTCATAAAGGAAGTATTTCTGAAAACGTATATAATTATTGACGAATGAATTCCTAAATGTTGATGTCTCCTTCATCCAATCACTCAGTTGCCTTACACATCAAGACTAATTAGTGAAATGTGTCAATGACTGAAAGAGATGTGAATGTTTCAGCCTTACATTAACATAGTGGTTGAGTATTTACCAGAACTACAAACATGTTCACAATCCCAATTTAATCCTATCAAATATGATGGAGAAATCGTTTTGTGTCGAGGTGGATCGAAACATAATTACCGGTGATCATAACATCTCTTTGTGCAGCTCATACCACATGACAATGAACGTTGTACAGCTCACTTTGATTTAATTTATGTTTGGAAACTATTACCACGAAATTCTTAAACAAATGTTATCAATTCAGCTTTATGTTGTGAAGACAAGGAGGAATGATTATCTTAATAATTGAGAGAAATATCGCAAAAGACAACAAAATATAAGAAAATGTGCTGACTATCATATGTGCACTTTTCCGACTCCGAGGTTTGTTGAAATTATTTGAGAGCAGGCACTGCATTCCATTTCAAACATCATCAGAGTAAAGTAGCTTTGGTTCGACACAGTCACGTGTACTTAGCAGAAATTATTGAGTTTCATATTTCAATTCACTTAATAATTTCTAGTTTCGTTCAACTGTCTATTACGGATACTCCATTTTTTCACACAAGTCTGAAACGCATATAGGTATGTAATTCAGCTCATTGAATTAGCACAATATTGTATTATATCTTGTCACATGCGTTAGACTAATCAATATTGAAAAATCTATGTTATTTGTTGCAAGGTATCCATTTATACGACAACGGTTTATATGAGCAAAATGAAATTCATTGGAAGAACAAATGATCAATAATGCATAAGTCGGTACGTTTTTGAGTTGTAGAAGTATTTGACCTCCTAAATAGATATGAAGAACTGAAACGACTAGTATATCATAGAAAAATTTGCATAAATGAAACCCTTTCGTTCATGAATCTATCACATAAACAAGAATAGTATGAATTTGACAAAAATCGATATTTGTAGAAATTGTGTTATATTTTGCTAATGTAGATAACTATTATAAGAATTCCTGTGCTGAAGAATTTGTCTATTGTGTAAATGCTAATTAATTAACCACATAACATCTCGTCCACATATTTTGTTCATCATTTGAAACTAATACAATTACGGCGTTAATACTACTAACTAAAACATGCTTGCTAATCTTTCGCTTGTCTTGATTATCGCCAGGATTCCTCGAACGATAATAAACACACACTCTTTACATATTTATACTAAAAATGATATATTAGAAACAGAGATAAAGCAACTTTCTGTTTATAAACTGTAGTATGTTTGTTTAACCACTGAAAATAGATTAAGTTTGTATAGTTTCTTGATTACGTGAATAAATCACATTCAAAATGTACGCTCTCTATGATCCATTAAAATATGTATGATATTATCAATTGTTATCAATCATACCATCAGACAACGAGGCATCTCGAATCCCTCATCTAGATGAATGAGATACCTACATATGCATACTTTCCTTGTTACCTCAGTCAATTCGGCTGCATACCGTGTAATGCTTTCGTGGTTATTCTAACTTGATTCCATTCCTCTGCCTAGATGTAGGTTGAGCCTAATCTTTCGTGAAAGATAGAGATCGAGTATGATACATCCGCACTTACAATTGGAGGTACAGTCATTTCCAAGAATGTGAAGTGCAAGTAAGCTGTGAATGGATGCTAGTTTTCGTTGAAACTTTATGCGAAATCTACCAACAATAACCTTGCAGTATTTTAGGAGTACTCAAATACAAACTATATACATTAAAATATTTGAATCACCGTTACGAATTATGCCACTTGGAAAACGTTCAGACATGAAGTTCCGTTTCAAGACATGTTCTGGTAAGGATAAATTATAGGAATACCTGAGTCTAAACTTCACTAATGTATGTACATTGAATAAAACACCATCATTTGTAGTAAGATCTAGATTGAAAGAATTATCAACAACGCATTTCCACCCAGTATATCCATCAAATACACCACAATCTACTCAGGATGAACATGTGAAACAGATTGATACACTGAAATATTCAACTTCAACAATACGACAACACAAACTCCCTCTAATAAAATACGACACTTCAAATCAATATCCATTCCTTTTCACTGATGACGTGTCACATTGTTATCAAACGGTGATAACCAAATAGCACAGAGTTATCCTGATTATTCTCTCTTCAAAAATGTACGAATCATTCTCTTATAAATACATAGCTTGAAGGTGTTATCACTTCATAAAACTTCAACTTATGATTACTATGAAAAATCTTATCAAATACTCGCTATTCAGCTACAAACATTGAATATCACATTAAAACTATTGTAATCTAAATAGATGTTTTTATGTACTCTTACATGACCTCTACATAGAAGTGTAAAACAAGGTGTAAACTATACGTCACTTACTCAAACATATCAGAAATATTTTCATATTGAGTAACATGATCATTTTATTTTACTATAAGTTGTCTTTCGGAATTTTAATCAATGAATATAAACTGGTGATAAATGGAAAAATGTCGATGCATAATGTGATGATGCACTGAAGAGAAGATTCAAATGTTTTCTCACTCTATTGGATTTAGTGACTTGAAAACCGTCTCCGTGTAAGATGTTGTAAGTTGTTCTTTACAATTCATTATAAATGACATAGACTATGTACTGTTCAATAGTATCAGTATTACTCAACTTGATTGTAGTTTCTTATGACACATACACTCATTGTTAATGCTCAATCAACTAAATAATAGTTACTGTGCCAGATTATAACAAATAAGTTTATCAAAGCAATATGGATGATGACCTTATTAGTGAAAATTTTACAATTAAATAATAACAATAACAATGTCACTTGAAGTATTTCCGTTGAAGAATACAATAAGTTTCATATACAATGACTCCATGATATATATTCAAGCACGCGATTTGTTTGTGAACTTATGAGAATAGATGTGCAACCAAGTACAATATAAAAACAGCTTTGTTGAAAGGAACAGTAATCATGACTGTTTTCAAGAGTTTCTCTCACCTTTATTCAATCAATAGAATTGATCTGATTTATCATAAATAACGACTAGAGTAAAACAAGAAAACATGTGTTTGTTGTTGAGAGTGATTTCGGTTACTGATTATATTATAAACATGTACATATATATATAGGCTCATTCGAACCAACTGTACGTTGAATACAACAGTTCACAGTAACTATTATTATTATTATTGATGGTTTTATTGAATATTATATTTTGGTACAATTAGGAATTCTCAAAACGAGATATTTCAACAAGTTTCTGTTACAGGACGAAGAGAAAAAAAGAAGAAAAGGTGAATAAAATATATGAAACATGTTTATGAATACTGGTTATTGACTAGGTCACCTCTAACAACCTGTTCGTCACGGAGTATATTTGCTAGATCAGGTGTTATAGAACTTTTACACCTTTGCTTGTGTGCACGGATTTGAATGTATTGACGTCTTGTTCTACTAGAAGATATACAAGGAGAAAGATATAAATCTCCATAGCTGAAAGCGTGAATCAATTGAAGCTAGACGACCAGGGAAAACCTGGCAGAACTGGATGGTCGTTTCGTCCTATTATGGGACGAACTCCTCAGCAGTGCGCATCCACGATCCCTCACTCGCGAGACTCAAATCCAGGACCTACCAGTCTCGCGCCCGATAACTTGACCGATAGACCACTGAGCCGGCATCCATGGTGTTAATGTCTAACTTCAACCAATCCTCGAAGTTGAGCAACTGTTCACCAATTGTCTTCAGTGAGTTGATATCTCACAACAGACGTGATTTGAACTCCACTGGTAACTGCTTCTCACTAGAACTCCTGGATTTACCTCTCGAAGTCAGTCATAGTAGTTATAATTGCAACAAACGTTTGGTAAAATCACTGAACCGAAATATATTGGAAGGAAGAATAAGTGAGAAATCATGAGTAGAAATTGTATTTGAAAGAATTTGTGCATCTAAAAACCAAATATTTTCAACGTAATGGAGAAAGCGAGGCGTAGTGGAGCGGAGAGTGAGAGTGAATCAACTAGAAATAATCAAGCTTGACTCGATATTTATAGTCAGACAAAGGTATGCAAGTAGCACACATAGGATCATATGAAAATGGTCAGGGTTAATAGGAGAAGTATTGGTGATTACTGGACATATGATGCATAGACTAGGATGTTGTGAATTGCTTAATGAGCTGGTGACTTTTCATACATGCCTTGTGACCCTTTAGTCGATGGAGAATGACTGTCAATACTGGGTTTGCAAATGAATCATCAGAACAACCAAAACTTTAGGGAGTTTCTCCTCGAGCTGCAGATACATGCCGCCAAGTATAGTCTTGCTGATCAACTTCAAATCAAGTTGCATATGCTCGATGCCGTGGGGGGATAAAATTCCAGCATACTGAACTTTGTGTACTTTTACTTATTTAAAGACGAGAAATTCCTGACGTTCTTGTAGAAGTAAAACATGAGGTACTGAATGATTTGTGGACGAAATGAATTATTAGACCGATTCAGCCCTCAGAATGGGGTTCTCCTATTTTCACACTTTTGAACTTCGATGGAAGCACCGCTCAAATTAGTGGTGATTATGGATTAACGATGAACTCCCGTTTCTTCAGGCAAACATGCTCGATAGTGGGAGCTGAGTATGTTCATAAGTAAATTAATGGTTCTAAGTTATTGTAGAAAGTAAACCTGAAAGATGCCTATCTTCAAATTCCCCCATATCAATCTTCATCTGTTTTGACGACAATTAACAGTCCTTTTGTTCTTTTCAAATACAAGTCACTTTCATGTGGTTCAAGTTGTGCTCCAGTCATATTTCAGATAATGATGAATAATGTAATAAGTGATCTCAAAAGTGTGAATGTTCATCAAGATGATCTTATCATTCATGGCCCCGATAAAGTTACTCGTGATCAGAGACTTATTGATGAACTGTATCGTCTAACTGAAAATAATATTACAGTGATTCCCAATAAGTGTTCATTTTGTGTATCTAGTTTTGAATGCCTGGATACCTAGTTGACGTTAACAGTTTTACACCAGAGAGACCAAGCAACTAGCTCCACAGAAAAATGCACCATATCTGAAAGCACTTACAGAATTACGTTCACCAGTGGGTTCTCTCCAATACTTTTCCCATTTTATTCCTAATTTTTCCTGTTTTGTCAACTGTCTATTTCAAATCTTGATGTCGAATTCATTTCAATGGTATGAGGAACAAGACTCATGCTTACGAGGTCTACTCAAGTTTCTTCCCAATGATGCTGTTCTTAGAACTCATTCTTCTAGTGTACATTCTGTACTTCTTACAGATAAATCAGCTGTGGGTATTGGTGCAGTTTTGGAGTTGGAATATCGACAATAATCTGTTTTTCACGCAAACGTACTGTTGCTGAACGAGGTTATTCCCAAAATGAGCATAACGCATTAGCTGTGTTTCGGGCTGTTTAACAACTTCATAAGTATTTATTCGGGAAAACTTACATCATGATTACAGATCACGAAGTTCTTAAGTTCATTAATCATTCTGAAAAATCCTGAGCACATCTCTCGGCCGCTATGTTTCAACGAAGGAGTATTGATCTGCGTGCCTATGACTATACAACAGTGCCACCCAACAGTGCTAAACAAATTCAGTCCGTCGACTACATACATCGATGGTCATTACGAGATAAGTGTTTTAATACAACAGACTGTTCATTAGTGAAATTTTCGTCACTGACCCGTCAAGATTTTAGAAAACTCGTTAATACTCAAGATATACACTCGGTGTTATACGAAAAGGTTGGAATGCTGTCTACTTATCAGGAAGTCTGAGTTATCTGCTAACACTGTTTGTATTGGGTGTTTAAACGCTATACATTCCGTAATGAAAGAGACTCCACCACAGGTATTAAGAAGAAGGATTCTCCATTCAAATACGATGTGTTTAGAGTCTGAAGGACTCACATATTGTCGTGAAATGACTTTTGGCCAGCCACAGAAATTGTGGTGCAGAATGTTGGAAAATATATGGTTTCAGTTCCAGGCATCAATGATTTAAGTGAATATGATCCACCCTGTTGATATGTGATGATCAGAAGTAATTGGATTATTGTACGAACTAGGTATCCCCAAAATAGTGCAATTTAGACCAAGAAAAACTTGGTGTGCACAAACGAACGTATTGCATTTGGAATCCAAAATCAGGCGGAAATCAAGTACAAAATAACCATTATTTCATACAAATACCACATCCATCACAGCTTAAATTCGAATCCACATTTATGCAATCAATTGTATCTCTTCTCCTCATGTTCATTATATGTCTCTCCGAATGTACATTGGATAGAGACTCTGTATGATCTAGAATATGCTCATCAGTATTAGAATTAATAACTGAAATCCATAATATCTAGAATTGGAACCATAGATTTCCCAAACACTATCTTCCCCCTCGAAATAATATAAAATCCTTATGTTGCAAGGTCATAACTAACTTAACGTTCCCAATTTGCATTATGTCATACTCACACTTCGATTATTATATGTTGGTATTCGGGTATACACAATGACGTACAATTTGAGTCATTCCATCGTATGACTTCGAATTACACAAAATATATGAAACATATTCCTTTTGCTTTTCACCTTAGAATACACATGCCATTGTTCCAGCTATCAGACAAATGTACATTGATATGTGTAATTAACACATATGATCCATCTAGGCTTGATTCACTAGCAAATCAATCAAATGGAAATCATTCGTCTGCTTCTTACTCATTCGGATAATCTTGGACTCGATTTGGATTTTCTACCTGTCCGTTGACTACTTCGGGAAAATTTGCTGTTCTCTGTGATTCATCATACCACTGACTAGGGATTCTACTCGACATACAATGGTTGTGAGAATATCCAAAATCTGATACAATAACATAAGAAATGTGACTGGAATTCATCTCGATTGGAACACATTTGTCACATTCTTTGGGAATAACACTAGAGATAAATTCATTGTGAGGACAAATAACATCTGATGCGACATCATATGGACCGTAATCAGATTTTAACTCATTTTCAACGTGTTCCTCACATTTAATTAAAATTTCACTAGAAATAAATGAATCATTAGCACAGACCACATCTGAAAAAATAACATCAGAGATCTGATCAGAACTTGATGCATTTGACATACCTTCTACATATTTGTAAATAATTTCATTACAAATACAAGAATCATTGGGACAGCATATGTCTGCTAAAAATAATATCATGAATATGATCAGAGTATGATTCATTGGAAGCACTCAAATTAATATGATGGGAATTACAAAGTTTACCATTACTTGCAGCGAAATGAGTAGTAGTATTACAAACTGCCCGTATGTGCCCAATTTTAACACATTAAAAGCATTTGACATTGTAGGAAGTAATTTCCCACAGACGTAATTCTAAACTATTCTCTAGACTGTCGAGCACACAGTCTTAGCTTAGCCAAAGTCAGAACAAGTAAGCTATTTGGCCTGATAAACTTTATCTGTTTCTAAAACGTAAATTGAGAGTGTTAGCATAAAAACAAACAATACTGTCTATTAAATAGAGAAAAGGACAGACATCAATAACATACTGAACAGTAACTAGAGGATAAGAAAAATGAGCCAACAAGAGAATATTGAATTATAAGGAACATAAAATTGTGATTGGTAAATAAACAAAGCATAGTCATACAAGGCCAAAGAAAGTTAATGTGGTGATGCGTGTTTCATTATATAACTGGTGGGATCGTTTATCACTCACACTTTACAAGTCTTACGAAATAAACATGAATGACATGGGTGAAATTCGCCAAAGGACAAACATTTACCAAACTTGTGCTCATTTTCGTGACAGGCTTCGTTACTCTTCAATGAATTGTTATCTGCATAACCATGAGTACGCATTGGATTGGGATGACATAGTTATGTGGTGGAATTCTTGATCTTCTGATGAATTATTTTATGAAATTCTACTCCTCTACACCATTCAAAATTCGGACATTTCACGTTGTCTATCAGTAGTTCCTTGAGAGTTGCATAAGGAATAGAAGTGAGTGTTTCTGGAAATTCCAAATATTTCAATAAACTGTAGACATCTTTTCCGATGAACAAAAGGCAATGAGTCACAATATTAACATCCTCAACATCTTCCTTCGCCATGGTCCATATTTCGAACCTTTCCATATAATCCTCACAAGCATCAAAACCTTAATGTATGTCTGATAATTCCATCACAGGCTCCATCATGACGTCTGTGTTATGATTTGAAGTATTTGAATTATGGTGCAAACTGGGATCCCCAGAAGTAACGCAATTTGACCAAGAAGTACTAGATGAGCACAAATGAACGTATTATATTTGGAATTCGAAATCAGGAAGTCATCAAGTACAAATAGGCAGTGAAACAGTGTAATGATGTATTCAGTATAGAATTTAGCCAAGCGTTTTGTTGCAAGCAAGCACGAACTATGTATAACTGAAAGTGTCCTGTAGAAAAACGATGTATTCGACTAATTGCTGCCCTAACATACGTCGTCAACACTTCAATTTCATTCATTAAAAACAATTCTCAATTGATAGAAAAAAGAAACAGAAAGATTTATTCGGTCATATATGATTTCTGCAATAATTAATACGCAGAAGAGATTGTCAAGGAAAAATTCATTGTCTCAGCTAATATTATGTAAAATGCATTTACATTTGTGTCACTTTTATAAGACGAACATGGTTTGAAAACATCAGCATACATTCGGCGGTTATTTTGTATTAGATTACTGAATTTCTTGATTTTCATTAATTTCACCGCTGATGTTCATGCGTCGTAGAAAATAGCCTTATCAAACAGTTTCACTGTTAAAATCTATGTCTTCTCTAATAACTTGCACTCAGATGGGTTTCAGAGTTCTATTGAATCAATGAGCTACTCAGGACTGGTGATATTTTATGTTAGTCGTAATAGATCTATATTTGTCTGAGGTTGGATATGTAAGCCAAAATATGTTTACTGTGTGACCTGAATATGTCATGATAGCTCAGATATCTGAAGACCTTAAGTTCAAGTATATGTAATTTTGTTTATGAGCATTGTTAGGAAGTTTAAAACTAAAATGAAAGTAAAAAACCACTCACTTCTGAGTAAATCCTATTCTAATCGTGTGATAATTTGAAATATCATTGCATCAGTGAACAGTGATTTCAATGTCACCAATCACGTTGTCCTGAATAGATCAGTGTTTAGATGTCTGAAACAGGGATACTCGCATTTAAATCTCATGTGAATTCTCCACGTCTTCATGATTCCAGATACGTCATACTGGTATACACTGAATACGATAAAATCTGGGTGGAAATATTCTCGACGATTGTATGCAATCATTTGCTTGAATGCAGAAACTGATGTGATATGAAATCCGATAACGGATTTCCTATTTCGAAATCTGTGATCAAAAGAAAATATTTTGGAATGTAATACAATATACCGTGTGGCACATACCATACTATCCAACTTGATGGCGTAGACATTTCCACACATTCCTCATCACTGAACTCTGTATAGAAGGAGAGTTGAATATGTTGAGGTAACACTGTGGTATCATAACGTTGGGCATTGTTTGGCTTTATTCAAAACAGTAATACGTACTGACATAAACAATTATACACTAAATCATTAGGTCAACTATGATCTGATTGATGATAGAGTTTGTATATAATCAAAGTATTATCCTTGTTCACATTGTATTTGCAAAAATAAATTCGAGGATATTGTTTAACGATGATTGTTATACCTGATTTAATGTTTATGTAAATGATGATTGAGAACAACCAATTTAACCGAGAAAGGGATTATTTTGTGGCGTTGTTAAATCAACCTTGTAAAATCATCTACTGAATAATAAATCAAGTAGTTTAGTTCTACTTTGATAGAAAAGCATTGACTTGTGATTACAACATTCACGAAGATATGATGTTATTTACACTATGAATCGAAATTCAAAGATAAATCATTTTCAGTTTTATAGCATTCGTTACGAAATCACGATTGATATTGAAGCTTAGTATTCACACTGTTACGGACTAGTAATTTACAATGTCATTCTTGAACTTATTAGAAATCATTCGAGTTACTTTCTCCAATTTATGATGTAATACAATGGATGGATAAATGGATACTCAGTACTGTGTACAAAACGCAATGATAATTCATGCAAACCGATTCATCTTAGTGGACAGTTATTCTGTATTGCGAGAGATTTTTGAACGAGTTTGAACAAGTTTTAGTTTTAATATCATGACCTATGTATTGGTTTTCAACTTCGCCTGTAGCTCTTCCAGAGTTACTGCCGGCCACAAGCTCACAAAAAGGAGGATAGTTGTCGTATTTGTATCAACAGTCATTTACAAAGACAATGGAAGATGTGAGAATCACGAGGGGGGGCTTATGTAGCTTCAGATCACCACCTGTTGATGTCCAAGTTGAAACTAAAGCTAAACAGACACTGGACAAGTTGACAAAAAGTATTACAATGGTTCAATATAGCTTTCCATCGAGATACTGACAAGCTCTCAACAATAGGTTTCAAGCTCTACAGGTTCTACTGAAATAAGAAGAAAGTAAGATGAAGGACAACTGGAGAGCGATCGAAAAACAATAACTTCGACGTGTCAGGAGGTTCTGTGTCGTACGAAGCACCGTCATAAGGAATGGATCTCTATGAGAATCGTGGACAAGATTGAAAAAAGGAAGAACAAGAAAGTTGCAATTAACAACAGTCGAACACGAGCAAAGAAATTCAAGGCACAATAAGACTACGTAGAAGCAAACAAGGAAATGAAGAAAAGCACTAAAGCCGAAAAGCAGAACTACGTGGGTGAACAACCAACGAAGTTGGGAAAGCTGAGAGAGTATGGAATATGAAACAACTATATGATACAGCGCAGAAACTAGCAGGTAAATATTGTAAGCCAGAGAAACCGGTAAGGCATTAAACAGACTAGACAATCAGAGAGATTCAAGAACAGAGAGAAAGATAGGTAGAATACCTCGACGAACTGCTGAATAGATCAGCTCCATTGAATCCACCGGACATCGAAGCAGAAAAAGCAAACATTCCTATAGGTCTCACTCCAACAATGATCGAAGAAATCAATTGTGACTGTCAGAAAAATCAAGAATGTGTGATTTCTGGGAAAGCTGACGATGTGGAATTGTTTGGGTCATGCCTAACCGTTTTATTGGGATGTCTTCAATGTCCCTCCAAACAGCCAATCAGGATCTCGTTATTTTAGTAGCATAGCTTCTAATTAATCGCTGATTGGTTGGAGCTCTTTATGAGCCTCTGGAAGCTCTGATAGAGTTTACTGAAAGCCGACTTAACAGAATGGGAAGGCAGCTGGACAAGTTAATATACCAGCTGAAGCGCTGAAGTCAGGCATTGAAGTAACTGCAAACATGCTTCACCTTCTATTCAAGAATATTTGGGAGGAAGAACAAGTGCTGACAAACTGGGAAGGAATACCTCATCAAGATAACAGAGAAAGGAGATCTGCGCAAATGTGATAATTACAGAGGCATCAGTACCAGGAAAAGTTTTTAATAGAGTGTTTCTGAACCGATTGAAAATCTCAGTAGACCCCAAACTTCGTGATCAACAGGCTGGAATCCGTAAGGATCGGTCATTCACAGACTGAATAGAATTCATACTTTCATAACTAACAGATAGATAGATAAGGAAGATAGTTACACGTCTAAATTAAACAGTAGTTTAATGACTTCTGAGAATGAGAAATTGCTGGTGGGTAGTAGGAATAGGGAATAATATCAAAGAATTGTTTCATTGAATATTGATTTCCACTAGTGATGATTACAATACTCCCTCTGTGGTTAAACTCCATCAGTCACAGTCTCTCACCAGAACTTCTTTTAAGTTAGTAAGGATCACTACCTAATAAATTACTTTGTCTAAATCTATTTAACTTGAACAAAATTTACCATTAAGCGTGAACAATCTTTTACTGTTATTTTGGGTAACTTTAAACACCACTGTTAAAATAGTTAGCGTAATGATACCTTACTGTTTTATTGCGGGAAAGTTATTGAATACAGATTCATAACTTTCTTTCGTCGTCATTATAACCATCATTGATATTGTTGTAATTGTAATGATGGTGATTAAAAACAGACTGATAAGACATGTACGTCAAGATTGTGTATGAGCCAATTAAAATCTGTGCCACTCAATTTATACATATTTATCTACATACCTACACACATATATTATCTTTGAAGCCAAGCTACTAAATTCTTGTTTCATTGCATTTATATTAAGGTCAAAACTATGACTCTCTTGATGATATAAATAGTGTCTGTTTTGAGATTGAAAATTGCAATTAGGCAGTAAACAGCTACTCAAAAGAATGACGCCTGAACATAAAGCAGTAGTCAAAAATGCCGATATGTCAGATGACATGCAACAAGACGCTGTTGATTGTGCTGCACAAGCTTTAGAGAAATATAGTGTCGAAAAAGATATAGCAGCATTTGTAAAGAAAGAATTTGACAAGAAATACAATCCTACATGGCATTGTATTGTTGGGAGAAATTTCGGAAGGTTAGTAAAATTTTGTGACTCGACATAAATATTTATTGTTTAATACGTAATCAATCTAATTCACTCACTGTCTATACAAAGACAGAAATCATTTGAAGTCAGAATCTCGAGATCGTAACAATGCATAAGGGATTATGTAACTGAATTGGAATTCAATACTGCTTAGCGTTTCTTCAGAGGATTGGTTTTTCTAATGGATGGGGTCGCTAACCCTATGACCAAACCACCTCCGTTATCCGGGATAGGGACCGGCAGTAACTCAAGAAATGCTACAGGCGCAGTTGGAATTCAATAGTATACATGTATTTTGACTATATATTCACTTGACTATTTTTTTCAAATAAATTTATGTTATGAGATTTTTGTTCATATATACATGTACATACTAGAGTCCCTACAATAAACGGTTTTCAGTTCTGTCGTATACATTCTAGGACGAGAATGGATCACAAACTACGTGCTTTTAACAGGATTATGTTAGTTTGATTCGATTCGTCGAACGACTAATCAAAATCACTGAGAAATAAAAACAATATCAAACTGTAAATGGTAGAGGATAATTTAAACTACACCTCAGAATAGAACCGTTTCAATGGCACGAAAGTCGATATAACAATTGATTTTTCTCTTTAAAGGAACAGTTAGATTTTTAGAAAAGATGATGTCGTTCTGATCAATCAGAAGATATTTCCATGTTTAATGGTAATGTCTCTTATATCTGCATTACTTCAGTCATTGACTCTGTTTATAAATAGAATGTCAAGTTCAGATAGAGTTTACGTCAAGTAAGAGTAGATGCAAAACGTTCGATGAAAACACAGATGTCAGTTTGACTGGATGTAGGAATGAAAAGCAACATCGGTGGTGTATTCAGTAATTCGTTCATGAATTAAGCAACAGTCCCTAGAGTAACAATTACAAACTTAACTTAGTTGAATGACAGATAGTTGGATCGAAATGATAAACGATGAAATCACTAAGCACTTATCAACAGTTCCATCTTCATTTTTCATAATTCACCATCCAATCCGTAAGCAAGTGAAAATATCTATTTTGATGGAATTTAAATCAGATTTTATCCTTCTATGCATCCTGTGGAATTTCCTATTTTTTATTGGTGATTTCAATCGAAGTTCGTAAGATTATGCAGCTAACTGGCTTTACATTTCTCTCATTCTATTTCAGCTATGTAACACATGAAACAAAACATTTCATATACTTCTATATGGGCAATGTAGCAATTCTTCTCTTCAAATCTGGTTAGTTTGGATTAAAAATCGAAAATTCAAGAGAAATACCACCAGAATGCCATCATAACAAACTTTGTTACACACATCTGATTTTTCTGCACATAGCGTAACCCAATTCACTCTACAAACACCATTTTCTGTAATACTCATCATTTTCCGACTTCCTCTTTCCACCAACAAACACAGAAATGTATACAGGTTGAATGAAAATCACAAAACAGAACAGAATCCATATCAGTATGACTGAGATTTTGTTTCCAGATTGATTTTTGTACTGGTTGATCTATTATCATATTGTGATCTGTGTGTGCTTTTGTGTGTGGTAATTTTGTCTGTGGTAATTTTATATAATCGAAAGTGAGACATATTCATTATTGAGAAACAATTCAAATAAACTGTTATTCGAACAAATAACCAAGACTCTTTTCTCTTTATATCTCGATATATAGATCTGTTTCAGAATGGGTAATTTCAGTTTCATTTCTAGTGGCTAGTGAATATATGTAGTAGAACACATTTACCTAAACACAAAGTTGATATTTAATATGAGGTAATTTTCGAATCGTGTTTAGTGCATGGTCACTGTAAAAGTGGATCATGAGTGCCAATCGTAAAATTATAACTTGGAGAGTATTTCAATGATAATTATGAACTGATAGGATCGTTCTTAATTGACATACCTCCACCTCGATGCATACAATGTACATATTCTGTGACTGTGAAACGTCTATGCTATAATCTAGTAATAACCTAGTTATTGAATTTAAGACCCAAATATTTCAGATAAACTGAACCACTGATCGTTTCCCTGAATGAACCTATCCCAGACATTTGAGGTATATTCATATATATCAATCACAGCAACTATCAGTTTATAAACAGTAGTGTATTTGTTAACCACTGAAAATAGATTAAGTTTGTATAGTTTCTTGATTACGTGAATAAATCACATTCAAAATGTACGCTCTCTATGATCCATTAAAATATGTATGATATTATCAATTGTTATCAATCATACCATCAGACAACGAGGCATCTCGAATCCCTCATCTAGATGAATGAGATACCTACATATGCATACTTCCCTTGTTACCTCAGTCAATTCGGCTGAACTCTGTGTACTGTTTTCATGGTTATGTTGACTTAATTCCATTTCTCTGCCTCGTGAAGCTAAAACGTATTCCTCTGTTTGTTAGTGAGGTAGTATAATTAGTCCTTCTTATACTATAAGTATGATCACATACAATTACATTGCTACGTATATCTACGTAGATCGACATAAGTAGTATATGGTGATGGTCAAACGTAGAATGCATTTTGACAGAAGATCGATAAGGAAAGAACAGGAATGAAGCGCAATCGGTACGAAAATGCTTGAACAATGAAATCAAAGAAGACAGATTGATATTCACAGAAGGAACAGTTAAGATTGAGTCAATTGATTGTTATTTTGCAAATTAACTGTTTACTGTATGGTTATCAGAATTTAGTGTGCTTGAATACATTCGATTGTCCCCACCTATGTTCATGTCCACTACAGTGTTCGATTAATCAATATTGAAAAATCTATGTTATTTGTTGCAAGGTATCCATTTATACGACAACGGTTTATACGAGCAAAATGAAATTCATTGGAAGAACAAATGATCAATAATGCATAAGTCGGTACGTTTTTGAGTTGTAGAAGTATTTGACCTCCTAAATAGATATGAAGAACTGAAACGACTAGTATATCATAGAAAAATTTGCATAAATGAAACCCTTTCGTTCATGAATCTATCACATAAACAAGAATAGTATGAATTTGACAAAAATCGATATTTGTAGAAATTGTGTTATATTTTGCTAATGTAGATAACTATTATAAGAATTCCTGTGCTGAAGAATTTGTCTATTGTGTAAATGCTAATTAATTAACCACATAACATCTCGTCCACATATTTTGTTCATCATTTGAAACTAATACAATTACGGCGTTAATACTACTAACTAAAACATGCTTGCTAATCTTTCGCTTGTCTTGATTATCGCCAGGATTCCTCGAACGATAATAAACACACACTCTTTACATATTTATACTATAAATGATATATTAGAAACAGAGATAAAGCAACTTTCTGTTTATAAACTGTAGTATGTTTGTTTAACCACTGAAAATAGATTAAGTTTGTATAGTTTCTTGATTACGTGAATAAATCACATTCAAAATGTACGCTCTCTATGATCCATTAAAATATGTATGATATTATCAATTGTTATCAATCATACCATCAGACAACGAGGCATCTCGAATCCCTCATCTAGATGAATGAGATACCTACATATGCATACTTTCCTTGTTACCTCAGTCAATTCGGCTGCATACCGTGTAATGCTTTCGTGGTTATGCTAACTTGATTCCATTCCTCTGCATTGTAACGCTAAGATATATTCCTCTGTTTGTTAGTGAGGTAGTATAATTAGTCCTTCTTATATTATAAGTATGATCACATACAATTACATTGCTACTCATTTAAACGTTTCTGAACAAACAATTCTGTGATTCAGAATAGATATTTTTCGATAATGTAATAAGAAGACGAAGATTATCAGAACTGTGTGATATATTAGCGCAATACATTTCGAACAATCTGATCACACATATACTTGTTAAGAACATTTATATATAAAAATAAAAGGTCGAATGACCCAATAAGAGTAGAGGATAAACATCCATCATCCTCTGTTGCTAAACATATAATCAAAACAGGTCATAAGATTGATCTTAACTCAGCTTTTGTGGTGTTGTTTAAAAGTGTAAAAGGGCGTATACTGAGGTTTATTGAAGCCTTAGCCATACGAAAATTCAAACCCCTTTGTGTATTGAAAAACAGTTTGTTCTCTCCTTAAACCTACCTATGATCATCAATCACTTTATAATTTTGTCAACAGTGATATGTCTTGTGGGTTGAACGCTTATTCAGATCCTAAGCTATACGGATAACCCCAGGCTAGCACTACTCAGCAACTTGAAGACCAGAGAGAAGACACGAGTAGCAGAGTAAACCTTTACTGCAATGATCAGTTTTGTACAGAAAATCGTAAGTATTTATAGATGTTTGCTTAAGTTAAATCAACATCCTAATTCAGCCAATCCAATAAACGACATATATTGCTACTGACCAATGGTAGCGTGCCACGTTGGAACTCCAGAATGTTCTGTCGTACTCTGATTGGTTGGGACTCTTTTTGAGCCTCTGGGGGCTCTGTTGGAGTTCGCGGGAAGCCGACTTAACACCTCCCCCGAATAAGACTTCTTCCTAGTGTCAACTTGTAGTTTGGTAACTGGGTTGCGACGTCGTCCCATTATTCTCGTCATCTTCCCTGTCCACGGCTTCCTTTCAGTGTTCTTTGGCGTTTGTGGCGTTGGTGAGTCTAAGATTAAATCTAACGGAAAATTCGGCGGGTTACTTCGATTCTGCATCATTCTTTTGTCTTTAAGGATTTGATTTGTGTGTCGTATGCACATCCCAAAAGTTCTCCGAACTCTGTACAGATCTCTTCCCAATTTTTGTACGACTTCTCCTGGCTCCCATCGGTTCTTCCCGATGTAGGATTTAATGTAAACTTTGTCGCCGACACTGAAGTTCCGAATACTTGGATTGTGACTGCGCTCATCAACTAATTGGGATGGCAACATGGCATTGAAGACGGTTCGAACACGTCTTCCGAACATGACTTCCGCAGGAGACTTGCCGTCCGGAACATTCGGATTCGGAGTGGATCTGTAGGATGCTAAAAATTTCGTGATCACCTGCCCAGTCGGCCCTTCGCCTCCCCCCTTCAGTAATGCTCGTTTAAAAGTGTCCACGAAGCGTTCTGCTTGTCCGTTAGATTGTGGATGATAGGGTGGAGAACGAAGATGAGTTATTCCGTTTGCTTCACAGAAATGCTTAAACGATTCTGCGGCGAATTGCGAGCCGTTGTCTGTTACTAAGGTCTCTGGTACTCCAAAACAACTAAACAGGGTAGACAGCTTGTAGATTGTTTCTGAGGTTGTACAATTTGGCATGGTATATACTTCCGGCCATTTAGTAAATGCATCTACGATAATTAGAAACATTTTTCCTTGGATTGGACCAGCAAAATCTGCATGAATTCTTTCCCAGGGTCCTGCTGGCGTAGGCCAATACTGAGGTTCGCATTTCACAGGATTTTTAGCGGCTTGAATGCATGATGGACAGTTACGGCATTTATTCTCGATATCTTTGTCCATTGACGGCCAATAAGCATAACTACGAGCCAACGATTTCATTTTATTTATTCCAGGATGGCCATTGTGAAACTGCTTGAGAACCTTGTGACGTAATAACTTCGGAATAATAATTCGATCACCGAACATAATACACGAGTCAACAACCATTAGTGAGTCCCGTCGACGAAAATATTGCAAAAGTTCTCCGTCAAGGCGATTGTTTGGCCATTTGGTCGAGAGATAGAATTTGACTGTGCTCAGTATCTTATCGCATTCAGTGATCTTCTTGATAGTTTCAAAGGTTACTGGGAGTCCATTGATTGCGTCATCCAATACCCGATGAACTTCTTCCTCGGCATTTATACTTGCTACAAGAGTCTCCTCTGGGGTTTTTGATTTGGAGCCTATTAATCTTGACAATGCGTCAGCTTGTCCGAAGGCAGTAGTAGACTGATACTTTATCTTGAAGTCGTAACCAAGAAGTGTGGTTGCCCATCGTTGGAGTCGGTTAGCTGTATGAACTGGAATACCTTTCTTTGACCCAAAAACTGCAAGTAGTGGTTTATGGTCTGTTATTAGAGTAAAATGTCGGCCATATATCATCTTATGGAACTTCTTCACTGCAAAGATAATTGATAGGGCCTCTTTTTCAATCTGACTATAGTTCCTTTCGGTCGTTGTCAAAGATCTGGCAGCGTGTGAGATAGCTTTTTCAGACCCATCAGGAAAAATGTGAGAGATAACTGCACCCACACCATAAGTCGAAGCATCTGAAGCGACGACTATCGGTAGAGAAGGATCATAGTGTGTCAATAAAAGATTGGAAGTCAGGAGTTGCTTGATTTTCTCGAAAGACGCTTGGCAGTCTGCAGACCAATTCCATCTCGTATTCTTTTGTAATAGGTTGTTTAGTGGAGAACGTAGACGATGGAGATCAGGGAGGAAGGTACCATAATGGCTGACCAACCCCAAGAATGATCGTAGGGTGGTAATGTCCCTGGGTCTAGGCATTGTTTTCACCGCTTCAATGTTCTCTGGATCTGGTCGTCTTCCGTCTTTATCTATTATGAAACCCAGGTACCGTACTTGCTGCATATAGAAGTCACATTTTTCCGCTCGGAGTCGAAAACCATAATCGGCTACGCGTTCTAGTACCTGGTCTAGTTTCTTCTGCAGGTCCATTTTATCTACTGCCATAATTATGATGTCGTCTAAGTAAGCTGCTGCCCCTGGAATACCTTGTAACATGGTATCCATAATTTGCTGAAAAATAGAAGGCGCTGTCTTCACCCCAAAAGGTAGTCGGTTATACCGGAACAGACCTTTGTGTGTGTTGATCGTTAAAAGATCTTTGCTTTCATCAGATACCGGGATTTGAAAATATGCGTCTGATAAGTCCAATTTCGCAAAATATCTGCCACCGTTCAGCTTAGCGAAAAGATCTTCTGGTAAGGGCAACGGATACTGATGTGACTCTAGAGCTTCATTTAATCATGTGGAGTAGTCTGCACATAGACGGACACTTCCATTCGACTTCTTGACCACCACTATTGGTGCAGCCCAGTTCGAGAAGTTCACAGGCTCGATAACACCCATTTGCTGAAGTCGCTGTAATTCCTGTTCGACTATTGGAAGAGCAGCATAGGGCACAGGTCTTTTAGGTCGAAAAATGGGAGTAGTTGCAGGCTTTAGAGTTAGCACTGCTTTAGCCTTCGTGCACTCGCCTAATCCTTCTTGAAACACGTCTTGGTGTTTTTGTAGCATGGCATTTTTCTGACTCCACTCTGAGGTGTTGTAAGTTGTGATTCGTTTACAGATACTGTTAATAGAGTGGTCTGCTAGGTCAAGTGTTTCTATAAGATCCAACCCCATTAAGTCGAGTGCTGGCTTCTTTGTAAGATACACTGTTGCATTTGTTGTTACAGCATTTTTAGACACAATACAAGGTATCTCTCCAACAATGTTTAACTTTCCACCTGATGCACTGTGTGCTATTTGTGTTGTTCGATGCACCGAGGGTCGCCCAATCTTCTTCCAAGTTTCTGGACTTATCAAAGTAATATCAGAAGCAGTATCAAGCTGAAGTCGAATGCGATGTTTATTAATATTCAAGGTTACGTACTTTCTCTGGCGGCACCTTCGAGTTTTGTTATGTGATACCAATATTCTTTTCGTTAATGCCCCAGACCTGTATTTCTTGAAGTAAGATTTTGCAAAATGTCGTTTATAGTTTCTTTTCCTGCAGCTGGTTTCTATATGGCCCTTTCGATGACATTTACTGCAACAATGTTCTTTATACGGGCAAAACCTCTTATAGTGCCAGCCTCCACATTCCCAGCATGGAGATGATGGTTTGTCACCGTTATTACGATAATTAGGTGTGCTGAAACCTTGCAAGGATTTTCTCTTGACTGCATTGACATTATGGGGACAGTTACCGTTTTCTACCATTGAAGTATCATGCTTCAAGTTCACTAACCTTTGGCACTCGGTAGTTACTTCCTGTAGGGTCATGTTAGGGCAGTGTTCAAGTTTACTTAGGATTCTGGTCCGGATATCAGCATCATCAGGAGAACGCAGGCTGCAGATAAATACTAAACATTTAAACTGGTCCTCAGACATGGACGATAATTTGAACCTCTCGCATTCACGGTTCACAGTTCCTGCATGTTTCACCCAATCATCTCCAGATTCTTTCGTTAACTTTAAACACTGATAACGGATATTAAATAAAGATGATTGCTCTCCGAAAATTTGGGACAGGGTTTTGACTGTTTCATCAAAACTAAAATCTCGTGGGTTCTTCGGGAGAATGAAGTTGCTGTAGCGTTCATGTTCCACAGTCCCCAGTTTTCTGAGAAGTATTCTGACTTTCGAAGCATCATTCAGGTTGCAAAGATCAATATAAAACAAATCTTCATACTTCTTAAACCACGACTCAAAAGTTATACCTGCTACACCATCAAAATTAAATTCATGTATGGCGTTAATGACTGAATCAGTATGTGGTACTTGTGATTCACTGGAAGCAGGGTTTCTCTCGGACAGGAGTAATTTCTGCATCAGGGTTTCCATGATTCTAATTTGGGACTTTTCAAACCTCTTTTCTTGACGCACCATATAGGCTTCTAATTGCTCCAGAGAAATATTCATTGTCATTTTCCCGTCGCCACTGATATGTCTTGTGGGTTGAACGCTTATTCAGATCCTAAGCTATACGGATAACCCCAGGCTAGCACTACTCAGCAACTTGAAGACCAGAGAGAAGACACGAGTAGCAAAGAAAACCTTTACTGCAATGATCAGTTTTGTACAGAAAATCGTAAGTATTTATAGATGTTTGCTTAAGTTAAATCAACATCCTAATTCAGCCAATCCAATAAACGACATATATTGCTACTGACCAATGGTAGCGTGCCACGTTGGAACTCCAGAATGTTCTGTCGTACTCTGATTGGTTGGGACTCTTTTTGAGCCTCTGGGGGCTCTGTTGGAGTTCGCGGGAATCCGACTTAACAAACAGCTTTTAAGGTTTTTCAAATTTAAGGTTTCAGTAAACGATTCCGAACAGAAAACGACATCATATAATGAAGACTTACATGTCTAACAAGTCATTAATAATAATAATAATAATAATAATAATAATAATAATAATGGAACATACGAAATGTAATAATAATGGTTAGCAGAGATGGATAGTGGCTAGCAGTGGAATCCAGGACGCGCGTTTCGTCCTATTTGGGACTCGTCAGCTGGATGTACCTGCATCTCAGAGTTGATGTTCACTCTGGGATTCGAACCCAGTACCCTCGCTTCAAACGCCATCGCGTTATCCACTTATGAGATTTATCACTGCATTGCAAAAATTCGATACAGTGATAAATGTCATTTAGACATTTGATAAATGAATGTACAGTTTAACTTGGCAGATTGAAATACGATATTCTAAATACATAATGGTTACTTGATACAATTGACCTTATTCCACATTAAGTCATATCATTGAAATAGAAATTTATTTCACTAGACATAGGCTTGTTCATTGACACTTCATTCAACCTATATTACACATATGCTTGTCAAAGAAGGTTATTTTTTCAACATTCAGCGATTTACTGTTTGACAGTTTAAGAGTAATTATTATGTCTTTGTGACGGAAACTGTACATAGTTTTTCATTGTTCGTCCAGTATGTTTAACAAAGGGAACTGTTGGATTTGGAAATGTAATTTCAGTCTTTCTAATTAATTAACGTTTACAATGTTATTTACTAATGAAAATAAAAAATTCAGATCATTAATTTGAAAGGCTGTGCACTTAAAAAACATTGGCTGTTAACATTAGCTGCCAAAAAATATTATGCCCACCTCACAAATACAATTACCGTATTACATGACTGAGTACACTAACATGTATTTTCGGTGATCATTAATAAGTGATCAACTACAAATAATGTACAGGTCAAAATATTTTATGTTTTTAATGGATTTACAAAAAAACCTTGATAAAAATATTGCGTTCATTTTCGACACCCTTTTCAAAGCTAAACTAATCAACTTTTTGGTATTAAGAATAACGGTTTGCAAAATAACTGAATTATAAAGATTATTTGCTTTTTTCTCAGACATTATTACTCATTTCAGACAGCGTAAAAGTTGCTTCATTTACCCATCTTTTACGGTTAGCGTGACTTCGGCATGCCCCTTTCACCTTCTCTTCATCATGATTTATTCATATACCTACACGAATATAACGTTTATTAAATGAGCGAACTATGTGTTAAATTAACTTATGGGAATACTTAAACCAAAATGTGTTCACTAATTGTGTATTAAACATTTGACTACCTTTTTTGAAATTCAATAATCACCATTATCAATTATTAATAACAACTGTAAGTTTTTTCAAAAATTAACTTTCAATGATCTACACATTATTATTACTACTCTTGCCACGACGATAACAGATAACTTTAGTTGCATTTGTACTTCATAAAAAGAAATTACATTCACTAACAGGAGTATAGCAGGGTAATGAAATGGATTTGTTTTTGTTTTTTTCGAAGTTAAAATTTTTTACAAAACTCAGATGGAACAATGCGAAAATAGTTCATTATTGTAAATAATAATCGAATGTAAAAATGTCAATTCTTACATCCAATAAAAGCACTTTATTCTAGTTTGATTTGAACGAATCAGATTACAAAACTGCACCATTTACAACCAATTAAAAAATTATTACAGGTGACAAAATGTTTGTTCATTTGCACTTGAGCACACACTTTCAAAGACGAATTCACCAATCACCAATTGCTAAATTTTTATCTCATCCTTCATTTTCGAAAAAAAGGGTGGTAGGGGATTATACGAGCCGTGATTCTAATGTCAACCCTGGTAATATAGGCTTATTATCTAATTGTTTTCACATTATTTTTATCATTATTATCCTTGTCTACTCTTACTCCCCCTCCATTCCCAGTCTATTTGATCTTTTATTTTTATATATAAATGGTCTTAACAAGTATATGTGTGATCAGATTGTTCGAAATGTATTGCGCTAATATATCACACAGTTCTGATAATCTTCGTCTTCTTATTACATTATCGAAATTTATCAAAGGGACTAATTACTTTAAATTTCAGAATAGATAGATTGTGTCTAGTGCTGGATTATAGCTTGAGCGTTTCATCCAACCTATCACTCGTCGGCTAGATGTAACGGCATCGAAATTCAATCTCAATTATCAACAACTTGGTTACTCAAACTGTTATTCATATTAGAACAACAGTGCAATAGCAGTGGAATACAGAACACTCATCTAAGTTTATTTGGCACTAATCAGCTGGATTTTCCTGCATCCCATTTTTGATGCTAATATCAAGACAATCTGCTAAAATACACACATTCCAAAAGAGGCTGTTCAATCCCACTCCATAATCCCAACAACGAGGAGATTCAAATCAAGCAAACTGAATCCTACTCATAATGACGGTTCTATCATTCAATTTGTCTATTAGTATTCTTAGAGTTTAGTCAGCAAAGTACCCAATATTCCTATACTGTCGATGATAAATTCGAAGAACATTGCTTTGGAATATACGACAGTCGTGTTATGTTAGCGTTTGTTGGCTCGAAGCAACACTGTGGATGAATGTGAGAGATCTTTGAAATTACTAACCTGGTTGATTTGAAGTTATTGATGTAAAAGAGAATTAATTTTCAAATTCGGTACATTTGTCAGAATTTTTACAGTCAGAACTGAACAATAAACGTTTTATTTCTCAATGGTTCATATTTTCTAATTTATCATTAGTGCTACATGATGTTTAATCTCCTTTGATTATATTTCGCTTAAACTTGAACTATAAATTGTAGTATTTGTGATGTCCCACTGAATGGAAAACAGAACTTCTGACATTTCACAGCTCAATGTAGACCACTTCGTTTTTACGTATATCAATGACCTAGTTGAATCAAATCAACTTTCATTCCGTGAATGTGAGCGGTTTACCAATATTTAAGAGTTTGAGAATTCTGTGAATAGGAGTTTCGATATATTGAATTGTTAGATTGGATGTAAAAGATAGTTTATTAAGGGTTTTGAAGTCGGAGATTAGATGTAGTTTGGGTTTCATGTTTCATGAAGGATAGAGATCGAGTATAATACATCTGCATTTACAATTGGAGGTACAGTCATTTCCAAGAATGTGAAGTGCAAATAACCTGTGAACGGATGTCAGACTTCGTCAAACCTTCATTCGAAAACTACCAACAATAACCTTGCAGTATTTTAGGAGTGGTCAAACACGAACATTGCACTTTCCTTATTGTACCAAAATATAATATTCAATAAAACCATCAATAATAATAATAATAGTTACTGTGAACTGTTGTATTCAACGTACAGTTGGTTCGAATGAGCCTATATATATATGTACATGTTTATAATATAATCAGTAACCGAAATCACTCTCAACAACAAACACATGTTTTCTTGTTTTACTCTAGTCGTTATTTATGATAAATTAGTTCAATTCTATTTATTGAATAAAGGTGAAAGAAACTCTTGAAAACAGTCATGAATCAGTTGAAGTTAGACATTAACACCGTTGGAAGCCAGCTCAGTGGTCTATCGGTTAAGGGCTTCGGCTCGAAACTGGTAAGTCCTGGGTTCGAATCCCGCGAGAGTGGGTTCGTGGATGCGCACTGCTGAGGAGTCCCATAATAGGACGAAACGGCCGTCCAGTGCTTCCAGGTTTTCCCTGGTGGTCTAGCTTCAAATGACTTACGCTTTCAACTATGAAAATACTAAATCTCCACAAAACCCCTTCTGACATTGTTATTGTTATTATTTAATTGTAAAATTTTCATTATTAAGTTCATCATCCATATTGCTTTGATAAACTTATTTGTTATAATCTGGCACAGTAACTATTATTTAGTTGATTGAGCATTAACAATGAGTGTATGTGTCATAAGAAACTACAATCAAGTTGAGTAATACTGATACTATTGAACAGTACATAGTCTATGTCATTTATAATGAATTGTAAAGAACAACTTACAACATCTTACACGGAGACGGTTTTCAAGTCACTAAATCCAATAGAGTGAGAAAACATTTGAATCTTCTCTTCAGTGCATCATCACATTATGCATCGACATTTTTCCATTTATCACCAGTTTATATTCATTGATTAAAATTCCGAAAGACAACTTATAGTAAAATAAAATGATCATGTTACTCAATATGAAAATATTTCTGATATGTTTGAGTAAGTGACGTATAGTTTACACCTTGTTTTACACTTCTATGTAGAGGTCATGTAAGAGTACATAAAAACATCTATTTAGATTACAATAGTTTTAATGTGATATTCAATGTTTGTAGCTGAATAGCGAGTATTTGATAAGATTTTTCATAGTAATCATAAGTTGAAGTTTTATGAAGTGATAACACCTTCAAGCTATGTATTTATAAGAGAATGATTCGTACATTTTTGAAGAGAGAATAATCAGGATAACTCTGTGCTATTTGGTTATCACCGTTTGATAACAATGTGACACGTCATCAGTGAAAAGGAATGGATATTGATTTGAAGTGTCGTATTTTATTAGAGGGAGTTTGTGTTGTCGTATTGTTGAAGTTGAATATTTCAGTGTATCAATCTCTTTCACATGTTCATTCTGAGTAGATTGTGGTGTATTTGATGGATATACTGGGTGGAAATGCGTTGTTGATAATTCTTTCAATCTAGATCTTACTACAAATGATGGTGTTTTATTCAATGTACATACATTAGTGAAGTTTAGACTCAGGTATTCCTATAATTTATCCTTACCAAAACATGTCTTGAAACGGAACTTCATGTCTGAACGTTTTCCAAGTGGCATAATTCGTAACGGTGATTCAAATATTTTAATGTATATAGTTTGTATTCGAGTACTCCTAAAATACTGCAAGGTTATTGTTGGTAGTTTTCGCATAAAGTTTTAACGAAAACTAGCATCCATTCACAGCTTACTTGCACTTCACATTCTTGGAAATGACTGTACCTCCAATTGTAAGTGCGGATGTATCATACTCGATCTCTATCTTTCATGAAAGTTGATATTCAAATTAAATCTGTTCTCCAACTTCAAAATATTTAATAAACTATCTTTTACATATATAAGAACTCTCGTCTAAATTAGAACGAATAGTTTCACAGTATTTGAGCGCCGAGTTGAAGTAAGACATTAAATAGGAATAATATATTTGTAAAATCTCAGCGAATGAATTTTTTAAATTAAATCCAACGTTTCGCCTGGCAATCTGGTCCAAGCTTTTTCAAGGAATTATAATCAAACATCAAAATTATCGAATATAAATAGGTACATGGTTACAGGTTACAGTGATCCCATATCGGAAAGGAGTTTCGGAAGATATTCGAAGAATCTTAAATAATCAAAATATAAGAGTATTTTTTCGAACAAACAATACTCTAAAATCAAAATTAGTAAGAATTAAAGATCCAATACATAAAGAAGAACAATAAAATTGTGTCTATGAAATCAAATGTGGGGATTGTAATGCAACGTATGTAGGTGAAACATCAAGACAACTGAATGTGAGGGTGAAGGAACACAAACAATGTTTGAAACATATTCCTAAATCCTCAGATGATGTAAGGAGATTGGAGAACAAATCAGCGATAGCATTACATTCGTTAGAATCAGGTCATACAATTGATTTCGATGGCACAAGAATCCTTCAAAAAGCTTTTAATTCTTACAAGGAGAGACAAACAGCTGAAGCCCTATACATATGGGCTAATCCAAACAATATTAATAGGAGGGATGGAATACAATTAGCAGTACCATGGCAGCTAATCATTAATAAGTAACAACCTGAACTCCTTAATGTTTTTTATCTAATTCGTATTATCTAAAATGACAATTTACACTCAATGATTCTAATCTGTTGTCTTATCGGAATAAACAAACATTAAAAATGACACATACATACAGTCAAAATTACGTTCTTCAAATTTCACCTTTTATTTTTATTTTATTTTGTTTAATTATCTTCATGTTATACATACAGTGACAGATATGATTCCTATCATATATATTACAAATTGTATGTTTCCTTATAAATTCACTGATAAGAGACAATATATAATGTGAATGTAATTTTTATCCTCTCATCTCTTACGTTTTCTATACAATTATGTTATATGAACACTCTTCACTACACATCACATATCTCTTAAACATACCTAGTTTAGACTATTGTTAACGTTGTAAGCAGAGATGGATAGTGGCTAGCAGTGGAATCCAGGACGCGCGTTTCGTCCTATTTGGGACTCGTCAGCTGGATGTACCTGCATCTCAGAGTTGATGTTCACTCTGGGACTCGAACCCAGTACCCTCGCTTCAAACGACATCGCGTTATCCAATCGGCCACTGAGTCCTGATAGCCACTTGCTTGTGCGATGGGGTGAAGTAAAAATTCACTTAGTATTGTTTGTTTGGATCTTCCCATCGATGTGTTTAGGACTGCAACTGGTCAGTCTCAAATAGGACGAAACGCGCGTCCTGGATTCCACTGCTAGCCACTATCCATCTCTGCTTACCATGCTTGTGAATTAAGGTATATCGAGGCAATACGTACAGTATTCACATATGCCAATTAGAGACTGACCAGTTGCAGTCCTAAACACATCGATGGGAAGATCCAAACAAACAATACTAAGTGAATTTATTGTTAACGTTGATTGGATGACCTATTCAGCGTATAATGAACTAGGAGAACCATGTACCTATTTATATTCGATAATTTTGATGTTTGATTATAATTCCTTGAAAAAGCTTGGACCAGATTGCCAGGCGAAACGTTGGATTTAATTTAAAAAATTCATTCGCTGAGATTTTACAAATATATTATTCCTATTTAACTATCTTTTACATCCAATCTAACAATTCAATATATCGAAACTCCTACATACAGAATCCTAAAACTTCTAGTTATTGTTGCATCAATCACATTCACAGAATGAAGTGGATTTGATTCAATTAGGTCATTGAACTACGTATTGACGAAGTGGCCTACAATGAGCTGTGTAATATCAGAGGTTCAGTTTTCCACTCAGTTTGACCATTTGAATCGTTAATTAGTACTCATCCATTTTAATGATTTACGAGAATCCATTAAGAATAAGTTAGAGAAGTTAGAGAGATAATGAAATTCTCTTCAGATTCAAAATACTTTAGAATACAATCACTTAGTCAATGTATCTAATTTATTCACAATGGATGTGTGTACTAAACAAATATTTTTGTTTTAATATTGTAGAGATGAGAGATTTTGTTTATTATTTTGTTCTTATGGTGAATTAGTTTAGGTGTTTGATAAAAAATATACAGTGTTTAGACATCATTGAGTTCATTTATAGATTAAATATAAAATAATTTGCTGACTAAACTCTAAGAATACTAATAGACAAATTGAATGATAGAACCGTCATTATGAGTAGGATTCAGTTTGCTTGATTTGAATCTCCTCGTTGTTGGGATTATGGAGTGGGATTGAACAGCCTCTTTTGGAATGTGTGTATTTTAGCAGATTGTCTTGATATTAGCATCAAAAATGGGATGCAGGAAAATCCAGCTGATTAGTGCCAAATAAACTTAGATGAGTGTTCTGTATTCCACTGCTATTGCACTGTTGTTCTAATATGAATAACAGTTTGAGTAACCAAGTTGTTGATAATTGAGATTGAATTTCGATGCCGTTACATCTAGCCGACGAGTGATAGGTTGGATGAAACGCTCAAGCTATAATCCAGCACTAGACACAATCTATCTATTCTGGATCACAGAATTGTTTGTTAAGAAACGTTTAAATGAGTAGCAATGTAATTGTATGTGATCATAATTATTAGATAAGAAGAACTAATTATACTGCCTCACTAACAAACAGAGGAAGACATCTTAGTTACCATAACAATGAAAGCAATACACAGAGTGCAGCCGAATCGACTGAGATAACAAGGAAGTATGCATATGTAGGCATCTCATTCATTTAGAGGAGGAATTCGAGATGCCTCGTTGCCTGATGGTATGATTGATAACGATTGATAATATGATACACATTTCAATGGAACATAAGGATCATACATATTTATTGTGATCTATTCACGTAATCAAGAATCCATACAAACTTAATCTATTTTCAGTGGTTAACAAATACACTACTGTTTATAAACTGATAGTTGCTGTGATTGATATATATGAATATACCTCAAATGTCTGGGATAGGTTCATTCAGGGAAACGATCAGTGGTTCAGTTTATCTGAAATATTTGGGTCTTAAATTCAATAACTAGGTTATTACTAGATTATAGCATAGACGTTTCACAGTCACAGAATATGTACATTGTATGCATCGAGGTGGAGGTATGTCAATTAAGAACGATCCTATCAGTTCATAATTATCATTGAAATACTCTCCAAGTTATAATTTTACGATTGGCACTCATGATCCACTTTTACAGTGACCGTGCACTAAACACGATTCGAAAATTACCTCATATTAAATATCAACTTTGTGTTTAGGTAAATGTGTTCTACTACATATATTCACTAGCCACTAGAAATGAAACTGAAATTACCCATTCTGAAACAGATCTATATATCGAGATATAAAGAGAAAAGAGTCTTGGTTATTTGTTCGAATAACAGTTTATTTGAATTGTTTCTCAATAATGAATATGTCTCACTTTCGATTATATAAAATTACCACAGACAAAATTACCACACACAAAAGCACACACAGATCACAATATGATAATAGATCAACCAGTACAAAAATCAATCTGGAAACAAAATCTCAGTCATACTGATATGGATTCTGTTCTGTTTTGTGATTTTCATTCAACCTGTATACATTTCTGTGTTTGTTGGTGGAAAGAGGAAGTCGGAAAATGATGAGTATTACAGAAAATGGTGTTTGTAGAGTGAATTGGGTTACGCTATGTGCAGAAAAATCAGATGTGTGTAACAAAGTTTGTTATGATGGCATTCTGGTGGTATTTCTCTTGAATTTTCGATTTTTAATCCAAATTAACCAGATTTGAAGAGAAGAATTGCTACATTGCCCATATAGAAGTATATGAAATGTTGTAATTCATGTGTTACATAACTGCAATAGAAGGAGGGAAATGTAAAATCAGTGAGCAATATATACACAAATTTCAGATTAAGCAAATCTTACGAACTTTAGCTGAATTCACCAATACAAAGTAGGAAATTCCACAGGATGCATAGAAGGATAAAATCTGATTTAAATTCCATCAAAATAGATAGTTTCACTTGCTTACGGATTGGATGGTGAATTATGAAAAATGAAGATGGAACTGTTGATAAGTGCTTAGTGATTTCATCGTTTATCATTTCGATCCAACTATCTGTCATTCAACTAAGTTAAGTTTGTAATTGTTACTCTAGGGACTGTTGCTTAATTCATGAACGAATTACTGAATACACCACCGATGTTGCTTTTCATTCCTACATCCAGTCAAACTGACATCTGTGTTTTCATCGAACGTTTTGCATCTACTCTTACTTGACGTAAACTCTATCTGAACTTGACATTCTATTTATAAACAGAGTCAATGACTGAAGTAATGCAGATATAAGAGACATTACCATTAAACATGGAAATATCTTCTGATTGATCAGACTGACATGATCAAATTACATGAATTCCAATTAAGTTACATAATCCCTTATGCATTGTTACGATCTCGAGATTCTGACTTCAAATGATTTCTGTCTTTGTATAGACAGTGAGTGAATTAGATTGATTACGTATTAAACAATAAATATTTATGTCGAGTCACAAAATATTACTAACCTTCCGAAATTTCTCCCAACAATACAATGCCATGTAGGATTGTATTTCTTGTCAAATTCTTTCTTTACAAATGCTGCTATATCTTTTTCGACACTATATTTCTCTAAAGCTTGTGCAGCACAATCAACAGCATCTTGTTGCATATCATCTGACATATCGGCATTTTTGACTACTGCTTTATGTTCAGGCGTCATTCTTTAGTAAAAGATTTGTAATATGAATGCAGATAAATTGAGTTCCCGTTTACTACCTAATTGTAATTTTTAATCTCAAAACAGACACTATTTATATCATTAGGCGTATCATAGTTTTGACCTCATAATAAATGCAATGAAATGAGAACTTAGTAGCTTGGCTTCAAAGATAATATATGTGTGTAGGTATGTAGATAAATATGTATAAATTGAGTGGCACAGATTTTAATTGGCTCATACACAATCTTGACGTACATGTCTTATCAGTCTGTTTTAAATCACCATCACTACAATTACAACAATATCAATGATGGTTATAATGACAACGAAAGAAAGTTATGAATCTGTATTCAATACCTTTTGCGCATTAAAACAGTAAGATGTGTTTTGTACTTTAGCGGTTTCCCTGGCTTACGATATTTACTTGCTAGTTTCTTTGTTGTTTCATATTCCCTTCTCTTGCAGCTTTCCCGCCGTCGTTGTTAGTTCACTCATGTATTTCTGCTTTCCGGCTTTATTACTTTTCTTCATTTCCTTGTTTGCTTCTACGTAAACTGCTTGTGCTTTAACTTTTTCTACTCGTGTTCGACTGTTGTTTATTGCCATTTTCTTGTTCTTCCTTTATTCAATCTTGTTCAGGTTTTTTATAGAGATCCGTTCATTAAGACGATGCTTCGTGCGACATAGAACCTCCTGACATGTCGAAGTTAGTGCTTCTTTGATCCCTTTTCAATAGTCCTCCATCGTACTTTTTTCTTATTTCAGTAGATCCTGTAGAGCCTGAAACCTGTTGTTGAGAGTTATCTTGAATTGGTTGAGTTTGTTAGTATCTCGAAGGAAGGCTGTATTGAACTTTTGTAATACTGTTTCACAGTTGTTCAGTGTTTCTTTAGATTCAGTTTCATCTTGGCCACATCCAGGCAGATGGTGATCTGCTCTATCTAGTTCTCTGTGGTGTGGTCTGGTGAAACCCATGTAACTTTGTTCATGCATTTGTAAGGAAATGGTGTGCCGCCTATAAGCAATTTGTTGAGTTCACATATATTTGCATATCTCTCCCCATTTTCATTTTTCAATTTCAGTCCATGTCGTCCAATTATATCTTCATATCCTTTGTCATTCACTGCGACTTTGGATCTTTGATCTCCCGTCAGGATGGTGAGGACCTTTCTTCGGCTCTTCGCTAACCTCATGGTGTTCCCGGTCTCCCACATTGCCTGAAAGTTTCATGCACCCATGAAAGAGGTGATTTGGTTGTTAGAAGGGGTATCGGCTTCGTGATTTCCAAAAAATCTCGGATCATAAATCTTCCTTCAACTCCCAGGACAGAGATTAAATGGTTTGAAATATTTTCTCTGGTTAGCGTTTGGCTAGCAGGTTAGTTTTCAACGTGATGGGGTCGCTAACCCATGCTCAATCAACCTTCTTTGTGTGGGCTTGGGAGCGGTAGTAACTCTAGAAGAGCTACAGGTGAAGGTGAAAGCCAATACATGGTAAGACTAAACCTTTTTCGAAACAATTTAAACATCTTTCGCAATACAAAATAACTGTCCACTAAGATGAATCGGTTTGCATGAATTATCATTGCGTTTTGTACACAGTACTGAGTATCCATCTATCCATCCATTGTATTACATCATAAATTGGAGAAAGTAACTCGAATGATTTCTAATAAGTTCAAGAATGACATTGTAAATTACTAGTCCGTAACAGTGTGAATACTAAGCTTCAATATCAATCGTGATTTCGTAACGAATGCTATAAAACTGAAAATGATTTATCTTTGAATTTCGATTCATAGTGTAAATAACATCATATCTTCGTGAATGTTGTAATCCCAAGTCAATGCTTTTCTATCAAAGTAGAACTAAACTACTTGATTTATTATTCAGTAGATGATTTTACAAGGTTGATTTAACAACGCCACAAAATAATCCCTTTCTCGGTTAAATTGGTTGTTCTCAATCATCATTTACATAAACATTAAATCAGGTATAACAATCATCGTTAAACAATATCCTCGAATTTATTTTTGCAAATACAATGTGAACAAGGATAATACTTTGATTATATACAAACTCTATCATCAATCAGATCATAGTTGACCTAATGATTTAGTGTATATTTGTTTATGTCAGTACGTATTACTGTTTTGAATAAAGCCAAACAATGCTCAACGTTATGATACCACAGTGTTACCTCAACATATTCAACTCTCCTTCTATACAGAGTTCAGTGATGAGGAATGTGTGGAAATGTCTACGCCATCAAGTTGGATAGTATGGTATGTGCTACACGGTATATTGTATTACATTCCAAAATATTTTCTTTTGATCACAGATTTCGAAATAGGAAATCCGTTATCGGATTTCATATCACATCAGTTTCTGCATTCAAGCAAATGATTGCATACAATCGTCGAGAATATTTCCACCCAGATTTTATCGTATTCAGTGTATACCAGTATGACGTATCTGGAATCATGAAGACGTGGAGAATTCACATGAGATTTAAATGCGAGTATCCCTGTTTCAGACATCTAAACACTGATCTATTCAGGACAACGTGATTGGTGACATTGAAATCACTGTTCACTGATGCAATGATATTTCAAATTATCACACGATTAGAATAGGATTTACTCAGAAGTGAATGGTTGATTTCAATGAACAATTAACTTGACAATATTGTTTTCTTTAAAACTCACGACATTTACAACACTAAATTTGTCTAGATTTTTGACTTTCTAATCTAATACCTAACTCGATTTCTACAATATTTATTACACAATAAACTACAATGCTTGCACGTCATTTATATCTCGCTGAAAACCTACAAACCAATGTGGGTAAATTCGAGAGATTATTCATAAAGTTTGTTGGTGTAGTTCAGAAGAACTGTAATCACTAAATACTAAGCCAAATTCACCTGACATTTTCAGACTACTCTACTTTAAAGCACAATAGAACACCTGTGTACCAGGGTAATAAGAAGGAATTATTTATTACCACTTTACAAAGTGTGATCAACTATGAAGATGATCGATCACAATGACAATATATTCTCAACATTTAAATAATCTAGATCAGTGCACTCAGCCACATGAAAGACAAATATCCAGTCAGTCACAACGTAGAACTTCGTACTTACGTACATCAGTTCGGTTTGCCATACCACATTAGCACAGAGATGTAGTTTTCGATTCAAATGCCATAGTAATAGAGGTAATAAGAGTATAAGCAGTAACCCGAATGACTGTAGTATCGGTTGTTATGTTAAGCCCATATACTTTATTCTAGCTTCTGGCCAAGTCAATTCACCTAAATATTATGAGTCATATTTTGATCTTGTTAATTATTCGCTTATTAACCTTGACTATATTTTTATATTAGCGTATATGTGTACACACTTCGTGTCCTATTCATCATATGTCTGTCATTCATTTTTATCTGGCTATAAATATTAATTAACGCTTGCTTAAAACGAGTTGGTTTCCCAGCCATCTCCACTATGCATCATTTTTGCTTCGCTCGCTTACACTTGCTCATGTGCCCACAGCTTTCTGGTCTGCATCATTCATAAATAAAGATGTAGTTGCTGCTTCCTTTTGCCTTCTGATTTTATACACCGTTAAAATTGGTATAATAACAGTTATCGAAGTGAACTAATAATGAAGCACGGCACTACAAGACTAGGGTTGGAAGATGTTATTCAAGTAGTATAATCTAGTGAAATAAATTTGGAAATAGAAAAATGATAGAACATGAAGAATTCAGAAGATTAGAATTTGGCGGAACACAAAGAGTGGATGCACCTTCGCTATTGCAAACGATCTAGAGCCATGTCATTAAAGGTCTCTAACCATCGGTTGTTATCATGTCGCGGATCCCAACCAGGTAGTCTACACCTACCAACATGGCTCAGTCCACTTGTCAGTGACTTCATGGATTTATGTCATATTTTTGTCTGGCCGCCCCTAACTTTCTTCCAACCTACTCCAACATCATGAAACATTGCATGTCGGGGCAGTCGGTGGTTGGGCATATGAAACACGTGTCCCAGCCATCTCAACTGATGAAGTTTCTCTAGTTCAACAATCGATTTGCCATCCTTACCTAGTACCCGTTTCCTAACAAATTCATCACTTACCCGATGGTCCCAGGGTATATGAGAAATGCTTTGAAGACACCTATGGTCGAATACTAGTAGCCTACGAATATCCTCTGCTCTTTACGGCCGTCTTTCACTGCCATAAAGTAGGCTGAACGAACTGCTGCACAGTAAACCCATTCTTTGTTTGCTAGACGGATATCTCGCCTACGCCATAAATGGCGCAAGTTGGTGAAAGCTAGACGAGCCTTCTGTATCCGTGCTGAGGTTTAGTCATAAACTAGATCACAAGGGCTGATGTGACACCCGAGATAAGTGAAGCAGTCAACACGCTCAACTACTTCACTCCCTATCATTAGTTCAGGTGTTAATTCAACCCGACCCTGAAGTAACATTTTGCATTTCGAGGGGGAGGATCGAATCCCGAACATGCCTGCAAAGTTGCCTATAGTGGTCAGAAGACTGCGTTTCGTCAGCGTTCTCATCAAATAGAACTATGTCATCGGCATATTCAAGTCAACAAGTGAATCCCCCGGTAAAAGTTCAACCCCTCTAAATTTCTATGAGGAAAGCGTTGTTTCTAAAAGCATGTCTACGATAAAGTCAAAGAAGAATGGAGATAGTGGACAGCCCTGACGAACACCACTTGAGGCAATCAATTCTCATGACAGTTCGCCATAAGCTCTAAGTCGATCAGTTATGTTCGGGTACAGAGCCTTTACAAGGTTTATGTCCTTTGATACTTTTTTCAAGGACAAACACTGCCATAGAACCTCACGACCAACAAAATCAAATGTCGTCTTAAGGTCGAGAAATACTACGATTGCGGGACGTCTGAATGTGTGTCTATGTTCTAGCACCTGACGTAGGGTGAATATCTGGTCTATTCAACCACGTCCAGGTCGAAAACAAGCCTGGTTTTCTCTAGTTTGTTCTTCACGAGCTTTGGTCAGACATCGAAATATTATTTAGCTAATATTTTAAACGCTATATTGGTCAAACTTATTACTCTGTGATTGTCACAGGAGGACTTTTATCCTTTCTTATTGACTGGCACAATCAGTTATTGGGACCAGTCAGATGGAATTACGTCCAGTTCCTAGATTCTACCTAGGACCTCAGTCAATGTCACTGCTAATACTGGACCTCCATCCTTAAGAATCTCAGGGGTAAACCTGTCAGGGCCTGCTGCTCTCCCACGCTTCAGATTTCTTATAGCTATTTTCAGCCTCGTTAAGAGTTGGAGGACCTACATTAACTTGCCATCCAGGTCGACTGGAGATCGAAGGAAACCTAAGTGTAGCTGAAGGCCAGTTGAACTGATCCCTAAAGTGTTCTGCTCATCGATTCAATCTCCTGGATTGGGGCAGTTTTGCTAACAGTTGGGTTCTTAATAGCGGTTTTCTTAAAAAGTCTGGACAGTTATCTGCTGATGTCTTTTCCATCTCTCTTGCTTTCTCTACCAACCATTGTTTGCGATCATTGCGTAAGCTTCTTATTAGCCTGTGCTTAAGCTGACTCCGCTCTTTGTTCTGTTCAGAGCCAGGTGGGATGAGTTTTCGAGCATCTATCAGTGTAGTAGATGCTGTTGAAATCCATTGTTTCTCTCTAACCTTATAGTTTGCCGTACTAACAGATATCACTGCCGTTTCCACAGGTTTTCGGATGTCATTCCACTCTGTCTCGGGGTGGGCATCACATACATGACTCCCTACCTGTTTTTCTAGCTGTTCCTGAAATATATTCTTAGCTTGCCTATCATTAAGTAGAACCCTTAGAGGCTTCCCTGCAGTGTTTTTCCTACGTCCAGTAAGACGCAGACAGATACGTGCTCGCACTAGAGCATGATCTGAATCTAAACATGTGCTCCAGAATGAGCGACAGTCTTCTATCGAGCCCCTCTATCGGTAGCTGATAGCGATGTGATCCATTCGGGTCCAACGCTAGGATGAATTAGGGGGTCGCCCTGTCAAAAGATGTTTTTCCTTGTGCTTAAAGTTAGTATTTGCAAGAAATAGGCGGCTATCTGAGCATAGCTGCAGCAGACGATTGCCATTATCTGTTCTTCGAGACATCACACCATAAGACCCACCCAGGTGTCTTTCCCTTTGGCTTAGTTTACCTACTTGAGCATTAAGTCACCTGCCACTATTAATACATCAGAACGCCTAGCTTTTCGGAGAAGGTCAGAAAGCTTTCTCTGAAACTCATCTTTTACATCACCAGAGCTGCAGTCAGTGGGATAGTAGGCAGAGACGACGAAGAGGCAACGACGAGTGTCTTTATCTTTCTGAGTCCTTACTGTTCCGTTCAGTCAGAGAGCGCACAAACGACTGTCTAAAAGACCTAGTTCTGCCGTAGGACTTAATGCTATGTCTACACCAGCGAGGCCACGGAGAGCAGCGTTAGGGCTTCTAGATACACGAAGCGTGAATCGAGTTGGTTCTTTATTTTGACATGGTGAAGTAAAATGAATGACGCTACTCGGATCCTGTATACGCGTTTCTGAATGGCTGCACACATGGATGGTGCGAGATTCTAAAGTCCTAGCTAAGAAAGTCTGTTGTCTTATTTGGCACAATGTTCGGACGTTAAAAGTTCCTACATGTAGTTTAGAGCCTGGTTTCAGGAGACCATGAATAACGTTCCGTGTACTCGAATCGTTTGCCCTAGCGGTGCGAGATGATAAAGGGACGCGACATGAGTTTGCAGCATCGATTGTTAAGTTAAGCTTATAGGCCTTATTCTAACTTCTGAACAAGTCAATTCACCTATCCATCATAAGTCATGTTTTCACCTTGTTAATTAGCCACTTACTAACCCCGACCATTTTTATATGAGCGTAGGTGTGTGTACACTTCTTACCCTATTCATCACATGTCTGTCATTTATTCTTGTCTGACTATAAATATTGATTAACTCTTGATAAGAGCGAGTTGGCTTACCAGCCGTTTCCAGTGAGCGTCATTTATGCGTCGCCCGCTGATATTTGCTTATGTGTTTATAACTTTCTGATCTGCGTCATTTGTCAATAAAACTGTAGTTGCCGCTTCTCTTTTTCTTCTGATTTTATGCACCGTTAAGATTTATATTATGGCGGTTATCTAGGTGAACGAATAGCGAAGCACGGCACTGCATGTTAGTCGTGGAGATAAGAGAGTTTTTAGGAGGTGTGGCAAGGATTTGAATGTGACCAACTTGGCTGATATTACTTCCCGGCTATGCACTCCGTGGAAAGGTATTTCTTGAGGGACCTGAAAAAGAAGTTGGATTAATGTTGGTCTTGATGACCTAAGTGCATGACCGCAGAACCCAAGGGACAACTGCTTGAGGCCGGTCGCACACGGCCTTTTTGTGGGAGGTATTTGACTGGTCAGCACCGTTCTTCAAAGTGCCATACCGCTGGAGACGGAAATCCATAAGGTAAGGTAGGGCGTGACATTTTTAGGGTCGACTCTTTCTAACCCCTTCCCTCCTTGGGGGAAGAGACTATGGAGTAATCTGTGATGTTTAAATAAATCAATGACTTGTTTGTATTGATGACTGTTGTAATTTTGAATTCCAAATACAATACATTCGTTTGTGCTCCTCTTGTACTTCTTGAATAAATTGCGTTATTCCTGGGATTACTAGTTTATACTACAATTCAAATACTTCTAATTACCACATCGGCGTCGCGATTGAGCCTGTGATGGAACGGTTGGATATAAATTCAGATTTTAATGCTTTTGAGGAGTACATGGAGAGGTTCGAAATCTGGGCTTTGACCAAGGAAGATGATGAAGATTTTAATATTGTGGCACATTTTCTTACATTCATCGGTCAAGAAGCCTACAGTTTACTAAAAACCTTGACATATCCAGATAAGCCGATTTCACTACCATATACAACTCTCAAGGAATTACTATTAAATCATGTGAAGTGCACCAGTTTTGAATGTCGTGAGAAAGCGAAATTTCATAAGATGATTCGTCAGAATTACCAGAAGGTTAAAGACTTCATCCTTGAATTGCAAAGACAAGCTGCCAAATGCAATTTTGGTGATAAACTTCATGTACATCTGAGAGATCGATTAATTGCAGGAATTAACATATCAGGTCTGGAAAAGGAGCTGTTAAAAATGCCGAACTGTTCTTTTCAAGATGCTAGAACTGCATGTATTAACTACGAAGCAGTGAATGAACTTGATATTCAATCGATGAAAATTTCTAATACTTTGCTTAGTCGTCATGATGAAATACAATCTCAGGGTCGACCAAATTTGCGTTCGTTTAATCGTGATTTTTATTCTCGTGGAAATATGAAAGATGATTCAACAAGGGACTGCCAAGGAAGCAACAGAGGTGAGAGTAATTTTTGTAAATTCTTATCTTGTGGCAAATTTCATTCTCGTAATTCATGTGTATTTCGTAATGCTAAATGCTTTAACTGTGGTGAAGCTGGACACATTCAGTCAGTTTGTAATACCATGCTTCATTTTGCTGTAAGTAATGCTAAGATGAATGTTTCTAATGATCAGTTATCTTTATCTAGAAGTGGTATAACGTTATATAACAGTTCAGATTTGAATGAAACCCAGAGTCATTGGGAGACGAAAATTCCCAACCAACCAACTGATCAGATTTCTCATGTTATTGTACCAAATATGGTTTGTCATAATGATTCACATACTTCTGATGAAATTTCCTACAACTCTAAGAATAAAATGTTGAGTCGAATCATGATCAAAAACCGGATTCACTTTTAGTAGATGCTGATTTTTCTAATGATCCATTATTCTCTAATGAAACTCTTAATCAATTTGAGGAAAATATTTCAGAGAAATCGAATTCTGATATCATATCAAGTGTCAGTGGTCCTCACAATCAATTTATCTCTAATGATATTCCTAATGAATGTGAAAAATATGTTCCGAATGAGTTGAATTCTAGTCATGTTTCTGATGTTATTGTGCCAGATGTTGGATACTCTTACGAACAATGTATGTTGAATAGAATCCCTAGTCAGGGGTATGATGAATCAGAGGGGATAGGAAAATTTACCGAAATAATCAGAGAAGCAGTTTGCCCAGAAGTGAAGTTTACACAGGTAGGGAATCCAAATCAAGTCCAAGATTATCCTAATGAATATGAGGCAGATGAATGTTTTCTATTCGATTGTTTCGCAGGTAAATCAAGGCTAGTTGAATCACATGTGTTAATTACATATATCAATGCATATCCATTTGTGTATTCTAATATGAATAACAAAAAGAATATGTATCATAATTTTTATTCAAGTCAAAGTCACATGATGGAATACCTCAAATTATATATCAGTGTTTATCTCCAAATACTCACATACAGTAGTCGATGCGTGAGATTTGAGAAGATACTGCAAGTTGGAAATGTTATATTGGCTAAAACATTGCGAAGTAAGGACCCAAGATTATTTCGTGGGGGAGGATATTGTTGGAAAGTATATGATGCAAATTCTAAATATCAATGGTTTCACTACACAACCGACATGCTGATTGTATACAATTCTAGAACCCAGGTGAGTCTGTTCCAATTTCCGTTGTTAATTCTAATACTAATGAGTGCATTCTAGATAATACAGAGTGTACATTCAATACACCATCGGACAGATGTAAGATGAACTTAAGAAGTAAACAAACAATCGATGACAGACACTTACACTTCAATTCGAGCTGTGGCGGGTGTGATGTTTAAATAAATCAATGACTTGTTTGTATTGATGACTGTTGTAATTTTGAATTCCAAATACAATACATTCGTTTGTGCTCCTCTTGTACTTCTTGAATAAATTGCGTTATTCCTGGGATTACTAGTTTATACTACAATTCAAATACTTCTAATTATCATATAATCTCATTTCGATTTTTTCGAGTTTCTACTAAGATTCTGAGCTTGTTGCACTTCTATCTATTTGAGGCATGTAAACTGAATGTATTCGTACTTTTATCCTTGTTTTCCATGTCGGACAAACTGTCAGTCTATCGACCAATTTAACACCATCCAATAAATTATACATTAGGCTCTCATCATACATTATATAACATAGTTCCAAGTTGCATTTACAGTTTCATATTCACCAAATAATCTACAGATTTAAGATTTACTGTTATTCAACGTAATAATCTAACCTGATTGTATATTCAGTTCTCAACAATGTTTGATTTATTTTCGTCTAATTGAGTAATGTTTACGTTTGCAGTTCACTTCGGTTGCCAACTTCAGGAAAGTTGTCTCGGAAATGTTAGTGAAAAAACAGTTACCGGTTCATCAATCGGTTAGTGCAAATTTGCTCGGATCCACAACTTTTATCATGAGTTGACATCACCTATAATATGATGAAGTTGTGTTTTTCTACATGGTTTTCAATGGTACTCTGATTTGTATATGATTTAACATTTATCACATACTATTCGCTATTAATCACAGCATCTATGACTTTATTGGTTCAAACGTACATCGGCTCATTTACAGAATACTTCACCTCTTCTGATTCTTCTGTATTTTCAGTTTACAAAGTATAACAAAGGAGAGTAAATTGAAAAAATAACAATAAGAGATCCTGATATGAATAGAAGCATCAGTCGAAAACACCAAGAAAAGACAAATTAACACGCGCACTACTTATAAAGGACAGTAGTATTGATTCTCGTTGAGTTAAATCTACAGTTTTATCTTAAATTACTCATCGAAACTACTGTTCACACTTTAATTGAATTTATTTTAGTTAGGGCGGTATTATATTTGTGTGTTTTGATCTTGCTTTTGAGTATTTGCTACATTAAAGTATTCTCGATCGACTCTGGCTTGATTTATTTGATCAATATTTGATATTTGTCTTACACATCCATTTTGTCTACTATTTTAGTCAATTTTTGAAGATGGTCGGCTCTGCTTACAAGTGTGGACAGCCACATTGCTTATTCCCTGTGGAAGGAGTGCAATGTGATGAGTCTAAGAAGTAGTTCCATAAAATGTGAACCCGCTTAAGTCCCGCTGCCTATAAAAGGTGCTCAAAGCCTAATTCTCATTGGCTCTGTAAGTTTTGTTGTTTGAGCAAAAAATTACTCATTCAAAGAGCAATTAGCCTTCTGGCATTAGCTAACAAAAAGGTTGACGAGGACTGTACCGTTTACATGGGTAATGATAATGAAGAATGTAACAGCGTCGTAAGAGCTGTCACAGAACGAGCCAGACCCCCAACTGTACAACATGAAATAGAGCTTTCTACCCCTAAACAATTATTGGGCAATACACCATTAGATATTGGTGGCTAAGTTGCTGCAGCAGCGACTGATGATCCGGGTAGAAACATTATCGTCCGAAGTACTTCTAATCTGGATGGTGCGACTGATGAGAAACCAATGACGCGGAAAAATAGAAGAGAAGAAAAGATAGCCAAAGAAAACGCATGTTTAGTTGAAAATTCCTTGTTGGACTCTCATCCTGCGTGTCAGATTACTCCGCTAAAGTCCGTAAGGGAGACAATATTTAGCTCTATCGTAGAAGCGATAAGTTCGGCCCTATCAAACATTGTTGTGAGTCATTTGCTCTACTGACACGACACTGTTACAAGGAAGGCTAAAGGTAAGATACCAGCAGTTAACAGGCAGGATCTCGCATCACGGTCAATAGCCAAGAACACGACTTTTAAACAAGTTAAACACGTTCTTAGTTTAATTATTTGGAATCTAGAGGAGTCGAAATAAAATGACACTGCTAAAAGACACGCATATGACTTGCAGTTAGTGGGATGTACTGCTTGGAGAGGTTTCAGGGGTACATATCACGAAAGCAGTCAGACTTGGTAAACGGGTTGGAGGTGAGACCCAACAAAGAAGGATCTCGAAGTTAGTGCTCGGGAATTTTAGCGCCTGGTGCGAACTATGACCTTGGGAAAGCGCATTCGTCGAGCTTGTTCCAGATGTCAAAAGTTACCTAGCTTCACCCTCGGAGCAAGATTCTGAAGAAAAAAACAGAAACCGAGGAGCAGCAAGGCATTTGGATATGAACGATAAACAATGCTTAACGTTTAGTAGTGGAACAGACGGAGGTATGATAAATTATTAGATTAAATTGATACTAGCTTATGTTGCTGGAGTGAGATGTAATCAGGGGCTCCAGGTGAGAGAATGCAGTAATAAAGAAGAATGGGTTGTGATATTTATCAAGGTGAATTAGGTTCAAATGAAGGAAGGGAAGACAAGATTGGAATGAGGAAGGCTGTTTATTAGAGCAGAGAGTGAATATAGAGAGTAGAGTGTTAAGTAAAATCACAACCATATCCTTTATAGTTGGTTTTTTCATCATCCGATGCCTACCACACAGTTTTCATGTAAAAGTCCGAGTTAGCGTGTTATAGGTTGTCTTAATAGAATAGTTAATCCAACATAAAAATTAGAAACATCAGTCTGAATGGTTAGTGTATGAGGACAAACTCAATATCACAGATTGTTGACTTGTTCTCACCCATAAAGAGGCTGATACAAACAACATGTTCTGCTCCACAAACATGGGTGGATTGAAGTTATCGTCCTCACTATCAACGCTTGCTGGTCAGCAACTTCTATCTTCCCTCCTTTTGTGATGTTAGGATCATTTAAGCCTATTTTTTTGGGATATATGTCATACCTCACACAATGCTCTGTTTCACATTTTATTGGAAAACACTATTTCTATAAGTAACATTTCACAAGCTTACCAGACAGTTACAAATTATGAACTGTGGATAAGGCTTCGATGAAATGCTTTAATTGACTATAGTGTGAAGTATAGGTTGCCAATCAGAGTATAGGCATTAAGAAGGGTATAATGTAGGTTAGTTGCTTACCAAAGTAGGCGGAAAAGTGTAGATGTATATTAGTTGCAGATAAGGTAAGATAACGAGTGGTGAAATAATATTAATGGCAAGGCAATATAGTGTACAGAAGAGTAAGAATGAAGAAGTTCGAAGATGTATTTGAAAGGCTGTCGGTATGTCGAAAGAACGTTTGGTCTAAGCTGTCTAGCAGTTGGTAGCACCTTATACCCACTCTTGATCTGGTGCGGATGTGTGACCGAGCGCCTTCAGCTAGGTGAGTAAAGTACAGAACACTTAATTAGATGATCTATGTCGAATGATTTAGGGCCTACTTGAGTTAGACGGGGATGATGTGATGGATCAGCTAACTTCGAAGTCACACCTCGCGGTGAGTATCTAACTTGGATTATCCCTTCAACGTATTAAAGTACGATTTCTGCTTTGAAGGCGGTATAACACAAAGGACGTCACTAAGTAAATATATTAGTAGGAATGAGTATAGAGAAGTTGGTGTGACCACCGACGCATGGGCCAATCCATGGTGTAAGAGTAACTGATGCGCGTCTGTTGTTCTTGACTTTGACAGGGATCGGAGATCTGTTGAATATTCGGTGACCCAACTGCCGGATGATCTATATGGGGATTAGTGACACTTCTCTGGCCTTACATCAGTAAGACTAGTGAGGTCAGTATCAGATGTTGTAGATTAACAGAGCTATTGATTTCGGGGATTTATTTACCCCTACATGTGGTCATAATCCCAAAACTGTTGGACCCTTTTACCAGTGGAAATAATTTCGAGACATTCTTTAAAGTTTTATGATGGAAGTCTGAATGTTTTCTTATATTCGTTAGGTTGTAGAGGTAGTTCCTTTAAGTACTACTCAGCGATCACTACAACTACAAGTAGCTTACCTAATTCACCTATAATATCAAGAAAAAACATAAAAACAACTGTGGCTTTTTGTGACCAAAAACAAACTTTCAGTACTCGAATATATATTTCATGGAGCAAACAGTTCGGCAGCTTTTTAACCAACGTTTGAGTTACTAGTGTGCAAGGTTATAGTGGGCGCATGCTTTAAGCGTTATTGTTCAGATGCGTCGTTTTGACTTGTCGTGAAAATGTGGGGTGGGGTTGTATGGTTTCTCAACATGATCTTGTAACGACCGGTCAACTTTTTACTGGCTTTAACGTTCATCCATAAGTATTTTCATCTGGTAAGTAGTCAAAGAAAATGAAGTGAGTTATGTCAGTTGATGAAATTTAATTAATTGACCAACTGAAGTTGGTCATACGCACATTGGTGGCAGATTTCGACTGTTTATACAATTATTATAACTTCTTTCGAGTGCTTCGTACCTGGTGCAGGCAATGAAGCAGCTTTTGGATCGTTTAAATAGATTGTATTATCTGGAAGCTACTTTGTCTCAAACCGTCCTGTAGTATCCACAGATCTGTATGTGTGTTTTGGTACAATGGCAGTTTCACAAACTCGAAATGGCGTTATAATACTTGTAGATGTTTAAATAGAAATATAAATCTAGCCGGTGTCGTAGATTGTATTTCATTTGAAGATAATTTCACAATTTAGAGTACATCACTTTCTCTTCGTTATCCTAAAAAAAACAACTGTAAAAAGTGGAATTTCGCAATCCTGGTGCACCATAAAGTAATTAACTACTGTAGATATTGGTTCAGTCGGTTAAACTACTAGTGAACTGAACTGTTAGAGTGTAATGTAATCAATCCACATGTTCAGGTTGGTTTTATAAGTACTTGGATAGACGTAGGTTCATAAAACGAAAAGCGTTTGCTTACCAGATTATTTTCATAGAAAAGTTTGTCATGTTTTGGTTGTTTCACCTGCCTTGTTCTAGAGGGAAGCTTTAGCCAACACACTTGAGATTAGATTTCACTATCTCAATCAAACAAACCTATTTGTCATATATGTATTGTAGTTTCAGTTTTTACAATTAATAAAGTATACTTTCTTTCCTGCCTTTTTAATTGTCTAAAGGTTAGGTATTATGGCCGTCACTGCTACTGCTCAGAATGTCCCCTACATTTCTATGATTGGCTTTTGGATTATGATTTTGTCTTCGAGTGTGTGCGAAACTTTTGGTAAGTTAGTTTCTTATCTACTTATATAAACGCAAATATTGGTACAGTGACACCAAATATATATGCGCCACACTTTGTCACTCGATTTGTGTTAGGGATCGAATACTGATGGGGCGCTCAAACCGTAGCGGTTGGTTTTCTTAAAGGGTCACCTCCTTAGGAGGGTTAATCTTATTTTTCCTTGAAAGTTTAATCAAGAAGTCTGTATTAGGTAGTTTTAGTCAGATTTATGGTGTTACTTCTAGTCGTAATTAGTAAGTTCCATCGGAGCAAAACTAAATTTGTTCTATTTGCCGAAAGTCGTAAATTCTTTGGATGTTAGATGACCTTTGGATATTATTTGATTCCAATAAGTTTTGTGTTGTAATTTCAAGTAATATTTATTGAATTTTATACCGTGTACTCATAAAAGAGATTTGTTTAATCAGACTGGACGGTATAATTATGATTATACGAAGAGTCGTTCTGTCTTTTTAAGCATCGTTAACTGTACGAACTGTAAGTGGATTAAATAGGTTGTTGGGTTTAAACCATATTGCATCATTTAGTCGTTTCAGTTGGTCATTATTTTGTTCCTCATTTCAATTGCCTACTTTTCAATACAAAAACTGCAACTTGTTCATTTTCAATGTCGAAATGTCACAGTCAAATTATCATTGAACTCATTGTCTAATTTATTTCAAAATAGTTTCCGTCAGTAACTAACATGAATGAAACTAACGGTTTAAATTAAACTCATATAAAACCAAATCTATTTGTCATATTATATGCCAATGGTAATTACATAGGGGTATAAATGATCTTTTTCTCTCGGAGTTAAATGAATAAGAATGCAAGAAATTGTCGGTATTCAACTAATTACTTACTTACGCCTGTCACTCCTTGTGGAGAAGCACAGGCCGCCCACCAGCAATCTCCATTCAATCATGTCCTGGGCAATCCTTTTTAGTTGCTATTGATCATTTTCCTGTCTACCTTCTTCGGCCTTCCACTTTTCCGCCGTATGAGTTCTGGATAATGTTGATAATCTTTTCAGGAACTTCATAGTGTCGAAGAGGTTTCCATAATGTTCTTCCGTCCACGCCGTCACATGCCTTCTCACAGCCAATGAAATTGATGTGTAGTAGCGAGTTTCATTCAACTGACTGCTCGATGATGATCCGTAGTGTTGCAATTTGATCTTTGCACGACCGATCCTTACGAAATCTTGCCTGTTGACCTCGAAGTTGGTCGCCTACTGCGTCTTTCATCCGGTTGAGAAACACTGTTGAAAATTTTCCAGGTACTGACAGTATTATGATGCCTCTGTAATTCTCACATTTGCTCAGATTTATGTGAATAACTTAATAAAGTGATGATTCCAAATTCTTTATTTGTCAAAAAAGTTTCATCTACTTAATTTTGAACTAAACTTTGGAGCTAGCAATACCATCCAGCTGTTCAACACGGAAGTAGGTAAAGCTAGATTCCCACATGCTACCTACTGGTTAAAAGTTGTGTTGTGATTACTGAACCGTCACTTAATTAAGACCATGGAATGTAGTTGATGCTATCAGTGTTTGTTAATAACAGCCAACTTTTACTAAATTCTAACCATTTCGTCCAATTTTGGTTTGTTTTTAGGGTACCATAGTTCTCTCTAAGACCACTTAATATTTTGTAGTTTATTTTTCACAATGTTAATTTATCGCTACGAGTATTCAAACTCAGTAGCTAGGTACAAATTTGTATACTTGGCTTCGAACTACTCTTTGGATGAGGACTAGTGATACTATTTAGCTACTCATCTAAAATTAGTTTAAATCTGAAACCCACTGGACAGTAGTCAAATGTTTTATACACCGATGAGACCGCTTCAGAATTTTAAGTAGTAACTATATCTTGAAATAGCTCTTTATGGTATATTAACAAACTTTAAGATACTAGAAATTTCTATTTTGTGAACCAGAACAACATATCTAAGCGAACAATACTTTTTCAGTTAGGTCCTCAACAGGGTTTACTCTAATATGCAGTAATATTTATGTGTCTGTGATAACAGTAGAATAGATTACATAAATAAATAATAAGTAAAAAGTACAAGTTAATAGTGATGACAATTGTAGTAGTTACGATAAAAATAGTAAAAGCTAGAATCAATATTTCATGATAGGAAGTAGATTAGTGACTTAAAAATGTAGACGCTGAAATAGAGTACTTGAAAATTAAAATTGCGTAATTATAATTGTTCAAATAACTAGGCAGTAAAGCGTATATTTAAAAAGTGGGTGAAGGAAAATAGATAGATAAACAGCATAGGAAATCGTTCGTTAATGCCGATTCGACCAAGTAGCATAAAGCATTGTATTGTTAGTTTGAATCCCTATCGCTTCTCTCATATTTGAGAGACATAATCTAATTGAAAATAATCTTTTACCTATATATGTTCTGATTCATAATATTAAACTACTGATTGCTTTTAAGGAAGTCATTGTTCAAGTCCGTAAGTCCTAAGAGTCTTTGGGTTGAATCTCTTGAACAGCTATCAATAAATAATTCTAAAAGAAATTCCATGGCCTAACTTAACTACATTTTTCCATAATTTCTGGTCATTTTTCTTCCAGTCAATATAGACTTACAATGAGACTAGTCTAAAATTTATCTATAGAATTGTATATTCATAAACCTCAATTTACCGAAATATCCCTCCCTCATGGTAAAGTGTAAAAGGTTCTCAAATTCAACACGGAGAACACCAACTCGGTTACACTTGATGGAGAAGCTCTGGAAGAGGTGGAAACGTTCACATACCTGGTCAACATCATCAATGGACGTGAAGGATCTGATGCAGACGTAACGGCAAGGATTGGCAAAGCAAGGGCCACATTCTCACAGTTGAAGAACAGATGGAACTCAAAACAACTGTCAACCTATACCAAACTCAGAGTCAGTCAGTCAGCTACAACGTAGGACCAGACATATATATGCATTGGTCAAAGTTGCCATACCTCATTAGCACAACAATATAAACACCAAATTCATTTATTTATTTAAACACATAAATATTGGTACTAGAAGGCACCAGATATATATGCTCCGCACAAATCTCGTTTGATTTGTGTGAGGGCTGCGATACTGCCCAGGTGCCCAAACTGAAGAAGGTAGTTTTCTCAGGGGGCCACACCCGGAGCCTTTGACCTACAGGTCTGATCCACGAGGCAGTGGAGCATCGCCATTTGTTCCCTCAGGATACTGGAGCCCATGTGCACCATTGTTTTGGAATCAGGGTTTTCCAACTCCCTTAGGTGGACCCTCCGTGTCCACTAACCCGGTTAAAGCACCGGACATTCGCTTTTCGTCCTCTCAATTTCGTGAACGACATTCGCGCCACGAGAAGGCAGTGATTAAGACTTCCCTAGCAGAGGCTATAAACGCGTCGCCGTGTGAGAGCATTTTGAGAGGGAGAGTGGGCTCTCCCCACTCTCGACCGTACCAGGACATTTGGGGGCCACCAAATTCATAGAAGTAGTTAATTTATTGGTGATAATATATAAAATAAATATTGTATATAAGGATCTAGTACAGGAAGACAGATATGAAGCAATTTTAATCTCACGGTTTAAGGGAAGAAAAAGAGTGTATACACCTACGCTATTGTAATCGATTCTCAGCCATGTCACCCACTCTCCAGCCATTGGTTACGATAGTCACGCGGACCCCAACCAAGTAGTCTGAATCTACCAACATGGCTCAAACCAGGAGTTAGTGATTTCAAGCACTGATGCCACGTTTTGGTTTGGCCTCCCCTTACTCTCTTCCAACCATCACCAATATTAGTCAGTTTCAGGGAAGACAAAGAGTTTATTCACCTACGCTATTGTAATCGATTCTCAACCATGTCGCCCAGAGACTCCAACCATGGACTCCGTTTCTATCAACATGACCAATACCACAAGTTAGTGACTTGATGGATTGATGTTACCTCCTGGTTTGGTCGCCCTCAACTTCATTCCATCCGTTTCCAGAACTAGTCAGCATACCGCGTCAGGGTAATCGGTGTTCAGGCATACGTAACACGTGGCCCAACCATCTCAGTCGATGAAGATTCATGACCTCATCAACTGGTTTACCATCATTCCCTAATACCCTGCGTCTAACCTCACTATTACTTACCCGGTGATCCCAGCAGATGCGAGCAATATTTCTAAGGCATCTGTGGTCAAATACTAGTAACCTACGAGTATCTTCTACTCTTAATGGCCATGTTTCGCAGCCGTAAAGTAGAAGAGAATGAACTGCTGTGCAGTATACTCGTTCCTTAATTGATAGACGGATATCTCGTTTTCGCCATAGGTGACGTAAGTTGGCAAAAGCCAAATGAACTTTTTGAATCCGTGCTGAGATTTCGTCAGACACCAACTGATTAGGGCCGATCAGACTTCCAAGATAAGTGAAGTTTTCGATGCGTTCGACTATTTCACTCCCTATCCTTAGTTCAGGTATTGACGCAGGCCAGTCCTGGAGTAACAATTTACATTTGGATGGGGAGAAACGCATCCCAAACATCCTGGCATTATTACTCAGTTCTAACAGAAGACTGCATTTTGTCAGCGTCTTCACCAAACAGGACTATGTCGTCTGCGTATTCTAAGTCGATAAGTGAACCTCCTGGTAGAAGATCAATTCCTGAAAATTCAGTCGACTGGAGTGTTATTTCCAGCAACAGGTCTATAATGAAGTTAAACGAAAATGGGGATAGTGGACAGCGTTGACGGACACCACTTGAGGTTGTAAAATCATATGACAGTTCGCCATAAGCTCTCACTCGACTGATAGTGTTCGAGTAAAGAGCCTTCACAAGGTTTATGTACTTCTGAGGTACACCTTTCAATGACAGACACTGCCACAGAACCTCTCGGTCTACAGAGTCAAATGCTGCTTTTAAGTCAAGAAAAACTATTGTTTTCGAATGCTGACAAGCATGCTTGTGTTCTAAAATCTGTCGAGTGGTGAATATGTGGCCGATGCAGCCACGAACAGGTCTGAAGCCAGTCTCATTTGCTCGTGTCTGCAGTTCACGAATATTTGTTAGGCGTCCGATAATTATTGAGGCTAGTATTTTAGATGCTATATTAGTTAAACTATTCCCTCTATGGTTAAAACAGGATTATTTTGACGCTTTCTTATATCAAAAAACGAACGGCTTACAGTGATCAGAGATTAAAGCTCAAATGTGCCCAGATCGCCCAAATTTTAATTATCTTATTACGAGGTGATCCTACACCAAGTACTTACTTACTTACGCCTGGTACCCCTCGTTGAGGAGCATAGATCGTCTACCAGCATTCTCCATCCAAATCTGTCCTGAGCAATCCTTCCCAGTTCATTCCGTTTGCTATTCATCCTTTTATATATGCTTCCGATTCTCAACACAGTGTGTTCTTTGGCCTTTCTCTTTTCCGCTTGCCTTCAGGATTCCAAGTTGTCGCTTGTTTGATGATGCGGTTTGAAGGTTATTTCAATGGATGTACTACCCATTTCCATCATGTCTTCCTAATTTCTTCAGGTGGAAGCTCGTTGGTTCTCTCCCACAGTAGGCTGTTGCTGATGGTATCCAATCAACGGACTTTGAGTATCTTACGTAGAGAAATGGTTATAAATACTGATAACTTTTTGATGGTGGTTGTAGTAGTTCTCAACGTTTTAGTTCCGTACAATAGAACTTTCTTGACGTTCGTATTGAAGATACTGACTTTGATCCCGACCGTTGCTGCTACCTTGACATGGTAGTCGGGCTTGTCTAACGTGATGAACCAATCGAGCCATACTGGCTGGAACAATCGTTCCTCAAGGTCCTACCATGCCAGACAGGTTAGTTGAAGAGCGGTTAGACTAAAAGCAGCAAACCCAATGTCCGAATGCGAAGTCGTATTTCTGACTGTACAGAGGTGTAACGGCAGTAAGGTGTTTCCTTCAGACAACCAGCATAACAGAGATGCTGCCTTCCCACAAGGAGGGGTATGAAATCTTGTTTTTACTACCACTAATGTAACTGCTTCTGTGAATTTGGTGTTCATGTCGTTATTCTAATGAACTATATCAACTTGGACGAATGCATATTTGTGCCTGGTCCCAAGTTGTAACTGACTGATTGTTCGTAGTATTTTAGTTTTGGTATTTTCCAACAATAGTTAACATATCACGATACAAATTAAGATGTCATAACTTTCTATCTTTCTATAGACATATACTTACCATACAGATTAAGTAAATGATTTCGTCTGAAAGGAAAATTTCTTCGCTATATTCAATGACTTATTGAGTTAATTTAATTAAATTTATATAAAACGATAATTATGATAGCTGTAAATTGGTTTCACTTGTAAATTTCACTTTTTTAAACATTTCCTAGCGTCATGATTAACATAAATTTATATATTCTACTGATTGTTCACCAAAGAAAAACAAAATGGGAGAAATTCCGGTCGATTTTGTTTTTCAACTTTTCGTATTTTTCCTTTTCAGTAGTTTCTCTCTCACTCTCATTCTCTTCTTATTTATCTTTTTTTTCTCTCTCTCTCTCTCTATATATATATATATATATATATACTCTAGGACGTTTTTATGTCTGTATTTACGTTTTTGTGTTTTTGTCTGTCTGTATTCATAAATTCCCGTAACGCTTTCTATAATTTACAGCTTATTTGTTAATAAATGTACTTCTGTGGGATGTAGATATGCCTTTGTTTCAATTACTATAATAATAATTATAATAATAGTTATTATTACTTTTATTATTATTAGTGATAATAATATACTAACCAATGACAGCCATAACTGCCTTTTTTTCTTCTGAATTACCATTTTATTATGCTTATCTGTTTTCTTTCTGTTTCTCCTTCGCATACGCTCTCTTATATCTGACTCACTGCTTGGTTAAATTCTTCACTTATGATATCATATGGACGTATGCATATGTTTACCTTAACAACATAAATCGATTGGTTTTACTATATAGTAAGGTGATAATTATTAATTATTTGTGAACATTTCTAGTTCAACTTTGAGCGGTTTACGTTAAGTTTCATAATGTCAATGATAACTCAAAATGTTTGTCACAGTTGATTTGTAATTAAATGGGGGTTAGAGTAGTTATTACTACCACTACCTTTGACTATTTTCTCTCATATTTCACTAATTAATAAATGAAATACCATGAAATAAACATACTTGAAAGTGTCTTGTCGGATAAAATTGTAGTATTAGCAATTCTTGACGAAACCTATTATCGAACTTTAATGCTGTTGTGCTTTTTTGTGACGTATGGTTTTATTCTATCATAATAGCATTACCAGTGCATACATCAAGTAAAGTTTCATTATTTCGGATATTGTTATCAAACAACCGTTTAATACAACATTTTTGTGTAGTTTGTTGATCTATTCTTTTCAAAATTCTTAGTTAATGGATTATTTTCACTTTTTCATTTTAACACAGTTTTACCTGAATTCCAATCGGTTCCTCAATCAGTTGTTTATTATACGACAAATAATAATCCTATCAACAAAACTTTGAAGATCTGTTGTGATATTTGGCCAAAATGGCCTATAGGCCGTTTAACCTATTATTCAACGTATCATTTTCATTATTCATTTGATAATACTTCTAATCAATCATTCACAACAATAACACATATGATTGCTCATCAGAGAACTATCTATCATGTGCCTTCTGATTTTACTTGTGATCTTCATTTGTCCAATGATAAAAATAACAATAAAACATTAAAATCAGAGAATTGTCTTTGTTTTTCAAATGCTACTAGTGTTGAATTGTTTACAGGTGAAAAGTTTTATTGTTTGGCCAGTACTGATTTTGGTTCAATTATAAGTAAACCATTTCAAATAGCATTGAAAAGTGAGTTAATTTCTTGTTTGCTAATATTCTATTATTGTGATACACAGATCATTATCGTGTTATATAACTAGTTTTACTCATGTTAACTCATTCTACATTTTGTATTTAATCAAGTAGTCTGAAGTGATATGTAAATAAATCTATTTTGATTGATACATAGTTATAGACTAAGATGGAATGTCATAATATGTAAAACGATTAGACATTTTTATACACTTCAGAAATCCATATATTTACTATTCAGTAATTTATTCACTACCTATTATGTACTTCGTGTTGAAACCATGAGTAAACATTAGGATATATTACTGTTTTGAAGTAATAATAATAGTAATAATAATAAAGATAATACTAGTAATGATTTTCAGTAGTTTATTTTATTCAGTAATAATAAGTTTTCTTGGTAAAAGAATGTTTAAACGATATGATTTCTGTGGAAGTTTCTATAGTATTTGTGTCATAATGTTGATATAATGTATGTATTTTTCAAAATGATTTGTCCTTGATATCCATTAATTTGATATTTCCGTCTAGGATTATTTATAGCTAGTGTTATGATCTGTTTAGTAATTTCAGTGCTATAGGTAGATAAATATGTAATGGACAACATTTTTTCAGAAGGGGGTTTTGAGGAGATTTTAGTAATTTTATAGTTAAAATCATCAGTCAATTAAAGTGCATCCATGATCCTGCCTCACGAGATTCGAACCCAGGACCTATCAGTCTCGCGCGCGGGCGCTTAACCTCTAGACCAATGAGGAGTCTCACAATAGGATGAAACGGTCGTCCAGTGCTTTCATGTTTTCCATGGTATTCTAGCTTCAATTAACTCATGACTTCAACTATAAAATTTTTTTCATTAAATTTTCAACCAGTGAAATATTCTGTGTACACCTTTGAACAGTCTACTACTTTTAGTAACAATATCAAATAAAGTGAGAAAGAATGAGTTGAAAATATCAAGAATAAGTTAGAATATATATTGTTGACTAAAGATAAATTGACCAGTTTTCTTAATATTGTGATCGAATTTGTTTTTATGGATTAATCAGGAAAAATTTAACTAACTAAATAAATTTGCTAATTGTAGATTGTTTTCCACAGAATCTTCTTCATCACCTATCGATAAGATTAGTTTTAAATTTTAATGTTACACTTTCATATTTAACCGTCTGACTGATGAGTTTTACATAATTCTCACTAATAGAGATGTTATATAGCAATGGTCAGAATCAGTCTCAGTGATATTTGTACTAATTCATTGATTCTCCATATTCTTCTCGAATCTTTAACATACAATTATTGTATATTTCTCATTCTTTAGCGTTATTCCTATGGTGACTTTAATCGATACACATATTAACTAGGTTCTCCATTGTTTTTGGCTGATCAGGTTACTGACTTAGTGTTATTCTTATTTTGAGTTGTTTTCATGTTTATTCTTTGAATACCATTATTATTATTAACAGTTTAGTTCTAGGTTTCCTACTTGCTGTGTTAATTTTTTCTAGCTATCGATCAGAAAGTGTTTTGTGGAGATTTCAGTATTTTCATAGTTGAAATAATGAGTCTATTGAAGCTAGACCACCATGGAAAACCTGGAAGCACTGGACGGCTATGTCAATATTTATGAAATTAGACTCGACTTGACTTGATACAAATGTATCTCATATCTTATTGTTGTTATGATAAACTTGTTGTTATGATAAACTTAAATCAATTATAGATGTTTATAAACATTGAAGGTTAAAATATGCAAGTTAATTTTGCTAATTAATGACTAATTTAGTTTTCTTCAAATTTTTAACATGGTTACATGATTGTTGTTTTAATTAATTCATAATTCATTATAGTGATTATAATTTATGGAATAGTTTATTCGATTAAGTCAACATTGATTACATAATGAATAATAAAAAATTATTATTTTTTCGGAAAAAAAAATAATTTCATGGTAAATTAAATTATGATTATTATTGTGTGTGTGTGTGTGTGTCGGTGTTTACAAGGTTTTATCAAGAAAAATCAAATTACCTGTATGATTAGTATTTCAAATATGTTTATTTTAATATCCTGTTATTATTGTTGTTAGGAATTAATCTTAATAGTAATATGATGTAGAAGAAAAAAAGAAACGAAAGGAATTCTCTTCTACACTTATATTTTCATTTACATTTACATACAAGTACTTTGTACTTGATATGTAATTGTGTTTCTGTTTTATTATTCTGACATAAGAAGACCACTATATACATATGATCTATATTGGTTATATTTGGGTATTTGTTCGTATTTATGAAGTAATTGCTTGAATAATGAATGTATGTGTTTATGAGTGCATTATACATGGAATGCCAAAATTACTATTAATGAATTCGGATTTTATTAATGAAAAAAGTATGTAATCAGTGTAATTCACTTTATAGTATAACAATTATTCATGTACCATTGTTTTCTAATGTAGATAATGTAATAGTAGAATTACATAAATTTTTATTTATGTTTAGTTAGAAAACGTTCTATCATTTTACGACATAGATCAGTTTGATTCATAGTGATAGAAATGAGTTTATGGTATACTCTGCACAGTTGGGAATGGATATATTACTTATATTAATTATCCCAAACTGATATTATTTTGTGAGTACATTAGTTAATTAACTTGGCTTGATGGTACATTTGAATATGAAGTCCCCATCTTGATTATTACTGATGAATATTCCCTAATCCCACAACCACCCCTTCAAACACTTTCCCACGCTAGTTATTTTCTTTACTTTTTAGTAAAGTTTCGTTTTGTTTAATAAAAATTTTTCTTACAAATTAATATCCAATAGCTGAGAAGACATCTATTCGCCAAAAACTGGTTTATTATTTCGGGAGTATCGCAATTCTTCCTTGTAATTTGGAAAAAATCTATTTATCCGATCAAATCTTTTTTACTTTTAACAACACAAAAATTGCTGTTTCTTCAGATAGTAAGTTTGTAATATTTAAATACTGTTCATACATGTAGTTATTGTGTTATTACTTGGGATCTTATAATCAGGCGTCTTTTTTATAATTCCAGTTGTGTTTTTTTTGCTTTATTAAAAAGCATGTTTCGTGTTCTCGTGTATTACGATCTAGCTACTCTTATTCCTTAGTACTCTTGATCACTACTTCACTCAACAAGTTCCCAACTCAGAACACGATTAAACAAGAACGTAATTATATTCCAAATAAACAAAGTTGAATGGAAGAAGGACGTTAGAATATTTATAAATTTACACAAGAAGTTTCTAGAGTGTTCTTCAAGTATCCCCTAGCGCTGATTCGCCTAGAAATGGCCAATCACCAGACCTTAAGACAATCCTGCACGGAACATTCTTTAATCTAATCTATATCTCGCTAATAACATATACATTACAAATATTTTGGTTAATATATGAAATATTGTTTATGACAGCATGTTTTTCAGTGTGTACATTTGTGGGATTTCTATATTAAAGGATTAGATATGAGTACAATGCAGTATGTTTCTGAATATCGTTCGTGTGTACATGACGACATGACGTTACATGCAGAAAAAGATTTAAAATTATCTATGTTGCGAAAATGCCAAATGAGAAAGCATCAGCCAAGAAAATGTAGTGTAATTATTCTCATATTTATTAAAAGTGAATTTTTCATTTTTTTAGAATACTTGTTTTCCTGATTAGAAATATATATATATATATATAGTTTTTTTTATCTAAACATTTTGTGTAGATAAGTATGGTTTTATGATTGTCTTTTTCATTACAGGCTGACATTATCGGAAAAGGCGTCGCAAACTCCACGGTTATATTAAGCTATAGATCTTTGAGTCTTACGTGATGTGCATAATATCACTAAATCACTTTGTCGAGACTCATTGGTCCACAATTTAAATTTTAGCCAGTTTGCGGTATAGCCTGATTGTTATTCACCATAGTCTGTTAATTACCGATTTACTGCCCGTTTAGTAAGTCACAGCTTTTCATCGGAACACATGGAAGTTCACTTTTAAGCTTAACCACTATTGAGCTAACGATTATATTTGATTACGTGTTTATTATTCGAAACAAGGATACCTAAATTTTAGGACCACTATCATTCGTTTTTGGAGAATAATTTCGGTGATTTCGCATCACCTGAATCTTGCTATTCTTTGTACTTAACGGTCTTCTGTCTTCATCCTAGTTGATCGGGATTGTTCTCGATTTGTGGATGATTGACAGGTCTTTCGTTACTCACAGTGTGGCGAATTAACCATTCGTTTGTGGGTTCTTCTTGTAAGATTTTCTTCTGAACTAAATTTTATAAAGCCAATGTGGTAAGTTTTCGTATTTTTAGCTTGAGATTTTGTAAACAGAAGCTCCTTTGGAGACCAAAAAAAATTTTCTGGTCACTGATAACTATCTGTAAGTAGTATCATATTCTTTGAAAGAACCCATACTCTGTCGCTTAACAATGTAATTTAATGCATTATTTAGTTGTTCCCTCTGTAACGAACTCCCTTACACCATAATTACGTTTAACTTAGGGCAGTTATTGTATAGTATTTATTAATCTAAAATAGATCAATATATTTTAGTGTTACTTATCATATAAGGTCTACTACATGTATTTTCCATTCCTAACATTGTTTATTTAACACCTAAGGTAAAATAGTCTTGATTTCCAAACTTTTTTTATTCACTTGCTTTATTTTCATTCTGTTTTTATTCTCTGCGTTATCTCAAAATAGATAAATACAGGTTGGTGCAGCCCACTGTGACTAGTCATACTAAATTATTAATACGAAATTTTAATTTTGAAGATCAAGGGTTCTATCAATGCGGTCTGTTGGATAGCAAGTTAAAAACTGAGCGATACGATAGTATAACCTATCACCTTTTAGTTGATGGTAAGTTCAATAATCACTAAAAACCTGACTATCATTTGTATGCCTTTTGTTAAATTTATAGTTTATTACAAATTCTATTCTCTATTTATATAGTTATAGCTTTCACAATCATTTCAAGTCTTTTAACATGGTACATTTTCATGATTATAGTGGTTCGTTCAGTTCCAGACAAAGTGCATCTAACTATTCATTAACTATTTATTTTTGACTAATATTCAAAGTTGATCACAATCTGATCATTTAGTTTCTGAAACGAGCATTTCAGTGATTATCTTTAATGAAAATTCGGTTATAGATTTCTGAAGAGTATTTATGGTAGCATGGGTGTTTGTAATCATGAGTGCTAGCAGTAACACGATCGTTTGTCTAGTTCATAATATCAAGGTTAAGTATTTCTTAATGTTTTATTCCCCTTTTACCTGACAAGCTTATTGACTTTTAATGATTTCATTTCAAGGTGAACTGCTATGGTTATTTATAAATATCAGCTTTTTAGATGTGCAACAATTAAAACATATTCTTATGTCCCAGTCTCAGGCTCGAACTCTCCATCTATTCCAGTTTGGGAAACCAAGTGACAGTTTCACAAGTCATTAAAGCCCAGTCCACAAACTCTATAATTAGTTACTTTTTTGTGATAATTTGTCTAACTCTTTGAATCAGATTAAAATCAACTTGAATGTGATTAGTCTTCACACTATTTGCGGTAGGTCCGAGGCGAGTACACTCAAATAACCATAGAATAATAATCATATGCTCACTAGTGACTGACTTCAAGAGATATTTCCTTGAGTTCTAGTGGGAAGCAGTGGCCAGTGGAGTTCTACCAGGTCTGTTGTAGAGATATCATCTCACTGAGGACAATTGGTGAACGGTCGCTCAATATCGTGGATTGGTTGAAGTTAGACATTAACACCGTTGGATGCCAGCTCAGTGGTCTATCGGTTAAGGGCTTCGGCTCGAGACTGGTAGGTCCTGGGTTCGAATCTCGCTCGCGAGAGCGGGTTCGTGGATGCGCACTGCTGAGGAGTCCCATAATAGGACGAAACGGCCGTCCAGTGCTTCCAGGTTTTCGATGGTGGTCTAGCTTCAATTGACTCATGATTTCAACTGTGAAAATACTAAATTCTCCACAAAACCCCCTCTGATCTATAGAATAATTAGTCATTAGTTAAATAAAGTAAACTTCTAGTCACAAGTTTGAACACTATACTTCTAACCAGATTTAAATGGTCAGATAAAGTTGTTTAGTTGTATTTTTCAATATCATTTTTTGTATATATTATAAAATAACAAAGTTTACAATTGAAGTAAATTTTATCAGCTATCTATTCACGCCATATGTAGGCAAATGAAATGCTTTTGAGCATTGACCTATATATATATATATATATATATATATATATATATATATGTAGACTAACTGGTTAATCACCATATAGATATGTTTCTTTTGTCAATCATTTATGTTTCACTTAGGAAAAAAATGTTTACGTAGATTTTTTCAGTTTATTTCCTATCATGAGATTTTTCAACGTGTCGATTTCTTTCCGTTTTAAAATTATCATCAATTTTTAATGTTTAAATATCAATGTTCAACTTTTGTTTTATTGAATAACTTACTTACTTACTTACGCCTGTTACTCCCAATGGAGCATAGGCCACCGACCAGCATTCTCCAACCCACTCTGTCCTGGGCCTTCTTTTCTAGTTCTATCCATTTTTTGTTCATTCTTCTCATGTCTGTCTCAATTTCTCGGCGTAATGTGTTCTTTGGTCTTCCTCTTCTCCTTTGACCTTCAGGACTCCATGTGAGGGCTTGTCTTGAGACACAATTAGGTGATTTCCTCAAAGTGTGCCCAATCCACTTCCAGCGCTTCTTCCTGATTTCTTCCTCCGCTGGAATCTGGTATGTTGTCTCCCACAGTAACTTGTTGCTGATAGTGTCTGGCCATCGGATCCGAAGTATCTTGCGTAGACAGCTGTTGATGAACACTTGTATCTTCTGGATAATGGCTTTCGTAGTTCTCCACGTCTCCGTCACATACAGTAGAACTGTCTTGACATTTGTATTGAAAATTCTGATTATGGTGTTGGTTGACAATTGTTTTGAGTTCCAGATGTTCTTCAGTTGCAGATATACTGCTCTTGCTTTGCCGATCCTCGCCCTCATATCTGCATCTGATCCACCGTGTTCATCAATGATGCTGCCCAGATATGTAAAGGTTTCCACATCCTCCAAGGCTTCTCCGTCAAGTGTAATTTGATTGGTGCATATTGTATTGTGTCGGAGAGTCTTGCTTTTCCCTTTGTTTATTATCGAGGCCTACTGCTACTACACTGGTCGTTTTCTCCTGGATTTGTTGTTGCGTTTGTGATAGAAGAGCCAGATCATCCGCGAAGTCTAAATCGTCGAGCTGCATCATGCCTGTCCACTGTATTCCGTGCTTTCCTCCAGATGTTGACGTCTTCATGCCCCATTCGATGACCAGGAGAAAGAAAAAGGGTGAGAGTAAGCAACCTCGCCTTACACCGGTCTTTACCTCGAATTAATCGGTGAGTTGTCCTCCGTGGACGATTTGGCAGTTTAGTCCATCATAGGAGTTCCGTATGATATTGACTATTTTCTCAGGCACGCCGTAGTGTCGAAGAAGCCTCCATAGTGTTGTCCTGTCCACACTATCAAATGCCTTCTGGTAGTCGATGGAGTTGATGTAGAGTGATGAGTTCCATTCGATTGATTGTTCCACAATGATACGTAGAGTTGCGATTTGGTCTTTACACGATCTATTCTTACGATATCCAGCATGTTTATCTTGAAGTTGGGCGTCTACGGAATCCTTCATCCTGTTTGACAATATTCTGTTGAATACTTTTCCTGATATTGAGAGAAGAGTGATGCCTCTGTAGTTGTCGCACTTGCTGAGATCGCATTTCTTTGGTATCTCGATCAGAAGTCCTTTCTTCCAGTCTATTGGTACTTGTTCTTCATACCAAATCTTCCTGAAGAGGTCTGTGGGTGTTACTTCGATTTTGGGTGGGTTCAGTTGAGCTGGTCGATTCAAGAGTTCTTTGAAGTGTTCTACCCACTTGTTTTGTTGTTTTTCAATGTCGGTGATTACCTTGCCTTCCTTGCTTTTCACTGGTCTTTCTGGTTTACGGTGATTTCCAGCAAGTTTCTTTGTTGTATCATACAGTTGTCTCATGTTTCCCTCTCTTGCAGCCTTTTCCGCTGTCATTGCTAAATCTTCCACATATTTACGTTTGTCAGTTCTGATGCTCCTCTTCACTTGCTTGTTTGCCTCTGAGTATTCGGCTTGTGCCTTGGCTTTTTCTGCTCTTGTTCGGCTGATATTGATTGCTGCCTTCTTGTTCCTCCTTTCTTCAATATTATCCAGTGTACCAACAGTGATCCATTCCTTGTGATGGTGCTTCTTTTGGCCCAGAACCTCCTGACATGTTGAAACGATTGCCTCCTTGATACCTTTCCAGTTGCTCTCCATGGTAGTTCCCTCTCCATTAAATAGGTCATGAAAGGCCTGGAACCTGTTGCTGAGGGCTATGTTGAATTTGTCAGCATCTCGAAGAAAGGCCGTATTAAACTTTTGTGATGTTGTCCGCGCCGTTGTCCAGTGCTTCTTAAGTTTTAGTTTCATCTTGGCAACCAGCAAATGATGATCGGATGCTATATCAGCTCCTTTTCTGGTTCTCACATCGTCCTCCTGAACTTTTTGTTGATGCAGATATGGTCGATTTGATTCTGTGTAGTGTGATCGGGTGAAATCCAAGTGGCTTTGTGTATGTTTTTGTGTGGGAATATGGTGCCATCTATGACCAGTTTATTGAAGGCACATAGGTTTGCAAATCTCTCACCATTTTCGTTTTATTTCTCCCAGTCCATGTCGTCCCATGAAGTCTTCGTATCCAGTGTTGTCCTTTCCAACCTTGGCATTGAAATCTCCGATCACAAAGGTCAGGTCCTTGGTTGGGCACTTCTCGAAGATCGACTGCAGCCTATCGTAGAATTGGTCTTTAGCGTCTTCATCGCAGTCGTTGGTAGGTGCAGAGCATTGGATGACGTTCATTGTAATGCCCTCTCTCTTTGTTCTGAAGGAGGCTTTGATGATCCTCGGTCCATGAGATTCCCATCCAATAAGTGCATTTTGTGCTTTTCTGGACAGCATCAATGCAACTCCTTGTGTATGTGGGGCATTTACTTCTTCATGACCGGAGTATAACAGAAGTTCCCCTGAAGATAGTCTTTGTTGTCCAACCTGTGTCCAATGTGTTTCACTGATTTCAAGTACTTCCAGGTTGTATTTTCTCATTTCTGCAGCAATTTGGAAGACTCTTCCGGTCTCCCACATTGTTCGGACATTCCATGTACCTATAAAAATTGTCGCTCTGGTTGTAAGAAGGTGCATCGGCCTCATGACTTCCGAAGGAACTCGGTTTTCATCGTGAGACGTCATAATTATTCCTTCTACTCCCAGGGCAGAGTTTAAATGGTTTGAATGATTTTTTCTGGTTAGCGTTTTTTAGCAAGTTGATTTTTTACGGGATGGGGTCGCTAACCCCATGCCCAACCCTCCATTACCCGGGCTTGGGACCGGTAGTAACCCCCGGAGGAGCTGCAGGCAGAGTTTTTATTGAATAAACTTTGACTAAATAATACAATGAGGGTTTATGTATATAAAAACTTTCGTCTAAATTAGAACGAATAGTTTCACAGTATTTGGGCGCCGAGTTGATGTAATACATTAAATGGGAATAATATATTTATAAATTCCCAGTGAATGAATTTGAAGTATATCCAACGTTTCGCCTGGGTTTATGTAAATTTGTGTTTATTTTACCCATAAGTAATTTGTTATTTCCCAGTCATTATTCACGTTTACGTAATAAAAACCTGCTTCGGTCTGGACAAACGGGCAGTATCATAGCCCTCACACAACTAACTGAAATGACAATTTTCCGTGTGGCGCATATATATCTGGTGCTCCCTTCATGCTATATTTATGTTTATTGGAGACGTAATAAAAAGGAGGCTATCAATGTCCGATGATAATATTTGTAATATTTCGGTTGCCTTAGTGTTATATAAACTCAATTTTCAATTCAATAATAATAATAATTCCAAAATATCTGTTTTTATCGAATAGTTTAAACAATTTTCACATGATAGATTGCTTCTGTTTGTTTGTTTTTAACTTACAATTTTGTCTATGAATTTCTCATGAATTAATCAACTGAATATAGCTTTCGTTTGTTGTTTATCCACATAAAGTGTGTTTTTCTCATGTTTCTGTATTGAAAATTGATGTGAAAGGATTCGATTTTCAAATATTCAAAGTTTTGAACACTTACTCTTTCAGTTAATTTAATTCCATGGAATCAGTAGAATCATGAGCATTAAAGCTACAAATAAAATAGTATTGTCAGAGCTATGTACATACATATATGTCCTACTCACTGCCTTCTCGTGGCGGGGGTATTGTTTACGAAAGTGAGAGGATGAAAAGCGAATGTCCGGCGCTTTAACCGGGTTGGTGGACACGGAGGGTCCACCTAGGGGAGTTGGAAAACCCTGATTCCAAACCAATGGTGCACATGGGCTCCAGTATCCTGAGGGAACAACTGGCATATGAATCAATCATTAGTCACCGGCTACCATGGGATTGCATCTCCTTACAATGCTCCACTGCCTTGTGGATCAGACATTCAGGTCAAAGGCTCCGGGTGTGGCCCCCTAAGAAAACCACCTGCTTCAGTCTGGGCACCTGGGCAGTATCACAGCCCTTACACAAATCGAATGAGATTTGTGAGGCGCATATTTATCTGGTGCTTCATTATACCAATATTTATGTGTTTAAATAAATAAATAAATAAGCAAATTGTTTTTGCTTAATATTATTGTCGGTTTCTTAAAAACACCATTTACCATGGTATATTTCATTAGAATTGAACTCCATTGCCATCTGGTTAGTTAGAGTGCTTATACAATAAAAACAGTTTAGATCATTGTACGGAAGTTCATTTGATAATTTTCCTCTTTAATTGAATTTACATCATTCAATCTTCTTCATATCATCATCATAGATAAATTCATACATACCTGTGGAAATGAGATATAAACACATTTATATGCTTTTCGAAACGTTAATCACTGAGACTGACTTGTGTTAAAAAAATTACTTATTGGTGGTTTCGCACTGTTAAATTCAGGAATTATTACCTTTTTCCGAGCTCAATCTATTATCTGTAACCCAACTTCGGTTGTAGCAAGACAATTACATTTCATTTCTACGTTCCCCCTAAATCTGAAATGGTTTCATTTATAACTCTTATCGAATTACATTTCTCATGTTTAGCTTTCCTTCGCATTTAATATTACTCAATACTCTTTTTGTTCTTCATCTTGTTAAGTTCCTATTTCATCATTAAGATTTTATGAAGTACAGCCATTTAAATATGTACAAATTCTTGTCTTCTTCCACATCATCTATGATTAATTGACTAAAAAGGGATAAGTTTCTCTTTGAACTAAATAAGAAAACTCACTACCTCATTTGATTTCTGTTTTTTCTACAACTAATAATTAACTGTGTTTCATACAATTTTTCCCATTGAGAAATTTGAATAAATTAGGAGCAGAATAATGTGTAAATTCATTTATGACACGGATTTTCTTCAGCCGCTGAGATCATACAAACAAAAACATAACATCTATGCGTACCTACATTAGGGAACTCTTAATTACATTTGAAAATGCTATAGAGATGTAGATTAATAACATATAAAATAATTAAGGAGAAATTAAGAAGAATCTTTTGAACACATAAATATCCGAGAATAAACTGAGAAAATACAGCTATAAAATTTTTAGGAGTATAAGAACTATGTTATAGTCTTTATAGCGCTTCAAAAATGCCCAGTTTAGAAACAATTAGTAAGAATTTATAATGAAGGTCGTATGAAAAATATTACGTAACCGACTCTTCAAACTGTCACAAGAGCAAAGCAATATCAATCATTGGGTGCATCTTTTGATAAAAACGTATTCAACAAAGTTTCCATTCAGACACTCGGTAAAAACGAACAGAGCTCCATCCATTCTAGTATTACCTTTTATGGAATTTAATCAAAAATGTGGACACTAAACTTTACAATTCTACTAATACATGTGTTTTGGCATGTAGATTTAAATTGGTAGCCACAAATAACATATAAATTGACAGCGATCTCTCATTTCTGTAATCCAGTTTCCATGCTCTTCTCTCCATTTTTTCATGTAGAATATTCATGTGTTTAAAATATTCTTCTTAATTTCTCCTCGATTATTTTATATGTTATTAATCTACATCTCTATAGCATGTTCAAATTTAATTAAGTGTTTCCTAATGTAGGTACGCATAGATTTTATATTTCTTAATGACTGAGACAATTGTTTATAGGTTGTCAGCGGCTGAAAAGAATCCACATAATAAATGAATGTACATATTCTCTTACAATCATTCTTACTGGAAATTGACTGTATGTTCTTGTTTGTTTTTTCCATCATTCCTCATTTCTCCGCTTTTAATCATTTCTTATCTTCAATTCTCATTCTGATCACTTTAAAGACATATCATGATCATGTAGTTCACGTTCATGCATACTAGTTTTACTATGATTTTTTTCATGAATATATATTGAAATAACTTACAAAATTCTACCAGTCTATGTGTTCTGTATTTTTCTTTTTCTAGCTTAAAAAGTAATTGTATGTTTTTATGTTAGATGCATATCTTTGTGTGGTGGAAAAAAAAAACGAATTTTCGGAGTTTGTTTAATTGTTAACCTGTCGCCATCAATAACACCCCTAGTAATAATAATTTCTAAATTGTTAGAAAATGTGTTTTTCATTTATCATATTTTATTAGATCATAATAACAATTCTAGAATCTAAGTGTATTTGCTTAACTTTTTATTGGACAAAATAAATAGTTGTTTCTAGTTTGTTCAGTTGTAAAGATTATCATTATTATTAATAACTATATTTTGTTTGCCTATTTTGTTTTTGTTTTTTTTGCGGTAACTTTTTCATGTTTCCCCTGTTTTTCGTTTCGTTTCTGTATCTTTGTATGTTTTAAATCACTTATAATATTGACTATATACATAGTTGGGTGGTCAAAAGCGATTGTTTGGTTAGGAAAAGAAAAGAAGATAGTTTTAAAGTAATGCATACTGTTTTTTTTTGGGAAAATATTATAATTTGACTAGGATATCACAATACAAATTCCGATAGAAATAACTGATTATGTTCAGAGGAAATAAGAAAAAGAACAGAAGATGATCGTTTAATGAGTAGTGATTCACTTTAGGAAATAATAATATGCGATTAATTGACTGATGCTATTAGACTATCTACATCAAAAATAAATGATTTTGTTTTAATGAATTGATTGTTGAAAAAATTTAAGTTACTACTGGTTCCAGTTAGCTCCAATTTATTTTGCAATACTTACTTTATAATAATTACGTTTTTTTGTAGTTTTGAAACTTTTTTAGGGATTACATTTGCTAAACTGATATTTTATAATTCATCTTTTTTTAAAGAATGCATCACTGAATATTGCTAGCTGAAGGTTTAATCAACTGTCTTGGTTATTATTGTTTCATTACAATAAGTAAAATAAATCCGTTTACAATTATAGTATATTGTTTATTATATATGACAGTCAGTCAGTCACAACATCGAACATCGTGCGTACGTATATCAGTTTGAGTTGCCATACCACATTAACGCAGATGCACTTGTCGATTCAAATCCCATAGTGGTAGATCTGGTAAGAGTATAAGCAGTAATCCGAAAGATTAGGGTTTGAAGTGTGGTGTGGTCTACTTATATCCATTTAAGGAGTATATGGTGTTGGTCAGACATAGAATTTATTTTGGCAGAAGACCGATGAGGAAAGAACTGAAATGAAGCGCAATCGGTAGGAAAATGCATGAACAATGGAATTAGAGAAGAAACAGTGAAGATTGAAACAGTTGGTTGTTAATTTGTAAATTAACTGTTCATTGTATGGTTATCAGAATTTACTGAGATAGTTTGTAATTTTTGTTTAAATACATTCGATTGTCCCCAGTTGTGTTCTGTTCACTACAGAAGGTGTATAATCCAGTGCAATAAATTTGAAAAGAGAAATAGGTAGGAACATGAAGAATTCAAAAGTTTAAAATTTGGCCGAACACAAAGAGTGACAAAATAATTAATTTTTATCATTGCAATTAAGTTATTAAACAAGGACCATATTTACATACAATTATTAATTTCTCTTAACGCTGCATTTCAGTCTTAAGTTTGTAAAATAAGTCAGGTTATTTTTTAGTAGTAGCTTCAAAATATTTATCCTAATTATTTCTGTAGAGCTAATTTTATAAGCTGTTTTAGTTTGTTTCCTTATTTTTATACTGACTACGTTTAGATAAATAATATCACACAGAATTATATTCTATAAAAACAATCTGACTGTACACTTGATTACTCATGTTGGGATTGTTATTAATTTGTCTTCAAAAATTATTTGCTATGTCCCAAATCAATTGAGATACTTCCGTATTTAGCGTTATTGATTTATACTTTTATTTAGTTTCTTTATTAAAAACTGTTGAAATTGTTTGCTATACATTTAGTGCCTTGGTTCATTGTTATAAACAACTTAAAACGTGATTTATATCGGAGCAAAAATCAATGGTATTAATTATATTGAGAATTAAATGGTCGTGGCAATATAATTTATTTATTTATTTAACCACACAAACATTGGTACAAAGGGGCACCACAATATACATTCGTCACATAATAGGTCATTGAATTCATGTATGTGCTGGGGTACTGCTCGCGTGCCCACTCTTTTAGCCTTTGACCTATAAATCTAACCCACAAGGCCCTGGAGCAACGTTAGGAGATACACTCTCATCGTAACCGGTGATCAAGAATATATTCATATGCTATTTGTTCCCTCAGGATTCTGCAACCAGTGTGCACTATTAGTTTGCAATCATAATTTTTCAGCTCCCCTATGCCGATCCTCCGTACTCTGGAAGTGTGTATATAAGAGCATTTGGAGAGGGGGATGAGACTCTTCGCACACTTGACCATACCAGGATACCGGTGGCGTTTTATTCATACTTTTAAAACCATATTACCATATAGTTTAAAAATTCTGAATAAAATAAATAAAATAGTTTTAAATCTCAAGATTTAGAACGAAGCAATATATAAGTTAACCTTAAAACGATTTTGAACCATTTCATAATCTTCAGCAATATAAATTACAATTATTTCATGGTCCTCAGTCAAGAACTCTTTTCAAAATCAGTTCAATACTATAAACTGATATATTTCCTCTGTAAATCTTTCTCTAATTGTAAAAGATTTCACAAATAATTAACTATTGAATTACGGATTCATGATTCATCTGTCTGTATATTCAATTTCAGTCAGTTTTTTTTATAAATATAGTTCAGTTCTTATATATTTTCAGAAGGGGGTTTCAGGGAGATTTCAGTAATTTTATATAGCTGAGATCATGAGTCAATTGAAACTAGACCACCATGAAAAACCTGGAAGCACTGGACGGCCGTTTCATCCTGTTGTGTGACTCCTCAGCAGTGCGTATCCACGATCCCGCAGTGGAGCTATTCCATGTCAGGTAGAGACAGTTATCTACCTCAGTACAATGAAATTCGGTCGCGCGATTTCGTGGATTGGTTGGGGTCAGACATTAACACCGTTGGATGCCGGCCAGCTCAGTGGTCTAGTTGTTAAGTGCTCTGGCGCGAGACTAACAGGTCCTGTGTTCGAATCTCTTGAGGTAGGATCTTGCATGCGCACTGCTGAGGAGTCCCACAATAGGATGAAACGGCTGTCCAGTGCTTCCATGTTTTCCATGGTGGTCTAGCTTCAATTGATCCATGATTTTTTATATTAGTTGCTACTACCTTTTTTGTTTTTCTTAATAATCAGCACTTTATTCATTAATCTGTTTTTTTTTTTAATTTTTATACAATATTTTTTTTACTGAAATCTCGTTATGTCTTTCAAATTTTCTTAATTTCTTGAATAATTCCTACTTATTATATAATAAACATGGAATTCTCTTCTTAGACGAATACATTATTATTATGGCATTTTTCACCTACAAGAATAATTATATACTAATCTAATATTTATGTAGATTAATTAGGTATTAGAATTTATAAAACTTTTATTTGTCTATAGAAAATGATATTTAATAAAAGAGATTTTAAGAATGAAAATAAATAATTGCTTAGATGTTAATTACATAAAGTATCAATGATTCAATTCAGCAAAGTGCGGAATTATATATTAATTTAGTGTAAGAAGATTTTCATAAATTAATGAAATGTCAAACGCAGTTGTAAGTTATGAAACTAGATGATACGGCTTAAAAATAAGAAAAAGTAGCCGGTTTAAATTACACCCACCGACCCCGAATGCCCTGGTACGGTCGAGAGTGGAAAGAGTCCGCTTCCCCTCTCCAAATGCTCTCACATGGCCACGCGTATATAGCCTCTGCTAGGGAAGTTTTAATCACTGCTTTCTCGTGGCAACACTGTTTTTTTGCGAAATTGAGAGGACGAAAAGTGAATGTTCGGCGCTTTAACCGGGTTGGTGGACACGGTTAGTTTACCTAGGGGAGTTGGAAAACCCTGATTCCAAACCAATGGTGCATATGGGTTCCAGTATCCTGAAGGAACAAATGGCGTATGAATCAATCGTTGGTCACAGGATACCATGGGATTGCATCTCCTTACGATGCTCCACTGCCTTGTGGATCAGATCTTTAGGTCAAAGGCTCGGAGTGTGGCACCCTAAGAAAACCACTTTCTTCAGTTTGGACACACGGGTAGTATCACAGCCCTCACACAAATCAAACGAGATTTGTGTGGCACATATATATCTGGTGCCTTTTTGTACCAATATTTGTGTTTAAATCAATAAATAAAGGTTATATTTAATGAATAAATTGAGCATTGGGTAGATTGTTATAAATAAATTAATATATTTGTCCAAGTCTTGGATTAATATTAATTTGGTTATTTATTCTCTGAAGAAGTGGCTTACACTGAGTCACGAAACGTCAGAAAATCTAATTTTTCTACTCATTGGGATATTACAAATATATTAATTTAGTTCTATTTAATGGTTAAGGTAGTATATTCAGTGAACTTTAAGTAGAGAGAAATGATATATACAAATACCGTCTCTGAGATTCCTAAATACGTTGTGTGGCGAATCACAGAGATTTTGTGTATTTCGGCCAGTTTTCTACTTTTCTCGTCATGTTAGTGTGTTATAGGAATTTGGGCCAGAGTACATGTATGTCAGACTTTAAGTTGATCATGACTGACTTGTTGTTGTTTGATAATAAAGAGTGGAATTGTTTATCTCTTTTATCTGTGTTAACAAAATTCTTATGACCGGTCAGTTTTTTTTTTCGAGTGGTTTTACGTTGAATAACTTGATTCATCCATGTATAATTATTTTTTAGTCTCGAAATTCACATGAGCTACTTTATCTAATTTTATTTTAGTCTCTTCCAATCCTTCGTCAAAAAATGTTTTATACATGAATTTGGACGGTAGTCTATTGAATATTGATGCGGTCAATGACATTAGGAAACCAATAGAAATAATTGCTTATGAAAGTCAGAATATAACATTACCTTGCGTATTCAGTTCTCCAAAACCATATGTGCCTAATGTGAGTCGAGTTATAGGTATATCTAATGGAAATCAAAAGTTTGACGCTTTATTTGGTAAGTCCAAACGTTGAGAAAAATTTGGTGCATATTTTTCAAATAGATACTACTGCTTAATCGATGAGTAATCAATTCTCCACATGTTTTTTTCTTTCTTCTAGGCGTTTTAGATATATATAGTTTGTCGAAGAATGATGAAGGATTGTACTTCTGTTCGGTTAACAATATTACGTCATATGCCTATTTAAAGGTTCTTCGTAAGTTAAGCTTTTTAAGAAATATACATAAATATGCCTAACATTTGTTTCCACAAATCTAAAATCAATACATGTAAAATGTGTAATCAAGCTGTCAACTAAACAGTTAGATAAAATATTCCCAGAAAAACGGATTAGTCTGGTTATTAATTTTTTCTTGGAATAATTCAAAAACCTATTCAAGTGAGTAACTATCTGCATTTACGGGCTAAGCAGATAATGCGTTGTGTGTGTGAACGCAAGGTATTGACTTCAATTATTGGTATGAAAATGAACTTTGACGTACAGGTGCATTCAGCTAGTGAGTCCCACACAGAACAAAACATACCTCTTAGATTACAATGCTGACCACATCCCATTTTTTCTTGTTTATGTTAAGTTCATTTTGATATGAATAAACAAGCATCAAAATATAGTGAAATACTTAAGTTTAGGCTACCTACTTGTGCTACAGGTATGCATTTAATTTAATTTGTAAGAATTTGAGTTATCTGGTTGTTTTACTCAATTTCACTATTAGCTACAATCCGTCTGCTATAAGACTAGTGATAAAATGACTTTATCGAGTCAATTCCCCCATGATGCTTATATGCCAACTAAGACCGATCAAAATTCAATCAAGAATAACAACAACTCATATCCTTACAAATTAGAATAATACATTGTTCAATATAAAAATCATAACAAAAAAGAGTAGATGATTTCAGGAAATATTGTGAATAATGTCCAGTAACGAAATGTAATTTTCACTTGTCGATTGTTATAGTACCTAGTGATTTGACCAGGAATCTTGCACTTTTGTACATACCTTGAAGCACCGACTTCATAATTTAATGTCAATTTTTAATTTGATCATTCTCAGATTTTTTTCGAATCACGCTTTTATCACTCAAAATATCATTCTGTGGTAAACCGTCAATCAGCTAACTCAATGATTGTTTATCATCTCATCAATTGATCCACTTTAATTACGTATTGTCTCATATTTAGTATTGATAAATAACACTTACGACTGAGTAGTTTTGACTTACGTTTCCTTTTCACAGTTCAAAGTATTATTTCACAAACATTTAATATTTGTTCAATTGTTTCACCGTCTATTGGCTCAATGTACTACTGAATTATGTATTTTATCATAAATGTTACTTACAAGTTTGTTTTTTCTTGAATTATTATTTTCAAATTCCATTTCGTTTCATCAAAAAATGATTACCTTATTACATATTTCAAAATCATACATTTCCCCCCTTGATTATATCTTCCTGTTAAAATTTGTTTGCCTTTTTGTTTCCCCAAAACAATTTTATGTTTAATGTGATATCTACAAATATATATGTATCATTGTTTTAAAAAAAAAACTTATTATTGTTATTTCAGCCTCACCTCAATTAATCGTTTATCCGCAGAATATTAAAGCGAATATAGGTGATTATATTAATTTATCATGTATAAGTTCTGTAATTGATATAACACCGACTTGGTATTTCAACGGAATTCCTGTTCAATCAACAGTGTCTATAAATCCATGTAAGTATATATATATATACATATATATATTGTCTGTTATCTTATTTCTTAACATTCAATTAATTATCTGAAGAGAATATTTTATGAATGTTTAGTTAACGTTAAATCAAAGAATAGTATTGATTTCCACGTTATAGATATTTTTCTCGATATTGGTTATATACACCCGTAGAACCGTTAGTCAGTAGATGATTTCGTTGAACATTCAAATTATTTATATGTGATTATCATGTATCATGTAACATATTGTTATTGACATAACGTATCAATTGTAGAATAGTCGATTAAAAACCTTTGTATTTCATTAGTTTTAATATTGAAATGTTGGTCATTGAGAGTACAGTTTCAGATCTAAATTAAATTTGATCAGTTGATAATGATCGTCTTTTGCACAGTTTACTTTTGTGTTGTATATGGGATTCATAAGCTACCTTACATATCTATATAGTGGTAGGATATATATGTTTTGTTCATCTGTTTACTTTTGCCTTTCCCTGCTTTCTTCATTCCTTAGATTATTCTGTTTCATCGCTTATTGTACTTGCCTTTCTACTCATCCCTTTTCTTTTCCATTGTATTAACTTTTTAAAAAAAGTTGAGGATAAAAATGCTGAAAATTCTGTGATATCAATATTCTGTTGTATTATTATCGTATTACTGTATTCATAATCTTCATCATCACCCTTTTCTCTCTTCAGTCCTCTCTCTATCCCCTATTTTCTTGCTTGTTTTAATATTCTCCCTTTTTATTCTAAAAAAAGACAATTTATAATCTCATGTTTTATTATTTCATGTTATTTTAACCGATTTTTGACAATGAACATGACAATTAAGTTAAGTAGAGAAAGAAAGAGATGTGGAGAATAAAAGCAAGGCAGAATGAATTAGTGAATAACTTTGAATTTACTTGTACCATGTACATGATATATGTACATTTGACTAAATATCATTTACCGAATAAAAAAGATTAACAATCACTACTAGTACAAATGTAATAATAATAATAGTAATGAATATATTTGTTCATATGTATAGCGTTGATATTCTTGCTATTGTTGAAATATCTATTAGTTTTGGATGTTGTCTGTTTTTTTCGCTTTACAACTATCCTATAAGTTTGCTTGTTCAACTATATCGGTAAGGGTGGTTTTCCTTTTATTTTATTACTCTGTTACACATACCCTAACATCTCCACATTACATGTGGTTATGTCTTTTTTCGTTTTGCTCTGTGGTTTCCTTTTCTATGGGTTTTCCAATGTTAAGTATTTGTAATATGAAGATGTTTATTTGATTGTATACTTCCAATGTCAGAAGTATCCATTTTACATTATAGTGAAATAATGATAACCCAACTGTTTTATATCGGCTACATTCAGACCTTTCTCTCTAGGTTTGGGGTTTTTATAGGCGATTCTTCATTGATTCAGTAACTGTAGTTTGCATTATCAAGTTTGATATTACCGTGAATCACCTATTATCGACTAGTTTGAATTATACCAGCGTAAATATGTTTTCAAAAAAGCTGAGATTAAGATCAGTAACTACTCAGTATTCATAGCAAAATATCTAATACTGTAATACAAATATTTCAGTTAATTGCATTAAATAAAAGTAGGAGAATGAATTAATTGATTGTTACGGTGAATGATACTAGTGATTCTTGTTTTCAAGTTGAATGTGATTAATTGAATGATAACTTTTCAGAGGAAGATTCTATCAGTCATTCATAGTAAATATAGAGCTTGTTATAAATGTGCGTTAGCTCAAGTTTCCATACCATATTAGCACTAAGAGATAGATATGACATGATAAACTAAGACACTGGTCGAAATAATTTATTAGCGATATTAAAGAGACGGAATAAACATTAAAAATATAGTTTGAAAACGCAGAATTTAAAGTTATGTATGAAGATATACCAGCACTCAAAGCGTAAAGTAATATACAGAATGGATACATTTACGTAATTATAAATAATTTTAGGCTAGCAATGCATCTTCGCAAACCACCGACCTTGGTTGCCGTGAGGACCTTTACCATATAGTCTTCATCTACCATCATGAATCAAAACAACAGTGAATGACTTAATGAAGTGATGTCTTATTTTGGTCTGCTCTCCCCAAAACCCCCTCAACCTTACCAGCTGACATGGTATGTCGAGATAAGCGCTGGTTAAAAAATACGTATTCCATCCATCTCAGTTGATGAATACTCACGGCTTAAATATATCTCCTACCTCCTTAGAATATGTTTCACAGCCATAGAATAATACAGAGTAGAACTCTGTATAGTATGTTCACATTTTGGTTAGCAGATAAGCATCTTGCCTACACAAGACATGGCGTAAGTTCGCAGAAGCCAAACGAGCTTTCTGAATTGCTGGACTTTAACGGGACACCAACTGACGACGGTTGTAGAGACTTCTAAAATACGTAAAGTGGTCAACGCACTCAAGTGTTTCATTCCTATGGTTGGTGTAGAAGATGATTTAGACTAGTCTTGAGGAAACATTGCGTTTAAAGGAAAAGAAATGCACAGTGATATAGAAGTATTTACGATTGATCTCCCTTCGACTGTTTGTTCTCAATATTACTTCGTACTTTTTCTTTCTATTCGTACTTTCTTTCCAGATCATATTCTCTAATGTTCGGTCTTTCTCACTATCAGTGGTACTACTATTTATCTTTTGCCACATCGCCCTTGACACTGTAATTAAACTCAAACTATTGTGTATTTGAACCAGGCTTTATGGTGTTTATGATTGACTCACTGTCGGTTAAATCAATCATACTACACTGCTATTAAACTAAAGTCAAATGAGTATCACATTAATAGAAAAGAAACTTATCACAAATATTTAATGTGATTATCATCATAATGATCTCAACTTATCTTTTAATTTAGTCATTTATGCTTATATAAACATAATTATAATATAGTTTCGATTAATACAAATTATCACTCTTTTATATTCACGTGGTATTGTTTGGTTGAATCTTCCCGTTGACGTTTAGGACTGCAATTGATCAGTCTCTTATTGGCCATATGTGCATACTGTGCGTATTGCCTCTATATAGCCTTAATTCACAAGCGATGTCGTTTCAAGCGAACGGTACTGAGTTCGAGTCCCAGAGTGAATATCAACTCTGAGATGCAGGTATATCCAGCTGACGAAGTCCCAAATAGAACTAAGAGCGCGTCCTGAATTCCACGGCTAGCCATTATCCTTCTTTGCTTGTCACTCTTTTGTTTAACATACGATAAAATATTCTAGTCACATAAACAGTTCCATTTATACACTAGGTAATACTAGTAAATTGGAAAAAAAAACTAAGCAACAAGATTGGAACAATGTCCTTTTACTGTTATTTTGCAATAACATAGTTTTTATTTTTCACTCAGACTAAAATTAAATCTATTTCTGACGTCATGTCTTAAAACAGGTTAATCATAAAAATCATCCATTTTTTTCCTCTTATGCTGATATCTCTTTTAAAAACCTTATGCTTAGTTAAATTAAATTGAATTTTCTTGTATATATTTTAATGAGTTTTATCATACATCATGTATATATATACTCTGCGGATATTACTTTGTTCAATTATATGGACACTGACGCCATCCATGATTGTCCAATCAGATAAATTCCAGACAGTCAATTTTTCATCTTTGTGTCTATTTTTTAAAAAAAAATTTCTGTTCTAGTTCTTCCGGTCATGTAAATAAACTTGATCATGTTCTTTTCTCTATGTTCATCTCCCTGTCTTTTTTCAGACCATACTTCATTGTTAATTAATTCAATGCAATTATCAAATGTCGGTATATATCAGTGTATTCTTGGAAATGATGTCAATAATATATGGATAGATGGAATAAGTACCATTATTTTACATGAACAATCATTATTTACAAAAGGTGAAATTTTTAAAGTTTTTTTTTGTTGCTATATCATAAATTTCATCTTTTTTTGAAAAAAATATTTTAGGACTTATTTTAAATTCCATTTTAAAATCATATAAATTACGCCATTATTATTACTATTATTATTATTATTATTACTATTACCATTATTATTACTATTATTATTATTATCTGTATACCATATAAAGTTTTAATTTATTTTTTAAAATGTGTATGTAAAATTTATTTTTTTTAATGTATAATATAGTAAAGACAAGTAGAAAGGGGAAATGCGTCATCTAAATGAAATTAACAGTTTTTATGAAAAGAAGTAAAAGAATTTGTACTAAGCAATGTACTTCAAATAAAAATCTAAACGGAATAATTAACGTTTATTTAAAATGCATGTTTTGCTTCTTTTTTTTGTTTTAATATGAAGAATACTTTGAAAAAATTGATACGTCTTACTGATTAAACGCTATATTCAGATCCTAAGCTAGTCTTGTAACCCCCAAGCTAGAACTGCACAGCGACTTGAACATGAGAGTAAGGGCACAAAATATGCGGGAAAGCACTTTACTCCAAAGGTTCCTTTATGTGCAGAAAATATAGGGTTTTTATAGTATGACTGTCTCAGCAGGAGCATCTGATTTTGTAGATGGACATGGAAGACGTCAACTCAAGTAACCTATTCTTTGTTTGAGTCGATATCACTGGTTAACTTTTTAAAAAAATCAACCCAAGATTAGCTGCGTATAGTGCCCCATTAACTACCTTCGCTATTGTATCATAAAAGACATCGCTAGCCACACATCCGTTAAATTGTAGTTTTAGGAATAAAGGTTTGTTTCGAGTGATCAATATCTCCAAATCATTTTTTTTCTGCATATATACTTTAAAAAATCTCGGATAGTCGTTCTCCCTCAGTATGTTATTAAAAAACATCAACTTTATGATATCACCTAAGTAGATATTTTTGCTCTGCTTGCTAGATATGTATTCAGATTTCTCTTGTAGCCAATACATACACTTCTATAGTTTGATACTTATCCAAATATTATATTCTTTGTTTTCATTCCTTTCAGATGAATTCAATTCTGCTTTATCTAAAGTTACATTTCCTTTAAGTCATGATAAGATTGACTTATTGAAAGTGAAAATTGGTAATAAAAAACAATTGACATGTTTATCACAGTATAATTTAGATCCATATCACCAAACAGTTGATGATATTGCAAAAACTCTGCACAATTTATTACCTATTGGAAATAGTAATAGTCTATTGGAACGTTTAAATATATCATGTCTTTTAAATTTGATTCATGTAAAATGGTTGAAAGTTGACGGACCAAATTCATTATTATTAATAAATAGTAATATTAATAACAATAATAATAATGCTTCAAGTCATAAATTACAATGTTCTACACTGTATGCAATAGATATCAATGTCACTAGATCAACTGATTTTGGTCTATATAGTTGTAATATATATTTCGGTGAACAGTTAATATATGAACGTTATTTCAGACTTATGGAATCTGTTATTTTATCGCATTCATGTAAGTTATTTCTTAACTTTTTTTATATTTATTATTGTATTTTGAATAAGTTACATATCTGTCAGATAGTTTCAATCATTTCATTGATATATGCAAAAACTGGGGTATTGGCTCACTATTACACTTGAATTGTGTTATGATTCTAAATTGAATCCATTCAGACATGTGTTTTTACGGGTTAGGACATCGTTGAACCTCATCTCTTGTTTAAATAAACCATGAAGCGATAGCTTATGGAAGGATCTTTTTAATGATTCTTTGTTGTGCTTCACATACATCACCATTTTACGGGGAAAGTCCAATGAGATGAAAAGACAGACCTATAACTAAATGATGAATCTTATTTTCGTTTCATTTACTTACCGTTTATATCTTTTTGTTCGTAACTGTATATAGTGAGAACTATTGTAACTTCGATACAAGTGAATGGTATGCTCATGCAATAATCTTTTTAATTAGTTATAATATTTATTCTCCTATCTTTTCAATCTTTTAGTGAATAGCGATATAGAATTTAACCATTCCACCAGTAAATTTACGGATCTTCATCACAGAAGCTTTAAAAAGATAGATAGTTTGTTGCATAATGATCAAGTGACTTATCCTTTATATCGTACGCGTCGTAGTCAAGATCACAGAGTTAATAAATGGTCTTCATCTTCTGAACATATCGGTACACTGCCTTTGTTAAATTTATCATTCCCAAGAAGTTCATGTGAGTGGGTTCATTTTCATCCATATTATCATTAATTCACGTGGTTATATTTTAGCTGAGCAATTATTTATATTTTCTACATATTTATAGAACAATCAGCTGTCCCAGCCATAAACGAGCTGATAAGCTGAATTATAGTTTAGATTTCTATTTATGCATGAAATAATATTATATGGAGTCGATAAACATTTAGTTCATCTCTTTTGAATTGTGTTGTTGAAAGTGATTATAGCTTAATAAAAATTCGGTTTATTTATCACTAAATAACATAACTAATTCTCGACACACTTCTGACGTAACATGTACAACTGGTAGATTCAAGAACTGAATTATTGATCATTGGCTCAGCCTTTTTCTTTGTCTGCTTACGATTAATTAATCAGTAGTATATTGTTGATGGTAACATATTGAATTTGGTCCACAGTTGAAATTTTGTTTGACTTATTTGAAAATGTTTAGACGGGTTAGTTTATTCGATGCACCTACTGGAATGGATAAAGAAGTTGGCGAGCAAATCGTTCGTCTCTATATAATTGGACCTTTCTGTTTTGCAATCTCATTTGAATAGTTTCAAAAAATAGAACACAATTCTTGTCGGTTAACAAATAAGTGATCGTAGATTATATATATATATATATATATATATATATATATATATATATATAGACCGGTGTGTATTCACTTCAACCCATTGTTATTTGAATTTTATCTTTTTGTTGGGAGCCCTTGAAAATTGATTGAAAAAGTTATCAGAAACTCAGAGTAGGCTGAAAACATTTTGTCCAATCAGCGTTCATCAAAAACTCCTCATACAGTTCTAAGTAAACTATGGTTTATGTATGGTATCGTGATTAAATAATTAACAATTTTTTGTGATTAGATTTTGTTTGTTTCCTAAACGTCCAGAATATCAAAGTCATACATTGACCTATATATGTCCTTGTTTTATAAGTGTAAACTGATATTCCTTTTTATACTTTTGACTTTTTATCTCTTGTTCAAGATTGTTATCTAGAAGATTCATTGATAACTAGATAGTTAGGAGTCAGTATTAATCGTCCATTTGCGTATCACCTTTTTGCTTTCATTCTTTAATTATTTCTGTTGATTGTTTTTGTATTACTTCCCCCCTCTCTCTATCCTGTTCATTTTCTTAGATGAACATTTATATAAACCGAATGCGACAACTGTTGGTGACAATTTAGCTGTACTAATTAGTTGGAATTCAATAAATTGTGATTTTTATCGTATTGTTCTCAGATCAAACATTCCAGAGTCGGATGGCCTATTTGATCGGTCGACAATTGATGAAACAGTTAGTAGTGGTCAATCTGTATTTTTTTATTTATATACGTATGTTTTTATCCATTGTGGTTATGATTCTGTGGATAGGAGGGGATTAGTGTCATGATCATATATGACTACTGAATAACTTTTATGTATCAACTAATTTTCAGTCGGATTAATTTTTTTCCTTAATTTTCTTATCAATAGAAAAAAGTTGTTGGGTTGCCTTAGTTTCTCCCCCCTTTACCTTATTTGCTTAAATTATTCTTCTTCAATTAACCGAAATAGTTTTGTGTACCGTATCATATAATATGCTCATCAATATGTAATTTCCAAGTGTTTCAAATGTTTGTTTGTGAATAGTTTATGAATGTCTGTGATGTTACGAAGCGATGGATATATGGTCAATACTTTCGATTTCGGCCCTTTAATGTGCAGGTTCAAACCCTTGCTCTACCTATTTCAGTTTAAGCAACTGAATTATATCACTCACACTCGAAAGTGAATCCACACTAAGTACACTAATCTGTACCTGACAAATGTGGTAATCATGTTACTGTTGATTGGGAATTATCTACCTCTTCCAACAGTATTTATTTCATACAATTCTCTCTCTCTCAAATAGTATCAATTTTTTCCTAGTAACGTTTGAATTAGTATTTGTTTACAATATGTGTACCACTTCTCGGTTTACCGTTATTATCGAAGTTTAGGATAACTACAATATCAGAATCATACAAAGATGCAAATTTCCATGGTCATATACATTATGACCTAATGTCTCGGCAAGAATTGTTGTCTCTGTGATCTAAAGATGTATTATTCATCACGAAATATATATATCGTCGCCATAATCTCATCTAAAATGATGAATGTGCTTCTGTATGTGGTGTATCCCATACAACAGGAAGAAACATGTCTAGTCGTTTCTGATTTTTAAATGTTTTCTAAACAATATCAGTTCATGATACAGGATACCTTCGAAAAGTTCACTCATTGAAAATGTATTTAGGAACTTTATTTATCTAAGTTCTTGCTAACTCTACATAGCACTTCACAAATCGTATACATCAAGTCTGTTTTTTATGTATTTCGAGTAATATAAAATATTGATATTTTTAGGGATCTTGTTTTCTTTTCATTTGTATTGTATAATTAACCACATCTTAAGTGTACTTCCAGTTTACACACTGTTATATCCTTTCTCCTCCTTGACTTTCTAGGTAGAAGAATGTTGTAGTCTTGACACAACATGTTGTTTGAAAAACAAACATTTCTACTTGACTAATCGTCATCCTGGTGAATTAATACCAGGAAAAAGTTATCAATTTCGTATAAATGCTATTAAACAAATAAATAATGATGATCGGTTAGTTGATAAGAGTCCATGGTCTGAAACTGTTAGTTTTCAGCATATTTCTAAAGTTGCTCCAGTCATTACAGAAACTGAACGATTAGTAAGTTTTATATTTGTATATTTAATCTTTTACTTCGTTAAGATAAATTTCTTTATTCAAGTATTAGTTTTCTGTTTGATTAAAAGCATATCCTTTGTGTTTGAAAAAAGCTATTCTTTATGGGGTGGTTTTTTTCTCATCAATCAGTCAGTCATAAAAATAGAACATGACATTAGTGTTCTTCAGTCCAAACTACTGAACCATATCAAAAAAGTGAGATGATCTCGTAGAATATCTAAATAGAAGTAGTAGTTTTAGTGATGGTACAGAAAGATTAGGGATGAAGTAGATTCATTGAAAGGGAATGAATTAGCCAAATGAAATGCGTAACATGAATTTGAAGCCAGGGATATACGGAAAGACAAAGATAGGGTGAATTTGCACCACTGTGGCTGATTTCGAACCATGTCATCAATTGTCTCCAGCTACTCATCACGATAATCATGCGGACCTCAACTAGGTAGTTTGTGTCCACCAACATGGATCAGACAAAGAACCAATGATTTCCTGAATGTACACAATATTTTGATCTAACCATTCATAGCTTTCTTTCAAACTACTTCTATACCAGACACTGTCCATCAAGATAGATGCTGTTTAGATATATGTTATATATGTTCTTAACGTGTCAGTCGGTCTGGTAGTTGTTGATAAATAATAAATTCGTAAAACTGAGAAGCATTATGTTGAACTTATCATTTTTTTTTAATGTCCACACCTCCCCGAATGACATAATCCTGTCATTTTCTTTAAAAATTTCTATCAGAGCGATAATTTCCAACATCATGATTCTTGGCATTTCTGTTCACTTACGATTCATAGTTCTTATTGAATAAATACATTATTTTTTTATTTACTAGTCGGATGGTGGAATATTAACTCGTTGGACATTAGCTACATCTGCTGTTGGCTTCCCTATTGATCATTTCCTTCTACTCTATCGTCCAGAAGAACGTTCAGCCAATGGAAGAATCACTTATAATGGATTTAAAGCAGTTTTTGTTGATGGATCTAATGCTACAGTAAATGGAAATGTTCTCTGTTTTTTTGTGTTTTTTTTAATCTCGTGGGAAATATTTATTGTTAAATAAGCTATGTTCGTGTTGTTGTTTATAGTTCTGTTTAAGTTTTCATAGTTTCCTACTTTCTTTATTTATAACTTAAATGCATTTCATTTGTTCTGTAAGGAAAATAAGTCTTAATTGGTTTGTCATACCGTAGGCTGTTTGTTTGTGAGCTCCTGATTGTTTCACTTAAACCATTAATCATAGGCGCACTAGCTTGATGTCGATGGTCATCGACTTGATTTAAACCCTTCTGGTTTGAAATTAGAATTTCTGACCTTTTCAAGCACAGTTTTTGTCTTCTGAAAGAGATTCCTCTTGAAAAGGGTGACAATTTGCTTTTAAAGAGGCTTTAAACGCTCAGCTGAGTAGAAACAGCTCGAAAGTGGTATTAAACTACCTTCAACCTTTTCTATCTCACTTGCTGGCGAATTGAAATATATTGAGATGTTTAGATGAAAACAGATTCTTTTGTCATCAATATTAACACACAACAGGTTTGTCTTTATTACAGACAGCATTAAAACCATTTAGTCTCAAGTGTAAACAATATTAATTGTTATTATTCCTCCATTTTCTTTATTCACATGTTTTTAGGAGCACAAGCTACAAGCTTTAGAATCAGGTAAAGGGTATCAAATTGTGGTTTACGGCGTGCATACACCTCCTGGATTCGACCCACAATCGACAATTTTCACAGGTGGATTGAATGGACGGAAAATCACTCAATTCAGCCATGAAGTGTTTGTAAAGCCACGTTCAGTATGTTTTCTAGTGTTGTTTCTTTGTTCTTGCTTTTTTTCTCAATATCTATGTTGTGATTACATATATAGTATTTCAAAGGAAATTAATTTTTCATAAACGTTCATAATAGATGATCGAAGAACTTTAGTTTATGTTAAGTTGCTCGGAAAGTGCACTACATATCCTGTGTTGTGTTTAGGTCTTAGTGCGAAAAACAACACTGGTATGGAGGCGGATCTAGTTGGCAAGTCCCAAATAGGACGAAACGCGCTTCTTATATTATACCATTAGACATTGTTTATTTACTTGATACTTATTTTTGTAACTTTAATTTCTGAAACATTTACTGTACTTGATTGACTATTGATCAAACTCACTTTATTTTAACTGATTCATTTCCGAATCGCTTTGACGTCCTATCATACCATTTATAATTATATTTTTATCCTCCATCAATTAAAGTATCTTTGTTTACTTTATCCATTTTCCTAGATTATTTGTTTTGCTTTTTAAGATAGTCAATTGGTCATACATTTTTAATAAACAATATTGTGTTATCTACGTGAAATAAGTGATGTTATAATATTTAGGTGGAGTTTTGTTCTCTGAGAAGGATGGTTTAGTCGTGGAGCTTTCATTGTTTTTCTGAACAACATTATCAGCACAAACTTCAGGTAGAAGTGAAGTATTCGAATTTCTCCACATATGACTCATAGATTGTCCTGTCAACCTCGATCTTGATTAGTTGTTGTTGATCAAGCCATCCAACAAAACTCCACCTACATCATCTACCTAAGCTACAAATGTCCACCATCTCAAAATCTTACTAGTGTGTTGGGGAGACCCGGAAAAGTTCTCGAAAAAAGCCCTAAGGGGCCCTGAAAATACTGGAAAACAACTTATGCAATCAGTATCGGAGAGAAACTTCTCAGAAATGTCTAGAAAGTGAATAGTCACGCGATACATTTTTGATTGGGTGATTAATTATTCTGCTTCTTTGTTTAATAGAGTTCCGGAACTGTTCAGAAGCCCAAGGCCATTTCAAATGATTTTCTTACTGAAAATGCACAAGAAAACGTGTGAATCGTGACTAAATAAAACCTAAACGAATTTTTAATGAGTTTTTCATTTTAAAACTATTTTAACGCAGTAATTCATCCTTAAGGTTTTCATCGTCATCAGTAATTTTTATCTTATCCATATTGTATCTGTCGATTACATCAATCATATTTGATTGGTTTTTGAATGACCTAGTAAACATAACATGATATGGTCACATCATCAATAAATATGATTATAAAGATATTAATGACAATTATGGTACAGAAACATAAAACAACTATAAATATTTTCTTGCGATATCTCATATCTCACTAATTTATAGGATTTTTGAACGATAATACTCAGTCCGTAACTATTAGAAAATGATATTTAGTAATTGTGGGAGTTTAAAAACCTTGATTCCAAACCAATGGTGCACATGAGCTTCAAGGTCCTGAGGGAACAAATGGAATTTGAACCTATCGTTGGTCATCGGATACCATGGGACTGCATTCCGTTACGTTGCTCCGCTACCTCGTGATTAGACCTTGAGGTCAAAGCCTCGGAAAGTGACCCCCTTAGAAAGTCACCTACTTCGGTTTGGGCACCCGGACAGTATTCCAGCTCACACACATATCGAATGACGAAGTGTGACCCATATATATTTTGTGCTTCATTGTATCAATATTTATGTGCTTAAATAGTAACAATAGTGCAAATCGTTTTAACTGACCTAAAATCATACAGAAAAGAAAATAATTTTCAGGTGATTTATGTTAATTAATTGTTAAATAGTTGAATATATTGTTCGATAAGATTAATTCAACGGCTTGACAACAGTATTCCCACTTTTTAATGCAACTTTCATTTCTGCACATGTTGTATATGGGAAACATTTCAATGAGAAAATTTATTCTCTTTTCTTTTTTTTCATTCTGTTTAGATTTCATTATCTACAAATGAAAATTTGAATAAACACGATTCATCAACTCTACGCTCAATATCAAAATCTCGTGAATTATATAATTCTAAAAATGTGATTGCATTTAATTCCAATGAATCAAATCGATTAATGTTTTTAATATTTGGTGCTTTAACCGGTGCAATGCTTTTAATTATGATTTGTTTAGTTGTATTATGTATATGGCGTCAAAGACGACGTGATAAACATTGTTTAATAATGAATAATTCTACAAATGGATGTAATGTTATTTCTTGTAATTCTTCAATGAGTAAGTGTAAACAATTTTGTTTTGGTCCTGTATTTTATTTATTATTTCCTTATACATTATATGTTGATTGGGAACATGTGTATGTATATGATCACTTGTTTTATAGGTTATTTCAACAGCTGTTTAATTATTTCTCACCACTTTTATACTCTGTTTATACTGTTAAATACTATGTTTTAAGTTATGTATGATGGTAATTATCAGTTGTACATCTACATATTGGTACATATTAAATATGTGCAGTCTTATTATAAATAGGGTTGGACAGATTTGATCGAATAGTTTGTTATATTTATGATACTGGTGGTCGATAGAACGTCAACTGACCCTAATTCAAAAGATCAAATAGATCAACTGTATCATTGAAGAATAATGGAAGTAATTCAGCGAAGAATATTTCGTTTTTGAAAATTTCATTTACTTAAGTTGTACAATCGTATATATAGTTAATTATATTTGATAAAATAGTAGTCTGTAGTAGAATAGAATAGTGTTGAGTAATTATTTTGATGACTGTTGATTAGCCTTAATTACAACGTTTAATTATTTTAATTAGAACCATTAACTGACCAATGTTAGACCACCATTGGTAATCTGGTGGTATGGGACTCCTCAGCAGTGCTCATCCACGACCCCGCATCCGGGGATCGAACCTAGGACCTTTGATTACGTGCGCGAATGCTTAACCTCTAGACCACTGAGCCGGCATCAAACAGTGATAATTATTTTATTCTTAATAGCCATCAAGTGGAAAATTATCTTTATCTTATCACTTTTCACTAGCTGACTATTACGTAACTTCAAATATCTGAATTTCGCAAACAATTCATGACAAGATACCACTTCAGGTTTTCTTTTTAACTATCCAACATTCCATTTCACTATAGACTACTATTTTAGCAATTGAAATAAATACAGCTTAAGTGAATGAAATCGTCGAAGAGAAAATTTTATTCCCTGAATTGTCTTTATTCTTATTCATTTACCCTAATATGCTATTAGAGTTTAACTCAATTTAAATTATTGTTCAATGAAATAGCTATTATACTTTAAATATCAGGAAATGAATGGAATAGCTACATCAACTTAAAAAATTGAAGTTAACATTTAAACGATTTCTATTATTTCAGTTTGTTGAATGTTGACGATACATGTAATTAAATAACAACTTCATGTAATAAACTGAATGTTTTATTAGTGTCAATGTAGCTTACTTATAGACTAGTTACTAGTTCATCTACTCAACTCTGAGTTTCAATGTTAAGTGTATGAACATTAATCAACTATCCAAAGCATTGATTAGTTACCCGATCTCGAGGTTTCTAACCCTGTGGTCGAAAATAAGTTTTAATCACTATCGAAAAGTCACTGTTACGCGTATAGGTACTGCTCGAGAGTGAACAATTTATTCGTGAATACAAATGTTTGATTGAGTTTATGGAGATGAATGCAACAAAATTAACATATGAATCAAGAATAACAGAAATGGATAAAATGTTAAAAATCAAAAATTCATCATTACAGTAATGTGTTAATTCATTTTCTTTGACGATCAGTAAAAGTAACTGTAGCTACTTAGATTCTAATGAAATAATGCTCACATTTTTTACTGTCAACATAAATGATAGTTGGTTGTTTAAACTAAGCTGCATTTTGTTTATTTGTTAAAGTGTTTTAGTATTTCTAAATGAAACATTGACTAAATAATAACAAGAATAAATTCTTTACGAGTATACATTCTTTCTTTCTTTTCATCTCATTCCGTTCACCGGTTCCCGATACTGTTTAATTAAACATGCAAATAATTTATGTTGTTAAGTTTGTCATATTTATCATTGCGTAACATTCATACCTGATATCTAATATTTATTTAAGTATCATATTTCTATAGTCTTACAATTGGGACCGCTGTGTGTGTGTATAAAACACTCAACAATTTTTTTAAGAATCTGGATCATATTGTTTTATGTTAACTTTCATACAATATTGTCGTTAAGTTGGTGTGTGTGTTGGTTTTTTTAAAAAAATAAAAACAAATCACTTAAAACCTTTTTTTCATTGTTGTATCTTGTTTTACTTCTCCATAGATACAGTTGATAAAAGTTTAAAGAAGACAGGTTTCAGTGGAACTGGTGGATTTTTACTAGATAATTTGAATGCTGCCAGCTTGATGACTTCATCTATTACCTCTTGTGGAAATCAAGTGATTGATGTAAATGTGGAACAACTACAGTATAATGACAGGACAACTTTACCACATCAACGTTCTCGACCACCACCTATGAGTCCTGCACCTCCGCCACCGTCAAATATACCAATATCATCATTTCAATATTTCACTAGGAATGAAAATTTTGAGTTAAAAAGTTTAATGTTAGACAGTGATAATAGTTATAATCATCGACAATTTATAGATAATATGTCTAAATCTGTCTTCGTAACTTCATCTAATTTCTATCCGAATAATCTACCTTCGGTAATAACATCTCTTTCATCTTCTCCTATGTTTTGTACAATGATAAATTGTAAAGGTCATGATGTTGTTGTTAATAATTCACTTCCAAAGTCTCATTTATTATTAGCAACACCGTCGTCAACAGGAACTATTACTGTTGGAGTATCTTCAAATAAGTCTATCGGTTCAGTAAATCGTATGGATAACTTAACTAATCATGAAATTTCAAATTATTTACTACAATCTTCAATATTAAATGGCTTAAAACGTGAACCACCAAGCGGTGGTTCAGTGCACGATGGTACTGATGGTAAGATTAAACGTTTATCGATATTTTTTCGTCTTTTAATTATTCATTATTTATCCATTTGTTTGCATATCTATTCTTGAATAAGGTCTTAGTTGAATATTTCTGTTTTCTCAAATCTTAATTTTTTTCTTCGACAGAAAATAGTATGTGACATACTTGAATGTGAAAGGACAAATCCCTTATTGATTAAATTTTAAGTATATTATTTGAGGTTGTTTGTGTTAAATGCTACTTTTAATTCATAGAGGTAAATTAAGTTCATAGAGTTCTAGAATATCACTTTAAGTGATACTTTTGTACAATTCTTGTTTATTTATTTGAGTCAATAGGATAGCATCTTTATTAGGAACTTAGATAGCATTTTCCATTGTTTTCTACTTTTAAATTCTGCTACACAAAATCATGGGTATATTTTCTTGATTTACAATCCTGGTGTACGTACTTAATAGTGGATTTATTTAATTGTGCTGTATAGAAGTCTGGTTGATTTAACCGGCATACAATTTATATTTAATATTTTTATTCATTACCTGAGGTTTAACCTTACCCATCTAATCACCTTACAGGTGTGTTATAAAATTAAATGAAAAGATAGTTTTCTCATTATTTGTTTACTTGTTGTGTTCGAAATGATTAAGTGACATCAACGTTTGTTTCTGATTCTCATTTGCATATCATCTGATTATTTTTAAGATTATTAAAAACAAATGATCTGGGTCTTATTCATAGTTATTAAACCAGTATCAAAGTCTTTTGAAGTTGTTTCCGTCGCTCAAGCGAAATGACCAATACTCAGTTTATAAACTTTTTTGCTATCCTGTTCTACTAAACTGCCAATGTATAATAGTTTACTGCCGTTATTCTGTCAAACGTTCTCACATATTGTTTTCATCTGTATCGTTTTATTTATTTATCTGAACACAGAAATTTTGGTACAAAGGGGCACCAAATACATATGCGTCACACAATAACAATGAGAATGTGTAGAGATAAAGAATGTAAAGTGTGTATAAGAAAAGGAGGAATAATGACGAACAGAAATTAGTGTATGATAGTGAAATAATAATAATGGGAGAAGCAGTTCAGTTAGCCAAGGTGCAACCTGAAAGAATTAAGTTACGTCCATTTTTTATGAAGAAAGTAAAATAAAGTTACAGCAGGATCGCCACTGGCTTCTATTCTGAACTATATCTGATAATGTCTCTAGCCACTGTGTTTTACTATATCTAGGACCCCAACCATGGATTTGTGAAGGGCCAACAGAAGCTACTCCTATATAGCTTTCATACCACTGACCTCCTCTCCGCTTTTTCCAACCAGTCCTAGCGACGGTAAATAATGCACGACATGGAATTTTGCGGGACGACATTCGTAAAACATATTTGAGCCACGGATGTTTATGTTTCAAAATAGTGAAACCAATTAAATTATTGTCGTGGTGCCCGAACACACGATGTCGAACCTCTGTATTGCTAACATGGTGTTGCCACTGCATGTCAGCAACTCTTCGGAGACAACGACGACCAACCATAGAGAGTCGTCTGACATCCTCAACTCGGAGAGGCCAGATTTCGCAAGACTGGTGCGAAACTGCTCTCTTTTACAGCCAGACTAACATCACGAAGGCGCTAAAGATGATCTAGATTGGTATAAGCCGCTTTGGCTTTCACTATATGTGAATTGATCTCATCACTCACGCCACCACCAGCACTTATGTAGCTACCTAGATACACGAACTTCTACCTGCTCATTACACAGGGTGATTGCAGGATCAGAGTCCTGCCAGTCTTGTAGAAGTACTTTTCACTTCGAAGGTGCAAAACATATACCGTATCTACGGACACTGATTAAGTGCGGATTGCGTGGCTTGGGCATTATTGCATAGTAAGACAATATCATCCACGTATTAAAGGTTGAAAAAGTCTTTCTCCGGGCAACAGATCCACACTGCCATAACTTACATCCATCAGAGCTGTTTCCAGAATGTCATTAATGGCAAAGTTGAAGAGGAATGGTGAGATCGGGCAACCCTTTCTAACCCCACTGCTTGAATTGAACAATGGGAAGAAGTGGTTGTATGCCCTCACTCTACCTGAGGTGTTTGTATATAGGGCCTTTAAGATGTTAATAAACTTCTCAGGCACACCTTTCAATAGAGATTCCCGGATAACAGTCCTCTCCAATGAGTCGAAGGTGGCCCTAATGTCAATAAACTTTACGATTGTTGGCCTGTGATAAGCATGACAGTGTTCTAACATTTGGCGGAGGGTGAAGATATGATCAATACAGTGATTGGCATTCCGTCATCTTCACAGATTGTTTCGCTCACACCAGACTTATTGCTGCCAGTGACTCGGATGAGTTGGAAGAGCTTTGCTCAATTTCATTACTTAACAGTCGTTGTTTGTGATCAAACTCACGGTCACCCAGAGTACACCGACGTAGGTGGAGATGATGAAAATACATCGTTTCTCACGCTTACTTCTCAGTTTGATGGAACTTTCTAGTGCAACAGCATTTACCCGATTGGTAATAGGGATCCAATTGATCAGTGCTGTCTCATCTATGGAGCTTAGTGCGACATTAACGCCAGTGTGTGAACTCTGAAGGAAGCCAGTTTGAATGATATACTTGGTTTCAGAAAGACTGTTTAAGTATTCGTATTCGGTGGTAGCATTCAACTTTCAACGAGTCGGTGACTCGATATCGTTTACATAGGACATGGTTTCCACCATAGGCGAGCTGCTGCATAAGTTGAAAAATAAGAATATACCAAGTGAGAATAAAAGAGAGTAGATAAGTGATGTAGTATATATGGAAATGAAAATGAATTTTATTAAACGAATGTGAACTGTCTGAATTTTAATTGAGATAAGAATAGTATTCCCAGTAGTAATTGTCATTTCATTCTATATGTGTGTGGGCTGTGAAACTGCCCGGGTGTCTAGATCGAAGGAGGTGGTTTTCTTAGGGGGCCACACCCGGAGCGTTTGATCTAAAGGTGACCAACAATAGGTTCATACGCCTTTTGTTCTCTGAGGATATTGGAGTCCACGTGTTCCATTGGTTTGGAATCAGGGTTTTCTAACTCCGGCAGGTTGACCCTCGCTTTTCGTCTTCTCAATTTTGTAACCAACACCTCTGCCACGAGATGGCAGTAATTAGGAATTCCTTTTCAGTGGCTGTACACTCGTGGCCGTGTGAGAAGATTTCGAGAGAGATGGTGGACTCTCCCCACTCTTTGCTGTACCAGGACATGTGGGAGTCGTCTGTATCGTACACAAAACTAGATGGTTATTGTTGAAAATATTCATTTATTTGTAGAAGGAGAATTTCTTGTAACTCTGTAGAATTTTGTTATTTGACTTTCCAATTTTTTTAAAATTTGAGCTTGAATTACAAGTAATTGAATATGACGCTAACAACTTTTCACTATTAATTCTTATAAGACTAGAATAGTTTTTTCATGGTTGTTATTATGTTCTTCTTGTACTTTGCTTATTGTTCTCTCGGTTTTCATTCAATTTTACATTATATTCATCATCATTTATGTGACGGCATTTTCTCTAGAATGTGACAGTTGATCATTATTTTTTAATTCATGTTCGTTTTACAAACGTTTATTATTCCAAGCTGTGTATGTACTTTTTTCAACATACACTATCAATTGTCTTTTATATAGAGAAATATTTCATATTCACAATTTCAAACATCTTAGGCCTTATACATATTGTGTTTTAAGTATGCAATATTATATATTAGAACTAATAAGAATTATTAGTAGTTTGTGATTACGTAAGAATTGCTGACCTTTTCCCTCGTTTCATTCTTCATAGACTACCCTGACTTAGTATATGAGATTGTCTTGTGTACCTAGTTTTCTCTCTTTTGTAATTTTATTTCAATAAATGTACTTCTGTGTGTGTGTGTGCGTTTTGTTTCGATTGTCATTGTGAATCCTGTCATAAGTTTTTAAATTGTATTTTCATATCTTGTACTTCTCTTTTCTTGCTCTGCGTTCTTCATGTAATGTAACATTGAATGGATACTTGTTATATTTTTTTCCCGTTGTTTTAGTAATTCAAGTGAATACTTACTGTTGATTTTATACCTTTTCTATCTCTATTTCTTTTTCTTCTCGCATTCACGTCAAAGTATACCCTTGTAGTTTTATTTTTTCTTATATTCTGTGCAATGTTGCAAATTGTTTAAATTTTCCTGTAACTGTTCTGTTTGTTAATATTCGTCAACACTTAGGTTTATGTAAGCTGGTCGGTGGCCTATGCTTCATTAGGAGTAACAGGCGTAAGTAAGTAGGTTTATGTAAGGATAAGGTTGTGAATAAAAACCGGTACTGTTTAAGTGAGTGATTATGGTTCTCCTCACTCATTAATTGTATTTTGTTAGTTATAGACAGTCCGATTATGTAACTCTTGAACATTTATTAATCAAATCATTTGACTCATCATGTTTAACGGAATTCATTATATCCAGTGTATAGTTTTGTTTTTGAATCACATCATGAGATTTTCTTCGAAGATGTGATAGCGAAAAGTCTGACAATAAATTGTGTTGGGTTGTTTGTATTTAATTCAAATGTATCAGCAGAAAAACCAGAAGTGAGCAATATTGATATTTACCTGTGCCAAATACATCCCAAGTCTTTGAGTGAGTTAATATGGTTTAGAATAAATGACTGAATAAGGTAGGCGTTTAATAGATGTGCCTATATACAATCCTACACGGAAAAAAGACACAGAAGTTTACAAGTAATTATGTGAATAAGTAGTATGATGAAAATGAATCATTAGTTACATTCTGTCTCATTATTACCATTTTTCCCAGTGAGAATAAGTGTCCGTAAGCATAGAACAAGTTATCGCATACTGACTGAAGACTGATAAAGACAATACTATCCGACTGCTTTAACTAGAACAGATGTCATATTTTTTACTCTCGTTAACAACTTAGTTATTGAAGTTCTGAGTGTTTTTGCCACATGAAGCCTTCTACTGGAAACTACTAAATTTATATCTTCATATCATATTAAAATGGTCTAATGATTTTTCTGTCTAGTCATTTGGTTTTCGAATAAAATCATCCATTAGTGGTTGACCCTACACGAAGTACTTGTCAACAGTATTTTTTTTAATATTACACATGGCTTATTAGGATTTCTAATACCTCACGTTGTATATCTGTTATCTTATTCTTAAACTTGTTAAGTCCAAAACTGTATCTCTTCATAATTTTATCAGTAGATCGTTACAAATATTGGTTAACATGAGAAATTAATATAATATATGAGTATCAATAAGTACAATGTGTAAGATAACAAAAAGAATCTTTCATTCTGATCCGATCAAGTTAGTCACATACAACGCGGAACGTGACACATCTGCATCAGTTTAAATTGTCGTACCACATAAGCACAACATGATAAAATTACCAAAACAAATCCCAAAGTAATAGAAGTAGTAACGAGTTAGGTATAGAAAGAGAAAAAAGAGTTATAAGGGGATTTCGGGGTTCAGTTTCTGAAAGAAAACAAAGAATAAATTCAAATACACAATTGTTATCGATTCTGAGCCATATCAATTGAAGTCTCTAATCGTCAGTTTCTTATTTGATCCAATTAATTAAGAATGACAGAACTAGTCTCTAGGTCGATTAATATAATATTCACTTATGTCTGCCGATATTATTTTCTGGAAAATTTGAACTTTCACTTAGTTATTTTTTTATAAATTATTTATTTAACTACAGATGAATCTGTTTTACCTTGTGACAAAAATCCGAAAACCAATCTGTCTGAATATCCTCATTCTTATGAATTCTGTTCGTATTCATATCAAAATCCCACTGTATCTCATTCTTCACATCATATTGATGCAATTAATAATAATGTTCATGTAAATGGTAGTGCTGACGAAACAAATTCAATTATTGTAGTTCCTAATAGAGGATATAATTTATGTCCAAATAATAATGAAAAATACCAATCAATGCATCAACAAGTTGATACACATTCTAACCCAACTCATTGTTATCATTGTCAGAAACATTGTCATCCAGGTGATAATTCTCGTTCACCGAATATATTTGTCAATGTGGACCATATGTCGAGTGAAAATTATCAAGGTCAACAATATCCATCAAATATTATGTTTACATCAACTATACCAAATTATGATCCTGGTCTACTCACTCCACCATCTCCAGATATTGTCAATGTGAATGAAGTGCATAATGATAATAATAGTAATAGTACTAATTATAATCATAATTCTAGTAACAATTATGCAACAAACCTGTACGATAATCACCCATGTCCTAATGTGGTTCTTCACACAAGACGTCGTCATCCTCGTTCAAATTCATGCCAATTTAATCAGCCGCAACAATCACTTTCATCATTATTTATTCACCCTGCAATGATTACTAGCTATAATAATAGGTAAGTATTTGATGTTAAGTTTGTTAGTTCTCATTTCTAGTTTGCTATTATTCTATGGTCGGCAGAAACTTGATAGGAAAAATCGCTGTACACTCTCAGCTGATTAAAATTGGAAATGCAGATCATGTCCACTTAAGTACTTGAATATTCTTGGTTCAATCTGTAAATGTGTCGTGGGTATGCACTACTAAGAAATACCCAAAGTAAAATTAAGTAGCTGTTCAATGCTCTCTGGCTTATAGTTATACTGTTTTGAGATAGCTTGTGATAATTTGATTTTCAGAATGCAGGATGAGTTTTAATCGAACTCGGTAGACCGACTGACTTGCTAATACACAACACTTCAATGATAATCTCCTGTGCGATTGAAGACAAAGAAATCAGTAACTCACTGATAGTGATTAGTGACGTTATCTTCATAGATCAGAACTATTGTTTATCAACAAAATTTGAAAAAAATCCGATATAGTTTCACCTCTTCCCATCAATGATGATATTCATTTTACTGTTGTTTTGTGACGAATATCACATCTCTAAATTATGTTCCATACAATGAGTCCAGGTTTCTCTAAACTAAATTTTAAACACTTAAGAAACGGTTCTTACAATAGAGATTTTATCTTTGTAGCTTTTTTCTTCAATATTGACATTACAGCATTATTGAATTGAGTATTTTATTGGAGTAATTTGGACCACTTTTTGTTTTCTAGAGAATGTATTATTTCAATCATGCACTTTCCGTACATTATATACTTCATTTAGGTAACAATGTTAAGTCAAAATAATTTATGAAACACTTTTTCAAATAACGTTGCTTATATATATACTAGTTATCAAATAGCCTTGACTGACCCAACTTTTTAGATGAAATGAAATTGTTGAAATGTAACTATTGCAATCATTAGTTGGGATGATGAACCAATCAGTGTTGGGCCACCATTAAAAACCTGAAAGCACTGGACGACCGTTTTGTCCTAGTATGGCACTCTTCAGGAGTGCGCATCCACGACCCCATATGTAGGGCTCGCATTCAGGACCTTCGGTCTCGAGCGCGAACGCTTCTTATAAAACTTAACAATCTCCACAACCATGTACTGATAGTTATTGTGATTATTTTTAATCCGATCATACAATTGCACTACATGATTGTCATTTTTCTTTTCATATACCATCTGTTTATTTTTGAATCCTAACACAAATTCTTTTTCTTTAAAAAAAATTTTCAGTTCAGAAAAGAACGTAAAATACTTTGGCTTGAGTCAACCAATCAATCATTATTGTCATCGTAATCATTGTTCAATTCCTTGTGCCAGTAATTCACAACAGAACTTCAATGTTTCTTTATCCAAATAGTAATATAAATCATATCAATATTTCTTATTATCACAGTGTCGTGTTGTTATTCTTTACTACTCACCTCAGGTTTACTAATTTCAATCAAGTTTCGAATTGAAAAGAAATGCTTTTTACGTTTTTTTCTTCTGATTCAATTATTATCAGGTAGATGTACAGGTTGTTTTACTCCTTCCAATTTAATGTTCGTTTGCCTCTGAATATGATTATTCATGATTAATTTTAGTCATTCAATACACACAAATTTTTGAAATGTTGGTTGGAACAATTTGAAAATATAGGTTGTTTGTGTGTCGAGGGATATTTAGAGTGTTGGCTCAGTCATTAAATCATAGCTTCGAACTCTTCTCCTACTTCAGTTTTCCCAAGCGATTAGTACCGCTAGCTCTCACACTTAGAATGTGGCTGAAAGTGAAGTACATAAATCTGTTTCTAGTGAATTAGTTAATCATCCAAGACAGATTTCATAGACAATTTTATTTACAAAGATATGAAATCTGAAATATACGTCGTGTAATACCATGATATTCAATTTAGCTGTTTCATTTAAATAATTAACCTGAAGCAAAGCTATGTAAAGTTGGAATAAATGGAGTTTTGTATAGTTGCTGGAAATAAGTTAGTGTTTTTTCTCACAATTGATAATTATAAGTTGAGATAGGTTTCCATGTTTATAGAATGGATCCATTAGAATATAACAAATCGCTGACTCTGTGTTAGCACCTGAAATCGGTAATATTTACTGATCAAATGTGTTGTTCATTATGAAAGTTTGAAAACATTTTAATTTTTAAAAGAACTGCGTTTTACTTCTGATATCTCTGTACGTTTCTAATGGACTGGATAAAATATAACTTTCAAAATTAGTCAGTTAGTTCCATTGTGGATTATTATTTTTGTTAACTCATTTACCGGGTAAAGATTCGTGTATTTGACTTCGAGCTGCTCTCCAAATGTCAGAGTTGATGATACAAATTGATTGTTTATACCGAAGAAGTTGAAACGGAGTTCTGTATCTTCCATTTAGTGAACGAATGTTGAACAACTCAATTATCGACCTTTGGTCCATCGTGGATTGATGTCAATTAGAAAACTGTTTAAAAATCTGCAGCCAATGAAGATCTCTTTATAAAAATTTTAGTCAACAACTTTTCTACAGTGTATACATACACATTTGCAGATGGTACAGCGTTTTCTACTTTTCATTGCAAAATTATAACTCACATAATCAATAAATTGAAATGTGATTTAGTTATATACCGTTAGCATAGACTGATGAATGTGAATTAATTGCTATCATACTATCGCTAAAACTGAAATTTAGAGTTAAATCCTTCCTATACTACATCCTTATATACAGCCTTTCTTTTATATATTTCCACCACTAAATTAACTAATTCTATGAATCCGGTGTTCATCTTGTTGTGTTAACGAGGTATGACAACTTAGACCGATGCATAAATGTGCCTGGTCCTACGTTGTAGCTGACTGACTAAGAGTTAAATTTGATATAAAGTCGTTGATGCTTACTTTTGAAAAAATTTTCCAAACTAAATCAGTCCATGTGTTCAAAACTTTCTACTTCTAAATGATAGACAACTGATTTCCTAAACTTGTTATATATATATCAAATTCGTTTTGGCATAGTTGATCGTTTTTCCTTTTTTTTAATATACATTTGGCAGGTATCCAATTAATATTCCTACAAAAAAAAAGAAGTCAACCTACTCAGGAAATTTTTAGTCCATATCTTTTCTGCTTACTTTTAAACTTCTTCCATCTTTTAAAATTATCATCATTTTTGTTCAAAGGGTTGATCGAAGTCTGTTGAAATGATCAAAAAGGTATATACCTTGTATATACATTGAAATATAATTCTCTTTCAATTTGTTTATCATAATATTAACTAGATTCTGCAAACTTTTTTTTTCTAATCACTTGTTTTCATTTGTTTACTTCATTTTTAATTATATTTCTCTGCTTCATTTTTTTCCACTTATCATAAATATGAACAACGTATATCCATATATATGTAACCATGGTAACAAAGGGGAATACAACAATGTTTTATAATTTTCCTTTTATAAAAAAAGTCATTTATGCTTCTTTAATTTTCTTTTTTTAAAAAAAAAAAACTTGGCAAATATAAGTGTACAGTGTATATTTATTTTATTGCAATTAGTATATATACATATGGATTGTTTATATTTTCTAAGTGCATTTCTTATTTAATTATGGTTACATGGTGTTTTTTCTCTCGTTTCGTTCTTTTTTTTCTTTCCCAAAGAAAAAAAATAATGATCTAATTAATTTCAAGTGTCTTTTTTTTAATTACTAATTTGTGTGTAATTTTGTAAATAAAATTTTCTTTACTATTGTCTCTTTCTTTTTTTGTTGTTACTTGATTGTTTTCTCTTTCGTTATGTTTAGTTCGATCTATTTCTATATACTTATTTGTAAAATGAGTATATTCATTTGAACTTCTCTTTCATCACTCGATGTCCTCTCTGCCGATCCTTTGTATAATTGTTCAGTTTATATATATATATAACTCTTTTATTGATCGCGTCTTTTCAACTTTGTTGTAAATAGATAGTAAATATGTTACATGTCATCGCGTCTTTGGAAATTAAAAGGAAAAAAAATGTAAATAATCGGGATTCGTTGAAATGTTCTGTCAGTACTACACGTCAACTGTGTACTTGTATAATAATGAATAAATAACTCAAGTTGTTTTTTAAGTCAATCGTTCTGTTTTCACAATCTCATTTAGATTATAGTATGTAGTCAGAACATAGAACTTCGTACATGCGTACATCAGTTCGAGTTGCCATACCACATTAGCACAGATATGCAGTTGTCCATTCTAATCCCATAATGGTGAAAGTAGTAAGAGTATAAGCATCATATGGAAAATTAGGGTTTGAAGATCAATCAGTTGAGTGGAACTCATCACTATACGTCAACTTCATCGACTATGAGAAGGCGTTTTACAGCATGGACAGGAGAACATTATGGAAACTTCTTCGACACTATGGAGTTCCTGAAAAGATTGTCAGCATTATCCAAAACTCATACGATGGACTACAGTGCAAAGTGGTGCATGGAGGACAGCTGACAGATGCATTTCCAGTAAGGACCGGAGTCAGACAAGGCTGTCTACTCTCCCCATTCCTCTTCCTTCTAGTGATTGACTGGATTATAAAGAATTCGACATCTGATGAGAAGTACGGAATACAATGGACTTCTCAGAATCAATTAGATGATTTGGACTTCGCAGATGACCTAGCTCTCCTCTCTCATACACACGTTCAAATGCAGATGAAGACAGTAAATGTAGCAGCAGCCTCCGCATCGATATGCCTCCACATTCATGAAGGAAAAAGCAAGATTCTCAAATACAACACGGAGAACACCAACCCAATCACACTTGATGGCGAAACCCTGGAAGAGGTGGAAACATTCAAGTACCTGGGGAGCATCATTGATAAAGAAGGAGGATCGGATGCAGATGTAAAGGCGAGGATTGGCAAAGCAAGGGCTGCATTTCTACAATTGAAGAACATATGGAACTCAAAACAACTCTCAACCAATTTCAAGGTCAGAATCTTCAATACGAACGTCAAGATAGTCAGTCCTACTGTATGGAGCTGAAACGTGGAGAACTACTACGACCATCATCAGGAAGGTACAAGTATTTATAAACAATTGTTTACGCAAAATACTCAACATCCACTGGCCGGATACTATCAACAACAGCGTTTTATGAGAGAGGACAAACCAGCTGAAGAGGAAATTAGGAAAAGACGTTTGAAGTGGATCGGACATACATTAAGGAAATCACCAATGTGCATTACAAGGCGATCCCTAACTTGGAATGGTGAAGGGAAGCGGAGAAGAGGAAGGTCAAAGAACTCATTACGCCGGGAAATAGAAGCCGATATGAAAAGGCTGAATAGCAACTGGAAAGAAAGGCTCAGGACAGAGTTGGATGGAGAATGCTGTTGAGCGGCCTATGCTCCTCGACGAGGGGTAACAGGCGTAAGTAAGGGTTTGAAGGAGTATAATCCAGTGAAATAAATTTGAAAAGAGTAAGTTGGTTCTTTGTTCTGGATGTCCAAGTACCCTAGTTACTGTTATCGTTATCAAAATTATGCTTAACTACCTGTGTCAGATTGATTGTGTTGTTAATAATGTATGCTTTATGTTCTTTGAATAATTCTTGAGTTCGCAACTGCACTGTATGCAAATATCTTTTTTCTGCTTTACGGCTTCTAATTTTGATTAAAAAAGAAACCTGCGAGAAGTCTTTCACATATTTAACTAGTGTTTTTATTGGAACAAAAATACATATATTTCATTGTGTACATTAGAACATACAACTACTAGCCTGAAATAACTCATAGTAAATTGTCTTAGTGTTAAACGTTTTCATATGTCTAGCAGTGATATTTGTTTGACGAACCGTTCACACAGTTATTTTAATTTATTATAAATATTGTACAGTTTCAGTCTGCCTAACAAGTCAATGACGAGTATTGCTTCCTATGTACCAGAGTTGTATTCAGTTGAAAAATTTATTCTTGGGAACTTGTTTATTGTTTTGGAAGTTGCTCCTTCCCTTGTAATTCATGTTAATGTTTTTATATGCACTACTCTTTCAAAATTTTACAGTTATAATTTCAGTCTTGTTTATGTCCGAGATACTGTCTTAATGTTTGTGTGAGTGTTTTACAAAGAAAAAGACTGGTTAACATAAAAATGTCGACTTCATGAATGTTTCACTATTAGATGTTATATATACAGACTCCAGATTGTTCTCCTTGATGGATCTAAGATTTGTTTGCTAGACATTAATACCCTTGAGTATCCTCCTACTCGTTTTTATAGGTCAGTTGCGATATCTGATTTATTTAGAATCAAGTACATATTTACTCATGTTCATAGACAGTAATATAACATGATCATCTTTGCGAAAATAACGTGCTATATTGACTTTCAGCGTACTTATGACGAACATGATAAAATCCTTGTTAATTTAGATGTTGCGATGAATGTTCCGTGATATCCAACCACTTACGCCTGTCACCCCATCAAACTCTGTCCTAGACAATACTTTACAGTTGTCTCCAGTTGCTATTCACTCTTTTCGTGTCTACCTCCAATTCTCAACACCCTGTGTTATTTGGTCTTTCGCTTTTCTGTTTCCTTCAGCGTTCCATGTTAGCGCTTGACTCGTGATGCAGTCTGATGATTTCCTCAATCTATATCCTATCCACACTCAATGTCCCTTCCTAATTACTTCTTCAGATCCAAGCTCATCTATTCTCTCCCACAACAGACTGTTGTTGACAGTATCCATTCAACGGACATTCAGTACCTTGTGTATACAATTGTTCATAAATACTTGCAATATTTTGATGATGGTTGTGGTAGTTGTGCAAGATTCAACTGCATGCAGTAGAAGTGTCTTAAAATTTGTATTGAATATTCTGATTTCGATGATGGGTCGCAGAGTTGAATATGTTGTTCAGTTGTAGGAATGCTGTCTTTACTTTGCTTTACGTTTACATCTGAATGAGATCCTCCTTGTTCATCGATGATGCTGACCATGTTGTGTACGCGAACGTTTTCTATCTCTTCCAGAAATGGTCCATCGAATGTGTTTGGGTTGGTTGGTGTTTTCTGTGTTATATTTGTTGATGTTGGTATTTCCGTTGTGTATGTTGATGTCTACTGACGCAGAGACTTCTGCTACACTAGTTGTCTTGACCATTATTTTACATCTCTTCTAAATCCTCTGTAACGATTATTTATGTATGTGTCGCTTGAAATGTTTTATTATGTTGTATCTAGTCTTATGACTGAACCCTGTCGATTATTAAAATTGTTTAAATACAGTAAAAATAGTAACATAATTTTCTGTGAAAGCTCAAATGTTATTAGTAAGGTAAATTCTGGACCTTTCGAAAGTAATATTAGCCTATTTAATTAATACAGCATGACTGTTTAGTTGACATCTCAATATTTGAATTCCTTCTCCATACCAATGGCCATTATCTCTTCTGATTGCATCGTGTTTTACGTTCTTTATTGACTGACTCATCAGAGAAAATGCATGTCATGATTGGTTACTGTGTCTGTTTACAGTCGAATTATGATGTTTCAGCTTCACAGTATCCTGCCACTATCGATGAGGCTGGCTTTTTTTGTTGAGACATGATTTACTTGAGTGAGGGAGATTTATAACTACTCAGATTCTATGTTGAAGTGGTTTTGTGAAAACATACACAAATTGAGGTAATGGGCTGTATCTACTCACAAAGTTTAAGTAGTATGATAATGTCATAAAAATATTTATTTTAATCTGTATGTTTACAAGTCACTTCGTCATTTCAACATATCTTTTTGGATAGACTATCAAAAAGCAACGACCTATGAAACTCCGTTTGGCTAGAGTGATAATAGATAACATCTATAACTTCGAATTAAAGAGGTAATTTATTTAAATGGTCTGTGAACGCTTATTTACTGAATTTCGTTTTTTGTCACTTTAATTATACGCGTAAGTGGATACATAATTACAGATACTAAGTTTGTTTCAGATACTCCAAATTATATTTTTGAATTATATAGAAAGTTGAACATATAACAAGCATGTGAAACATTCAGTATCATTACTGACTAAACTGTCACTAATTCTAGGACAATGCGACACACTTGTATGCGAATAAATTGCGCAGAATTTCATTTGTCACTAGTACATATAAGTGCGCTAGTATAGTTTTTATAGCAGTTTAAGGAATTCCAGGTTCACCAAAATAAACTGGAGTTTCTGAACTCGGAGTTTCATGGGGTTCATTGAAATCTCAGAGTGGAAATGCATTTTAAATGATGGGATTCCATAAAACATTGACATGATTGCACAGTATTTCGTTCGCCGAAAAGCGAATATATAATAAAAGACTCAAAATGTCTTTGTTTGGAACCTACATAGATGAAACTTAGTTCTTAACAAAACTCCTTTTTGTTTTATGAAAAATCTTCCCTTACAGTTAGAATGATTTACTGAACTAAATATACCATAGAAATGATCCTTCCTTAAGCGTTAATTTCGTTTAAAGGAGTTAGATGAACACACACAACTCTCATATTCTAATTCATTACACCATAATGTTCAAGGACTGATAAACCTATGAGCTATTCTTAACTTTACTTGTTCTTATTCTAACATCTCGTAAATCATACTTTTAATTGTTGCATTAAAAATATCTATTTCACACCAATTGCTGACTAGAAATGTTTGGTGTTGTTTTGGATCAAGATATGGTACCTAATAATGTTCAGTATTTTGAGTAAATCCACCAGTATCAAGAGTTGTACATTACAAGAAACAATGTGTACTTGCTGTCTAAAACGGCCAACCCGATACTTAATTTTATTGGTATTTTTGACTCATGCTTCTATTCGTATCAGGATCTCTTATTATTACTTTTTCAATTTACACTCCTCTGGTTATCCTTTGGAAACTGAAAATACTGAAGAAACAGCAGAGGTTAAATATTTTGCAAATGAGCTGATGTACATTTGAAGCAACAAAGCCATAGATGCTATTATTGTTAGCGAATAGAATAAGGTAACTGCTAAATTATGTATAAATCAGAGTACGATTGAAAACTATGTAGGAAAACACAACTCCAGCATACTATAGGTGATGTCAAGTCATGATAAAAGCTATGGATCGGAGGAAATTTGCACAAATTGATTAATGGATCGGTAAATGTTTCCTCACTGCCTAACATTTCCGAGACAACTTTCCTGAAGTTGGCAACCAAAGTGAGCTGCAAACGTAAACAGTACTCAATTACTTACTTACTTACGCCTGTCACCCCTCGTCGAGGATCATAGGCCGCTCACCAGAATTCTCCATCCAACTCTGTCCTGAGCCTTCCTTTCTGCTTGTCGGCCTTAATGTTTTTCTTTACTTCCATCTTTGCTTCTGTATAGTCTGCTTGTGCTTTGACTTTCTCTGCTCGTGTTCGACTGTTGTTAATTGCCACTTTCTTGTTCTTCCTTTCTTGAACATTGTCAAGGGTTCCTATACAGATCCATTCCCTATGATGATGATTCTTAGGACCCAGAATCTCCTGACACATTGAAGTTAGTGCTTCTTTCATCCCTTCCCAGTTGTCCTCCATCGTACCTTCTGGTTCTTCCAGTAGATCCTGTAGAGCTTTGAACCTGTTGTTGAGAGTTATCTTGAGTTCTTCGAGTTTGTCAGTATCTCGAAGGAAAGTTGTATTGAACCTTTGTAGTGCTGTTTGTCTAGTTGTCCAGTCTTTCGTTAGCTTCAGTCTCATCTTGGCCACAACCAGCCAGTGGTGATCTGAAGCTATGTCAGCTTCTCTCCTTGTTCTCACATCTTCCATTGATCTTCTGAATTTTTGTTGATACAAATATGATCTATCTGATTCTCTATGGTGTGGTCCGGTGAGATCCATGTAGCTTTGTGTATGCGCTTGTGTGTGAATATTGTGCCGCCTATAACCAATTTGTTGAATGCGTATAGATTTGCAAATCTCTCTCCATTTTCATTTCTCCTTTCCAGTCCATGTCGTCCAATTTAATCTTCATATTCTGTGTTGTCCACTCCAACTTTAGCATTTAGAACTTCCATCAGGTCCTTTCGTGAGCACTTCTCTATAATTGATTGCAGCCTTTCATAGAACTGATCTTAATCATCGTCGTTGCTATCATTAGTGTGTGCATAACATTGGATAACATTCATTGCGATCCCTTACTTCTTTGTTCTGAATGATGCTTTGATTATCCTGGGTCTATGATATTCCCATCCTATAAGTGCATTCCGTCAATTTAGCGAGTTAGTTTTTCTACGGGATGGGGTCGCTAATCACATGCCCAACCCTCCTCCTTTACCCGGGCTTGGGACCGGCAGTAACTCTAGAAGAGCTACAGGCGGAGTTAATACTCAATTCTCAATTAGACGAAAATAAATCAAACGACATTATTGAAAACTGAATATACAATCAGGTTAGATTAATTAGTTGAATAGTAGTAAATCTTAAATCTAGATTATTTGGTGAATATGAAACTGTAAATGCAACTCGGAACTATGTTATACGATGTATGATGAAAGCCTAGTGTATAATTTATTGGTGGAGTTATATTGGTCGATAGACTGACATTTGTCCGGCTTGACCTGACAGGGAAAATTAGGATACAAGTACGAATACACTCAGTTTACATGCCTCAAATAGATGGAAGCGCAATATTTCACTGTCACTGTTGACCATCTAGAGAAACAATAACTGTTTTTTGTCAATACAGGAAACACTAAGATATTCATCCAACAGCCACCACGACACTGATCAGGGCCAAACAAGAAATGGAAAAAGGGATAATCACTCAGTTGTTGACTCATTCTTTCCATATTTTTCCATCAAATTATTTTAAAATCAAACTATCTGTTTCTGTGAACGCTCACTTATATCTCAAATGCGCATTCGTTAAACTTGATAATTATATTTATGTACGTCTAGGGACTAAATTTCAGATTATGTTATCGTTTTACTGAGCAAACTGGTCTGAGATTCTTAAGGAAATTAGCACAGTAAAATAATATGTCAATTTATCAGGCTAATTGTTGGAGTAATCTAAATTTTGTTTGCCCAAATTCTTTCAACTAAATTGTTTACGCATAGTTAGTCATTATTTTTGTTTATCAATTATTTTGTTTAAATTATTTTACTCATCTTTTGTTGTGATTATTACTTTGAGCCCTTTTAGTCAGCGTACAAATTCTTGGATTGAGCTGACATTTGCATATTTATCGTATATTCTGTAACAGAAATTATTCTCAACGGTAAAGACTTTCAAATGACTGTGTATATTTTTGTTTTACTACATTCGTTATTTACGATAATACATTTGAAAGTAATTGATAAACAAATCGATCAAAAGTTGGGGCGTTCCAGACATATATTTCATCTTAATTTTCGGCACAGTTCTTTTTGCTCGGCTAGGCTGACGAAGAAGCCATGAATTTCAAAAGAAATAATTTTTGGTGCTAGTTGCTAATGGGAACGTGGTTAATCTGAAATTGCATATTTTTATATAAGTTTTCATGTCTGCTAAAGAAGGTCTCGTGGGTGATAATTCATTTCTGCACAATGAAGAGAACATTATATTAAAATCCGATGTTTAGAAGGATTGGTAATAAATAGAATGAGGTGGAGTTTCCGGTACTCATTCTAGTTAGCGAGGTATAGTTAGCTAAATAACTAATGAGAATGACATTGTTCACGACTATTATGTATTTCGACTAGTCTTTTATTTAATTATGTAGAGGTCATATTTGCGACGCAATACTCTCAGTTGAGGTGCTGTCGAATATCAGGATGGACCGAAAAGTTATCTTTTCTCACAATGTGGCTTCTCAGGAGTGTCCATTCATAACCCCAACGGTGACTGCAACATTTTACTAGATAATGGTTTTCGTGCTCCAAACACCAATAGCTTGAGAAATGTTATTTTATGCAACTGATTTTCCCAAATTTTTGGATATCATTTCCTGACGTGAATAATTCACTGTCATTTAATTATCAACTAGTCTAGACTATGACCATTATAAGGCACGGTGATAGGCAAGCTGTAGGTATTCTTAATATTAAGAATTTACGAAATAATTTGCATAGTACATAGACAAACCTCTAATCATTATAAGTAAAGATGGATAGTGACTAGTAGTGGAATCCAGGATGCGCACTTCGTCCTATTTTTGATAACGCGATGGCGTTTGAAGTGAAAGGTACTGGGTTCGAGTCCTAGATTGAATTAAGGCTATATCGAGGCAATACGCACAGTATGCATATATGCCAATAAGAGACTGACCAGATGCAGCCCTAAGTATCAATGAGAAGGTCCAAACAAACAATACTAAACGGATTCAAATCCCCTAATTGTTCATTCGCATCTTCCGGTGTGTTCTGCAATCTGAACTGTCTCCTCGACCGACCTCCATGTGTTCTGCCAAAGCCGTACCTTCGAGGCCCTGAAACTCTTCACTTCGTCCAACAATTGTTCCAACTTTGACACCACGTTCCGCTACACACTACTTACAAATATCCTTGTAAGTAAGTTATCCATTTTCTCAAACTATAACAATCTAACACTGAATGTACCTGATAATCATACGGAATATACTTTAAATTAATGAACTGCCTTTTTATAAATAGTAATAATGAACAAGTATAGATTATCCTATAAGAATCAGTCTATTTATATCAACCCATTTTCTTCTCATATAAACTATTGAATAACTCAAAATTCGATTGATCATGTCTCTAACCAAGGGTAAACCAATTCTATTACATGGTTCATCAGTTTTCAATGTTACTTTACAACTCTTTCCTATTGAACAATCGTTTCAATGAAACTAATTGTCTTCATAAAGAATTAAGCTAAAATGCTTTTTTATTTAAATATTTAGTCATAGATTATTTTGTAGTTAATTTATTATTTTTTTAACTATTTCAATAGGGTTATCACATAATCTATTGACCTTAAAAAATTACCATAGTGATTGTCAATGTTTACCTTAATAATAAAAAGAAAAAAAATACAGCCTATTCAATATACACATTATTATGGCTACGAATATAGTTTGCACTTTATTATTTATATACTTCTTTTCTTTTAACAAATTGTTTTGTTTTTAAAATGACAAAAGGGGTTGATTGAACTGTTTAAATGATTAGTGGACAGTATTGTTTGTATACTATAATACTTTTCTTTTGTCTTTTGGATGATATTTTTTTTTAATTTATTTATTCTTCAGTTCTTTTGTAAATTGATATTTTAAATAATCTAAATAATCTGCCCTCAAAGGCCCTGGTACGGTCTAGAGTGTAGAGATTCCGCTCCCCCCCCCTTCTAAATGCTTTCATATGGCCACGCGTATATAGCATCTCCCAGGGAAGTCCTACTCACTGCTTTCTCGTGACGGGGGTGTTGTATCCGAAATCGAGAGGACGAAAAGCGAATATCCGGAGCTTTATTCGGGTTGGTTGACATGGAAAGTCCACCTAGGAGAGTTGGAAAACCCTGATTTCAAACCAATGGTGTACATGGGCTCCAGTATCCTGAGGGAACAAACGGCGTATGAACCAATCGTTGGTTACCGGCTACCATGGGACTGGATCTCCTTACGATGCTCCACTGCCTTATGGATCAGATCTTTCGGTCAAAGGCTCCGGATGTGACCCCCTAAGGAAACCACCTATTTCGATTTGGTCATCCGGGTAGTATCGCAGTCCTCACACAAATCTAATGAAATTTGTGTGGCGCATATGTATATGGTGCCTCTTCGTACCAATATTTATGTGTTCAAATAAATAAATAAACTGGAAATTGTGTCGTTTACTCGTTTAAATATAACTCGGTATTAAATTGTTTTAATATGTAAATACAGTTAAATAGTGACTATCAGTGGAAGTCGGGTAACGCTTTTCGTCCTATTTCAGAATAATCATCCTAATGGACTCACATCCCATTATTGACATTCTGTTGATGTTCATTTTGTTTCAAATAATCAATATAAATCCATTGAGATACTGAATCCAGATAACTTATCTAGAAGAGATTGATTTTATTTTCATGGAGTTTTGTTCTTTGAGCTGGATGGTTTGGTCGTGGAGCTTTCATCGTACTTCTGAACGACATCATCAGCACAAACTTCGGGTAGAAGTGAAGTGTTTGAGGACAGATATTGTTTTTAAAGACTGTTATTGATCAATTTCTTTTCTCATATATATTTTGTAAGACTGATTGATAACTAGAGAGATTTAAACCGTCGAAAATAAAAATACTTAAATCTCCGTTACAAAAAATCAAGCATTTAATTTTTTTTCTAGGTAATATGATGCCTAAAAAACGTACATTGATTTATGCATTCAAATATTTGTAACTTCGGAAAACTATGTTTTTTTTAGACTTCAAAGTAGTAACCTCAATGTAAAGTAAGCTTTGTAGTGGTGTGAGTCGTTGCTATCACACAGATATGTATGGCAAACAGTGATGTATACATATACATATGTAACCTGCATATTCCTCAGTCTCATCGAGACAAATTATTATCATATTAGTTGAGTTGTCAGATTTTGCGAAAACGATTAAGAAAACTATTTAATATGATACCTTTGTTTACCTATTGTGAATATTACTCATAACTAGTCTAGAAAATAAAACTTAACTTGTCACCGCCTAGTAACTAATTGAACGATTTATTTTTGGATTTATGCATCGATTCTGACCGATAAAAATGTGGGTTATAACTCATGAATTCAGTATTTGATTGCTAAGAGTTAAACTACAAAAGCATTTACAAATCTAGTTTTTTTTTCTTTTACCAGTAATATGGGTATTATAAAAAACCGCTGAGAAACTTGAAAATTTATTCATACTAAACATTTGAATTTTCTTTCAGTTGAGTATCATATTACACATTGACATGGTTCCAAATAACGCCAGTTTACAGTTGAATAAAATTATCTACAAAATTTGAATAATAGTTTACACCTTGTTTTACACTTCTATGTATAAGTCATGTAAGAGTACATAAAAACATCTATTTAGATTACAATAGTTTTAATGTGATATTCAATGTTTGTAGCTGAATAGCGAGTATTTGATAAGATTTTTCATAGTAATCATAAGTTGAAGTTTTATGAAGTGATAACACCTTCAAGCTATGTATTTATAAGAGAATGATTCGTACATTTTTGAAGAGAGAATAATCAGGATAACTCTGTGCTATTTGGTTATCACCGTTTGATAACAATGTGACACGTCATCAGTGAAAAGGAATGGATATTGATTTGAAGTGTCGTATTTTATTAGAGGGAGTTTGTGTTGTCGTATTGTTGAAGTTGAATATTTCAGTGTGTCAAACTCTTTCACCACATGTTCATCCTGAGCAGATTGTCTCGGTGGCGCCATGTATATTCATGTGTTTTACTAAAGCTGGATATTAGCCTTCAATTGTATCTAGGATGCACGTTCTGACCTATTCAGGATTCGTCAGCTGAATATATTGATATTTGAACCGGGACTCAGCCCTAGTGTCTTTCATCCCAGGAATTTGTTGCATAGTCAAGTGGATATCTGGACTCAATAGCCCAGTGAATAATGGATCTGGAGCGAAATGTTCTGTAATCGATACCCATTGTGAATTTCAGGAATAAGATGCAAGTGCATAGGGTAAAATTTACTCCTTGGATTCCACAGCTATCCAATATTCAACTTCACAAAAATATCGGATTTTATTTATTAATTAGGAATAGAAACAGTATTATAGGCATCGATCTTCTTTCTTTCATAGAATGTTACAGAATGGTTTCTTCTTTATTTTTGTATGAACTTCCATGCCTTTTCAATGATTTGTTTCTTGAAATTAGAATTACCCTTCAAATGTTCTCGCCATCTGATTGTTTTTAAAATGAATATATCTATTTATGTAACTGGATTTCCAACAGTATTTTAACAACTCGATTTTTAAGTTTATTTAGCACAGTTTAACAGTGTTTACCTTTATTCTAAGGATAACTAGGCAGTTGAATAAATAAAGTAACCAATACAGAAACATTTTTTGAAAGTCAACATAAAAACGCTCACTGGTAGTCTCATATTTCATGTATAAGTGTCATTTCAACAATGTTTGAGGTACGATTAGTTGTTTGTGTTCAACCGTGTAAGTATGTATGTGTGTGTGTAATTGTGTTACGAGTATATGCATGTGTGTGATTGTGTTAATGCGTGTGTTGTTTACTTGTTACAATTGAAGTGGATTTACGGGGAACTCAAGGAGACAAGTGTTTTTAATAGATTTCTCTACAGTATTTCGTACATTATTAAACCTATTTGTGATCGATATTTTTCTCCTCTCGAAAATCCATAGTATTCTTTTAATCAAATGAGTAAAAAATATGTTTCGTTTAATCATTCAGCTTTCAATCTGTGGGTTGTAGGGTATAATTCCTCTTCTTCTACATCGGATCGGATATCAAACATGAATCACAATCATTTCTACCTAAAATGGGTTTGGCATCAAACACATCAATTCGTATTGCACCAATGAACGATATCAGTACAGTGCTAATTACTTCTAATATGATCTTCCTATTCAATAACCGATCATATATAGTGGTTTTATTCACTGCAATTAATGCTTCATCAATGTATGGAGTGAAACTAAATTTCGATCCTCAGATTGGTGAAATCAATAAGCACCATGCATTTGATAAATATGTGAAAGTAGGCAAACAAATAGTTTCATAATAAACTGGATATCCGTTACTTTGATATGTGCACAAGACGTCGTAAAGCTTCACTAATAACAGAGGCAGATGTTTTAGTGTTACAAGCCACAGGAATAGAAATAAGCTGCCATATCTACGAAAGCATCACACTTCATTTGGCTAGTCAACTGAAAGTATGTTGGAATATGTCGACGCTTAAAAGTTTTCATTAGAATTCAATGGAATGCAGTGATCGAATCGATGTGTGTCAAGGTTCATTCTGGTGAAAGTGTTAAAGTTTTAGGAGTCTGAGAACATGAAGAGGGTTTGTTTACTCTCGATCAAGGAATCGGTAGGATAGTCAAGACAAACGACAGATTAGCAAACACGTCGTAGTTCAGTGGTAGTAACTCCTTAATTGTATTAGTGTCAAAAGAGGAACAAAATACATGAACGAGATGCTATGTGGTTAATGAATAAGCATTTACATAACAGATAAAGTGTTCAATTCAGAAATTCTAATAAGAATTATCTACATAACAAAATATAACTCAAATCTACAAATACTGAACTTTGCCAAATAAATACTATTCTGGTTTATGTGATAATTTTATGAACAATGGGTATTATTTATGCAAATTAGTGAATATGTTCCAACATTTTCTATGATGTACTATACGTTCCACTTATTCATATCTATTTAGGAGGTCAATTATTTTTACATTTCAATACACTAATTGTTCATTTACTTCTAAACACCACTAGTTTGTTAAACATTTAAAAGTTAAACTATTCTAATTTTACGGATGATTTATACAAGAGAACTTTAGAACATTGAACTCAATCTTTTATTTAGTTGATTCACTTGAATAAATTGAAGTACGTCAGTCAAGTAATGTTATCGAAATCGAATGATTTATTAAAATTGAAATCATGAGTCAATTGAAGCTAGACCACCATCGAAAACCTGGAAGCACTGGACGGCCGTTTAGTCCTATTATGGGACTCCTCAGCAGTACTCATCCACGATCCCGCACTTTGAAAAATACTGAAATCTCCACAAATCCCCTTCTGATTATAATCATATGCTCACTAGTGACTGACTTCAAGATACATGTCCTGGAGTTCTAGTGGGAAGCAGTGACCAGTGGAGTTCATCCACGTCTGTTGTGAGATAACAACTCAGTGAAGGCAATTGGTTGTAGTGCTGTTTGTCTAGTTGTCCAGTCTTTCGTTAGCTTCAGTCTCATCTTGGCCACAACCAAGTGGGGATGTGAAGCTATGTCAGCTTCTCTCCTTGTTCTCACATCTTCCATTGATCTTCTGAATTTTTGTTGATACAAATATGATCTATCTGATTCTCTGTGGTGTGGTATGGTGAGATTCATGTAGCTTTGTGTATGCGTTTGTGTGTGAATATTGTGCCGCCTATAACCAATTTGTTGAATGCGCATAGATTTGCAAATCTCTCTCCATTTTCATTTCTCCTTTCCAGTCCATGTCGTCCAATTTAATCTTCATATTCTGTGCCGGCCGGCTCAGTGGTCTGTCGGTTAAGGACTCTGGCTCGAGACCGGTAGGTCCTGGGTTCGAATCTCGCGAGTGCTAGATCGTGGATGCGCACTGCTGAGGAGTCCCATAATAGGACTAAACGGCCATCCAGTGCTTCCAGGTTTTCGATGGTGGTCTAGCTTCAATTGACTCATAATTTCAACTTTGAAAAATACTGAAATCTCCACAAATCCCCTTCTGATTTATTAAAACCTTTTTTCTGTTTTAAGACAAATATACTCAAACTGAAGTTGAACAACAATATAATTGTTGCATAGATTTTGAGTTCAACTCTCTGTTTACTTTAAATGAATTACGAATATGTTCAGTTTGTCATTACTCTCACAATGACCATCAAGTACTCTTAAATGTTTAAGTGAATGGACCACTTGACTACATTTGAACTTGAATTATTCTGCTACGATTATAAATGTCATTAAGAAACGCAAATCATATCGTGGTCATCTTTTGATTAGTTCAAGTCATATGATTTGTTTCCACTTAAGTTTCTTACTATACAAAGAATACAGAATTCTTTTTTGAATAACATCATGGTATGTAATTTGAATAAGCTTCCATCATTAATGTATGATGACGAAATCTTTTGCTGGTCGATATCTGACACCAATTGGATCGAATGAATGTTTGTTATTGAAATATACATACCACCAATCCTCCTATATTATTATCGACTCAACTCATGTTACTCAATAAGTCAAACACGAGAATGTATTTTGAGTACATATATATTTCATGCAATCGTTGAATTGAACTGACAATCAGGAAAACAAAGTGAAGAGGAGACAGAGAAGCAAAATGAATGAGAGATGGCATATGAACCAACTAGATTTAACCAAGCGTGAATCGATATTTATAAGCAAACAAATATAAACCATAGACATGTGATGTGTATGATAAACAATGTGCACACATGCACTCATATTAAAACAATCAAAATTGGTAAACGTTTCATTAACAAAGTCAAAATGTGAATTGAGGAGAATCAATAAACTGGTCTGTCCAGAAAATAGAATAACCCATGTGAACTTGACATAAGATTAGACATTACAAATTCTATTCAAATCACTGACATCTGAAAACATTGCAAATTAAACATTTGTTTAAAAATTGATCAGAATCATTTCCGGAATAATTTTGTTTACTTTTTAAATAAGTTGAATAATGCCCAATGTTTTTCGCTTGATTTCCTGTTTGAAATAGATAGTTTGATAGTGAGTTGATGCCGTTTGAACATGAATTTAACCGTCAAATAACGTCAGCTAAAGGCTACAGAAAAGTGATCTTAGTTGAACAGTTGTATTTTTATTTTACGAGTCTTCAGAATTACTCTTCAACAGTGAACACTATACCGTAGGGTTCTAGTATAGCAGCTCACATACAATTGAGTTTGTTTACACCTAATTTGGCTAAGCCCTTTTGTTAACTTATTTAACGGACAATCATTCGTACAACAACTACCTATCTATACTATTGTACCTTTATTATGTATGCTTCAGCATTGCATACTGCCTACGCATGTATTCATTCTGCTAGCCTTACTATTAATCACTTAATTGATTCGATGATATATATATTTCTATTTGTACATATATGTACATCTTAATCCTGTTCACTGCACTGTACTATACTCGCATGCCTTGATCGATTGATCTCTTGCTCATTCGACTCTCACGCTCACTCGCCTGCTTTACGGCACTACTCTTTCATGCTTGCTTAACGTACCTGTAATTTGGGATATCTGTGTGTGATCCATTAATAACCGCAATCAACCCATCATATTCGCCTTCTGATTTATACACCGTAGGGGAGTTATCGAGTAACGGTTAATAGGACGAACAATATACGAAGTTTAAGGATAATATCGACCACCATACTAGAATCAATGAACAATATCCTCTCGTCTTTAATGAGACGAAAACTCATATTGTTGCTTTCATTAAACTATTCTGAACCATATCTTTGTTGCAATTACATGATCTTTGTGAAGTGAATCAACTCTCCATCAATAATGTTGCAGATTTCATAATGTAAAATAAGCATATTTATCATTCGTTGATCTGTAGGCAAGTTAATTGTGGACTATGTGTGGTTCAAAATTTCTTCTGTATCAAATTAATACTATAGATGCACTGACTTTTTCATCATTTCAAATATCACCTCACAGATTGATGAAGAAGCATTACACAAAATGCATCTTCGTGTAGGTTCAGAATAAAATGTAACTAAAAAAATGACTTTCTCGTTAAACAATTGCTGACTGTTCATATACATTTAGATAATTGAAAAATTTCTTCTTTTTTTTAAAATATTTGAATGAAAGAAACTGGATACATATTTCTAATCGTTTCATACTAGCGATTGTTTTTTTTTATATAAGTAAATGACTTAGTGATTGATGCATTATTGATCAGTTGGTTCTTCCAGTGATATTTAATTTTGCTCACATAAACCTTTATAGTACAAATGGATACCTAGCAACAAAGTAACATAGACTTTTTCAACTATTGATTTATTTAATACATGTGTGAATATATAATAGAATATTGTGCTAATTCAATGAGATGAATTACATACGTACATGTATTTCAAAGTTGTGTGGAAAAATGGAGTCTTTGTAATTGCCAGTTGAACAAAACTAGAAATAATTAAGAGAATTGAATTATGAAACTCAATAATTTCTGTTTAGTGCATTTGACTGTACCGTACTCTTTACGAACGGATTGTATTTGGAACTCAAAATTAGGTGCACAAAAAGTACAAATGAATCATTAGTTCATACAAACATCATTACCTGTGCTTCGATTCACCTCAACACAAAACGATTTCTCCATCATATTTGATAAGATTAAATTGGGATTGTGAACATGTTTCTAGTTCTGGTAAATACTCAACTACTATGTTAATGTAAGGCTGAAACATTCACATCTCTTTCAGTCATTGACACATTTTACTAATTAGTCTTGATGTATAAGACGACCGAAACCAGTGATTGGATGAAAGAGACATAATTTGTTATTAATATAAGTTTTCAGAAATACCTCCTTTATGAGTCATCATACGAAACTTGTAGACTAAATTAATTTTGAAATATATTTTGACGAATGTGATGTTTCATCTCTGTTTCTCTTACATCATTTAGATTATAAGCATCAAATGTTTAGAATACGAGTGTAAGACGAGCTTCGATTCCTTAAAAATCAAAGTAGTTCACATATACTTTCTTATCTGTATCATTTAACATGTTTTGAAGCGAACATTTGTTAGTATTTTGCTTTGCAAGTATGATGGGTACAGTCGATTTGCGAAATGGGAATGTGCAGCCGAACTGACTGAGTTAACAAGGGAAGTATGCATATGTAGGCATCTCAGTCATCTAGAGGAGGGATTCGAGATGCCTCGTTGCCTGATGGTATGTTTGCTAACAATTGATTTTATGATGCACATTTTAATGGAGCGTACATTTTGAATGTGATCTATTCACGTAATCAAGAAACTATACAAACTTAATCTATTTTCAGTAGTTAAACAAACATACTACTGTTTATAAACAGAAAGTTGCTGTGAGAGATATATATGAATATACTTCAATCATTCAGTGAAATGATCAGTGAATCAATAACTATGTTATTACTAGATTATAGTATAGATGTTCCAGAGTCACAGAATATGGGCATTGTATACATCGAATGTGGAGGTGCGTCAATAAAGAACGATCCTATCAGTTTATAATTATCACTGAAATATTCTCCATGTTATAATTTAACGACTGACTTTCATGATCCACTGTTACAGTAACCGTGCACTAAATACGATTCGAAAATTACCTCACATTAAGCATCAACTGTGTTCTACTACATATCTTCTCTAGCAACTAGAAATGAAAATGAAATTACCCATCCTGAAACGAACCTATGTAACGAGATATAAAAAAAACTCTTGGTCATCTGTACGAATAATAGTTTATTTGAATTGTTTATTAATAATGAAGAAGCTTCATTTTCGATTATATAAAATTACCACAGACAAAAGCACACACTGACGACCAGTACAAAAAACAATCTGGATACAAAATCTGTCATACTAATATTTATTCTGTTCTGTGATCTTCATTCAACCTGTATAAGTTTCTATGTTTGTTGATAGAAAGATGAAGTCGGTAAATAATGAGAACTACAGAAAATCGTGTTAATTGGGTTACGCTGCGTGTAGAAAAATCAGATATGTATTACAATGTTTGTTTTGGTGGCATTTCTCTTGCATTTTTGGTTTTCTCCGAATTAACCAGACTTGAAGAGAAGAATTGCTTGTTGTCCCAAGTAAAAATAGATGAAATGTTTTGTTTCATGCGTTACATAACTGTAATAAAAAGAGAGAAATGACAAACCAGTTAGCTGGATAATCTTACGAACTTCATTTGAATTCACTAATACAAAACAGGAAATTCCACAGGGTGCATAGAATGACAAAATATGAAAAACATTCAATCGAAATCAACTAAGTTTAGTTTGTAATTGTTACTCTAGGGACTGATGCTTAATTCACGAACGAATTACTAAATACACCACTGATGTTGCTTGTCATTCCTACATCCAGTCAAACTGACATTTGTGTGTTTTATCGACCGTTTTGCAACGTGAACTAAACATTCTATTTATAAACAGAGTGAATGACTGAAGTAACGCAGATATAAGAGGCATTACCATTAAACATCCAAATATCGTCTGATTGATCAGACAGACATCGTCTTCTTTGAAAATCAAACTGTTCCTTTATAGAGAAAACTTAAATGTTATATCAAGTTTCATGTCATTGCAAGGGATCTCTTCTGAGGTGTAGTTTAAATTCTCCTCTACCATCTACACTTTGATATTGTTTTTATTTCTCAGTGATTTTGATGAGTCGTTTGATGAATGGAATCCAACTAACATAATCCTGTTAAAAGCGCATAGTTTATTATCCTTTCTCTTCCTAGAATGTATACGACAAAACTGAAAACTGTTTATTTTGGTGACTTGAGTATGTACACGTTTATATGAACGATAATCGCATAACATAAATATGGTTGAAAAAAATAGATGAATATAGTCAAAATACATGTATACTATTGAATTCCAACTGCGCCTGTAGCATTTATTGAGTTACTGCCGGTTCCTATCCCGGATAACGGAGGTGGTTTGGTCATAGGGTTAGCGACCCCATCCATTAGAAAAATTAACTCTCTTGAGGAATGCTAACCAGTATTGAATTCTAATAAAGTTACATAATTCCTTATGCATTGTTACAATTTCGAAATTGTAACTTCAAATGATTTCTGTCTTTGTATAGACGGTGAGTAAATTAGATCAATTACATATTAAACAATAAATATGTATATCAAGTCACAAAATATTACTAACCTTCCGAAATTTCGTCCAACAATACAATGCCATGTAGGATTATATTTCTTATCAAATTCTTTCTTTATAAATGCTGCTATATCTTTTTCTATATTATATTTTTCTAAGGCTTGTGTTGCACAATCCACAGCATCTTGTTGCATATCTTCTGACATATCGGCATTTTTGATAACTGCTTTTTGTTCAGACATTATTTTAAAAAAAATTTAATTTGTACGCGGATAAATTGAGTAGCCGTTCACTAATTGCCTTCACAATGCTACTTTATAGTGAATTTTTTTTCATATCAGACATTATTTATATCATCAGGCGTGTCATACTTTTGACCTTATTATAAATGCAATAAAGTGAGAAAATAAAAATCTTAGTAGCATGGCTTCAAATAGTCTATATATCTATATATATGTATATGTATATATACATATTGAATATTTGATTTTCTACACCTATAATCAGATGACAGGTACAACAAAGCGTGTGTTGTGCGTAAAAATTTGCACTTGGATAATTAATTTGGTGCATAAAATTAAACTATAAAAAAAAAATGATTGCATAATAAAGTGTTACATAGGTTATAGAGATGTACAAACACTTTAATAGCTTGGCTTCATAGACAATATCTATATCTATATATATGTTTGTATGTATATATATGGATACATAAACATTTACCACTTATTTCAATTGGTTCATACCATAATCTTCACGTATATGTCTTATCTGTGTGTTTTAAATCGCTTTTAATCGTTTTAAATCAATCATAGGCGTAATTATAATGAATGAAATGTACAATTCTATAAATTTTCCACATTAAAACAGTAAGGTATACTTAAATTCACTTAGTATTGTTTGTTTGAATCTTCCCATCGATGTGTTAGGACTGCAACTGGACAGTCTCTAATTGGCATATGTTGCATATATATCGATGGGAAGATTCAAACAAACAATACTAAGTTGAATTTAAACTTCACCCCATTGCACAAGCAAGTGGCTATCAGGACTCAGTGGACGAGTGGATAACGAAAGCGAAAGGGACTATGTTCGAGTCCCAGAGTGAACATCAACTCTGAGATGCAGGTACATCCAGCTGACGAGTCCCAAATAGGACGAAACGCGCGTCCTGGATTCCACTACTAGCCACTATCCATCTTTGCTTAGTAAGGTATACTTTCCTAACTACTTTAACAATGGTGTTTAAAGTTACCCAAATTAACATTAAGCGATTGTTAACGCTTAATGGTAAATTTTGTTCAAACTATGTAGATCTAGACTAACTAACTTAATAAATAGTGATTATAACTAACTGAGAGATGTTCTCGTGAGAGACTATAACTGATTTAGATTAATCACAGAGGGAGTATTGTAATCATCATTAGTGGACATCAATATTCAATGTAATCATTCTTTGGTATGGTTTTCTATTTCTACCAGCACTTTCACATTCTCATCAGTTATTCAACTGCTGTTTAATTTGAGGCCATAATCGTCTTTCTTATTCCTTCAATAATCGTCAACTCTATTTATTTGAAACAACCATGTATATCAATCACTGGTTTAGAGATCTAAACAGAGTATCCCAGATCAAGGAATATTTGAGTGCTACTTGTTTTCGTTAATTTCATTACTAGATACTACAGTGGTGAATTTATAAGCATGGTTTTATAGTGGAGAAAGTTACAATCAGTAATTGAATTAGTTGAATACAATGCATCGTATAAGAAATAAGGAGATTGTGAAAATATTAATGATAATGATAGTATTAACAGCAATGGTATGTCATAAGAATGACAATATCAGGATAATTATAGGAAGAAACTTATGTGAACTGAGAAAGAATGGTACAGGGCGGAGTCCCATCAAAATGTTTATTCAATGCCGAAACCTAATTTATTATATGGAGATTAAAGTAACATACAATGCAACAGTGCGCCTCAACATGCACAACGGAAATACCAATATCCTCAAATACAACACAGAAAACACCAACCAACCCAATCACACTCGATTGACAATTTTAGAAAGAGATGGAAACGGTCACGTACATAATATGGTCAGCATCATCGATCAACAACAACGATCTGATTCAGACATGAAGGTGAGGATTGGCGAAGTAAGAACAGAATTCCTACAACTGAACAACATATCGAACTCAAAACAACTATATGCGATCCATCATCAAAATCAGAATCTTCAATACAGATATCAAGACACTTCCACTGTATACAGCTGAAACTTGCACAACTACCACAACCAGCATCAAAATATTACAAGTATTTATGAACAATTGTGTACACAAAATACTCTATGTCCGTTCACTGGATATCATCAACAACAGTCTATTGTGGGAGAGGACGAACCAACTTCTATCTGAAGAGAGAATTAGGAAGGGACGTTGGATGTGGATAGGAAATACATTGTGGAAATCATCAAACTGCAATACGAGGCAAGAGCTAGCATGGAACGCTGAAGGGAAATGGAAAATGGGAAGACCAAATAACACAGTACAAACTGGTCATAGTGCCAGTATAAACCAATCCTTTTCAATTATGTATATCGCTGAAAAATTCCCATCATATTAAAACATTATTATATGAACGAAGAATATTCTTTTCAATAATTTCTCTTCAGGGTCTACAATTATCACATCCAAATGAATAATCCACAAAAGAAAACTGACCAAGTTTAAAACAGAGTACATCATTCAACAAAACTGTAACATGTGAATCAAGGATTGGTTGTCATATAAAATAAAATCGAATCGTTAATGTTGGAGCTGACTAATATGAAGTGTTAACTTGAATCAGTTTATAAGTGAAATGAAATTTTCAGATAAATGGTCAGAATAAATATAGTTGACAAGGGGGTGAGATGGAACAATGGGATTACAAATCAGCTCAGAGAACAAACCAACATCAAAATAAGTCTTACGGAATTAGATAGACTGCTGTTAACACGATATATTATTGTGACTAATGTTTTCCATACGTCCAATGATCATGCCGATGTTGAAAGATAAATTGCCTAGACTAGCCACTTCTTTTTGTATCTATTAATTGAACTGCTCCTGTGGGGCAAGTTATTCAGGCGGATGTTCTAGGAATTTGTATATTCGGGCTCGTGAGCACCTCCCAGTGTGGTTAAGCAAAGGTGTAGTGAAAACAGTTAATAGCTCCATTTTAGCCCATTTAGTTCAGCCAACATCGATCAATCTTTCACAATAATATATCGTGTTAACAGCCGTCTGTCTAATTCTGTCCGACTGAGAATCCTGCAGACGGCTGAGACAATTGCTATCCGGATCAAAAAGCCAGAGCTCTGCATCCAAAAGAAATATGTCCAGCCGCTCCTTCTACCCTGGCCAACTTCAGGGTCAACTTGTTAATAATCAATTTTATAATATGGTGACATTAATTTGATTAATGTCCATTTTTATATCCTAAACTTATTTTATCCTCACATCTTACCAGTCATTATTATTATTATCACACTTGCTAACCTTTTAGAGAAATTTATTCTGCATCCACCCCTATTTACTATATCTGACCTATTTCATATTATTCTACATATTACGTAATTTCTGATTTGTAATCCCATTATTCTCTCTCATACTCCATGCCAATTATATTTATTTTGATCATTTATCTTACGATTTCATTTCACTTATAAACTGATTCAAGTTAACACTTCATATTAGTCAGCTCCAACATTAACGATTCGATTTTATTTTATATGACAACCAATCCTTGATTCACATGTTACAGTTTTGTTGAATGATGTACTCTGTTTTAAACTTGGTCAGTTTTCTTTTGTGGATTATTCATTTGGATGTGATAATTGTAGACCCTGAAGAGAAATTATTGAAAAGAATATCCTTCGTTCATATAATTGTGTTTTAATTATTTATATGGTCAGTAAGTTTTACCAAAGCCTGTCAGGCTTAAAGTCCTTCAAACGGCTGAGGCAATAGCCATCCGGATGATGAAACCGGAGCTATGAGTACAGAAGAAATATCTCCAACCCTTGCTCTTCCCTTGGCCAACCACAAGGCCAATTAATCAATAGTAATCTTAGCTATTGGATGACCTAATTTGACTACGTATTTACGACCTTTCGTAGTCAAATGTAATTGTCTCTCTTATCTTTATTCACAAATCTTTGTATTATTATTATTATTATTATTATTATTATTATTATTATTATTATTATTATTATTATTGGTTAGACACCATTATTAGTCTTCCCTATACATAATTCATTCACTTCGCATTGATCCCTCCTTATTACGTCTTACTAATTTTTCACACAATTTAGTCTTCCGCTTGATCGAATTGTAATTGCACTATTATATCTCTCTCACCTTATCAACATTAACAATTGTATTCTATTTGGTTTGACAATCCTAAATTTACATTCATTAAACGATGTACTTTGCCCTTAACCTGGCCATTTTTTCGGATTATTAATTTGGATATATAATTGTAGAACTTGAAGAGAATTTATCGAAAAGAATATTCTTCGTTCAAATATTAGTCTTTTAATATGATGGGGATCTTTGAACAATAACACAGTGTGTTGAGAATTGGAAGGAGACATGGAAAGGATGAATAGCAACTGGAGACAGTGGTAAAGTATTGTTCAGGACAGAGTTTGACGAGGAGTGGTGGTGTGTGGCTTATATTCCTCCACGAGAGATAGCAGGCGTATGTCAGTAAGTTTCTAGAAGGTCTAAAAGGTCTAAAAGGTCTACTAAAAGGTCTACTGTGATACAAAATAATTTGACACTAACATGAATTGATTTTGAAAAATAATGACCAATTTTTTGTCTACGGTTGTTAGTATTTATCTATCCATTCATTGTATATGATAATAAGTTGAAGAATTTTCGATAATGAAATGAGAAGAAGAAGGTTACCATAATTATATGATATATTTGCTCAAAACATTTCGAACACTGTGATCACACATATACTTGTTAAGACATTTTTATATGAAAACTAAAAGGTAAACTAAACAAATTTAAGGTAAGCCCTAACAAAAAACTATTTGGTAACCACTCTGCATAATAAGTCAATATTACCAGGGCAGGTTAAGGATAAGAACAAATTGTTTTTGAATACATAAAGGGAGTGTCATTTTCCATATAGCCAAGGCCTTAATAATCCTTAGCATACACCCTTAAAGGCTTTTGTAGAACACTACAAATGCTGACATGATATCAACCGTATGACAAGTCTCAACCAAATGTTTCGCAATGGGTAAAGATATCTGTCTATCGTGTGATCTTATTTGACCATTGGAATTCATTTGTTTCTTTAGTCATTTAGGTATGCGTTCCGCCACCCTCACTTGCAAATCACGATTGCTCCTCCCTTTTTAAGTGTTTCCGCAAATACACGTAATTTGATAGACACAATATGATGTGACACAATCTCTCACGTGCTGTTTAGGTTTGGGGTGAAACATTGACCTTGTCTTTTCAGCAATGACAATTCGGGCTGCATAAAATTTCCTGTTGATAGCTAATTTAAATCTCGGTTTCAACATGAAACTATTTGAGTCGACCCTAAATGGTAACATGACGTAAACTCGCGTTTCGGGTGCCAGAAGCGTCATAGGTCTAATCGTACTGCAACCCTTCCAGAGGTTTATAAAGTTCAATGAATAACCATTGTTCATTAATGTTTCAGTCATGAGCTTCGTTTCTACTTCAATAGTATCGGTAGTACATATATGATTGATTCTATTGAGTAAGCCCTTTAACTAATCCACGTTTGTAATGAAATGGGGCAGTGACTATGGAAATTAAGATATTAGCCTGTCCATACCGGCTTTCTATATACAGAACGTTTGATGGAACCACCGTTTCTCTTACTAGTCAGTATGTCTGGAAAAGGAAGTTGGTTATTCTTCTCTTCTTTTCATGTAAGAGAAATATGCTTTTGACTTGTATCGAGTTCTTGTAATACGCGATTCACATCTGCTCGTTTATCCCCTATGATTATGATGTCATCAATGTACCGTTTATGCAGACACGCCTTTTGAATTGAATCTTCAGCAAGATTTTCAACATATCCCATAAACACATCAGCCAGCAATGGTCCTAAACGGCTATCTGTAGATATGCGGTCGGTTCGTCGAATGTGCTCACCTTCAAAAGTGAATTTTACATTGTCAGTACACAATAATAAAAACATTTAAGAGTTTTAACAAGATATTGCAATCAGAGGTTATTCAATGAGATGTAGTCACATAGAATATCAATAGAATTCCTAAGAGGTACATTTGTAAATAAAGTGTTCACATCAAAGGATCACATTGTCTTAGTTTTTATATTCATATCCATTAGGTACTTAATCCAAATGAACCAATCATGGGATAGGTACAAAATTGATTCCGAGTAAAGTTTAATACTTTTGTCAGCCATTTCGCATAGTTGTGTGTACGTGACCGACAAATTAATGGAATTGGACGTAAGAGGGTAATAGGTTTATGATTTTTTGGTAATCCAAAATGAATACTTTTGTCTGTAAGTAGAATCAAACTACTTGATTTATTATTCAGTAGGTGATTTTACAAGGATGATTTAACAACTTCACAAAACACCCTTTTCTCAGTGAAATCAGTTGTTCTGAACTATCATTTGCATAAACATTAAATTAGATATAATATTTTTTTATAAACATAAAGTGAGCAAAGATAATAGTGTGAATCAATTCATGATAGAAGTTGTATATAACTTATTTTGACATAATGATTTTGTGTGTAAATCGTGATATTTTGTTTATGTTGGTACGTATCACTTCGTTGAATAAATCTAAAATATATGCATCGTTATGACACCAAAATGTTCACTTGTTACACTGCACATTCCTTCCATACAGAGTCTCCTGATGTGGAAGATGTCTACGCCACCCAGTTGGATAGTGTGTTACCTGTCACCCGATAAATTGTAATACTCAGAAGGGGATTTGTGGAGATTTCAGTATATTTCAAAGTTGAAATCATGAGTCGATTGAGGCTAGACCACCATTGAAATCCTGGAAGCACTGGATGGCCGTTTCGTCCTATTATGGGACTCCTCAGCAGTGCGCATCCACGAACCCGCTCTCGCGAGCGAGATTCGAACCCAGGAACTACCAGTTACGAGCCAGAGCCCTTAATTGATAGACCACTGAGCCGGCATCCAACAGTGTTAATGTCTAACTTCAACCTATCCACGAATTATGAGCGACCATTCACCAATTGCCTTCACTGAGTTGTTATCTCACAACAGACGTGGTTGAACTCCACTGGTCACTGCTTCCCACTAGAACTCCAGGACATGTGTCTTGAAGTCAGTCACTAGTGAGCATATAATTATAATCAGAAGGGGATTTGTGGAGATTTCAGTTTCCGCAGTGAAACAAATGATGAATTCAATTTTCTACTGTATAAATGTTACTTCACTGAAGTATTTGGAAAATGTTGATATAATGTGTTTGCGTACAATAATTAGGAAAATCCCCTAATAGATTTTCGTGAAGTTAATACATAAAACTATGATGTACTTGAAATCAAAAAGTTATGTTTCAAAGACTCACAATGATCTATTCTGCAAAACAGGATTATTGATGTGTAAGTTACTATGAATTGATGGTGTAATAATTCAAATTATTCTGGTAGCTCATCTAAAGATACACTCAGTCATAAGTCCACACAAATGAGGAGGGATGAGATTGAGGTCAGCAACCTCATCCTACAGAAAACAACATTCCCACAACAATGCAAATCACATTGAATGAATTAAATCAATCAAACTCTGTACACCGAGTTCAAGAATCTTCACTAACAAAAATTAGGACGCTTCATGGTGAAAGACGAGATTTTTCAGAAGTCATGAGGCTGATGCCACAAACAACAATTAATATAGGTACATGGAATGTTCGAACAATGTGAGAGACCGGGAGGATTAACCAAATAACTATGGAAATGAAGAGATGCAATTTGACGATTCTCGGAATCACTGAAACCCATTGGACCAAAGTTGGACAGTAAAAGTTAGATACGCGAGAGATGTTGTACTCCGGTCACTAACAAGAAGATGCTCCATACACTCAGGTAGTTGCGCTGACGCTGTCAAAATAAGCACATAATGCTCATATTGGGTGTGAATCTCATGGATCCAGAATCATCAAAGCATCATTCAAAACAAAGAAGGAGGCAATCACGATGTACATTCCACAACATTATGCACACACCAATGATAGCAATGTCGACGACAACGATAAAGATCAGTTCTACTCGAGGCTGCAATCGATCATAGTGAAGTGCTCAGGAAAAGACCTGATCATCCTGATGAAAAACGTAAATGCCAAAGTCGGAATGGACAACACCGGGTATGAATATATCATGGGACGACATGAACTGGGGACTGGGTGAAACGGACGAAGACGGTGACTGATTTGCAAATTTGTGTGCATTCAACAAAGTGGTACAATATTTCCACGCGAACACATACACAAATCTACATGAGACTCACCTGATCACATTACAGACAATTGCGTCACTTGAAAATTCACAAGTTCAATGAAGGATGTGAGAAGCAGGAGAGGAGTTGATATGGCTTCAGATCACCATCTACCTGGTGGTTGCCAAAATGAAACTGAAGCGAAAGAAGAAATGAACAACTGGAGAAACAGCATTACGTAACTTCTATACAGCTTTCCTTCGACATACTGATAAAAACTCAAACAATTCATGATAGTTCTCCAAAACACGCGCCAAGCCTAACAACAACTACTCAAGTAAGAAGAAATAATTATGGTGGACAATTGGAAGGGGACCAAAGAAGTACTAAATTCAACGAGTAAGTGAGTGCCATAAGGTCGTTACAAGCATCATAAGGAATCGATCACTATCGAAACACTGCACACGATTCAAGAAGTGAAGAATATTAAGACAGCAATCAACAACAGCCAAACAAGAACAGAGAAGGTCAAGCCAAAAGCCGAATAGGCAGAAGCAAACAAGCAAATGAAGATGAGCATTGGAGCTAACAAGCAGAAATACGTGGGAAACATTGCAATGACAGAGGAAAAACTGCAACAAATGGAAATATCGGTCAACTATATGATATAACAAAGAAACTGGAAGAGAAATATAATAAACCAGAGAGACTAGTAAAGGACAAAGAACGCAAACGAATCAATGACATTCTAAAGCAGAGAAACAAACCTTCATATAGATGTCACTCCACCAACGATCGAATAAATCAGTTGTGACCATCAGATAAATCAAGAGTGGGAATGTAGTAGGTCCTCACAATATACCAGCTGAAGCACTGAAGTCACACATACAAGTAACTGCAAACATGCTTCACCTTCTATTCAAGAAAATTTGTGAGTAGGAACAAGTGCATACACAGTGTACAGAATGACACCTCATCAAGGTATCTAAGGAAGAAGATCTGAGCAAGTGTGCATGGTACAGAGGCATCATACTACTATCGGTACCAAGATAAGTTGTCAATGGAGTGCTGCTGAACCGGATGAAATATTCAGTAGACTCCCAACGTCGAGATAAATAATGAAGTATGTATGTAAGTATGTAAGTAAGTAAGTAAGTAAGGGTGAAAAATATTGACATCTGAAAAGTAGTAGACATTGGATAATAAATTATCACATTTTCCATAATTATGCTAAAACTATATATCAATAAGTTATTCGTTTTTTGGTTTAAGACATCATGGTAGTGTCCATTGCCTATTCTTCTGATTAGTCCTCGGATGATTCATTGTTATATCCAGTAAACTACACCTTTTAATTGTTAACAAAAGCAGACAGAACTGCACCCATATAGGTGAACAATCGTTACATATAACTGAAATTTTTAACCACATAATAGATAATTCTCGACGTCTTGAAATTGTTTTTTAAATATTTCTCTTGAATAAAGTTGGAGTGGAACACTAAAATTTCATGATTTGGTTGAAGTTATACATTAACACCGTTGGATGCCGGCCTGCTCAATGATCTAGATGTCAATCGTCCGTGCGTGAGACCGAAGGTCCTAGTTTCGAATCCCGTGAATGGAATCTTGGAGTCTCATACCACGACAAAGCGGCCGTCCAGTGTTCTCGGTTTCTCCAGGGTGATCTAGCTTAAATCAACTCATGAATTCAACTATCAAATTACTATGATCTTCACAAAACTGCTTTTTGATGATAAATTTATATTCAAAGTAGCATATTTCAGTATATGTACAATGAATATTCTGTATTTAGTTTCATTTAATGGTTATCCGCTTACAACAATATATTATTTATAATGTGAGAAGATTAAAAAAACAATGCTTCTAAAGTACAAATCATTAAAATATGCAGGATATCTACCATCAGATATACAACTAAATGAATAATTCAAACATTCTAGTTTATAAAAATTTTAATATTCATAATAGTTTAGATAGAAATAATTGGACAATATATCTCTTGTCGTACGTTCTATGCAAATGATAGTAATACTACTATGTAGACAATTAAATGGATAAGAATGAAGATGCTTTCATCTAAAATTCACAATTTCTGTTGTGTGTTTTTTTCTTTTTGGCTAAATATTTCTTTAAGGACGCAATAACAAAAATGTAGGAGAAAACGACCAGTGTAGCAGTGGCAGCCTCAACAGCAGTAGGTCTCAATATAAACAATGGGGAAAATCAAGATTCTTCGATACAATAAAGCATGCAACCAATCGAATTACACTTGAAGAAGAGGCTTTGGAGGATGTGAAAAACTTTACATATCTGGGCAGCATCATTGATGAACACAGTGTATCTGATGCAGATGTAAAGGCGCGGATCGGCAAAGCAAGAGCAGCATATTTACAACTGAAAAACATCTGGAAATCAGAACAATTGTCAACCAACACCAAATTGATTTGTTATATCCCCCGGTGAATTACGAATGGTAACTTTTAGGTCTATTTATGGATCAATGTAATATGCCTATTTCCTATTGTACAATCATTACGTAACTGAACTATTCATATTCGTATTTCTCTTATCATTAGCTTTATCTTGATCTTTGACTTATTATCATACGATTCTTGAGTTATAATCAGTTTATTGATTACTTTGGTTTGTATAAAAACCTAGTGTGTTTGTAAATAGTGATTCATATTGCCGAGGCTGTTATTTGTGTTCTGGACTTAACGGGCTGGGCTAGGCGTATAGCAGGACCGAATAGCACCCAAGACTGCTTGTACGATTTCAAGTATCATTTGCGCCCGATCAATAAATTCACTCCTCTCTAATTGCACGTTCATATATATTACGAGGGTATACGATATAACAGATTATTTTCAATACAAATGTCAAGACAGTTCTACTGTATGGGGCGGAGACGTGGAGAACTACAAAAGCCATCATGCAGAGGTTACAGGTGTTTATTAACAGTTTTCTACGCAAAATACTTCGGATCCGTTGTCCATACACTATCAGCAACATTCTACTGTGAGAGAGAACAAACCAGATTTCAGTGGAGGAAGAAATCAGGAAGGAGCGCTGGAAGTGGATAGGACACACATTGAGGAAATCACCCGTCTGCGTCACAAGACCAGCCCTCACATGGAGTCCTGAAGGTCAAAGGAAAATAAGAAGACCAAAGAACACATTACTCCGAGAAACGGAGACCGACATCAGAAGAATGAATAAAAGCTGGTTGCGGCCTATGCTCCACTGGGAGTAACAGGTGTAAGTAAATTCTTTAGGCATTGAAAAATGAATAACATGTTGACTTCATGAATTAAATTTGAATTGTAGTCAATCACTTGTTTAGTAACATTTAACTCAATAAACATGAAATTTACTTCATTGTTCTTAGAATATAGAAATAATCTAATTCGAAGTACAGTCAGGTACTAACTAATTGTACTAATTGTGTAATAAATTGATCATTAGGTAATGATTAATCTATTGTTTGTTTAGTGGTATATACTAAACAAATTACTATCGATCAAGTCGTGAGGTGGACACTAGATACTTGAGACTATGAACATAAGTGACAAGAGCTTGAATATACCAAGAAGAAACCGTTTCCTTAAAATTACACATGCGCCATGCTGATTATTAATAAATAGAACAGAACCCAAGTTGCGGATTTGCTATTACTTGTTCCCAACCACCTGACACTAATTCTCTTTAATGAGAATATTCCACTCTAAACCCCTGGAAATGTAACACTATAGGATTATTAAAACCTATCAAAATTCTCATTGTCATAAACATCAATATTACCAATTAATTATTACATAAATATGTCACTTTTTTTCTGGTTAGCGTTTCTTTTAGCGAGTTAGTTTTTCTACGGGAGCTGGACAAACCAGCCTCCAGTTGAAGAAAAAATTAGGAAAAGACGTTGGAAATGGATAAGACATACATTAAAGAAATCACCAATGTGCATTACAGGGCAAGCCCTAACTTAAAATCCGGAAGGAAAGCGAAAAAGAGGAAGGCCAAAGAACACACTACGTCGGGAAATAGAAGCAGATATGAAAAGGATGAATAGCAACCGGAAAGAACTGGAAAGGATTGCCCTGGACAGAGTTGGATGGAGAATGTTGGTGTGCGGCCTATGCTCCTCCACTAGGGGTAACAGGCATAAAATAAAGTAAGTGTCACTTGCAATCGAAGAGTTTTAGACATTCTCTTTGTTGTTTGTTCATTTTAATGAAAAAAAAGAAATCGTCATCATGACAAAAATTCGTAGCACTTATAATCTAATCTATTTCTTTTTTGTTCCTCAAGCCTAAAGACAAACACGAAAGTAATAAATCAATTTGAAATACTTTTAATTCGCCGAGTTTTTAAGTATAAACAAAATAAACGGAAGAAAATAAATTAGTGTGTGTGTGTGTGTTGTTCACTGTAAAAACATCCTTGAGGAATTATGATTACAAATTTCTTTAATTATAAACTAATCAAATTCTTTTTGTTAGTAGTATGTTTATTACAAGGAGTGTTTTCATTAAAACTGCAGTCGATTATTATTGTGAAAGTTCACAGGAAACAATTTAAATATTCTAAAATAATCGAGAGTGATTGTTTTAATGTTTTGTAAACTTCCGATTCATTCATAAATCAATTTGTTTGTTTTTAATTCAACTACATAAAATGAAAATAAAGAAAATGATGTTACGAATTTTTGTTTTCTTTTCTTGATACGTGAATAATAAATATAAGAAAACAAGCGGATAAATTAATCGGTAACTGAGATGATTTTTTTTGTATATCTCAATGCCATTTATCATCATAAATCGTCATGGGCAACGTCAGCGCCTACTACATGTTGAAGTGAACTTCGAGTTATTCGACAGGTCTTAAATAATTCTATTTTGCTAGTGCTTTTTATGACTGATCATCTTCATAGTTGATTACACTTTGTATAGTGGTAATAAATAATTGCTTCTTATTACCCTGGTACTCAGGTGTTCTATTGTGGTTTAAAGCAGAGTAGTCTGAAAATGTCAAGTGAATTTAGCTTAGAATGTAGTGATTACAGTTCTTCTGAAGTACATCAACAAACTTTGTGAATAATCTTTCGAATTTACCCATATTGGTTTGTAGGTTTTTCAGAGAGATATAAATGACGTGCAAGCATTGTAGTTTATTGTGTAATAAATATTGGAGAAATCGAAATAGGTATTAGATTACAAAGTCAACAATCTAGACACCGCTTGTGTTTTAAATTTCGTGAATTTAATTAAGATTTTTTGGTCAACATACTTGTTTATGGAAGTTTAGCATTACATTCTGCGTAATTTCTACCCGTAGTTATTTACTCACTTACTTACTCACTTAAATATATACTAAGCCAATAACTCGCTCAATTACTTACTTAAATACCCACTTACATACTTACTCACTTACTTAATCACTTACTTACTCCCTTACTTAATCACTTACGCATGTTAACTGATGTAGTGGAGCATAAGCCACCCACCACCAATCCTCATCAAATTCTGTCCTGGACAATATTTTACAGTTGTCGCCAGTTGTGTTTTATCCTTTTCATGTCTACTTCCAATTCTCAATACACTGTGTTATTCGGTCTTTCGCTTTTCCATTTCCCTTCAGCATTCCATGTTAGCACTTGACTCGTGATGCAGTTTGATGATTTCCTCAATTTATGTCCTATCCACATCCAACGTCCTTTCCTAATTTCCTCTTCAGATCAAAGTTGGTTTGTTCCCTCCCACAATGGACTGTTGTTGATGGTATCCAGTCAACAAACATTGAGTATCTTGTGTAGACAATTGTTTGTAAATACTTGTAATATTTTGATGATGGTTGTGGTAGTTGTGCAAGTTTCAGCTGTATACAATGGAAGTGTCTTGACATCTAAATTGAAGATTCTGATTTTGATGATTTTTCAGTTGTAGGAATGCTGTTCTTACTTTACTAACCCTTATCTTAATGTCTGAATGAGGTCCTCCTTGTTCATCGGCGATGCTGACCATGTTGTGTGCGTAAACGTTTTCTATATCTTTCAGAAATGGTCCATCGAGTGTGATTGGGTTGGTTGGTGTTTTCCGTGTTGTATTTGAGGATGTTGGTATTTCCGTTGTGTATGCTGATATCTACTGATGCAGAGGCTGCTGCTACACCAATAGTCTTAACCTGTATTTGTTGATGTGTATAGGGAAGGTTGAATAGGTCATCTGCAAAGTACAAATCGACTAGTGCACCCAAGATGTTCTCATGTACTTACTTTATAGTATCAAAGAAGGTTCCAAATGGTTCTCCTATTCACTCTGCAAAACGCCTTCCAATAGTCAGTGAATTTGATGTGTAGTAATATATTCCATTCAATTGATTGATCAACAATGATCTGCAGTGTCACTATTCCGTCTGAGCACGACTGATCCTAACGGAATCCAATCTGCTTATCTCGACGTTGAGCGTTTATTGAATCTTGCATCCGGTTCAGTAACACTCCATTGACAACTTATCTTCGTACCGATAGTAATGTGATGCCTCTGTACTATGTACTTTTGCTCAAATCTCCTTCCTTCGATATCTTGATGAGGTGTCATTCTGTACAGTGTATCGGTACTTGTTCCTACTCACAAATTTTCTTGAATAGAAGGTGAAGCATGTTTGCAGTTACTTGTATGTGTGACTTTAGTGCTTCAGCTGGTTTATTGTCGAGTCCTACTACATTCTCACTATTGATTCGTCTTATTGTCACAATTGATTTATTCGATCGTTGGTGGAGTGACATCTATAGGAAGTGTGTGCTGCTTCGATGTCCGTTCGATTCAACGGAATTGGTCTATTCAAGAGTTTCTCAAACTGTTCTCTGTTCCTCTCCATGTTCTCACATCTTGCACTGACCTTGTGAATGTTCAAGTGATGCAAATATGATCGATCTAATTCTCTGTATTGTGATCCGATGAGACACATGTAGCTTTGTGTACGAGTTTGTGTGGGGATATTGCGCCACCTATAACCATCAGAATGGTCCGGTCGTTTCCTGGGCACTTCTGTACGGTCGATTGCAGCCTCGAGTAGAATTGATCTTTATCGTCGTCGTCGTCGTTGCTATCATTGGTGTGTGCATAATATTGGGGAGTATTCATTGTGATCCCCTATTTCTTTGTTTTGAATGGTGCTTTAATGATCCTGGATTCTTGAGATTCCCACCCAATATGAGCATTTTGTGCTTATTTGGACCGTGTCGCAGCAACTTGCCAATCATCAACAAAGAGTACCTGTTGGCTTAGGGAAATGAACATTCTTTTTTCCATCTCATACATTTGTTGCCTGATTTCACAGTTTGTGAAATTATCACTGAGTTATACATGGCTGAACTAACATCCTGTAAGATTGAAGTATTTTTAATTAATTATTTAATGATTACTGACAAATGTCATATGTTTTTTTTAAATCTTTATAGCTAATTGAATTCTGTCAAATGAATCGTTTAACTATCTTATTTGTTTGTCATCGCTTTCTATAGATTTATCAAAATTGTCACTTTTGTTATAAAATAGCAATATACCCTGATTATGTAATGTGTAAACAAAATACTTACAGTAGCTTACTATTCTTTATTCAATATAAATATTATTAAACGATTTAAACAAAGAAAAGTTTGAGAATAGTAATTAATATGCAAAACGGATGCTGATTATATTCATCTTGTAAACAATCATCAGTAAACTGAACTTTTAAAATGATTATTATGAACATAATACTGCTAAATTCTACTCCATTAGTTTTTACTACTACTACTACTACTACTACTACTACTGCCCTGGTACGGCCGAGAGTGGGGAGAGTAGGCTCGTCCTCTCGAAATGCTCTCACATCGCCACGCGTATATAGCCTCTGTCAAGGAAGCCTTACTCACTGCATTCTTGTGGCATTACTGTTGTTTATGGAATTGAGATGACAAAAAGAGAATGTCCAGCGCTTTAACTGGGTTGGTGGACACAAAGAGTCAACTTAGGATAGGTGGAATACTTTGATTTCAAACCAGTGATGCACATAGGCTGTAGGATCCTGAAGGAACAAATGGCGTACAAACGTATTGTTGGTCACCAGATGCCGTGGGACTGGATCTCCTAACGTTGCCCCACTGCCTTGCGGATTAGACCTGTAGATCAAAGGCTCACCAACATTCTCAATCCAACTCTGTCCTGAGCCTTTCTTTCCAGTTCTTTCCAGTTAACAATCATCCTTTTCATATCTGCTTCTATTTCCCGACGTAGTGTGTTCTTTGGCCTTCCTCTTCTCCGCTTCCCTTCACCATTCCAAGTTAGGGATCGCCTTGTAATGCACATTGGTGATTTCCTTAATGTATGTCCGATCCACTTCCAACGTCTTTTCCTAATTTCCTCTTCAGCTGCTTTGTCCTCTCTCATAAAACGCTGTTGCTGATATTATCCTGCCAATGGGTGTTGAGTATTTTGCGTAGACAACTATTTATAAGTACTTGTACCTTCCTGATGATGGTCGTAGTAGTTCTCCACGTTTCAGCTCCATACAGTAGGACTGACTATCTTGACGTTCGTATTAAAGATTCTCACCTTGAAACTGGTTGAGAGTTGTTTTGAGTTCCATATGTTCTGCAATTGTAGAAATGCTGTCCTTGCTTTGCCAATCCTCGCCTTTACATCTGCATCCGATCCTCCTTGTTTATCAACGGTGCTCCCCAGGTACTTGAATGTTTCCACCTCTTCCAGGGTTTCTCAATCAAGTGTGATTGGGTTGGTGTTCTTCGTGTTGTATTTGAGAATCTTGCTTTTTCCTTCATGAATGTGGAGGCATATCGATGAGGAGGCTGCTGCTACATTTGTTGTCTTCATCTGCATTTGTTCGTGTGTATGAGAGAGGAGAGCTAGATCATCTGCGAAGTCCAAATCATCTAATTGATTCTGAGAAGTTCATTGTATCCCGTATTTCCCGTCAGATGTCAAATTCTTCATAATCCAGTCAATCACTAGAAGGAAGAGGAATGGGGAGAGTAGACAGCCTTGTCTGACTCCGGTCCTTACTGGAAATGCATCTGTCAGCTGTCCTCCATGCACCGCTTTGCACTGTAGTCCATCGTATGAGTTTTGGATAATGCTGACAATCTTTTCAGGAACTCCATAGTGTCGAAGAAGTTTCCTTAATGTCCTCCTGTCCATGCTGTAAAACGCCTTCTCATAGTCGATGAAGTTGACGTATAGTGATGAGTTCCACTCAACTGATTGTTCAACGATGATCCGTAGTTTCACAATCTGGTCTGTGCACGACCGATCCGTCCGGAATCCAGCCTGATGATCCCTTAGTTCGGCGTCTACTGCGTCTTTCATCCGATTCAGCAGCACTCTGTTGAAAACTTTTCCTGGTACTGATAACAAACTGATGCCTCTGTAGTTCTCACATAGGCTCAGATCTCCTTCCTTTGGTATCTTGATGAGATATCCTTCATTCCAGTCCACCGGCACTTGTTTTTCTTCCCAAATCTTCTTGAATAGAGGGTGAAGCATATTTGCAGTCATTTCAATGTCTGACTTCAGTGCTTCTGCTGGTATATTGTCAGGTCCTGCCGCCTTCCCCCTTTTGATTTGTCTGATGGCCATCTTCACTTCTTCCATCGTTGGTGGAGTGACATCTATTGGAAGGTCTGTGTGGGCTGCTTCGATGTTCGGTGGATTCGATGGGGCTGGTCTATTCAGCAGTTCCTCGAAGTATTCTGCCCATCTTTTCCTTTGTTCTTGAATCACAGTGATTGTCTTTCCTTCTTTATCCTTGACTGGTCTCTCTGGTTTGCTATATCTCCCCGCCAATTTCTTGGTTGTATCATATAGTTGTTTCATATTCCCTTCTCTTGCAGCTTTTTCCGCCGTCGTTGCTAGTTCTCCCATGTATTTCTGCTTGTCGGCTTTAATGCTTTTCTTCACTTGCTTGTTTGCTTCTGCGTAGTCTGCTTGTGCTTTGACTTTCTCTGCTCGTGTTCGACTGTTGTTAATTGCCACTTTCTTGTTCTTCCTTTCTTGAATATTGTCAAGGGTTCCTATACAGATCCATTCCCTATGATGATGATTCTTAGGACCCAGAACCTCCTGACAGATTGAAGTTAGTTCTTCTTTTATCCATTTCCAGTTGTCCTCCAAAGTGGTTTCTTGTTCTTTCAGTAGATCCTGTAGAGCTTTGAACCTGTTGTTGAGAGTTATCTTGAGTTCTTCGAGTTTGTCAGTATCTCGAAGGAAAGTTGTATTGAACCTTTGTAGTGCTGTTTGTCTAGTTGTCCAGTCTTTCTTTAGCTTCAGTCTCATCTTGGCCACAACCAGCCAGTGGTGATCTGAAGCTATGTCAGCTTCTCTCCTTGTTCTCACATCTTCCATTGATCTTCTGAATTTTTTGTTGATACAAATATGATCAATCTGGTTCTCTGTGGTGTGGTCCGGTGCGATCCATGTAGCTTTGTGTATGTGCTTGTGTGTGAATATTGTGCCGCCTATAACCAATTTGTTGAATGCGCATAGATTTGCAAATCTCTCTCCATTTTCATTTCTTCTTTCCAGTCCATGTCGTCCAATTTAATCTTCATATTCTGTGTTGTCCACTCCAACTTTAGCATTTAGAACTTCCATCAGGTCCTTTCGTGAGCACTTCTCTATAATTGGTTGCAGCCTCTCATAGAACTGATCTTAATCATCGTCGTTGCTATCATTAGTGTGTGCATAACATTGGATAACATTCATTGTGATCCCTTGCTTCTTTGTTTTGAATGATGCTTTGATTATCCTGGGTCCATGAGATTCCCATCCCACAAGTGCATTTCGTGCTTCTTTGTACAGCATTAGATCAACTCCCTGAGTGTGTGGAGCTTTTTCCTCTTCGTGATCAGAGTATAGCGGCATCTCTCCTGTACCTAGCCTTTGTTATGCAGTTTGTGTCCAATGGGTTTCGCTGATTCCGAGTACTGCCAAGTTTTATCTCCTCATTTCCATTGCTATTTGACTGGTCTTTCCTGTCTCCCACATTGTCCGGACGTTCCATGTACCTATAAAGAGTGTTGCTCCGATTGTTAGAAGGTGCATCGGTCTGGTGACTTCCGAAGAATTTCGGCTTTCATCATGAGACGTCATAATTATTCCTTGAACTCGGAGGGCAGAGTTTAAATGGTTTGGATTATTTTTTCTGGTTAGCGTTTTTTTAGTGAGTTAGCTTTTCTACGGGATGGGGTCGCTAACCCCATGCCCAACCCTTCTTCTTTTTGTGGGCTTGGGACCGGCAGTAACTCTAGAAGAGCTACAGGCGGATTTGTGGCTGTGGATAGGGGGAAAGTAATCAATAATAATAGTTCAAAGGTCAAAATAAAAGTTATGATAAGAGGAACATGAATATGAATAGTTTAATTACGTAATAATTATACAATAGGAAATAGGCATATTACATTTGTCCATAAATAGACCTCAGATTTACCATTCATAATTCACCAGGTGATATAACAGTTATTGTTCATGCATTTTCATACTAATTGCGTTCCGTTTCCATTCGTTCGTTATCGATCTTCAATTGAAATACATTCAATGCGCGATCATCGTTATACACTACTTGTGTGGATATAAATAGCCCACACCACAGTACCATTAAATCAAATGATTTTTTATAAATTTTCTGTTAGCATCTTATTCTCCATATATTATTATTCTCATTTTCTTTGACAACATGAAAGGAACCAATTGCATGAACTCAAATATTATCTCTGCTAAACCGCATCATAACTATCATAACTATTAAATAAGTCATTATTACTTGAAATCATGTGTAATACATCCTAGTCTTAGTATGGAGATTATAATCATTGAATATGTGGAGCTGACTAATTCTAATCAAAATAAATCGACATCCTGTATTCTGTCATCAGCGGCTACTAATTCATTAAAAAAAACAACAGTTTTTTTTATTATCAGTGCTTTCCAATTACATGGATTATAAAACACTTTCAAATGTTTAATTGTGATAATAGTATCGGTTAATGATACACCTTCTTATTTGTTTACAATAAAAGTTATGATTTTATCACTGGAATAGATGTTGATTCAAGATTAGTTTTGCCTAATTAATGAAAAACAAACAAACAAACACTGTTTGATAAGTAAATACTGTCCTCAAATTGGCCAATATTCTTTAGTTCAAATTGATTACAGAATAGAAGCTAAAAGGTTGATACAAGTTTATACAACAATAATAATGTAAGCTGAAAAACTATGGAGTTGATTTTAATAAGAAATATTGTAATTAATTGTTAATAAACAGTTTTCTTATTAAATAAGTTTTTAATGGTTTATAGAGCTTTCATGGTAAATAGTTTGGAAGTTAAAACTCACAGTATGGTTTGTTTGAATCGATAAACCACTGAGCCGGAATCGGTTAAGTGCTCTGGCGTGAGACTGGTACGTCCTGGACTCGAATTTCGAGAGGCGGGATCGTCGATGCGCACTGTTGAGGAGTCCCATAATAGAACGAAACAGCCGTCCAGTGCTCCGTGGTTATCCACGGTTGTCTAGCTTCAATTGACTCATTATCTCAACTCTATAAAATTACTAAAATCTCCACAAACCCAGTTCTGATAATTAAACTTAAGTTGATTTTTTATGTAATTAATGATATTTAATTCAGATATTTATTAAACGTTCGTATTGGTAGGCTGGTTGACTATAAAGACTAGTGAGAAGTCAAAAGTTATGGAGTGAATAGAATGAATACGGAGACGTAATATCATCTGTGTTATTATCCCGGTAGTCGTTCTATGGAATAAATTGTCCGATGTTGTAAGTATGAACAGTGAAATTCACAATAACTGAATTTTTAAAAAATGCTTAATGTGAAACTTGAATGTGTCAAATTGGTGTCATGTTCTGATTGATACTAGTTTTGCGAAATTAAATGCAATAGTGAACTCAGAACTTTAAGGTATCGGTGAATGTAACACATAAACCCTCAAAAATCGTACTAAAACCTTGGTGATGCTCGACTCAGACCTCATCCACCGCAAATACGTATGAAAATCAAAAGAATTGCCTTAAGCTCCAAGTGAATATGGTGCAAAAAACTTTTTAATCACTTATAAAATAGTTTTTTCCTGTCTATAGGACTCAGTAGTTCAAGATGGATAATTCTTTAGACTACATTTAACATTTCTCACTCTGTTTAAACATTCAAGAATATAAATGACAAAGAAATTCATTTTTGGTTGATAATAGTGAAAGTAGTAGATTACTTCAATTAAAAAGCTCAACACACTTAGGAAATAGTTGTATAGCATTCCCAGTATTATTAATATCATCTAGTTCTGTGACAAACAACAATAAAGATGACTACTAATCCTTCATAATGTTGGTATATTTACTGTTCTTATGTATATCATAGAAACCACTTAAATAGTTTTAGAAGTTCAGTTTAAGTTCCCTATAGCATAATATAATTAAATCCGACTTTTAAAAGTCATAGTTTTAAAAGACTTTTGTTTTTTTTCTTCCCAGTATCATATAGAATGGGATTCTGATATTCACCGTATGGTAATAAATTTTCAGTTTCAATTCCAATACATTAATCATACGAGGTCATGCTTTCTCAAATAAAACAAACGTAGCGAAAAATGTCTAATCAAAATAATAATAAATATAATTTATTAATCAACAGATTAAAGTTTATTCCCAGCAGTTCTTAGAATTAAATTTATTCCATTAAACCGAATTAATACGGATTATACTGAGGTCATATTGAGCTTAAAAGTGTAGAAATAAATTTTATAAAGAAAACAACAATCTTTCATCTATTAATATTCAATAATAATTTAGATGTTACGATATATAATGGAAATGATTTTTCACAACAAAAGGTCATATACATATATATCAGAAGGGGTTTTGTAGAGATTTAGTATTTTCAAAGTTGAAAGCATGAGTCAATTGAAGCTAGACCACCAAGGAAAACCTGGAAGCACTAGATGGCCGTTTCGTCCCATTGTGGAACTCCTCAGCAGTGTGCATCCACGACCTATATATATCTATATACATATATATGTCAAATCGAAGGGATACAATATTTATTTACTTCATTATTATTAAGAGCCTATTTAGATGTGAAACTAACATCTAGACGACTAGATGATTGTTTTATAAAATATGGCGCCCATCGCTAAACATAATTGTTCTATGTTTGATCTCCAATTGAAAAATGGGTTAATAAAAGTTATGAGCCAAGTAATAAGAAAAAAAAACATCTCAATACTCTTTAGTTTACAGTGATGCCACCTACCCAATGAATATCATTTCTTGACAAGAATCACGCTAAATAAATTCAGGTTAACCAATGCAATACCAATGTCTTGAATAGTGAAAAGATGAAAACTCTTCTAATTAGTAAGAGAATTTTTCAGATAATGTATTCTGTTATGTGGATCACTAAGTTTTGATTTCATTACTGCATAGCAGCTCACATACAATTGAGTTTGTTCATATCTAATTTGGTTAATCTCTTTTGTTAACTTATTTAACGGACAGAGTCATTCGTACAATAACAACCTATCTTTACTATTGTACCATTATTATATACGCTTAAGCATTGTTTACTGCCTACGCATACTTTTGTTTTGCTAACCTTACTATTAATTGCTTAATTGATTCAATGATTCATTCATTACACTGTGTATCTATATGTACATTTTAATCTTGTTCATTGACTCGATGACTCGTTGACTCTCAAACTCGTTCATTGACTCGATCGCTCGCTCGCTTTACGGCACTACTCTTTCATGCTTGCTCAATGTGCCTGTAAATCTGGATATATGTGCTTAGTTCAATAATAAACGCAGTCAATACTTCGTATTCGCCTTCTGATTTATACACCATTGGTGCGTTATCGAGTAACGGTCATCAGGACGAACAACACATGAAGTTTAAGGATAATATCGAATACCGACCACCACAACCGGTATCTTAACCAACAAATATTTTAGAAGAGAAAAGAAATATTATAATTTCTTCAAATGCAATAAGTAGTGTCAGTAAAGAATGCAATTATATATCTTTTTATTAACCAAGAACCACAGTTTTCTTCAGTTCGTTTGAACTGAACCAATACTAAGACTGATCATCATATTATGATTCACAAGACTAGTAATCGTACAAAAAGGTGACCTAAAGTGAAATCTTAAGTTAAACGGATTCTGATGGTTTTTACAAGTAATATCAATTGAGAGCATATAGAATATCACTAGCAGATAATGTTATATTCTATCTAATATTTCATCAACATACACCAATCCTAGAAAAATAACACTTCAAAAAAATGGTATGGTACCGACATTAGCTGATATTCCCCAGAATCAACATTAAACTTCTACCAGGAAATAAATATCGTTCAAGAAAATAATTTAACTTATTTTATTAAGATAGAACTTCATATGAAGAATAAATAAGACAGAGATTACAATCTAAAATGGTTACTCATAGTTGATCAAAACATTAATTTTTATACAGTACAGTATATTTTGCCTACGTTATGGAATCCACTACCTATTCTAGTTCATGTAAACAATATAGTAAACAATATATTTCTTCTTCCCCCCCCCACCATGAATTATTCAATATGATGTGATTATTTTTTTTCAGAAAACATTAATTTCCAGTTTTATCGACCTGAGAAGAAAAAAATCAAAGGAAGCAGACATATTGTTTATTTCTTTACAGTTATATATTCATATATCTTAGTAAATTTGTTTACTGTAAAGGAAATAGTATTTAAAAAACAACAACTGAAAGCCAAAATGTTTGTTACCTTATTTTTATCAACATGATTTTCTGTCATATTTTTCTTTGTTTTCTTTTTTTAGAAAAGAGTCAATTTATTGTTGCCATGTGTATATGGTATACTCTTACTTGTTATATTCGAATTATATTAGAATTAACAAGTTGAAATACAAACCTGTCTACATCACCTTACCATTTAGAGGTGAGTAAAATAGCCTTTTATTGAAACAAAGGCTTAAGTCAGTCATCAACAAAACGTTTTGTGTAGTGAAGGTCATTTTCAAAGAAAGAATGAGGTCAATGCTTCATTCAAAACCTAAAAGGCATGAAAACGATTGTGTCACATCCCAGTGCATTTACCAAATTAAATGTGTCTGTGGAAGGAGCAATCGTGATCTAAAAATTAGGGTGGGTGAACATGTACCAAAATCGTTGCAGAAACAAATAGAATCAAATGACCCAATAAGAATAGAGGATTCATCCTCTATTGCCAAACACATAATTGAAACAGGCCATAATATTGATCTAAACTCGGCTTTTGTTGTGTTGTTTAAAAGTGTAAAAGGGCGTATACTAAGGTTTATTGAAGCCTTAGCCATACGAAAATTCAAACCCCCTTTGTGTATTCAAAAACAGTTTGTTCTCTCTTTGAACCTATCTTGGTAATATTAGCTTATTATGCAGAGTGATTAGGTGTCAAATTATTTTATCATTATTATCCTAGTCTATTCTTACCCCTATTTTCAGTCTAGTTGACCTTTTATTTTTTATATATAAATGTTCTTAACAAGTATATATGTGATCAGATTGTTCGAAATGTATTGCGCTAATATATCACATAGTTCTGATAATCTTCGTCTTCTCATTACACTATCGGGAGTTGAAATACGATCAAACAAAACTGGTTTCTAATAAAGAATTCTTTTTCAAAATGGTTTAAGTGTAAAACAAATGAATAATTGAATTGGATAGTTAGTGTATTATAATGATCATACTTGAGATGGAACCGAATACTTCTCCTACTCACTTTACTTACTTACTCCTGTTCCTCCCAATGAAGCATAGGTCGCCGACCACCATTCTCCAACACACTCTGTCATGGGACTATTTTTAGACTTCTACCTAACTTTTGTTCATTATTCTCATGTCTGTCTCCATTTCTCAGAGTAATGTATTCTTTCGTCTTCCACTTCTCCTTCGATCTTCAGGATTTCATGTGAGGGCTTGTCTTGTGACGCAGTTGGCTGCTTTCCTCAATGTGTGTCCTGTCCATTTCTAGCGCTTCTTCCTGATTTCTTCCTCTACTGAAATCTGGTTTGTTCTCTCCCACAGTAGGTTGTTTGGTCTTTATTCAGTTAATTAATTTTAAGTCTCATAATATATAATCTATTTCGGAGGGTTTTTTAAAGCGGTAAAATGTTTATTTACAATTACTACTTTGTTTACTTGGACTTTTATTGAATTAATCCTTATTAATTTTCATATGAAATATCTTCTTAAGTATAATAAATGACCAGATTGTTTGAAATGTATAACAGAAATATATCATATGTTTCAAATCAACTCCATCTTCTTAATGTCCTATCGAAATTTATAAACGAGACTAATTGTTTGATTACTCTTTTCATGAACTATCTCGATATAGTAATATTATGATATAAAGTATTTACATAGTTGAAATTATGAGTCAATTGAAGCTAGACCACCATGGATAACCTCGGAGCACTGGAGGCCGTTTCGTTCTATTATGGGACTCCTCAACAGTGCGCATCTACGATCCCATCTCACGAGATTCGAGCCCAGGACGTACCAGTCTCACGCCAGAGCACTTAACCGATAGACCATTGGTTTAGCTTCAATTGACTCATTATTTTAACTATGCAAATACTGAAATCTCCACAAAACCCCTTCTGATAATAAAGTATTTACACTGATTTTTAATGAGTAGTAGTATTATGTTTAGGTTGTACGAAGCCGATGAGAAACCATGAAATAAAGTGAATCCATTTTGTTCTACCATGTTCATTGTTTGTTTGTTGGTTTTTCAGCTAAGTAAACTATATTTATAATGTAGATTTTAAAAATGGTCAACATTTAAAAATTTAAAAGTCCTGTAAGATCCATTTTGAAGGTTTTGTATGTGAAAATCCTTCCATGCATACATTTGCAACTTTTTCTTATTGCTTTCTTTAATTGTACATTATGTTAGTCTTTTTGATGTCATTTGAGATAGTAATATTTTATTTTATTATGATCTTTTCACTTTTTTCGCCTTCACTGAGTTTCTATGTTTCTTCCTCAACTGTATTTATGTTGTTTTAGTTGGTACTAAGTCTTGGCGGCAGCTATATTGATTGTGCCCTCTTTGGTTGTGTTACTTGAGTTGACTGGAATTGTTCATTCCGATTGTGAATTGAAGCACTTTTCCAGAATTGGAAACACTTTGTGTTATAAAGCGACCAAATATTATCTTTTGAACGAATTTTTACGTGTTCTATCCAGAAAAAATAGAAGAACACTTATTTTTTTGTGCACTCGGTAATTTTCTTATATTCCTTATCAATTTATCTATTTATTGTGATTTAGATAGATTATTGAGGGAACAATTATTGGTTGAATAATTGGACGGTAATATTTGTTTAGATAATAATGTACGTTTGTATTTATAATGAAATTTAGAACCGTTATTTTCCCAATCGCCTTGTTTTGATTGCATCTGGGCGATAGCGCGTGTCTAAACTACCTAGACAGTTATTCTTCAGTCTAAACTTTAGTTTGGATCTTATAGTCCTTATTTTAATATTTTTAGTAAATGTTAATGACTTTTGGTAAATTTACTATCTGCTAATGAAGTAATTAGATTTGTAATGGAGATTACTGAATGTTTACCCAAAATTTAAAATGCTATGATGGGTAGTTTTTATCTGATTGGTATTTAAGAAATACCTACTTATTTGTAGTTACTAAGACATTTGGAATAGATAAAAATGGTAGAACTAAAACACGGCATCATAATTCATTAAATTTTAATGATACCTTTAATGTCCTTCACATTTAAAATAAAGAAACTGACTATATATGAATTCAATTATAAGGCTCTAAAAGCAATCTTCCATCTCTTTCATCACCATAAAACTTCAAAATATGGTGATGAAAACTAACAAATCCGTATTGTGTGTAATAATAAATGGACAGCTAGGATGCAGCTGGAAGATTTAGACTTCGCAGATCATCTGACTCTTCTATCACACACGCAACAATAAATGCAGGAGAAGACGACCAGTGTAGCAGCAACCTCAGCAGCAGTAGGTCTCAACACACACAAATGGAAAAACAAGACTCTCTGATACAACAAAACATACACCAATAGAATTGCACTTGACGGAGAATCTTTTGAGGATGCGAAAACCTATTTACCTATCTGAGCAGTATCATCGATGAACACGTTGGATCTGATGCAGATGTGAAGGAGCAGATAGGTAAGGCAAGAGCAGCATATCTACAATTGAAGAACATTTGGAAATCAAAACAACTGCCTGTTGACCAACACCAAAATCAGAATTTTCAGTACAAATGTCGAGACAGTTACACTGTATGAGGCAGAAACCTGGAGAACTAGGAAAGCCATCTTCCAGAAGATACAAGTGTTTATTAACAGTAGTCTACTCAAAATACTTCGGATCTGTTGACAAGACACTATCAGCAACAACCTACTCTGGGAGAGAACAAACCAGATTCCATACAGTGGAGGAAGAACTTAGGAAGAAGCCCTGGAAGTGTATAGGACACACATTGAGGAAAGCACCCAACTGCGTTACAGGGCAAGCTCTCACATGGATTCCTGAAGGTCGATGGTAGAGCGAAAGACCAAAGAACACATTACTCCGAGAAATGGAGACAGACATGAGAAGAATGAACAAAAGTTGGATAGAAGTATAAAGGAAGGCCCAGGACAGAGTGTGTTGGAGAAGGGTGATCGGTGGCCTATGCTCCATTGAGAGTAACAGGCGTAAGTAAAGTAAGTAATAATAAATACTATACAGATTATATTATTTACCATATAAACTTTATCAATGAAAAATTTGTTTAGAATTTTGTAAAGGTATATGGTTTTAATCATCAGTCATTTTGATTTATTATATTTCCATTCATTTATACATTTTCTGTGCTACACTTCAAGTTAAGAGAAAAATATTCAGTTATTTCAAACTAATTTTATAAACAAGTTACATAACTTCTCATTCAGTTAAACCATATAAGAATCTTGTTATCATATACCTATAATTAAAATTTTATTTCCCGCAAACGCCTTGGTACGGCCGAGAGTGGGGAGAGTCAGCTATCCCTCTCCAAATGTTCTCACATGGCCACGCTTATACAGCCACTGCCTGGGAAGTCCTACCCACCGCCTACTCTCGAAAGGGATGTTGTTTACAAAACTGAGAGGACGAAAAGCGAATGTCCGGCGCTTTAACCGGGTTGGTGAACACCGGAAGTCCACCTAGTGGAGTTTGGAAACCCTGATTCCAAACCAATGGTACACATGGATTCCAGCATCCTGAAGGAACAAATGTCGTATGAATCAATTGTTGGTCACCGGCTACCATGAGAATGAATCGCCTCACGATACTCCACTGCCTTGTGGATTAGACCTTTAGGTCGAAGGCTCCAGGTGAGGTTCCCTAAGAAAACCACCTGATTTAGTTTGGACACCTGGGAAGTATCACAGCCCTCAGACAAATGAAACGAGTTTTGTGTGGCACATATAAATCTGATTCTTCCTTGTACCAATATTTATGTGTATAAATAAATAAACAAATAAAATTTTTATTTTATTACTTTTAATACACTATGTTGAATGTAGATTATATTGTCTCTTTATTATTATTAATAATAAAACTTACAATCTTTAGTATAAGATCTATGGCACCAAAAAAATATGAAGGAGAGAAAAGAAACTGAAACTTATTGTCATTAAGAATTTTGTTCATTTTCTGTCGAAAAAAAGAAAATTATTTTCTCTATAAAAAAATGTAACAAAAATATGAATATCATGATTTCCCCAAACATGAAAAAGAAAGTTGCTTTTTTTGGATTTTTTTGATCTTTTGTTTCTATGAGAGTATATATATATATAGTTGTCTATTAAACAATAATACATTGTTTCATTTTATAAAAACTAAAAAAAAGAAACATTGGGCAAGTCATAAAAATAAAAGCCCCTCCCACCGCCAAAAAAGAAATTGGTGATAATTTTCATTTTTTTCTTTCCTTTTTTTTATTTTTTTGTTGTCGCATAACATAAAACACTATTAACATTTGAATAATTGAAATACCACATTATACATAAATGTTTATGACTAAATTGTCGACACCAACTATATTTAAATATGTATTATTAGCTTTATTCAATATCTTCTTTGTGGTACAATATTAGAATTCTCAGCACAAAGTATTTCAACAAGTTTCTGTTTCTTACTTCTTCGTCGATCCTGACGATAAATATTGAATGATCACCAGTTGGAAGTTAGCAGTCTAGTCAATCGCTGCATATTGCCAGCAACCACGATATCTTTGATTTGGCCCTTAGTAACTTGTACAACGAAAGATTGTCCACTTTTCAGAAATGCACAAAATTATACATTGTTTTTTTTTAACAATTTACTATGTTTTACATCTGTAAGTGCTTTGCATAAATAGTTGAACTGTGCTGTGGGCTACTGATATTCACATAAGTAGTATATGATGACGATCGAGCATTGAATGTATTTCAGTAGAAGATCGATAACAAAAGCATGGGAACGGCACACATTTGGTACGAAAATGAATGAACAATTATAATCAGATACTATGGACGGATATTTGTAGAAGAAAATACATTCAATTGTCACTATTCGTGTTTGTTCACTACAGAACTAATACTTTCTTAAATTGTTCTACTTATTTATATTAGATAAATGTGTATTATAAGCATATAACCTGTTATGTAAATATATGTATATATTACTAAATAAATAGTTTATAAAAACGAGTACTTGTTTGGTAAAGTTTGTGTTGGAAGGATACATTATAAGAAAAAAGCATCAAAAATGACTTATATTCATACCATTTGTTATGTGTACATTGAAATATTTAGTTTGGAATAATCTAATGTTAATGTTTACATGTATTGTAATGTGCGTTACTGATGTCGGCAGATATAAGTAGTATGTATGATCAGTTAAAAGTGAAATGCCTGAAGGCAAAAGGTTAATAAGATCAAAGGAAAAAGAACAAGAACAGAGAATGATTGGTATCGAAACGAAAAATCAATGTAATCTGAAACGATTGTTTGATATTTTGTAAATGAACTATTTATTATATGGTTCTGAGATTTTACTAAGATATTCTAGAATTTTGTGTTCAAACACATTTGTTTGTCCTCTCACTAGTGTTGTCGTTCATTACAGTAGTGGTTTCATTTATTAAATAAATATTATTACGTAATTTTGAGTTAGTACTTACTAAACATTCTGAACTAATACCTTCATGAAGATGTGAAGTATAGAAAAATGAAGCTGAGTGCAATACATTATTCGTAGGTTAATCATGATGAAAATCACATTTTAACAATAGACATAATCTTAAATAAGTAATTGAGAAAATGTCAAACTATGAAAATGTCTCTAAATGTATTCTTTGGTCGAAAAATTGAAGTAAATAGAGCAAGTTGATTTGAAATTACATAATGTGAACTTAAAACTTAACTCGTTTAAATTTAACTTAGTATTGTTTGTTTGAATCTTCCCATCGATTTGTTAGGACTGCAACTGGTCAGTCTCTAATTGGCATATGTGCATAATGTGCGTATTGCCTCGATATACCTTAATTCACAAGCATGGTTAGCAGAGATGGATAGTGGCTAGCAGTGGAATCCAGAACGCGCGTTTCGTTCTATTTGGGACTCGTCAGCTGGATGTAACTGCATCTCAGAGTTGATGTTCAATCTGGAAAATTTAAGCTATTCAATACTAATTTTAATTTAAACTTCACCCCATCGCACAAGCAAGTGGCTATCAGGACTCGGTGACCGAGTGGAAAACGCGATGGCGTTTGAAGTGAGGGTACTAAGTTCGAGTCCCAGAGTGAACATCAACTCTGAGATGCAGGTACATCCAGCTGACGAGTCCCAAATAGAACGAAACGCTAGTCCCGGATTCCACTACTAGCCACTATCCATCTCTGCTAACCATACTTGTGAATTAACTCGTTTAATTTACCATGATTTTGAAAAATATCCTGTCGTTGATATTTTGACTAAATTTTGATCAGTCATCGTTGCCATTTGTGTATACTTCATAGATTGCCGCGATATAACGGTTATGCTACAAGTTTATGTAAAACAGATAGAATATGGCTAGAAGCAGAGTGCGCCGCCCTCGTCTCATCCTATATAGCTAACTAGACTAGGTGGGTAAGCGCATAATAAGATAGATTTTGAAGTGATGGACACTAGATCCAAACTTTGGGGGTAAACATCAACTTTGAGATTCAGGTGCAACCAGCTGTAGAAGCTTAAATAGGACAAAGCGCTTATCGTAGATTCCACTATCAGCTAGATTCTATCTATTGTACTTAGACATGATTCACTGTTGTTGCAACAGGGCTTCAATTAACCCTTACTACTATACTAATGTTTCTTCAATATAACTTCCAACCAAACCCTTTCATGTAAGTAATTTAAACTCGTTATGTGATTATAATTTTAAATATCACACATTGTAAGCAACTGATGAGAACCAACGAAATAAAATGAATACATGCTATTCTGCTACAATCTTTTTTCTTGCTCTTTTCAAAGTTACAAAGAATTTACCGAAAAGAGCTAGATTACGACTCTCTACATAGCTAAAACCATCTGGATCAACTCTAGAAAACCAAACATATATATCCAGAAGAGGTATATCCAACCTATATGTTTACCTTGGTCCACAACTTTATCACCTGATACATAAACTGGATATTCCAAACCTCTTGTACCCCCTCCCAATTCCTTTTGTGTTTACATCTTTCTTAATCTATACATCCATCTTGCCCAATTCACATGAATTATTTTTTACCGTAATTACCTTGATAACACCCTCCTTATTACATATAACATTCACAGAACGATATTATTATTATTACCTCGATTAATGAGGTGAAATTATCATACTACGCATTTTATTCACACGTTTTTTTCACTTTATTTTGTTACTATTATATTAATTATAACAAGACACTTTACTCGAAATCATTCTAATTTTTATTAAATAAACTTTGTAGTTTATAAGTAACAATTTTGAAGTGAATACGTCGTAAGGGATGCTCACGTTCACCACTTTTTTAACAAAGAACATTGTCAAATTTATTAATGAGATCATGAATTGATCAATGTTAGATCATTATTGAAAAACTGGAAGTACCAAATGACCTTTTCGTCCTAGTATGGAACTTTTCAGAAGTGCACATCCAAGATCCTTCACATGAGACTGAAAATCAGGACCTTCGGTCTCGCTCTCGAACGAGTAACCTATAGACCACTGAGTTAGGAGCCGTCAATGTTAATGTTGAGCTTCAAACAATCTATAATTAGAGGTTTTGAGTAAATAAATAACAATAGGAATAATAAAACAGAGATAACTTTCTTCTATTTTAATAGTTTTCCTCAAAATAATCAATCCATTCTTTTGTAGAATCAGATAATTAAAAAGCAGACTATAAACAAACAATTCAATTAATTAAGATTAGATTGATGCTTGACATAAGAAAGGTAATCAAATCAAGTGAAATAAGAGAAAAATTATTGTATTAAAACATTAAGTAGAAAACATTTAATCCAGCTGTCTGGTCCAAGTTTTTTTCAAAGAAATAAACTTAAACATCAAAATTATCAAATATAAATAAGTAGATGGTTCTCCGTCTGGATTTATACTGAATACTGCATCTAATCATGTTAATCATGTTTAAAATATGAATTTTCTTTAGTGAAAAATTTGATGTGAAAAATGAAGAAAAATATATAAAGATAACAATACGTGTAAATGAATCTGTGGTTATAAAAGTTTCATTGACAATATATTTATATTTTATAGTTGAAATCATGAGTCAATTGAAGCTAGACAACCATGGAAAACCTCAAAGCACTGGACGGTCGCTTCGTCCTATTGTGAGACTCCTAAACAGTGAGCATCCACGATCCCGTCTCGCGAGATTCAGACTCACGACTTATCAGTCTCACGCGCTAGCGCTTAACCTCTAGACCACTGAGCCGGACGGCATTCAACGGTGTTAATTTCTAACCAATCCACGAAATTCACCAACCTTCACCATTGTCTTTAGTGAGTTACTATCTCACAAAAGACCTGGTTGAACTCCACTGGTCACTGCTTCTCACTAGAACTGCATAAAATACTTCTTGATGCCAGTCACTAGTAAGTATATGATTATTATCAGAAGGGGTTTCTTGTGGAGATTTGAATAATATTATAGTTAAAATCGTGAGTTAATTGAAGCTAGGCTCAGTGGTTAAGCGCTCGCGCGTGAGACCGATAGGTCCTGGGTTCGAATCCCGCGAGGTGGGATCGTGGATGCGCATTGGTGAGGAGTACAACAATAGGATGAAACAACTGTCCAGGGCTTCGAGGTTTTCCATGGTTTTCTAGCTTCAACTGACTCATGATTTCAACTATAAGCTTACTAAAATTTCCACAAAAATCCCTTCTGACAACATATTTATAACTCCTCTGATTAGAGAATTTTGAAGAAAATCGGATAAGTCTATAGATGATATAAACGAAATGTGTTACTGAATGAATAAAATGAAGATAATTAAATGACATTCAGTGTGTTTGTGTCCATCATATATTCAAACGAACCAACTGATAAGAATAAGTGAAAGTAATCATTGTGTGTTCACATACTCAGCGATAGCTTTAATGGAAGAAAATGAAACTGTTGTGAGCACAAACACCAATAGAACCAATCGAATGTATGTCAACTCAAAATTACAGAATATCTTTATAAAATCTGAGAACCAAACAGTAAATACTTAATTTGCAAAATATTAATCAAACTTGACTGTTCCTTTGCAACTGTCAATTAGTCGTCTCAGACTTCACTTTTCCTTCACCTCCATACCGATTGCTTTCTGTTTCTGTTCTTCCCTTCTGAATATTTCCAATCGTCTGCTGCTAGATATTCTACTCCTGTCTCATGATATATACTATTTATGTCGATATAAGTAGTACAATGACCTCAGGTTTACCTAATAGTTACTAACTGGCATGGAGTTTCATTCTATGAGCTAAATAGTCTGATCGTGGAACGTTTATCGTTCTTCAGAATGACACTATCCGGCTCAGAGAACAAAATTCCACTGAAATCTAATAAAAATAATCGACTGATGAAGTATAAGTATTTTTCATATTGCAATGCATATGTTTTGTTTATTTCTTTTGTTCTGTTTACTACATTGATGTTAAATGTATTACCATTTATGATTTTAAGTATATTAGTTTGATTAACTAAAATTCATGAAGATTAATATTTGTCAATCAAACTCTATTCTCCCTAAACTTGATTGAAGCCATAACAATAGTAGTCAATCCTTCCTAGCAATGATGATATTACCTTCATTATATTACATCAGTCTCATAATTCTTTTGCTTGTTTCAATTGTACCATATTCATTTCATTCAAATTCCTAATTTAATTTTGAACCAAGTGATCTCCCTTTATGTTACATCTAGATACCATTAAGTTTATTTCGGTTACTTCATTACATAATCAATCAATTTTTCGATTCTGTGATTTTTTGTCACTATTTTCGACGATCTAGAATCTTCTCTCGTATATTGCATTAATCCTTGATACTTTTAATACTTCTTCAAAATTCTTTATTTGGATCGTATCTCAACTATGAGAAGGCCAAATGAAAAGAGAAAGACCAAAGAACACATTTATCTGAGAAATGGAGACAGACATGAGAAGAATGAACAAAAATTGAATATAACTGAAAAGAAATGCTCATGACAGAGTGGGTTGGAGAATGTTGGTCGGCGGCCTATGCTCCATTGGGAGTAACAGGCGTAAGTAAGTAAGTATCTCAACAACGAGAATACATAATAACAACTAACCAGTTTCATTGTCATAAGTATGTTAGATTTATGACAATGTCGAACATTAAATTATTATAAGCTTTAAAAAGTTTATAAGAACTTCGTGGAAAATCTTAACCCCATGTTATTCGCCTCAAATCTTTGTTTTTGGTGTCTCAATTTGTCTTTCATGACTATTTATTGTTCACCAATGATTTCATTTAGCATTAAAATGTTAACCATTGAAATCAATCACTGAGGCGAATCCGGACAAATATATTCAAATAATACTTTTATGGTCTATTTTAATAAATTGAAATAATCCGAATGGCAATCTTTGAAGATCGTAGCAATTTTATTAGTTGAAATCATAAGTCGATTTAAGCTAGACCATCATTAAAAACTTAGATGAACTGGATGAACGGTTGCATAAGATCATGGATTGATTGAAGTTAAACATTAACACCGTTGGATGGCAGCTTCAATAATCTAGAGGTTGAGCGTATGCGCGTGAGACCTAATTTCCTGATTTCGAGTCCTACATGAGGAATCGTGGATATGCACTGCTGAGAATTCCTATCCTAAGACGAAACGGTCATCCAATGCTTCCAGATTTTCAAAGATGTTCTAGCTTAGATCGGCTCGTTAATATAATCATTAAAAATAAAAATAAATCAACATTAGAAAGGAATTAGAGAACCAAAAAGATTTTAGATAAGTAGTTTAAGTGTCTGGTAGATTAAATTCTTAATTTAGTTTTTACATTATTGTGAATTAAAAGAATATTTCAAGTGCACAAACACATTCATTACTCTATTATAAACCTGTAATAAGAGATTTATGTAAATGAATCAGTATGTTTTCATTAAACTATTTACAGCTTAAGTACTTGCGATATTATGTAACTAATAAAATTGAAGTAATTTTTGTAAACTAAGCTGATCGGTGGCTTATACTTCATTATGGGTAACAAGCGTAAGTAAATAAGCAATTAAGTTTTGTAAAATAAAGTAGAATATGAAAGTTTCTATTGAAGGATTAGTGTTATAATACTATAGTATCAATTGCTTTTTATTTCCTATTTAATCAAGTGTGTTTAGTATAAAACAAGTTGGGAAAATTTAGGGATGAATGGTTTTTCTCTACGAGAAAAGTCAATATAATAAATACAATGACTTATATTCATTTGGTATTGTTTGTTTGAATCTTCCCATAGATGTTTAGGGCTGCGATTGATCAGTCTCTTATTGTTCATATGTGATTACCGTGCGTATTGCAAGTAGCTGTCAGGACTCAGTAGCTCAGTGGATAATGTGATGGTGTTTGAAGCGAAAGGTACTGGGTTCGATTCCCAGAGTGAACATCAACTCTGAGATGCAGGTGCAACCAGTTGACGAGGTACAAATAGGACGAAACGTGAGTCCTGGATTCCACTGTTGGTCATTATCCATCTTCACTTACAATGATTTATATTTCAATGACTCGTTAATAAACACTTATAATAAAAAAGGATAAAATGTAAATATCTTAGTTTTTTTCTAGCGTTGAACTTGATTCTTTTCCAATCATCTTCGAATCATTGATTTCCAAGATCCTTCCACGGAAATATGAACAATGTTTTGTTCTATATGGGTTTATGCTTGGTTTATTTTAACTAGTATGACTGAGGTGTCAATTAACCCGACTAAATTTATTCATCGGTTTCTTTTTGTTTGATTGTACAATCAATAAAGTAGTTACATTTTTTACTGCTATCATTTAATTGGTTAGTTTTCATGCCTAAAGTAAAGCCTTCACCCTCTTCAGAGGGTATAATATTGTGAGCAATCTTTTAGACTCATTAATAAATTTTGAAAAACCTAATAAAAATTGCGTAATATCATACCATTAATCTTTTGAAAACGACTACTCATATCATCAACATTCAAACAACCATATATAAGTTTAGCTACATAGACATTTTTTTTCGAAACTATAACCACAGACTTGTCGGCTTGATGCACAATCAAAACAAAGATGAATTTTTCGAAACTGTTTACCGATAAAGCATTTGTAGAAAGTTGTTCTATTCTTTGATAAAGACAGAATAGTAGCTCAAGTAAAAGTTAGTCTAAGTAACATCATTTAAATCTTCTTAGGAGGAGGACTTTATTAGGATCTAACACAATCTACTCATAATGACAAGAGTCTGATAAATAAATGTAACTGACTTAACATTACAGAACTAGAAGTACGTTTAAAATCGGAAAGTATTATAAACCTATGAGTCTTTTTATTTCACAAATACATTCCTCATCAAAGAAGTTCATATATCATTAGATTAACCCCAATGACTTTTTACTGGGAATGATATGCGAAAACTAATTATTATCAACAGCTACATGCTGCCTTTCAAATCCTGATTGACTTCCCGGTAGATATAAATGTTACCCTGAGTTAAATATAGAAGTGCGGCCCACTATGAGAATAGTCCGGTTACTTTAAGTAGTATCATTGATTCAATGATCTCGAGAATACTGATAAAAACTATGAAATCAACTAATAATGTACAAAAACGTCATAAAAATCATTGTGATTTCCCCTGATGAAATGGTAGAATATCAGTGTAGTATCAATAAGAGCTAAATGTAGACGAAATCATTTTTTATCGCTTTACGAACGCGGTTTTCAGTTATGAGACAATGTCTTTTAAACAACGGGTTTCTTGCTTCCAGCATAATGATGTTTCGTTGTTCACAACAGTGAAACTTCATATTTTTCAAAAAATATGGGGAAACAATGGAATCGTTGTAAACAGTAACCTAAATGATCAATCCTACATTTTATGTTTGCTTTAGTTATGGTAATTTATGATTTAAAATCCGAAATAATGAAGCGGAAACATTTCCACTTAATTACCTTGCCGATTTTGAAATATGTAATTCTTAATTTCAATGAACTCAGTTTTGTTTAGTTTGCACTCGTCAGTATAGTTTGTATGAAATTCTAGGGGAAACTAACGTTCCATGTAGAACTCGAATCCCTTTCAATCAGGGCAGGTACTAATGAGCTATCCTGCAGGATTGAGATACTAATATTTGGTTCGTCATTGATGACAGACAAATGTCATATTCCTTTGTTCTTTAGATCTAATTGTATTCTACTGATTAAGTTTCAAAACACCACTCAGTCTGCATGACTTTACATTATATGCATCATATTGTAATATAATTTGGTCGGAGGTAGTCAACGGGAAATTACTTTGATCTCACTTTGTCTATTCTTTTAGGCTGAATGTATATGGACAAAACATGACATTCAGTTTATAAAACACTTGCATATCCACTTTCCAGTATTAGATTAACAACTGGGCTTTCTGAATCCGAAATCTTGGCACAGATACAAAAATCCTATTTGGCTTTTGGTGAACTTCACCACTTGTGATAAACCGTAATTTCAAGAAGGAATTTACACAACTACCACAAATCATACGAGTTTGTTTGTGAAACATTTACCTTAGAAGAATATGATCAAATGAAAATGTAATCTCATATGTGTACTGATGTTACTGTAGTGTGGGCTACTTGTAACCACAAAAGTAGTATATAACAATGGTGGGGCATTGAATGTGTTTCAGTAGAAGATCGATAAGGAGAGAACGGGAACGGAACTCAGTTGGTATGAAAATTCATGAACAATAATAATCGGCGACTACGGACTGATATTTTCAGAAGGAACGATCAAGATTTAGACAACTGATTAATAGTTTGCAAATCGACTGTTTACTGTATCGTTGTCAAATTTTAGTGAGATATTCTGTAATTTTCGTGCCAAATACATTTAATTGTCCCCACTGGTGTTCTTATTCACCACAATACTTGATCATGTGCCACTAAATTTATAACGAAAATAAGTAGTTAATATGATCTGCAAATGAACTTTTGTGCTCTAAATACAAAAGTTTAAGCTTTTTTTATTCAACTCTATGTAAATTTCATCCTTCGTCTATGCGGTCAAAAATACTTATTCAATAACTTAAATTTTCCAGATTGAACATCAACTCTGAGACGCAGGTACATCCAGATGACGAGTCCCAATTAGGACGAGACGCGCGTCCTGGATTGCACTGCTAGCCACTGTCCATCTTCGCTTATAATGCTTATGAAATGAGGCCATATCAAGGTAAAACGCACGGTATGTCCATATGGCAATTAGAGACTGATCAATTGCAATCCTTAAAATCAACGGGAAAATACAAACAAACAATATCAAATGAATTCAAACTTCACCCTATTGCATAAGCAAGTGGCTATCAGAACTCAGTAGCTGAGTGGATAATATGATGGCGCTTGATATGAAAGGACTGGTTTCGAGTCTCAGAGTGAGCATCAACTAAGATGCAGGTACATCCAGGTGACGAGTCCCAAATAGGACGAAATGCACGTCATGGATTCCACTGCTTATATTTTTAAATTTGCTTACAAATCAAATATGTTGTTATTCTAACCATATCAACAAATTGTTTACAAAAAGAAAATACTTCTACATGGTCACTTGAAACGCTTTATGTAATCGTTGCCGTCTTATCGTGTAATGTAAATTAATTGTTATAAATGATCCATTTATTAAAATGTTGACCTAACTTCAAAAAAATATAATTCGCAAATATAAACTTTAGAAAAATTTTACAAGTAGGCTGTTCATAGACTTTGTTAAGCCTTGATTTACATCTAGAAGAACTTTCGTCTAAATTACAGCGAATAGTTTCACAGTTTATGGGCTCCGAGTTGATGTAAGACATTAAATAGGAATAATTCATTTTTTTAAATTCTCAGAGAATGAATTTGAAGTAAATCCAATGTTATTTCCTTGAAAAGGCTTGAACCAGATTGCCAGGCGAAACCTTGGATTTACTCCAAATTCATTCGCTGGGATTTTACAAATTTATTCTCACTATTTAATGAATTTTTATATATAGTTGAAATCATAAGTCAGTTGATTTTAGACAACCATGGAAAACCTCGAAGCACTGGACGTCGTTTCATCCTATTACGGGGCTCCTCAGCAGTGCTCATCCACGATCATACCTCGCAAGAATCCAACCCAGGATTTATCGGTCTCGCGCGCGAGCACTTAAGTAATAGACCACTGAGCCGGTCGGCATCCCAACAGTGTTAATGTCTAACTTCCATCAATCCACGAAGTTGAGCATCCATTTCACCAATGTCTTCAGTGAGTTTATATCTCCCAACACACCTAGTTGAACTCTATTGTTTACTGCTTCTCTAACCTCTAGACCATTGAGCCAGCCCATATACAACGGTGTTAATGTCTAACTTCAACCAACTTCGTGGATGCTCACTGCTAAGGAGTCCCACAATAGGATGAAACAGCCGTTCAGTGCTTCGAGGTTTTCCATGGTGCTCTAACTTCAATTAACTCATGATTTCAACTATATAAAATTACTAAAATCTTCACAAAATCCCCTTCTGACATTACTATTTATTAGTAGATGTATATTTTAATTGATATTAAAAGTAGTATAAATTCAATTCAATTAATTAACTGTATGTAAAAAAAAAAGAAAAAAGAAAAGAAAAAAAAAGGATTCTTGGTAATAGAGAGGAATTAATTAGAAAAAAAAGGTTATACTAAAAGTATTCTAGAAGTTTAATCACTTATTTCCAACCAATAAAAAGTCTGATAACAAATTACTACATTAGTTAAAATTCAATAATGAATAAAATATTCTTATGAATTATTATTCTTCTTTTCCATTCAAATTCGAAAGGAGTTTTTAAAAAAATGAAATGAATTATGTCTTTGATATTATATCGATTGAGTGAGTATGCATGCATGCGTGCCTTGTTTATTATATGAACGTGCTGATTCCTGCCAAATAGAGGGGTGTGAATTATCGATCGGACCAGTGATACACGAAAACCGTATGAGCAGTCTCGAGCATTTATCAGTCCTGATTTCTGCCTAGCCCAGCCAGTTAAGTACACAACACCAATAAAAGCCTCTCAAACATACTACGTTTATATACTAATTAAACTGACCACATTGTCCCATAAAATAGAAAATAACATTTGTACAAGATTTATCCAAATGTGGCTGTGAATAGGGGAAACAGTAATTTGATAGACTGGGTATAACTCAGGAATCGTACAGTAATAGTCTATAGGTCAAAATAAAGCTCATAATAAAAGGGACAAGAATATGAATAGTTTAGTTACTCAACAACTATACAATAGGAAATATACATGTCATATTGGTCCATAGATAGTTCTTAAAGTTACCATTCATAATCCTCCATGGGATATAAAATTTAAGAAATTCAAGATTATTTTTATAAGTTTCTATGTCATGAAATATTTTACACAAGAAGATAGTACTTGTCTATGGTAACATACGAATTTACAAATACAAATTTGGATTTTCCCTGTTTATGTATGTTTATACCTATTGGTATATTCAAAAGAAAATATACTGTAATCCTGAAGTCATTTATTTGTTACTGTAGCACCTAAAAATGAAAACTGTCGACATCTAGATGGAGTTAAACTACATTGTTTAATTTAAAATTGGCTTCTATTATCTCTTTTATGGGTGAGATCCATTGTATTACTTGTAAACTTACTGTGAATACAATTTGAGACTCTTCGGGTTCTTCTTTATACTAAATGATATTAATGAAAACGTTCTCACATTTATGTTTCAATTTCATTCGAATTATTCAATTGATATTTCTAAATAATCTGTTGCCTAGACAGATGTAATTTAATGTGATACAGTCATAATCGACATCAACACTGTTGGATGCCTGTTCAATGATCTAAAAGTTAATCATTTGTGCGTACGAGAATGAACATCCCATGTTTGAGTCCCGCATGTAGAATCGTGGATAGGCACCGTTGAAAAGTTTCATAATAGAACGAAACGATCATTTATTGCTTTCAAGTTTTCAATGATGGACTAGCTTACATTGACTTATGATTTTAACTGAGAAAATTGAAAAACAGTTAGGATTTTTTGCTTTTACTTCACGACTTTAATTTCTTTTAATTCTAAAAATTCACTACTAATTCACCGTAAACATATCATTCAACAAACTGACATTAACACCGTTGGATGCCGACCTGCTCAACGGTCTCGAGGTTAAGCGTCCGCGCATGAGACTGATAGGTTGTGGGTTTGAATCTCGTGAGACGGGATCATGGATGCGCACTGTTGGGGAGTCTCGCAATAGGATGAAATGGCCGTCTAGTGCTTCTAGGTTTTTCATGGTAGTCTAGCTTCAATTAACTCATGATATCAAAGATTAAAATTATCTTTTATCTACCTTACTTTAGTTTCATATGATTAAGTGTAATAGATGTAACATGAAAGAATTAAAACTCAACATTCAGAGATAAACATTCATTTTTTAAAACTGTAAACAAAATGAATAAATCAAGTGTATACAAACTTTATCAAATTCTAGCTAGTCTGTTATGAATAATTTGTAAATTTTGACAGATTAACGAATTATAAAACTTTGCAGAAATAGTAGCTTACCTTTTCATATTTTGATTTATGATGGTTGTAAGTAATTTACGGTTGTATAAATTATTTATACAATGATATATTTATTAGTGTTACAATTGTGGTGAACCAGAACACAAATGAGGACAGTCGAATGTATTCGAACATAACATTACAGAATCTCTTAATAAAATTTGAGAACCATACAGTGAATAGTTCATTTACAAAATGTCGATCGATTGTCTCATACTTCATTGTTCCTTCGTTCCTACATCAATCATTCTTTGTTCTCGTTCTCTTTTCTATGATCTTCTTATTCTTTTGCCACCGTGCATTTCACTTTCGACTAATGATACATACTACTTATATCTGTTGATATCAGTAGCACACTCCACAGTTTATAGAGAAATCAAAAATTAATCTAAACATTAATTAAACGTATATATCTATATATAATTCAGAATAAGATCTATCATGTTTAGGAACTCCATTTTTCAAGAATATAACAGAACTAGGAGTGATTTAGTAAACATCAACGTCTTGTATTGACAATTTTACCCAAATACGTACCTGAAATTCGATCTGAATAGATGAACTAGCTAGAAGTAGAAACTTAAAAGTTTTCTACCACTAAATTATGTTGAAATAATAAAATACGATAATTTTAATCACAATTCCGAACAGCTGAAAACCATTAGTAAATATTTATCATATATTGGTGGGAATGTTCCGTATGCGATCTTCGTTTCTTGTCATATTTAGACCTTGCAAATTCTCCTAAATCAGTATTTAAACATTTAAAATGACTTTAATGGAAAGAAAGAAAACTATACATAAATGTTAATTATTATAGGTTCTTTACATATTTATATTACCAAGCTTATAAGCAACCTTGTGGTGTATGCTACTGATGTTGACAGATATAAGTAGTAAGTAACATCAATCAAAAGTTGAATAGCTGGGAGTAGAAGGCTAAAAAGATCTAGTTGAAAAAAAACAACCCAGAAATAGTAATAAATTGTAAACTGGAAGAATTATAAAGAGTGTGAAAAACAAATGATGGTAAATTTCAAATGAAATATTCACTATATGGTTCTCATATTTTATAAAGATATTCTGTAAAGACACATTAGTTGTTCCCACCTGTGTTCTCATTCATTACAACCTTACAGTAGAATACATGGAATGTTAATGTCATAAATCATACTGTTTTTTCTTTCTTTATTCGTTCAAAGCTATCAACAAAACAAAACGCTATCAGGACTGAGTGGCCAAGTGGATAACTCGATGGCATTTGAAGCGAGGGTACTAAGTTCGAGTCCCAGAGTGAACATCAACTCTGAGATGCAGGTACATCCAGCTGACGAGTCCCAAATAGAAAGAAACGCGCGTCGTGGATTCCACTGCTAACCACTATCCATCTCTGCTAACCACGTATAAAAAAATGTTTTTCCCATCAATTTAAATATTCAATTAATCTTTAAAATCATTCATAAATATTACGTAATACAATAAATACATTTGAAGTGACAATATTCAATTTTAACACTGATACACAATAGAAAGTATGTATCTGAATGACAAATTCTCTATATGTTTTGTTGTTCTTATCATAATCAACTTGTATTAACTTTCCAAAGTGTTATATACAGTTACTATAATGTGTATCCATTTAAAAAACAAACATGAATTGTATGTCAAAGAAATGATGTGAAAAAAAAACATTCAGGTATTACAACATGGATACAAAATGTGAGACAATATTGATTATTACTATTGATCATTGAAAATAGTTATGAAATCAATTTTTTTTTTAAATTCATTGATTATTTTTGTTGTTTTGAAAATAATGAAAATGATGTTTTTGAAATAAATTTAGGGGGGGGGGTAAATGAAATTAGAATGGAGAATTTGTAAGTGATATGAGAATTTATCTCATTTACAGGACCCAATGTATTGAATACAATAATCTAACTGAATTTCTAATGATGATATATAGCTTGACAATCAATGCACCTATTATCCTTCAGAATGGAATATTGAGAAGTGACTTTTGTATTTGTGTTTAAAGAAATGACGTTTGAACAAAGTCCTGTTCTAGGTATCATTATCAATCATTATCAATAAACTATCTCTATATCTGACTCCAATAAATGAATAATATCCCGCTAATTGATATTTACTGCAGGCTAAATCTCCTAGTAGAATTACGGGTTTACTCGAGATTATTCAAAAGCCTGAACACCAGTTATAGAGATAGTTTATTGATGAAGCTCGGTAAAAACCCACAAGCGTACAGATAGCAAGCACACCGGGAAAACAAGCGTGTGTGTGTGAGTGGTAAATAATCCATATATATTTATGAGTGTTAATGGATTGTGGATAAATTATTGATTGTCTTTGTTTACAACCAATGAGAGAACAGATTAAGGATTGATGTGCAGACACATGCGCTCAATCAGACTCACACATAAATTTACAAAGTGGATTAATGTTAGCATTACAGAGAGCACACAAATAATACAGTAGTTGAATGGGCTTGCTACAAGCTGAAGAGACAAGAATCTACCATCCAAAAAATCCTAACTTGCTGACCAAAGACTAAATGTGTTGTGGTAAACTTCTACCGCTTCTTATGATTCATAGTATTTTCATGAGTAAACAAGATTTATATTTTATATGTTTACCACTGCTAAGTAAACTAGATAACGTTTTATTAGTTATTACACATTAATAATAACTCCGCCTTTAGCTCTTCTAGAGTTACTGCCGGTCCCAAGCCCACAAAAAGAAGAAGGGTTGGGCATGGGGTTAGCGACCCCATCCCGTAGAAAAGCTAACTCACTAAAAAAACGCTAACCAGAAAAAATAATCCAAACCATTTAAACTCTGCCCTCCGAGTTGAAGGAATAATTATGACGTCTCATGATGAAAGCCGAAATTCTTCGGAAGTCACCAGACCGATGCACCTTCTAACAACCAGAGCAACACTCTTTATAGGTACATGGAACGTCCGGACAATGTGGGAGGCAGGAAAGACCAGTCAAATAGCAATGGAAATGAGGAGATAAAACTTGGCAGTACTCGTAATCAGCGAAACCCATTGGACACAAACTGCATAACAAAGGCTAGGTACAAGAGAGATGCCGCTATACTCTGATCACGAAGATGAAAAAGCTCCACACACTCAAGGAGTTGATCTAATGCTGTCCAAGAAGCACGAAATGCACTTGTGGGATGGGAATCTCATGGACCCAGGATAATCAAAGCATCATTCAAAACAAAGAAGCAAGGGATCACAATGAACGTTATCCAATGTTGTGCACCAACCAATGATAGCAACGATGATGATTAAGATCAGTTCTATGAAAGGCTGCAATCAATTATAGCGAAGTGTTCACGGAAAGACCTCACCATCCTGATGGGAGATCTAAATGCTAAAGTTGGAGTGGACAACACAGGATATGAAGATGTAATTAGACGACATGGATTAGGAGAGAGAAATGAAAATGGGGAGAGACTTGCAAACCTATGTGCATTCAACAAATTGGTTATAGGCGGCACAATATTCCCACACAAACGCATACACAAAGCTACATGGATCTCACCGGACCACACCACAGAGAACCAGATAGATCACATCTGTATCAACAAAAACCCGGAGACGAGCTGACATAGCTTCAGATCACCACTGGCTGGTTGTGGCCAAGATGAGACTGAAGCTTAAGAAAGACGACAACTGGACAAACAGCACTACAAAGGTTCAATACAGCCTTCCTTCGAGATAATGACAAACTCCACGAATTCTACAGGATCTACTGAAAGAACAAGAAACTACTTTGGAGGACAACTGGAAAAGGATAAAAGAAGCATTAACTTCAACGTGTCAGGAGGTTCTTGGTCCTAAGAAGCATCATCTCAAGGAATGGATGTCTATGGAAACTTACTTGAATGATTTTTTCTGGTTAGCGTTTTTTTAGCGAGTTGATTTTCTACCCCATGCCCAACCCTCGTCCTTTTTGCGGGCTTGAGATCGGCAGTAACCCCCAGAGGAGCTACAGGCGGAAACCCTGGACAAAAATCAAGAAAGGAAGAACAAGAAACTAGCAATTAACAACAGCCGAACACGAGCAGAGAAAGTCAAAGCACAAGCAGACTACGCAGAAGCAAACAAGCAAGTGAAGAAAAGCATTAAAGCCGACAAGCAGAAATACATGGGAGAACTAGCAACGGCGGCGAAAAAAGCTGCAAGAGAAGGGAATATGAAACAACTATATGATACAACGAAGAAATTGGCAGGGAGATATAGCAAACCAGAGAGACCAGTCAAGGACAAAGAAGGAAAGGCAATCACTGAGATTCAAGAACAGAGGAAAAGATGGGCAGAATACTTCAAGGAACTGCTGAATTGACCAGCCCCATTGAATCCACCGAACATCGAAGCAGCCCACACTGACCTTCCTATAGATGTCACTCCACCAACGATGGAAGAAGTGAAGATGGCCATCAGACAAATCAAAAGTGGGAAGGCGGCAGGACCTGACAATATACCAGCAGAAGCACTGAAGTCAGACATTGAAATGACTGCAAATATGCTTCACCTTCTATTCAAGAAGATTTAGGAAGAAAAACAAGTGCCGGTGGACTGGAATGAAGGATATCTCATCAAGATACCAAAGAAAGGAGATCTGAGCAAATGTGAGAACTACAGAGGCATCAGTTTGTTATCAGTACCAGGAAAAGTTTTCAAGAGAGTGCTGCTGAATCGGATGAAAGACGCAGTAGACGCCGAACTAAGGGATCATCAGGCTGGATTCCTTAAGGATCGGTCGTGCACGGACCAGATTGTGAAACTACGGATCATCGTTGAACAATCAGTTGAGTGGAACTTAACACTATACATCAACTTCATTGACAGATGCATTTCCAGTAAGGACCGGAGTCAGACAAGGCTGTCTGCTCTCCCCATTCCTCTTCCTTCTAGTGATTGACTGGATTATGATGAATTCGATATCTGAAGGAAAATACGGAATACAATGGACAGCTCAGAATCGAATAGATGATTTGGACTTTGCAGATGACCTAGCCCTCCTCTCTCATACACACGAACAAATGCAGATGAAGACAGCAAATGTAGCAACAGCCTCCTCATCGATATGCCTCCACATTCACAAAGGAAAAAGCAAGATTCTCAAATGCAACACGGAGAACACCAACCCAATCACACTTGATGGCGAAACTGTGGAAGAGGTGGAAACGTTCAAGTACCTGGGGAGCATCGTTGATAAACAAGGAGGATCGGATGCAGATGTAAAGGCGAGGATTGGCAAAGCAAGGGCAGCATTTCTACAATTGAAGAACATATGGAACTCAAAACAACTCTCATTCAACTTCAAGGTGAGAATCTTTAATACGAACGTCAAGATAGTCAGTCCTACTGTATGGAGCTGAAACGTGGAGAACTACTACGGCCATCATCAGGAAGGTACAAGTATTTATAAACAGTTGTCTACGCAAAATACTCAACATCCATTGGCCGGATACTATCAGCAACAGCGTTTTATGGGAGAGGACAAACCAGCTTCGAGCTGAAGAGGAAATTAGGAAAAGACGTTGGAAGTGAATCGGACATACAATAAGGAAATCACCAATGTGCATCACGACTCAATCCCTAACTTGGAATGGTGAAGGGAAGCGGAAAAGAGGAAGGCCAAAGAACACACTACGTCGGGAAATAGAAGCAGATATGAAAAGGATGATTGTTAACTGGAAAGAACTGGAAAAGAAGGCTCAGGACAAAGTTGAATGGAGAATTCTGGTGAGTGTCCTGTGCTCCTCGACGATGGGTAACAGGCGTAAGTAAGTAAGTAACACATCAATAATCACTACATAGTGTCTTTAACTGAAAAACAATTTCATTCTTATAAAAAATAATATTAATTTGTCTGCATATATAAGAACTTTCGTCTAAAATAGAGCGAATAGTTTCACAGTTTTAGGTGCCAAGTTGATGTTAGACATTAAATAGGAATACTATATTTTTAAAATCTTATCGAATGAATTTGAAGTTAAACCACCGTTATTTCCTTGAGAAAGCATAGACCAGATTGCCAGGCGAAATGTTGGATTTACTTCAAATTCATTCGCTGAGATTTTACGAATATATTCTTACTATTTAATGAATTTTTATATATAGTTGAAATGATGAGTCAATTGAAGCTAGACAACCATGGAAAACCTCGAAGCACTGGACGGCCGTTTCGTCCTATTGTGGGAATACTCTCCAGTGCTCATCCATGATCCCACCTCACGAGCTTCGAACCCACGACCTATCGGTCTCGCGCCAGAACGCTTAAACTCCAGACCACTGAGCCGGTTGGCATCAAATGGTGTTAATGTCTAACATCAACCAATCCACGAAATTGACCGACCATCTACCATTGTCTTCAGTGAGTTTATATCTCCGAACAGACCTGGTTGAACTCCACTGGTTACCACTGCTTCGCACTAGAACTCCAGGAAATACCTGGTTTGCCATGGTGGTTTAACTTCAACTGACTCATGATTTCAACTATATATAAAAATTACTAAAAATTTCTACAAACAACCCCCATTTAATGAATTTGTCAACTTTCTGTTTCTGTAAAGTCAAGCAATATCAATTCATATAAACTTCGAGATTACATTATAATTTAATTGACTGTTAGAAAACGGATGGTAACATGTAAATTTTGGAGGAAAACACAAGTTTTTTTTTTAAAAAAAAAGAATGATATTTATCGTAGTTCTATCATATGAGATACACATACCTTCCTACTTACATTTGAAATGTTTTTACTTCGTTTCAGATTAGTCGTTAGGCTATCAAAACAGTGTGCATTCATTTTGACATGTTTAAAGTGTATATTTTAAAGTAGCACTTTAGAATTGAAATTTAATCTGGAGTGTATCATTTAAAACATCTACGGAGTAACTGTTTACTAAAAACTATAAATGGAATATTGTGACGGATGGTGTCCAAAAACGGATATTGATACTCACTGTGCTACTAGCTAACCCTCCGATTGACTACTTGGGTGAGAATGCATGAGTCAATGAAAAAAAGTTGCCGTATAATAATATGCAAAATTATCCGCATATATACATCTATTTCTTAGCCAATGAAATGTACTTGTCCTTCATGTCATTTCTGATTATCATCGGTTGACCTTCTCATCGGGCTACTTCTGATTGGCTCGTCATATCAAAGAATATATTCTATTTCCCAGTGGTATATGGGAATGTAAACATTATATGTTAGTCATCCACTAATTTAAACACATAAATCACTAATATCAAATACTAAAAGTTTCATATTTGATTGTTCAATGTATTCGGTTCGTTACAAAAATCTTTCCTGTGTTCTATTTTGAAATATATGCTTTTGAGAGTTTTCATACTGAGATGAAACTATTGTTCAATGCTCCTTGTTTTTCAATACCAGACTAGGTAAGATCACTTCGTGACTTAAACTAAAAAAATTCTGCACAAACGTTTTATCATGCTTAACTAACTCAACACACACACACACGCACACTATAATCTGATGTATCTTGTCCACCTAAAACGATGTAATCAATCACTTATTAATCAACCGTAAAAACAAAAAAAAACATAAAACGAGATTAATAACAGTTGATTAATTAATTCATTGTCCTTATTCATAACCATATTAGTTGTTCACTTGGTATTGCTTGTTTGAATCTTCCCATTGATGTTTAGGACTGCAACTGGTCAGACTCTTATTGGAATATGTGCATACTATACCTATTGCCTCGATATAGCCTTAATTCACAAGCATTATAAGAAAACATGGTTAATTGCTAGCTGTGGAATCCAGTACCAGGACTCAGTAGCTGAGTGAATAACGCGATGACGTTTGAAGCGAATGATACTGGGTTCGAGTCGCAGAATGAACATCAACACTGAGATGCAGATACATCCAGCTGACGAGTTCCAAATAGAACGAAATGCGCGTCGTGGATTCCACTACTAGCCACTATCCATCTTTTCTCATCGTAATTTAAATAAAGACAGAACAAATATTAATGCAAAATAATATGAATTCATTATATTTCGTGGTTTCTCATCAGCTGCTTACAACCAAATATGCATTAGAGTTTTAGCAATGGGGTAATAAATAGAATGGAACGACTGACATAAGTGAATGTAAAGGATTGGAATAACAAAAGTCATCGATGATAACTATACATATATATATATATATATATATATATATATTCATTATAGGTCAGAGGTTATTAGGTATTAGAACAAAGGGTGGCGTATTAGTTGAGTGGAGTTCAGAGACAGATAAAATCAAAAATGTGATTATTTTAGTGGTAGTTGAAAACAATTAGAGTTACGTAATAATTGAATAAATTTGGATAGTTCATATAATTAGGAGAGACAAATGAACGGAAATGTGTGAGAGAAAGGGTGGTTTAAGAATCGGGTAAGGGGAGGGGAATATAATAAAAACTGAATATTAACCAAAATTGAACTAATAACAACAAAACTGAAACAAACAAACAAAATGGATTACCAGGGTAGTACTTGTTATTGTTATTGTTTTCTTTTTGTTTTCTACCGATTTCAGGTCTTTGTTTCTTTTTCGTTCAATTTGTCTCATTATTATTTATTGAATTCGGCGGTAAATTATGATTTATATAAAAGTTAACAAATTTATGATTTAGGATTTTACTTTATATTCTAGTAGTATAAAAAAAGAAATAATTTTATGAAATTCTTTCATACTACTAATAGATATAATAGTAGTACAAATGCCCATAAGAGACTAATCAATTGTGGTCTTAAACGTTGATAGGAAGATTCAACCAAAACAAATATCAAATGAAATCAAATGTTAGTTTTATATTCTATAAATGAACATAGAATTGAATAAACAATGATAATGATCTGAAATTGATTTCATATATAAATTTCTTTTGTTTAAATATACTAACATACTGTAGATTTTGGATAGAAGTATTTCATAGTTTAAAAGTAAAAGTATATCATTAAAAGAAATGTCATACCTTTCAGATTGTTTGTTTACTGTGTATTGTTTTTATCTATCACGTAAACATTCATCATTTCTGTCCTTTTTTTCCTTAAAAAAAAGGAAAAAAAAAAGAAAGAAAATGACCTTGTTGAATATAAATGCACACACTAGTTAGCTGAAATTTATTGCCTACTATATAAGAACTTTCGTCTAAATTAGAGCGAATAGTTTCACAGTATTTGAGCGCCGAGTTGATGTAAGACATAAAATAGGAATAATAATATATTTGCAAAATCTCAACGAATGAATTTGAAGTAAATCCAACATTTCACCTGATAATTTGATCCAAGCTTTTTCAAGGAATTATAATCAAACCTATTCAGTGTATAATGAAACGAAAAACCATTTACCTACGTATATTCAATAATTTTGATGTTTGATTATATTTCCTTAGAAAAGCTTGGACCAGATTGCCAGGCGAAACGTTGGATTTATTTCAAATTAATTCACTGAGATTTTACAAATATATTATTCCTATAAATATAAGCTGTTGAAAACCTAACTGGAAATCATTACAGTATGTTAAAATTTAATTTTCAAATGATTATTGTTGTTATACTTGAAGAAATTTGTATGCAAAAGGAAGAATTTAAATTTGAACCAAATAAGAAAGAAAACGATAACTAATGGAAGATGAAATTCTTATTCGATTTACAAAAATGCCATGAAAAACACAATTATTTATAGTTGAATTCATGAGTCAATTGAAGCTGGACAACCATGGAAAACCTCAAAGCACTGGACGGTCGTTTCGTCCTATGGTGGAACTCCTCACCAGTGAGCATCCACGATCCCGTCTCGCGAGATTCAAACCCACGACTTATCAGTCTCACTCACTAGTGCTTAACCACTAGACCACTGAGCCGGACGGCATTCAACGGTGTTAATTTCTAATATCAACCAATCCACGAAATTCACCAACCGCTTACCATTGTCTCCAGTGTGGTACTATCTCACAACAGACCTGGTTGAACTCCACTGGTCACTGCTTCTCACTAGAACTGCAGGAGATACCTCTTGAAGATAGTCACTAGTGAAAATATGATTAATATTAGAAAGGGGTTTTTGTGGAGATTTTAGTAATTTTATGGTTGAATTCATGATGAGTACTGTTGAGGAATCCCACAATAAGACTAAACGGCATTCTGGTACTTCCAGGTTTTCCATGATGGTCTAGCTTTATTCAACTATAAAATTACTAAAATCTCAACAAAACCTTTCTGTCATTTAATTATGTACATATTTTACGGATATTTGATGATTAGTTAATGAATAATATGCATAAAAGAAAAACTATCTTTCACAGAATTATTCCTTAACTTATAATATATAACACATTGTATTACAGCATCATCTCATATTTTCTTCTATCCTAACAATTAGAAATGATGAAATGGGGCAGATCTTTCTTACGTACTTACTTACTTACGCCTGTTACTCGCAATGAAGCATAGGCTGCCGACCAACTCGCTTAAAACGCTAACTAGAAGGCAGATCTTAAGGCTAGATAATTACGGATTTTAAGAAATTAATAAAATTAATGGTCCAAATGAACATTTCAACATATTCTAAAACATTCTAAATGTAGGTAAAGTATGATATGCACACGTAAATTCGTTGAAGTTATAAGTACGTACCACTTTATTTTAACTCAACAGTTCAGTTGAAAAATGTTTGCTCCAAAATCGGCTCTTTGGTGTTTGTTTTTTCATGTTAGTTAATATTTGTTCTTTGTAAAAGAATTCAGCTGTTCTGACTGACAAAGAATATAAAATGTACTCGGATATAACCTATCGCAATCTTAAAACGTTAAATATTTGAGGGGGAACTTCAAGGATTAGATTTGATCCTGGATGTGATCATATACACATGTTCCGCTGAGGAGTCACATACTGGGACTAAATTGAGATTATATTCATTGGATCCATTTTCAAATGTATAGAATGTTTGAAAGGAATATCTTTCAGGGATCGAAGACTCATATCTTGTTGATTCGGGTCTACAACACATCCTTCATCAAAATGGAAATTGCATTATTTGTTCTTGTATACTTACAATGCCATTTTCCTCACCAGTGAACCAAGTAATTTTTATCATTAATTCACTAATATACTTCGAAGTAATATTAATTACCAATTATTTTGTCATTGGTAATCTGTGTTTTCCTAATTTTGTTGAGCACTGAGTAAATAATTCCCAGCTGATTCATAAGCTGCGACAGGAAATAATAATGTATTTCCAACAAAATGCTTATACTTTTTAAGTCAGTCAATGGATATGTGAGTAGTTATTATAAATTTCACAGAAAACATAAAAACCAAAACAGATGATTCTAGATGATGACAATCAAATAAGGAAAAAACTCTTTCTTATCTCGTAATGTTATTCACAATATAGTTCTACAACATCTAGAATCAGGATAATATAATGGATTATTATCAAAGTTTTGAAAATAATCGGCACTTAGATTTAAGCCACAAAAAATGCAGTGTTTGTTGTGTTAGATTCGCAAACAGTGGAGAAGATTTGTAGCTCAGGTGGATGATTTTTATGGATGTCCTTCAAAAGTACGGCTACCCAATCTATTTCATTAAAAAATACCAGCCGCACTCATCATCAGAAACAAAGTCAAGTACAGAAATCAACAAAAGGATCACCTTACAATACATACAAGGTATATCAGAAACGACAACGAGACTGCTGAAAACCTTCGGAATAGATGTTGCTCACAAACCAACAAAATCCCTCCATTAAATGAAATGACAAAAGAAGACAAACTAAACATCATTTACAAAATGAATTGTGCCAACTGCGACAAACACTACATCGGACAAAGTGGACGCCCTCTTCATCTTCGCCTGCATGAACATCAGTTAGCAGTCAGACGCTATGACGTGTCTTCACTTATATCAATGCACGTGGACATATACGGACACACATTTGACTGGAAAAATTAAGATTTTGGATAGAGGCAATTCCAAAGACACCAGAGTATTCTTAGAAGCTTGGCACTCAGGTCAATCAGCAATAAACAAGCACATTGAAATCAATCCATATTATCAACGCATCCGGAAAATTATGGAGAAACATAGGAACAAAAATCAAACCAATGCGAGATACAACCGAAACAAAGAAATAAACAATGACAGAATTGAGGTCAACAAGAACCAATCAACATCGGGGTTTACAGGACAAGGTGTGAACCACATGTAGAGAAATTCAAACACTTCACTTCTACCCGAACTTTGTGCTGATGATGTCGTTCAGAAACACGATGAAAGTTCCACGATCAAACCATCCAGCTCAGAGAACAAAACTCCATCAAAAAGAATCAAAAATAAGATAATGTTATGATGGGATATAAACTTCAAGATATAAAACATTGTTAGTTCTTCAGTTCTGATTTAATAACTTAAAGATATTCCGATTATGATTTCACATTTTTGGGTAGTGATGATAAGCATTAAATTAGAGCACATACAAACTAAGGAACATCAGAAATTTGTTCTATGGAGTGTCCAGGCTAAAGTCATTGTAAACATCACAAAGTCTTGTAACATTGGAATGATCACGAGCATAAAATGCTAGAAAAACGTTGTATTTTCAATATTCATTAGTTTCGGAAGGGGTTTTTGTGAAGAATTCAGTATTTTCATAGTTGAAATCATGAGTCAATTGAAGCTAGACCACCAGGGAAAACCTGGAAGCACTGGAAGGCCATTTCGTCCTATTATGGGACTCCTCAGCATTTGGCTTCTCATTATAATCATATGCTCACTAGTGACTTCAGGATACATGTCCTGGAGTTCTAGTGAGAAGCAGTGACCAGTAGAGTTCAACCACATCTGTTTTGAGATAACAACTCACTGAAGACAATTGGTGAATGGTTGCTCAATTTCGTGTATTGGTTGAAGTTAGACCGTTGGATGCCGTCCGGCTCAGTGGTCTATAGGTTAAGTGCTCTGGAGTGAAACTGGCAGGTCCTGGGTTCGAATTTTGCGAGACGGGATCGTGGATGCGCACTGGTGAGGAGTCCCACCATAGGACGAAACAGCTGTTCAGTGCTTCGAGGTTTTCCATGGTTGTCTAGCTTTAATTGACTCATGATTTCAACTATGAAAATTCATTAGTTTGTTTGTAGTCAAAATGTCCATTTGTCGAGATTTATTTCGACGGATCGATTTAATGATGAAGATAAATCAAATAAATAATCAATGTGTCGAAATCTTACTGAATATACATTATGTCATAATATACCTGTATGTTTTTTGTATATTTAATTTCCCTCAGGTTCTGTCTTAATAAGTAACTATAAATCTTGAGTAGCGAATAATCATAATTTTAAGAATTTCACCCACTTTTTGTCAGTGTTACCTTAGATATGATCCAACATGTACTTCTATTGAGTTATTTACAAAATATGTAAAATTTAATTATTTGATAGTAGAAGTGAATAAATAAACTCCTTCTGGTGATATGAATTCACTTATTATTATTCTTTAAACACATAAATATTGGTGCAAGGAAGCACCAGATATATATGCGCCATACAAATCTCATTTGATTTGTGTTAGGGCTGTGATACTGCTCAGGTGCCCAAACCGAAGCAGGTGGTTTCCTTAGGGGGTCACACCCGGAGCCTTTGACCTAAAAATCTAATCCACAAGGCAGTGGAGCATTGTAAGGAGATGCAATCCCATGGTAGCCGGTGACTAATGATTGATTCATATGCCAGTTGTTCCCTCAGGATACTGGAGCCCATGTACACCAATGGTTTGGAATCAGGGTTTTCCAACTCTCATAGGTGGACTTTCTGTGTCCACCAACCCGGTTAAAGCGCCGGACATTCGCTTTTCTTCCTCTTAATTTCGTAAATAACACCCCCGCCACGGGAAGGCAGTGAGTAAGACTTCCCAGGCAGTGGAAGTATACGCGTGGCCATGTGAGAGCATTTGGAGAGGGAGAGCATACTCTCTCCACTCTCGGCCGTACAAGGGCATTTGAGGGCGTGAATTCACTTAGATAACTTATACAGTTTGGAGGAGCTGTTACATTTCATTCTATAAATGTGAAGTGTTTTCTGCGGGAATTAAAAAACCAATCATTTTTTGAGCATAGTCATATGGATAATAATATTAACGTTAAGAGATTCTGACTGCAAATCTATGATGCTAACGAATTTTTATGTGCCTAATAAAGTCATTATTTATCAGTAATAATGATATAATAACAGTGAATAAATGGTGTATAAAGTCTTATTGAAATTTGATTACAATGAAACAATAGTTAATATATTCACATGGTATTGTTTGTTTGAATCTTCCCATTGATGTTTAGGACTGCAACTGGTCAGACTCTTATTGGAATATGTGCATACTATACCTCTTGCCTCGATATAGCCTTAATTCACAAGCATTATAAGAAAACATGGTTAATTGCTAGCTGTGGAATCCAGTACCAGGACTCAGTAGCTGAGTGAATAACGCGATGACGTTTGAAGCGAATGATACTGGGTTCGAATTCCAGGATGAACATCAACTCTGAGATGCAGATACATCCAGCTGACGAGTTCCAAATAGAACGAAATGCGCGTCGTGGATTCCACTACTAGCCACTATCCATCTTTACCTAGAGTTAATATAGTTTATTTCATTATGAATTAAACTATTCATCGATCATTGTAAGACATTACTATAAATCATTTCCACTCTATTCTCTTGATCATTAACAGCTCATAAACCAAAGAATAGTTAGTGGATAAGAATATTCTTTCATATATCTATATCTTAATATGATGGGAATTTTTCAGTAATTTAAATATTCATAACATGTTTACAATATTTCGTATAATCTGATCCAAATAGCCGATGTTACACAGAGTTTATCTTTAGGTAAAATCTTATTAAGTAAATGAATTATGCAACATCATGCATTTGCCTTTTAGTTCATTAACGCTCTAAATATATACTAATTCAATCATAAAATATTTATTTGATTTATGTAGATATCTCAGGAAGTTTATTAACCCTTACAATAAAGTAGAACTGGATATATATATATATATATATATATATATATATATATAAATAAATTTGTAAGCTATGAATGTCTTCTCTTCAGTCAACAAATAATTGAATAACTACCATACTTATTTCTGTACACTTAAAGTAGACAAACGAAAATACACGGAATACCTACGAATGAAGGTGGAAAAGCAGAAAGAGAAGAATATATATGAGATAGCTATATGATACAACGAAGAAACTAGCAACAAAATATTGTCAAGGAGAAAGAAGCAGAGACAACCATTGAGATTCATGAACAACGGAATAGGTGGGTCGAGTACTCTGTAGAACTCTCGAACAGACTAGTTCCACCGAACCCACCGGACATCGAAGCAGAACCTGCAGACCTTCCTATAATTGTCACTTAACCAACGAACAAATAAATTAGCATGACCATCAGACAAATGAAGGGTGGGAAGACAGTAAAACCTGAAAACATACCAGCTGAAGCACTGAAGTCACACTAAGAGGCTACTACAAAGATGTTCCTTATTCTGTTCAGGACGATTTGGGGGAGATGAACAATTGCCAAAGAAAAGAAATCCGAGCAAATGTGAAAACTACACAGGCATCACATTACTGTAGGTTAGTGAAAAATTTTTTAACAGAATGTTGCTGAACTGGATGAAAGATTCAGCTTCGAGATCAACAGACCGGGTTTCAGAAGGATCAGTCGCGAAACTACGAATCATAGTTGAACAGCCAATTGAATGGAACTCTTCACTATACATCAACTTCATTGACTATGAAAAGGCGTTTCACAGTGTGGATAGGAGAACATTATGGAAACGTCTTCGACACTATGGAGTAGCCGCAAAAGTCATCAACATCATCCGAAATTCGTACGACGGACTACACTGCAAAGTGGTGCATCGAAAACAGCTAATAGACGCAATATAAATAAACTATACGCTGTTAGACTTGAAAAATGTAATGAAAATAATTAAATGAAAGGTTATCAGAACCATGACATATTAAACAACAGTACATTTTAAACAATCTGATCATTCATACTATGTATTGTTAACCCCTTGTCACAATACTACCGATCTTTCTAAAGGAATACAAACACCTCTGTCCAATATTTATATCTTATATACTTTACAATTTATCTAACTCCGATAGTTTACATACTAGAGAAGTGAGTGTTATATCGCGTAAGTGCGTGCCCTGTTTATATATGACATGATGATCCCCGCCAGTCAGAGAGGAGTGAATTATCGACCGGACCGGTGGTATAGGGAAACCGTATGAGCAGTCTTGCGTACTTATCAGTTCTGCTATCTGCCTAGTCCAGCCAATTAAGTCAAGAACACCAATATCAGTCTCTGCAATATGAATCATTATTCTCAAACATACTAGGTTTATATACCAAACAAACTAAACACATCGTACCATAAAATAGAAAATAACATTTGTAAAAGATTTTGCCAAATGTGTCTGTGAATAAGGGGAACAGTAATTTGATAGACTGAGTATAACTCAGGAATCGTACAGTAAAAGTCTATAGGTCAAAATAAAGCTCATAATAAAAGGAACATGAATATGAATAGTTTAGTTACTTAGCAATTATACAATAGAAAATATTAATATCACATTCGTCTATAAATAGTCCTCAAAGTTACCATTCATAATTCTCTTCGGGATATAACAGTGAGAATACATACAAGTTTTACAATAAAGCAAACATATATGTCATTGTATATCAGTATAACATATCATGTAATTCTCATTCAAATTCATTGTTAAATATTTTAATCACTTCCAATTCGATCAACCTTAGGTGTCAAGGATTTATTCTAGGATCGCCAAAAATCAATTACAAAGTTATTTTATATGGTTGAAATCATGAGTCAGTTGAAGCTAGACCACCATGGAAAACCTGGAAGCACTGGACGGCCGTTTTGTCCTATTGTGGGACTTCTCAGCAGTCCGTATCCACAATCCTACCTCTCAAGATTCGAACTCAGGACCTATCAGTATAGCTTGAATATCGAAATGTAAATGTAATCTATTTTATGGAGATAAGTAACATCCTAGTATTGTTGATCATTTATTTGATGCTATCTTTATGTTACTAAATAAAAAAAACGAATCTGCTGATGCGTCTTTACTGTTTTTATAATATTCTATTTTAACAAAACCCAGGTTATCTGCTTTTATTCTAAACCACGTTTCCTACTTTTTAATGTATACATACTTAGATATCCTTTCCTTTACCATTACATTTCATATATTATGTCAATATTGAAGTTGTAGTTATGAATACTTGGGACAAAAATTCACTCAGAAACAAGAAAAAAAACTTGATCAACTCAATTTATTACTTAGAACAAGTAGAATATGATTAATTGATTTATTGAATGTAATGATTAGCAAATACTCTTAAAGAAAAAAAGAGAACTAAAAGTCTTAGTTTCATAACAAATTATATTCATGAAACAAATAGTGGATAATAAAGATGACAGTAGATGAGATCATTAGTCAATTGAACCTAGACAACCATGGAAAACTTGGAAGCACTCGACAACTGTTTTGTTCTATTGTGAGACTCCTCAGCAGTGCGTATCTACCATCCTACCTTGCGAGATTCGAACCAAGAACCTATCGATCTAACTTCAATTGACTTATGATCTCAATTATTAAAATTACTATAATATGCACAAAAAAACCTTTCTGATATTAATAAAATAATTATTAGTTATTAGCTTGCTTAATTTTGTATATTATATTACAAATGAAGTGTAAGTTATATACAGTTAGATAAAATTTAACTTTAGAAAATAACGGATATTTATCATGGGTAGCAATTGGTGTCATGCACACACACACATATACCAATCTGAACTGTTATTGCCTGCCCATTCTATCCGCTGTCTAACACTTTACGCTATTTTATAAGTTATCCACTTTTATATATGAGATAATTCCTAATTAGATGTTTTGAGTTTGTTAGTAAATGGTTTTTTATACTATATACCTTATCTTCTGTCTTCATAGATAAATGTCTAAAATATGCGCTTCTGAAACGATTTCATTATGGGCCACTAACATTGACAAAATCATTTGAAAATATATGCATGGAATTAATTATGTCTTACATTTCATCACTGCCGTCATTGATGTATTCAATTAACGGCTACATATCATGCTAATATAACTTCATATTTATGAAAAATATTCAATCGTAAGTTTTCAGAACTCAGACAATGGTTATTAATACGAACTCATGATGAACTTTAAAATTTCAATTTGGTGATCTAAATGTAAAGTGCTCAGTACAAGATTTAAATGTCCTGGGTTCGATGTTTTGATGAAAGGAATGTCATGGTAGGATTACCTGATTATTCTTATCAAAACCTAGAGAAAATATCAAGCTCTAGATCGTACTTAAGATCATATTTGTCATTTCGATTATTATAAAACTAAAAGCAGATGAAAATAAGGCGAATATAGATGACCAACCAATATTTATCAATGTATGTTGTCATTGCAGTTTTTAAAAAAAACAACCAGACATAGTGATTAATTTGGTATTCAATTATTAGTTTTTACCGCTGGGTACAATATGTATAGTACAAATAAATTCAGGAGTTAATAATGATGTCTTTCCCTGTTTAGTAGTCAATATTTAACCATTCAGAACTAATTGTATGTCTAAATTATCTACCCAGTTTTATCTGAACATACATATACCTTGTAAATAGCTCGTCATTTATTACAAATAAAAATATGTTACTGAATTCATACTCTTTCATCAAGTTCTGTGGGACATTTGGGGACGAAAATTTAAGTTTCAAACTCCATTTATGTTCCTATAACTCAATATTTCACCGTTTCTATTACATAAAAAGAACTATAATAGTTGCATTTATCTATCTAGACGCATCTTTAATGTTCTTAGTTCGATTTCATTTCCTTGATTTTTTGTTATGTTGAACTTAGAATATCGTTCCTGTGAAATACACTCACTGTGTTATGTTTATTTAGAACTGTTATAATCTCTACTAATGTTTCTTCATTGTGTATTTCATATAGTTATGTCCTTGTACCAGAAATCTGATTCACTAAGAATTGGATTGAATTTGCATTAGAGGCTGAAAAGATGTGAAGAATTACATGCGTGAGAGAATTTGGATTTAAGATGAATAAGTGAAAAATTGAGCTTGCAATTCAGTAAGCATATAAGACACAATTACTTTTAATAGTGACATCAATCAATAACAAAATGGTATTGTAGTGAATAAGAACACGAGCGGGGACAACTGAATGTATTTAAGGGCAATATACAGACTATCTCACTGAAATCTGATAACCATACAGCAAACAGTTAATTTGCAAAATAACAATCAATTGTCTCAATCTTCACTGTTCCTTTTGTAAATATCAGTCCACCTTCTCTAATTTCATTGTTTATGCATTTTCCTACCAATTGCGCTTCATTTTAGTTCTTTCCTTATTGGTCTTCTGCCAAAATACATTCTATGTCTGACCATCACCATATACTACTTATATGAATATAAGTAGCCCACACCACACTAATGCATAATAGTAGAATTAAGACAACTTAATAAATGAAACTAAATATTGACAGAGTAAGGTTTTTAAATTATTACACAACTCCCTCTGTTTAGAGAACATAGGGTTTGTGAAACATAAACATTACTTTGGTAGACGATTAAGTCTATGAAACAGTTAAGATACATATGATGCAAAAAGTAATTGAAATCAAAACCAAGATCAAAATTTTTAATACAAATGTCAAGACTGTTCTACTGTAGGAGGCCGAAACTTGGAGAACTACGAAAACCATCGACCAGAAGATACAAGTGTTTATTAACAGACATCTACGCAAAATACTTCGGATCCGTTGGCCAGACACCATCAGAAACATTCTACTGGGGGAGAGAACAAACCAGATTTCAGTGGACGAAGAAATGAGGAACAAGCACTGGACGTGAATGGGACACACATTGAGGAAATCAACCAACTGCGTCACAAGACAAGTTCTCACATGGAATCGTGAAGGCCAAAGGAGAAGAGGAAGACCAAGGAACACATCACACCGAGAAATGGAGACAGACATGAGAAGTATGAACAAAAATTGGATAGAACTAGAAAGGAAGTGGTGGGACAGAGTAGTTTTGGAGAATGCTGGTCGGTGGCCTATGCTCCATTGGGAGTAGCAGTCGAAAGTAAGTAAGTAATGATAATTATTCAATAACATATTTATGTTTCATTCTTCTTATTTTTTATAATATTTACTATAAACAAAATCTATTTTGTGCTTAACTAATGATGTAATGTAAGATAACTATTCATAATGTAACACAGATAATAACAATAGATTATTTGGAGTTACTATGCAATTTATTTTGTCTCATTTCATGTTATTACTTGTCATTACTACTAATGAAAAACAAACAAACAAACAATTAAACTATTTCCATTTAATTGGATAACATCTTGTATCCTTGTATGTTTGACGAAAACAAGTTAACTTATACAATACTATTTATAATGATTGATTACTTTTTCAAATGAAGTTATTTGTGTACGTGTTATATCTGTGGCCGAGTGGATGCTTAGTTGATGTGTGGATTGATGAGACCGCCAATTAGGGAGCAGCGAATTGTCGATTGGAACAGTGACACGAAACCCGTACGAGCAGACTAGAGTGCTAACCCGTCCTGCGATCTGCCTAGCCCAGCCAGTCAAGTCCAAACACCGATAACAGCCTCAGTTGTATGAATCATTATTTACAAACACACTAGGTTTTTATACAAACCAAAGTAATCAATAAACTGATTATAACTCAAGAATCGTATGATAATAAGTCAAAGATCAAGATAAAGCTAATGATAAGAGAAATACGAATATGAATAGTTCAGTTACGTAATAATTGTACAATAGGAAATAGGCATATTACATTGATCCATAAATAGACCTAAAAGTTACCATTCGTAATTCACCAGGGGATATAACAGTACGTATGTGATTGAAGTAAATACATATTATATTTTTCAAAGTTGAAATCATGAGTCAATTGAAGCTAGACCACCATCGAAAACCTGGAAGCACTGGACGGCCGTTTCGTCCTATAACGGGACTCCTCAGCAGTGCGCACCCACGAACCCGCTCTCGCGAGATTCGAACCCAGGACCTACCAGTCTCGAGCCGAAGCCCTTAGCCGATAGACCACTGGCTGACTTCAAGATACATGTCCTGGAGTTCTAGTGGGAAGCAGTGACCAGTGGAGTTCAACCACGTCTGTTGTGAGATAGGAACTCACTGAAGACAACTGGTGAATGGTTACTCAACTTCGTGAATCAGTTGAAGTTAGACATTAACACCGTTGGATGCCAGCTCAGTGGTCTATCGGTTAAGGGCTTCCGCTCGAGACTGGTAGGTCCTGGGTTCGAATCTCGCGAGAGCGGGTTCGTGGGTGCGCACTGCTGAGGAGTCCCATAATAGGACGAAACGGCCGTCCAGTGCTTCCAGGTTTTCGATGGTGGTCTAGCTTCAATTGACTCATGATTTCAACTATGACAAATACTAAATCTCCACAAATCCTCTTCTACATATTATATTTATTTACCAGACAAATTTTTCAATGATACCATAGGTTCTTTTGTGGTTTAAATACTTAAAACGATAATATTACGTAAAATATTTCAGTAGTATTTATCTCTCTATCTAAATTAAGGATCTTAAACCGTAGAAACGTTCTAGGTCTACACAAGAGTTCGAAGTCCTAATATCTTGTGTGCTAGTAATGCTGTTTCAAGCTGTTCAGAATTCTTTGAATAGGATTTTAGAAAATAGAAACGGCTTCTAGAAGTACAATAAATGATATGTTTTACTCTAATTGAATAATTACCTATAGATATATGTGTATCGATATGTTCTATCGAAGTTTCAATAGTCAGTTTCTTTGAAGAAAATTATATAGCTCAATATTGTCCAGAGATAGATTTCATTATTTATTAGAATTATTATATTTAGTCAAAATCATTACATGTAACACAGTAAATTATTACATAAAGTAGGTCATATAATTTAAGTAGTCAATATGAGACGTTGAAAGTGGATAGAACATACATTGAGGAAATCACCGAACTGCATCACGAGACAATCCCTAACTTGGAATCTGGAAGGGGGGTGGAAAAGAGGAAAACAAAAACGCACATTACGTCGGGGAATAGAAGCAAATATGAAAATGATGAATAACAACTGGAAAGAACTGGAACCGATTGTTTGGGACTGGGTTTAGTAGAGAATGCTAGTGTGCGGCCTATGCTCCTCGACGTGGGGTAACAGGCGTAAGTGACTAAGTAAGTAAGTAAATCAATATCAGATAGATAACAATTTTTCACATGAATTGACTAGAAGTATAGAATTTCCGGCATATGGTATGATAGAACATTCTATAGATAATTTAAGACCCAATCATTAATTACAAATGCGAGGAAATGATCGCACATGAAATGCTGAATCACAAAGACTAATACTTGACGTTATTCTCAAACATGTACACTTTATTAGTAAAGTCAATTAATTTGTATCAGTCAGACTACGAGTTACATTGTAGCTTGGCCAATGCAATTAAGTGAATTTTCATACCTTGGAAAATGTATAGAGGATTACTGATAAGTTATCGTTCAGCATAAATATCTTAGATTCAATAGGAATTTTTCCATAGTTACATCTCTTCCCATGAAACTAGATGGAATACATACATTATATTTGGTTATGAGATGACTTTTATTTTTAGGGAAATAAATTAGTGAATGAGTTTATGTATATAATCGACTCGAGTTGGCTAATAAAAACCTCTCACTCTCCGATTCCAACTCAAATATCAGGTTGTGGTTACAAATGGCAAGAGTGTTTATCAGTAACAGACCCAAATTACCTATGAACACGACAAACGTAAACACCCATACAAACCTATCCTACTTTTAAATTATTATAAAGCCTAACGATAACAAATTTAAAATGTGTTATTTTAAACCTATTATTTATTTCTGCTTATCGGTATACGATTATTTATGATTAACTCTTATCCATGTAAATTGCATACAAGTGAATGCGTGTATGTTTGTTCATTATATCAAATGTTTGGACACTACGAACTCAATGAATCAAAAATGATTAATTGCTCTATAGATTTCCATAACAAACCGCTCGGTTGACACCCAAATCATTCCAATCTCTAGACAATTTAACTACCAAGTATCACACAGATTTATCATTATCGTTAATCCACTCATCAAAACGACTAGTCAGTACACTAATACAATCAACATCACGATCGATCCGAATGCCAATCCACATTACACAATTCACTATATCTTTATTCTCTGCACTGCAAACATTTAGTCTATTTACTACGTTTGTATGAAACAAATCCATTTCTGAAATATTTCATGTCCAATTTCTCATACTGCAATATCCAACAAATCTTGTCACACAATCGGACCAGTCTAAGATATATATGATACTAACCGGGATTCATAATAACCATAGTCAAATAAGTTAACGTATTTTTTAAAACTACAGTGCTTTTTTTCACTGAACATTCTCTACTGTAAAACTATCTCATCATAATTTTAGACAGAAATTCATCAAATTTAGTTTCATTAATTGGTATTCAAATAAATATCACTGGATGTAATTAATATTTCTAAAATGCGTTAAAGTTTGTTTGTTCTGCGTGAACGTTGTCTCCAAGCGTCATTAACTGACTACATATTCTGACTAATTTGATATTGGTTCCAAAGAAACAGTGAGTTAGAAATGTTAGTTTCTATGAGCAACAGTAAATGAGAAGATTCCGAATAGAATATAGCATGAAGATTTCGTAAATTTCATTATTTGTTAAATGCCAAAATCTTCTTTATCGGACACAGAAGAAATAAGGCTAAGATAATTTCAAATGTAGTTTCATATATAATGTCTTGTCTATACTCGACACCCAATTTCTGTCAAATTGTTTGTTATAATATTGACAAATATTTATGTAAATAAGACCTCTGTTTCTACCCAACACAAAAAACACACCAGTTACAAAAGACTTAGGTCGTAATGATAGAGCTTATTCACACAGAGACCGAAACTCCGCGAAAAATTGTATCTTCATGTATTGGTTAAGTTGTGGATTACAGAAACTACTTTTGTTCACTTTCAAATGTATAACAGACCATGAATTTGTGAGATGAAAAGTATTTTGTGTTATTTAAAATGGAAAAGTTTAGCAGTTCAGGTGGATGATTTCGGTGAAATTTCGTTCTTTGAACAGGATCTTTCACTGTTCTTCTGAACAGCATCATCAACACAAAATTCAGGTGGGAGTGTAGTGTTTGAATTTTTCCACATATGACATACAGTTTGTCTTGTAGACCTCAATCTTGACTGGTTATTTTTGACCTTTAACCTGTCATTATCGGCATTCTTATTTAATTGTATCTGATTTTTGGTCCGATGTTTGTCCATGATTTTTCTAAAAGATTGATAAATTCGATCAATTTCAATATGTTTGTTGATTTCTGATTGACGTGAGTGCTAAGTTTCTAAAAATAGCTTGGCGTCCTTTGTATTCCCTCTATCCAAGATTTTAATATTTTTCCAGTCGAATGTTTTTCTACAATAAGGCCGTAACGTCGATGCAAGGGCCTTATTCACCTAGGTCGAACCAAAGCTAGCAAATTGAAGTCTAACTGCTCTCCTCACTAACTACATGAATTTCTTAAAATACACTGAGCTCCATAGGCAAAGTGTACTATGACTCATTGATTAATGCTCAACAACATATTTTCAATTTAACAGTCTAATCTATGAACAGACAAAGTGGTCACCAAAGGAGGCAACAATATCAGGACTTATTGCAGAAGCAATCATGGAGATACCGGAAGCCGAGAATACCGATTCGTTATTTGAACAACATAAAGATGCCACAAGTATTTGGAGTTTTGACAACAACTTTACTCATAACACCTTTATAATAGAAATATGCCGACCTAATCATATCAGAAGTGAGAAAACGAAGAGGTTCAAAGATGGATTTGAAAGTCTACCAGTATATCGAAAAGCGTATAATCTAAGCCGGCTGACGGTTGTAAGAGATTCGTAGCATGGTATGCTCATTTGTCACCTGGTGCAGATGCGTGAATGAACGTTTTCAGCTAGATATACCCACTAAAATTAATAAAATCAGCATCAAATGTCGAAGACTTACAAAAACCATTTATTTTGGGGATTTATTTACTACTGCAGACACATTAAAAGACACCTAAAGTCTGATTAACAACGTCTTCGATGATACAAAATTCACAATGGAAAGCAGTCGAACTGAAAACTGTTGTTCATATATGCACTGACCATCAGAGCCGAAACAGGAAAGCTGATGTGTCAGTTATATCAGATGTCAACCTATACAGATAAAATTTTCAAACACAGTAGCAACAACCTAAGAACTCACAAAACCAACCGTGTACAAACTTTCTATAAACGGGCGAGAACACACTGCAGTACACTTGCAGTACGGAAACATGAATAAAAATATCTAATGACTATCTTTCAAAAGAACGGCTATCCACGCAATTTCGGCATGAAATAGTATTATAACTCACCAGCAAAAACGAGATAAAATATAAAATTCAACTAACGCGTCTTTCTATAATATATACAGAAGACATACCTGATTACATGACCGGAATAATGTTTAAATTAAATTTATTATAGAGTTGAGATCATGAGTCAATTGAAGCTAGACTACCATGGAAAACCTGGAAGCACTGGACGGCCGTTTCGTCCTATTAGGGGACTCCTCAGCAGTGCGCGTCCACGAACCCACTCTCGCGGGATTCGAACCCAGGACCTACCAGTTTCGAGCCGAAGCCCTTAACCGATAGACCACTGAGCTGGCATCCAACGGTGTTAATTTCTAACTTCAAAATACTAAAATCTCCACAAAACCCCTTCTGATAAATTTATTATGTTTAGGAAGATCAACTCGAAGAAAACATTGAAAATCTTACAAGCATTTCTTGCAATCATAATCTAATAATTCATAATTCCCTCAAATCGGTCAAATGTCTAAATAATTTGGTTATATGTAAATATGAGTGTGTATAGTTGATGATTCGGACTACGTTTCTACCTTTCTGTCTCAATGATTAATTGAAAAATGTTAAAATTCATTCAGTATTGTTTGTTTGAATCTTCCCATCGATTTGTTAGGACTGCAACTAGTCAGTCTCTAATTGGCATATGTGCATACTGTGCGTATTGCCTCGATATACCTTAATTCACAAGCATGGTAAGCAGAGATATATAGTGGCTAGCAGTAGAATCCAGGACGCGCGTTTCGTCCTATTTGGGACTCGTCAGCTGGATGTACCTGCATCTCAGAGTTGATGTTCACTTTGGGACTCGAACCCAGTACCGTACGCTTCAAACGCCATCGCGTTATCCACTCGGCCACTGAGTCCTGATAGCCACTTGCTTGTGCGATGGGGTGAAGTTTAAATTCAACTTAGTATTGTTTGTTTGAATCTTCCCATCGATGTGTTTAGGACTGCAACTGGTCAGTCTCTAATTGGTATATGTGCATACTGTGCGCATTGCTTCGATATAGCCTTAATTCACAAGCATGGTAAGCAGAGATGGATAGTGAATTAAAAATGTTTATTAATGAAATGTGAATAGTTCACATTTATTTCTCTTTCGATGTATATGTGTATATATAAGTTTGACCTTTCATAGTTCAAGTTGTCTGATTCATTTATTATGATGTTCAGTTGGTCAGAAATGATTTGTTTCTAATTTCTATCAGTTATTTTGCTTCAAAACTAGGTTAAGCTTGTGAATCAATAAAAATCCAGATAATACTAAGCAAGTATTTTATTCAAGTTCTTGAAGTACCATCAATGGGCACAAGTAGAAACATAGAATTCTTATTTATTTACTTATGCCTGTTACTCCCAATGGAGCATAGGCCACCGACCAGCATTCTCCAAAACTACTCTGTCCCACCACTTCCTTTCTAGTTCTATCCAATTTTTGTTCATACTTCTCATGTCTGTCTCCATTTCTCGGCGTAATGTGTTCCTTGGTCTTCCTCTTCTCCTTTGGCCTTCACGATTCCATGTTAGAACTTGTCTTGTGACGCAGTTGGTTGATTTCCTCAATGTGTGTCCCATTCACGTCCAGTGCTTGTTCCTCATTTCTTCGTCCACTGAAATCTGGTTTGTTCTCTCCCCCAGTAGAATGTTTCTGATGGTGTCTGGCCAACGGATCCGAAGTATTTTGCGTAGATGTCTGTTAATAAACACTTGTATCTTCTGGTCGATGGTTTTCGTAGTTCTCCAAGTTTCGGCCTCCAACAGTAGAACAGTCTTGACATTTGTATTGAATATTCTGATCTGTGTGTTGGTTGACAGACAGTTGTTTTGAGTTCCAGATGTTATTCAGTTGTAAACATACTGCTCTCGCTTTGTCGATCCTCGCCCTCACATCTGCATCTGATCCACCGTGTTCATCATTGATGCTGACCAAATATGTAAAGGTTTTCACACCCTTCAAAGTTTCTCCATCAAGTTTGATTTGATTGGTGACTGCTATGTTGTATCGGAGAATCTTGCTTTTCCCTTTGTATGTGTTGAGACCTACTGCTGCTGAGGCTGCTGCTACACTGGTCGTCTCCTCCTGCACTTGTTGTTGCGTGTGTGATAGAAGAGCCAGATCGTCTGCAATGTCTAAATCGTCCAGCTGCATCCTTGCTGTCCACTGTATACCGTAATTCCCTCCAGATGTTGACGTCTTTATGATTCAGTCGATCACCAGGAGAAAGAAAAAAGGGTGAGAGTAAGCAACCTTGCATGACATCGGTTTATACCTCGAATGAGTCTCTTGAGGTGGGATCGTGGATGCACACTGCTGAGGATTCCTACAAAGGGACAAAATGGCTATCCAGTGCTGTGAGTTTTTCCCTGGTTGTCTAGCTTCAATTGACTAATGATTTCAACAATAAAAGTTAAATGTTATAATAACGAATTAATAAAAAGTCCAAAGGTTATAAACTATTTGAATTGTTAAACATTTTTAGGAGTTATTTTATTCATTTGATCATCGGTCAATTAAATCATCACATTTTGGATAGATTTCTTTTTTTAATGTCTTAATAAATTATAATAATTTGTAATTTACTTGTTTTTCGTTATTTAACACTACTTTGAAATACTGAATTATCTTTAAATAATGTTTGTTGTTTTTGATTGATCACACATTAATATTTGTGTTGTACTATTAAAAACTTGGATTAATGTTAATTTTCACAGTTGAAATCATGAGTCAATTGAAGCTAGACCACCATCGAAAACCTGGAAACACAGGACGGCCGTTTCGTCCTATTATGGGACTCCTCAGCATTGCGCATCCACGATCCCGCACCCGCGAGATTCGAACCCAGGACCTACCAGTCTCAAGCCGAAACAGTGGCCAGTGGAGTTCTACCAGGTCTGTTGTAGATATATCATCTCACTGAAGACAACTGGTGAACGGTCGCTCAAAATCGTGGATTGGTTGAAGTTAGACATTAACACTGTTGGATGCCGGCTCAGTGTCTATCGGTTAAGGGCTTCGGCTCGAGACTGGTAGTTCCTGGGTTCGAATCTCGCGAGAGCGGGTTTGTGGATGCGCAATGCTGAGGAGTCCCATAATGAGACGAAACGGCCGTCCAGTGCTTCCAGGTTTTCGATGGTGGTCTAGCTTCAATTGACTCATGATTTCAACTGTGAAAATACTAAATTCTCTACAAAACCCCCTCTGATATATAATGTTAATTTGGTTATTTATTCTCTGAAGAAGTGGTCTACACTGAGTCATGAAACATCAGAAAATCTAATTTTTCTACTCATTGGGATATTACAACTATATTAATTTATTTATAACAATCTACCCAATGCTCAATTTTTTCAAAATTATCATGTCAAAACTTGGTAATGATACCTAAAATGTTTGTTGTTTGTTCACTTTCATTCATAAACATTATTATGAACACAAAAGAAATTAATAGACATTTCGTGACCTAATGTAAACCATTTCTTCAAAATAAATAAATAACTGATATAAAACTAACACAAGTTTAAATAATAGAAAGGAAACAGCACTCACTATACACTATAGCAACCCTCCTACAATCAATTTTGGTTATAAACAATTTTGGTTAAGCTCTTTGATTAATTTACCTAATAGACAATGTTATTTAAACAGTAACAATTCATTTATTTCATTGTATTTATTATGACCACTATTATCTCTGAATGAACGTATACTCTTGATCAGATAACAGTCTACGCACATATCTTTCTATAGCTTGAATGTTAATCGCTTAAATATCATTCAGTGAATCATTCTCTTCCCCGTGTATATATGTACTCAAATCCTATTATAATCATTTGCTTTGTCTAATTTCACCTTATTCAGTTTGACTACAAATTTGCCTCTGTATTTACTCGCACACATATATTCGTCTCTTTGCTTCAAATTCTCTTGATGTGTTTATAACTTTGTGATCTGAGCTATCCGCTAATAAACTGTACATGATGCTTCTGCATTACCTTCTGATTTCAAACACTATTAAGATTTATATAATAACAGTTATCAAGGTGATTGGTGAACGAAGTGCAAAGTCACTATAACTCTTGCAATTTATTAAATTCAATAAAAAATATCATAAATTTTTAACTTTGAGTGTAGTGTTTTTATATATTCAAGGTTTCATCATTAAATGAACATACACGTTCTTAGAATTAGTTGTAATCACAATTAATAAATTTATCATAGGGAAAAATATTTAATCTTATCCAATCAAAATACGACTAAGACTCTATTTTAATTGGTTCTTTCTAATAACCAATCATCTGTTGATAAATTATATTTTTTGTTTTTTCTATCTTTAAAATTTCCAAAATACTTTTATTTACATAATTTTGATAAAACTATCATAAAAATGTTTTCTATGAGATAAAAACTTGATATCGTTCAAAAAAGAAAACTAATTTAACTGGATCATTTTTATGTTCCATTTCATAAAATATGATCAAAATTATAGAATACCTCAACAAATATTTGGACTATTTCATATAAAACTTGATCAATTCAACAATAAATGAATTAAGAATTCAAACATTATGAGTACAAGATTTAGTTCACCAGTTTTTATGGACACATGTAATCATTATAATCGTAAAAATCGAAAATTTCGAAAGAATATCTTTGAAGTTAGAGTTGATGAACCAATTGATGTAGAGATGAAAAGTCATCCAATTTACAATATTGATCCTGGTGGATGTAGTAGTAAAGTTGATAAGAACATAACGAATGACTCATATAATAAACCATGGGAGTCTAGTAATACAGATACAGGTCATTATCCATATCATTGTGACACAGATCTGGAAGTATGCAGTCAGTCGAACTATATTGATGTATATAACAATAATAATAATAGTTGTGATTACAAAAAAATGCCACATAATAATTCAATGGAATTAAGACATTTTCTTGCTCCCCCACCTCAGGAATGTACACAAAGAAGAACCTCACTTCATGGTAAAACAATAACAATACGTATCAGTCGTAATGAGACCAGATATCGCAAGTTGCAGGCTAAAATTTATAATTTTCTTGAAAGACCAAAAACATGGCCTTCTGTAATATATCATGTGTTTGTGTAAGTTGAAATTTTCACCTTATTTTAATTCTAGTTAGTAAGATTATTCAATTTATTAACACATTAAAATATCTTACATCATTCTCAATACACTATGCTTTTTTTTTTAAATCAACTTAATCTAGTTATAATAAGCAAAGATGGATAGTGACTAGCAGTGGAATCCAGAACGCGCGTTTCGTCCTATTTAGCATGCGTTAGCTGGATAAAACTGAATCTCAGAGTTCATGCTCACTCTGGAACGCGAATTCAGTATCGTTCGCTCCAAACGCCATCACGTTATTCACTTGAGTACTGAGTCCTGATAACCGCTTGTTGTGCGAATGGATAAAACGCGCTTCGTGGATTCCACTGCTAGCTACTATTCATCTTTGCTTATAATGCTTGCGAATTAAGGCTATATCTAGGCAATACACATAGTATGCATATATGTCAATAATAAACTGATTGATTGCAGTCTTAAACATCATTGGGAAGATTCAACTAAACAATACCAAGTGAATTTAATCTATTTGTCATTTTTCAATTAGTAAGCAGTTTTAAAGTAAGCAAGTATAAAATGCATAATTTAATAATCTACATCAGTGTAAACTTATTTGTAAATTATGCAAGTATGATAAAATATAATTCTCGCGAGATTCGAACCTAGGATCTATCAGTATCGCGCACGAGCACTTAACTTCTAGACCACTGAGCCGGTCGGCACCCGACGATGATTTTATGCCTAACTTCAACCAATCCATGAAATTGATCAACCGTCCACCATTTTCCTCAGTGAGTTACTATCTCACAACAAACATGATTGAACTACATTGGTCACTGCTTCGCACTAGAACTCCAGGAATACCTGTTGAAGCCAGTCACTAGTGAACATATGATTATTATCAGAAGGGGTTTTGTGGAGATTTTATTATTTTTATAGTTGAATTCATAATGCGCACTGTTGACGAGTCTCACAATAAGACGGCCTTCCAGTGCTTCGAAGTTTTCCGTGGTGGTCTAGCTTCAATTGACTCATAAATTCAACTATAATATTTATTGATAAAGATTAAATATTTATGTTGAAACTATTTAAGAAGTGTTTAAGGTCAATAATTATTTAATTGTTCGACTGACTGATGAAATTTCTAAGGGAATCTGCAGTAGTCATTTCCGCTGTATATACTACAGTCATATCTATGTACATAAATGAGCATATTTGTCAATGACTATCAATTTAGTATGATTAGTTAGTTATAAGTAGGTGAAATATCTTCATTTGTAGTTTCACCGAATGAACTTTATGTATTTCAGACTACTTTTACATGATAATTTTTAGGTAAAGTTGATTGTCACTACAGAGCAAAAATAGGTTCACACGTAAATCATACATTACATTGGGTTCGTAAGAAAGATAAATTTAAGGACACATATTCATTACTACATTTAGTTACTAATTGAGTAGTTTTTTTACTGTTACGGTACAAAAATAATGATATCTGTTAAGGTCTTTCCTATCATATATCTTTCATTATCTATTTAATATCATTTAAAACTATAAGACACTTTCATGACAGATAAAACACGACGTATGGATTATTCATATGAAAGCATCATCATGTAGCATAACATGTACAAATGTGAACAAAGGAAGAATAAAGATGACGAGCATTATTCAGTTTTTGTTGTTAGCAGCAGTACAGTTTTGAATATATACCAGTGATCAATTTATAAAGATGTTCCATATTTTCGTTTTGAAATAGGAGCTTTAATGTCATTAGGGTATTTGTTAAGTTGAACTAAGTTTGTCAGTAAACATCCGAATAACACTTAAAGTATAGATTACTTTTTCAATATTGTCAACTACATTTATAAATATAGTTTCATAAAAAAGGACAATATCTGACTTTTAAAATGTCCGACTGAATATCCCAAATTGTGTGTAAATTCACTCCTATTAAAAATATGATTGTAAGGTATGAATTTATTAAGACAGTGATATAATTTAATTGTTGAGTTCATGACCACCACTGGACAACCGTATCGTCCTAATATGGGACTCCTCATCAGTGCACATCCACTACCTTGCTCGCGAGATTAGAATCCAAGACCTTCGGTCTAGCATGCTAACGCTTAATCATTAAACCACTGAGTCGAAATTCAACGGTGTTAATGTCTAATTCGACCAATCCACAATGTTATAATTAAAATGAATACCTATGTAAATTGTAATTCTATAGAGTTTTTACCCTATCACTACTTTTTGGCTTACATAAATTCTGAAAAAAAAAACGCTAATTCTAATTAAGATCAATCACGTATCTGTTGATACTAAGAAAGCAAATATTACTCCCTAAACATTCTAATGACCTATGATATTCTATTCGATTTGGCATTTCTCTAAAACTCTACCATTTTATAAATATAATTCCAAATAAACAAATTAACTTAATAATAGTATTTAGTGATTAAAATAAAGAAACCTGACACTAACATAAACTAATCATCCATATTATATAAGTACTTCATAAACAATTCTATATTTTAATAAAGTGAAAATTCTCATTTTGACATTTGATAAATAAAAAGAAACGAATCGAGCGAAGAAATTTCTTTTCAATTAGTTTTACATCATGACAAGTTCATCAACGAATAACAGAACACCATCCGTCGTGGTTGAGCAAAGGACAGTTAAAGGTGATTAAGAGTTCTATTCTCGCTCACTTGGTGGACACAGGTTATCAGGTTGAACTGAATAAAGCTTTTAAGGTTATCTACCATATTCCATCAAATTTGCCACATGGTTTATGAGCTCGCCTAATGCACATAGCTGAAGCCATTGCAATTCATATTCACAAATCGAACCTTTATATCCAAAAGAAGTTTGTATAACCACTCTCGCTACCTTGGCCATCGGTATAGCGGAGTTTGTAAACAATTATCTTATTCCTTCCATTTTTGTAATTTTGTATATTACTTATTCTCTTCATTCGTCTCTTGATTCTCACATAACTACTATACTACTGACCGTTCATCCAAATATTTTGTTAGTTCTTTCTTCTGTTTTTTATATATTATGCAACATAGCAACTGTTTGATTTTCGAACTTTGATTAGTATTAATCCTTCTCTTCCAATTAATGTTAGTTTATAATCGATGTCATTATATAATTATTACGTAACGTATCTACTCCATGAGTGTTATTTAATTATTGTAAATCATTTATATATTAGTGTAGAGCCATGATGAAAAACTAATCGAAAGTAAATTTCTTCGCTCAATTCATTCCTTTTTAATTATATATTTCAAATGTTATACCATATCCTGTTTTGTGAACTATTATAAATCTTATATAGTTGAGATCATGAGTCAATTGGAGCTAGACAACGATGGAAAACCTGGAAGCACTGGATGGCCGTTTCATCCTATTGTGAGACTCCTCAGCAGTGTGCAGCTATCTACCATTCATATAGAGTATGCATTAGATCTTAATCTTAAAAAAGACTTTAAAACTAAATCATACTATTGGTCTAGCATTACATAACACATGTTAGATGATGTAATTAGAATTAGAATTAACAAAGAAATTTAAACAAAACTTATGAGTTCCTGATGAAGAAGAAGAAGAAGAAAGAAAGAAAAGGTTGTTTTATTTTTAGAATTCCCAACATATTGTATGATTATCATATAAGTTGTTATGTAATTATTCCATAATTAGTATGGAGTAATATTAATGTATATTACGAGTTTTTGTCTTGTTTTTTCTTTTGGCATTCTTAGCCAAATTGTACATTTTACTCTTGGCATAGGGATGTTCTTTTATACATAAATAATATGGCTAATAATATAAATATTTGAGTCACATATATGACATATAAGATAAACATAAGTTTGATTTTGGATAGATTGTTTTGTCATTCATGGTAATAAGACATATAGTTGTTATTGTAATCAATGCTAAAATGTAGTTTTATGTCTCCTAGATACTGACTCTAAGTTAACTCTAATTACTACTCTATAATAATAACAGTAAATATTCTTAGCATAAAAATTACTGTTTATCATTGATCAATCTGATAAACTATTTTCTAATTGTTTTTGATATATCTTAAAAACAAAATGTGAAAATTAACCAGTCAAAATACATTAGATGATTTGTCAGGAGAAATATATATTCTAGTTGAAATAATGAGTCGATTGAAGCTAGACAACTATGAAAAACCTGGAAACATTGGACGGCTATATCATCGTAGTATGGGATGGTGGATGCATACTGCTGAGGAGTCCCACAATGGGATGAAACGGCCGTCTAGTGTTTGCAGATTTTCCATAGTTGTCTAGCTTCAATTGAATCATGAATTCAACTATAAAATTACTAAAATCTCTACAAAAAACCCCTTCTGACAATAATTATTTGCTAAAAGTTACTGTAATGAGTAGCATGATACAACTCTCTTCACTACAAACTGATTTTTACCATCATTCATATAAAGTTTCTTTTATTAATAGATAGATACCTTTGTTCAGTCTTTTATAATTTTAAAACATTTTAAAATAAACTTTTTTTACTTCCCTTTGTGGTCTGATAAGTTCGTTCTTACAGTCTGGAAATTATTATAAGTAAATTTACTATAAAGTATTAGTCTATGTATTATAACCCGTGTAATGGCTTCATTAAGTTAGTAAAACTAATCATACTATGGTGTGTGCTACTGATGTCGACAGATACAAGTAGAATGTATCATTAATCAAAAGTGAAATACTTAGCTACAGAAGGTTAGGATTATCAAAAAAAAAGAACGAGAACAAAGAATGATTCATTTGAAAACGAAGGAACAGTCAAGTTTGAGACAATTGACATTTTGCAAATGAACTATTTACTGTATGGTTCTCAGATTTTACTAAGAGATTCTGTAATTTTGCATTCAAATACATTAGACTATCTCCACTTATGTTCTCGTTCACTACAATACTACAGTTATTTGACATATAACATCGTAGACAATTTAATCACTTAAGATCACATAACATATACATTGTAGTGCCGCTATTCGTTAATCGTTTACTTCGATAACCGTTATAATTTTAATCTTAACGGTGTGTAAAATCAGAAGACAAAGGATAGCAGCAACTACAGTTTATTGTCGAATAACTCAGGTTCGAAAGCTAACAACACCTGGGCGAATATGAACGTGCGAGTGAGTGGCAAGCGAGCGAATAGCAAGCAATTACATAGGCAATTTATAGTCAAATTTAATAAGGACACAGCAAAGCAAACCAAAGGCTGATACTAATATTTGCGTGCGTACATATATGGGGAGGAGTATGAGTCATCGAGTGATATTTAAGTAGTCAACATTTCGGATAGAGCGTCATGTGCTCTAGTGGTATAACAGTGCAAAGAATATGCAAACTGTTACTATCCGAATGACGATGTCTGTTAAGTAAGTTATAAAAAAAGGGCTTAACCAAATTTGGCTATAATCGATATTGATTGTAGGATGGTTGCTATAACATTACTAAAAAAGTGAGCATAACCCATGAAGCTATCTCATTCGTATCATGCTATTTTTTAAATCATATTCTACCATTTGGTTAACAATAACCCACAATAGGACGAAATGGCCGTCCAGTGCTTCCACGTGTTTCCTGGTGGTGTAGCTTCTATTGTCTCAGACTTTCAACTATGAAAATACTAAATCTCCATAAAAAACCCCTTCTGATAATAACAATAACCATCATAATAAACAAATTAAAAGAAAAAACTGACTGCCAGTTTAGTACATACATAAAATGCTTATTTCTTAGTCATAAATCAACACAATATAAACATTTGTATTTCGATAAATGCTGTTTTTAGACTAAACAGTAAATACTACTTACAATATCAATTATGTTCTTGACATAATTTACATGGTATATACTATGGTTGAACATGATAGTTACAGATAAGTTGACCGTTGGGTAGAGAGTTAATAATAAATATATTTTTATTATATCTCCGTAAGTAAAAAAATAGTGTTTCTGACGTTTCGTGACTTAATGTAAGCCACTTCTTCAGAGTTAATGAATGACCGACATTAAACTAACACAAATTTAAATAGTACAAAGAAAACATTGTAAATGTACTACTTAAACTTGTATTAATTTATTGTCCGTTATTTATTCACTCTGAAGAAACAGCTTACATCAAGTCACGAAGCGTGAGAAATATAAGTTTTCTCCTCATTGAAATATAACAAAAAATATATTTATTACTGATCTCTCATAGTTTTATTTTTACTGTTCATACACTTTGAATTGTATTAAAACATGAACTTCTGAAGGCTTATTTCAAAAATATTTAGGGATAGAAAGTTACTTTACATTACCTGTGTAATAAAATTGATTGACTGATAATGTGTTTAATTCCGTGGCAAGAAAGAAAGCCACAAAAGACTGGCTTCTGTTGGTATTTCATGACTCCCTGGCTGCGGTCCGACAGATGGTGCTACACAGTGACTAGAGACGTTATCAGATATGGCTCATAATAAAAGCCAATGGCGATCTTGCTATAACCTTATTTTACTTTCTGCATAAAGAGTGGTTATAACCTCCTTAACTGAGAGAGTTCTTCTAGCTGTACTTTTCAGTTTCTGTCATCATTACCTTTTTTTATATATATGCATCTTACCCCTTTCTCTTCCCATTTTCATTGTTTTGCGTGGCGCATAGATATCTGGTGCCCGCTTGCACCAATATTTATGTTTTGAAATAAATTAATTAATTAATAAAGTGTTTAATCCAGTAAAATTAATTTTAACATATAGTTAAAGATCATGACAATTATTATTTAATATTTCTCAGTAAATAAATATAAAGTTTTTTAATGGTTGAATTCACTAATCGATTAAAGCTAGACTATCATGAAAAACTTGGAAGTACTAAACTGACCTTTCGTCTTAGTATAAGATTCCTCATCATTGCGCATCCACGATCCTTCACATGGTACTCTAATCTAAAACATTCGGTCTCGTGTGTTGTTTTTATTGTCAGTGAAGTAATTTTCACCGTTATAATATCTATTATTTATTATGCTTAATTCATTTAGTGACAAAATAATTTATCATGTTCATGTTAACAGCCAAATCTGTTTTACAATCATTTTTGTCGTTTTTAACATTTATGTAATTTTAACTTATATTGACACGATAATCAAAATATCTGGTACTGTGTCTTCCCAATTTTGTTAATATTTATTATTTATTTAACAGACTGTAAATTCTCAGAATAATCCAAGAATTTTCAATTATTTGATCGATTGGCTGTAGTTTTGTCAATGAACTACCAATTATGTCATGGTTTTTTGATTAGTCAAATAGATCGAAAAGTTCGTAATCATTTATGTGACATTTACTAGTGCAAATTCTTTTGACAAACTTACATGTTCAGAAGGGGGTTTTGAGGAGATTTTAGTTAATTTCATATAGTTGAGATCATGAGTCAGTTGAAGCTAGACCGCCATGGAAAATCTGGAAGCACTGAACTGCCGTTTCGTCCAATTAGTTGATAATAGAGATTAACACCACTGGATGCCAGCCGGCTTAGTGGTCTAGAGGTTAAACGCTCTCATGCGAGACTGATAGGTGCTGGTTTGGAATCTTGCGAGGCGGGATCGTGGATGCGCGCTGCTGAGAAGTCCCACAATAGGACGAAACCTTACATGTGTTTGAAAATAATGGAAATCTAATATTACTGAAGATGGTCAAATATTTCTCATATTGAATACATTCAATAATTGAAGAAATTAACTATTTCTTTCGGGTCTGTGAAATGTTCAACCATCCTGTAACTAAGACCAATAAAAGGGATTAAACTGCAAATATATTAAGACTAGGTTATGTAGAAAATCTGTGAATTCATGTAGCCTTCGTGCTTGTAAAAGTGGTAAAGTGGTAAAGCCAAGTAGTTCCGATAGATTAACGTTTTATTATATGAAATTTCGCCTTAATTTAACGTCAGGTAGTAATCTTGCAAGCACCAGATAGCGGTTTTATTCTATAATAGGATTAATCAATGGTATACATCGAAGATCCCAGTAAGAATGAAACTCTGAACCTTCATTCTAGCTGTGAGAGATTAATATTTAGATCATTGAGGTGGAATTCCATGGTTTCCATGTCTAATTTTAGTCGATTCATGATATTACATAACGGCCTTGCAATGACATTGACGGGCAACTACTTCAAGCTCGACATGATTGGACTTTAGTAGGTATGGCTTCTCACTAACACTTCTGAAATTGCATATCGTGGCTCATCACTGGTGGAGATATTGTAGTTAATGAGAACACGGGTGGGGACAATCGAATGCATTTAAGCACAAAATACAGACTATCTCACTAAATTCTGATAACCATACAACTAACAGTTAATTTGCAAAATAACAATCAATTGTCTCAATCTTTACTGTTCCTTTTGTAAATATCGTTCCATCTTCTCTAATTTTCTTATTTATGCATTTTCCTAACAATTGAGCTTCATTTCAGTTGTTTCCTTATCGGTCATCTGCAAAAATACATTCTGTGTCTGGCCATCACCATATGCTACTTATATGGATATTAGTTGACCACACCACAATATGAGCGCATGTCCTGGTTTTCAAAAGTTGCTTAACCAAGATCATTTTGTGATCCTAAACTATAGTAGTCTCTACAAAACTGCCATAGTATTTCTATGTTTTGTCACATTGAAAATTTATTACTGATTGTTCCTTTAGTCATTTGATTGACACTTAATTTTCTGTTCATGTTTTGTAAAATATCTGACTATATTTTTTTAAGAATCTCATCACATGAATGAGTTATCACGTAATTTTCTAAATTTAGTAGACTCATTTTTTTAGGAAACCATCTATTTCACAACGTTGAGTTATCACAGAAATAATTCAGTTTAAGATAATCGTCATATTCAGTTATAAATTAATTACTCTTAAGCCCCATTCTAAGAATGTGCTTTCAAACATGTACTTGAGAGGCTATCAAGAAACTCAGCTTATTTGGCTATCTTTGATAAGATATCTTTACTGGACAGACTGTAATTAAGGTTTCATATTGGTGGGAGTTAATTGGTTAGGTATATTTGTTATCATAATGGTATTAATATTTCCACGTTATTCCAGTTCAATTACTTACACCTGTTACTCCTCGTGGAGGAGCATAGGCCTCACACCAGCATTCTCCATCCAACTCTGTCCTGGGAAATCCTTTCCAGTTCTTTCCTTTTCATATCTGTTTCTATTTCCGCCTGTAGCTCTTCTAGAGTTACTGCCGGTCCCAAGCCCGGGTAGAAGGAGGAGGGTTGGGCACGGGGTTAGCTACCCCATCCCGTATAAAAACTAACTCGCTAAAAAACGCTAACCGGAAAAAAAATAATTCCAGTCCAATACTCTTATCTAAATAGTCTGCAGTTATTTCGATCGCTTACAATGAAGACACTTGTCAATAAGTTATAATCTTGTGACTGATGAAAAACTGATATCCAACCTTAGAATTTGTCTAATAAAGTGTCTTTTTTTCTTCACTTCCTGTATTGAAAACAAACAAAAAATTTATTGAAGACATTTAACTTTACATCATGCAAACAAATAGTATGCTTCCTGAAATTAACGCAAAACCATCATACTTTTATTCTCTCAAAGACTAATTTGTTTTCTGGTCAAGCTAAATTCACTTTCTATCATTTTATGTCATAATCATACATGTACGTATGTTTATATGCACATAGATATATGTATATACCTGACAACTTATTGTTCCATACATAAGCTTATGTGACAAGAATTACTCCCAATCTCTCTTTCTTTATCATTGAATTACTTGACTGTTTCAAGTACTGGATAAATGATTGACTCTTATAAGTAAAATGTTAGTTATACTTTCATTGATTATGACTATCTTAACAGAAGCTTTAAGCAAATAGGATTTTTGTTCATCATTTAGTAATTCAACGAGTATTAGTGATGTTTTTTTTTACTGACAATCTGTCATTTCAGGAATTAACATGTAACTAAGTAAAAAAAAAGTGATATTTTGATCAGATCGATCAGTACCATCATCCCATTATCAAAATAAGATAATGGGTGGAACACTAACAAAATTTTATTTTTATGTTAAAGATGAATTCTCAATAAATTATAAGCCTTTTATACTGGTAATATCATATTCCATTACAAATGACTCTAATGCTTGTTTCAATGAATAACTGAATCAAATTATTCAGTAACACACAGGTATTACTGAAGTGTGCATTCCAGTACTTAATGGTTGGAATAAGGTAATATACATATGACATATATCAATAAATTGGTAAATAATAGACTATATGTTTAGTTCGATATAGATTGTTCTAACTTGATAGATTAACCATGAAAGCCGAATACGATGAAATGAAGTTGTAAAAATAATGAGTGTATAGTGGAGATAGATATACTCAACAAATAAGATCATCTTATAGTTATGATGAATGTTGACTTTCTCGATTAGTAACTAATCTAAAAAGCAAAATGGCTAGATGTGTTTCTAGAAAGCAAAGCTTCAGATTTTAATATCCCATTTATCTTAGCCGTTAAGAGCACTAAATTCATTTTTGTTTAGGAAGAATAATATTAACAAGGTAAAATATTAAGAAATGATTGAAGAATATTAGTTTCGAAACACATATGAACTAACGTTGAGTTGTTTATAAGCACCGCAATACACATGCTCAATTAACTTGCCATGGAATTACAACTATGGATAAACTTTTTTCCTGATATAATGCACTGAAATGGAGCAGATGAACGCGATAGATGTCTAGTCTGAATAATTCATCTTCTAGTTTCAGTATCTATCAAATGTGCACGAAATCGTAGTTATTCTCAAACTTACGTGAGTATTTGGTTTTCCAAAGAGTATTACGTCATTTGGAGAGCTTCTCTTCAAAAGTATCTGGAAAATAATTGTACATTTTATATAATCGTTTATTTTTCTTCCGATTGATACATCTATTCCGCTTATCGATAAAGCATCTGAAAAGGTGAAAGAACATTTACATTCATCTTCACTTAAGAATATGATAGTGGGATGGGCTTCATTGAATTTTCATTTGTATGTTTACTTTGAAAACAAACATAAGAAACAAGTATTATGTGCGGGTAGAAGAAACTGATAATAAATTATTAATCTGCACCCTGAATAAACTTAAGATGTATGATAATGTATATATGACTCATTTGATGGATGGGAAATATCTAACTGTTTGAAAAAATATTTAGAAAGTAATAAAGCCTGAAGTTTTGTTGTATCTCTGTTTACTTACATTACGGTCTACACTGCAAAGTTGTGTATGGACGACATCTGATAGATTCATTCCAGGAGAGGACCGGAGTAAGACAAGGCTGCTTACTCTCTCTCTTGCTCTTTCTTCTAGCGGTCGACAGGATTATGAAGATCTCCACATCTGATAGGAAACAGGTTGAATGCAACTAGTCGATTTGGAATTCGCAGATGAACTAACAAACCTCTCCCATACACACCAAGAAATACAAGTCAAGACTACTGGTGTAGCAGCGGACTCTGTATATATCCTCAAATACAACATGGAAAACACCAACCAACCCGGTCACATTCGATGGACAAACTCCGGAAGAGATGGAAACGTTCACCTACATAATATGGTCAGCTTCATCGATGAACAAGGAGGATCTGATTCAGATGTAAACGTAGGGATTGGCAAAATAAGAACAGCATTGTTACAACTGAACAACATATCGAACTCAAAACAACTGTCTGCGAGCCAACATCAAAATCAGAATCTTCAATACACATGTCAAGACACTTCTACTGTATACAGATGAAACTTGCACAACTACCAAAACCATCATCAAAATATTGCAAGTATTTATAAACAATTGTCTACACAAGATACTCAATGTCCGTTGACTGGATAACATCAACAACAGTCTGTTATGGGAGAGAATAGATGAGCTTGGATCTGAAGTGAAATTAGGAAAGGACGTTGGATGTAGATAGGACATAGACTGAGGAAATCATCAAACTGCATCACGAGTCAAGCGCTAACTTGGAATCGTAAAGGGAAACGGAAAAATGGAAGGCTGAAGAACACATCACGTTGGGAATTGGAGGCAGATAAGAAAAGTGTCAATATTAACTGGAAAGGATTTCCCTGGACAGGGTTGGATAGAGTGTGCTAGTGGTCGCCCTATGCTCCTCCATGAGGAGTAACGTGTGTAAGTAATTAAGTCACTTATATTGACATAACTGTCGCTGAGTAAAAAGCGATACGTCACTGTGTGTGTAATGAATGTTAACGTGAAGTACATAATGGTACAATTTGGTCCGTCCAGGCAAGGTGTAAAATTGCTTCAATATTTCAACTTGGACTGATTAATAAACCTTATGATGACTACTGAATCGGTAAGTATAGACATGCTTCTACTTCATGTTTAACTCTCCCAGTATAAAATAGAATAAATGAAGTGCTTTAACAAGCAATGCCCCAACTATCGATCGACCAAAGTTACTATCAACAACGAATCATGAATAACGTCATGAAAATGAAGTTCATTTAACACTTGTATGAAAATAGAAATTGTTTAGCAAGAGAACATACTTATCATTTATTTCAGGCTGAAATTTTCCATAGATACTGCTCTGTTGTTTATCGTTTCATAAAACATTTTCTAATGAACAACTCATTAGATATACAATAAAACGTTAAATGTATGATTGATTGAAAAGTTAAATAATAGTTCTACTGTATAGAAAACGGAAGGATATGTTTTTGTTGAATGTATACAAATTGTTCTACTGATGAACTGTTTCCGATAAACTTAACAAAAATATGTTTCCCCAGTAACAATATCAAAGATACAAATAACTTGAGAGATAACAAATAACTTTTAAATATACTTTTTTAAGTAAGCACATCTTATTGACGAATGTCAAATAGCACAAGACCTAAGTACAAGGTTTCCTAACAACTTTCTCCAACTATAGAGAACGAGAATTCAAGTGAGGAAAACCAATTTACTATTTCATGCAAAATTGCCGAGTACCTTTATAAAATACGAAAACCATAAATTAAATTTATGATTTGTATATCTTACTTCAGTTATCCTGTACATGTTTTGTCATTCTTCTACTTAGGTTGTTATTCTAGTTCCTCTCTATTTCTCTTCTTCCTCTATTTCAATCTTCTTCTGGTAGACATTCCATTTCCGATTGTAGCTATATACTACTCATATTTGTTAGCATAAGCAAAATGCATCACAAATCCATTAACTTTCATATAGTGCATGTGATGTCAAACCACTTAGTTTAATGGACATATTACAATTCGATCTAAAGAATTTGACATTTATGGCACTGTTCACTTAACTTATAAATATTTGATACATTGTGAAGTAGTTTGTTTACGAAACTCAATTAGATATTATCATGAACATTTGTAGGGACAGTATTTGGTCAACCATGCATTTGTTTACATCGAAGGGATGGATTCTTCAGAATAACAACTAACAATAAGCAAAAAAATAATCAAAATCATGAAACCAGTGGAAATATATTCTTAATTAATTAAAGCCACTAACTAATGTTTAAACACTAATGAATACTGAATCCAATACAGATTCTTTAGGTCATGTACCAAGAAATCGGAAACGTAACAAGAATAATTCAACATGAGTCAGTATACACTGATGTCAGTGAATCTCTATCTCATTGATGATTTGTATGTTTGGTCATGATAACCTTATTCAATCAACCTCAAATCTAGTTATTTGTAGGCTTACGATTATTCTTATAAAGTGAGATAATTCTGTAAAGATTGTAGTATAACGTAAACGTTATGTTCATCACAACCTGACGTCATGTTTGGGAAACATCGAAAATCAAGATAAACGACCTAGCTACACTTATCACCTACTGTTGGGTCTTTACAAAATTGTCTCATTATCATTTTTACTGAGACCACTTTATTCTGAATGAATCTCGAAAACTGTCTAATTAAATAAGTTATAACAGCCGACGTAGAAATTTCCGTCATTTTACCTATTTAACGAATCTATAAACCATTCAGAAGATAACAATATAGGTCAATTCTTATGATAACGAATTTATATCACTTACTGAAGGCATAAACAAATTACTAGTAATTTTAAATTCATTTAGTATTGTTTGTTTGAATCTTCCCATTGATGTTTAGGACTGCAACTGGTCAGTCTCTAGTTGGCATATGTGCATACTGTGCATATTGCCTCGATATAGCCTTAATTCACAAATAGGACGAAACGCGCGTCTTGGATTCCAATGCTAGCCATTATCCATCTTTGCTTACTATGCTTGTAAAATAAGGTTATATCGAGGCAATATGCACAGTATGCACATATACTAGTTAGAGACTGACCAGTTGCAGTTCTAAACATCAATGGCAAGATTCAAACAAACAATACTAAGTGAATTTAAACTTCACCTCATTGCACAAGCATGTGGTTATCAGGACTCAGTAGCTGAGTGGATAACGCGATGGCGTTTGAAGCGAAAGGGACTAGGTTCGAGTTGTGGAGTGAACATCAACTCTGAGATGCAGGTACATCCAGCTGACGTGTCCCAAATAGGACGAAAAGCGCGTTCTGGATTCTACTGCTAGCCATTATCCGTCTTTGCTTATTAGTAATTTTAGATAAGAAATTCTGTTTTTTTTATTTTACCTGACATAACAAAAACCACTTAGTTCGAGCAATTATTTGTCGATAAATAAAATTCTACATTACGTTTATGTTATAAAGTGTAGTTACATGATCTTACGTAAAGAGATACAGTATTCTTGATTGAGACCTAGAAGGTGAATAAAACTGGTAGCAACAGGTATCATGTATAATTCTTCAAATCAATGATATTACAATGCACATAAACTTTTGCCATAAGTTTCAAAATCACCATATCTTACTTAATTTGTCTTCTGAACATAAGTTTTCATTGATTAATTCTATATTACTTCACTGTCCACTAATTTTACCCATTCATGTTGAATTATGTTGAGTTTTATTAAAAATCAAGGGAAATCAGCGAAGAAAATTTCTTTTCGATGCAATCATTTATTTAAGCTGTTCATTAGTATTCATAGTTGGACGGTACATATATGTCTATAGGAGTATAGAAAAGATTACATCATAAATTGATACGAGACTTAATATCAGATGACATTACTTCAACTTTGACAGACTCTCATTTGGAATGGTTATCTACCTAGATTCGTCGATAGTAACTTGACACTAGACATCATCTGGAAAAAGCACTAACAGCACAAAAAATGAATTTCGAATTTAAAGGAGATACGGCTACTGAATAAAAATTTTTACTGAGCTAAGCTGAGAATTGTTTTCTCAATCCAGCCTACCATTCAAGGATGTGTTGAAAACACACTTCCGCTTTGAGCCGTATCAATATGCGTTTATAAATTTACTTACTCATGTGGGGCAGGTTACGTTAGCCGCACAAAACAATCACTTTCCAAACGCATCTCAGAACACCACCCGGCATCGTTTTTAAAAGGAGAATGCAAAACAATTACTAGTTACATATAGGAGCGTTTAATCAACTATGAACGCATCGCTCCAAAGTAGTCTTCTTTTAAAATAATCTTCACAGTCAAAGGAATTGGATAGAATGAAGGTCGAGTCAAAATTTTATGCACTACTGAGGTACTGGCAATCCACTAACGCAACCCCAAACTTTGAGTGCAAAAACGATACGTCCAAACTGTCGTCCTTCCTTGACCCTAATTCTTTTTTGTAGCATGATTCGATTTTTTTCCCCACTTTTCATCATTTTTTTATTTTCAATATTATTATTGATTTTTTTAGATTACTGTAATCAGTTATTGTTACCCTTAAACAATTTCTCTTGATTGTTTTAATATTCTTTCTAATATTATAACCTTTATGTCTTTCATCTTTCTTCATATCTGTCAACTGGACAATTATCTTTCATAATTTAAACCTGTAAATTATTTCCAGCCTTGTATTTTTCTCTTACCCCTTGATTATTACGTAATCTCATCTGATAATAAGAGTCTCAAATCAATTTATGACGTAATCTTTTCTATCATTCTATAGACATATATTTACCATACAATTATAAATACAAATATACAGCTTAAGTAAATGATTTCATCGAAAAGGAAATTTTTCTTCATTGAATTCTCTTTATTGTTTTTTTATTTATCATTGTTGAAAGCGTGAGTCAATTGAAGCTAGACCACCATGGAAAACCTGGAAACACTGGACGGCCGTTTCGTCCTATTATGGGACTCCTCAGCAGTGCGCATCCACGAACCTGCTCTCGCGAGCGAGATTCGAACCCAGGACCTACCAGTCTCGAGCCGAAGCCCTTAACCGATAGACCACTGAGCTGGCATCCAACGGTGTTAATGTCTAACTTCAACTGACACAATGGGTTCTTTTAATTATCTGATTTTCATTGTATAGATTTGTTGTTATGTCAGTATGATGCATGTAATCAGTAGATGATCATGTAGGGTTTGTAAATTGAAAGCAACAATATCGATAATGTTGGAAGGATATTTTCTTTTTATGTTTATTTAACAAGTTTATTATTTAGTTTGTATTCACATACATAGTGATCTGTGTATCTGTTATCGATGCATAAATATGCTTGATTATAAATGGCTTATAAAAAACCAATTAGTTGATGTAATGAATTAACTAGCAGTTTTTCAAAGAGACATGATTAAATTTTTAGAAAATGTAAATTATCAGAAGATGTTTTGTGGAGATTTTAGTAACTTTATAGTTGAGTTCATGAGACGACTGAAGCTAGACCACCATGGAAAACCTGAAAGTACTGGACAGCTGTGTTGGCCTATTATGGGACTCCTCGTGGATGCGCACTGCTGAGGAGTCCCATACTAGGCCAACACAGCTGTTCAGTACTTTCAGGTTTTCCATGGTGGTCTAGCTTCAATTGACTCACGCTTTCAACTATAATAAATACTAAATCTCCACAAAACCCCTTCTATAATTAATAATGAATGAATTTAGACTTCACCCCATCGCACAAGCAAGTGGCTATCAGGACTCAGTGGCCGAGTGGATAACGCGATGGCGTTTGAAGCGTACGGTACTGGGTTCGAGTCCCAAAGTGAACATCAACTCTGAGATGCAGGTACATCCAGCTGACGAGTCCCAAATAGGACTAGACGCGCGTTCTGGATTCCACTGCTAGCCACTATCCATTTCTGCTTACTATGTACCAAAATGGTTGCAAAAACAGCGTCGAATGACCCAATAAGAGTAGAGGATAAACATCCATCATTCTCTGTTGCTAAACATATAATCGAAACAGGTCATAAGATTTTAAATAGGAATAATATATTTGTAAAATCTCAGCGAATGAAATTTTTAAATTAAATCCAACGTTTCGCCTGGCAATCTGGTCCAAGCTTTTTCAAGGAATTATAAGATTGATCTTAACTCAGCTTTTGTTGTGTTGTTTAAATGTGTAAAAGGGTGTATACTGAGGTTTATTGAAGCCTTAGCCATACGAAAATTCAAACCCCCTTTGTGTATTCAAAAACAGTTTGTTCTCACCTTAAACCTACCCTGGTAATAAATGCTTATTATCCAGAGTGATTAGGTGTCAAGTTGTTTTCACATTATTTTATCATTATTATCCTTGTCTATTTCTTAACCTTATTACCAGTCTAGTTGACCTTTTATTTATATATATAAATGTTCTTAACAAGTATATGTGTGATCAGATTGTTCGAAATGTATTGCGCTAATATATCACATAGTTCTGATAATCTTCGTCTTCTTATTACACTATCGAAATTTACCAAAGGGACTAATTGCTTTAATTTCATACTTTATCTCTTAATTACAAAATTACTAATAATAAAGTACTAAACGAATATACCATCTTGGGTTTAGTCTTTCTATGTGATACGTAATGAAATTTTCCCATAGTAGTTCATTAACCTACATTATTCAACTACAATTAACAAGTCAACATATCATTGTTGAAAGCGTGAGTCAATTGAAGCTAGACCACCAAGTCAACATATTTTTATTTTTTTTAGAACTGATCAGTTGATAGTATCAGTATTTTAATATACATTATTAACCTTTTTATTCCTTACCGGGAACGATGTATGTAGTTATAACTACCGAACTAGTTAAATCGATTCTTTATTATATAAGTGGTTGGAACTATATTTTTCTTACTTGCATGGAGGGAAGCAAATTGTAGAAATGAGATGTATTAAAGAAAAAAAATATTTTAATAAATTTAATAAATTATCTTACGAGGTTTTTTGTAAAGATTTAGTATTTTCATAGTTGAAAGCGTCAGTCGATTGAAGCTAAACAACCATGAAAAACCTGGAAGTTGTGAACGGCCGTTTCGTCATATTGTGGGACTCCTCAGCATTCCGCATCCACGACCTCACCTCACGCGATTCAAACCCGGAACCTACCAGTCTCAACAAATTAATCCGTTTATTATATAGGTGATTAATTGGATGCATTGTTTTCTATTTAACGTAATTATGACTATGTAAATTAAACTCCATTTCTTAAATTTAGTTAGCTGATTTATTCACTTCTTTTGTCACTTCTATTTACCATGTATTTGTTCTTTAAATGTACACAAACAAAAGTAACCTGAAGAATTATGTGGGGCATTTTATGTTCTAAATATCTTATTGCTTCATGAATATCATGAGAGCTGTTAAAAGAAACTGCATATTTTTACCCTGTAATGAATATGAGTAGTTCTTTACGTAAGTATGGTTTCTTCATATAAAAAACTAGCTTGTACTAATAGCCTTTTAGTAAAACTAAATGGTACATTGAAATCATAAACTGACCAGTGTTAGAGCACTATTGAAAACGTTGAAGCGATAGGCGACTGTATGAGACTAAGCAACAGTCTTTATCCACAATGCCCACCTGGGAATCGAATCCAGGACCTTTGGTCTTGCACACGAACACTGAAACTCTAGACTACTGAGCTGTGTTCCAACTATGTTAATATACGACTTCAAATATTCCATGCATAATATCGTGTGGTTTTCAAATGTGACCTAACACTGACCACCAATTTCCACAACCTTATCCCTACATTGAACAGTAAAGACTATGCAAGTTATAGATGAGTTTCAAGGCAATAACCGTAATGTCACATTTATCTCTGATAAATAACCACAAGGCCAATTAATGAACAATCATCTTAGCTATTGTATGACCTAATTTGACTATGTACTTACGACCTTTCGTAGTCAAATGTAATTGTCTCTTATCTTTATTCACAAATCTTTGTATTTTATTATTATTATTATTATTATTATTATTATTATTATTATTATTATTGGTTAAATATCATAATTAATCCCCCCTAAACATGATTCATTCACATCGCATTGATCCCTCCTTATTACGTCTCACTAATTTTTCACACATTTAGTCTTCCACTTGATCGAATTGTAATTGCACTATCATATCTCTCTCACCCTATCTGACCCATATTTATATTCTGATCACAGATCTTAAATTTTCATTTTACGTATATACAGATTCAAGTTAACATTCTATATGAATCATATCAACATTAAAAATTTTATTCTATTTGGTTTGACAATCCTAAATTTACATGCATTAAACTATGTACTTTGCCTTTAACCTGGCCAATTTTTCGGATTATTAATTTGGATATATAATTGTAGAACCTGAAGAGAATTTATCGAAAAGAATATTCTTCGTTCAAATATTAGTCTTTTAATATGATTGGGATTTTTAAACGATAAATAAATCGTCTTATTTATAATCAAAACATTGTTACGTATACTTTATGAAAACTGTAGTTTCATAACGAATTATTATTTCAAACCCATCAAAATTTATCTAAAGTAAATGATGCTTGTTTATGCAAAATATTCAATGGACTACTTGATCCTTACTTAGTCAAGATTTTTTTTAACTAAAACTTTATTCATTTGATTTTAACTGGTGAAAGTTTACAGTCAAATGGAAATTGAATAACCAATAACCATATCAGATAATCAAGTATCTATAAGATTTCCCATTAAATTCAATTGAATGAATTAAATTTTGCCAAATCATTGACCGTAAAATTACCTCGAACTTGTCTGTTCATATTGACAATTGCTAATAATGTAACACGTAACTTTATTGTATTATAGTACCATAGTAATGAACGAGAACACCAGTAAAGACAACGAAACATATTCGCACACAACATTACAGATTATTTTGGTAAATTTCGAGAACCATACAGTCAATACTTTATTTACAAAATATCCATCAAATGTCTCAGACTTTGTTGTTCCTTCGTTTTCATATCAATCACTCTTTGTTCTCGTCCTCTTCGACTTTATCAACCTTCTACCTCCAGGTATTCCACTTTTGATTGATGATACATACTTCTTATATCAGTCAACATCAGTAACACACACCACAATACTAATAATGTCATAGATAATAATGACGAGCTTCCTTTATATATATTTAACATATTGCAAATCATTGAAGTTTCAGTTATTCACGAAAAATTTTAACATATACTCTGAAGAATCAATTCGTTGTGATAAATGTAATTTTACTATAGACAACTTTTTTCTGGTCATTATGTATTCTAAATTTAAACAAAAGGTAATAACTTGACGCATTTAATTCAATATTCTGCGACCTTAAGAATTCTTAGTTGTTAGTGTCTGATATAATAAGTTTTAAGAATAATGTCCTTAAAGTAGAATCCAAAAGAAATATATATTATAGTTGAATTCATGATTAAATTGAAGCTAGACTACCATGGAAAACCTGTAAGTACTGATAGGTCCCGGGTTCGAATCTTGAGAGGCGGGATGATGGATGCGCACTTCTGAGGAGTCGCACAAGAGCACGAAACGGCCATCCAGTGCTTCCATGTTTTCCATAGTGGTCTAGGTTATATGAACACATGAATTCACCTATTACAGTTACTACATTGGATGCCGCCTGTAGCTCCTCTGGGGGTTACTGCCGGTCCCAAGCCCGCGTAAAGGAGGAGGGTTGGGCTTGGGGTTAGCGACCCCATCTCGTAGAAAATCAACTCGCTAAAAAAACGCTAACCAGAACATTGCATGCCTGCCGGCTCAGTGGTCTAGAGGTCAAGTACTCGCGTGTGAGACTGATAGGTCCTGGGTTCGAATCTCGCGAGACCGGATCTTTGGGTGAGCACTGACAAGGAGTCACATACTAGGACGAAACAGTTATTCAGTGCTTCCAGATTTGCAATGGTGGTCTAGCTTTAGTCAACTTATGAATTCAACTATTAAAATACTTAGATTAATTGAACGCTGAGTAGTATTTATTCAGTACTATAGAATAGACAAGTTACAATTTAATCAGTACTCAGTAATCGTATCAATTTAGTATAGAATTAGATGTATTTATTAAATACTGCTGCATCATAAACTTACTATCATAAATGTTTACTAACGTCGGTCAGTTGCTAAAAACGTATATCGAACTTTTAAACCCTAAATTGTTTTAGTGTTAAATACTTTCTACAGGCATGAGATTCAGTTACAAAACGGTCAACAGACTCATTTATATAAACTTTGTTTATCATTTTCGGTATTATGAATAATCAGTTGCCTAGTCAAAGGCTGATCAAACATAAGGTTAAACGAGAATACAAGAATATGTGATAACTTACTATTGAGACAGAACTATCAATAGAAATAACTGATCCAATGAATGAAGCTCACGTCTGTTCAGACTAAAAATAAAGATTTAAGAAGTTTGCCATTTCATTCAAAGAATGCAGAAGTACGTATATATATATATATATATATATATATATATATATATATATATATATATATTGACAACAACTACTGTGTTCATTGAATTACCGAATTCCTAGAGTTTTATTTTTAGTACCAATATTAATTGATTGGATCAATTAAATTTAATTTCTACTATCATTATTTCGGATCGGATCTAATGGGATTAATAAGAGTAAACTATTTACCATTGACATTTATCGGTATTTCTTTGTTTGTAAACTGTCCTTTTTAATTTCCTAGATCATAGTTTTTAAATAATATGAAATGTATAAATAAATGTAATATAATAATGTAATATAATAAATGTAAAAAAAATCTACCCAATGCTCAATTTATTCAAAATTATCAAATCAAGTCTTGGTAATGACACCTACAATATGAAATGTAGTTAATGTAAAAATCTAAATTGACTTTTATATAATTAAATAATCAAACAATAATTATTCATTTACGTTGTATAAGAATGAATTGAATAAACTATGGCAAATAAGTACCATTTTGATTGTGTAGAATGTTTAAAAACTTTTTGTTACATATTTGTTAGAGTGTTCATATCAGTCAATTGGTTAAATAGCCAACAAAAAAACGGATTCTGTTTGAATATTATTACACTTTATAACTTTAATGGTTTAATTACAAACTTCTAAAAGTAGCGACTATTTTAGTTTGATGTATCTACAGATAGCCGATTAACTGAAATGACATAATTATCAGGTGTTTTTGTGGACCCCTTCTGATAATAATAATAATAATAATAATAATAATAATATTAATAACCATATGCTCACTAGTGACTGACTTCGAGAGGAAAATCCAGGAGTTCTAGTGAGAAGCGGTGACCAGTGGAGTTCTAAACAGGTCTGTTGTGAGATAGGAACTCACTGAAGACAATCGGTGAATGGCTTCTCAACTTCGTGGATTGGTTGGAGTTAGACATAAACACCATCGGATGCTGGCTCAGTGGTCTGGAGGTCAAGTGGTCTAACGCGACACTGATAGGTCCTGGATTCGAAGCTCACGAGGCGAGATCTTAGATGCGCACTGCTGAGGAGTCCCACAATAGGACGAAAAGCCTTTCCAGTACTTCCAGGTTTTCCATGGTGGTCTAGCTTCAATTGACTCACGCTTTCAACTATGAAATGACGTTGTAGTGAGCAGAATACGAGTGGGAACAATCGAATTCATCTGTGAACAAGATTACAGAATATCTCACTAAGATCTGACAATCATACAGTAAATAGTTAATTTGCAAACTATCGATCAGTTGTCTCAATCTTGACTGTTCCTTCAAAAAATATCAGTCCATTGTCTCTGATTAGTATTGATCATGCATTTTCACACTGATTGCATTCCGTTCTTGTTCTTTCCTTATCGATCTTCTACTGAAATACATTCTATACCTGACCATCACCATATACTACTTATGTGTATATAAATAAGCCACACCACAATATGATTTTGACAATTTTATAGGTTTTCCTAAATTTTCTTGACACTGTCTTTAAACAATTATTCAATCATCTTCTTTTTACAAATAAGATCATCTGAAGCAATTGATTTTGGTAAATGTAACGTAATTTCATAATCTAACAGTTCTACGCAAAGTAATGACGTGGATTGTTATTCAGAACTAGAAATAAAACTCTGAAATTAAACCATCCTTTTTTAGAACATATGACAATACTGAAAACCAAGTGAGAAATTTAGTGAAACGTATAAAAAGATCTCATTGCGAAGCCTGATAGACTCCTGAGTTTACTATTGTGTAAAGAAATGAATTTTTTCTGTTCAGCTCAGCAAATTCTACACCTAAATATCTATTTAGTATATCTTTGTTGAAAAACCAATGAAACTTCATGGAATACATTGTTTTTCTACATACCGACCATGTTAAACATTTAAATAAACTGTCTAATGCATTGTGGAATACTTTGCATAGCTTGGTAGAGTGTGGTTTGGTGTAATTGAACAGCTTGACTACTTCAAATATTGCAGACTATTATAATTATGTCTTAGCAACTAAAAAATAGTTTATAGAAGATGCAGTGAAATCATCATATTACACTACTTATATCTATTAGGTCAATTGAAAATGGAGTGTGCTGTACATTTTTAATTGAGTTAGTTATTGAAATCTATGAAAATTAATTATCAACAGTCCATTTGTATATATATTTGATTCGTGTATATAAATCAATGAAAATGATTTTAGTGGACCTGGTATCTGACTCCATTCGGATCGTATAAAAGATTGTTGTTGAAATATACATGGCGGCAATCCTCGTGTATATTCATCGACTTAACTCACTTTGGCGAATAACGGAATTAAATAAATAAAATACGAGAATGAAGTTTTGAATACGTATATATTGTACAATCGTTGATCGGAACAGTCAGAGAGACGGAGCAAAAAAGCGAAGGGAAACGAATCGGAGATGGCTAATGAGCCAACTCGATTTAACCAATAGTGAATCGAGATTTATAGTGAGACAAAAATCAGTTACAGGCATGTAATGAATAGCGTAAGCAATAAACTCATACATGGTCATGTAAAAACAGTCATGATTAATAAGCGAATAATTAACAGGGTCAAAATGTCACTCAAGAAGATTGAATAAATCGGTATGTCTGGAAGTTAGAATAAACTATATGCCCTTGGCATAGCATCCGACACTTACTTACTTACTTACGCCTGTTACTCTCAATGGAGCATAGGCCTCCAACCAGCATTCTCCAACCCACTCTGTTCTGGGCCTTCCTTTCTAGTTCTATCTAATTTTTATTCATTCTTATGTCTGTCTCCATTTCTTGACGTAATGGGTTATTTGGTCTTCCTCTTCCGCCCGTAGCTACTCTGGGGGCTACTGCCGGTCCCAAGACCGGGTTAAGGAGGAGGGTTGTGCATGGGGTTAGCGACCCCATCCTGTAGAAAACCAACTCGCTAAAAAACGCTGACCAGCATCTGACACTACATGATCAAATATGAAATGAATATTGACAAAACACAAAATGACTGTACGCTTCAAATGTTAATACTAATATTAGAATACCATTTGGCATTCAAAATACATAAATAGATAATTCTTATAAATTTGAAGGTAAACACCATAAAAACAGTCATTTATTTCATAAATAGACTACATACTTTAAAAAAACCCAATTAGGATATTCCCTTAACGTTTTTTCATGCATCTTATTCCTATCAACCAGTTAAGATTGTACAAATTGGCTCAATCTTTAAAAATGTAACTGACGTAACAATTTAGCAAAATGACTTCAAAGGTAATATTTCTTATATGTAAACATTTGAATTCATATAAGAGATAAAAATGAAAGTGAACTTAAAAAGGAGAATATGTTCTCTTTCACCGACAGCAACAACAACGATAACGACAACAACGGCAATGATGATAAACTATCAACAACAAAAAAGAAATTCAAAAAATCCAAAAAAAATCAACGTTTTATGATCGCTATAAAAATATAGACAAGAATGTTCTATAATAATAATAATAATAATAATAATAATAATAATAATAATAATAATAATAATAATAATAATAATGAAATTTGAATAGAAAAGTGATAACAAATAAATTGTGACTATTTTGTGTGTGTGTGTGTATGTTTTAGCAAATAAATTCGAAATGACACAATAGGAGAAATATGTTACTAGAATAGATACAATGTAGCAAAACATCTGTTATTAAAAATACAGTTACTACCTATAATGGTAATAATTTTTTTGGGATGAGGGGGGTGAGGGAGGGATATAAACTATACCTTTGAGGATTTTAGTCAAATACATAAACAGTTATCTGGAGATTGAATTATATATACAAATATATTTAATGTTAATGAGTTGTTGGCTCACATGTTTTGAAAAGGTAATAAACGTGATCTATTTAATTTATGTTTGAAAATCAAAGAATTTAACCAAACAAGATTACAAACATGACGGTATATAGTAATTGAACAATCTATATACAATACAACGACTATCTCAATAATAATTACATATATATAACTATATACAGTGCAAGTTGACATAGTGTATACGGTTACTTAGCATCATTTCTCGAACTTTTAAATGTGAATAATCTTAAGTAATTCTTTGATATTGATCAAAGACTTGGAATTGTTGATTAACTAGTTATCTTCACAATAAAAATTCAGTTCAACCATTTGAAAAATAATTCATTAATATACTAGCTGGTGAATTGATTCTATCGAAATTTTAATAGTAAAGTTAATATGATAAACGACTTCCGACCATAATATACCATAATTTTATAATGACAAAGGGGAATTCATCAAGCTTGCAGTTCAACTACAACTGTTATTATATATATATATATGATAATCTAAAGAATTCACCTATTGTAATTCAAGTTTTTATTGTCGGTAACATAAAAAAGGTTGATTAATTGCGTAAAATGTTGATTTTGAATATACAATCTATAAACAATTTGTAAAATGTAACGTTTCACATAGATTCAAATAAAGCATACAGAGAACTTATGAAGAGTAAATTGTAAAACTGACTTTAGCATAAATACCACTTGCTATATAGTTATTGACGATATTGATTATGTAATCCATCAAGATCAGTTTAAGATATGAAAACTATTATCGTTTATTAATTAGTTAACTAATTGTTGTGTCATAAAACAAAAGAAGAAACTTGTGAATAACTGAGTTTATTTTTACTGCCGGCTCCTGTTCATGTGACTCAATAGTTCATGGTTTGACCTCGGGAAAGATCAAGTATATTCACTGCTGAGAAGTTTCATACTAGAATGAAGTAATTGCCTATTGAGTCTTGTTTTTAAACAGTTGTCTAACTAAGGTCAGTTAGTAATATAAACTATAATAACAATTCTTATGGGTGTTTGTCTTATCAGTACTATGAACAGTAGGGATGTTTTTATACCCCTATCGTATGTTTAGATTATTTTTGTAAAATTTCTAATAATCGCCAATCAACTGTTAATTAAATATCAACGTTTAATAAGCAAACTATATGACTCAATTTATATCACTATATAGTGCTAATTATAAACATTAATGCATATGAATAAGCAAAGTTGGTTAAAGAACTTAAGTTTCAATAAAGGTGACTGTTCTTTAAAAATCTTACAACAATAAACGCTTGTTTATTATTTTCATGTTTGTTAAAATTTACTTTGTCAAGTAATACTAGTTTGATTTCTTTGACTTTTCATTAAACTAAACTTTTACACAGAGATTTATTAATCAAATTACAGTAACTTGTGATTACGTTAAGGATGATATTAAATCCAAAAGCTTTTTGAACGTCTTTCATAATATTCTAAATGCGTTTATGACGAGGTCTTCTCCCTCCAAACGTACCTAGTATATAAGTCAGGGGCGATGAAAGTCTTACTGATATTGGAAGCTTTTTTAACTTAACGAATTTGTGGTCAGTTAAATGTTAGCATGAATAAAAATAACTAGTTAAGTTTTGTTAAAGCACCCAAAGTATCAGTATCTTGTTCAGATTATATCTGTCCATTGATTGACCGCTGCACATCATAGTCTATGACAGCTTATAAAAATATTTAACGATTACTGTCCTTAGCAGTTTGCTTGAATATAGTGCAGTAACCAGAAGAAAAAACCTACAGATAGTCATATTGTTTGAAATGAAATGATGAACCAACCAATAAATCCTTCAAGCTTAATTGAATGAAGCGTTTAGTAGATGAGTTATCCATGTCCAGCATAATAACTACATTCATGAATAATGATATATAGCATGGAAGTATTTGTTAATTTAAACAAAGTGTCAACAAATAAAGAAGAAATCAGCTGTTAATTTGTTCCATTCAAAGAAAGTGACTAAGGAAACTTGAGTAAAGCCTTCCTAACAGTAGTAATATATGAATAATGACATTGATTTATATGACCCTAACTATGTCTAAGTAGCTCGGCTACGTTTACGTCTTCCTGTTAATCTTAAGCTCATTGTTATTCTACATATAACATTTTACTACTTTAATGATTACTTTTTTGATATATTGTTTGTGTCTCGTCTTTCACCACTATGGATATATACATTTCATTACTTTCATTCCGTTAATTTTCTCCCTCTTCTTTGACGGATATTAGGTTGAACACTTTGAACTAATACTCATTCGCAACAGTTCATTCCTAAAGTGGCTGACTTCATAATAAACTAGCTAGATGTATGTATCTACTTTTATTGTGAATGTAAAGAATATTTCATCAATTCATGATAAATGTTTATTACAAAAAGCAAATTATGGTGTTAGTCAAATTATGCCTAACAAAACTTTTTTCAACTTTATAAATAGATGACTAAAACTTTTTTCATAGTTGAAATCATCAGTCAATTGAAGCTAGACCACTATGGAAAACCTGGAAGCACTGGACGGCCGTTTCGTCCTAATATGGGGGTCCTCAGCAGTAAACATACATGAACCTGCCTAGGGGATTCGAACCCAGAACGTACCGATCTCGCGCCATAGCACTTAACCGATAGACCACTGAGGCTGCCGGAATCCAACGGTGTTAATATCTAACTTCAATCAATCTACGAAACTGAGCAACAATCGACCGTTGTCTTCAGTGAGTGACTATTTCACAACAGACCTGGTCGAACTCCACCAGTCACTGCTTCTCACTTATTTATCAACTTCAAACATCACATCAATTAATAGTTGCCGTAAATCGGTAAAGGTATTAAATTCTACTTTCAAATAGTAACTTACCCTTGTTTGTATAAATAGTATTTTAACGTCAATAAATAATCAACAAATAGTGATCAGTATCAATTATCAATATTCTTTACGAGTCATAATTAATCAATGTAATATGGGTTACTTTTTATGAATTAAGACAATTTATCCACTATCATCAGAAGGGGTTTTGTGGATATTTAGTAATTTCATATAGTTGAGATCCTGAGTCAATTGGAGCTAGACTACCATGGAAAACATGGAAGCACGGAGTTCTAGTGAGAAGTCGTGACCAGTGGAGCTAATCCATGTCAGGTAGAGACAGGTATCTATTTCAGTACAATGAAAGTTGGCCGCGAAATTTCGTGGATTAGAAAAGGTTAAAATTTAATACCATCGGATGCCGGCCGACTCAGTCGTCTAGAGGTTAAGTGCTCTGGCGCGAGACCGGTAGGTCCTGGGTTCGAATCCTGCGAGGTGGAATCATGGATGCGCACTGATGAGGAGTCCCACAATAGGACGAAATGGCCGTCCAGTACTTTGATGTTTTTCATGTTTTTCAAATCATTGCAGAATAACTACTCAATAGTTAAATGAATAATTTTCTATCCTACTGACTGTAAAAAAAAATGAACAATATGAGAAAGTTTAGAAAGTATCCTATTCAAAACTTTATTTATAATGAAGACAACTATTTATCAAAAAAATAAATTCATCTTAATGTATATCGTTCTGTTGCCTTGGTAACTTCTTATAGATAATCAAAATAAAGTTCATATTAAAGTGAAGAAAAAATTGTGTTTAAAATGAATTGTAAAATGTACTTAAATTTTCAGAGGATTAGAATAAAATAGGCGACATTAATAACAATCAATTGTTTATATTTTTTAGAAATAAATATGATAGGGGAGATTTTCACCTGTGAGAAATGCATTTGATAGAATTGTTTTATCTGAGTTATATGGTGAACAAGATGGATGAACAAGCAAGTGAAAAGGAGCATTCGAGATGACAAGCAGAAATATGTGGGAGACCTAGCAACGATAGAGGAAAGGCTGCAACAGATGGAAATATCAGTCAACCATGTTGTATAACGAAGAAGAAATATAATAAACCAGAGAGTCTGGTAAAGGACAAAGAACATAAACTAATCAATAACATTCAAGAGCACAGAAACAGATAGGTAGAACTGTTTGAGTAACTCTTGAATAGACCACCTCCGTTGAATCGACCGGTTATCGAAGCAGAACACACACATACTTATTCCTATAGATGTCACTCCACCAACGATCGAAGAAATCAATTCTGATCATCAGACAAATTAAGAGTGGAAGTGTAATAAAATCTGACAATATACCAGCTGAAGCACTGGAGTCACATATACAAGTAGCTGCAAACATGCTTCACCTTCTATTCAAGAAAATGTTTGAGGAGGAACAAGTACCGACACACTATACAGAATGATACCTCATCAAGATATCGAAAGAAGGAGATCTGAGCAAATGTGCATAGTAAAGAGGCATCACATTACTAACGGTAACAAGATAAGTTCCCAATGGAGTGTTGCTGAACCGGATAAAAGATGCAATAGACGCCCAAAGTCGAGATAAACAGACCGGATTCCGTCAGGATCGGTCAAGCAGAGACCAAATCGCAACGCTATAGATAATCGCCAAACAATCAATTGAGTGCGATTCGTTACTGTACATCAATTTCATTGACTTTAAGAAAGCGTTTGACAGCATAGGTAGGAGAACATTATGGAAAATTCTTCGACACCATGGAGTCCCTGAGAAGATTGTCAACATTATCCAAAACTCATACGATAGACTACAGTGCAAAGTGGTGAATGGAGAACAGTAGACTGATGCATTCAGAACGACAACCGGAGTGAGGCAAGGCTGCTTACTCTCTCTCTTGCTTCTGATGGTTGACTGCACTACGAAAACCTTCATAGCACAGAATAAAATGGATAGAATGGATGCACTTAGTCGATTTGGAATTCGCAAATGAACGCTGAAGGGAAGTCGAAAAGAGGAAGACCAAGGAACACATTGCTTCGAGAATTGGAATCAGACACCAAAAAATGAATAGAAACTGGATAGGATCTCTCAGAACAGAGTTCGATGGATAATGCCAGTGTTTGACTTTTTCTCATCCATAAGGGGTAACAGGCGTAAGTTAGTAATTACAGATATCCTTCATTCGAGTCATAACTCCGCCTGCAGCTCTTTTAGAGTTACTGCCATTCCCAAGTCTGGGTAAACGAGGAGGGTTGGGCATGAGGTTAGCGACCCCATCCTGTAGAAAAACTAACTCGCTAAAAGAACGCTAACCAGAAAAAATAATTCAGACCATTTAAACTCTGCCCTGGGAGTTGAAGGAATAAGCAGATATGAAAAAGATGAATAACAATTGGAAAAGATTGCCCAGGACAGAGTTGGGTGAAGAATGCTGGTGGGCGGCCTATGCTCCTCCACGAGGGGTAACAGGCGTAAGTTCATTCGCGTCATAGTTCATTACATTTAGGACACACTGAAACCTAATTCATATTTAGTGGAAAATTCTTTTTTTTTCACTAACATAAGACATATTTAGGTCATTTTAAGGTTAACATTTATAATCATTATAAAATTACATATTCTAGTAAAAACATATAAGGATAATAAATGCGACAAAAAGCATTTTATAACCAATTGATTGCTTATTTTACTATTATCACTTCAATTATATACAAACTATGAATAGATGAAAATTAATCATATTAGCAAACTTAAAATAACTAAACTAATGCTTTTAGCTGATTAATACAACATAAAAACGGAGTACACTTTATGATTACAGTTTTAATGTTTAAAAACAACAACAACATGGAAAACAGTCAATATAATGTAAATTCACTTAGTATTACTTGTTTGAATCTGCCCATTTAGGTTTAGGACTGCAACTGATCAGTTTCTTATTAGCGTATGTGCATACTGTGCGTATTACCTCGATATAGCCTTATTTCACAAGAGTTGTAAGGAACGATGGATAGTGGCTATTTGGGACTCGTCAGCTGTATGTACCTGCAACTCAGAGTTGATGTTCAATCTGAGACTCATACCCATTACTTTTCGCTTCAAACACCATAGCGTTACCCACTCAGCTACTGAGTCCTGACAGCCACTTGTTTGAAAGGTCCTGTGTTCAAATCTCGCGACGTGGGGTCGTGGATGCGCACTGTTGAGGAGTCATACATTAGGACGAAATGGCCATCCAGTGCTTCTAGGTTTTCCATGCTGATCTAGCTTCAATTGATTCATTATCTCAACTATGAAAGTTTCTTAGAGATATTTATGAATGGACAAATTTTTTAATTGTATTTTTCACAAAATTTCAATGATTTTTTTTTGTTTTTCTGTCTAATATTGTTAAACATAAATAATTTTCACATTTGAAAGCGTGAGTCGATTGAAACTAGACCACCAGGGAAAACCAGGGAAAACATCTCATATTAAGAATATTACTGTAAATGTCTGTGTTAATTTAATTAATATAAACAATTATCATATTTAGATACAAAAATTCTCACTTTAACATATATATCACTTCCGTTAGAGTTTCATTAGATTTCCTATGTTAATATGTATTGAATAAGAACATCAGTGAGAACAGTCAAATGTATTCGAACGCAACATTATAGAATCTCTTAGTAAAATCTGAGAATCATACAATAAATATTTCTTTTCCAAAAATTTTAATCAATTGTTTAATTCAGTCAGTCAGCTACAACGTATTGTGGTGTGGGCTACTCATATCGACATAAGTAGTATATATCATGAGTAAGGAATAGAATATCTGACAGCAGAAGATTGAGAAAATCAAAATGAGAAGAACAGAAATAAAAAGCAATTGGTGTGGAAATCCAGGAACAATGAAGCCTGAGACAATTAAAGAACATTTTGCAAATAGAGTAACAGAGTATGGTTTTTGTATTTTATCAAGCAACGTTGTAATTTGTATAATTATATAGTTGATTGTCCTACAGTATTTCTAGGCACATATATGCATCGGTTCAAGTTGCCATACCTTATAAGTACAACAAGATGAACACCGAATTCATAGAAGTAGTTAATTTAGACTTGATTGTTTTTTTGTTTCCATACCAACCATTCTCTGTTATCGTTCTCTTATCATTGATTATTCTAACCTTCTGTAGCCATATATTTCACTTTCGATTAATGATACATACTACTTATATTTCTCGACCTGTTTTTAATATAGCAACAGATAGTATATACTTATTGAAAAGTATGTCAGATTGTCTATTACTTTTACTGTAAATAATTCACAGCATTTCATTATCAATAAATGGAAAAATTATTTTCAACTTTATTCTTTTGGAAAACTTAATTTCACTTGGTATTGTTTGTTTGAATCTTTCCATTGATGTTTAGAATTGAAACTGTTCAGTATCTAATTTATTTCTCCCTACATTTTCTTTTATCATAATATAGATTTGCTTCAGTCTTTGGATGTCTTATTCTTAGTGTATTATCTACTATTAATGAATATGCAGAATCAGCTGGACGAGTTTTACTTTATATGGTAAGAAATATTATATTTACTTATTTGAATATATCGTTTTTCTTCCACCTTTTAGTGTGTATTAGTAATAATTAGATATTGAAGTTTGTCTAATTTAAGCCATGTACTTTTTGATATTAATTCTATGTATTTCCTTTTTTTGACAAATAGGATTCAGATAAAGATTAATATAATGATGGAAACAACATGTCAGTCATTACGAATTATTACAATTCACAATAATTTAATCGGTTAAGTACTCTGGCGTGAGACTGGTAGGTTCTGGGTTCGAATCTTGTGAGTGCGGGGTCGTGGATACGCACTATTGAGGAGTCCCATCATAGGAAGAAACGGCCGTCCAGTGCTTCCAGTTTTTCGATAGTGGTCTAGCTTCAATTGATTCATGATCTCAACTCTATAAAATAATTTAAAAACAATGAGAATTCGAAGATATCTGAAACGATCAACATACACAGAATGTATAAACTTCTTGTAAGAGTTAATGATTAAGAAAGTTAATAATGAATGAACGTTGTCATTTAAAATGTGAAAAATATTCATTATTCATAAATCATTATCAAGTTTATTCAAAGCGGTCTAACAGTAATAGGTCGACTACCAAACCTGAGTAAATATCGACTCCATTTATTATAGACTAATTTCTGACAATCTACTGCACTTATAGTAATATCAAAATTAAGTGAAAGCTAGGATGTTGAATATCTATAACGGATAATCATTATTGTTACTGTTAAAGCCAAATAACATCTCTCAAAGAAGTTAGCTAAAACTTATTTTTCCTGATCATTATGTGTCATGGCTACTTTTCGATTTATGTAAAGTCTTATAGAAATAAGTATAAAACAAGTCTTATAGAAGTATATTATTCTTAATTTGTCTTACTTGTGTTTTAAGCTTTCGGATATCAATACTGTTTCATAGTAGATTTCATCAAGGATTGGAATCAATTTGCAAATCACTAAAACAAATAGCAATGAACAAGTGTTTCGTTCTGTTCTTGGAATTCTCATCAGGGAACATTGACAACTATTTGTTTATCATATGAAGCTTTATAACTATTTAATGTTGAGCTAAAATTCAGTGTTTCACTTCGACACCGCTATACAGCCCCATCAATGACGTTTATATCACACTAGAGGTGATTCTTACTTAACTTCTTAGAAATCAGTTTTTTATTGGTCATTCAGCCACTTATTGGTTGAATAGTTTGTGAATTTATATTTACGAGACAGTTGATTCGTATCAAGAAACCTAAACGTATAGTGCTAGTTCCCAGACTCAACGTTTTCCAGTATAGTTATTATGGGGTAGTGGGTGGATGCTTTTAAGGAGTCCACAGCCTTTTTATTCCTCATAACTTCCATGGCACTAAAGTAAAATTAAATGTACAATAAAGACTGCATTCACATTTTAATAAATTATACAAATGATGCAATTAAACAATAAACATATCTTATTTACAGAATAGAGATTTATGGATATTTTAGTAACTGTAATAGGTGAATTCATGTGTCGATTTAAGCTGGACCACCTGATGTAAATAGAGAAACAAGAAACCTTGACAAACTACGGAAGCTATTTTTGGGGACGTTATTTCATTTAATTCAAAGCTTGTAAAACAACTACATTTACTTTTGTCCCTAGTCTATTCTACAGACCATAAGCTTTCGCTTGATGTATGATTCACTGCCATTGGCTTTTCTGTCCCAAAGCTATTGTAATTTAAATTTATTCTTTGATACTCTATTTTCTACTCCAATCCCCAGTTTTGGACATAATTGTATTTTCCTAATTGTTGTGCTTTGTGGTCAGATTAGTCATCTATTTATTCATGTATCTTTTTACACTAATCTGAAGTCGGAAACCAGATCGGAATTGGAAATAAGTCGAGTAGTGCTCCAGTTGGCTTTGTCTTCTCTCATTCATGCGTGCGTGTTTGTCAGCCAATTAGGTGATAGAATGGTTTTCGTCTCCCTACCCCAAGCGGTTGATCTCACTTTGAACTCACGAATACTAGCCTCAAGGTTAAGGCAGTCAGCCTATTGCGTCAAGGTCTTAATCTACATTGTACATTTTTGAATATTCTATGGGGATCTTTAAACTGCTAATCTACATTAGACAATTTATTCTCTGCACGAAAGTGGATAGAAAGATCAAGGACGTAACACCAACACGGAAAACCTAGAACCACTGGACAACCGTTTCGTCTTAGTATAGGACTCCTCAACAGTGCTTATCTACGACCCCGCACGTGTGATTCAAACCCAAGATCTTTGATCTTGCGTGCAAACACGTAACATGTAGACCACTGAGCCGACCGGCATCCAACCGTGTTAATTTCTAACTTCGATCGATCCATGATCATGCTCAACCCTCCATTCATTGTCTGAAGTGGATAACTGTCTCCACCTGGCACAGATTGCACTCCACTGGTCACAGCTTCTCACTGGAACTTATTTAGTTGAAAATATAGGAAAACATTTGAAATGAAATCGAAGAAGACCAGAACGATTTATGTGGAGAAAGAGGAATATTAATCAATTTAATTTCGGTAGCTCTGTATTAACAAGTTAGAAGATAATTAAAGCTTAGTTTGTGAATATTAATACCATTGAGAAGTAGCGTCATGTCTTAAAATGACTCCAGCTCCAAAAATGTTAAGCATCAGAATGAGCTGGACGACTTTTTTCTAAATGTAGGATTTTGCAATAGTTCTCGAAATTATTTATCATTAAATCAAACTATAAACAGTCTAGTTCCATAGTAAGTAGTATGAAAAATTTGCTCAATAACTTTTTTTGACATTAGCTTAGAATCACTTTATATGATAAAGTAATTGAATACATAAATAATACGCTTCATGTGTCCCTATTTAGAAAAAAACAGTAATTTTATAGTTGAAATCATGAGTCAATTGAAGCTAGACCATCATGAAAAACCTGGAAGCAGTGATCTAGCTTCAATTGATTCATTATTTCAACTATAAAATTACTAAATTCTCCACAAAATCCCTCTTCAAATAGTAATTAATTGAAGGTCAATATTCATTCCTTTATTAATTGTTGTGGACAACTATCAACTACATATTAGTTAATGTACACTTTTGAACTAGATTTTCGAAAAAATAACCTTTTTTTAAAAAAACAAAAAAAGCACAACTCAAAGAACTTATTCACTGTAATTTTTGAAATAGTTGACCAATAAAATTTTAATTTATTAAACAAACTTGAATTATGTAAACAAATAAGTTAGACATTAAAATCGTTGGATGCCGACCGGCTCCGTGGTCTAGAGGTTAAGTGCTCGCGCGCGAGGCTGAATCGTGGATGTGCACTGCTGAGGAGTCCCATAATAAGACGAAACGGCCACCCTGTGCTTCCAAGTTTTCCATGGTCGTCCAGCTTCAATTGACTCATGATTTCAACTATCTAAAAAATTACTAAAATTTCCACAAAACCCTCTTCTGATTAGATAATACTTAACTGAATGATTAAGGATCAAACATGATTAAATTAAAACATTTAGATAATTTGATTTAATGTACAGGAAGCAAGAATAGACTCATAAAAACATATATACATGTATACATATACATATATATTTCTTTGGCGGCCTGTTTAAACATATGGGCTACCTGTTCCTGTCATCTAGATATTTCAACAAGTTATTTAATTTCGTTTGTTTTAATACATCATTATGCCTATTAATCGTAAAACCTATTCAATTGCGTTTCTAAAAAGTGTAAGACCTTTCACTGTAAACGCTATAGAAGGCCTAATTAGAGATATCGTGTTTGCTGGCAATATGCAGAAAGAAGAATGTACATTATTCAGATGTCGATTGACTGGGCTGCTAACTTTTAACCGGCGATCACTCAATATTTATAGTCAGGAAGGACGAAGAAGTAAGAAACGGAAAATTGTTGAAGTACTTTTTGCTGAGAATTCTATATTGTACCAAAAATATAATATTGAATAAAGCTAATAATAATAAATAAAATAAAATAATAAATAAATACATAAATTATCAGAAGGGGTTTTGTGGAGATTTAGTATTTATCATAGTTGAAAGCGTGAGTCAATTGAAGCTAGACCACTATCGAAAACCTGGAAGCACTGGACGGCCGTTTCGTCTCATTATGGGACTCCTCAGCAGTGCTCATCCAAGAACCCGCTCTCGCGAGATTCGAACCCAGGACCTACCAGTCTCGAGCGGAAGCCCTTAACCGATAGACCACTGAGCTGGCATCCAACGGTGTTAATGTCTAACTTCAACTGGGTTTGAATCTCGCGAGAGTGGGTTCGTGGATGCGCACTGCTGAGGAGTCCCATAATAGGACGAAACGGCCGTCCAGTGTTTCCAGGTTTTCCATGGTGATCTAGCTTCAATTGACTCAAGCTTTCAACTATGATAAATACATAAATATTGAAAAAGGTCATATTTCCTCCCTCATCTTCCACTCTTGTCTTAATGATTTTTGAATATTAAAGATTCCCATTGTGAAAATTAGAACAACATATGTAAGCGAACAATTGTTTTCAATTAGATCGTCATCAGGCTTTACTCTAATATACATGAATATTTATATGAAAATGTTAGACCAATCAAGGCTATTTGAGTCAATAATAATCACAATGAAATAGAATACGTTACCAAGCATAATAATAGTTAAAAGTACAAGTTGATAGTGGGAAGACAGGTGTACTGATAGTAGTAAGAATAGTAAATTATGATAACAAAAGTCTTATCAATAATTAAACATAAGAATTAAGAGGTCAAACGTGGATAAATAGACTTAGAATAATAATCACAAAACATTAAAATCATTACGTAATAAGAAGTATGTAAGCAAATAGATAGTGAAGAATACAAACGGAAAGAGGTAGAAAATTACAAACAAACAAAAAATGATAACCAAAATAAAAATTTTTGCAAATAATAATAATGTCAATTATTGAGTTATGTCCGGCCATGGAAGGGATAGGGGGGTTACGAATTTCTTCTGTACACATAAATTGGGATGGAATGTACGAATCCCTATGGCTTCTGCTATATGAAGTAGACGGGAGCGAACTCCGTTGGGAAACGATGGAGGTATACGATAGATCACTTGAAATGATTTCAATTTATCGACAATATGACCACTATCAATTAGATGTGCCAAGATAGAACTGCGTATTGTTTTTATTTGGCGATCTAATTGAAAACAATTGTTCGCTTACATATGTTGTTCTTATTGATTTTTATCATTTGTAGTTTGTTAATTTATTATGTTCCATTTTGATCTATTTGAATTTTCACGAATTGGTTCCTTTTATGAATTTGAACCAAGCTAAGAACAATAGTTAAAGTAGAATAACGTGAATTCATTATATTTCGTGATTTCTCAATATCTGATTACAACCATGAATAAAATCAACAAAAATAATCATTAATTTAATGAAATAATTTTGTTTTATTCTTTATTAATTACTAACGTGAGAAACTATAAATCAACTGACAGAAAATATTAATAATTACTTCAATTTGTTTGCCACCAATTGTTTATATTGATCAGTAGAAAAAGTATTATAATAAGGCAGACTGTTAACCTCGAAACTGTTCCTCATGTTGTTGTTGGTATTATTATTAGCTTTATTCAAATTTATATTTTGGGTACAATATACAATTTTCAGCACAAATTATTTCAGTGACATTCCATTTCTTATTTCTTGATCGATATTGACGAGAAATATTGAGTGATCACTAGTTATATATTAATATTTCACAAGTCGTCATCTGAATAATATTCATTCTTTTCAATGTACATTGCCAGCCATCACGATGTCACCTATTGTATATTTTTGTAATTTGTACAGTGAAAGGTCGTAAACTTTTCACGAATGCAATTGAATAGGTTATGCAATTAATTGACATAATGATCTGTTAAAACAAAAAAAACAAAACAAAATAACTTGTTGAAATATGTAGATAGCAGGAATAGGTAGCTCAGATATTCAAGCAGGCCGCCTTTATATATATGTGACATGATACGGTATTAAAATAACCAATTGTATTATTCAATAAGAATAAAGAGAATTTAGCAAAGAAAATTTTCTTCTCAATGAAAAGATTTACTTAAGCTTTACATTCGTATTTATAGTGATATGAAAAATATATTAGTGTATGACAGCCGATTATACGCATTTATTGATTCAGTAATAAAATATACACGAGTATTTTGTATAACATATAAAACTTTCTATTATAGTATATATGATCTAATCCTTAAGAGAGTATCTAGGTATGTCGAGAATTCGGTAACATTATATGCTGACTAGTACTGGGGATTGTTGGAAGAGAGTTAGGGGCGGCCAAACCAAAACATGGCATCAGTGTTTGAAGTCACTAACTTCTAGCCTGAGCCATGTTGGCAGATGCAGACTACCTGGTTGGGGTCCGCGTGACTATCGTAAACAATGGTTGGAGACTCTAGGTGTCATGGCTCAGAATCGATCACAATGGCGTAGGTGTATACACTCTTTATCTTCCCTTAAACCTTGAGACTAAAATTGCTTCGTATCTCTCCTCCTTCCTGTACTATATCCTTATATACAACCTATAATTTATATACTACTACCACCACTAAATTAATTACTTCTATGAATCCAGTGTTCATCTTGTTGTGCTAACGAGATATGGCAACTTGGACCGATGCATATATGTGCCTGGTCCTACGTTGTAGCTGATTGACTGATATATATATATATATATATATATATATATATATATATATATATATAATACAAGAAAGTTCATTGTACTGGTTCCAGTTTAATTTAAATTTAAGAAAAAGCACACTTATTAGAGTACATTTAAAGGCCAAAAACGGCGAGGTCGTAGATGCGCACTACTGAGCAGTCCCACAATAGGACGAAACGGCCGTCCAGTGCTTCCAGGTTTTCCATGGTGGTCCAGCTTCGATTGACTCACGCTTTCAACTATAAAACAATATAGTAACAAAAAGAGATATTTATAAGTTTCGTGATTGAAATTCAGGTTTCACATTAACTTTATTGCTAAAATTATAAAAGACCTATTTATTCTACAAATCTGTTAGTTCCAGATGGGTTCTAAATATTGGACATTTTCTGAAATCATTCAATAATTAGTTATATGAACAATGTGATGGAAATCATAAGGTAGAAATGTGTAAACACTGTGACAATAAGTTTAAAAAAATGTTTGAAAACATGAGCTGATAGGACATACTAGCTAAGTGAATAATGCGATGACGTTTAAAACGAACGATACCGAATTCAGATCTCACAATGAACATCACCTCTGGGATGCAGGTACATCCCACTGACGAGTGACAAATAAGACAAAACGCGCGTCCTGCATTTCATTCCTAGCCACTATTTATCTTTGTTTATAAACCTTGTCACTTCAGGCAGTCCTCATAGGATGCAGTATGTCAATAAGACACTGATCAATTGAAGTTCTAAACATCAATGGGAAGATTCATCCAAACAATACTAACAGGAATTGATTAGTTATATATTTGTCCAACATTTATAAATATGAAACAGAAATTTTTTTTCATTGAGAATTACAAGTGGATTTTTATCACATGAAGTTGATCTATGAAATATTTATTTATCCATGATTACACGTAATCATCATCATTACCCTTAAATTTGTGCTGAATTTAAACAAATAAATAAGAAAAAATTAAGCACTTTGAACTTTATATAGTTGAGATCATGAGTCAAATGAGGCTAGACAACCATGGAAAACCTCGAAGTACTGGACGGCCGTTTCGTCCAATTGTGCGCATCCACGATCCCGCCTCATGAGATTCGAATCCAGGACCTACCAGTCTCACGCGCTAGCACTAAACCTTTAGACCACTGAGCCGGCCGGTATCCAATGGTGTTAATGTCTTACCTCAACCAATCCACGAAATTGCGCAACCAATTTCAATTCTACTGAGGTAGATACCTGTCTCTACCTGACATGGATTAGCGCCATTGGTCACGACTTCTCACTAGAACTAAAGCAATTACCTCATGGAGCCAGTCACTAGTCAGCATATGATCATTACCAGAAGGCGGATTCGTGAAGATTTTAGTAAATTTTTAGAAGGCGAATAAAGGTCCATTGGTTAGCAACACATTTTACAAGTTATCTTTAAAAAAAACTTGTTTTTAGACTTTGCATTCGACAGTGAATATTTATTTACCAAACCTAATTCACTTATCATCATCATCAATAATAATAATAGTAATATTATTATTAGGTCCTGGGTTCGAATCCCGCGAGAGTGGGTTCGTGGATGCGCACTGCTGAGGAGTCTCATAATAGGACGAAACGGCCGTCCAGTGCTTCCAGGTTTTCGATGGTGGTCTAGCTTCAATTGACTCATGATTTCAACTTTGAATATTATTATTATTTTGATACATCTAGTCCATCAATTTAGCGGTTTTGCAATATTATCATCATTTTGTTTATGTTTCTAAATTATTTATTTAGATGGATACCATAGATACTAGTTTGTTTGTTTTATACAAATTACGCGCTATAAAATGATCACTCAGATATATTAATCTTGTTTATTTAATAACTAAATATCATCTTCAAAAAATTGAATTTATTCAATGTTTAAAACTTCTGATGATTCTATAATTTAGTTATGGTTTAATTACATTAAAATAATTAGTGTTGATATGACATAGGGGTAAATCTTATTATTCATATATATATATATATATATATATATATATATATATATTGTGTACAAATATATGTGACGCAATAGTTTCACGGTTAGTCCTCTGTTGATGACAATAATCGTAATGCAAACCAACAATTTTTTCATAATTTTGCATCCATGTTTAACTATTTAAAACGTTCTACTTATTTTTATTAACTAAACGTGAAATATCTTATATATATAACAGAATGATAATAATATGAAACTTCAAACATACAATACTAAGTGGATTCAAACTTCACCCCGTTGCACAAGCAAGTGGCTATCAGGACTCAGTAGTTGAGGGAATAATGCGATGGCGTTTGAAGCGAAAGGTATTGGGGTCGAGTCCCAGAGTGAACATCAACTCTAAGATGCAGGTACATCTAGCTGACGAGTCCCAAATCGTACGAAACTCGTGTCCTGGACTCCACCTTTGCTTATAATATATAAAACTTTGTTTTAATAGTATAACTTTTAAAAATCCATTATGTATTAAGTTTTAGTTGTTAATTAATAATGTTAAGTGAGTGTGTAGTGAATAGAACACAGTTAATTTGCAAACTATAAATCAATTGTCTCAATCTTGATCATTCCTTGTGCAAATATTAATCTATTGTCTCTGATTATTATTGCTCATGTATTTTCATACGAATTGCGTTTCGTTCCCGCTCTCCCGTTATCGATTTTCTCCTGAAATACATTCTACGCCTAATCATCACCATATACTACTTATGTAGATATAAGTAACATATACCACAAGTGTATTTCATGCTGGTTATTTACCATATTCTTTTAGAATAATATATAAAATTAATAATTCGGATGTCGTGAGCCAGGATGATTGATACACACTGCTGAGGAGTTCCATAATAGGACGAAACAACCATCCAGTTCTTCCAAATTTGTCATGATGGTCTAACTTCAATTGACTCATGATCTCAACTAATAAAAGTTTTTTTTCTTATTTTATAGATGATATGTTTTACTCATAATGTAATGAACATTTCTAATCTATTCATTAATATCGATATGATTCTATACATAAAATTGAAAATATTTTTTTTATTATTTCTGATTTTATGTATTAAAGGAACTTGTAATATTATTTTGGTTTTTTGCTGAATATTGTTTACGTTTGTGGAGTGCTGGTTGCCGATCCAGATATCAAACATGGCGTGGAAGATTACATTTTGCAAGAAGACCATTTTGTATTGTAGGTAAGTTATATTATTATTGAATAGTTTAAACTATGAGAAATGTTGAACTTTACATATGTTTATGAAAATTCTTATCAATAACTGTTATGATTTTATGTCCGGCTTTTTATCACATGATTTATCCACCAAATCGTAATACAACATTTCCAATCTTAGCACGGTGCCAAATCAATGACATTCGACCGGTATGAGCAGTCTAGCGTCCCTATTGGTCCCTTGTCCGCCTAGTCCGTTCAATTGATTCCAGAACATGAATTACAGTTTCTTCTATGCGAATCATTTATTTCAAGCATACTCAGTTTATGTACCAGACAGACAAATCGCATCATACCAGATCAAGCCAAAATGTGTCTGTGAACGTGGGATACAATAATCAATAAACTGAATATAATTTAGGGACAGTAAATCGTATAATAATAATCCATAAGCCAAAAAGCTTATAATAAGATGAATATATGTAGATTAAATGTAACCACTGAATCGTTATACAATAACAAGATATATAGAATAATAGCCCATTAATAGATCCCGGAAGTTACCCGTACTTATGTCTTCACTAGGATATAACAATAACATTATTTTATTTCAGAAGGGGTTTTGTGGAGATTTTCAGTATTTTTATAGTTGAAATCATGAGTCAATTGAAGCTAGACCACCATGGAAAACCTGAAAGCACTGGACGGCCGTTTCGTCCTATTGTGGGTTTCCTCAGTAGTGCGCATCCACGATCTCGCCTCGCAAGGTTCGAACCCAGAACCTATCAGTCTCAAGCCAGAGCTTTAATACTACGAAATGTTAGGATTTCAACTCATAAACTATTTGATCTAATTATTGTTTAACAAATAGTGTTAAACTGAAATCAGTACTAAAGATTGTATTTAGTTCAATGAAGTTTAATCATGATTCAAGCGAATCAACATCTTTTTAGTTAAAAAAATCGTTTATAACAACATACAAACCTTCCTTTATATACTGCGTAAATAATATTGTAAAGGTATTAGGCAAACGATGATTTCTTAAATAAAATTGGCTCTTAAAAGTCTTCTTTTTTCTATCGAACGAATTGTTACTAATCAAGAAAATTCAGAAGAGAAAATTAGAAACAGTATTACATTCACTCCACATTACTTTCCTACTTACGCCTGTTACTCCCATAGGCCGCCGACCATCATTCTCCAACCCACTCTGTCCTGGGCCTTCCTTTCTAGTTCTATCCAATTTTTGTTCATTCTTCTCATGCCTGTCTCCATTTCTCGGCGTAATATGTTCTTTGGTCTTCCTCTTTTCATTTGGCATTCAGGATTCCATGTGAGGGCCTGCCTTGTGACGCATTCATTCCACATGAAATCACCAATATCCTACATGCATACAAGTATTACGCTAATTGTCAATATGCGTATATATATATGTATATATAAACGATTCATAATACTTACTTACTTACTTACTTTCGCCTGTTACTCCCAATGGAGCATAGGCCGCCGACCAGCTTTCTCCAACCCACTCTGTCCTGGGCCTTCTTTTCTAGTTCTTTCCAGTTCTTGTTCATTCTTCTCATGTCTGTCTCTATTTCTCGGTGTAATGTGTTCTTTGGTCTTCCTCTTCTCCTTCGACCTTCAGGATTCCATGTGAGGGCTTGTCTTGTGACACAATTGGGTGATTTCCTCAAAGTGTGCCCAATCCACTTCCAGCGCTTCTTCCTGATTTCTTCCTCCGCTGGAATCTGGTTTGTTGTCTCCCACAGTAACTTGTTGCTGATAGTGTCTGGCCATCGGATCCGAAGTATCTTGCGTAGACAGCTGTTAATAAACACTTGTATCTTCTGGATAATGGCTTTCGTAGTTCTCCAGGTTTACGCCCCACACAGTGTAACTATCCTGACATTTGTATTGAAAATTCTGATTATGGTGTTGGTTGACAATTGTTTTGAGCTCCAGATGTTCCTCAGTTGTAAATATGCTGCTCTTGCTTTGCCTATTCGCGCCCTCGCATCTGCATCAGATCCACTGTGTTCATCGATGATGCTGCCCACATATGTAAAGGTTTTCACATCCTCCAGAGCTACTCCGTCAAGTGCAGTTCGATTGGTGCATATTGTATTGTATCAGAGTCTTGCTTCCCCCTTTGTGTATATTAAGACCTACTGCTGCTGAGGCTGCTGCTACACTGGTCGCCTTCTCCTGCATTTGTTGTTGCGTTTGTGATAGAAGAGCCAGATCATCCGCGAAGTCTAGATCGTCAAGTTGCATCCTGCCTGTCCACTGTATCCCGTGCATTCCTCCAGATGTTGACGTCTTCATAATCCAGTCGATCACCAGGAGAAAGAGAAAGGGTGAGAGTAGGCAACCTTGCCTAACACCGGTCTTTACCTCGAACGGGTCGGTGAGTTGTCCTCCGTGGACAATTTGGCAGTTTAGTCCATCATAGGAGTTCCGTATGATATTGACTATCTTCTCAGGCACGCCGTACTGTCGAAGAAGCCTCCATAGTGTCGTCCTGTCCACGCTATCAAATGCCTTCTCGTAGTCGATGAAGTTGATGTAGAGTGATGAATTCCATTCGATTGATTGTTCCACAATGATCCGCAGAGTTGCGATTTGATCTGTGCATGATCTATCCTTACGAAATCCAGCTTGTTGATCTCGAAGTTGGGCGTCCACGGAATCCTTCATCCTGTTTAACAATACTCGGTTGAAGACTTTTCCTGGTATTGGGAGAAGAGTGATGCCCCTGTAGTTGTCGCATTTGCTGAGATCGCCTTTCTTTGGTATTTTGATCAGAAGCCCTTTTTTCCAGTCTGTTGGTACTTGTTCTTCGTCCCAAATCTTACTGAAGAGGATGTGGAGTATCTTGGCAGTTGCTGCTACATTTGCTTTCAGTGCCTCTGCCGGGATGTTGTCTGGTCCCACTGCTTTGCCGCTCTTGATTTGTCTAATGGCCATGCTGATCTCTTCAATTGTTGGTGGGCCAATATCGATTGGGAGGTCTGTGGGTGCTGCTTCGATGTTGGGTGGGTTCAGTGGAGCTGGTCGATTCAAGAGTTACTTGAAGTGTTCTACCCACCTGTTTCGTTGTTCTTCAATATCGTTGATTACTTTGCCTTCCTTGTTTTTCACTGGTCTTTCTGGTTGACGGTAATTTCCAGCAAGTTTCTTTGTTGCATCATACAGTTGTCTCATGTTTCCCTCTCTTGCAGCCTTTTCCGCTGTCATCGCTAAATCTTCCACATATTTACGTTTGTCGGTCCTGATGCTCCTCTTCACTTGCTTGTTTGCCTCTGTGTATTCGGCTTGTGCCTTGGCTTTTTCCCCTCTTGTTCGGCTGATATTGATTGCTGCCTTTTTGTTCCTCCTTTCTTCAATTTTATCCAGTGTACCAACAGTGATCCATTCCTTGTGATGGTGCTTCTTTGGCCCAGAACCTCCTGACATGTTGAAACGATTGCCTCCTTGATACCTTTCCAGCTGCTCTCTATGGTGGTTCCCTCTCCATTGAGTAGGTCATGAAAGGCCTCGAACCTGTTGCTGAGGGCTATGTTAAATTCGTTGAGTTTGTCAGCATCTCGAAGAAAGGCCGTGTTAAACTTTTGTGATGTTGTCCGCGCCATTGTCCAGTGCTTCTTGAGTTTTAGTTTCATCTTGGCGACCAGCAAATGGTGATCGGATGCTATATGAGCTCCTCTTCTGGTTCTCACATCCTCCATCGTCCTCCTGAACTTTTTGTTGATGCAGACATGGTCGATTTGATTTTGTGTAGTGTGATCCGGTGAAATCCAAGTGGCTTTGTGTATGTTTTTGTGTGGGAATATGGTGCCACCTATGACCAGTTTATTGAAGGCACATAGGTTTGCAAATCTCTCACCGTTTTCGTTCCTTTCTCCCAGTCCATATTGTCCCATGACGTCTTCGTATCCAGTGTTGTCCTTTCCAACCTTGGCATTGAAATCTCCCATTAGAATGGTCAGGTCCTTGGTTGGGCACTTCTCGAAGATTGACTGCAGCCTATTGTAGAATTGGTCTTTAGCGTCTTCATCGTAGTCGTTGGTCGGCGCATAGCATTGGATGATGTTCATTGTAATGCCCTCTCTCTTTGTTCTGAAGGAGGCTTTGATGATCCTCGGTCCATGAGATTCCCATCCAATAAGTGCATTTTGTGTTTTTCTAGACAGCATCAGTGCCACTCCTTGTGTATGTGGGGCATTTTCTTCTTCATAACCGGAGTATAACAGAAGTTCCCCTGAAGACAGTCGTTGTTTTCCAACCTGCGTCCAATGTGTTTCACTGATTCCAAGCACTTCCAGGTTGTATTTCCTCATTTCTGCAGAAATTTGGAAGACTCTGCCAGTCTCCCACATTGTCCGGACATTCCATGTACCTATAAAAATTGTCGCTCTGGTTGTAAGAAGGTGCATCGGCCTCATGACTTCCGAAGGAACTCGGCTTTCATCATGAGACGTCATTTTTCCTTCTACTCCCAGGGCAGAGTTTGAATGGTTTGAATGATTTTTTCTGGTTAGCGTTTTTTTAGCGAGTTGATTTTCTACGGGATGGGGTCGCTAACCCCATGCCCAACCCTCCTCCTTTACCCGGGCTTGGGACCGGCAGTAGCCCCTGGAGGAGCTACAGGCGGAGTTAAACGATTCATAATGAACTTAACTTATTTATCGCCAAACAGTTTAATATTGATTATAATGATCTACATTTAACATTGTGGATATCTAATTTAAAATTTGTACTTTTATTAGTTACTCACTTAACAGATATCAACTCTTTGATTTACTTTCGTAGCATAGATACAATTAAGTTATAAAACTAACAAACTCAAATATGTTTTTTAAAAGAAATAAATTTATTTCCGTTTCTATGCTTCAATTCCCTGTAGCCATCCACATATATATGTAGGGATAAATTATTTATAATTCATAGATCATTCATTTATTTATTTTTTCATTTCTCTAATCTTGTATAACATAGAGTAGGTCAGTATGGAAACTCATTGATTGTATATTATTAATACATGTTTTGATGAATATAGGAGTTTAACAGTTCCGAATGATATAACTTTTTAGGCAAATACAATCTAAGCTCTTTAATAAACGTAATGGGGAATAATGAAATTGACATATGTTCATTCTACCCAATTTAAAGATAATTAGCTAATTGAACAAACTCTATAAACTTTCTGTCCTATAATTCATTATACAGAATTTAATTAAGAGATTCCAGAAGAGATGGTGGAGAAGATTTGTAGCTCATGTGGGTGATTTTGATGTAGGCTTGTTCTCTAAGCTGGATGGTTTGGTTGCGGAGCTTTCATCGTCCTTCTGAACGACAACCATCCAGCTCAGAGAACAAACATACATCAAGATTCCAGAAGAATTTTTGAAATTCTACTGAAAATTTTTTTCAGCAGTAAGGTTCATCAAAGTTCAATTTATATACAGATTTCTACAATTAAAAAGCACACTGCGAAGGGTTATTGTCACATGGTATAATCCATAGAGTTGACATGTGAACATGTTTTACAGAAATTCCAAACTGGAATTAAATGCTATTTAATTCTATATGACTTTTAATGACTAGCCAGTTCTGCAAACTACGTATTCTATAAAATAAGTTTCTTTTGGTTGACTTTTTATGAAAATCAACTGACTATTTAGGGTTATAAACTAATACGTGCCAATGTAAATGTTTTCAAAGTTTCATTATAATCAATCATCACTTTAGTGTAATGAATCAATAGATTCAATCATCTGAATGTATATCCGTGTGATATATATGAAAATAACTTTATTAACATTCATATAGTGCTTGGCCAATTACAAAAATACTTGAAGTATATTTTATTTTGCTATTCTTTTTTATAATAATAATGGAAACTCCTTTTTTTTCAATTGATCTTTAATAGATGTCATTGTTATTGTCGCCAGTGTAGTCGTTCTTGCTGTAGACAGTGATAGAAATATGTTTGCAGCAAGTGCACTAAGAGGATTGAGATTCTTTCAGATTTTACGTATGATACGAATGGATCGTAGAGGTGGATCATTTAAATTATTAGCATCCGTTGTATGGGCACATAGACAAGTAAGTAAAAGTATTTGTATTATTGATTTAAAAACATAATCCCGTTTAATGATTAGGGATAGAGGTAGAAATAAGTTATTACGAAGAAAATTTAATTAACTTTTCATCATCTCAAAATTGAAATGAAAATAACGGATTATCCGAGCACTTCATTATTACTAAAGCAACCCCAGTTGTATCACAGACTACTTAAAGGTGTTGGAACTTAAAAAATACATATCAACCAAATGGTCCATATTGATCAGTAATTCGACATCGATCATCTATTAGCTTATATGAAAATTCCACATGTTATTAGTCGTGATTATTTGAGATTTTCGGATTAATCAGAAAGTGAAACGCAAAAGTTTACATGGGACTTTGAATGCAATTTTTACACTAAATTACGTTTCGTTTATACAAAGAAAGTTTTCAGTATGAGCATTACTCAAAATTACCATGCGTCAATGAGGGAAGATATAGTCATTTTCAATTATATCCCAAAAGAATTACAGAAAAATCTATTTCTCATTTGAGTTCAATCTTTTACTGATGAGTCCCAAGTAGCAATGAACCTAGGTGTGAAATTTCTAACTGGTTCTCCCCGAAGACAAAATATAAAAGTGTATGAGCTATGATGATAAATTACTCAAACTAATTGCCATATTACAACATTTAGCCCTAAAGCCTAAGTGATATGATACTATTAGCAACAATATTGTCAGTTAGTGTAACCTATTGATAAGACATACTGTTAGAGCTAATCAATGACGGGTTAATAAAAAAATGCAAAATTACTAAGCCATTCTTGTTGCGTAAAAGTTTTGTTCAAAATATCAATGCTGTAAAAATATTTGAACCTTCATGAAAACATTATTGGTCACAAAAACTTCGCACATATTTCTTGATAGTGATTGTGAAAGAAGTGAAGAGAATAAATTTATAGAAAATCATTCTTTCACGTGTTAAAAATATATTTTACACTATAAACGAATTCAACAATAACACCGTTGGATGGCGGCCGGCTCAGTGGTCTAGAGGTCGAATGTTCGCGCGCGAGACCAGAGGTCCTGTGTTCGAGTCCCACGTGCAGGATCGTGAATGCGCACTGCTGAGGAGTGCTATACTACGACGAAAAGAGCTTTCACTACTTCAAGGTTTTCAATAGTGGTCTAGCTTATATAAACTGATGAATTCACCCATTACACTTATTACAATCTCCACAAAACCCTGTTTTGAAAATTTGTAATAAAAAAGAACACCAACATTGTAGGCGATTTAAATCTAATGTCAGTAATAAAATAAAACTAAGGAATAGATTGTCTTTCTCTACAAATAAATGCGTTACACTTCAATTTCCATTAGTTTGTGATTAGAAAACCTCATGGTATACAATTAGATTCTTCAAAATACATGGCACAAATCCATGAAGTCACTGATAAGTGGACTGAGCGATGTTGGTAGGAGTAGACTACCTAGTTGGGATCCGCGACATGATAACAGTCGATGGTTGGAGACCTTGAATGACATGGCTCAAAGTCGTTTGCAATGGCGAAGGTGCATCCATTCTTTGTGTTCTACCAAATTCTAATCTCTTGAATTCTTCATGTCTCTATCTTTTTTCTCTTTAAAAATTTATTTCAGTGGATTATACTCCTTTAATAACATCTTCAAACCCTAATCCTTCGGATTACTGTTTATACTCTTACTATTTCTACCACAATGGGATTTGAATCGACAACTGCATCTCTGTGTTAATGTGGTGTGGCAACTCGAACTGATGTACATACGTAAGAAGTTCTACCTTGTAACTGACTGACCGATTGCCACTGCCTTATCCAACTGTCTTGCTTTCGCTACCCACCACTGTTCGCTATCATTGCGTAGGCTTCTTATGAGCCTGTGCTTAAGTTGACTCCGCTCTTTATTATGTTCAGAGCCAGATGGGATGCTATACGAAAGCCAGCGAGGTCACGGGAAGCAGCATCAGGGTTTCCAGATACACGAAGCGTTAATCGAGTTCGTTCTTTATTTTGATATGGGAAGTCAAATGAATGTCGTTACTCGGATCCTGCATGTGCGTTTCGGATACGCAGCACACATCGATAGTATGAGATTCTAAAGTCCTAGATAAGGAGGCTGTTGTCGTATTTGGCACATGTTAGGACGCTAAAAGTTCCTACATGTATTTTAGAGCGTGGTTTCAGGAGACTAGGAATAACGTTCCGTGTACTCGAATCGTTTGCCCTAGCGGTGTGAGGTGATAAAGGGACGTTGGAAAGGGTTAGTTTTGGAGATAAGAGAGCTATTAGGTGTAGGAAAGATTCGAAAGTGACCGTCTTGGTCTCTACTGACTTACTCCAGTCTATTGCATATAAATGCATAGTTGATCGATTAAAACTAATTTATATAAACGTTTTGCTTAGTAATCTTGTGATATATATATATATATATATATATATATATATATATATTCGTGATGCATTATTCCATGAATATTAGTATAACAGATGACTATTTCATTTCAGATAAATTGAGACGGAAAGGTAGGGACGTTAGTAAGAACAACAATAATTCTATAGATAGCATCAGTCTGTGATTGAATAAAATAAATCTCTCTCTACAAAATCATATGATGAAACAATTAACAACAACAATTTACGTTTGATTTTTATTTTATTTATAATTTTCCCATTAATTTATTCCTCATTTCCATATGCATAATACGCAATAACAAAAAAAAGAAACATACTGAACCCATAAGTTTGATTTTTAACTTTGTTTTGAAACAAATGGGAATAAAATATAAACAAAGGTCTAAATATAGTAAGTAGAATCCAGGACGCGCGTTTCGTCCTATTTGAGATTCGAACCCAGTACCTTTCGCTTCAAACACCATCGCGTTATCCACTGCTAGCCACTATCCACCTTTGCTTACCATTCTTGTGAATTAAGGCTATATTGAGGCAATATACACAGTATGCACATATGCCAATAAGAGACTGATTGATTTCAGTCCTAACCAATCGATGGGAAGGTTCAAACAAACAATACTAAATGAATTTAAAACTTTAAATAATAATAATAATAATAATAATTCATCCAGCTACAGAATTCGTCCATATATATCACGTATAGTTTATTCTATACTGATATCCCTTTGTATGATACAAAAAAATAATCGATCATATCTGTGTTTTTTTTTGTAATTATGATGATTGTTGTTGTGTCTTTTTTCTTTCCTGTGTTTGTTTACTTATCCAATAGGCTTCTATAATTTTCCTTTTTTTTGTTGTTTCTATGTTCCATATTTCATCCCTAATATATTACGTCATTTGATTATATTTAATCTTCTTTATTTTTCCCTCTAATCTTTTCTCTATTTTTTTTTATTTTTTTCTTTATTTAGGAATTGTTTACAACGGTGTATATTGGATTTTTAGGTCTTCTATTCAGTTCATTTTTAATATTTTTAGTTGAAAAGAAAGAAAATGAAAAAATTCGTACATATGCTGATGCTTTATGGTGGGGTGTAGTAAGTAAATTGTTTATTTATTTATATAACCGTTTTATTTTAATGTTTTTATTCATGCAGTTAATCATGTATATGTTTTACATTTCATTAGACTTAGTTAGTTAGTTACCTACTTAGTTGTTATTCTAGTTTCACTTATTATCGATTTTCTGTTTGTTTGTTATTTTTTCTTCCTATTATAATTATAGTACTACCTAATGGATATTAAATAGGTTTATAATGTTTTCTAAGTAAGAGTTTAACTGTTTTATTTCATTATTTTCATTTGAAAAAAAAACAAATAAACATAAATTTCAGGAATCTAATCAATATACATTTGATAATCAATAAGTGATAACACAATTAAATTTAACATCTTCAATGAGCAATAGTTAATGATAAGGAGTCCCATTATAGGACGAAACGGCCGTCCAGTTGTTCCAGGTTTTCCATGATGGTCTAGCTTTGATTGACTCATGATATCAACTATGAAAATATACGAGATACAACAAACAATTAATGATAAATACTTATACTGTTGATGCATATTGTTACCTTTTCTACTATCTTCAAAATTCATACATTTTATTGATTGATTCATGTATGATTTTGTTAAAGGTTAATGAAGTATAAGCTTACTGAACAATTATGATAACTAATTTCTTCTAATGAACGAGGATGATAATGTTATCATTGATACTTACAACAACTTAAAGTAATCGTTTGTTATAATTGGCAATCATCTTTGACAACAAATATATAGGATTGAAATACGTTAACTAGCCTTTATTAGCAGAGTATTTTTAGGAAATGTATATTGTATAGTTGAGATCATGAGCCAATTGAAGCTAGACCACCATGGAAAATCTGGAAACACTGGACGACCGTTTCGTCCTATTGTAGGACTCCTCACTAGTAGAGTTTAATCGGGTCTGTTGGGAGATATCAAGCTACTGAAGATATTGGTGAATCGTTGCACAATTTTGTGGATTGGTTGAAGTTAGACATTAACACCGTTGCATGCCGACCGGCTCAGTGGTCTATCGATTAAGTGCTCTGGCATGAGACTGGTAGGTCCTTGGTTCGAATCTCGTGAGGCGTGATCGTGGACGCGTACTGTTGAGGAGTTTCACAATGGGACGAAACGGCCGTCCAGTGCTTCCAGGTTTTCCATGGTGATCTAGTTTCAATTGACTCATGATCTTAACCATATGAAATTACTAAAATCTCTACAAAACCCCCTTCTGAAAATGTATATTATTAAATCCATCTTGATGAAATATACCTAGAAAACAATATTTGCTTTCATTATTACTCAAGCGATAGATTTATTCTGATGAAGTTTAAAAAAAACTATACACATAATAATAATAAGTTTTATTTATTCGACGCTCACTAATGAAATCCAAAGTATTCAACCGGTTAGATCTTTACAGAAATGTACAAATTAACATATATCACCAATGTAATTGTAATTTGACGAAACGTTTCAATAATAAACTATACAATTGATGAGTAATATGAACATATTCAACACGTTTATGAAAGCTCCTAATTAGTAGTTCAAAAAAGAAGTGATTCTGGATTATATTACAGTTTAAGTTACTACATTCACAATGTATAGCGAATAAAATATATTTACAATCTTATATTAAGATATATTGAATTAATTCATTACTAAAGCATTTACATTGGAATTAATTTAAATGAATTAGCTGCTTGATACTAGAACTGGACAGGTGAATCTTTGTAATCTCTTCAGATTAGCTAGTCTTAGACGAAATAAAATACTGCAAACGAAAACACAAGTGGAGACAGTCGAATGTATTTGAATACAAAATTACAGAATCTGTTAGTAAAATCTATGAACCAAACAATAAATACTTCATTTGCAAAATGTTAATTAATCATCTCAGACTTTACTGTTCCTTCGTTTGCACGCCAATCATTCTTTGTTCTCGTTCTTTTTTCTTTGATCATCCTAACCTAACTTTTGATTGATGATACATACTACTTATATCTGTCGACATCAGCAGCACATACCACAAAGGTATACAAATGCACTTAATAAATGAATTAATATATTTATAATATCTTAGTGAGTAGAAAAATTAAGTTTTCTGACATTTCATAACTTAATGTAAGTCACTTCTTGAGAGAAGAAGTGACGAAATCAAAATTCATTCCATGTTACATTTACCGCGCGAAAACGTTTCGTTTTTCAACTCTTACATATACTTTTCTACATTCGGTTAAGTTTACACTAAAACTGTTTATAATAAATAATCAGATATGATCATTTGTCTAATTCCTATACCATTACTAGTCAAAGTAAACTATGCAAGTTATGACGTCTGAATGAATAAAATGAATATTCTATTCATATCGTTGAATATATATTCTTTTATCCTTGTGTTTATATTAATTAATCTTCTCATATTGTTAACAATCGAAAAAGATCAAGGTAAGTTTAAAATAAAACTGAATTGACATTTTCTCCTAAGTAACATGTATTTCTATAGAAATATGATACATATTGATTTCCTTTAAAATTTTATAATGTTACGTAATATTAGTAGAGGATAAAAACCATATGGATTATATAATCTAAACATGATGAATTGATCTTTCTTTTACAATAGTTAACGATTACAGTTTGCCTATCATTTACTAGATTAAAGAAATCAATACAATCTTGTACAATATTTTATTTACCAGCACTTTTACTGAAATAGTCGGTTTGTTTTGTTTTTTTTATTTTATTGATTATTAAATTGCTTCTTTTAAACGATTTTAATGAAGAAAACTGTAATATATTTGTTGATCTATATGTATATATATGTATACATACATCATTTTACTCTCCTTTTTTCCTTACTTTAAATACATAAATTAGATAACATTATGTACTGTAGGTTATGGTGATAGTGTACCAAAATCTGGTTTGGGCAAAACTATTGCAGGATGTTCATGTTTGGCTATAATATCTTTCTATGCCCTACCACCGGTAAGCGAAATGTCAACATAATTATCATCAATTTAGGACAATCCAATATATCCGATAGTTTTGGAGTGATTCATCAACAGTTGTCCTCAAAATAGAAATAAATAATTTAAATCGAAAGAAGAAAAAAAAACTGACAAATTAAGTAATATTCATTGGTTTAATATTATAAAAGAAATAGGGTAAAAACTAAACACAGTGCCTACTAATCAACTTTATACTATATATATATATATATATATATATATATATATATATATATATATATATATATATATATATATATATATATATATATTCATAACTTTGATTACATAGGAAAAGAATTAAATGAAAGTTTCATGACTTAATTTTGTTATAGTAAGTAACAGCTAAGTGTTCATCTCCATGTCACATATTGGTTGAATATCCCTTTTTTATTGTTGATTCCAACGTGCCGAAAAATTTCAGTGGTACCATGTAAAAAAGTTTTAATTTATACTTAATTTTAATTTTAACTAAACGATACTGGGAACACTGAAGATGTACTAAAAATAATAAAAAAATTGGCAACACATAGAAACTAAGCAATAATATGAACAGTTCTCAAATTTATATTCTTTAACAATAACTGATTTCTTTCAAGTTATATTACTATTAATGTTTGTTGTTTACTTATTTACCTTATTATGAATTTATCAATATCACATTCACATATCATTTTTGTACACATTTTAAGTGAAAATGAATAGTGGCTAGTAGGGAAATCCAGGACGCAAGTTTCGTTTGGTTTAGAACTCGTCAGCTGGATTTACCTGAATCTCAGGCATCGTGCTATCCACTTCATCCCATTGCACAAGCAAGCGGTTATCAGGACTCAGTAGCTAAGTGGTTAACGTCATGGTTTGAAGCGAACGGTACTGTGTTCGAATCTCAGAGTGAACAACATCTCTGAGATGTAGGTTCATTCAGCTGACGAGTCCCAAATATGACGAAACATGCGTCCTGGATTCCACTTCTAGTCACTATCCATCTTTGCTTATGATGCTTGTAACTCCAGGCAATATTGAGGCAGTCCTCACAGTATGCACATATGGCAATAAGAGACTGATCAATTTCACTTCTAAACATCAATAGGAAGACTCAACCAAACAATACAATGTGTTTATCACTTTTGCTTAAAAAGTAGTTGTGATGATTCTTGGTCTATTATTATCACTATTATTATTATTATTATTATTATTACATTCGATCCATGAAACAATAATGACTTGTACGGCTTAGTTTTAACATTTTTGACTATATTAGTCGTGAACATGTATTAAAATCTTCTGCTGAACATTAGTTCTCTTTAAAATCTATACATTCATTATTGATATGTATCAGCCGATACAAACTATGATCCATAATCAGCATCTGATAATTTTGATGCATCAGCCATTCACCAGTCATATAGATGTTACAAACTCTGTTATTTGAAATACATAAAACATTTTATGAAAGTCCAGTGATATAATTTTCGTTTGGATGTCAAGGGACAATAGAATATTATTCAATATATAGTTAGCTTATTTGAAACTTCAGTAAACTTACAATAAAGTTGGTTAGTTTGAAGAGAATAGTTTGAAAAATGCTCTTTGCTTTGGGTTACAGGATGTTTTCTAAAATTGTAAATGTTTATTCCAAAAAGTTCTTAAATAAAAATGAAACGGGTATCTAAAATTCACCAAAAATGATTGATGAAACATCGTTTTTGAAACAGTTAACATTTTGACACAGTCGTCATAATTGGAACATATTACTTGTCCAATTGATGGTTAGAGCAATATATATATTTCTAAAGTTTCTTAACATCTCTACATGAAAGTTAACTACATAGTTACATTTTCTAGTTTGATTGTTTAAAATAAAATTTCACAGATGAAATGATCATAATTCACTGTATCTATGTGTTGCATCACGAAGAGAATTGTGATTGGTAACTTTTGAGGACTATTTGTAGACCAATGTAATATGTATATTTCCTATTGTATAATTGTTAAGTAACTAACCTAATCATATTCGTGTTCCTCTTATCATTAGCTTTATTTTGACCTTTGAACTATTATTATACGATTCTTGAGTTATCATCAGTTTATTGATTACTATTCACAGCCACATTTGGCTAAATATTGTACAAATGTTATTTTGTATTTTATGGTACTATATGGTCTGTTTGGTTGGTATATAAACCCAGTATGTTTGTGATTAATGATTCATATTGCAGAGGCTGTTATTGAAATTTTGGACTTAACTGGATGGGCTAGGCAGAAGCAGGACCGATACGTACTCTAGACTGCTCGTACGGTTTCGTATATCACTGTTCCAGTCGATAATTCTCAGCTCTCTGATTGGCGGTCTCATCAAGTCACACATTAACTAGGCATCCACTCGGCCACAAGATATAACACTATGCAATTTAAATTGATTATCGGTATCACAATCTTCATAAATAAATTAGTCTTCTAACCATATATTTTTTATTACGGACCATTATTTTTGCATTGTCTCTTTACTTTTTCAGAGGGGGGTTTTGTGGATAATTTAGAATTTTCACAGTTGAAATCATGAGTCAATTGAAGCTAGACCACCATGGAAAAGCTGGAAGCACTGGACGGCCGTTTCATCCCATTATGGGACTCCTCAGCAGTGCGCATCCACGATCCCGCACCCGCGAAATTCGAACCCAGGACCTACCAGTCTCGAGCCGAAGCCCTTAACCAATAGACCACTGAGCCGGTCGGCATGCAACGGTGTTAATATCTAACTTCAAACAATCCACAATTTTACTTTTTGTTTTTATCTCATTATATCTAACGACTTAACATTTTGCTATCTTTGGACATACATATGTAAATCTGTAATTAGTTGAGGTTTTTTTGTTACTTGATTTTATACTAATTACCCAGTAGTTAATCCGTCATATGATTCAATTCTCACACGTTAACTGATTTAACATTTGACACTTTCCTATCTCCAATTAATATGTATCCAATATGTTTTGTTCTCATAGTCAAGTAATATTTATTTAAATTTTATAGAAATGAATAAAATAACAAGAAGTTACCTCCATTTTTATGAAAAAGGAATAGAAAGTTACAGAGGGATGGTCACTGGTTTCTATTCTAAGCCATATCTGATAACGTCTCAAGCCACTGTGTTACACTATCGAAAGGAGCCTAAAAAGAAAGTCGTAAAGCACCGAGAGAAGCCACTCTTATACAGGTTTCTTTCATACCACGACACTATGTCATACACTGACCACTCCTCCGCTTTTTCCAACCAGTTCCAGCGTCGGTAAATAATCCACACCGCGGAATTCGCTGGGACAACAGTTGTGAAACATATCCAGGATATCGTAGTTAGTGATTCAAGAGGGTGATACTAGTTGAATTATCGTCACTGTGTCCGAACACACGTTCCCGACCCTCCTCATTGCGAACATGGTGTTTCCACTTGATGTTGGTCATCGTTTGGAGACGACGATGATCAAAGACAGAGTTACTTAACGTCCACAATTCGAAAGAATTTTAGGTTTCATAAGTCTTGTTAGTTGTGGAGCTACAAAAATTGCTGTTCCTTGAGGACTTTTACCTCACAAGGTGGGTCATCGTCCAAAAAGAATGGGACAGTTTGATCAATGACGATAACCATGATATTTTGAAAGATGCATAAAATATCGTAGTTCTCAAATGGTAATAAAATGGTTGCATTTACATACTTTATGACTGTTAAAGTAGAGAAACTAATGATTTCGAAGCATGTTACAAACATACAATCGGTTATTAAAATGTATTGTTTAAGGAATTTAAACTAAAACATAGTTTGTTTGTATGCTACAAATCAATGACTAACAGCAATGTTTCGCAGTAGATAGAATATAATGAAGATGATATCTAGTTTGGTAAACAATTACTCAAAGATTGATAGTGGCTAAGAGTAGAATCCAGGACGCGCGTTTCGTCCTATTTGGGACTTGTCAGGCGGATGTACATGCATTTCAGAGTTGATGTTCACTCTGGGACTCGAACCCAGTACCACTCGCTTCAAACACCATCGCGATATATCCACTCCATCACTGAGTCCTGATAACCGCTTGCTTGTGCAATGTGGTGAAGTTTAAATTCACTTAGTATTGTTTGTTTGAATCTTCCCATCGATGTTTTTAGGACTGCAACTGGTCAGTCTCTAATTGGCATATATGCAAACTGTGAGTATTGACCAGTTGCAGTCCTAAAAACATCAATGGGAAGGTTCAAACAAACAATACTAAGTGAATTTAACTCATTTAATCGTTTTAGTGTATCTACGACAGGATGCTTTTTTAACAGTAACAGCTATTATAAGTCCTTACTTTTGATTTGGTTAGTTCATTGAATGCAGTGAAGGTTATTCTACCAGTTTCTTTAAGTAGTTTATTAAAATTTAATAGGTATTGAAAGTGAGAAGACAATTAACTTTTAAGTGTTTAACTTTATCATTAGAAAAATGTATAACCGATAACATTGATTTGATCTCTCATTGATTTTCTTCCATGTATATTTCTTTTGATGAGATTAAAGAATAATCATTTTGCAAAAAAGAGACCATCTTTCTAATCACTAATAATGGGAATAGATTTTTGGGCAAAATCTTCTTTTGATTTCTTTTCAACTAAACATATTATCTAGACATGTTTACTTAGTTCATGATCATCTTGAATAATCATATAAATATAAAAAGGACACCTTACATTTCTTTTCTATTCACATTCTCTTTTATATAGTAATTAACTGAAACTAATAATTCTCAACAAAAAGTTTGTTATCAAGAGTTTCTTTTACTATTATTCAAAATCCTTTCACTTCTCAATAAATTTTAAGTGGACCTCTTTATAGGAATGGTTTGAAACATCTTCTTGAATACATGAATACCTAAATTTTCGATTGAATCATTTTTTTACTAGGTTAGGATTCGTAAATAAAACATTATAAGCCTAGTAACACAAAACAGTGAAGATAAACATCTATTGAAAGGGCGCTCCACGCCGTCAAGTTACACGTAATTTTTTCTAACCAAACCAGTACTTACACAAAAAATCAAGGATAGGTTACCAATGATGGACTCCTCCATATGTGTGTATACTGATGAAGCTAGTTACATGGGCCGTACTCAAGGGGCTTTATAATTGTGTGTTCGTGAATATCTACCAACATGGTTGGGAAAAATAAATCACTAAATCGATTAACAGTACCACTCTTTCTCACTTGGTAGATAGTGAACATCATATTAAAATGGATGAAGCTTTCTTTGTCTTACATCAAGTTACAAAGAATCTACCTGAAGGGGCTAGATTACAACTACTCTACATATCTGATGCCATTTAGATCAACTCCAGAAAACCAAACTTATGCATTCAAAAGAAATATATCTAACCTCTATGTTTACCTTGGTCCACAACTGGATTACCAAATACCTAAACTAGACATTATAAACCTTTTATCCCCCTCCCAACTCCTTTAATGTTTATATCTTTCTTAATCTGAACATTCATCTTTCCAATTCACATGAATTACTTTTTTACCATAATTACCTTAATAACACCCCTCTTATTACATATTATATTCACACAACGACATTATTATCAAATTCGCCTAATATGCATTTTACTCACATGATTTTTATTTTACTATATTACTATTATACTGTTTGTGACTTGAGACTCTACTCTAAATCATTCTGACCTTTATTAAATGACCTCTCTAACTTACAAATAACACAATTTTAAAGTATTTATGTCGTAACAGATGCAAACTTTCACCATTTTCAACATATAACATCGTTAAATTCATTAATGGATGCCTTATTTTGGCCCCTTGTAAAATATCATAATTATGGATTGCAGAGCCTGATAATGAAGTTAATCAAAACTTATTTCAATAGTTTGTCAACAGATGCATATGCTATGCACACTTGAATAGATGAAATTGTGTTCATTTTTGGTAAAGAAAGGATCACCCTACCGGTTAATTAATTAGCTTCATCTGAATAAATCAAAATGTTTTATTTTGTTTTATATTATTTAAGACATAGAATAGCGGAATACATCAGTGGGGGACTGATCACAACTATTATTACTTAAACAAAATTAGTATTTATTACCAAAAGATATTTGAGAATTAAATCCTTAATCAGTTTTTTCCACATCCCAATATTTGTCATCAATATGTTTTTTTCTTCATTTAAATATATGCATATAATTTGATGATTGAATTCCCTTGAGCAGCGCACATAAACTCAGGGCGTTCATACTTGAGTACAAACGATAAAACCTCTAGATCACTGAGCCGGCATCCAAAGGTGTCAATGTCTAGCTTATCATTAACGAGCTGATATTAAGTAAAAACCACCATTGAGGAATATCAAACTAAGACAAATTAGGAGTTGGTTTCTCTCTTACTAAATTTTTAAAGCTAGTCTGCTTATTTACTTTCCAAATGACACTTTTCTTGTGTAGTTTAATATTACCACTACATTTATGACTTTTTCGGAATATCTGTTCGTTATCTTCCAACATTTCTGAATGATGTAATAAGAAGACGAAGATTATCAGAACTATGTGATATATTAGCGCAATACATTTCGAACAATCTGATCACACATATACTTGTTAAGAACATTTATATATAAAAATAAAAGGTCAACTAGACTGGTAATAAGGTTAAGAAATAGACAAGGATAATAATGATAAAATAATGTGAAAACAACTTGACACCTAATCACTCTGGATAATAAGCATTTATTACCAGGGTAGGTTTAAGGTGAGAACAAACTGTTTTTGAATACACAAAGGGGGTTTGAATTTTCGTATGGCTAAGGCTTCAATAAACCTCAGTATACGCCCTTTTACACTTTTAAACAACACAACAAAAGCTGAGTTAAGATCAATCTTATGACCTGTTTCGATTATATGTTTAGCAACAGAGAATGATGGATGTTTATCCTCTACTCTTATTGGGTCATTCGACTGTATTTGTTTTTGCAACCATTTTGGTACATTCACTTAGTATTGTTTGTTTGGATCTTCCCATCGATGTGTTTAGGACTGCAACTGGTCAGTCTCTAGTTGGCATATGTGCATACTCTGCGTATTGCCTCGATATACCTTAATTCACAAGCATGGTAAGCAAAGATGGATAGTGGCTAGCAGTGGAATCGAGTTTGACGCGCGTTTCGTCCTATTTGGGACTCGTCAGCTGGATGTACCTGCATCTCAGAGTTGATGTTCACTCTGGGACTCGAACCCAGTACCCTCGCTTCAAACGCCATCGCGTTATCCACTCGGCCACTGAGTCCTGATAGCCACTTGCTTGTGCGATGGGGTGAAGTTTGATCCAAACAAACAATACTAAGTGAATTCAAACTTCACCCCATCGCACAAGCAAGTGGCTATCAGGACTCAGTGGCCGAGTGGATAACGCGATGGCGTTTGAAGCGAGGGTACTGGGTTCGAGTCCCAGAGTGAACATCAACTCTGAGATGCAGGTACATCCAGCTGACGAGTCCCGAATCGGACGAAACGCGCGTCCTGGATTCCACTGCTAGCCACTATCCATCTCTGCTTACCATTTTGGTACATGTTCACCCACCCTAATTTTCAGATCACGATATATATATAAATGTTCTTAACAAGTATATGTGTGATCAGATTGTTCGAAATGTATTGCGCTAATATATCACATAGTTCTGATAATCTTCGTCTTCTTATTACATTATCGAAATTTATCAAAGGGACTAATTGCTTTAAATTTCTGAATGAATTTCTCTTGTTACTTATAGTTTTCTATTTTGTAGGTTGAATTTTCAGTTTTCTTTACAATGAATCAATATACTAAAATATTATCACTTTGATTTTTAAACAGACCACATTACTTACTTACTTACTTACCCGTTACTCTCAATGGAGCACAGGCTGCCGACCAACATTCTCCAACCCACTTTGTCCTGCGCCTTCCTTTCTAGTTCTGTCCAACTTTTGTTCATTCTCTTCGTGTCTGTTTCCATTTCTCGGCGCAATGTGTTCTTTGGTCTTCCTCTTCTCCTTTGACCTTCAGGATTCCATGTGAGGGCTTGTCTTGAGACATAATTAGGTGATTTCCTCAAAATGTGCCCAATCCACTTCCAGCGCTTCTTCCTGATTTCTTCCTCCGCTGGAATCTGGTATGTTGTCTCCCACAGTAACTTGTTGCTGATAGTTTCTGGCCATCGGATCCGAAGTATCTTGCGTAGACAGCTGTTGATGAACACTTGTATCTTCTGGATGATGGTTTTTGTAGTTCCCCACGTCTCCACCCCACATAGTAGAACTGTCTTGACATTCGTATTGAAAATTCTGATCTTGGTGTTGGTTGACAGACAGTTGTTTTCAGTTGCGGATGTTCTTCAGTTGTAAATATCCTGCTCTTGCTTTGCCGATCCATATGACAAATAATAAAGTAAATGATGTAATGCCTGACTACTAATGAAAGATACGTGATTGAATTCAGTAACAGTCATTTTTTTGCACCGTACATCCATCGATTAACGGTCACACCATACACACATGATATGAATCACTGTCAACGTATATTGTCAAAACGTTCCACTAATGAGAATAAGTTAAAATTCATTGTTTGAGACCACATAATTGCAATCTGGTTACCATAAAAGCATATGGATTTGTCAAAAAGAATTTCTATTTCAAAAATGTTTTTTTTCCAATTCTATTCACAATTTAATAATTAGTATCAACTGTGAAGAAGATTTAACTTCAATATGATCATCGAAAATAACATACAGGGACCTTAATATAAACAGGTTCAATAGTATACACAGATATTTCTAGTAGGCAACTGAAGCATAGTTTTGATGACGTAAACTTTTACAGTCATAATTAAAGCACTCGATTTTTATATGAAATTAATTCACTGAGAACAAATATTTCCTTATAATTTATGGAGTTTAAATGTTTGTCAACAATTTTATTTGTTTTTTTATATAGTTGGAACCATGAGTCAATTGAAGCTAGACCACCATGGAAAACCTGGAAGCACTGGACGGCTGTTTCATCCTATTGTGGGACTCCTCAGCAGTGCGCATCCACAACCTCGCCTCGCGAGATTCGAACCCAGGACCTACCGGTCTCGCGCCAGAGCACTTAACCGAGGAGTCTCATAATAGGACGAAACGGCAGTCCAGTGCTTCCAGGTTTTCCATGGTGGTCTAGGTCCGATTGACTGATGATTTCAATTATATATAAAACTATTGTATTGAATGACAACAAAAGTAGGGACAACTGAATGTATTCGAACAAAAAATTACGGAGTATCTTAGTAAAATCTAAAAACCATACAGTAAATACTTAATTTGCAAAATATCAATCAATCGTCTCAAACTTGACTGTTCCTTATAGAAATATCAGTGAATCATCTCAGACTTCATTGTTCATACATTTCCATACCAATTACTTTCTATTCTCGTTCTTTCCTTCTCGAACTTCTGCTGCCAGACATTCTATACTTGACTATCGTTATATACTACTTATGTTGATATAAATAGTACACACTACATTATTAAATCATTAGATAACATCCTCTATAGTTTAATGATTTCCACTTATTTTCATGGTGGTTGGTTTAAATATATTTCAGTTGATATGTTCAATTGATTATTTAGATTTTAAATAAATGGATCTCGGAATGTATTAAAGTATAATCAAACTGTTCGAAATTGTAATTAAACTAATTAGCCGAACTGAAGTACCGTATTAACTATTTTAAAGTCTCTAAATAATTATTATGTATATCATTATATATTATATTATTATCATTAGCTTTATTCGATATTGTAATTTTGGTAAAATATAGAACTCTCAGCACAAAGTGTTTCAACAAATTTCCGTTTCTTACTTCTTGATCGATCCTGACGACAAAGTTTGAGTGACCATCAGTTAGAAGTTAGCAGTTCAGGAATCGACATCTGAATAATGTATATTCTTTTCGCTGTATATTGCCAGCAACCATGATATCTCTGATTGGGCCATTTGTAATTTGTACAACGAAAGGTTGTACACTTTTTGGAAACGCACCTGAATAGGTTATACGATTAATAGCCATAATAATGTGTTGAAACAAAAAAAATTAGATAAACTGTTGAAATATGTAGATGGAATGAACAGGTAGCCTAGATGTTTAAACAGGCCGCCATTGAAGATCATCAAAATATTATTCCCAGTACATTCATGTATTTGTCAGAGAATTTTAGTTATGAGTTATTCTGCATCACTATGGTTTAAAGATTTATAAGTTATTCCTGTAACTGTTTCACATACAAAAACAAAATATTAAAACTCCATCTTCCTTTTTATTCTAGATTATTGTGCTTTAATATTAACTGACTTGTCTATATAACAGAATTAGGCATTAATAAAAATGTTTTATTCTGTTTTCATGTCCAGTGAAGATTTGTATATATTTATTATTTATTCGAACACATAAATACATTAGTACAAAGGAGCACCCAATACATATGCGCCACACAAAGTCACTTGATTTGTGTGTGGGCTGTGATACTGATCAGGTGTCCAGACTGAAGTAGGTGATTTTCTTAGGGGGCCATTCCCTAAGCCTTCGATCTAAAAGTTTTATCCACAAGGCAGTGGAGCGACGTCAGAGGATGTAGTCCTACGGTAGCCGGTGATCAATAATTGGTCCATACCCCATTTGTTCTGTCTGGGTTCTGGAGTTCATGTGAACCATTGTTTTGGAATCAAGGTTTTGCAACTCCCCTAGGTGGATCCTTCATGTCCACCAACCGTTCAGTGAAAACAATTCCCATTTAATTCCCTCTATTAAGTTGATAAAATAATCATGACTTTAATATTAGTTTAAATCATTTTAACTAGTCTTGTGGTTTATGTAAAACAATTTTACTTAAACATTTCAAGGTGAATTGAACAGTTTGCGATTAGTTTTTAACATTAATTTTTAAGTTATAAACATAAACGCTTTTCAGAACTAAACGATTATGTGTTAACTTAAGGTATTTTTTATCCCATTCAGTGTATATGTATACAAATACAATGCCTAATGATTCCCCGGCAGATACTAAAATAAAGTAACTAATTATTTTTAACAGTTGATTTCATTAGTCGATCAAAGCTAGACCACCGTTGAAAACATGAAGGCACCAGACGATCGTTTTGTCCAATTATGGGACTCCTCAGCAGTGCACATCCGTGATCTTATGAATCTCATACTAGGATGAAACAGTCGTCTAGTGCTTCCAAGTTTTCAATGGTGGTCTAGTCTAGATAGACTCATGAATTCATCTATTAAACTATCCACAATCTCTACAAATCTTCATTCTGAAAATAAGGATTTATCACTTTGGGAAAATTTAATTTTAATGGGTTTTTTTCTTCTAAAACTTCTTAATGATATTCAACTTGAATAGTGAGTAAATTCTATACTGAGTCTAAACTACACTGTCAGCTTCTTAATGAAGATTCTACTTTTTATTCAATTCTTCATTCATTTTTTTGTCTTGATTCTTTCTTTCAATTTACTTATCAGATTACTCTTTGTACAGTCGGTTATGGAGATACAGTGCCTAAAACATGGATGGGGAAAATTATTGCAGCATTTTGTGCATTGGCTGGTATCTCATTTTTCGCTTTACCTGCTGTGAGTTATTATTCATTAAAAATTAATCTTTTAGTGATTCACACATACAAACTCTCAACTATTTCTGTTATGCTAATTCAAACGAAACTAAAATAATGCACACTTTTACCAATTAATGCTTCATTCTAAGATAATTAGACATGTAATCAGAAAGAGGGTACCATACTATGATGAAACAGCCGTCTAGTGTTCCCAGGTTTTCTATGGTGGTCTAGCTTTAATTGACTCATGAATTCAACTAATAAATTAGACAAGTATTTTAAGCACAATAGGCCGAACTTCGCAAATATAAGTCGATTATAGGATGATAGGTTTGGTAATATTGATAAGCAGAGTACAGTTAATTTTTTTAAATAAATAAACCGAAAAGTCAGTGATGGACACTAAATTAACAAGATTCTTTTTAAATGTCTATTAATCACAACCAGAAAGAACTTCAATGAATTTAAAGAAGAAAGATCTACGTACACGTCAGTTAAATCATAGTTATAAACGAAGGATTTTAAACAGCCAAGTTTTATTCTCCACTATCTATAGAATGCTCAGAGATGTGACGTTCTGATTGTGTACCTAATTTCATTCACAATCGACAGGGTTTTGCATTATGTCAATATTTGGTCAACAATAACCATTAAGTGCTCGTTTAGACAAAATTAGAATCTTCCTCTTACAAACCGTAAAAGTCATAGTAGTTCGAGCCAATAACTATGGTTTTTGTATTGGAAAGGGTATTTTTAATACATCTAATGATTCTTTGATGAAAAATGACCCAGTCAGATATCTTAATAATATTTTCCTTTCCTTTTGATGACTGTTATTTCGCATACCTTTTAAACTCCTTTCTTAGCACTATATTTTTGTGTTATCTGACTCCAGTGACTAGAACTTTCAATAACTCTTTTCTTCATTTTTGACCTACTATGAACTTTCATGTAATTATTCGCTAATTGATATTATCTTCAATATTCTTGTCATTAACCTAACCACTTTTACATCTGGTTACATTTGGTTTAAAACGTTACATAGATAGTTCAGAAATATCTTAGGCTTATGTCATTGAAGACATTGTTATTCGGTTACATAAGCCATAATTACTGTATATATTTTATTTTACTGTTCTGAAAATTTATTCAGTTAGTTCATTAATAATAACCATCTTGAATTTAAATTTTAACACTTCCTTATCTAGTATTCCTAAGCATATGTTGTTATCACCTCACTTTCAACTGTAAATTATGATAATAGGTGAATTAACACTTTGTACATGTTAAATATAGTTCAGTTACTGTTCTGTTTTTAATATGTCATAATTTCTCGAATGTTCACCTAAATTCACTTGGTATTGTTTGCTTGTATCTTACCATTGTTGTTTAGGACTACAATTGATCAGTTTCTTATTGGTATATGTGCATACTGTACGGGCTGCCTTGATATTGCCTTAATTCACATGCATCATAAGCAAAGATAGATAGTGGCTAAGATATGCGTAGCTATCAGGACTCAATACCTAAGTGGATAACGTGATGGTGTTTGAATCGAATGGTACTGGGTTCAAATCCCAGAGTAAACACTGACTCTGGGATGCAGGTACATCCATCTGAGGAGTCCCAAATAAGACGAAATGCATGTCCTGGATTATACTGCTACCAATATTTGCTGATAAAGCTTGTGTTTAACTAAATGTTTGTTATCATGATACCTTTAAAACAATCAATTTTTTATCAATAAACAAAGTGAATTGTCATATCGATAATCCTTTAATTTACTACTAAAAATCCTCAATATTCAATATCCCATGATTTTTGTTCGTCATTGTGCATTTAATTTACCATTGTATTTTCTAATTAAATAATTTCTTTGTAAGTCAGTCTAGATTTGACTAAGTAGCATAAAATTACTGGTAAAAGAAATATTGAATAGAAATGTACTTTCACTTACTCTTACTTGTTTGAATCTTCCGATTGATGTTTGGGGCTGCAACTGGTCAGTCTCATATTAGCGTATGTGCATACTGTGCGTATTGCCTCAACATAGCCTTATTTCACAAGCATCGTAAGCAAAGATGGATAATGGCTAGTAGTGGGATCCAGGACGCGCGTTTCGTCCGATTCGGGACTCGTCAGTTGTATGTATCTGCATCTCAGAGTTGATATTCATTCTGCGACTCCAACCCAGTACCTTCAGACGCTTCAAACGCCATCGCATTATCCACTCAGCTATTGAGTCCTGATAGCCACTTGCTTGTGCAATGGGATGAAGTTTTATTTTCACTTAGTATTGCTTGTTTGAATCTTCACATTGATGTACTTTTTAAAATGCAACCAAATGTATTATACATTAAATAATGCTAAAAATAATGACAATGAACAAAGAAATAATCTTTTTGATTGAGATCATGAACTTATGAATGTTATACCACTATTGAAAACCTGGAAGAACTAGACAACCGTTTCGTCCTAGTGTGGGACTACTTGACAATACACATTCACTATCCCGCACGCGGGATTTTCAATGGTTATCTAACATTCACCGATTTATGGCCTCAATCAAAAACCTAACAAACTTAACAAGACAAGTAGATAAATGATTTGTGGTTAACAAAGTAATTCATGTTTTATCTTATTTAAGACTCACAAGCTGAGTATATATAAATCCCTGTGTTAATGTTTACACGGAGACTAGAACTCAGAACCTTTCTCTTTAAATAGCAATACACATTAAGCTAATGATAATTATATAAACAGATAAAAGTCAATACATATCATATTGCATCATAAGGTCACTAAATGAATCGAAAAAAAATGACATAGGACAATGATATAAATATATTACAATATTGACTTATCGTTGGACAACTGTTGTGAATAAAACTCCAAAACTTCTACGGATATTTCCATAGAGATTAAATTCATGATTGTATTTATCATTTGTATATTATATTTGTCTAATTCAATGTTTTTTTTAAATATTTTGGCTTTTACTCATAATGGACAAGTTAATGGTGTAACTTCTATATTTATTAGTATATTATTATTTGCTTAAACAGATTGATATATTTATGATTCCCAAAATTACATCCATAATTCATAGATTTACTTGTAGTACGTTAGCTTCGTTAATCAATCACCTTGATAACCGTCATTATATAAATCTCAACGGTGTTTAGATTCAGAAGTCAGTGAAAAGCGGCGATTACAGTTTATTAGTGGATAGCACAGATAACATAGTTACAAGCATGTCGAGCGAATCAGATCAAAGAAGCGAGCAAATACAGAGGCGGATTTATGGTCAAATCGAATCAAGGCTCAGTTAGGCACGGCAAAGATTAAGCAAGCAATGTAAAAGCTATTACTAGGATTCAAGCACATATATACATGATAAAGAGAGTTACTAATCAAGCAATATCTAAGCTATCAACATTTAAGCTAGAGAGATATGTGCGTAGTCTGTCACATATGATCAAGCATACATAATTATACAGACATGATCATGAACACCTTCTGTTAAATAAGTTAATAAAAAGGTATTACAGAAACCAATCTTAATCGAAATAAGTCATGGGAGTGTTTGTTATATATTAAATGAACTTCAATATTGAATAAATATGTAAATACTTTAAGACATTTGTTCAAGCCATGCATTTTAATGATTTAAAACTTAAATAAGACATGATGATCTGATTAACTTCCCAATGAATTCAAGCAAAACTTATAAGAAGATCGATAAATCATGTTTGTTCCTAGGTCATTCGATTATTTTCAGATTGAATTTACAAAATCTTTTCGGGAAAATTAATGAAACAAGTGAACTAAGTGATCTTTTTAAAAAAGAAAAAAAAACAGATTCATTAAAAATGCACAGCAAACAATCGTTAGTTCATTTTAATTTATGCCAAAAATAATTTAAATCTATGTTGAAGATTTAATAAATCCATTAATTCTGATGTTGAAAATATGTCTCCTCTAAGAATAAATCTTACTTACTTACTTACTTTCGCCTGTTACTCCCAATGGAGCATAGGCCGCCGACCAGCATTCTCCAACCCACTCTGTCCTGGGCCTTCTTTTCTAGTTCTTTCCAGTTCTTGTTCATTCTTCTCATGTCTGTCTCTATTTCTCGGCGTAATGTGTTCTTTGGTCTTCCTCTTCTCCTTCGACCTTCAGGACTCCATGTGAGGGCTTGTCTTGAGACACAATTAGGTGATTTCCTCAAAGTGTGCCCAAACCACTTCCAGCGCTTCTTCCTGATTTCTTCCTCCGCTGGAATCTGGTATGTTGTCTCCCACAGTAACTTGTTGCTGATAGTGTCTGGCCATCGGATCCGAAGTATCTTGCGTAGACAGCTGTTGATGAACACTTGTATCTTCTGGATAATGGCTTTCGTAGTTCTCCACGTCTCTGCCCCATACAGAAGAACTGTCTTCACATTTGTATTGAAAATTCTAACTTTGGTGTTGGTTGACAATTGTTTTCAGTTGCGGATGTTCCTCAGTAGTAAATATGCTGCTCTTGCTTTGCCGATCCGCGCCCTCACATCTGCATCTGATCCACCGTGTTCATCAATGATGCTGCCCAGATATGTAAAGATTTCCACATCCTCCAAAGCTTCTCCGTCAAGTGTAATTGGATTGGTGCATATTGTATTGTATCGGAGAGTCTTGCTTTTCCCTTTGTTTATATTGAGACCTACTGCTGCTGAGGCTGCTGCTACACTGGTCTAAGAATAAATCAATAACTGATTATATCTCCTGAGTATTGTTTTTGTCATTGAAACGTTGTATTCTAATCAAGTTTTTTTTACATCTGTGAATTATATCAAATATTATTGTCTTTATTTGAAAGTTGAATAGTCGATTTTGAAATGCTACCAACTGGAACTTATTAACAATAGTTTACCTCAGTTACCAATAGTTATCAAGACCAGTGAATTGTAAGTGTAATGAGCTAAAATTTTAAGCATGAATACAACATGAATATTTTAATGAGAAATTATTGATGGTTAGCAGAAAACACAGTCTCTTAGACAATGCATAGTATAGTAAGAAACAGCAATCACAACACTTCTTGATAGAAAAATATATATAATTGTAAAACATGTATTATGAAATGAAATCTGATATAATGCTTTGAATATCAAAACGTATGAAGAATAGATTGCTTACAAACAGAAGCCTAAGGGATAATCATAAACATAGTAGTAGAAATAGATAGTTTATAGCAATATTGGTATTTGAATCATAAAAAGACAAAACGAAGTCACTGTTAATGCAGTTAGTTAGGTAAACTCCGCCTAAGAACTGTTAGATAAATATCCCTGGCTGGGATTAGATCAAAATTTCAAACAGCAACTAATTAATGGATTTTGTGAAATGATAAACTTCGGACACTAAACGGAATAATCTATTAATTTAATTTCTGTTGTTAGACTGTTCAGACTCAGTAATTGATGAATATCAGGTTGGCTGCAAGAATTGCTTAGTGGTTATTTCCACTGGCTAAAGGTTGAGAATAACAATCTTTCCTAGTGTTCTTCAGTTTTAAACAATTCTCCAGATAATGTCACTTTTTGACAAGAAAAGTCATTTAGCTGTAAAAATGTCTTATGAATTGACCAAACCAGTGAAATCCATATTGAATTCATTAAGGTTTACAAAAAATTACTGGTCAAAAGACCTGCACTTTCTTTTAAGTAATAGCTATACATCTCTTTTAAAAACATATTAGCAATTTAATGGTATATTACTGTGTAATGAACAGAGCAAAACAAATAAATATAATTTTTTGAATACTCTACATATACATAATTTATTAAATGTCTTCTAATTTCAGGGTATATTAGGTAGCGGTTTCGCTCTCAAAGTACAACAACATCAAAGACGAAAACATCTGATTCGAAGACGAGTTCCAGCTGCTACATTAATTCAGTGTTTATGGAGGTGTTATGCTGCAGATCCTCATTCATCATCCGTCGCAACATGGAAAATTCATATGAGACCCATTAGAAAACCTGTTGGGTTAGTGAAAATAATTTTGTTTATTACAATCTCATTAAAAAAAATGTGGTTGATGTTTACCTTGTTCAATTTGACCTAAATCATCAATCTCATTTACATCTAGAAACCAATAATAGTCATAAAATAATTCTGGATAACTTTCTATTTACAAAAAAAGTAATTTTAAACAGCAGACGTGAGTCAATAAAAGTTTTTATTTACCTAAAACACCCAAATAAACACCATTAAAAGGGACAAATTCTTTCAGATGATTTAATTTTCTTCAGGGGCTGAATTTATTTTAATCATCAGTGTACTAAATAAACTTTTTGTACATCAATCTTATTAAGCAAAGATGGATAGTGGCTAGCAGTGGAATATAGGACGCGTGTTTCGTACGATTCAGAACTTCTCAGCTGGATGTACCCGCATCTAAGAGTTGATGTTCACTCTGGGACTCGAACCCAGTACCGTACGCTACAAATGCCATCACGTTATTCACTTAGCTACTGAATCGTGATGGTCACTTTCTTGTGCAAATGAACAAATCGTGCGCCTATGATTCCACAGCTAGCCATTATTCATCTTTACTTATAATGCTTGTGAATTAAGGCTATATCGAGACAATACGCACAGGATGCCTATTTGCCAATAGGAGACTGATCAATCGAAGTCTTAAACATCAATGGGAAGATTCAACCAAACATTACCAAATGAATCTAGTCTTATATTTTATCATTTCTCCTATTTTGTACGTGTTTAATTCCATATTTGTTATCTTCACTACAGAAATATTGAATCAACCGAATATACTCTTATTAAATGACAATAATATACTACCAATTATTTACTTATCCTCCTTTTACAACTATTTATCATTACACTAATTAGTTATTTTCATTTCAAACACCAACTTCATTGAATTTAGAAAAAACAAACTTTAACATTATTAGGTCCCTTAGCATATTTTGCATAAATAATCCATAATTTCCAATCATTATTGTTTCCCCTTACAAATCCCATAAACCTATTATTTGTTTGACATTAAATAAGAATAATATATTTGTAAAATCTCAGCGAATGAATTTGAAGTAAATCCAACATTTCACTTGTCAATTTGATCCAAGCTTTTTCAAGGAATTATAATCAAATCTATTCAGTGTACAATGAAACGAAGAACCATATACCTATTTATATTCGATAATTTTAATGTTTAATCATAATTCCTTGAAAAAGTTTGGATCAGATTGCCAGGTGAAACGTTGAATTTACTTTAAATTAATTCACTGAGATTTTACAAATATATTATTCTTATTTAATGTCTTACATCAACTCAGCGCCTAAATACTATGAAACTATTCGTTCTAATTTAGACAAAAGTTCTTATATACTATTATTTGTTTGATTGTTTATCTAATATTCTTTTAGATTGAATTTGTAAGTGAATTATTTAACGACATGAATGAATAAATTAATGAAACCTTTTTTAAGCAAACATGAAAAGTGGCTAGCAGTGGAATCCAGGATGCACATTTCATTAAATTTGGAACTCATCATCTGGATGTATCTGCATCTTAGAGTTGATGTTCAGTCTGGAGTTCGAACCCAGTATTATTCGCTTCAAACGTCATCGCATTATTCACTCAGCTACTGAATCCTGATAGCCACTTGTTTGTGCAATTGTGTGAAGTTCACTTAGTATTGTTTGCAGTTCAAAACATCAATGGAAAGATTAATGTAAACAATACTAAGGGAATTTATTGAAACCCTTTCTTTAATAATTTCCATAATATAATAATGTATATTCTATCACAAATAATTGTTGCTAACCAAATCCTTGAAGCTTATGACTTGACTCAATAGATTACTTAAGAAACTTTCAACTAAAAAAATATGATTTTTAATCTAATTTGATCAATTGACATAGTATACTTCATTTGAATTATTTACTACTGTTTGTTTTATGTTGAAGACAAACTCAAGAGGGGGGTATTTGTTGTTTTCTTTTGTTTTTTTTATCTCTTATGTTTTTTTTTCATTTTTGGTTTATAAATCATTCCATATTGTCATAAGGAAATCACATGGATACATTGAAATATGTTGATTAATATTGTTTCCAAGTATATTTACATACAAAAATATCCATCACATATATTATAATGATTAATCTATTATTTATAGAAAAAGTAGATTAGTTATTTGTTATCGTTCGTTATGAACAAAGGAAATTATATTCATGTATACAATGATAAGATAGTTACCCGTTGGGATATGTTAGGTTATGTTTCATAAACAAATATATTCAACAATTGATACCGTTGGATGCCAGCTCAGTGGTCTATCGGTTAAGGGCTTCAGCTCGAGACTGATGGGTCCTAGGTTCGAATCTCGCTAGAGCGGGATCGTGGATGCGCACTGCTGAGGAGTCCCATAATAGGACGAAACGGCCGTCGAGTGTTTCCAGGTTTTCGATGGTGGTCTAGCTTCAATTGACTCATGATTTCAACTTTGAAAAAATATGTGTTATTCCTTTTTTTAGAAATGAACGCGAGAGTAAACAGTTCTCTTCACTCATTTTATAAATGTACGTAGTAATATATCTTTTCTTGATTAAACTTAGGAAAAACAAACTTTCATTATCTCAAATACGAAATTTTCTTGTTCTACTTTTTGATGATATGGAATTCAGAAAAATAAATATTATTTTAACAGTTGAATTCATTAGTCATCACGTAGTGGAGAGCCAAATACTGTCATATTAGAAGTGACTGATCGATAACATGGTAGAAACCGCTTTTTTTAAAAAAAACATTTCATTTTATTATATTGTCATATCATTATTTCGTTGGTAATCCGATTTTCCAATTGACTAAGCTTAACTTATATCAGTATTATAGACTGAGATGATGCTCGCTAGCAGTGGAATCCAGAACGCGTGTTTCGTCCTATTTGGGACTAGTCAGCAGGATATATCTATATCTCAGAGTTGATCTTCACTCCGGGACTCGAACCCGGTACCATTCTCATCAAATGCCATCGTGTTATCTACTTATTTACTGAGTTCTGATAGTCACCAGCTTGTGCAATAAAGTGAAGTTAAATTCTTTTTTGTATTCCAATCTGTGTAAATCTAGCTAGCGAGTCACAAATAGGACGAAACGCGCGTTCTGGATTTCACTGCTAACCACCATTCATCTTTCCCTAGAATGAATGTAATATCGAAACAATCTGAATGAATCATATCAGTATTATTTGTCGTTAAATTAAGTTCAATTATTTCACTACGTTTCTGCCTAAATTTTGCCTTTCAACCTTTTGTAATTATTTTAGTTTGTGTTCTCGAACGTTAGTTTGCATTTTATAGAAATTCTACTGCACTACCAATTTCACTTTATTTGTATATTTACTACAATACACGATTATATTTTCTTGTTAAATTCCAACAAATTTGACTTTCGTAAGTTTGTTAAAATTTAAACTTATGATTTTGAAGTATTTCAGGATATAAGCAACTTTTACAAACCCTAAAAATATAAGGTGGATTGCTGTTACTCTGGCTGAAACATTATTCTTAATCGCGCCAAGAAACATTTCTATCAAGTGTCGTTGTCATTTTGAAAACTAATAAAAACTATAAATAGTTATTTGTCACTGGTTATAGCGTTCCACTTCCAGACCAATTAATCATAACCATTTATTATTGAAGATGATGTCAAACTTAACACGATACCATTCAGTTGCATTACATCTAATTACCGATAGTTTCAATTCACAATCATTGTACATATCATTAATTATTTAAAAGTGAAAATTGTAAACTTTTGAATTACCACCTTTGATAACAACAATATTACTACACAAAAATTTCATCCAAATCAATTGATAATGGTCTACAATTTTTAAAACTGATCAAATTAATATCACAAGGGTATTCTTTTTAAATAAAATAATAATTTTAATAGTTGAGATCATAAGTCAATTAAAGATAGATCGTCATGGAAAACCCGAAAGCTCTGGACGGCCGTTTTGTCCAATTGTGGAAATCCTCAGAAGTGCGTATCCACCATCACATACTACAATGAAATGGCCGTCCAGTGTTTCCAGTTTTTCCATGGTAGTCTAGCTTTAATCGACTCATAAATTCAATTATTAGAGTACTACAATCTCTCTAAAACCACCCTTTCTGAAAACAATGATTAATTACAGTTATTACAGATAAATTACATCATCAAAATATAGTTTTACATTTAAAATTAACTTGATGTTCTATATTTCCTGTATTTTCATGTCATAATTTTAATGACTGTTTTTATATTAGAACAATTTCCAGGATCTTCAGAAATCTATTAATGTACTCTGGTGAATTTTAGTTTACATATTTAAAATAGATTTTAAGATTAACCATTTGACATGTTTCGATGGTATGACGTAAAGAATTATAAATCCCTACCCAGTGCATGTGACTTTAACCGTGTAGTTCTGATTATTGATGGGAAATTACGTCATACATTGGATTCAATCGTTTCTACAAAATTTTGGACATAAAATGACCAGTGGAGTTCAAAACCACGTCTGTTGTGAGATAGGAACTCACTGAAGACAATTGGTGAATGGTTGCTCAACTTCGTGGATCAGTTGAAGTTAGACATTAACACCGTTGGATGCCAGCTCAATGGTCTATCGGTTAAGAGCTTCGGCTCGAGACTGGTAGGTCCTTGATTCGAATCTCGCGAGAGCGGGATCGTGGATGCGCACTGCTGAGGAGTCCTATAATAGGACGAAACGGCCGTCGAGTGTTTCCAGGTTTTCGATGGTGGTCTAGCTTCAATTGACTCACGCTTTCAACTACTAAAATACTAAATCTTCACAACACCCCTTCTGTCTTTATTTTTTTTCAACTCATCTACCTATTTACCATTCTGAAAAATGTTATCAAGTCTTTATTATTCTTACCACAACTAGTACATCGTTTATCACGCTATTAATTCATACTTTTCATTAATTATCTCCATTTATGTAATCTATTCCACTGTTATCACTGACTCATAAATTGCCTTGATTGGTTTAATAATTTCGTATATGCATATAAATATTACTGTATATTCAAGTAAAAGCCTGATGGGGATTTAAACGAAAGCAGTATTGCTCACTTATATATATATTGTTTTAATTCACAAAGAAAATAACAGCAACTGGTGCAGAATAATATGTATTTATTTTTATTTCCTAGACTCTTACCAGTTACTTACAAACGTATTCATATAAAAAAGTACCTGTGACTTAAAAACAAATCTTCATGGTTATTTGAAAGAAAACATGAACAATATAAACTGAGTAAAGTAATAATTATTGTGAGACTATAATTTATGGACGACCTTTGAGTGATGCTAAAGTAACCTTCAGGGTATCCACCTAATAACTAGGAACAAATGAGGGTTATAAACCAGTGTGAGAAATTAGAATTATGATTTACAATTGATTGTTAAGGTTAGAAAATTAGATTTAGGGTTTTCATCATGAACTGACATCAGCTATAATGCCAAAACTTTATTTAGCCAAATGAATGAATGAATTTCGCGCCAAAATTCCAGACCTATTATCTTATACCTGATTGATTCTTCCATAAGTTATAGTCTCGCCATAATTATCTACAATTCGAAAATTGATGAGACTGATTATCTAATAATTATAAAAGATTTGTAGTTATTGTCTCTTCTTCATCTGTGTATAGGCTAATATGTCTGATTAATTTAAATTATAGACATAATATGTGAACAAATAATTATCCAGTCTTCAGTCTTCAGTAATAAGGATAGTAGGTTGATGAACCTGTGTTAATCCTGACAGATTTCCTTCCAGTGAAGGTCCAGCTTCTTTTTGAAAATGTTCACTGATGGTGCTGATACCACTTGTTCTGGTAAAGCGTTCCAGTCATTGACCACTCGATGAGAAAAACGGGACCCCACCTTTAGTTTATTAGATCGCGGTTTCAGAACCTTCTTGCTATGACCCCGGAGATTATTAGTGCTGGAGGGAGCAAAAAGGTAGGACATATTAACACCCAGATCATAATTAAAGATACGAAATGCCAGTATAAGGTCACCTCGCGTCCTACGATAAGATAAGGGGAAAAGATTTAGACGTTTTAAACGCTCATCGTAAGGGAGTTTGGAAAGACCCTTTACTAATTTTGTCCCTACACGCTGGACACGCTCAAGCGATTTAGTATCCTTTATCAGACAAGGGCTAGCTGCTTGGATACAGTATTCTAAGTGTGGCCTTACATAGGTGGGATATAAAATTCGAAACATATCCTCGTCAAAGCATTTAAATGCTCTGCGAAGCGACCATAGCGCGCGATAGCCTTTGGAAGCAACCGCACTGCAGTGCGTTGTAGTTTTTAAGTCGTGACTTATAATTACTCCTAAGTCTTTATGCGCATGAACGCGTGGCAGAGATGTACCATTAATGGTATAGTGGTAACTAATATCGTGCCCGATGTGCATGAACACGCTCTTCCTAGAATTAACTTCCAGGCCCCAATCATGAGCCCACCTAACTAATTCGTCTAAATCTGCTTGTAGATAACAACGATCAGTCTCATTTCTTATTGTTCTCCAGATTTTAACATCATCCGCAAACAATAACGTCGACGACTTAAGTAATAAAGGTAGTTCAATAATATACAGAAGGAAAAGTAAAGGGCCCAAGATGGTGCCTTGGGGTACACCACTTTTGACCGGTTTCCATTCGGATAGAGTTCCATTGACTCTCACTCTCTGTCTGCGGTCACATAAGAAGCTTCCTATCCATTCCTGTATAGCACCTGTTATACCAAAGCTCGAGAGCTTTTGCATAAGACCTAAGTGTGAAACCTTATCAAACGCTTTGCTAAAATCTATAAATATCACGTCGACAGACTGGCCGTTGTCTAGTGCAGCTGTCCAATCCTCTCTCGCAATGAGTAAGTTAGTCAAGCATGAATGCTTGTTACGAAACCCATGTTGCTCGGGATTGTACGAATCAATGTGGCTCAGTAGCTTAGCCCGAATTAATTTTTCAAGTAACTTAACTACTATACTGGTCAGGCTAACAGGCCGGTAGTTAGATACTATCCGTCTCTGACCATCCTTAAATATAGGACTAACTATGGCGTCTTTCCAGTCTCTAGGTAGTTGAGCCTGTGAAAGGGACATGTTGAAGAGCATCGTGAGCGGTCTTGAGATAATGTCCGCAAGCGACGACAGCAAACGTGGGTGTAACCCATCGGGGCCCGGTATCTTACAAGGTTTTAGGTTAGTTATCAAAGGAAGAACTATATCCTCTGTCACGTGTAAAGGTCCTATGGCTGGTATCTCATTGTCAACGGGACAAGTAGTTGTAACACTACACGTAGAATAGACTTCACTGAAATAGTTAGCAAATAACTCCGCTTTCGCCAGATCAGATTCAGCCAATAAAGCTGAATTTTCGCTTAACAGTAATGAGGGGATGCCATCACTACGTATCGTCCGCCTTTTAACGTACGAAAACAGGCGCTTCGGACAGGTACGGCTATCGTATGCCAACTGTCGTTCGTAAGCCGTGCGGGATTTAGCTATGGTCTTTTTACATATATTCCGGATTTTTTTATATTCGCACTTAAATGATGCCTGACCTGTTGACAAGAATAAGTCCCAGAAGTGTTTCCTACGCTTCAACAGCTTCCGGGTTTCCTTATTAATCCATGGAGGGCAATATGATAACTTACGTGCTGACCATGGGATAAACGGTTGAGTTACGGATTCGAACGTAGACTTAAACCTATTCCATGCATCATCAATCGATCCATCAGCATCGACCGACCAGTCAATTGAGATAGCATAGTCCCTGATTGCCGGAATATTAGCTCTCCAGATATTAGGACGGGGTGGAGCTGATGCAAATTCTATACCATGTATCCGGAACTTAAAGGAAAGTACGACATGGTCACTATTCACCAGTGGAGGAAGATGTTGAATGTCAACGATATCTTCAGAGTGGTGTGTGAGGACAAGGTCTATCAATGACGGATTATGTTCCAAGTCTATATGTGTTGGCTTAACGATACATTGTACAAGTGCACATTGAATAATTGATGACAGAAGGACGCTATCGAAACCCCCACCTGGAGCTGTGAGCTCTATCCAGTTTATATGGGGTGCATTGAAATCTCCAACGATGAGACAACATTCTGCTTTACTCCAAGAACAGACGTGTTTTAGGATAAAGTCGTCAGCGAGACAACACGGACTACGATAAATTCCTCCTATCGTCACTAACCCGTTTCTAGACCTAATTGTACAACATACTACCTCACACGTACCACTTACATGCGCCTCCGATATGATCGAGTTAATGCGGAAGTGGTCCCTAATATATAATATTATGCCTCCTCCCTTGCGACTTCTAACTCTATCACTTCTGACACAGATGTAGCCTGAAATGACTGGAGAACAGTCTATATCTACAGTGAGCCAAGTTTCGGTGATAACAATTATATCCGGATTTAAATCGTCTACCATCAAACTTAGTTCAGACATCTTATTCCGAAGACTACGAGCATTCGTATAACACACATTTAGGGTGTTTTTGGAGACATGCGTTCTACCCACACAGGTCTCGGAAGCATTGGCTTCCAAGACCTGACTACCCGAAAACCCTTAATCATAAGGTTCGCTTCACCGTTTAGCCTTCGAGTTTTTAACTCTGTTAGGGCATTCTTCCACTTGATCCGATCCTCAAGTGGCCAGTCAGGTCGAATACGAATGTTTGAGTCACGAGTTTTGCGTGAGTTATTTAGTAATACGTCCCGTTCCTCAAAATTACCGAGTACTAATTTGAGGATCCTTCTCTGTTGGGTTTCGCCTCCAACATACTTACCAAGTCTGATGACTTTCGAGATATATACCCCTGGGACCTCCTCTGGCAGTATATTTCTGATGAGAGATTCCACTAACTGCAGGTCGTGGGCATGTCTCTTAGCGGGATCAGTGTCTTTCGATTCTGCCAAGTTCCAGATGATTATACTAGGCACCTGTTTAACTGCCTTAAACGTCGTGTTCACGGTCTTTGACCGTGATGTCAGATCCTGCCGGTTAGCTACCGGCTTCTTGCTATTAGCTTTCTTTATGACAGTGTCATGTGGGTCAAGCGAGTTACTCCCAACAACATTTGGTGAAGTTAGACTATTTCCATCCACAACAGTATTAATTATTTCCTTACATTTGGACTTGAGCGGAGTTGCCTGATGCTCAGGACGTGAGTCCAACGATGACTTACCGACTATACGCGCGCTTTCTTTGGGTGTTTTTCCGTCTCTTTTGCGTTTCCGCGTAATCCATTTGCCACTATTCTCAGCATCCAGATTGGAACTATTCTGGACGATAGTGGTTCTAGCCGGGTCCTCAGTCGCTGCTAAAGCGACTGGTCCCTCAGTACTTAATGGCATGGCTTTCATTGGTTGTACCGGAGTACAAATTTTTGCTTCCTGTTGCGAAATTGGGTGTCTGGTACCTGCCATGGCAGCATTTACGACACTGATACAATCTTCATTATCAGTATCTATGTTGCCGGCACGGCCTACTTCGACCTTTTTAGCTAACGCTAGAAGGCTGATGGCTTCCTGAATGAGTAATGTCTTACTTGAGCAACAAAACATACAGAGCCAATGAGAATTTGGTTTCGAGCACCTTTTATAGGCAGCAGGGCTTAAGCGGGTGCACATTTTATGAAACCACTTCTTACAATCGTCACATTGCATCCCTTCTTCCACGGGGAATAGGCAATATGGCTGTCCACACTTGTGTACTGAGCCGACCATCTTAGAATAAAACAAAATGATAGGCAAGGTAGATATGTAAGATAAATCACAACCTTATCAAATAAACAAGCCTCAGTCGACCAAGAATGCTTTGATGCAGTAAATACACAAAAGCAGAATCAAAACACACAAATACAATGTCACGTTAACTGAAATAAATTCAATTAAAGTGTAAACGGTAGTTTTGATACGTAATTTACGATCAAAACAGTGAATTAAACTCAACGTGAAACAATACCACTGTCCTTTTAAATAGCGCGCGCGGTTTTCCAAAGGAGTTTTGTGGATATTAAAGTAATTTTAATAGTTGAGATCCTGAATTAATTGGAGCTAGACCACGATGGTCTACCTTCAATTGATTCTGGATCTCCGCTATTAAAATAATTATCCAACAATAAAATACAAGTCCTTATCAATGTAAATTTACATGTACATGTACATGTTGCTCAAACATCGTGGATTGGTTGAAGTTAAACATTAGCACCGTTGGATGCCGGCTCAGCGGTCTATCGGTTAAGTGCTCCGGCGCGAGTCTGGTCCTGGGTTCGAATCTGGCGGGAGCAGGATCGTGAATGCGCAATGCTGATGAATCCCATAAGAGGACGAAACGGCCATCCAGTGCTTTCGAGTTTTTCTATGGTTGTTTAGCTTCAATTGACTCATGATTTCAACTATGAAAATACTGAACTCTCCATAAAAACCCTTTCTGATGTAATTAAAAGTTAAGTGTTGATATACTTTAATGGATTCTTGAAATGACAGGTGTTGAAATATTTCAAGATAATTTTTGTTGCGTAATATTCAAAAAAAAATCTAAAAGGTTCAGGAAAGGAAAGGTAGATTAATTGAATTCAAAAGATTATAATTGTCATTCAAAAAATCCATATATTCCTTATATTTTAGATTAACTAATTCATATTCAATGACTGAACGAAGTGGATTTTCTCGATTTGGTCGATTTTCAACATTAAAACGTCGTACAGAAAAAACTACTTCCAATACAAATACAAATATTAACAATATTGTTCCTACTATATCAACAGATTATCCAAATAATGAAACACCGAAATCTGCACCAGTTAAAAGTGAAGATTTAGATGTTATTTATGCATTTATAAATGATGAAGATATCACGAAGTAAGTGAATTCTGATACTAATCTTTTGATTTATGGCTTATATTTTTGAATAAAATTTCTGTACTCAGTCTAGACCAATATATTTAATTTACTAAATTTCATATCAGTACTATAGAATATTTGTCTGACTTATTATTTTTAGAAAATCAAATACTTTGGTCAATTTTTAAACCAAGAACATTTACTTACTTACTTACATCAGTTACCCCTCGGGGGAGGAGCATAGGCCGCTCACCAACATTCTCCACCCAACTCTGTCCTCGGAAATCCTTTCCAGTTAGGTCCAGTTAACATTCATCCTTTTCATATCTGCTTCTATTTCTCGGCATAATGTGTTATTTGGCCTTCCACATTTTCCGCTTCCCTTTCACATTCTAAGTTACCGATTGCCTCGTGATGCAGTTTGATGATTTGCTTAATGTATGTCCGATTCACTTCCAACGTCTTTTCCTAATTTTCTCTTCAGCTGGAAGCGGGTTTGTCCTCTCCCACAGAACACTGTTTCTGATAGTATCTGGCCAACGGACATTCAGTGTCTTGCGTAGACAACTATTTATAAATAATTGTACCTTTTTGATGATGGTTGTGGAAGTTCTCTATATTTCATCTCAGTACAGTAGTATCGTCTTGACATTCGTGTTAAAGATTCTCACTTTAATATTGATTAGGCCTGACACATAAAAGTTCTATACACTTTTCTTGGTCAATCGATAAATTTTGTGAACACATAAATGTAAATAAACGTTTTTGTAAGTTTCAGCGTCAAGGTTGGACTTATTAGTTTCAAATAAATTGTGCAATGGGTAAAACGTTAGTAACAAATATATTCTATACCATATCTGAATAAGTAGAAAATTGTATTTCTGGCATTTCGTAACCGATCGATTATTTATTTACTCTGAAGAAGTAGCTTCCGGTAAGGCAGGAGACATCAGAAATACAATTTTCTACTCATTGAGATATAACAAAGAATATATTTATTATAAGCGTTTTATACTTACGTTTTCTAATTTGAAAGTAAACAACTTCTCAATCAAGTATCCTTCCAGTAACGGACCATTTCTGACGTATGATAAAAAGAGAAATTATTAGGTTCTTAATAAGGGAACATAATTATCTTTTCATATCCTATTATCCCTTTTGTTAAATAACAAAACTCTGCTAGTAAACTCCAGAACTGTTTAGGTTTTAGCATCTATCATCCTCTTCAATGTAAGGATGTGAGAATTCACTCTTACCACAAAACTACTTATTTTAAGAGACGATGGAAATAACATTGATAAGTGTAAAGTTCATTATTAAAGATAATCCTTGTAGTTAGTGTTTATTACAAATTTATCTCACTCAAAGTATCCTCCGTGAGAAGAAAGTAAGTAATTACTTTCAAATAGTTCTATTTTAAAGATAAACAACCCGCGCAAGCGCTTGGTTGAAGTTAGACAATAACACCATTGGATGCCAGCCGGCTCAGTGGTCTAGAGTTTAAGCGCTCACGCGCGAGAATGATAGGTACTGGGTTGGAATCTCGTGAGGGGGGATCGTAGATGAGCTCTGTTGAGAAGTCCTACAATAGGACGAAACGGCCATCCAGTGCTTCGAGGTTTCCCATGGCGATCTAGTTTCAATTGATTCATCATTTCAATTATATAAAATTACTAAAATCTCCACAAAACCCCTTCAAATAAACAACCATCTACTCTTATCTGATTTACATTAACATTTAAACTGATATCAGTCTTTGACGAATATAATTAACAAGTGAAATCAATTTTCACAAACTTCTTTTTTTTTTAAAATCTTCATTACAGTCTAATAAGTAAAAAGAAAATTATTTACTTCCATGAGATTAAATTTAATTAATCTTCTAATTTCCCGCCTGTTAAAGTGTTAAAGAAATTTCTTTTTTTTTTATATTTTCATCTTGTTCAATGAACATCGTGACAAAATGGACATTTTGATTTACATGCCCTAAAGTTAATAATCATTAATTAAAATCTTCAGTCAATTATTTCTCCTTTTTTTGGTTGATAATTTTGGAAGATATTCAATACAGATCATCCCGGTCTAATTTGAGCGGGAAATTACATAATGAATTCTTAAATTATTTCTAATACTGAAAAGTTTGATGAATAGATAAATAAATAATTATACTGGTACAATTGAATCTATACTGCGCATCAGTTCGCTCTTTTCTACTTTACGGCTGTGAAACATGGCCATTAAGAGTAGAAGATACTCGTAGGTTACTAGTATTTGACCACAGATGCCTTAAAAATATTGCTCGCATCTGCTGGGATAACCGGGTAAGTAATAGTGAGGTTAGACGCAGGGTATTAGGTAACGATGGTAAATCAGTTGATGAGGTGATGAATCTTCATCGACTGAGATGGTTGGACAACGTGTTACGTATGCCTGAACACCGATTACAACGACGCGCTATGATGACTAGTATTGGGGATGGTTGGAAGATAGTTAGGGGCGGCCAAACCAAAACATGGCATCAGTGTTTGAAGTCACTAACTTCTAGCCTGAGCCATGTTGGCAGATGCAGACTACCTGGTTGGGGTCCGCGTGACTATCGTAACCAATGGTTGGAGACTCTAGTGTCATGGCTCAGAATCGATCACAATGGCGTACGTGTATACACTCTTTATCTTTCCTTAAACCTTGAGACTAAAATTGCTTCATAACTGTCTTCCTTCCTGTACTATATCCTTATATACAACCTATAATTTATATACTACTACCACCACTAAATGAACTACTTCTATGAATCCAGTGTTCATCTTGTTGTGCTAACGAGGTATGGCAACTTGGACCGCTGCATATATGTACCTGGTCCTACGTTGTAGCTGACTGAATCTTTACGTCAGCATTGATTTAGAGATAAAAATGCTTGATCTGATTCTAGAGTTACAAACTACTGAGGCTTTGTGCTTTCAAATGCTCTGGTAAGGTTGAGAGTGTGGAGAGTCAGCTCTTCCCTCTTGAAATGCTCTCACATGGCTATGTGCATACAAACAGTGACAGGAAAATCTTAGTCACTGCTGTCTCGTGGTAGAGGTGTTGTTTACAAAATTGTGAAGACGAAAAGTGAATGGCTGGCGCTTTAACTGAATTGGTAGACACAAAGGGTTCACATAGGGGAGTTGAAAAAACCTGATTTCAAAACAATGGTGAAAATGGGCTTCAGGATTCTGAGGGAAAAATTGGTGTGTGTGATCCTATTTTCGGTCGCCGGATACCACGGTATCGCATAATAATAATAATGACAATAATGTTTGGCATTGTGGAAATCTTTGGAAGGTAATGAAAAATTGAACTATTTTTTCTGAGTCAAAGAAATACATAAATATACTATCTACCAGAACATATTAAAAGCATTGATTGTCTAAACATGGAGTGGGGATTTATTGCTTTTCGTTCGACATTTTAGCGATCACAGTTAGTAGTTCCTAATAAACTCATTTTAAAGATTCTTTACTTTCTTATCAAATGAATTTCAAAGTGTTTCAAATGGGTAATTATAAATATTTATTTCCTATGTTTATAAACATGAATATTAATCCAAAAAACAGGTATTCCTTCTGTTATAACGTATGAGTTGCCAGTTGTTATATCGATTGCTTGCGTGTGCCCTATTTCATATATGGACGTGATGATACCCGCCAATGATAGAAGAGTGAATTATCGATCGAAGCAATGATACATAAAATCGTACAAGCAGTCTAGAGTGCTAACCGGTCTTGCGATCTGCCTAGCCCAGCCAGTTGAGTTCAGAACACAAATAACAGCCTCGGCAATATGAATCATTATTCACAAGCATACTAGGTTTATATACAAACCAAAAAGACCACATTATACCAAAAAATAGAAAAATAACATTTGTGCAATAATTGGCCAATGTGCTGTGGATTGGGGGAAAGTAATCAATAATAATAGTTCAAAGGTCAAAATAAAGGTTATGATAAGAGGAACACGAATACGATTAGGTCAGTTATTTATCAACTATACAATAGGAAATAAGCATATTACATTTGTCCATAAATAGACCACAGATTTACCATTCATAATTCACCAGGGGATATAACACCTTCCTAATACAGAAATTAATCTTCGGTCATTGTTTTTGTATCTTTGACCTTCATATTTTAGTAAACAATTCTTTTGTGATAATTTGTGCTGATATAATTGAATAATTTGTGTATAGGAGTTTGATTCAGTTAAGTGATCATAGATTCTTTCTGAAAACACACATTCAGTTTAATTTTGGGTATGAGTTATACGGTTAAGTATTCATTATGGCTACACTAGTTTACCCCCAACATTCTATTTAACCATTCACTCAATTACAGCTATTTATTGTCCGAATAAGGTATTGTGTAAATAATACATTCTATTAACTGATTCTAACAATTCAGACATAAAAAACACAAAAATCAAAATTATGACAGTTTAGATGTTCACTCAATCAACGATACGTTGTCAGTTACTTTACTAACTTTGTTACTATATTCGTTGTACGATTGATATAGTACTCAAATCCTCACATTTTCATACGCTCATTTTAAAACGCCTGAAATTTATCCGAATAGCTGAAAGCACCCTTTGTTATTTAAACTAACTTTAATAGATACATAACTCCTCCTGTAGCTCTTCTAGAGTTACTGTCGATCCAAAGCCCGGGTAAAGCTCTTTGCAGATTACTTAGCCCTCCTATCTCATACACACGAAACAATACAGAAGATTACGGCAAGTGTTGCAGCAGACTCTGCACCAATAGACCTCAACATACACAAAGTTAAAAGCAAGATTCTCAAATACAACACGGAGAACACCAACCCAATCATATTTGATGGCGAAATTCTGGAAGAGGTGAAAACATTCACGTACCTGGGATGCATCGTTGATAAACAAGGAGGATCGGATGCAGATGTAAAGGCGAGGATTTAAAAATAAAGGGCAGCATTTCCACAATTGAAGAACATATGGAACTCAAAACAACTGTCACGCAATATCAAAGTGAGAATCTTCAATACGAATGTCAAGACGATACTACTGTACTGAGATGAAATATAGAGAACTTCCACAACCATCATCAGGAAGGTACAATTATTTATAAATAGTTGTCTACGCAAGACACTGAATGTCCGTTGGCCAGATACTATCAGAAACAGTGTTCTGTGGGAGAGGACAAACCCGCTTCCAGCTGAAGAGAAAATTAGGAAAAGACGTTGGAAGTGAATCGGACATACATTAAGCAAATCATCAAACTGCATCACGAGGCAATCGGTAACTTAGAATGTGAAAGGGAAGCGGAAAATGTGGAAGGCCAAATAACACATTATGCCGAGAAATAGAAGCAGATATGAAAAGGATGAATGTTAACTGGACCTAACTGGAAAGGATTTCCGAGGACAGAGTTGGGTGGAGAATGTTGGTGAGCGGCCTATGCTCCTCCCTCGAGGGGTAACGGGCGTGAGTAAAGTAATTAAAAGTAAAGTAATAGATATATATCCAGAATATTTTCAGCGCCAAACTAGGAGATTTATAGTTAACTGACTGTAATTATTGAAACGGAAAATATATGTCAATTATACATAAGTCAAAATATTGAAATTATATAAATTGCCATATAATAAGTGTTTAGTATAGGAACTCATTTATTAGTTAGCTGCTATTTCTATTTCATATTCAATATTTTTGCTTAGCTGATTTCCAAAATAAGTAATCTCATTTATTTTCAAAGCAAATTGATTCTATACCAATATTGTTATTGAATATTTTCAAAATAATGTTTATTTACTTTTATTATAGTTCACAGAATATTCCTGACCCTGGTAAACCACCAGATCTAGACGAAAAAATAGTAAAAGGTACATACTTTGTTTTATTTTACAAAAAAAAATAATTAATTAATGTGGATATTTTATAGTTGAATTCATGAAACAGCTGAAGCTGGACAACCGTGAAGAACCTGGAAGCACTTGACGGCCGTTTCGTCCTATTGTGGGACTCCTCACCAGTGCGCATCCACCGTCCCTTCTCGCAAGATTCCAACCCAGTACCTATCATTCTCGCGCGTGAGCGCTTAACCTCTAGACCACTGGGTCGGCCAGCATCCAACTGTGGTAATGTCTAACTTTAACTAATCCACGAAATTGAGCAACCGTCCAGCATTATCTTCAGTGAGTTACTATCTCACAACAGACCTGGTTGAACTCTACTGGTCACTGCTTTCACTAGAACTGCAGGAAATACTTCTTTAAGCCATTGCATGCCGGTTCAGTGGTCTAAAATTTAAGTGCTCGCGTACATGACTGATATGTTCTGGGTTCAAATATCGTGAGATGGGATCGTGGATGCTCACTGGTGAGGAGTCCCACAATAGGACGAAACCGCCGTCCAGTCGCTCCAGGTTTCCCATGGCGATCTAGCTTCGATTGAATCATGAATTCAACTATAAAATCACTAAAATCTCCAGCAAATCCATTCTGGTAATGTGAATATTTGTATTTTTGTTATGTACCGAAGAAATTTTTATATAAAGCATTATACTTTTCTAAACATTGTTGTTCAAAGTAAACATTTCATAACCATGAACTTCCGTCTGTTGTGATGGCGAAATTTGAATAACAATTTCAAATTATCAAGTGTTTCGTCATGATACAACAAATTTTTAACAAAAATACAAATGTCAATGTACTTATCTTAACTCTGTGCTGGCTAATTAGTTAGTTAAAGTTAATAGGTTTCATGATAAAACCACTAACTAGGTCCTATTTCTAGACGTAATTGAGATGATAATAACTACTTTGTTATTATCAATAAAAACCATTTGGAAAATTCACATAGTTGTGCTTCCATTAATATTCCATTTCCAAGACTCATTCAAAACAGTCGAGTGTAAGACATTGAGATTCTTTAATTAAATTCAATCCACCTAAATGATTACATAAGAATCAAGGTAATCAAAGTGTTCTCTATCGCTCTCTACAAATGTACATCCATCTCTTTAGGACTGGAATACAAATACTTAGCTAAGTGGCTCGATATGCCAACAAACATTACTATACATTTTCATAGTTCCAAGTAAATATATTAATCTATAGTCATTACTGGATAGTATACAGACTAATGCGAAGCAAGACTCCCACTAAAACTGAATAACTTTTAATGGATTATTTAAATTCATTATCACTTCATGTGACACTGGGTTTACTACAGTATCCCATTAATAAGGGTACGTTGTGTTGAAGCATTTACTATCGAGCTTTGAGCATGAAATTAGATATTAATTTCCTATCAACATAAAATGTCAAACTAATTCATGATGTTAAATCATCTTTCAGATTACAAACTGACACAAAACAAGACACCGTGAAAATCTATGCTATTCAATGACCCTTTGATCGAAATAACACAGTCCTGCTACTATAACTCCTTCTAGGTATCTATAATTGAAATACTAATTTATATTTGCAAAGTCCTACGAAAATTCTCTACCGTTTCAAAGATGGATCAGATCGTCAAATAATCAGTCAGTCAAACGAATCATACACATTTTAAAATATGTCACGAGAAGTTTCATAAGCTAATAAAATATGCAACGGATATACCATACAACGATTTCATACAGTCAAATAAGGTTCTGTTCTCTTCTCAATAATATGCCTCGTAAATACAACAGTTGTTTTTTAAAACGTATAGTACTTCATTAAGAATGAAAATTAAGATGAGTGGTAACTGATACTAATAAGCCATACAAAAATGAACATTAGGAACTCATTAACCAAGTGCATTCATTTGTACATTACAACTAAACCGTAAGACGCATTGAATTACACATCTTCAAAATCAGTTTCGCCTTTATTGTTTAACTTAAGATGAAAGTGTTGTGAACAGAACACGACTGGGGACAATCGAATGTATTTAAGAAAAGATTACGGACTATCTCAGTAAATTCTGATTACCAAACAATGAACAGTCAATTTGCAAATTAACAACCAATTGTTTCAATCTTCACTGTTTCTTCTCTTATTCCATTGCTCATGCATTTTCGAGACGATTGCGCTTCATTTCAGTTCTTTGCTCATCGGTCTTCTGCCAAAATACATTCTATGTCTGACCCACACCATATACTACTTATATGGATATAAGTAGACCACACCACAAAGTATTATGTGTTATAAAAGAACGAATGTGTCTTATTTTTTAATTACCAAAATGGAAAGTTTTTGAAAATTATATACGTCATGAACTGATTTTAGCTAGATGGCCATTAAAAACTAATGAGAATTACAGACCTAGTGAGAAACAGTAACTGAGGAAACTGATCCATACCAGAAGTGAGACAGTTATCAATGGCTGCAATCAATAATGGCAACACAATTTTGGGAAACAACTGAAGTTGGAAGTATTTGCCATTGCATGCCAACTCAGTACTACACCACTAAAACGTTTGCTGGAAGTATTGAAAGCAACGTATTATAATGTATAACTGTAAACTAAGCAAGACAAATATTAATTTGTGCATTTATGATATTCGGTGTTGTATTTTCTGTAGACTTTGCCTACTCAATATATCTATTGTTTGCATATGTTTCACACTTTTAGCATCAAGTGAACTGTTACCAATCTTAACAAAAGTACAAACACCAAATGATAGACAGTGCACAACTGATTCACTATCTACTAGTCAAAGTGAACATATAATTATATCAAAAAGTGGAAATCATTTAACACAACAGAAACAAAATTTTAATAGTCCAGCAATGTTTCAACATGATCCATATTTATGCTCATCCCGTGGATCTGAAGTTATTATGCATCCATTAACTGAAAAAGAAAAAATTGCTGTACGTGTTATTCGCAAAATGCGATTTTTTGTAGCACGTAGAAAATTTCGTGAAGCTCTCAGACCATATGATGTAAAAGATGTAATTGAACAGTATTCAGCTGGACATGTTGATATGTTAGCTAGAGTGAAAATACTTCAAGCAAGGTAAATAAATGTTTCTATTTAGTACTTTGCTTTGTCTACCTTTCATAGATGTTACTAAATATACTGAACATCTCACTGTAAACCCTTTAATACATTGATGAAGTTAAATTTAGTGTTACTCAAATGTATATATGTTGTACTAGAGTCAAGGTGAAAGTAAACTTTTTTTCAATATTAAGGTTAAAAGCCGGCATTCTAACACCCCAATGATTTTTCTTAATGACCATTATACGTATATTCAGCTTTCGTTTGTGAGCATTAATATAATTAACAAATACAAACCTTAAACTTCACAATAGAAATATGAAAATCTGCCAAATGCAAAATCCATTCAGACATGATTAAGGACGAATTGTTAAAAATAAAAACTTGGTGGTATGTTAACTACACAATATCCCAGATGAAAGATACCCATAATGAGCAACGATTTTTCGTAGCTGAAACCCTCCTACTGACTACCTCCATCAACGTGGTAAAAAGCATAGAATATTGTTATATAGAATCACAATCCAGCTGCTAAGTTCCAATTATCGCTAAGATCTAAAATAAATAATATTATCATTTTCTCTTCCGTGACTGATAGAGTAAACACGTTAGTCCCCCAGTAGGTCACATTTCAACATCCATATCTCTCTAGTAAAGTCTATGACTTTAGACAAAACGAGTTGAAATCCTAAAGTGAACATTATTTTCTTCAAGACTACAGATATACACTACTGATGAGCGTTGGCTAGCGCAAAACATAAGATTCACAACCTCCATTCGATTGCTTCCAGCAAACTGATTTAAAGAAAAGTTAGCCTGAAACCATTTGAATTTTCTTGTCAAACTTCCACTAGATATCAGTTGATGTTGAAAAATTGCTCTCAAAGTAACATAATTTCCAGATTCTTATTGGAAATATAGAACCTATACTTTATTGCGTAAGCTTGTAAGCTTTACACAACTACATCTTATAAATTTGTTTCAAATGTTTATCAAATAATTCCATCTTTTAGATTAGATCAAATTTTAGGAAGACCTGGCTCTAAAGGTGATGATGTCTATGATTCACATCAATGTTTAGCATCAAGAATTGTAAAAATTGAACATAAGGTAAGAAGTTTTAATTTTTTTTTTTAGTTAAAATTACTTTCTGTTTATTTGAGTCATAAATGCTTATACTAAAACAATATTTTCCCATTATCAGATTACTATGATAATCCCTGGTCCATGACACAACAAATCAGTGATGTCTTAAGTTAGTTTACTATTCTACATCAGATTTAATTGAGCTATGATCGCCTAAAATTACCCAACTGATTATAGTTTTCTATTAAATATAGACAATCTACGTAACACAGATATGTTTCGGGTTAGTAGTGATATTTATTGTCATCTCTTAAAGATTTTGAGTTTTATACTTTGAAGTTACCTGTTTATATAGTGATTATCTTACCAACAGTAGCACGTCTAAAAAGGGGCTTAGCATATTTCGTTCATAACAGTAGTAGAAATAATATTTAAAAGTTCAATTAAATCAAAAATTTCAATTAAGCAAAGATGGATAGTGGCTTGCAGTGGAATCCATGACTCGCGTTTCGTCCTATTTGGGACTCGTCAGCTGGACGTACCTGCATCTCAGAGTTGATGTTCACTCTGGAACTAGAACCGAGTACCGTTCGCTTCAAACGCCATCACGTTATCCACTTATCTACTGAGTCCTGATAGCCACTTGCTTGTGCAAATGGACGAAACGCGCATCTATGATTCCACTGTTAACCACTATCCACTTTACTTATAATGCTTGTGAATTAAGGCTATATCGAGGCAATAAGCACAGTATGCACATATACCAATAAGAGATTGATCAATCACAGTCCTAAACATCAATGGGAAGATTTAAGCAAATAATACCAAGTGAATAATTTTTAAATATTTGTTGACACAATGTTTAAAATTAATGAATCAATGTATGTAACTTGACGAAACATTAAGTAGACATTTCACAATTGATTGATCATTGGGTGGTGATCAATCTCATGTGTGTCAAGTCCTTAGTGCTGATCGAATGCTATCGATCAAGTTGCAATGTGGCCACCAGTCTAGGTGGCTCGACACTGCGTGCACTATATATATTAAGGTAACATAGTGGTTGGAGGTGGTCAACAGGAAACCCTGGAACCGGGTTCAATCAATTGTGAATAGATCTCAGTCCTAATAGCTCATTGGTAACGTCTCTGACTGTGAAGCTGAGTGACACGGGATCGAATCCGCCAGGGAGCATCAGTTCCCTCAAGATTACAGGTACACCTTGCTGATGAGTGCCAAGTAGCACGAAACCCGGGTCCAGGGTTTCCTGTTGACCACCTCCAACCACCATGTTACATTAAGTAGACATTTATTCAAAACGATAGTGTAGAGTGTAGTGAATGAAAAATGTTGGGTCTAACAAAAATTGTAGTGAAACTTCTTATCATAACTACTATCAGAAAGAAGTAATATGGTATGATTATATTTGCCATTAGAATTATTAGTTAATTAAAAGCTCATCTATGTTAAAACTGTAGATCACTGAACGTACATTTTGTCTGAGTTAAAATTTACTCAACTATAAAAGAAACCTTGTAAGACAACATATGTTAACATTTTAATTCATTTAAAAAATTGATCGAAACCGTTCTTCAATCATTAGTCTCAGTACCGTACTTCATGTAACTAACATATAAGTTTCCTTTTTATTTATCTATATCTGTTTAGTTCTGTGGAATGTAGCATGATATCTAGGTTCCATATCGATTTTCAAATGTTTCAAAATAGTAGTTAAGTTATTTAGATGACATCACTTACTGTTGAGTTATTGTAGATTATTAATCTTATACTCTAGAATATTCCTGAAGTTACTATCTTTTGCGATTTCAACACAAAACAAAGAAACTGCAAGTAAAAACTAGGTAAATTTCAACTTCAACCCATTGTACAAGCAAGAGGCTATCACGACTCAGTGGCCGAGTGGATAACGCGATGGCGTTTGAAGAGAAAGGTACTGAGTCCGAGTCTCAGAGTGAACATCAACTCTGAGATGCAGATACATCCAGCTGACGAGTCCCAAATAGGGCGAAACGCGCGTCCTGGATTCCACTACTAGCTACTATCCATCTTTGCTTACGATGCTTGTGAATTTAGGTTATATCGAGGCAATACACACAGTATGCACATATACCAATTAGAGACTGACCAGTTGCAGTCCTAAAAACATCAATGGTAAGATCCAAACAAACAATACTAAGTAAATTGCAAGTAGAAACTGTTTTAATGGAACTTAATGTTGTCAGGTTCTCAAAGTAAACAATATAATTAAATAATAAATAAGTAATTGCATTTTCTGTTCAACATTAACATAAAAAATATTTAATTTTGAAAACATCCTAACATTTTAGATTGATACTGTTGAAATGAAACTCGACAGACTGATCAATATTTTAAAAGCTGATTATATGTGTAAATACCGTAGTCAAGTAGAAAATACCGATGTCAGTGTGAAACATTCACTTCAGGATAGTATCCAATACATCCAACAAACTAACTGTTCAGATAAATTGAATCATCAAACTCAGTGTAATACACTTTTTTCACCACCATCACCACCACCACCACCAACAACAACAGGACAATATCCAAAAGTATCAGAAGATAAAGTGTTTGTAATTCAACGTAGACCATGCAATAGATTCCAGAAACAAAAACTAACTTCATCTGAAAGAAATTCACTTACTGTAAATTTTCCATTATCATTAATAACTGAAAGATGGAAAAGTATTGATGCTGAAACATCTACAAAAGATACTTATCCAAACAATGAAAAACTTAATACAAACACTAATATATACAATCAAGATAATGATAATAAGCATAAAGCATATTTAAAATCACAATTCATATCTCATTCTGAAGAATTTCCTTTAACAAAAAGACGAAGTTTTCCTTTACAATCTACTTCATCATTTAATATTCTATCAAATAGACAAGGATTGTCAACTTATTCAGAATGTTGTCTAAAAACAGTCATTAATACTACTAATAATAATAGAGATTATGATAATCATAGTTGTAAATCATTTCATAACATGAATCAAACTATCCATGATCTTAAAACAAATCAATATCCCATTAATCCTCATACACAAATTTCATTCAATTATTCCAATCTTTCAAAAAGTATGAATTCAATCACAATTCCCAATCGATATACTTCTTCAATTAAAACATCTTTACAAAGACAAGAAGAGATTAATACCCCTTTAGATTATAGATTTATTATAGAAGAAGAACAAGAAAGGAAATGTTTATTAGATTCAATTCATAATAGAAATAGCTAAAAAAAAGAATAACATTAATTTTGATAATGTTTAATTTCTTATCAGAAATTTCTTTTTTTTTCTTTAATGATTAATCATGTAAATAAAAAAAATTTCTGAATTGTTTTTTATACTACTGATATTACTACTATTATTATACATTATATACTACTTATTTAGTTCAGAATACATATATATATATATAGTATATTGTTGTTTTTTTTTCGTTGATTCTTCTACAATAAGCTGTATGTTGTATTTAGTTAACTTGAATTTGATTCAAACAATTCAATGTCTTCCTTTTTTAATGTTATTCATTCTTCCATAAAGAAGTGTAAACAAAATAAAGTCAGTTATTTTATTTAGGGAAACTGCTATAAAACAGAATCTTATATTTTTCACTCTGTCGTTCTTTCATTCTCTCGTTCTTTCACTCTGTCGTTCTTTCATTCTCTCGTTCTTTCATTCTCTCATTCTTTCACTCTCTTTGTTTCATTGTGTCATGTTAACTATTTTTTAGATTGATCCAATTTGTATAAATAAAAAATTAAAAAAAACAACAACACACTTTGATAGGAATGATTGACAGAATAATTTGTTTATTCTCTCTTTTGAATTTCAATAATATTTAGATATGGTTTTAATGAAAATAATAAAGAAAAAAAAGCACAACAACTATGAATTCCTGCTAACTGATGATTGAAAAACAAAAGAAGCCTTATAGTTGAAAGCATGAGTCAATTGAAGCTAGACCACCGAGGAAAACCTGGAAACACTGGACGGCCGTTTCGTCCTATTATGGGACTCCTCAGCAGTGCGCATCCACGAACCCGCTCCAAAAAAGAAGCCTTAAATTGAAGTATACATAGTGGACCTTCATTTTTGAATATCAAAATTATCTTACCATAAGAAAAGATAAAATCTCAGCATGACTACAAAAAATGTGTTGTATAATTAGAATGGGATTTACTACACTTGTATGATTTCATTAGAACTATGGGCATAGATTTGTCTGACAGTACGATTTTTATATTAAAAAAAAAGAAAAAAGAAACGCCCAAATTACTAAATAGATATTTAGATGAAAATGTTAGGTAACTCAAAATTTTGTCGGACAATCACTTTTGATTGACTTTTTAAAAAAAAATGAAAAGAAGTTGGTTATATGGAATCGCTTTTTATAAATCTGGAAAAAATGGGCGATAGTCAAATGTGTAGAGGATTAATTCCTCTATATCTGACTCCAATAAATAAATAATATCCTGCTAACTGATTATTTACTGCAGGCTAAATCTCCTAGTAGAAATTACGGGTTTACTCGAGATTATTGAAAAGCCTGAACACTAGTTATAGAGATAGTTTATTGATGAAGCTCGGTAAAAACCCACAAGCGTACAGATAGCAAGCACACCGGGAAAACAAGCGTGTGTGTGTGAGTGGTAAATAATCCATATATATTTATGAGTGTTAATGGATTGTGGATAAATTATTGATTGTCTTTGTTTACAACCAATGAGAGAACAGTTTAAGGATTGATGTGCAGACACATGCGCTCAATCAGACTCACACATAAATTTACAGTGGGTTAAATATTAGGATTACAGAGAGCACACAAAAAATGCAATTGTTCAATGGGCTTGCTACAAATGCAACTAAAACAATTAATATTATTTCTTTATTTTATCTGATAAATCTTACTAGTATGTTCCAAGGGAGATGTATTATTTAAGTTAAGGTAACCATTTATATGGTATCATTAATACGCAACAAACTTTTCAGATGCCCTCATCACAAGTTTCTATCATTATGTTGTCAAAGTGCTTAACTCGTTAAGGAATATTTACACTATTTTTATGCTTGATAAAATTTATCCATCCGATATCAATTCCTACAGAGAAATTTGATGTAATATTGTAACTTGAATTGTAAATTTGTTAGTACATGTGAACAGGATGTATTTGGAACCTTAAGTAAGTTGTTGATAAACCAGAACGTGGTAATGTTCTTGCTTTTGACATCATATTTCAGGACTTTACTGTCAAAGAAATGGATTAGAATAATTTTAAAGTTATTAATTGCATAACTACATCTGCGTCATGTTTTCTAAACCGAAAAAGCTACACATATTTTCTATGGAATATTATATTAAGTAGTAATGTTTGATAATTTCGTATGGTCGAATCCAAGACTGGCGTTTCGTTCTATATGATAATCGTCGGGTGGATATACCTGCATTTTAGTGGTAATATTTATTGTAAGTTTCAAATGAAGTACCAGCTATTTTAACTGTCAGGCTAATAAGTTTAGGTAGTCACTAACTTGTCCAAAGGTTAGAGATCCTTACGAATTTTCGTGATCGTTTGGCATCGTCTGTATCCTATTTAATTATTTTTACACAAATATTCCATTTATTTACAGAATTAATATTTCCATTATAATCTATAGCAATAAAAGTTAGCCGGCTCAAATAAATATTTGAGTGCGGCCCCCAAATGCCCTGGTACGGCCGAGAGTGAGGAGAGTACGCTCTCCCTCTCGAAATGCTCTCACATGGCCACGTGTTTATAGCCTCTGCCAGGGAAGTACTACTCACTGAGAGGACGAAAAGCGAATGTCCGGCGCTTTAACCGGGTTTGTGAACACGGAAGGTTCACCTAGGGGAGTTGGAAAACCCTGATTACAAACCAATGGTGCACATAAGCTTCGGAATCCTGAGGGAACCAAAGGCGTATGAATCAATCATTGGTCACCAGTTACCATGAGACTGCGTCTCCTCACGATGCTCCACTGCCTTGTGGATCAGATCTTTCGGTCAAAGGCTCCGGATGTGGCCCCTTAAAATTGATAAACTTCATCGTTTTGGGCACCCGGGCAGTATCACATCCCTCACACAAACCAAACGAGATTTGTGTGGCGCATATATATCTGGTGATACTTTGTACCAATATTTATGTGTTTAAAGAAATAATAAATAGATAGGTATTTATTATATCGTTGAAAATTCCAACATTATTATTTTGCTGTCTGACTAAAATCTGGAAAAATCTCTAATATATATGAGAAATCAATATGTTAAAACGGTTTGTAGTTGCTTGCAAATATTGAGAAATCTTGCATTTTAGGTTCGACAAATATAATAAACTTCAAAAATACTATTTGAATACTGTTTTAGAAGCATTATTTGTATTTTAAGGTTTTCTGAAACAGTGTTATATTCAGAAGAGGTTTTTGTCGAGATTTCAGTATTTTCATAGTTGAGATTATGAGTCAATTGACTCTAGACCACCAGGGAAAATCTGGAAGCACTAGACGGCCGTTTCGTTCTATTATGGGACTCTTTAGCAGGCGTGATCCAGCCTAGTTAGTATTAAACATTTCTAGTAATAAGATTTACTTTTAATATGTAACACTTCACTTCTACTCAAAGTTTGTGCTGATAATGTCATTCAAACGAATGATGAAAGCTCCACGACTAAATCATCCAACTCAAAAAACAAAACTCCATAAAATTTACTAAACAAACTTCAAAAGTTAGATTAACAAACAAATGAAGATATATATTCAGAGAATAACCAATCAATAAAAATCAGTATATACCTCAAATTCAACTCTTTTTTTTTTTAATCCTTATCAAATCTAATCAATATGTAAATAAAGATAATATCAAGGTTTCATATCAAGGAACTAAATAATCTCAAATATTAACTAATGTAATGATTCAAACCCCTGGAAGAGAACTATAATATATACATATAATTCTCATAGAGATTATAAAGTAAGAACTTAATTATCTTATTTGAATATAATTAACCAGGTAAGATAATTAAGTTTATATACAAAAAGATTTTTTTTTTCTTCCAATAAAATGGTAAACGAGATAAACAGACTTAATTAAGAGTTTTGTTCCCATATTTGTAAGGTATCAACTATTCAGTCTTAAATTTATGTAAACAATTTGAAAAAAAAATTTTTTTTTTTTTTTGAATTCTGATAGATATGTCATTCAAACTGATCAAATGATTGGTGAAATAAAAAAATAAAAAAATAGCAATATAAAGCAAAGCCTATTAATGAATATAATGTCAAGTTTATTCATCCATGATATTGAATGTTTATAACTTGTATTTATATATTTTTGGCGATTTCCAAGATTTGTTTTCTATTTGAACCTGATTATTCAGTGAAATGTAAGTTACCACACCTAATAAAAAGTAAGATACACTAGATAATTATTTTTAGTTGATACAATAATTTCCAACAATATTCACTTATACAATTGTCTGATATCAAGCCTCGAACTTGATGGATTTTTCAAAAGCTTTAAAGTAACAAACTATACGTTTAAAAACTAATTGTATAAATTAGCCTAGTAAATAAGAAGGATGAGCATCATACGGAGTAATATCAAACCGTTGCGAGACTATAATCTTTGGACGAGTTAATCAGAAACGTTTGAGGGATTTCAAGGTCATGGCGCCAATTTCAGTTCCTGATGCTCATGTGTTATCGGTTTACAGGGGATTTTAGAGAAGATGTGACAGTTGAGCAGTTACAACAAATCTGCTAGGACAGCAATTTTCTTCGCTCGATGCAGATTGAGACTAAGGCAAATCATAATAGTTGTTGCAAACTGGATAATAAAAGCACCAGTCACACTGGCTGCAGACCTTGCAGATGTAATCGAAGCTTCGCTATGTGTATTGTCGAGATATATGTTTAATAAAAATGACAAGCTTACACGAGTCAATTGGAGGAGTCGGGAAAATCGTTAAAATAGACGAAACAATAGTCAGAAAACGGAAATTTAACAGAGGACGTAATGTTAAAGAAGACTTGGTAAGTAGCATTTCCATAAATATACTTCACAGGTCTTTAGAATATACGACAGGTCATCTTAAAAAGGGACACAATCCCCATTTTGTGGACCTAACAACCGGAGTGCACACTAACAATGTTGAAGCTTTGTGGTCGAGGCTGAAAGACCTTTAGCGACTTTATCGTGGTTCCAGAGACCGACTATTATGGAGCCATATGGATGAATTCCTCTACCGTATGGATTACTATTTTAGAACCTCTCAAAGGTTTTGTAACCTTGAAAAGTTTTTGAAAAGAAATGTATCCATTTTAATTCTTTGGTTTTGTATAATATACTTTTACTCTGTACTAACTGTTTTCTGAGTGGCTAATATTTTTCAGGGTCACTTTAGGTTCGTTCAAAAGTCGTCCATAAATTATAGTCTCGCCCAAGCAGTAAAACAACTCATTCATAGTTATAGCTCATTAAGTAATTCAGTTAGCTAGTTTTATAAGTGTATTTTATTTAAAACATATTTAATCTCAAGCTAAACATGGGAAAACAATTATACTTAATGAAAATAAGGATACAGTTTCATTACACAAGTTCATCATTTTATTATTCTACTGAACAAGCTCACTTAAGTTGATTATGAAAAGCGTATGGTCACATATCTATAACAGAAAAACACAAAATTACAACCCCGCAATCAATGAATTGATAGTTAAACATCTAATAATCATGAAGATAATCAATATATAGTATACGATTTCCTCAAAGTAAACTGCCGAAATTCACAAGTATTTTGGAAAAAAACCCATCAAAACACAGACCGTTGGGTTCTTAAATAACTTGTGAGTAACTAGTAAGTTGTATGCTGCATCTATATCAAATTAAAATTATACAGATAGATTAAAATTTACTATTATTTTGAAAGGTTGTGATTTGTTATTGTCAGAGAACATATTCCATTTCATCTGAGTCTATAATTACAACTTCCGGAATTCGTGATGGAGAATCACGTATTGGAGAGCCAAATACTGTCATATTAGAAGTGACTGATCGATAACATGGTAGAAACCGCTTTTTAAAAAAAAAACATTTCATTTTATTATATTGTCATATCATTATTTGGTTAATAATCCGATTTTTCAATTGACTAAGCTCAACTTAGATCAGTATTACAGAATGAAATGATGCTGGCTAGCAGTGGAATCCAGAACGCGCTTTTCGTCCTATTCAGGACTAGTCAGCAGGATATATCTGTATCTCGGAGTTGATCTTCACTCCGGGACTCTAAACCAGTACCGTTTTCTTCAAATGCCATCGCGTTATCTATTTAGCTACTGAGTTCTGGTAGCTACCAGCTTTTGCAATGGAGTGAAGTTGAATTCATTTTCGCATTGCGATATGGATAAATCCAGCTGACAAGTCACAAATATACGACGAAACGCGCGTTCTGCGTTACACTGCTAGCCACCATCATCTCAGCTTAAATTACTTGTGACTGAATGTAATATCGAAACAATCTGAATGAATCATATCAGTATTATTTGTCGTTAAATTAAGTTCAATTATTTCACTACGTTTCTGCCTAAATTTTGCCTTTCAACCTTTTGTAATTATTTTAGTTTGTGTTCTCGAACATTAGTTTGCATTTTATAGAAATTCTACTGCACTACCAATTTCACTTTATTTGTATATTTACTACAATACACGATTATATTTTCTTGTTAAATTCCAACCAATTTGACTTTTGTAAATTTGTTAAAATTTAAACTTATGATTTTGAAGTATTTCAGGATATAAGCAACTTTTACAAACCCTAAAAATATAAGGTGGATTGCTGTTACTCTGGCTGAAACATTATTCTTAATCGCGCCAAGAAACATTTCTATCAAGTGTCGTTGTCATTTTGAAAACTAATAAAAACTATAAATAGTTATTTGTCACTGGTTATAGCGTTCCACTTCCAGACCAATTAATCATAACCATTTATTATTGAAGATGATGTCAAACTTAACACGATACCATTCAGTTGCATTACATCTAATTACCGATAGTTTCAATTCACAATCATTGTACATATCATTAATTATTTAAAAGTGAAAATTGTAAACTTTTGAATTACCACCTATGATGACAACAATATTACTACACAAAAATTTCATTCAAATCAATTGATAATGGTCTACAATTTTTAAAACTGATCAAATTAATATCACAAGGGTATTTTAAAAAAAATAAAATAGTAATTTTAGTAGTGGAGATCATGATTCAATTGAAGCTAGATCATTATGAAATTCCTGGAAGCACTGGGCGGTCGTTTCGTTCTGTTGCGGGACTCCTCAGCAGTGAAGATCCTGCCTCACAAGACTCGAACCGAGGACCCACTAGTCTCGCGCATGAACGCTCAACCTCTAGACCACCTAACCTGCATCCAACGGTGTTAACGTCTAATTTCAACTAATCCACGAAAATAAGTGACACATTCACCATTGTTATCAGTGAATTACTATCTGACAACAAAGATTAAGCGCTCGCACTCGAGACTGATAAGTTCTGAGTTCGAATTTCGAGAGGCGAAATCATGGATGAACACTGCTAAGGAGTCCCACAATAGAACGAAACGACCGTCCAATACATCCAGGTTTTCCATGACGAACTATCTTCAATTGACCCATGATCTCAACTATCGATATTGATATAATTAAACTAAATTGAAATTATAATTAAATAAATTCAATATATTTTCATTAATTGAAATTTTAAAATGTAAATTTTAATCTTTGTTTTCAAAAAGAAAATTAATTCACACTTCCTAATCAATTTATTTATTTATTATTTTAATTTGTTACCAATGGAATATTTCACAATTTTGTCGATATTTCATTCCCAATAAATTGATTAGAATAATTAAAAAAAGAAAAAAAAAGGGAGAAATTATTCTGTTTGCATTTTATTATAATTTTTTTTTGTTTTTCTGTATCAATTAATAAACAAATTTTTTTTAAAAAAAAATAAAAAAATAAAAATAAATTTAGGTCATGGATGAATAAATAATAAATTAATTAATTACACTAAGCAACAAAAAAAAATAATGAAAAAAAACAAAAAAATATCAAGTTCTATAATCATTATGATGAATATTGAACATTAATTTTTTCTTAAGGACACTAGGAATTGATTGTATGGCAACTAATTTGTTCTTCCACTTTTTCTACTTCCTGAAATTAAATTAAGGACAATGATAAATAATGTGGAAAATAAATATCAGTTATATATCATAATTTAGATCAATATTGTAATATTATTAATAATAAATTCATTATGTTCAGTTTATACTACTATTAAAAGTTAGTCTAATCAATAATCTAATTAAATGTAATTACTATTTAATTAACTGGAAAATGAATGACCATGTAAATAAGTCAATAGTGTAATGATTTTATGCTATTTCTAGGAAAAATTTATAACTAATAAAGTTTAGTAATGTTATGTAGAACAAGATAAGTATAGCTGATGTTAACAGTTAATGAACAACTGGTTTCATGAATTCATTCACTGGTCTAAAGTTGTTAAGATAGTCAAAAAGACTGAAGGCATTTAAATCGATCCCTGTCAAGACTATGTTCGGGAGAATGTTAGAAAGAAGCAACAATTCAGTAATTATGAATTTCAATACTTGTTTACGCATACTCACCCTATAATGTACACAATTTACAAAATAGAAATGAATACAATTCGTTTATAAACTATAAAACATTTACTTTAATTGTGATAAATACTTTTTAAAAAAAAAGTTAAGCTGACAGATTGTATTGCAGCTGATTTTTGAGAATAAATAATGTTGTTGATATAAAAATAACTTTCGTTTAAATTAGAGCGAATAGTTTCACAGTATTTGGGCGTCGAGTTGAAATAAGACATTAAATAGGAATAAGCTATTTGTAAAATCTCAGTGAATGAATTTGAAATAAATCCAACGTTTTGCCTGACAATCTGGTCCAAGCTTTTTCAAGGTATTATAATCAAACATCAAAATTATGGAATATAAATAGGTACATGGTTTTCCGGTTCATTGTACACTGAATAAGTCATCCAATTTATGTTGTCGATACTTTTATTTAGTATTCTTTTCAAGTTCTATACTACTGAAATGTACATTATAATGGCTTTGTTACCTTATCAAACTTTTATTTTATGATCAAAAAAATACAAATCTATAAATAAGAAATAGGTCAATATCGAAGTCGCCTAAATTGTTTTGCAAAGAAAAAACTGGAGTTTCGTTAGGCATACATGATATATTCAAAACTTATTTACAATTCTTCTTCCATGTGTAATATAGAATGATTAATCAACTTTAAACGTTCTTTATTCACATTAATATTGAGAGATAAATCCTAAGATTAACAAGTTGTAGATTTAACGAGTCATTTACTCCTTCTCCGCCCTCCCCCCACAAAATTGATATTATTCGATTTAACAATGAACAAGGGGATATTATATTACTGAAAATATGATACATTTACAATTAATGTACATGAATTACATTAAATAGGAATAATAATATATTTGTAAAATCTCAGCGGAGTGAATTTGAAGTAAATCCGACATTTCGCCTGGTAATTTTGGTTCAAGCTTTTACAAGGAAATATACTATTCCTATTTAATGGCTTACATAAGCTTGGCGCCCAAATACTATGAAACTATTCGGTCTAATTTAGACGAAAGTTCTTGTACATGAATTATGATTATTATATAGTCGATTATTTGTTCTTTTTTGAAGAGATTGTTTATTTCTTTATTTATTTCTTCAAGAAATTAACAAAGATATTATCATCATCATCATCATCATCTTCATCATCATTTCAGAATAACATTCATTCTGTTTATTATGAATAGTAGCTGAGTATAGATATAAATACATTATCAGTCTACATCAAGTGTTGTAATTATTTCTATGTATCAGATAATAAGTCTGAGTTATTATTAAGTGTTGTTGATGATTAAGTAAGTGAACAATTAAAATGGATACACTTAGTAACATCATAATACATACGAAATACATTATTTCTTTATTTTTTTATTATAATAATAATAAGTCTACTTTAATGTATTTTAATCAGTATTATTAGTATATACATATGTAAAGAAATGATTTATAGACAGATAATAAGACTGTTAATTACTGATTGATAAGTAATGTTCTATTTTTAATTAATATACATAACTGTTTCTATCTTCCTTTATATCTGTTTATGTAACTATGGAAGAGATCCAGAACACCACCCTCCTTAAAAAAAGCTAACAAAGTCTCTGTAAACACTGAGAAGCATCTTATGTAATCAGCATTTATTTTTTTTGTCAAAAACATCTAGAAAATGAAAAGTTACATTTCGAGTTTCTGATTGGGTGATTACCTATACTGTTACTATATTCAGTAGCATTCCAGAATTTTCTGGAGACTGAAGGCCATCTAAAATATTATAAAAACCCTAGAATTTCTATACATATACAAATCTTGGGTAAAGCGTTTCTTGCATATTTCGTGCCTTTTCTCTCAATGTTCATGTCACTGTATAGATTTAGCCTGGGGTTACTAGAAGAACTCAGAGACCGAATTAAGACTTATTAGTACCTGAATGAATTACCATTAGAAAACATAAGATTTAACGTTAAATTATTTCTTTTATGCTAACCAATGTGAAATTATGCGCTCTTAAAAACATCATACGTTAATAAGCATATAAATATGACGATAGCTTCATAATGACTGTAAGAGTGAAGATAATTATCACTTTTCAATCAAAGCACAATATCCAACATGGAGCATTTTTCCACTCAGTTAGTAAGTGAATGTTACGTAGTACTTTAAAAAAATGTATTCTACGAACATACTTCTATAGGGTGTTTCAAATAAAAAAAAGCAAATATGGAAATAGAGCATTAAATGAAGTGCTCAATAGACATTATGCTTTTATATTCAGCATTCGCTCACTAGATGAACGGAAAATAAATAATATCGCACACATATTAAACACTGAGGAGTAGATGTACTACAAATTCACTGCCACTTATTCTGTCTCTAAAGGTAACAATCTAAGTTTTTAAGTTTGTTCCTGCATAAGTTCAATCGTAACGACCACAAAGGTGCTTTAAACTAGGAAGATATGTTAGTGTGATTATTATCTTCATTTTTAGAAATTCTCTAGATGTGATTTCATAATGAAATCTACATTCAGAATGGTAAAGACACAATAAAAAAGTAATAAACACGAATATGGTACTTGTTAGTCAATAGTGTAACGTTATAACATAGTTCAAAGTTAAATACAAGTATGTAGACTGATACTTATCAACAAAACTATATAATGTCTATGATCCAATGGAAACTCACTGAAGATGTAAAAATCCGAATAATTTGTGTCCACCTACTTTGACTAGCTAGTACTATGAATGTTACACTCTGAAAAACATTTGCACGTTGTTGAAAATCCTTATGACTGTTTAGTCGACGATAGTTCGCTTCATAAGAACCTGTAAATCTGTTCAAAACAAAGCCTTTGTTTCCGTTTCTCTAATTTATTTTTTGTACTTGATTGTCATACCAGACTTAAAATGATATAAACATTCAATGAAAAGGATGAAACATATTCAGAGTTCGACTAAATTTTAGCAGGGATATTTGCTTGTTTCAGGTATCCAAAAGTTAGACTTCTTTCTCGGAAGCATTTTTCAAGATAACTTTCTATCCATTTATTTTTATTTAAATTTCAAGTATGACAATTATATTCTACAATATTCCGAAAAATGAAGCTCTGGCATAACAGTTTAACCTTTTATCAGTCTCCTTCAGTGAGATAAAAATATCCGAACCTTACCACTACCCTTCAACTAATAACAGCGTGCAGTAACTGGGTACATACATCTGAAGATTCTTTGACTTACTGTTGTATCACGTAGTAAACTGTTTGATTTATTTTGCCTAAGTAACTCAATGATTTGCAACTGTGTCAATAAATGGCACAAATTCTTATCCTGAAAGACTAATAAACTTCCACAAGTTTCAGACACCTCTTGCAATTACGGTTTAATACGTTTTCTTTAGTGATCTCTCTCATTATTTTTCAACAGCTATGAACACTTAGTTTAATGCACGAAATCTCATTAATAATACCATTTTGACAAGGAGACAGTGCTTGTTTATTCATAGCCTAAATTGTGTACCAAATTCTGTTCATTTATTTATAGTATCTTACTTATATCAGTGAATTGAAATAGTGATTGGAATATTTAAAATTCCAATCTTATATTCCAGTTGTTAGGTGTAGGTTGTTCGCGTAAGTTCGAATAATTATATGCATGTTTTTTCTCATATAAGTGTTCTATAGTATCCTTACATATCCTTAAATAGGCGGCCTGTTTAAGCATCTGGGCTACCTGTTCCTGTCATCTAGATATTTTAACAAGTTGTTTTAATACATCATTATGCCTATTAATCGCACAACCTATTCAAGTGCGTTTCTGAAAAGTGTAAGACCTTTCACTTTAAAGGTTACAGAAGGCCTAATCAGAGATATCGTGGTTGCTGGCAATATACAGCGAGAAGAATGTACATTATTTAGATGTCGATCGACTGGACTGCTAACTTCTAACTGGCGATCATTCAATATTTATCGTCAGGAAGGACGAAGAAGTAAGAAACGGAAACTTGTTGAAGTACTTTGTGCTGAGAATTCTATATTGTACCAAAATTTAGTATTGAATAAAGCTAATAATAATAATAATAAATAATCGTTTAACCAAGTAAAAGCCGACTGACTGCGTTGTATACGACGTATATCATGCTATTTAATTTATCTTCTTTAGGTCAACACTTTTGGTTGTATTCTCTAAATTGTCAATGAGATGGTTAAAAAGTGATTAATTATTCTTAAGTTTCTTTAAATTTTATGACATACTCTAAGCCAAATATAATCTATCATTTAAATTGCAACAACTACAACAAGCACTAAATAAGAAAAAAAGTCACCCTTTCCGTTTACATCTATACGAAAACCAGTTAGCTATTAAGCGATACGGCGTAGCTTCGTTCATGTCAGTACATTTTAGCAACTATGGACATAAGTTCTACTGAAAAAATGCCAAAATACCAGACAGAAAGTAAACTAGAGTATGTTTAGAACCCTAACATTGAAATTAAAATCAACTAAATCGATCATTCATCAAGAAAAAGGATTAACAACCACAAGATAACAGTTCAGTTCAAAAGAGAAAAGAACAAGAACAAACATATAAACGATGGCCACACAAATTTAATTTACACAATTTTATACAGTTTAAAAACAACTTACCGATCTAAATAACACCTAACTCATTATATTAAAAGTTTAAAGTTTTAACTCCTAGTTTCCAACTTATTATTCTGAATTTATACTCTTCGTGCAGCCTGAAGATTTGGAGCATGATTTAGTAGATAATCATTAATATGTAATGTCAAATTATGTCAAAGTGAACGAAGTTTTGAACGACTCAATTTATACATGCATTCTTCTTTTAAAAAATATCAATTTTTGATGATAATACTTCTAAAACTATCTGGAATCAATTTTAAATTTAACTGGATGATTTTATAGTCGACATCATGAGTCAATTGGAGCTAGACCATCATGGAAAACCTGGAAGCGATGGGCGGCCGTTTCGTCCTACTGTGGGACTCGTCAGCAGTGCGTATCCATGATCCTGCGTCGCGAGATTCGAACCCAGGACCTACCTATCTCGCTTCAAAGCACTTAACCACTAGACTACTGAGACAAATTAGGGAGCAACTACAAGTCATGTATCAGGCACTAGTTGATGCATCATCACACGATGACTGACGAGTGCCAAACAACACGAAACCTAGGTCCATGATTTCATGTCAACTATCCCTAATCACCACTACCAAACGATTCCACTTTGGTCTGATTAGACAGTCCAGAAAAACCTAAATATACTTGTTAGATGAATGATAATTACTATACATTGTAGAATTTCATTAAAATTAGTACAACAGATAAAATGGATTATCCACAATTTTCATACATTTGTATTTGACCTCCTACTGTTCTTAATTAATCTCTTACTATATTTGTTTATGATCCAAATGAATTCTCATTAAGAATATTGGTAATTTTTTTGGAAATTTCGAATAAACTAAGCGAAAGCTTGAATTATATTTATAGACAAATAAAAGGTAAAGTATCATGTGAATTCATCAATAAGAAACATATGGTAGTTTTGGATACTGAAAAGAAATGTAGTTACATAGATTTAAAAATAACATTATACTATTAGGTACCAATTTGCTAAATAAAACTACAATTATCCGTCCCTTGTCATTTACTCACTTTTTCACTTCAAAACTGATATCATTTACCACTTGATGTGGTGGGTCAGTACTTAATTGATTAAAGTGTAACATTCGAAACCGAGAAATAGAGACACATATAAGAAGAATGAACAAAAGTTGGATGGAACTAGAAAGGAAGGCCCAGTACAGTGTGGGTTGGAGAATGCTGGTCTATGCTGCATTGTGGGTAACGGGCATAAGTAAGTATATGAGTAAGTACTACATCATATTTAATACTAACATTATATATTTCATACACTTATTTTTGAACTGATATCGTTATTTTGATGGAAGCGGACTATTGAGACATTTTAAGTCAACATATCATACTTTTACTGTGATTACTGGTTTTTTGATTATTCATCAGCTAACATCATCTCCCTATGAAACTTTCCTTCAAGATTTTATTATAAACTTCAGCAGTCTTGTTTTGTTTGCTTTAAAATTCCGACATCATATAACTAATTTTTCTTAATATGCCAGCCCCATCGAACTTTGTGAAAATCTTAATTCTACTGTTCGAGTGTTCATTTATCAGGTCAATTATTCAGTTACTATTTAATAAACAGAACTTTGAAATTTTACTAATGAAAACGTGAAAAACCTTGAATTTGATAAATTATATTTTATTCATTTTGTTGTCCGTTATATCTCCATATTTTAAAAAGAGTTTATGTATGTATGTAAAACTGATTATTTGGTTTCTAAATCGGAAATAAGCATCTAGGATCTTCTAGCGTTAGAAATAATGCTGAAGGAAAATCACCATCCCATCTGAAATGATCCATATAACTTGGGCGATGAGAAGGTGAACCGCTGATTACGGCTTCTCAATGACGCCACAAGAGTAGAATTTAAAAGCTGATCACTAGTAAAGTTAAACCTGAACATTAACTAAATATTAGTTCAGGGGTTCAAAGGTTAAGTTTAGCATGTGGGACTGAAAATCCTGGGTTCGATCCCATGTGGTGGGGTTGTAGATGAACACTGTTGACAATTCACAAACTAGGATGAAAAAATAGATTCTTAGTGAGTCCTGGATTTCCATGGTGAATGGACTAAGGTCGCTTCGTGGCTTATACATTCTACGAAAAACCACAATCATGTACTCATTAGTGACTGTCTACTAAATCCAAGTCCTAGAGTTCTATTAAGAAACTGTGACCAGTGGAGTTCAACCATGTCGGATGTAAGATATCTATCCGCTGAAAGAAATGAAAAAATCTCCCAAATATCGATTTTAAGATGTTAATTGAATATTAAAATAATTTAATTCACTGAAGGATATTTTTTTAACGAGTTCATTTTCAAATCAGTATAATCCTATTTTTATCCGTCTATAATTAAATTGTAGGTCAATTAATGGTTGGATGTTTATTAATATTTGATTAGTTGTAGTAACAAATCCAACTAGGGAATTTTATATAATTAATTATACATAACAGAAGGGGGCTTTGTGGAGAATTTAGTAATTTTATATAGTTGAGATCATGAGTTAATTCAAGCTAGACCATCATGGAAAACCTGGAAGCTCTGGACGGCCGTTTCATCCCATTGTGGAACTCCTCAGCAGTGCGCATCCACGATCCCACACTGCTGAGGTCAGTGAGTCAATAAATTTGACTTATGAAAATTTACCACTTGACCACGTTATTCATCTCCGTTCAGGAAATTGGTTTCACAAATTATCCTCCCTTGTGCTCACAACTGAGAACAAATAAAGATTTGTAACTCCCCGTTTTTAATATACAAGGTTGAAAATGATTAATTTTACTGGCCTTAAGCGGATGATTTCCATTTAGCCTTTTTCATATGTTTTAGCATTTGTGGATTATATGTGGCAGTGGAATCGAGGACGCGTTTTCCGTCTTATTTGAGACTTTTCAGATGTATTTATCAACGTCCCAATATAACCATAACGCAGTACCTTTAGCTCACTAGGTGATGCTTCGATTCATTAGCTGAAAGCTACCTTGTTCAAGTTGCTTTGTGAACATCGACACCGTGATGCTGATACGTTCACCTAACATAATACAAACAGAACTAATCTCCTGTCTTGCGTACCATTTGCAGTCATATACTCAACTTACTAAAATTGAGAACTATACAAAGCGAAATGTATTACTAATAAGTGTTTTATTGGTATGCTTTATCTGTTTCTATAAGAATTCAGTCACAACCTGAGTAGTTCAAAAGTTATGCATCTGAAAGAGATATTGGTGTCATGATTCTAAGTCATCAAAATGGCAGCGTATTTATCAAATCTTCAGATGCTATTTTTCAATGAATCCTAACAAGTAGAATTAACTGGACTCCAATCTTCTTTTACATGATCCATAGTCACTTTCCAGCTAAGAATTATATTCATCCGAAATGATCAGATCAGAGTGATCTTTCTGGATTATAGGAATAATAAGCATTTTTATTCGTAGAAATTTTGTCACCTGTTACATTTGGAATCATTAATCCTACTTTTTTGCAAACTTTAATAATAATACAGATGCTTAATAAACTGGCTACCATATACACGTAAAATACATATTTACCAAACACATTCTTTTTATGTATCGAACCAGGTTAAATAGGTATTTCATTGTTTTCTATGTTTGTAGACGTACTTAAATGTTATTAATAGCCACTATAACACTTGTGTGCTTAGATTGACTTGGTAACGTTCGTTTTATTTTTTTTTACAAGCTATCTCTGTTATGTGTATGACTTCAGTAAATCCCATAATCACGTTTCCTATTTCACTTTACAGTTGTATTTTCAAAATGAAATGATTTATCATAAGATGTTGTGAAGACAGTTCATATTAAAGATTTACATAATAGACTTAATGAAACTAGACAACAATATAGAAATAAGAAGTACTGAACAGCTGAATTTTAATGGTATGAGACCTCTTATCAGTGCGCATTGATAAACCTATCAAAAGTTGGACCCATAACCTAAAGTATTTTTAGTGAGTTCTCAGTAGTCAAACTCTACTGATTTGGAATCCAACAATTTTCACTTCATTATTTAGTCAGTTTGCAATATCACGCAACGGTTGTTCATCTATTTTGATGATATTCTTCTCGTGGCTGAACTTTAATGGCTACAGCTTTTCACTAGAACTCCATGAATTACCTCTTGCAATTAATCACTAATAGTTACATTATGATTGTTATTGCTACGAGGCGCAGTGTAGAATATTGAGCTTCGATTTCCCCATAACGAATGGAATTTGATTAAACAACCACTGAAAACCAGTAAACACTGGTAGATATAATGCTAATGCATCCATGAAAATTGTTTTCTCTACTGAATGAAAGTGACTAGAGAATTATTAGAAATATTACTAAATGCTGTGTTTATATGTTACATGTAGTAACACACAAACCTCATCCACTTTATAATTTTTCTTTACTCACCTTTTTTCTACTAATCTTCTTCAATATGCCATAAAGTAAGCACATTGGTTACAAATAATTATTACCATCGTATAGCAACCATCCTACAATCAAGTTCGATTATGGTTAATTTTGGTTAAGCCTTTTTACTAAGTTACTTAACATACATCGTCATTTGGATAATAACAATTTGTTTATTCTTTGTACTGTTATGACCACTAGAGCACATGACAGACTCTAGCCAAAATGTCGATTAGTTGAAAGCGTGAGTCAATTGAAGATAGACCACCAGAGAATAACTGGAATCACTGGACGGCCGTTTCATCCTATTGTGGGACTCCTCAGCAGTGCGCATCCGAGACCTCGCCTCACGAGATTCGAACCCAGGACCTACCAGTCTCGTGCCAGAGCACTTAAGCGACAGACCACTGAGCCGTTTAAGTGCTCTGGCACGAGACTGGTAGGTCCTGGGTTCGAATCTCGTGAGGCGAGGTCTCGGATGCGCACTGCTGAGGAGTCCCACAATAGGACGAAGCGGCCGTCCAGTGCTTCCAGGTTTTCCCTGGTGGTCTAGCTTCAAATGACTTACGCTTTCAACTATGAAAATACTAAATCTCCACAAAACCCCTTCTGATAATAAAAATGTTGATTGCTTAAGTATCATTCAGTGACTCATACTCCTCCCCATATATGTATGCACGCAAATCCTATTATCAGCTTTTGTTTTGCTTTGCTGTGCCTTTATTAAATTTGACTATAAATTGCCTATGTAATTGCTTGCTTCTCGCTCGCTCAATGACATTCACTCAGGTGCTGTTAGCTTTCTGGCTTGAGTTATTTGACAGTAAACTGTAGTTTCTGCTTCTTTTCGCCTTCTGATTTTATGCACCGTTAAGATTCAGTTTCAGTTTCAGTTTGGAAAGGACAGGAGGCTTGATGGCCTGTGTTAGTCCTGGCAATGATGGTCTCTCAGCTGATCCAACTTTCTTTTGAAGGAGTCGACGGATGGAGCCTCAACCACGTGCTGAGCTAATGAATTCCACTCGTTGATTATTCGATGGGAAAGTCGGTAGTCAGCTGACAAGTAATTCGTTCTGGGCTTGTGAACTTTTTTGGAGTGTCCTCGTAGATTTTCTGTTTTGGAAGACAAGAAAAATGAGGGCATATCAGGTGCAAATTTGTCATTAATCAATTTGAAGACTATAATCAAGTCACCTCTGATTCTTCTATATGACAGCGGGAATAGGTTTAACTTCGTCAGTCTAGAACCATACGGGAGCTTCGCTATTCCGGGAATCAGCCTAGTTGCTGTTCTCTGAACCCTTTCCAAGAGTTCACTGTCTTTTTTTAGGCAGGGGTTAGCTGCTTGTATACAGTACTCAAGTTTAGGGCGTACGAACACTGTATACAAAGTCAAAAACGTTTTAGCATCAAGATGCCTAAAAGCCCTACGTATGGACCATAAAGTCCTAAAACCTTTGGCGGCTATTGCACGGCAGTGTGCAGTAGTCTTTAAGTCTTGACTGACGATGACGCCTAAGTCGTTGTGTGCCTGAACAATAGGTAACTCAGTGTTATTCATCGTGTATGTATCTGTACCCTGATGGCCAATATGCATCACAATACACTTGGAAGTGTTTATCGGCAATTGCCAGGTTTGGGACCATTCAGATAATCTCTCCAGGTCATTTTGAAGTTCTAAGCTATCGCCCTTGCTTTGTATCGCTCTCCATATCTTGACATCATCAGCATAGAGTAAGACCGATGACGATAGTAGACGAGACAGTTATATGGAAGTCAAAGCTTAAAACTGCATGATCACTTTTGCCTAGGGGTGGCATGTAATCCAGGTTTGCGACATCATCCTCATAATGAGTCAATATAAGATCTAGTATGGATGATGCAGAACCCGGGTCGTACCTAGTTGCTTCCTTCACGTGTTGCACTAGGGCACATGTGATTACCGCATCAACTAGTTCCTATTCGAAGGAGTTTGCTGACGATCCAGTCCGCAGATTCCCCCAGTCCACCATGGGTGCATTAAAGTCCCCTAGGATTAGACATCGATCACTTCGTGATAAAGTGTTGAGACTGCTTAGCAGGACCTCGTATGCCTCACAGCTTGGACTGCGATAGATCAAACTAAGTAGCAACTCTTGTCCCCTGCATTTCAGGCGGCAGCAAACTAATTCATACGTCCCACTCTCATGGGATACACTGTCGATAATGGTGAATGGAATAGCATTCCTAATGAATAGAGCTACTCCCCCTCCTTTACGCGTTTGTATTCTATCGGCCCTTACCAATGTAAAACCCTCGAAATCAAGTTCCCTACTATCTATAGACGGCGTCAGGTTGAATGATTAACGATGCACGGCACTACAATCGTTTCTAGTTTGTAATCAGCTGAAGCGAAATCATTAAATAAATGAATCCGTCCTAATCTAATACATTTATTCTTTTTTTTTACTTTAGCTGTCAAACAGTTTCTGATCTTCAACATTTCATTAATTTTATGCCTATTCATAATAAGAATGTAAATACTCTTCACAAATAAATGTGATAATGTTAGAATCCACGAACCAATTATTGAGTACTAAATAGGATCATTAAAACATTAACAATTAGTAGTTTGAAGAAATGACAGAAGTAAAGATTTGAGAAGCAGTATTCGATTTCTTCATCATATAGAGTTGTCAGTCATAATACTGATCATATCGAAATGTATTGCGCTAATATATCACATAGTTCTGAAAAATCTTCGTCTTCTTATTACACTATCGAAATTTATCAAAGGGACTAATTGCTTTAATACTGTGGTGTGGTCTACTTATATACATATAAGTAGTATATGGTGTGGGTCAGACATAGAATGTATTTTGGCAGAAAACCGATGAGCAAAGAACTGAAATGAAGCGCAATCGTTTGAAAAATGCATGAGCAATGGAATAAGAGAAGAAACAGTGAAGATTGAAACAATTGGTTGTTATTTTGCAAATTGACTGCTCATTGTTTGGTTATCAGAATTTACTGAGATAGTCTGTAATGTTTGGCTTAAATACATCCGATTGTCCCCAACCGGTGTTCTGTTCACTACAATACCAAAGAGCTTCTTACAATGTATATATATATAATAGTACTGTTCAAGTAATGCATATAGATGTATACTAACTCTTATCATTTAGAGTTTTCCTTTACTTTACTTATTACATTGAATTCACTGAAAATTGCTTTACCTTATCTTTAGATGATGAGCAGATTTGGTTTTATGGTTTATTATGGTTTATTTAACTTTTTCTAATTGATGAAGTTATGGAAGTTTGCTTCGGCTAACGAGCTTCTAGTATTAGATAGATATATGTGATCTAAATCAACCGAAAAAAATTAATCGTCATATAAAACCAAACTCAATTTCCAGTGAAGTTTCAAATTATCTCGTTTATATTTAGAAAATTAAGACAGAGGGATGTTAAAAATTAGAACAGTAAAAGAAATGAAACTTGATAGAATAATGTAAACTTATGAAAACATAAAAATATTTGAAAAAGTGTTCTTGTATTAGTAAAAAGATACTCAGAAAATGATAGAAAAATTAGACATCGGATATAATTACTTACTTACTTACGCCTGTTACCCCTCGTCGAGGCGCAAAGGCCGCACACCAGCATTCTCCATCCAACTCTGTTCTGGGCAACCTTTCCAGTTCTTTCCAGTTGACATTCATTCTTTTCATATCTGCTTCTATTTCCCGGCATAATATGTTCTTTGACCTTCCACATTTTTCGCTTCCCTTCCGGATTTCAAGTTAGAGATCGCCTCATGATGCAGTTTGGTGATTTCCTCAATGTATGTCTTTTCCTAATTTCTTCTTCAGCTGGAAGCTGATTTGTCTTCTCTAACAGTAGGCTGTTGTTGATGGTATCCGGTCAGTAAATGTTGAGTATTTTACGTAGACAACTGTTTATAAATACTTGTACCCTCTTGAAGATGGATGTAGTAGTTCTCCACGTTTCAGCTCCATACAGTTGGACTGACTGTCTTGACGTTCGTATTGAAGATTCAGACTTTGAAATTGAACCCTCAACTTGGCGTTCTTCTGAGACGGCCATTTCTGCACCATTATCTGCATTATAAATAATTTCTTTATTTCCTGAGACGTTTTGTTTAGTGAAAAATTTGTCCAAAAATGTTTCAAATAGTTTCTGCTGGAAGCTTAACATCTGCTGATGCTGGTGCTCTCATATTATCTGCAACTGTTCCAGAGAAATCGTCATTTTTTTAACTGCTAATAATAATAATAATTCCGAAAACCGCCGGCAATTATTACAGCTTATTTAATTCCAAAATACGTCACTGACTGCTGTATTTTTTTGTTGTTGCCAAAATCACGTCCCAATTCTTGTATTTTTTTCAACCGAAATCCCCGTCGCCAATTGTTATATCTGTGGCCGAGTAGATTATTAGTTGATGGGTGAGGTGATGAGACCGTCAATTAGAGAGCAGCGAATTATCGACTGGAGCAGTGACTCGAAACCCGAACGAGCAGACTAGAGTGCTAACCGATCCTGCGATCTGCCTAACCCAGCCAGTTGAGTCCAGAACACAAATAACATTTGTACAATAATTGGCCAATGTGGCTGTGGATAGGGGGAAAGTAATCAATAATAATAGTTCAAAGGTCAAAATAAAGGTTACGATAAGAGGAACACGAACACAATTAGGTCAGTTATTTAACAACTATACAATAGGAAATAGACATATTACATTTGTCCATAAATAGACCTCAGATTTACCATTCATAATTCACCAGGGGACATAACAGAAATTAGTTGACAGTTGTTTTGAGTTCCATATGTTATTCGATTGTAGAAATGCTGTTCTTGCTTTGCCAATCCTCGCCTTTACATCTGCATCCAATCCTCCTTTTTTTAAAATGATGCCTTCCAGGTACGTGAATGATTCCACCTCTTTTAAAGTTTCTTCATCAATTGTGATTGGGTTGGTGTTCTCCGCCTGTAGCTCTTCTAGAGTTTCTGCCGGTCTGAAGCCCGGGTAAAGGAGGAGGGTTGGGCATGGGGTTATTGACCCCATCCCGTAGAAAAACTAACTCGTTAGAAAACGCTAACCAGAAAAATATTTCAAACCATCGGACATAATAGTCACAAAAAAATTTAGTGCCAATAATAATAAGAATATAAAATTGATGAACGAGAGTAGATTGTAGACAGAGTTGTTAAAAATTTTGTAAAGTTAAACATCTTTATTTCAGAACCGTACAAAGTTTTCAGTTGTTTTCATTTAAATACAATGATCAAAATGAATGAGGTACTTATTCCTGCAGATTTGAAGATACTAAGATCACCAGTGATTTGTTATTTTTGAAGGTGATAAATTCAAACTTTCCCTAGTAGTAAGTATAAAGTGAGAGTTCAGTATGAATCTCACTACTTGTTATATTATTATAATATATTTCAAGACTGCAATACCGCTTTCTAGTTCATAGGAAATCAGTTGGGATGTGTTTAATCCTGTTTTCTCCCAAACTAACTAATTCAAAGGTCTAGTCCCAAAAGGAAACTGAAAAAGAGTACAACGAACAAGTGATTTTGAAACCCAAAATATTGATCACTTCTACTAGTTCAGTTTAGAGGTGGCATGTTTACTTTTGATAAATCATTTACGTAAGAATCGTACATCACTTCTAAATAAGAATAATAGAATACAACCGTTTTGAAATAGGCTAAAAACTATGTGAACCTGGCCACCATGACAAAATTAATATGTATTTCATGAAGTCCCTCTAATTTTGAAACACATTTTTAATAATAATAACAATAATGATAATACTAATAATCGGTTTCTTCATTACTGTGAACATGTTTAAGCTAATCACTTATTGGTATCCTTGTGCAATCCTGTAATAAATTTCTTTTCAATATGCATTCAAAATGTAGTTATTCGGAAATTACATTTTCCAAATATTTATTCAAAGGCCACTATATGCTTGTCATAGAGAATAGGCTGCTGACCATGATTCTACAAACAACACTGATTTAGGCTCCCATTACCAGTTTTTTCCAAGTGCTATTCATTTGTTTGATATTTACATTCAATTACCGACGTAGTATGTTCCTTGAACATCCACTTTTCTTGTAACCCTCAGGATTCCGAGTTACAGATTGCCTAGTGATGAAGTTTGATGATTTTCGAAGTATATGTCACGCGAATCTCTGGAGTCTTTTCCCAATTTTCTCTTCAGCTGGAAATTGGTTTGTTCTCTAACACAATGAGTTGTTGCCGATAATATCTGGCCAACAGATATTGAGAATCATGCTTAGACAACTACACATAAATATGTAATATTTAAACAGTTGCAAAATACATGGCTCAGGCTTTGTAGCTGACCATTGATAGACAAATCGAAATATATCCAACAATATTATCAACCTTTAAACAAAACTTATTTATATAATCAATCCAAGAAAGTTGATAAACAATCGATCAACCAATTGGAAATTTTAATTTCATTATATACATAGAAGAAAGCACTAAAACAGCATATATTATAACTGGAAGATACATAAGATGAAGGAAAGAAAACAAATTCACTGATTGTTATAACTAAAAATAAACAATTATTGATCATATTCGAACATTCTATTGTTTCCAATGGATATTTATTGATCTATAATGGATAATAAACTTATTGTTTCAAACGGTGATCACTAATTTAAATTTACAACCGAGTAGAACAGAATTGGAAACGATTAAATTAATACAACCGGAAAAGAAAAGAAATCATGAATAAAATTAGTCGTATTATAAAATTTTGATTTAGTCTATTCGGCTTAATTATTCAATTGTTTAGTAATTCAATTAAATTATGAATGCAAACAAAATTAATACTGATTTATAAACAATGTAAACTAATAAGGAAAGATAGATAGTGGTTAAAAGTAAAATCCAGGATGTGCGTTTCGTCCTCTTTTGGAACTCGTCAGCTGAATGTACCTGCATCTCAGAGTTGATGTTCACTCGGACACCTGAACCCAGTATCGTTCGCTTCAAATGTCATCGCGTTATCCACTTAGCTACCGATTCCTGATGGCCACTTGTTGGTGCAATGAGGTGAAGTTTAAATTCACTTAATATTGTTTGTTAAAATCTTCCCATTGATGTTTAGAACGGCAATTCATCAGTCTCTTATTGGCATATGTGAATACTGGGCTAGCCATACTGCTAGTCACTATCCATCATTGCCTAAAATGCTTGTGAACTAAGGCTATATCGATGCAATACGCACAGTATGCACATATGCCAATAAAAAACTGATCAATTGCGGTCCTAAACATCAATGAGAAGATTCAAACAAATAATATCAAGTGAGTGAAAACCAATGTTCCTATAAAATAAAGAGTCTTTCTTTTCACAGAATGGATAGAAGGACAAGCAACGCCATTGAAAAGGTTATATTAGTTTTTAAAAAATGTGGTTAATACTGATGAAGATGTATCAGTAGCATGAAGAACTTTTGCAGTTGGTTGGTTGGTTAGTTAAACATTCGTTTGAGATTCTTACAAACTGCCTAATCTAATTAAGTAAAGCATAAAATAAATCCAATTGAAGTACGATTTTTCAGATTAAGCATGTGAATTTTATTTCAAAGTAAACAATAAGATATTACTAAGGTCAAAATTATGTTCAAAAAATTCTTGTCTAAATTTCCTTAGAGAAATTTAAATTTTTGTATAAAACTTAGTTGAAGTAACTGATTAGCCGAGAAGCAAATTGTTGTTGAATTAAGGTTGATTCTCTATGTTTTGTGGATAAGAGGATGCAAATTACCTAGGCATAGTGTATTATTTGTAGTATAGATATACGTAATACAATCTCACGATAGCCAGATCCAAAAAAAACCCCAAAATACATCAGTATGTATTTAAATGTTATAGAGAAATACAGACCAGATGAGATTATCTTCAAGATCATGTCCACTGTTTGGAAGAATAAAATGGAAGCTTAAGACTGGTGTCAGGCAAGGTTGCTTACTCTCACCCTTTCTCTTTCTCCTGGTGATCGACTGGGTCATGAAGACGTCAATATCTAAAGGGAAGCACGTGATACAATGGACAGGCAGGATGCAGCTGGACGATTTAGACTTCGCAGATCATCTCGCTCTTTTATCACAAACGCAACAACAAATGCAGGAGACAAAGACCAGTGTAGCAGCAGTCTCAGAAGCAGTAGGTCTTAATATACACAAAGGGAAAAGCAAGACTCTCTGATGCAATACAGCATGAACCAATCGAATCGCACTTGACGGAGAAGCTTTGGAGGATGTGAAAACCTTTACATATCTGGGCAGCATCAACGATGAACACGGTGAATCTGATGCAGATGTGAAGACGCGGATCAGCAAAGCAAGAGCAGCATATTTACAACTGAAGAACATCTGCAACTCAAAACAATAGTCAACCAACAACAAAGTCAGAACATTCAATACAAATGTCAGGACAGTTACACTGTGTGGGGCGGAAACCTGGAGAACTACGAAAACCATCATCCGAAAGATACAAGTGTTTATTAATATTTGTCTAAGCAAGATACTTCGGATCCATTGACCAAACAATATCAGCAACAAGCTACTGTGGGAGAGAAGAAACCAGATTCCAACGGAGGAAGAAATCGGGAAGAAGCACTGGATGTGGATAGGACAAACATTGAGGAAACCACCCAACTGCGTCACAAGGCAAGCCCTCACATGAAATCCTGAAGGCCAAAGGAGAAGAAGACCAAAGAACACATTACACCGAGAAATGGAGACAGACATAAGAAGAATGAACAAAAATTGGTTAGAACTAGAAAGGAAGGTCGAGGACAGAGTGGGTTGGAGAATGCTGGTCAGTGGCCTATGCTTCATTGCGGGTAATAGGCGTAAGGAGGTAAGCAAAATTCTGAATAACAAAAAGTAAATAAATTTGATCTCAAAACTATTAGCGGTTGGCTGGTGGGATAAAAACCACTGGATTTTCTGTATGTATTCATACTTTTATATTATTTGATTAGTCTCACTTGACAGTTCATTCTGTCCTTGCATTAGCCACTTGCTGCTCTCTTTCTGGAATATATATGAATGTAAATTTTTAAGATTAAAATTCTTTACAAATGCATGTTAAATGTAGTTTAGCAATATTCTCGCAGCTCAATATAATATAAAATATTGAGGGACAGACTCATTAATAATCGTTTCTTTTTATAGTTCTGTGTATTTCATTCGTTCTTATTGTTGTATTAGTTGACTTCATAATCTTTTGTGAATACTAGTACATATGTTAATAAATCACTTATGTTTTAACAGGAAACATAATGCGACCTGCATTGGAATTTGGAACACATGTTCCATCTTATCTATGATTTGTCAGCTCGATATACTTGTATCCTGCATTTCTTAATCAAGACTGATCAAATTTCAGTCCAAATATCAACAACAGGATAGTCTAAAGTATTACATATAAATTTAATAGTTGACATCATGAGTTAATTGAAGCTAGACCACCATGGAAAACCTGGAAGCACTGGACGGTCGTTTCGTCCTATTGTGAGACTCCTCAAAAGTGCGCATCCACGATCCCAACTCGCGAGATTCGAACCCAGTACCTATCAGTTTCGCGCGCACAAGCGCTTAACCTCTAGACCACTGGGTCGGCCAGCATCCAACGGTGTTAATGTCTAGCTTCAACTAATCCACGAAATTGAGCGACACATCCACTATTGTCTTCAGTGAGTTACTATCTCACAACACACTTGCTTCAACTTCACTGGTCACTGCTTCTCACTAGAACTCCAGGAAATACCTCTTGAAGCCAGTCACTAGTGAGCATATGTTGATTATTATCAGAAAAGGTTTTGTGGATATTATAGTAATTTAATAGTTGAGATCATGAATTCCATTACATATTAAATTATTATGTTTTAAATTCATGAATGATTGTAAAGTTGACATCATTATTGTCATTAACTCCACTGATTTTTAATATCTTGTAAACATATTTAATATGATATAATAAACTAAAGTCTGAAAAGAAAGGATTGCAATGTAAAAAAAATTGGATATTTATATTAAAAGGTAAGTTTATTTTGTCCATACTCTAAAAAAAGCTACTTGATCATATGCAAAATAGAATTTAAAACATGTTTGCTTCGTTTCGAGTTGCTACACTACATGACTTGCTTCAGTTTGGGCATCTGGGCAGTATCACAGCCCTCACACAAATCAAATGACATTTATGCAGCGCACATTTATCTGGTGCCCCTTTGTACCAATATTCATATATTTAAATAAAATAAATATTACATTAGTACAGCAAAATAAAATGATCGATGTAAATACCAGAGTAGTATTAGAAAAAATTAGGTGTATAAAAGAAGGAAACCAAAAAGGGTTTAAGAAGATTTCATGATTTCAGGACTAAAAGAAGATAAGAAGTAGGTGTATCAGCATAACAGCAAACAATTTTAAATTATATCAGTCAAAGTTTCAAACCGTTTGTTATAATTAGCAGAGATGGATAGTGGCTAGCAGTGGAATCCAGGACGCGCGTTTCGTCCTATTTGGGACTCGTCAGCTGGATGTACCTGCATCTCAGAGTTGATGTTCACTCTGGGACTCGAACCCAGTACCCTCGCTTCAAACGTCATCGCGTTATCCACTCGGCCAATGAGTTTTGATAGCCACTTGCTTGTGCGATGGGGTGAAGTTTAAATTCAACTTAGTATTGTTTGTTTGAATCTTCCCATCGATTTGTTAGGACTGCAACTGGTCAGTCTCTAATTGGCATATGTGCATACTGTGCGTATTGCCTCGATATACCTTAATTCACAAGCATGGTTAGCAGAGATGGATATAAAATTCGTGCAAAATGCAATCTGATAATCCATGGCTCAATTTAACTATTCATGACTTTATGAACTAATGCGCGTTCTAGCCTTTTTTTCAGCCTACGCCAACTTATCGAGGTGAACGGTTGACAAGTACATGTAAATGAAATGTTACTTTAAAAGCAGCAAGTGGTTTTCTTTAAATAACAGGAAATTAGAGAGTGATGTAAAAGAATGAAAAAGAAAAGATTATATATATGTATATATATAAACAAAGAAATAAAAGTGTCTCATAGGAAAACAATACCAGGTGTTTTACATCAACATAAACAATTAAAGATGATTAGTTCCTAGGAAAAGAAACGAATATGAAAGATAGGTACATATATATATGCGAACAAAAACATGGTTATTCAACAAAGAAATCAATTTTTTGGAGAGAGTAAACGACATTTATAAAACTTTGTTTCCGAAGTCATTCAAATAACATATACATATAATAAAACAAACAGTTCTGTAGTGTTAGATATAAAATGAAGTGTTTTATTTAAAGCATTAGGTTTAAGGATAACATGAACTATTTACTAGGCAATATTTTCATTCAATGAAGGACTGTATTAATTGTTCGAGAAAACAGTCAATTTTAATAATCATAATAAACAGTTCTAATGACTGATAAACAATTATAAATTTTGTTCAATGTTATAGTAATAGTACAAATATGTATATTCTGAGTTGTGGGATAATGGAAGGACCAAAGTTGAAGTACTTTATTTAATTATTCAATTGGAAACATTTTGAATGGATGATATAATATTATGTCTTGGTAAGGTAAGTTGGGGTTTGAAGGTAGTCGATAGGATACCCTGCGTGACCTAGGTTTAGTGTTATTTGGCACTCGTAAACAAGATGTACCAGTAGTCTTGATAGGACTGATGGTGTCTGGGGGATTCGATTCCGTATCAAGCAGCCTCACAGTCAGAGATGTTACCGCTGAGCTATCAGGACCACGAATGAATTCCTGTACGAGTGAGATATATTTACAAATGATTGATTACTGGGTATTGACCAGTGTCATATATGTCAGGTCCTTCTTCATAATTTTTGTGAATTTCAAAATTATATAGTTATGGTGAAATATTCCTTAATAATGGTTACTCTTGGGAAGTTAGCAACCAAATGTTTTGTCATTTGAACTCATAAACATATGTAACGTCAGATTAGAAAATGACATTACACATCTCATGCAACTAAAGAATAATTAATGTCTTCAATAAAAAACTTTGCTAGTATGAAATATTTATATGATGACAGATTTGTTTGTCAATAACCAAGCATACTGCATGGAGTGTAGTTAATTTCTACCAAAAACTGAACTTTTCAAGCTGATATTGGTCAAATTGAGTTTTTGGTAGAGAACAAATGTTAGGATACGATCCAAATGACAAGATTATCCTTTGACTCAATATGATATTTGTCCAGTTGAATATCACTTTTTTTAGTGTGATATTTTGGTCAACATAACACTTTATTTGAATATGACATTTTTTCAGTAAAATATTCTATGTATTACTCTCATTTAAATTTCATTTTGTAGTAACTCTGAGTAAAATTCGTTTTGGTATTTACCTTTAATTGTGAAGTTCACTAAGTAAGCATCTAATGTCAGTAGAATAGATGTATAAATGAGTATGTTTGCTTAAAATCATATTTTCGAAGGGTCTTGATTGCTGTTAGAGGTATGAGGGCAGTTATCACTTCCTGGTTGCCCACACCGAGGAAGGGTTCTTCTAGAGGTACCTGAAAAGGAAATTGGGTTAGAAGTGGTTTTAATGACCTGGGAGCGTGACCGCAGTACCTAAGGACAACTGCTTGAGGTTGGTCACACATGACCTTTTTATGTTAGCCGCAGACGGATATCCGTGGGATAAGGCGAGGTGTGCATTTTTAGGGTCAACCATTTCTAACCCCACCCCTCCTTGTGGGAAAGCAGCGTCGCTGTTATGCTGGTTGTCTGAAGGAAACACCTTAACGCCGTTACACCTCTGTACAGTCAGCAGTACGACTTCGCCTTCGGACCTTGGGTTTGCTGCTTTTAGTCTTACCGCCATGTTGGTAGATGCAGACTACTTGGTTCGGGTCCGCGCGACTATCGCAACCAATGGTTGGAGACTTTAGGTGACATGGCTCAGGTGTATACACTCTTTATCTCCCGTTACACCTTGAGGTTAAAATTGCTTCATATCTCTCTTCCTTCCTATACTATATCCTTATAAACAGCCTTTCTGTTGTATAATACCACCACTAAATTAACTACTTCTATGAATCCGGTGTTCGTCTTGTTGTGCTAACGAGGTATGGCAACTTGGACCGATGCATATATGTGCCTGGTCCTACGTTGTAACTGACTTTTGAAGGGTCAGTCGTTGTCTTTTTATCTTAGTGTCATGTGAATCACTATTTCACCTGTTACAAGTACGAGTTTCACACAACGACACGAAATGTAAAAGAAGGCAATAGGTAAATGGAATCTATATTTATTTTGAGAAGCTACAAGGTGTTTGCATAATATATATACAAAGCCATGACTCATCCACCTGCATGTTTTGGTGTGTTCTGTAATCTAAACATTTGGTCTCCAGGTGTTCTGCCAACGCCGTGCCGAAACTATTCATTCCGTCCGACAACTTCGAGGCCATGTTTCACAACATACTACTTACGAGCAATGTTGTGAGTAGCATCTGCCGTATCCAAAAATAAATTATGGGTAAATTCTAGGAACTATTTATGGACTATTATTATATATTTTTTCTTAGTGTAAAACTATTAGGTAACTGGATTACATATATTTATATTTCTCTTATTACAAGCTTTTATTTGATCTATCGGCTACTATTATACGATTTACTATTCATAAGTTATCTCCAATCTATTATTCACAGTATCTCACACTCACAGACACTTTCGACTTGATTTTGTATAATTGTTACTTCCTATTTTATAGTATGATGCAGTCTGATTTACCTGTATATAAACTGCATGTGTCTGAAATACATGATTCATACAGAGGAAGCTGAGATTTGTGCTCTGGACTCACCGAGAAGGGCAAGGCTGGAAGAATCAATATGAACTCAGAGAATGACTCGAGGCTGCTCATACTGGTTAACACATCATTTGTTTGGCAGTGACCAGGACATATAAGTCGGTATTCTAGTTGACAATCTAATCACATGATGATAAACAGGGCCATTAAGAACATAGTAGCATCCACTACATAGCAACAGATCTCAGCTGAAACATTAACAATATAGGATCTGATATCTGACACTAATTTGCCACAGTTCATGTTCATATATAGGGAAGAAATTATCAATATGAGAACATAGAGTGAGAACTAATGCCGGGAGGTATACGTTTCATGAATTGTTCGGACTATCTTTACTAATAATAAAGAAAGGTTAAGGTTTTCGTTATTTAATCAGTTGAATCCAAACTTTAAACAACAAATACCGATTAATGGGAAGATAAACTGTGATGTTCAATTGTTATGAGCACTGGATATTACTTTTTCAATTTTTATTCAAACATACTGAGATTTACACAAGATCAACAACACAATAGCTATGATATGATTTTATTAATGATAATAAATTATATGAAAATATCAACTTGGAATCCGGAAAGGAAGCGGAAAATGGAGAAGGCCAAAAAACACATTACGTCGGGAAATAGAAGCAGATACGGAAAAAATGAATAACAACTGGGAACAACTGGAAAGGTTTACCCAGGACAGGGTTAGATGGAGAATCCTGGTCGGCGGCCGAAAGTAAGTAAGTATATAAAAACATGAAAAAGTCTACAATTCATCTGTTTAGCATACCAACTGTGAATTAATGTTTATCGATACTATTATGATGAATATCAATATTATTGTAGTACAACAATAAGGGAAGGTGCAAACGAAAACTGAAATCCATTCCTATACAAAAGAAAAATTTAAAGAATAAATAAGTTAGTTATGTTAGTTAAAATCAAATAGGAAAAATTATTCAACATGCATGATTATTAGTGTAATTAAAATTACATATTGCCAAAGTGAGTTGTGAAACATTTTCATGCAAGGTTGTATTGTTATAAGCCTACAAGAATGATCCTAACTCTTGGACAAAGGGATTGTTGTGATAGTTCCAATTATTGATTTATTTACACAAGTAATTTTGAGGTGTGTGTAATGTGGTATGTATGTGACATTGATCACCACCCAGTAATCAATCAATTGTGATTAAATCTCAGTCCTACAGGAGGTCGGTCGCGGCTCGAATAGATAAGTAATAACGTCTCTGATTGTGAAGCTGGGTGTCACGGGATCGAACCCATTCCCTCAAGATTACAGGTACACCTTGCTGACGAGTCCAGGGTTTCCTGTTGACCACCTCCAACCACAATTTTATCTAAACGACCACTCCCCTACCCTAGGTGGGGGTCGCATTAAAAAACTTCCAGGTTACGTAGAGAGCACTCGAACTTCAGATCACTGATCCGGCATCTAGCACGAATCAGTTCACAACAATGTGCAGTCATATTTAAAGCCGATTGGTGGGTAACTGCCTCATATTCAATATAGCTAAACCCTACTGGTTATGTTTCGCATTAGAACCCTAAGGATTACCTCTCAAAATCAGTAGAGAATTGATTAAAATTACACGTGCAAATCATATGGTGTCGGCTCCGTAATTCAAAAGTTAAGAGCTTGTCACGAAACTTGAAAGTTTTGAATTTAATCAGCAGAGGAGTCATAAATTCACATTTTCAGAAATTTCATACAAGAATAAAAAACAGATATTCAGTGCTTCTTGGTTTCAAACGTTGTTTGACTAAAATCAGTCCGTAGTGTAAACCATGTAATAATATTCAGCAATTAAAATCTAACTGTTAGTCGGATACTATTATTTAGAGACTAAATGAATGAACAAGAAGTTGAAAAGTCATTGATTCCAGTTAGTTAAAAAATAAGAATTAAAATCTTAATATAATCATATCCTTCGCAGCAAGTTTCGCTCTGAAATATGACTTAACAGTCCTTCTACTAAGAAAATAATTATTTACAACAACTGCATACTATGAAGTATCTATCATTCCAAAATGTTCAGGACGTTCTAGCTACCAATATCGTAGTGTGCTTATGTTCTTATTGTACTGCACACTAGAGATAACTTTATGTTTACAAGACTAATTACTATAACAGTGTTTAGTTCTGACAAAAATGCTGTACTCTAAAATGTTACAACCTATGATTAAATATTTAACTTGAATGGCATACTTCACGTGAATAAAGTCTTTGTGTAAACATGTTCAACCCAAACTATTCATAAATCATATCTTTTGAACTATTTTGCCTTTTCTACATGCTATATTCTTATTTTCATCAATATGATTATGTCTTTAAAATGGTATACATTATGTTATTGTTTTCAGAATATGATTAAAACGATTTGGTGATACATAAAAAAGACATGTTTACAGGTTGTTGACCAAATCTCCAGTAAAATCTATATATAAGTAAAAATGTTTGGTTGATAAGTATTCGGCATCGGGCATTTGAAGGGTGAATAAAATTTTCATCTAACATCAATCTTCGGTTTCTTTATAACATAGTGGAAATATCTGTTGTCTCCTATTTCAAGAACCATTTTCTGTGGTCACACGAAATTACAGTCACATCAGCATAACAAAAGGAAGAAACTAAAATCATTAAAAGTGAGACTGATAGACAATTAGATTAGATCATAAAGTTTGAAGTGATAAAACGAAATCACAGAATGAAAAATATGAAATGATACATTACATCAAGTATGTTCCCCTATGAAATTAAATCACTCAGACTGATAACGACACTACAAACGTGACTGATAGAATTCGATTAGCACTAAAGACGAGGTCAGTTAATCAGTTACAACGTAGGACCAGGCATCAGTCCAAGTTGCCACACCTCATTAGCACAACCACGTGAACACCGAATTCATAGAAGAAGTTACTTCAGTGGTAGTAATATATAAAAAGAAGATTGCGTATAAGGATATAATACAAGAAAAAAAATTACTTCGTAGAAAGAAAGGTGTAAAGCAATTTCAATCTCACGGTTTAACGGAAGACAAAGAGTGTATACACATACGCCATTGTGATCGATTTTGAACCATGTTAACTAGAGTCTCCAATCATTGGTCACGATAGTCCCGCGGAGGTAACATTGTTTTGTTTACTGTTCCGTAGGTAAATTAAATATAATTAACACACCATACAAACATTATAGTATACAAATAACTCTACTAATCACACTTATATAATATTAACATTAAGAATTTAGTTGTTTTTCTTACCTGAAGCAAGGGTTGATGATGAAATCCAATACTGTAATTTTTCCTTTACATCTTTATCATTTAATAAGTACGGATTAATTCCTCGTAGTAAACAAAGCTAATAAAAACAAAGATCGACATACACAAAATCACAATCGTAAATACACCCAAGAGAATAATTTTACATTGATTTTCAAGAGAATCAGACGTTATCAAGGCTCTTTATAACCTGAACAATGCAGTCCAATCTTTTGGCGTAACCACAAAGGTACTAAGTGCCATAACTAGAGGATCATAATACATCATATGATCTCTTGGAAAATGAATTTGTTGTTGTTTGCATATCAAAATGTGGTAATAACTTTAATGGGCTATGATTGATTGACAGTCGTCAGTTATTTGTACCTTACTAAATCTTGATTGAGGGACACATAATCCATAAAGTTCCTCCGAAGGTTAATACAGTCCACACAAAAATTATTCCAGTAATCTGAGTATAGTTTTGACTTGAAGTTAAGTACTAGGAATATTCTTCAAAATAAATGAAAAATTCATATAAACAAAACAGAAAATTCAGAAACATTTCATAGGTAATGGGATTATTGACAAAATAAATGTCTCTCCAATTTATTAATGATATTGGAATGTGATTTTCTAACCGAAGATGCTACACACCTAAGATAAAAACGTTGATATTGTCAAAAATAGAACAAAACGAATAAAACATTAGTCCGTAAGTCAGCAAACTAAAATAAATAAACATTCCAAACAATGAATAACTACCGCATACAAAGCATATGTTGGTTATCCATTGGATAATAACACTATTTGAAGATTCGAGAGCTAAATTTAAGTCGTGGTGAGAATATCAGTATTTATAAAAGTACAACTAAATAATAAGTCAGATGTAGTATAAGACATTCATTCACTCACTGCCTTCTCGCTGCAGGGGTATGGTTTACGAAATTGAAAGGACGAAATGTGAATGTCCAGTGTTTCAACCGGGTTGCTGGATACGGAGGATCAACCTAGGACAGTTGAAAAGTCCCCATTTTCAACCAATGGTACACATGGGCTTCAGGATTCTGAACGAACAAATAGTGTGTGAAACTATTGTCGGTCACCGGATACCACGGGACTGGATCTCCTAATGTTGCTTCACTGCCTTAAGGATTAGTCCCCTAGTTCAAAGGATCGGGGAGTTGGCTACCTAAAAAAAATTAGCCGCTTTGGTTTTGGCTCCCGAGCAGTATTCCAGCTGACAAATAAAACGAATGATGAAGTGTGGTTCATATGTATTGGATGTCTCCTTGTACCAATGCTTATGTGTTTAAATAAAAGAATAAAAAACAACCATTCAGGGTCATTCAACTCATCAAATAAAATGTAACAAGAAAAATGTAACTATCGCGAAAAATTGCAAGGTAATCTGTTTGAATATCTGGGCTACCTGTTCCTGCCATCTATATATTTCAACAAGTTATCTGTTTCCTTGTTTGTTTTAACAGATCATTATGTCAATTAATTGCATAACCTATTCAGGTGCGTTTGTGATAAGTTTACGACCTTTCGTTGTACAAGTTACAAAAATGCACAATAGGTGACATCGTGATGGCTGCCAATGTACATTGAAAAGAATGAATATTATTCAGATGACGACTTATGAAATGTTAATATATAACTGGTGATCACCCAATATTTTTCGTCAATATCGATCAAGAAATCAGAAACGGGAACTCGCTGAAATACTTTGTGCTGACAATTCTATACTGTACCAAAAAATAAATCTTTTTAAAAAAAATTCATTTCTAACTAAAGATTTACAAAGTACAGTGTAAAAGCTGAAACAAAGTTTGTTTTCTTTTTTTTTCAAGATATGAATATTGATTAGTGTTATATCTAGAGCTTAGATTCTTACTGTAGTGAACAAAACACTAGTTGGGGACAATCGAATGTAATTAGGCAAAAATTACAGACTATCTCAGTAAATTCTGATAACCAAACAATGAACAGTCAATTTGCAAATTAACAACCAATTGTTTCAATCTTCTCTGTTTCTTCTCTAATTTCATTGCTCATGCATTTTCCAAACGATTGCGCTTCATTTCAGTTCTTTGCTCATCGGTCTTCTGCCGAAATACATTCTATGTCTGACCCACACCATATACTACTTATATGGATATAAGTAGACCACACCACATTACTATGCCGCATACTACTAGACTACTTGAACGATCGAAACAGTAACGTCGCAAGAGCCAAGATAGAAGACTAGTAAGTAGGAAAGTTATTCCCAAAACAGTATTAAATAAAGTACGAAAATCTCATGTATTCATAGTTTTTGGCTGAAAGTAAATCATCATTTCAGACAGCCAATAGGCACATAGGGAAGCCTTCTTATTCATCCAATAGGGGAGCTAAACGTCGGCATTCTAGAATGTTCCTATAGCGGTGGTGATTGGATGGAATGTCTTCGGCTCTTTTCTGAGCTTCTTGAGGATTTCTTGAGTTTGCCAACGAGCCATTCTTACAAAAACCATTTATCGATACAATGAAAAATAAGTTTACTTTTAAAGATTAATTTTCAAACTAAAAACTTAGTGTATAGGGGTGTATTTAATTTTTCAGAAAAAGTTTTTTTGTTTTGCAAAATCCGAACATCTTGTATACGTTTACAAAGAACTAAGAGATAGCCAATTACAACAACAAAAAATTGTTGTGTTAAAGTGTTTTGGTATGATATAAACTATTATGAAAATTTATTCTTTTAATCTTTCAAGTATCAAATTTGTTTTAATGATCAAATAAAGTAGAATATAAAAACTATAAAAGTTATATAATTGTATCTATCTATTAATCGTTATCCGTCTGAATATATAATAACTACCGATAAATTTGCCTCGTTATTTCGTCTTCCTTTTTTTTTTTACTTCCTTTACTTACTTGTTTCAATCCAGAACTTTGTATAATTGATAAAGAATGATCATTGAATAATTTATCTTTTTGTATACATTGATCTTCAGCATATAAGAAATATGCATGTTTCTTTAATACAAGTATACGAGATGTTTTAAGAATGGATTTTCTCTTGAATAAATCATTCCATAATAATGTATTCATTATCCATATATATGAATATATAGAGAGACCGTGTAATCGACATAAAGCCGCCTAAAAAAATAATAATAATCTTAATTACACTGATATGAAAACAATTATCTATAAAGATACATTGAGTTAATATTGATAATAAGCGATTAAGATAGACATCAATAGTGCAAGATTATAAAAGATAGGGTTTGCATTTCTATGTATATTGTATGTTGACTTTCGGTCAATAAAATCCAAGTTTAAATCCCGCCTTAGCTACTTCAGTTTGGGGCAACCGAGTAGTATCCTTACCTTTCAAAGTTAAGGTGTGGCTCATAATCAAGTACTTAGTGAATGACTAGGCACTTTTTAAAGCAATTTTCGAGAAATTCAGTCTGAATGACAGCGATTTAATATCAAATCTAGCTGTAAGATATTTTAATAAATTAAAAAGTGACTAATAGTGGAATACGAGACGCGCGTTTTGTCGTATTCGCGACTCGTCAGTTGGATGTACCTGCATCTCAGAGTTGATGTTCACTCTGGGACTCGAGCCCAGTACCGTTCGCTTCAAACGCCATCGCGTTATCCACTTAACTACTGAGTCCTGATAACCATCTCTGTGTTATAATGCTTGTGAATTAAGGCAATATCGAGGCGATAAGCAGAGTATGCACATATGTCAATAAGAGACTGATCAATTGTAGTCCTAAACATCAATGGGAAGATTCAACCAAACAATACCAAGTGAATTTATTTTTTTAATACTTGAATTCATGAGTCGATATAAGCTAGACCATCATTGAAAACCTGGAAGCACTAGACGATCGTTTCGTCCTAGTATGAAACTCATCAGCAGTGCGCGTTCAACTATTAAAATTACTACAATCTCCACAAACTCCATTCTGATCATAATTATTTCTTGTTGTTTTGTCATAAAATAAACACATCTATCAGTAGAATTTCATGTCAAATAATTGAGAGGTTAAACTAATTTAACTCATGACGTTATCAAATAAATAAACTCGTGTCAATACAAACAGGAAATCAAACTTACACATATAGACAATGATTTTGAAAACAACCCTTGCTATTTTAACGTGAACTAATTAACTTATGAAATATGAGCAATATAAGGTCAACATGATAAATTGTTGATTCCTGGCTCAATTACATACTTTCAAGTGTCATTAACACACACATATAATATCAACGGATATATTGTATGTTTATTAATGTTTTATCTAAACATTTATAATATTCAATGTAAACCTAAAGAGACAGGATATATAAAACAATTATTCAATTCTATTTCAAGGTTTTAATAGAAAACCGATTTCAAATTGACCAATTCATTATCATATAGTAATTACTTTTATCCAATATATATTTTAATGACTATTAAAGTTTACTTTTGTTACTATTATTATCAAAACAGAGAGTAATTGCATATCAACAACAATTAGAATAGAATAATTTATTGCAATAATCATATTTATTTAACTCCGCCTGTAGCTCCTCCAGGGGCTACTGCCGGTCCCAAGCCCACAAAAAGGACGAGGGTTGGGCATGGGGTTAGCGACCCCATCCCGTAGAAAATCAACTCGCTAAAAAAACGCTAACCAGAAAAATTCATTCAAACCATTCAAACTCTGCCCTGGGAGTAGAAGGAAAAATGACGTCTCATGATGAAAGCCGAGTTCCTTCGGAAGTCATGAGGCCGATGCACCTTCTTACAACCAGAGCGACAATTTTTATAGGTACATGGAATGTCCGAACTATGTGGGAGACCGGAAAAGTCTTCCAAATTTCTGCGGAAATGAGGAAATACAACCTGGAAGTGCTTGGAATCAGTGAAACACATTGGACGCAGGTTGGACAACAACGACTGTCTTCAGGGGAACTTCTGTTATACTCCGGTCATGAAGAAGAAAATGCCCCACATACACAAGGAGTGGCACTGATGCTGTCTAGAAAAGCACAAAATGCACTTATAGGATGGGAATCTCATGGACCGAGGATCATCAAAGCCTCCTTCAGAACAAAGAGAGAGGGCATTACAATGAACATCATCCAATGCTATGCGCCGACCAACGACTACGATGAAGACGCTAAAAACCAATTCTACGATAGGCTGCAGTCAATCTTCGAGAAGTGCCCAACCAAGGACCTGACCATTCTAATGGGAGATTTCAATGCCAAGGTTGGAATGGACAACACTGGATACGAAGACGTCATGGGACAACATGGACTGGGAGGAAGGAACGAAAACGGTGAGAGATTTGCAAACCCATGTGCCTTCAATAAACTGGTCATAGGTGGCACCATATTCCCACACAAAAACATACACAAAGCCACTTGGATTTCACCGGATCCCACTACACAGAATCAAATCGACCATGTCTGCATCAACAAAAAGTTCAGGAGGACGATGGAGGATGTGAGAACCAGGAGAGGAGCTGATATAGCATCCGATCACCATTTGCTGGTCGCCAAGATGAAACTAAAACTCAAGAAGCAGTGGACAATGGCGCGGACAACATCACAAAAGTTTAACACGGCCTTTCTTCGAGATGCTGACAAACTCAACAAATTCAACATTGCCCTCAGCAACACGTTCCAGGCCTTTCATGATCTACTCAATGGAGAGAGACTGGAAAGGTATCAAGGAGGCAATCGTTTAAACATGTCAAGAGGTTCTGGGCCAAAAGAAGCACCATCACAAGGAATGGATCACTGTTGGTACACTGGATAAAATTGAAGCAAGGAGGAACAAGAAGGTAGCAATCAATATCAGCCGAACAAGAGCGCAAAAAGCCAAGGCACAAGCCGAATACACAGAGGCAAACAAGCAAGTGAAGAGGAGCATCAGAACTGACAAACGTAAATATGTGGAAGATTTAGCAACGACAGCGGAAAAGGCTGCAAGAGAGGGAAACATGAGACAACTGTATGATACAACAAAGAAACTTGCTGGAAATTACCGTCAACCAGAAAGACCAGTGAAAAACAAGGAAGGCAAAGTAATCAACGATATTGAAGAACAACGAAACAGGTGGGTAGAACACTTCAAAAAACTCTTGAATCGACCAGCTCCACTGAACCCACCCAACATCGAAGCAGCACCCACAGACCTCCCAATCGATATTGGCCCACCAACAATTGAAGAGATCAGCATGGCCATTAGACAAATCAAGAGTGGCAAAGCAGCGGGACCAGACAACATCCCGGCAGAGGCACTGAAAGCAAATGTAACAGCAACTGCCAAGATACTACACATCCTCTTCAGTAAGATTTGGGACGAAGAACAAGTACCAACAGACTGGAAAAAAGGACTTATTATCAAAATACCAAAGAAAGGCGATCTCAGCAAGTGCGACAACTACAGGGGCATCACTCTCCTCTCAATACCAGGGAAAGTCTTCAACCGAGTATTGTTAAACAGGATGAAGGATTACGTAGACGCCCAACTTCGAGATCAATAAGCTGGATTTCGTAAGGATAGATCGTGCACAGATCAAATCGCAACTCTACGTATCATTGTGGAACAATCAATCGAATGGAATTCATCACTGTACATCAACTTCATCGACTACGAGAAGGCATTTGATAGCGTGGACAGGACGACACTGTGGAAGCTTCTTCGACACTACGGTGTGCCTGAGAAGATAGTAAATATCATACGGAACTCCTACGATGGACTAAACTGCCAAATCGTCCACGGAGGACAACTCACCGACTCGTTCGAGGTAAAGACCGGTGTTAGACAAGGTTGCTTACTCTCACCCTTTCTCTTTCTCCTGGTCATCGACTGGATCATGAAGACGTCAACATATGGAGGAATGCACGGGATACAGTGGACAGGCAGGATGCAGCTTGACGATTTAGACTTCGCGGATGATCTGGCTCTTCTATCACAAACGCAACAACAAATGCAGGAGAAAACGACCAGTGTAGCAGCAGCCTCAGCAGCAGTAGGTCTCAATATAAACAAAGGGAAAAGCAAGACTCTCCGATACAATACAATATGCACCAATCCAATTACACTTGACGGAGAAGCTTTGGAGGATGTGGAAATCTTTACATATCTGGGCAGCATCATTGATGAACACGGTGAATCAGATGCAGATGTGAGGGCGAGGATCGGCAAAGCAAGAGCAGCATACCTACAGCTGAAAAACATCTGGAGCTCAAAACAATTGTCAACCAACACCAAGGTTAGAATTTTCAATACAAATGTCAAGACAGTTCTTCTGTATGGGGCAGAGACGTGGAGAACTACGAAAGCCATTATCCAGAAGATACAAGTGTTTATTAACAGCTGTCTACGCAAGATACTTCGGATCCCATGGCCAGACACTATCAGCAACAAGTTACTGTGGGAGACAACATACCAGATTCCAGCGGAGGAAGAAATCAGGAAGAAGCGCTGGAAGTGGATTGGGAACACTTTGAGGAAATCACCCAATTGTGTCACAAGACAAGCCCTTACATGGAATCCTGAAGGTCGAAGGAGAAGAGGAAGACCAAAGAACACATTACGCCGAGAAATAGAGATAGACATGAGAAGAATGAACAAGAACTGGAAAGAACTAGAAAAGAAGGCCCAGGACAGAGTGGGTTGGAGAAAGCTGGTCGGCGGCCTATGCTCCATTGGGAGTAACAGGCGAAAGTAAGTAAGTAAGTAAGTAAGTAATCATATTTATTTATTTATTTAGTTGAACACATAAATATTGGTACAAAAGGGCACCAAATATATATGCGCCACACAAATATCATTTGATTTGTGATAATGCCCAGGTGCCCAAACCGAAACAGGTGATTTTCTTAGGGGTCACACCCGGAGCCTTTCACCTAAAGGTCTAATCCATGTGCAGTGGAGCATCGTAAGGAGATGCAGTCCCATGGTAACCGGTGACCAACGTTTGATTCATGCGCTATTTGTTCCTTCAGGATACTGAAGCCCATGTGCACCATTGGTTTGTAATAAGGGTTTTCCAACTCCCCTAGGTGGACTCGCCTTGTCCACCAACCCGGTTAAAGCGCCGGACATTCGCTTTTCGTCGTCTCACTTTCGTAAACAACAGTAATGCCATGAGAAGGCAGTGAGTAGTACTTCCCTGGCAGAGGCATTTCGATAGGGAGAGCAGACCTCCCTCACTCTCGGCCGTAACAGGGCGTTTGGAAGCAATAATCATATACGAAGTATAGTTTGTTGAAATTAGATAATTTATCAAAATTATACAACAACTTATAATAAATAAAGAAGTATTATAGTTCACATTTAATAAAAACTATAATTGACTCATTTTTTAGAAAAATATGTAACATTATTGGTATATATACTAGTTAGTGGACAAAATGTCGATTGTTAACTAAAGATAACCTTTTTGGCAATTCAATCATGAACAACTTCTTTAGATCAACTATTTATCTATTATAAATATCAATGTTTATAATTTTTGTCATCCTCAAACGAGAAGTAGATATTCCACTTGATATGACGGGATGATATATATATATATATATATGCACCATAAAAATTGAATGATTTGTATGTGGGCTGGAATACTGCTTGAGATCCAACATCAAAGGGGCTATATTTTTAGGTGGCTAACTCCCCGATACTTTGACCTAGAGGTCTAATCCATAAGACAGTGAAGCAACGTTAGGAGATTTAGTCCCACGGTAGCCGGTGACCAACAATAGGTTCACAAACCATTTGTTCGTTCATGATCCTGAAGCCCATGTGCACCATTGGTTTGGAATTGAGATTTTTCAACTTCCCTCGGTTGATCCTCCCTATCCACCAACCCGATTGAAACACTGAATATTTGCATTTCGTCCTTTCAATTTCGTAAACAAAACCCCTATCGCGAGATGGTAATGAGTAAGACTTTCCTAGCAGTAGCTATATACTAGCTGAAACAGTTATTTTAGATATCAGTTAGCTATAGGCCTTAATGGAATAAACAACTGTCAAATGAGTGTCATTCACCAAGTGAATGCACTTTTTTGATAGTCTTAATGACATACTTACTTAGTTAGTAAATAAGTACGTCTAATGATATAAACTACCATACAATCCCTCAATTATTAAATCCCTCATAAATCATATAACAGAATAAAGATTAGAAAATAAATTATCAAATAAAAACTTAAATATTATAAAATAATCTTAGAACTAGAATTTTCATATTTTAAGACTAATTTTTGGAAATAGATAAGTGATATTCATTTATCTAAAAACGCAACAAAAAAAATATGGTTGTATACCGTGAGAACAAAGTTATTACTAAACACTGATTTCAATATAACTTGTTTTTTTTTTTTTTTTGTTTTTTTAAAGCTTTAACTTATACATATTTACAAAGTAACAGAAACAAAATACCACCTTCTAAGTATGAATACAAAGGTTGAACTTGATAGTTGTATATAAATTGAGAATTGAGTAGAGAGTTAATGATAAATATATTTTTGTTATATCCCAATAAGTAGAAAATTAGTATTTCTGACATTTCGTAACTTAATGTAAGCCACTTCTTCAAAGTATATATCAAAACATTGATAATGAATTAGCTATTAAAGAATAATTATACATACACTGAATAAAGCAATTGATTTAAACCATAGTACTTATTTAAATTTGTCATTTTAAAACATAAGATTATTGGCAAAAATGAATAATGGCTAGCAGTGGAATCCGAAACGCGCGTTTCGACCTATTTAGGACTCGTTAGCTGAATGTATCTGCATGTCAGAGTTAATGGAAAGATACAAGTATACAACAGCAAGTGAATAGGATTATTGGTTTTAAAAAATATTAGTGAGAAATGATGAGTTGATAGTTGAAGTAGTAACTGTTTTGAAAGTATCTCTATCTATTTTGGATTAAATCTCGATTACATAAACATGACGGGATCATAAATTATCCTAACTCGTACAATTTTATTGAATAGTTGGATGAACCTCGTTGATTCAATGTTTACAACTCACGGTAGTGAAATCAAGCTTATTGACCTAACTTACTTACTGGTTAGCGTTTTTTTAGCGAGTTGGTTTTCTACGGGATGGGGTCGCTAACCCCATGCCCAACCCTCCTCCTTTATGCGGGTTTGGGACAGGCAGTAGCCCCCGAAGAGCTACAGGCGGAGTTTTATTGAAGTAAGTTAGATGTATAATTATTACTTAATGAATTTGAATGATTATTTTGATTAGTACAAGTAAGAATGAAAATAATCTAGGAAATGCGATTTAGAAGCATATGAGTATGCAGTGATATGATTAGTAGTCTTTCTTAACCATTCAAGTTACAATATGATAACAAAACAGCTGAATTCCGTTAGAAAAATTCTTCATAATAAAATAATTAACAATATACAACAAAACTGTCCTGACTTATTTAATTTTACTTAGAATTTATCTCAAGTATCTCAAAGATGCTCTGGGAAAATTCTCTGTGTTCAGTTTTATCCATCAGTTCAAGTGTGGCGCATATGTATCTGGTGCCCCTTTGTACCCACATGTATGTGTTTAAATAAATAAATAAACCAGTTCAAATTGTTTTTTCTATTCTCAATGGATAAAGATAGTTTATATTGTATGAGCATTATTTTCATATCATCTATAAATGAATTATTACTGACTGGGAAACACCTGAACTATACTTTTGAGAATTGTGTACAGAAATGATATGATAAGCTTGAAGCATGATAAAAATAAATGATTTGTATGCAATTATCTAAATATGAAACAGATTACTATAATCTCTTGATGATGGTTATTTATTAGTAGTAAATAATTGCAGTTATGTTATATATTTGTCTAAATTCTATTGACTTGTTAGGTGGTTGAAAGTGATTCATGACCCAAATAGCTCATATGTAACGTATGAAACTGTGAAGTAAGGCGATGCAAGTTTGAACTTTACATGAAACATCAGTTCTATCAAGAAACTTAGATTTCGGGTATCGTGTAGAGAATATCTTCAATCAACTAATATCTCAATATAGTTTATAGGATATCGAATAATTTAGATTAATAAGAACACTGAGACATGATCGATAGAATTCGTTCATCCTGACGTTAGTTAACAATTTGTGATCAATCAAATGTTCTCTTCGCTTTTATATAGATAATTGAAACAAGTAAAATAAATAAAACCAATATGGAAAAATAACCGCAGAATTACATGTACTTCTCGTCATCCTATTACTGAATCTAGAGCAAGTGCCAATTATTATGTATAAATCATAGAAACTACATGGATAAACATTGGTTAATGAAACTTTTTTATATTGAACTCAGTTCGAAAAGTGTATAATTAAAGCTATTATGAAGTAAGAGAAATATGTATGATTAGTCGACTTTTTTCGTTAATATCTAGGACTCGGTAATAAGCCACAAGTTAGAATCAGGTATATAACAGTAGAAAATTAAGAAACTTTGAAAGAATATCAGCTTTATTATAATAAGTTGCATAGTAATATGTATTCTGTACGAAACCTTATACTCTTTTCATTATTTTGGAATTTATTACCGGTCATAATCCAAGTAGTATAATTTTTAATCACATTATTTTCAGCTATCATAGTTAACAAACATCTAATATCAACTATAAGAGATATAACAGTGATGGTGCATAAGAAATAATGCAAAAAGTGACAGTTATATACGTTTCAGTGGTAGGAATGACGCGTAGAGTGGAAAATTATGGGTCACTGGAAGTGAACAACGATAGATATTCTAGGGGTAAACAGCCGGTTTAAATATAAAACAAAAAAAAATAACAATAGCAATGATTACCATAAGGAATCTGCGAAGGTTATTGACCTTTTTAAGTTTACATCAAGGACTGATTTTAGTTAAATAACTGCCAAGATCTAGGAATCAGCGGACGGATCGAATGTGAAGTAGTTGCTTAATAATGATACTGGAAAACTTCTTCTTGCTACTAATTCATCTTCATCAGTATTAATCAAATTGTTTTAAGCTAATATAACCTTTTCAATGGCCGTGCTTGTCCTCCCATCTATTCCGTGTAAGGAAAGACTTTTTATTTTATAAAAACATTAACTTATATCGACTCATGAATTCAAGTATTAAAAAAATAAATTCACTTGGTATTGTTTATTTGAATCTTCGCACTGATATTTAGGAATGCAACTAATCAGTCTCTTATTGACATATGTACATACTGTGCGTATTGCATCGATATAGCCTTAGTTCACAAGCATTTTAGGCAATGATGGATAGTGACTAACAGTATGGCTAGCACAGTATGCACATATGTCACCGAGTAAAACTATGTCGTCGGCGTATTCTAAGTCAACAAGTGAATCTCCCGGTAAAAGTTCAACTCCTGGAGGTTTCATCAGCTAAACCTCCAATAAGAGTAGAGGATATTCGTAGGCTACTAGTGTTCGATCATAGGTGTCTTCCAAGCATTGCTCGTATATCCTGGGACCACCGAGTAAGTAATGCAGTTGTTAGGAAACGGTTACTAGGTAAGGATGGCAAATCGATTGATGAAGTAGTGAAACTTCATCAGTTGAGATGGTTGGGACATGCGTTACGTATGCCCGACCACCGACTGCCCCGACGTGCAATATTTCATGGTGTAGGAGTAGGTTGGAAGAAAGCTAGGGGTGGCCAGACCGAAACGTGGCACAAATCAATGAAGTCACTGACAATTGGACTGAACCATGTTGGTAGGTGTAGACTACCTGGTTGGGATTCGCGAGATGACAGCAACCGATGGTTGGAGACCTTGAATGACATGGCTGAAAATCGTTTGCAATGGCGAAGGTGCATACACTCTTTGTGTTCTACTAAATTCTAACCTTTTGAATTCTTCATGTCCCTATCCTTTTTCTCTTTCCAAATTTATTTCACTGGATTATACTCTTTGAATAACATCTTCAAACCCTAATCTTTCACATAATGTTTATACTCTTACTACTTGTGCCACTATAGGATTTGAATGGACAACTTCATCTCTGTGCTAATGTGGTATGGCAACTCGAACTGATGTAAGTACGTAAGAAGTTTTACGTTGTGACTGACTGACTGACATATGCCAATAAGAGACTGATCAATTGCAGTCCTAAACATCAATTGGAAGATTCAAGCAAACAATATTAAGTGAATTTAAACTTCACCCCATTGCACCAGCAAGTGGCTATCAGGACTCGGTAGCTAAGTGGATGACGCGATGGCGTTTGAAGCGAAAGGTACTGAGTTTGATTCCCAGAGTGAACATCAACTCTGAGATGCAGGTACGTCCAGCTGACGAGTCCCAAACAGGACGAAACGCGCGTCATGGATTCCACTGCAAGCCACGATCCATCTTTGCTTATAATATCAAGATATTATTATTATTATTATTATCATAATCTTATTTTGAGTGAATACTATTGTCACATAAAATAAAACAGAATAACTTACTAAATGACTCGTATCTAATTGTTCTAATGATAATGGACCTTTAAAGGCAGGTATTAAATCACAAATTTCTTCGGCCGAAATTGGTTCTAATATTGAAGCCTAAAATAAACGACAGATATTTTTTTCGAAAATAGGATAATATTGGAAAAAAATGTGCTCATAAATAGAAACAAATATAAACCAACAGAGAACACAAATAGAACTGGATCAGAATTTAAAGGAAATTATTTAATATACCTAGTCTTTTTTTTAAACAACTATTCTGCGACATCTACTAAGACTGAAGTTAATGTACCCTGCTTTTAAAGAAAATAGAATCCGGTAAATTTATACAGTACCAAATAAAAGACGAATACTAGTTTTCGCAAATATAGACGGTTACTTGCATTTTGTGAAATTTACAAAACGTTTAACTACAAACAACATAGCTTTAAACACATATAATTTCTGACATTCTGACTGTGTATCTCTTCAATAAGTTTACGCATGAAACCAAGCTTTCTTGGAATATAGTTAGTACGGCATATATTTCTCATTCGATAATACAAAGAGTAAATAATATGCTTCTTTATCAGATGGTCACTTCATGATGATATATCATAAGTGAATCGTTGCACTTAGTAAAAATGATGAATATGAAGAATTTGTAATACGGTGTAGTGATAATTTTGTTAAATCGGTCAGTCAGTCAGTCACAACGTAGAACTTCGTAAGTACGCACATCAGTTCGAGTTGCCATACCAAATTAGCACAGAGATGAAATTGTCCATTCAAATCCTATAGTGGCACAAGTAGTAAGAGTATAAACATTATGTGAAAGATTAGGGTTTGAAGATGTTATTCAAAGAGTATAATCCAGTGAAATAAATTTGGAAAGAGAAAAAGGATAGGGACATGAAGAATTCAAAAGGTTAGAATTTAGTAGAACACAAAGAGTGTATGCACCTTCGCCATTGCAAACGATTTTCAGCCATGTCATTCAAGGTCTCCAACCATCGGTTGCTGTCATCTCGCGAATCCCAACCAGGTAGTCTACACCTACCAACATGGTTCAGTCCAATTGTCAGTGACTTCATTGATTTGTGCCACGTTTCGGTCTGGCCACCCCTAGCTTTCTTCCAACCTACTCCTACACCATGAAATATTGCACGTCGGGGCAGTCGGTGGTCGGGCATACGTAACGCATGTCCCAACCATCTCAACTGATGAAGTTTCACTACTTCATCAATCGATTTGCCATCCTTACCTAGTAACCGTTTCCTAACAACTGCATTACTTACTCGGTGGTCCCAGGATATACGAGCAATGCTTGGAAGACACCTATGATCGAATTTTGTTAAATCAAACAGTTCTATAGTCCATCATCAAAAGACTTAGATTCAATTATAAAAAAACACTGCAAACGAAAAATTACCTGGAGAATACGAGGAAACTAAACATGAGCTTGAAATGTTTTACAACTAAAACAGAGATATTACCAGTAGTGTGAAGAACCTAGTAAACACAACTTAACATTTTAACATACTAAGGAAAATTTAACTTACTTTTGCTAAACTAAGCCACATTGTTTAATTAATTAGCTAAACTTATCAGAAATGCATAACTAACTTTATTCGAAATAACTCCTATGTTTATTTGCCAATAAACAATTTGTATTAAAAATTATCAATCACCATATATTCCCTTTAGTAATTTGGAAATTACTTTTACTTGGGACTCATATCAGATGATCACGGTGAAACGACTGACAAGCAACTTTTGAATTCTTATAAAATATTGCTTTGCTCTAATTTATGACCAAGATACACGGCCTTTGTAGGTTACTAGCCCTGATTCAGTCTGGGCACCCGGGCAGTATTACAGCCCACACACACACGCAAACAAATCATATGGCATTTTGTGTGGCCTCTATGTATTTGGTGTCCCTTTGTATCAATTTTGATTTATATATATTTTTATATATAAATGTTCTTAACAAGTATATGTGTGATCAGATTGTTCGAAATGTATTGCGCTAATATCTCATCAAGTAGTTCTGATAATTTTCGTCCTCTTATTACAGTATTGAAATTTATCAAAGGGACTAATTGCTTTAAATTTCAAATAAATAAATAAATAAGGTTACTTGTATGTAAACATAGGCCCCTTTGAAGCATTGTACGTATATATAGCCAACACTGCAGTAAAAAGAAGCATACCATAAAAAAATGCCGAGTTGATTGGTACCACAAAAAGCTTGTTTTCTAATGAAGTGACCAAGGGATGCATTAGGTATGCCAAGCTACTGCCTACTGGTGTAGGGTAGAAGAAGGTTGGAAGAAAGTTTGGGGCAATCAAACTAAATTGTAATATAAGCTCATAAAGTCATTGAATGTTGGTTTGTTACATAAGTAGGTTATTACTAGTCGATTAATGTCTAGGCTATCATTGTTACTAATAGTTGGAGACGTTGGATAACATCTCTCGGAATAGGTTTGTGTTATAACTCGTGTGGCCGCCTGGATGCCCTGTTTGTGTATAACGTGATAATACCGCCAATTAGAGAGCAGTGAGTTATCGATCGGACCAATGACATACGAAACCCGTACGAGCAGTCTAAAGTACATGTCGGTCCTGCTATCTGCCTAACCCAGTCGGTTAAGTCCAGAACACTAATAACAGCCTCTGTAATATGAATCATTATTCTCAAACATAATGGGTTTATATACCAACCAGACAGACCAAATAGTATCATAAAATAGAAAACATTATTTGAGCATGATTTAACCAAATGTGGCTGTGAATGTGAGAAGCAGTAATTGATAGACTGGGTATAACTCAAGAAAAGGCAAATCGTATAATAATAGTCTATGGGTCAAAATAAAGTTTACAATAAGACGGCTGTGAATATGAATAGTTTAGTTAGTCAATAATTATCCAATAAAAAAATCCACATAGTATTAGTTCATGAATAGTTCTCAAAAGGTACTACTCATAAGGCTCTTCAGGAATGAATGACACAGATGAAATCACTGTCTCAAGATAATTATACTTTTTATTCCGTGAATTCACTATTTGTTTTTGAATCATATTGTCTAAGTTCAATCTTTTTACCGCTACTGATATATATATATATATATATATATATATATATATATATATATATATATATATATATATAAGCTTTCATAATACAAAAGAAAATATAATTCAATACACTAAATAAAACTAGCTAATTAAGTTGTGAAAATACAAATATCAATTCGTTTAAGTTGAATTCACTCTTTCATTCAGTTAGTTGAATCATTTTGTCTTTAAAACAAAAGGGAACAATATGTTATATCCCGTGGAGATTTATGAATGGTAACTATGAGAACTATTTATAGACCAATATGATATGCATATTTCCTATTGTACAATTGTTAAGTAACTAAACTATTCATATTCGTGTCCCTCTTATTATAAGCCTTATTTTGACCTATAGACTATTATTATACGATTTGCTGTTCTTGAGTTGCACCCAGTTCATTAATTACTATCTCCCTTATTCACAGTCACATTTGGTTAAATCTTGTACAAACGTTGTTTCCTATTTTGTTGGTTGGTATATAAACTCAATATGTTTGAAAATAATGATTCATAATACAGAGGCTGTTATTGGTGTTGTGGACTTAACTGGCTGGACTAGGCAGGTAGCAGGAGTGATAAGTGCACGAGACTAGTCATACGGCTATTGTGTATCATTGAGCAATCAATAAATTCACTGTTCTCCAAATAGGCGAACCAATCTATATAACACAATATATTGAGTTTCAGACAAAAGCTCATCAATTTATAAGTATATCAAAGTGAACAAAGTTTTGTATTTATACATAATTTATTCCTATGCCATTTGGTCAATGAATGCAATTAATTATTAAAGCATGATAAATGATGTTTTAAATTACACGATTAGAACGGAGTTAAAATTTTGATAGAGCCAAAAAGATTATTTCATGAACAAACTTAGGACAGTAATCAACTGAAAAAAATTAAAATATTTTCGTTATATTTCCAAAAATAAATAACTGAGGCATCGCCTTGACACCATTATGACAACAATAATGAGATACAATTTCTCGAACAATTTCGTATGTCATTGTTGGGGATGTCAAATCCCCAGAACTTACTTGATAAGTGGCTCAATTTTGTAATTTTATTCTGTAAATTTGAATTTAACTGTTTTCGCGCCAAAACGTGCTCTTATTACCTTCACATCGTATTTCCCACTTGTAACTATCTTAAACGCTATTGGTCCATTGTTTCTTTGTATGTGCTAATTATTAACGATCCCCAAGGACATTTCGTTACTGTATAAATACGCTTGACTTTTTCCTTATTTGATTACTGTGCTTCTGGCTGCTACGGAATATAACTTCCCCGCTCCAACTTGGACTTCTTACTCTAGTTAGCTGGGTCTGGGTCGCGTCAGTATAGCTAGTTATCGGTCTCTGGTCACGTGTCTTTGTTCCGTTCGTTACTAGTGAATTCGTAGCGCTTCAGATATATCAGTCATACTTAAGCTAATCTCATTGTCAGTCAGGTGTAGGAAGGATTTGAATGTGACCAACTTGTTCTCGTGTGCAGTTACGGGTATGAAGGCTAATATCACTACCCGTGTGCCCACACCGTGGAAAGGTATTTTTTGAGGGACCAGAAAAAGAAATTGGATTAGTGTTGGTTCTAACGACCTGGGAGCGTGAACGCAGTGCCAAAGGGACAACTGCTTGAGGCCGGTCACGCACGCCCTTCTTGTGGGGGATTTTTGACGTGTTAGCTCCGTTTTTCAAAGGACCTTACCGTCGGAGACGGAAATCCGTGAGCTAAGGTGAGGAGTAACATTTTTAGGGTAAACTTTTCCAACCCCACCCCTTCTTGTGGGAAGGCAGGATCACTGTCATGCTGGTTGTCTGAAGGAAACACCTTACTGCCGTCACACCTCTGTACAGTCGGCAGTACGACTTCGCCTTCGGACTTTGGAATTGCTGCTTTTAGTCTTACCGCTCTTCAACCGACCTGTCTGGCGTGGAAGGACCTTGAGGAACGATTGTTCCAGCCAGTATAGCTCGATTGTTTCATCACGATAGGCAAGCCCGACCATCACGTCAAGGTAGCAGCAACGGTGGTAAAAAAACAGCAAATATGACACAACCTGGAAGAATTTATTTCAGGCATTCAGATGTAAGCAGACATTTATCTATTAATTTGAACACATGAACATTGGGACATGGGGAAAGCTCAGTTATCAGATAAACTTAGTGAGGTTCAAAATCATATTGTGATGATTTATGAAGCAGAAAATAATGGCCAATTGGCTTTTTTAGACATACTTTTGAGTCGAAGGGAGGAGGGTACTATAAGACAGTCAGTTTATAGGAAATCAACTTGGACGAGGTAAAAGTTAAATTTTCACAGTTTCTGTCCATTGCAATGCAAGTGAGGCCTGGTTGATTGTCTCTATGATAAGATTCAAAGAATTTACATTACTGGCACGGTTGAAAAGATGAAAAGTTGCTGACCGATACATTAATATCAAATGGTTATCCACTAACGTTAGTCAGTTAATTCCAAGACCTCTCGTTTACTCGATTCCAAAGAAGAAAGTTTATATCTATCTACCATATAGGTGTGAATCCAATTGTATAGTTTTAGGACAGAGATTGAAAGCAGTCATCAAAAAAATCTATTACGCTGCTCAATTGGTTGTGATTGAAAATTCTAAGCCCATGATTCCAAATAGACCTAGACAATACACATATGTTCACGTCACATCCCACTGTATTTACCAATTTACATGTTTGTCTGGACACACATACATAGGGAGGAGTAATCGAACAATGCAATCAAGGGTCATTGGACATGTGAATAGGTGGTTTCAGAGCCAATTAGTGTCAACGTGGGAGGTAGAAAACCTATCAACTTAGTTTTTCACAAAAGATATGAAACATAACACCGTATTTTTTTTGATGTTGGTTTGTTCTCTGATCTGGATGGTTTGGTCGTGGAGCTTTCATCGTCCTTCTGAACGACATCATCAGGACAAACTTCGGGTAGAAGTGAAGTGTTTGTATATTGTTTCATATAATTATATCCTATATTACAGCAAGGAGACAGTTATCTGAATTATCTTCGAACTAAAGAACATTTGCAAGTGATGCTCTCTATACCAGCTCTGATAATGAGATATCATGTATAGATTCGTTGATTAACCGTACACTAAGTCAAGTTATAAGTCGTTGTATAGACACCTATAAGGTGTTATTCATAGTCCGTCACTTGATGAAGGTTATCAGTCCGTAAGTCACAATCTTATCAAACTTCACAGTTACAATATAGTAAAAAAATATCTAAACTAATCCTAGTCAAGTAAATATTCACGAGTATAAACATGCATAATGAATTGATATGATTACAATAAACACATGCACACACATACACATACAATATCATTAGTTCACTTTTAAAGTAGAATGTATTGACTGAGAAGATAAGCTATGCTGAGGAAATTAGGCTAAAATTTAATCAAACAGTTGAATTCATGAGTGAATTTAAGCTAGACCACCATGGAAAACCTGAAAGCACTGGACGCCCGTTTCGTCTTAGTATGGGACTCCTCAGCAGTGCGCAACCACGACTGACTTCAAGAGGTATTTCCTGGAGTTCTAGTGAGAAGCAGTGACCAATGGAGTTCAACCAGGTCTGATGTGAGATAGTAACTCACTGAATACAATGGTGGATGTGTCGCCATATGGTTTACAATAAGCATACAAACCGGGAATTGAAAGCAGATATCAAAAGGATGAATAGCAACTGAAAAGGATTGTCCAAGATAGAGTTCGATGGAGAATGTTGGTTGGCGGACTATGCTCCTCCACGAGGGGTAAAAGGCATAAGTGAGCAAGTAAGTAAGTAACCATATGGTACAAATAATGTTCAATCGATGAGGTTCAAGTAAAAAGTTATTACTTCACAATTAAATTGACTTCATGGAGTTTTGAATGTCTGCAGATAAACTGTAAACTTTAATATAAATCTCAACTTATAATATATGCTTTTTTTATTCTACTTTGGTCTGATTAACAAAACTTTGCCTAAAATAAAGTTCATGAATGTCCATTTGATAATTAAGCAAGCCTGTGCCGATTGCCCCGACATACCCAAGACGACATAGGTTGATAATGAAGAAATAGAATGTAGCTAGCAGTGGAATCCAGGACACGCGTTCAGTCCTGTTTGGGGCCCGCCAGCTGAATGAACCTACATCACAGAGTTGATGTACACTCCGTGACTTGAATCCATTACCATTGGTTTCAAATCACATCACGTTATTCACTAAGTTACCAAGTCTAGATAGTCACTGGATTCGACGATGCTAGCCACATTCCATCTATTCCATATAAATTTTGTAACTCAGTTACAGTAACTAGATGAACATTTTCCCTATTCAGATTAAACATACATTTGTTGGTTTTTGTTTGCATTCACATAAATTCAAGCGAAACTGAAACTAATTTACCAACAAAAAAACGAACCGACAGAGAAAGTACAGTTTCACGCTAACTAGCCCGTTGATAGAGAGAGAGAGTACACCTGACTAAAGACTGGATTGATGTTGACGAGATTTGAAGATAAAAGTTTCAAAATATCTATATAAATATATCTACACTGAGATGGTGGTTGAAGGTAGTCAATCACCATCTCACGCGATAGTGTACGCGATGTTGAGTCACCTAGACTAGTGGCCACATTGCAACGTGGTCAATAGAATTCAGTCTGAACTATGAAAGAGCCGACATACATGACATTGATCACTAACCAGTGATCAATCAGTAGTAAATATTTACACTAACATTGTGAATTAATGGGTTTAACGTGATAGTAAAGAAACCTACAGAAAACTGGATTACTGAAAATGCATTCGATTGGGAGATTTAATAACCTTAACGACTCATCTTTCCGGTATTACTTCATAGTATGTCTATTTTATTGTCAAGTTTTATTACATTTATTCAGTTAGATGGTCATTTAATCGCAAATATTTTTACCCAATGATAGTTTAGTTGTTAAGAGAAATAAATACAAATTATGAAAGAACATCACATTTAGATTTATGATGTCTAGACAACACTAACAATTATGAATTGTTGGAATACCATTGGTCAATTCTACTGGCTATTTTAAAACACTAACGTGTATGCAGGAAAAGAGTTAAATGTTCAAGTTAATAAAATGAATTCAATTTATATAAAATTAACACCAACAATGATTCAATAAAACAATTTAAAACAAAGATATGATCTTTACAAAATATTTAGGATCCATCTGTGAATATAAAACAATGAGCTCAAAATCCAATCCCGTAAAGTGCTAATCGTAATTTGAATACATATAACATTAACAAAGCATGGTATATATTCTAATATCAAAAGGAGCATATGTGTGGTTAATGTTCTAGATACGCTTAGATGATGATTGTACTCAAAGTACAATAAAAGTCGGGTCATATTTCATATAAAAACGAATACTTAGACGATGATTGAATAAGGTTGGAAATGTAAATCTTGAGCTCGCTGTGAAACTTCAAGGTCACAAGCTCGATTATGTTTAAGGTCCCGGCTACGTACTGATGACAAATATGGAACGGTAATAGAATAGCTATTCAACGCTTCCTGGTTTTAGGTGGTTTCACGACGGATGAAGATTATCTTCAAAACCAAGACTTTAAAAATGGTTTTTCATTCTGACATAAGGAAAACATTGTTACAAACGTTACATGAATAAATCATTAACCAGTATATGTGTAAAAACGGATTTTTCTTTTAGAAAACTTGAAACAACACTAAAATGTTAGAGTTTATCAAAGAATTAACGTAAATCTATATACTTCAAACTAATAAACTAACCTGACTTAACGCACTAGCTAACTTTCGTAAAGACTTCAAAATAGGTTGAGAATAATTCATAGAACATGGAGACGAGTAAATTATTTTCAGAAGTTTAAACTTTAATAAAGATTGAGTACGATAGTCAAATCGATCTTTCAAACATTTTGTATCGATAGATTTACATTGTTCTGGTGTCCAGAATGCTCGTGACAGAAAAATACGAGGAAAAGCAAAACTACAAAGAAAAAAATTAGAGCGAGATGGTACAAGTTAGTGAATATCAAGTGTTTTATATTACAGATTATTAATCACTCATTTTAATACCGAAAAAGAAACCATTGAAATAGTTTGTTAACGATTCCTATTGGTGCTTCGCAGAATTAGTGATTGCTTCCTAACAAAAAAGAGTGTTCAATTCCAATCCAATGAACGAAATAGCGCAGAACTCTGGATTCACTACTAAGATCTATGTTATTTGACATAATTAAATTTTAGAAAACTAACCATTTTTGTACTACCAAATGTCTAGCTGGCACGAGCATATTATTTTTAAATGACTAAATAAAAAAGAGTATTGACAGTTATTGTAAAGTCTTTGGGCAAACAAATATACCTAAAAACCCTTTATAATACATATAAGTGAATTTAATGAAAAATTCTAAACTTCCAACTTATACTTGCATTTATATAAGAACTCTCGTCTAAATTAGAACGAATAGTTTCACAGTATTTGAGCGCCGAGTTGAAGTAAGACATTAAATAGGAATAATATATTTGTAAAATCTCAGCGAATGAATTTTTTTTAATACTTACATTTCTGCTATTCAATTTTGGTAAGATTTTAGTAATAAACAAATGACTTACAACAACACTGAAAGGGACTTTTCCTTGAACTAAACTTATTTCAGAAACAAAGACTAAATGACTATTAGCCAAAAAGAAATTAAAACAATTAGTCCCTTTGATAAATTTTGATAATGCAATGAGAAGACGAAGTTTATCAGAATTATGTGATATATTAGCGCAATACATTTCAAACAATCTGATCACACATATACTTGTTAAGACATTTTTTATATGAAAATTAAAAGGTCAACTATACAGGTTAAGGTAAGAAAATAAATAAAGTACACAAAAACAATGTGATGACTACTCTGGATAATAAATAAGCATTACCAGGGTAGGTTAAGGGTAAGAACAAATTGTTTTTGAACACATAAAGGGGGTTTCAATTTCCGTATAGTCAAGGCTTCACTAAACCTTAGTATACGTCCTTGAAGGCTTTTGTACAACACTACAAACGCTGATTTGATGTCAACCTTATGACCAGTTTCAACTAAATGTTTCGCAATGGAGGAAGATGTTTGTCTATCCTGTGATCTTATTTGACCATTGGAATTCATTTGGTTCTGCAGCCATTTAGGTATGTAGTACAGAATGCATCAACGAAGAACTAGCGTTCCTCAAGAAAACTTTGTTGAAAAATGGCTACCCAGACCGGTTCATAGAGAAGAATATGAACAGAAGTAGCGTCGATAAGAATCCTAGTTATTCAGTGCCAAAGAAAAGCCTTTATATAAGTCTGGAATTTAAAGGTGATCGAACATCAGACATAATTAAAAATCGTTTAACAACAACGATTAAAAGGACATTTAACGCTGCAAAACTACGAATAACCTTTACCAGTAAGAACTTAATTTCTGTATCCATAAAAGATAAGCTTCCGCGTTTGGTCGCCTCCATGTGCATCTACCAGTTCACCTGCTCTTGTGGAGCAAGGTACATCGGCCGTAGCCAGCGCTCGCTTTCAACCCGGATACGAGAACATATACCAGCTTGGTTCTACAATGGTGGAAAGAAAGCAGTTCGAAGTTCTATACTCGAACACCTAATCGACTGTAATCATTCGACGAATCCGCAGTCTGATTTTAAGGTTGTTTATATGATTCGTTCAAATCTACCAAGATTTCTTCGGATCAAACTTTTAAAAATATCCGAAGCTCTTACCATCCATGAGCTCAAACCAGAACTATGCGTACAAAAGAAGTACGTTTTAACATTATCGTTACCATGGCCTTAATATTATTATTACTATCATTCTTTTATTATTATTATTACTCCATTCCCCCTTTACTTATGTTTTATATTCTCATTATTTTATTCATGAATACTCATCACCTTATTTATTTATCTATTTATTTTACACCTCTATGACCTTTAATGACCTTTAATTATTGTAACCAAAACAATTTATCCGTCTTACTATATTCACTAAATCTATTGTTGTTATTCATACTACGTAATCCAGTATTATAATCTTGGTTATTAGTGTTCACATTTCCTCACGGAATTAGTACTTTAACAAAACATTTTCATATATATATATATACGATTGTACAGCTTGATAATAAATTCGTTGAAAAAGAGATCCCTTCGCTGAAATCTGTGTTTTAATTTTAATGTTTAAATGGGAATTATATACCAATTTAGGTATGTGTTCCGCCACCCTTATTTGCAAATCACGATTGCTCCTCCCTATGTACGTGTTACCACACATACATGTACATTGGTATACACAATGGGATGTGACACAATCGCTTATGTGCTGCTAGGTTTTTGGTGAAACATCGACCTTGTCTTTTCAATGATGACAAGTTGAGCTGCATAGAATGTCCTGTTTATGGCTAATTTTAGTCTCCGTCTCAACACGAGACTATTTGAGTCACTTCTAAATGGTAATGTAATATAAACTCGCTTTTTGGGTGCCAGAAACGTCATAGGTCAAATCGTATTGCAACCCTTCCAGCGGTTTATTAACTTAAATGAATAACCATTATTCATTAACGTATTAGTTAAAAGCTTCGTTCCTATTTCAATAGTATCACTAGTACAAATACGATTGATTCTATTGAATAAGCCCTTTATTAATCCACGTTTGTAATTAATTGGGCAGTGACTATGGAAATTAAGGTATTGCCCCGTCCATATCGGCTTTATTTACATAGAACGTTGGATGGAACCATCTTCTCTCCTACTGATCAGTATATCTAGAAAAAGAAGGTGGCTGTTCTTCTCTTCTTCGCACGTAAGAGAAATATGTTTTTGACTTGTATTGAGTTCTTTTAACAAGCGGTTCACGTCTTCACATTTATCCCCTATGATTATGATGTCATCAACGTATCGTCTATACAAACACATCTTTTGGATGGAGTTTTCAGCTAAATTTTCAACATACCCCATGAACACATCCGCCAGCAACGGTCCTAAAGGACTACCCATAGCTACGCCATCAATTTGTCGAAAGTGCTCACCTTGAAATGTGAATTTTACATTGTCAGTGCACAATAATAATAGATCTTTAAGAGTTTCAACAGGAAATGACAATGGAAGATTATTAAGTGAAATATAGTCACATAAAATATCAATAGTTTTTCTGAGGGGTACATTTGTAAATAAAGTGTTCACATCAAAAGAACACATTGTCTTTGTTTTTATATTCATATCCTTTAAGTATTTAATCAAATCAAATGAGTCAATCAAGGAATACTTACAAAATTGATGTCGGATAGGATTTAATACTTTTGTAAGCCATTTCGCAAGTTTGTGTGTAGGTGACCGACACATTGATAGAATTGGACGTAAAGGGATATTAGGCTTATGTATTTTTGGCAATCCATATAAATGAGGATACACCGAACCCATAGGTTTTAATAAATGAAACTCATCCTTGTTAATAGCGTTCATGTTTAACAATTTTGTTAGATTCGAGTTTACTTTCTTTTCTAATTTATGTAATCCATCAGAGTCAACATCAGCCATGAATTTGCTCTTATCACTGAGAATCGATTCCATTTTATTTATGTAATCGGACTTATTCATAATTACGACACCAGATCCTTTATCGGGTTTAAGTATAATAATATCCGCATTGTTTCGTAATTCTTTTAAGGATTTGAAGCGCTGAGAAGTTAGTATGCTTCTCTGCTTCGGTCCAAAGGAGTGAAACTGATGCGCTATGTCCACTAATTTAGCTTTAAACCAACTTTAATTCTCTGAGGATGAGGTGGTTAAAGTACTCAATTGATCATAAAGGTTTTCGAATTGGGCGTTGATTGTCAATTCAGAGATTTGTGTAATAGGGACAGGAAAATTGAAACCCAGAGAAAGTGCCTCCTTTTCATGAACGGGCAATACAATAAAGGATAAATTAGTGACATATTTATCAGGATTAATTGGGAAGGAAGTGAGATTATTATTATTCTTACAGAAAGATTTTTCCAGCTTTTTCCTGATCCCTTCTTTCGTTTTCAAAGTGACAGTACTACAAAAATTCCAATGGTCAAATAAGATCACAGGATAGACAAACATTTTCCTCCACTGTGAAACATTTAGTTGAAACTGGTCATAAGGTTGACATCAAATCAGCGTTTGTAGTGTTGTACAAAAGCCTTCAAGGACGTATACTAAGGTTTAGTGAAGCCTTGGCTATACAAAAAGAAATTAGATAAATATCTTTTCTAAGTTATTTTCGATTGCACCCATAAGTTCACACACACACTTTTAGGAATAAATACATCGGAATGACTTATGAGAGAGTAAATAAATCAAACACATTTTCATTTCAAGGATTATAAACTGTTAAGAATAAAAGTGGAGAGGAAATTATAAAACTTATACAATTATTATGGGTATAATTATTTTTTATTGATTAAGCAAGTAATTTATGGTAATATTACTTTGTCATTTGTAAGGTTTCATATTACTCATTAACCATAGTGATATATTTTGCCGCCAATAAATTACATTTAATCAATGATTAACTTGTTATTCTACCTGACATTATGAATAACCAGTTTATTTCCCTATTGAGATTCATTCATAATGAGCTGTGATCTTGCATTTCCCATGAATAATCAAGTGAGTTTTTTACATTAAAATAAATATATACATATATATGTTATTATCAGAAGCGGTTTTCTGAAGATTTAGTATTTTTATGGTTGAAAGCTTGGAAAACCTGGAAGCATTGGACGGCCATTTCGTCCTATTATGGGGCTCCCCAGCAGTGCGCATCCACGATCCCGCACTCGCGACCAACTCACTGAAAACAATTGGTGAAAGGTTGCTTAACTTCGTGGGTCCGTTGAAGTTAGACATTAACACTGTTGGATGCTGGCTCAGTGGTCTATCAGTTAAGTGCTCTGGCGCAAGACTGGTGGGTCCTGGGTTCGAATCTCGTGAGTGTGGGATCGTAGATGCGCACTGCTGAGGAGTCCCATAATAGGACGAAATGGCCGTCCAGTGCTTCCAGGTTTTCGATGGTGGTTTGGCTTCAATTGACTCACGCTTTCGACATATATATGTCAGGATAAGGAAAGAAGAGCCTAAAACAAAGAATAGTGTAAATAATAGTATATAATTCTTCATCCTGAATATAATCTCGATTAGTATTATAAAATCTGGAATTACTTTAAGTTACCATAATATTATTGTAGTTTTATAGTTATTACTTACAAAATCGGTAAAATTAATATCGTTCCTGGTAACGGAGCAAGAAGCATTACAGGCAAAATCTTCATCAAATCTTTAGGTACCTGTAACAAAACGAGAGAAATAAAGAGATTTATTCTACATACATTTTGATAACAAATAAAATATGTTACTTAGTCGACTACTGTTGAAAATGATAGCCTCTATAATCGTAAGGAAAACCGCAGAATACACTAAACTCTACGAAGGGTGAACATTATTAAGCCAATTACATAGAATAAATCTAAAAATACAATTTATACCTGACGTAGGACATACACCTGATGTCTACTTAGAGTCGGTAGTATTTCTAAGATTGACTGAGAACGACAAGTAATATCCATCCATAACTGACTGAGGTCACCCAAATCTACCAAAGTTGAGTGGACACCTGTAAATACATTCAAATATACAAGACTAATTGACGTATATTTCCCATATATAATTTTAAAAAAAGCTACATTAAACTGTGATCATTTTATTAAATAAAAAAGAAGAATGCTCGATTGTAGCAATTTAGATTCGCATCAGAAACTCTGCCCTTACATGTACGAAGCTTTTGAGACGATAGATTGATAAAACGTCTGCAATCCAATTTTCTACTCAGCTAGACATTACAAAATAGAATTATTTTTCCAATAAAATCCACAATATATTTTAAGCAAATTTACCCCCCTATCTTATCTAGAGCACATAGGAAATAACCATGATTAAATCATATTTCTATCATCGAGGTCACTGCTGCTGCACATATATACAAATCCAAAGAAAGGCAACCAAACAGTTTGAGATAAACCTTCATCAAAGTTTTCCTCTAGTTTAATTGTAACTATATTACATATTAATAAAAGTACGTGTCAATAAATCTCTAAAGTTACTGCTTGATTGAACATCGTACAATAAGCTTATTTACAGTTTGATACAAAATAGAGTGAACAAACTTGGAGTGAAACTAACAGCGGTAAATGTTGATAAAGAGTTGTCATTGATGATCCTTATGTCAAACTAACTTATTTACTGTTTTTATTTAATAAACTAAATGCGTTCTATTTACATAAATAGGTAGACATGGACCAAGGTTGCAAACAATAAATTAACATTCACTACAGTATCTCGAATGAAATAATCGTAAGTTCATTTTTTACTGAAAGTAATGTTCAATATTCAATCACAGTAATAACACAGACCACTAGTGTTACCAGGACATAGATTGGATTAAAACATACCCCATGACGACTGCGTTGGCGCACGCTGATTGGATAAGAATAAGTCAATCAGCGCTAGTCGATACTTAAAGAACACCATAGAATCTTCTCATGATAAAAACTGTAAATATACTAACGTTTTTCTTATTGTGCTTGTTATAACGTATGCCCTGAGCAGTCTTGGGTGCTATTCGGTCCTTCTTATCTGCCTAGCCCAGCCGTTAAGTCCAGAACACAAATAACAGCCTCAGCAGTATGAATCATTATTTACAAGCATACTGGGTTTTTATACAAACCAAAGTAATCAATAAACTGATTATAACTCAAGAATCGTATGATCATAAATCAAAGATCAAAATAATAGAAAACACGAATATGAATAATTTAGTTACGTAACAACTGTACAATAAGAAATAGGCATAATACGTTGGTCGATAAATAGTCCTTAGAGTTACCATTCATAATTCACCAGGGGATATAACACCTCCCCTTTTTTGAGGAATACGGAGTTGACATCCGGATTTTAAATTTCTCGAATTCATCCTCCCCCACGAAAGACTGTTGGATCCTCATGTACCCAAGTTACCATTATTGTGACATTATTTAAGACATATTCGTCGTATTTAACTGAGAATCCACGAGAACTTATTAGATCGTGAGGATCGATGACATTCGATTTGAGGTCACCAGCGTCTGATTCTTCTGAAACAGTTTCCTTGAATTTACTCGGAACCTCATTAGTAAATAATGAATCATTAGGATAATCAGTATCTATGAAAGTTGTATTGGATTCTTGATTATCATTTAATGCATCCGATATTTTTCTCCCATTTTTATAAGAGATTTGAACTGGAACATATGAATCAGCAAAATAATCGGGATCTGGCAGAACAATAAGATAATCTTGATCACTAGATTCATTAGACAAATTTTTTGCATCGTGACTGGTTTGATTTGGCGCCACTGTATTCACTATACTGCTCGGTTTGTTCCCCGTTTCTTCGTGGGAGGGTACTGCAGCAAATTTATGAGCATTTAGTAAGACATTGTCTTTCTGTAAACAGGTTGATCCACTGTTTGCACGTCCGTTTTCGGGGTTAATAGGACTTGAACCGTGTATAGGGCATGTCTCTGAAACAGACAGTACCGGACTATTGGGCTGATCATGTAGGACTGCTACTGCTGCATTTAAATTACTGTCTTTCGCGGATTCATTGAGGCTTTCCTCTGAATATTCATTTGTTCTGCAATCGATTTCCAGTTCTGTACGCAATTTAAAAATTAATGCGTCGACTTCCGTTGCACCCCCAAAGCATGGGTGATTCAGCAGCTTTGCATGTAACTTGTCAATGAATTCCAATTGACTCTTTCTGAAGCGCTGCTCTTGTCGCTGGATTAGCAACTGAAATTGATCGGAAGTTAGAGCCATTTTTTTACCCCGTCGCCAGTTGTTATATCGTATGCGCCCGTAATATATATGAACGCCAATTTAGAGAGGAGTGAATTTATTGATCGGACGCAAATGATACTTGAAATTGTACGAGCAGTCTTGATTGCGTATCGGCCCTGCTATCTGCCTAGCCCAGCCAGTTGAGTGCAGAACACAAATAACAGCCTCAGCAGTATGAATCATTATTTACAAGCATACTGGGTTTTTATACAAACCAAAGTAATCAATAAACTGATTATAACTCAAGAATCGTATGATCATAAATCAAAGATCAAAATAATAGAAAACACGAATATGAATAATTTAGTTACGTAACAACTGTACAATAAGAAATAGGCATAATACATTGGTCGATAAATAGTCCTTAGAGTTACCATTCATAATTCACCAGGGGATATAACAGTGCTTCTTACTTTCATCTACCCTTGTTATTCGGAATATAATTCCTTTCCTATTCAACCGTGTTCTGATTTGGGGACTTGTCGAGAGAATTGGTGTCCAAGAATACTGAGTAATAGAAATATCTCAGTTATAATAAGAGAAATTTATAACTAGATAGATTAATCTGGTGAATGAGTTAAGAAACTAAATAAACGTATTTCTTTCTTGACTAACTATATCCCCATGTAATGAAAAAGATTACATTGAGATATTCTAATGTATATGGATAAGTCCATCATTATTATATTTTTCTTAGGTTGCTGAGTCAGTATACGCTTTCTTGAAGATTTTGTGTAGCTTAAAGAAAATTAAAAAAATCAACAAAATTGTTTCAATAGATTCAGCCAATAGATTAGACTTATCAAACAGCCAGTAGAATTATCATTAACTATAAATAATAACCACAAATTACCTAAAACTTACCGTTTTTAAATAATTTATAACTATGAAACGATGAGGCATGTTTATCTGCCCATTTGTTTTCCAAATATGTGACCAACTTTGTATACTTTTTTACTACAACCGTTACAGTTTTAGTGAAATACTTTTTAAACATAAACATTTATCAATATCTTGCACATATAGCAATGCAGGCCCAATCTTTTAATCAAATTATTGAACACTAGAAAAGGTAGATTTGACGAGAAGGCTAAAAATTTTAAAAGAAAGAACTCTGTAGAACACTTATCGCCTAGTTGTTAATACCAATGAAACATATTTCGAAACGGAATGATTAACTGACAATTATATCCTTGAAATTTAGCAATTATTAGAAACATTTTTTAAAATAAATAGTGGGAAACTGTGCAGTAACGAATTCACCTACGATGTAGTCTAAACCGCCTGATTTAAATGATTATTCATTTCATTGTAACATAGTACTAAGAAATTAAAACGGAAATAGAATTTGAGGAAGTTTTATTCAGGACTATAAGGGCATTAACTATCGATGGGAATTTTATAATATGAAACTATTCTGTCACTAAGATACTTCTAACCACAGATATGGGCTAAGATTAGACAAGTAAACAGTGTAAATTACTTGACTGGTCATCTACGAGAAATTCATACAATTGGTTTCTTTTACGAACTTGAAAAAAGCCAGAACAATAAATGAGGTGGAAAAATATGAATTCATGATTTCTCATCAGCTGCTTACAACCATGTGTATTAAAGTGTAATATCTAGGTATGATATAATGCGAAGCAATCGATGCCGCATACTTTGAAACGAAACAACTACATGATTTTGTTGGGCGATCACGTAGTATCATTAACTCTGACATTTAAAGTGTGGCTCACAATCAAGTACCTGTTTAATTAGTTTATTTACCTACATAATAATAAAACTTCATTATTCATTCTTGAGCAGTGACTGAAGAATGTCCACTCTTAATTTAATTTTCTTTCATGGCATCAATGAACAGGTGAGCTAAGTTTTTGTAATACATGGCAAGTATATTCATGATGTACATTTCATCAACAACGTACAGATCCCAACCCGTGACAATAAAATAAATCCCCATTAACTAAGCGAGTGGCCATCTGAATTCAATGGCTCTGTGGATAACGCATCGGGCTTGAATCTCTACGTGAACGTCGACGGAGAAAGCCGGGGTATCCACCTGACGAGTCTCAGATACAACCAAACATACGTCCTGGATCCCATCGCTAACCACCATCAGAATTTCGCTTGAAAATCCTAGGGAATTAATGGTAATATCAAGGCAACCTTATCGGGGTCCACATACGCCAAAAGTGATCATTTGCAGTCTTTAATATCAACAGCGGGGGAATCTAAACCCTTACAAATGAGATGTAAACATTATACAAATGATTCTGTGTATGGTGTGTCTTCTCACTTAAAATCATGAAATCTTCTATACGATAAAACATTTGGAAAGTGTCATAGTATCAAGGCAAATCAAACATATTCGTCAAAACGGTAATCGGAGAACGAAAATCTCTGACTGGGCACAAGCAATCGCGAAGAACTTCTGAAATAATTCATTGTGATTAAGCGGATGATAGTGAGAACTGATAATTTAATTCCCGATACTGAAGTAAGGGTAAAGTATTAGTACAAGTTCACACACAGTAACTAATCCTATTATGCAAAACAGTAACTGGTCCTCGTACCCAGCCTTGACGTACTCTTGATTTGTGAGGGCTAATGTAATACTCAATTAGCTGTCCAATTAGAAATAGGCGGACGGAATTTAAACTTATAGCTTAGTGATCGATTGCCTTAACAGTTACAGCAGCCTATTTTGATAATTAAGGATTCTAAGCTACAGTACTCCCCAATACTAATTGAACAAAAGTTGACTGGCATGTTAATGACAATCACTTTGGCGTATTAAGTGCATCGCCTAAACATTGATTTGATTTGTCGTAGTTTACTCATACCTAAAAAAATAAAACTCAGAAGCATAACGTTGATTAGAGTAATTTCAAAAAGTTCTCAAGAGTAGCTTGAACAGGACATACGGAGAATCTACGATGACTCGAGATTCATGTTTGAGCTATGATAAAATGTAGATTTCCACTTGATAATTTGAGACATGAGATCGCATAAAATGCTGAAATTTGAGGGTATTGATGCAGATGCATCCAACATACTCCTTTTCCAAACATTGAGCAACTTAATGCTATATATGTATATATAGGTATATGTTCATTTTGTATATTCTAACATTTCGCTAATTTTCTTGAATTTATGTCTTTATACTGTCGAGAAGTGTAGTGATTCATGCTAGTTTTATTCAATGATCCATGGAATTGAATCTTAAATAGGTGGTTAAATAAATCCTTCGTACAATATGACTTGGATCGAAAGGTTTAGGTTTACGATGAGATTAAAATCAATAATTAAACTACAAAAAGTACCCGACTTGATATACTGGGTTGTAGCTACACTGAACCCATTCACAACTGATCGACCACTGAGTAGTGACCAATGCTACATTGGTCTGTTCCTTCTGTGCTGACTGAATCTTATCGATCAAGTTACAGTATGATCAACTAGTCTAAGTGATTCGACATAGTGTGCACTATGTTTTGGTGTTAGATGGTTGGTTTCAGTCGACAGGAAACCCTTGACTCTTTCGACTACTTATTAACTTATGTATTATTTCAACATAAATGTCAGACCAGAACACTTTAAAATCCAAAAACCTATTAGTAAATCTGAGTAAAGACATTTCTCCCAAAAAGTTAAAATAAAAAATACATCACTATAACAAACTATATCACTAAATAGTTTCCGTTTAATAAATACGATACGGTAGGTATTTACTGTAATTTAAGAAATTTCAATTGACAAACAGTTATGATTCCCTGACAGTCAGAGTTGCAAATAAGACAGTAAAACAAAATCTTACAAGTAAATTTAATTCATTATGCAAATACTGTAGTATTTTTTTGTTTAAATATATGGAATCCAAGTCAAATGGTCGAAACTTGAAGTATTTACTGAATTACATTATTAACTAGTTAACTAAACATCATAATTCTGAAAGTCGACGAAACTATCATTTTAAAGTCATGAACCATTTTATTTTATTATTTATTTAAACACATAAATATTGGTACAAGGAAGCACCAGATAAATATGCGCCCCACAAATCTCATTCGATTTGCTTGAGGGCTGTGATACTGCCCGGGTGCCCAAACTGAAGCAGGTAGTTTTCTTAGGAGGCCACACCCCGAGCCTTTGACCTAGAGGTCTAACCCACAAGGCAGTGGAGCATCGTGAGGAGATGCAGTTCCATGGTAGCCGGTGACCAACAATTGGTGAACTTTCCGTGTCCACCAACCCGGTTAAAGTGCCGGACATTCGCTTTTCGTCCTCTCACTTTTGTAAAAAACACCCCTGCCACGAGAAGGCAGTGAGTAGGACTTCCCTGGCAGAGGCTATATATGCGTGGCCATGTGAGAGCATTTGGATAGGGAGGATGGACTCTCCCCACTCTCGGCCGTACCAGGGCATAAACTATATAACCATTTGAATGTTCAGTACAAATATTATATGTAACATAATTTATTGAGAAAACTTTTGTACAAAATATAATCTATTTCACAAAAAAATTATGATGACAAATTTTTCATTGCTTTCTCAATAATTAATCTTTTCTTATATTTTGCTGCACGTTTCTGATGTGATCTACTTTTTAAATGAGCTTCCCAACCATCAATTTGTGTAAATATTCTATTTGAACATATTGAACAAATGAATGGAGAATTGTTGTTATTTTTGGATTCAGTAAAAGATTTAGGCAAAAGAAATGATTCTGCTTTAGGACATGAATCTTCAGGATAGATATCAAGTAAACTTTTTAGATAATCATTATCTTTCAGGTTTTCAAAGAGTAAACCATCTATTTTCATCAATTCATTGTAGATTAAGCGTACAGTTGGTGCAATAATTGTTTTATGCCAAATGTCTGGAGATTCAGAATCTAAGAAATCTGTCACATCTATACGATAAACAGGAATGCTACCTTCTACAGGACGTCGTAAAAACCGATTTCTAATCCAAGAAACCTGATAAAAAAATAAACATTAAGAACATATTACCATACTTCATATTTAAGTAATATTAAATTTTTAACAAAAACTGGTAAGCAGAAAGTAGAACCTAATATAGGTAATGTTGTGTGGGTGAGAATGATAATGATTGATTGTTCGCTGAATCAGACATGTGGATAGTGTGACAGGTGTAGTTTGTGTTTTATATATATATATATATATATATATATATATATATATATATTCCCCTATCCTGACTGTTCCTTGTGTCAGATTTTGATGTGGAAATATATTGACGTTATAGTCAGGTTAATCTCGTGTTCTTCATCTGAGTTGTGTTGAAGTCCTGTAGAATAGACACTGGGTGGGAAATATAGTGTAGATATTTGTCTAAGGTAAATTCATGTCCCACATACGTGTAAAAAGTGAAAGGACTGTTATAACAAGAAACCTTAGCGTTATAACAAGTATCCTACAGTTTATAACAGGTAGTAAATTGGTGCATATTTTTACAGTACACAGAGGAATCTATCAAGGAAACAAATTATTAAAATAAACAAAAGATATTACAGACAGACATGAAGTAACAAAGCATGCCAAACTTCGAAAAAGATAAAGTACACTAATCGTTTACAATTACCAATCGAAATAGATTCAATTTGAAATACACCGTATTAAATAATGAACAGTTGGAAACAATCAACAAAACACTCATTTTTATTATTTTAACAAATGGATAGTTGACACTGTGATTACTTCTTCATAATACGATTTGGAATCATTTAAACCCCAGTAATTTCTACTTTTTTATATGCCTCCTACAGACTTAATGAATGAACAAAAAGTTTACAGCACATTATTATGTTGTTTTTTTATACTTTACTCACACTAATTGATAATACAAGTCAGTTAGATACACCATAGAAATACCAGACAATTTATTTAGACTCCTTGCTTGGAATTCTATGCATAACCCCAACGTAATAAGAGAATTTTTGAATTAAAATAACTTTTAGTTCACAGAAATTCCAGGTCACTATTGTTAATTCATGGTATAAAAGTCGTCTTACAGAATGAATGAATCTTAGCTAATAGTAGAACTCAGGACGAACGTTTTTTTTCTACTTCCGTTTCGTCAGCTAGATAGATCTATATCATAGTGATGGTGTTTACACTGAGACTCGAACCTATTGCCTTTTGCTTCAAATGCCAACGCACTATCTACTGTGCTACTGATTTGTTCAACGTACATTACGTTTTTATCATTATTAATCAGAATGTTGTTGATATTCAGAACCATCATTTTTACGTGGCACGAACACCTAAGTTTTTATAAACGGAAAATTGCTCATTAATACATCTTTTTAATATTTTATATTTTAAATTAATAATTGTTATCACCTTCATACTTTTAACTTATTCGTTATCTTTCTTATAATCGTCAAATGGACAATTGCTTTTCACAAATATGATTTTATCTTGATCTTCATGAAACTTTGACAACCAGGATTAGGCAATCCTCTTATTCTTTAATAGACTACATTATTTACTGATTAACTATAAATACAATTGTACAGTTCGAGTAAATGATATTGTAGAAAAGGAAATTTCCTTCGTTGAATTGTATTTGATCCTTTTTAATGACACCATGGGTTATTTAAGTTACTGGACAACTGAGCTTTAATCATTTCATGTTTACTAATTATTAGCGTTTCCTAATTACGTAAGTACTTATGAATAGCTCTCTTAGATGTTTTGTTACTCTTATTGTAGAATGCTCTACCATAGAAATAATATATTTGCAATATTTTTATTTAGTCTCTAATATATTCACATCCTTACTATGATACGTTTATATATACTCAAAACTTTCAATTAAAGTCATTTGTGTATTCTAAAACGGATATCTGCGCGTTAATCTCAATGCTTCATATACAAACCGACAGTATAGTCGTTATTATGAAGTAGTTAGAATAATTTCTTTCCGACACACAACTCAAATAACCAGAAAAAAAAACAGAGCAGAATAAATGATTTAATAATTACCATCCAAATAGATATGGAAAAGGACGAGCTGCTGTCAGCTAAATATATACATCTATAGTGGAAGGACTCAATTATTCAGTAATTAGGTGGAATAAATATGTGACCAGATACGTAGATGTAGTAGAATATGTTTTTTCATAAGCATGCATGTGTGGAGGCCAATCACATTAAAATATTAAACAAATTATTAATGATTAAGATATTACAGTTTATCTACCACATAAGCTAGTTTAAAGGATTAACTAATTTAAATGTATGGATAATGTTTTATTAATTTTACAGGTTGTAAAAAGATAAAAAGAATTTAACGAAATAACATGGATTCATGTTAATCTGATCAAAAATCTTTATTTTTGTTCCCATCAAGATGGTTAAAGGAGTTATGTATATTGAAATGACATAATAATTAAACAAATCTAACAAAAGCTCTATGTTCAGGTAAGTCGACAAAATATGGAATTCTGTAAATGATTAGTGAGTGGTATCATTTAATTCACTCTGATTTATTGCATGACTATGTTAAATTTTGCATACTAAATATACAGAATACTAAATTTTGTAAAGTAGTATTAAAGGTGAACGGAAAATAATCAAAGAATTAAAGCCACAAAGGTATCTACGAAAATTACCAACTTAGTAAGCAGAGACTGATCAGTTACAGTGCTAACACATCGATGGGAAGATTCAAACAAACAATACTAAATGAATTGACATAAACTTACTTTAAAATAAGGGCAGATTACTGAGATTATAAAAATTAAAACCGACCAAGTCAACAATGCAAACACGAGTAGCGATAACCCTTCAACAGATAAATAACAAATAATATATAATCACCTGACGACGTGCATACTGTCGAGTGGCTGTCTTAACATTCTCTGCTGCTTGCTTCAGAAGAGTATTTGCCTCCACAGTACCACGTTCTTCTGGTAATAAAGCTAAATAATCCGAAAATTCTTTGAGTCCAATACTTTGAAGTAGGCCACGACGACACATAGGGTCAGAAACTGACTCCAACTCTTGAGCAAACAAAGCCCTTAATTTTTCCACTCGAATTCGTTTTTCAATGTCTGATTTAAGCGAAGTTAAATGAAGAAATATAAGCATAAAAATTCATAAAACCAGAAGTGGTAAGGTTAGCAACAATAATACTGATTGTACACAGCTTTAACACTATTCATTTACCCGTGTTTACCAGCACATGAATATATATCGATCATCATCATCAACTCCACCTGTAGCTCTTCAAGAGTTACTGCCGGTCCCAAGCCCGGGTAAGGAAGGAGGGTTGGGCATGAGATTAGCGACCCCATCACGTAGAAAAATCAACTCGCTAAAAAAACACTAACCAGAAAAAATAATTCAAAAAATTTAAACTCTGCCCTCCGAGTTCAAGGAATAATTATGACGCCTCATGATGAAGCAGAAATGAGAAAATACAACCTGGAGGTGCTTGGTATCAGCGAAACACATTGGACGCAGGTTGGACAACAACGATTATCTTCAGGGGAACTTCTGTTATACTCCGGTCATGAAGAAGAAAATGCCCCACATACACAAGGACTTGCATTGATGCTGTCCAGAAAAGCACAAAATGCACTTATAGGATGGGAATCTCATGGACCAAGGATCATCAAAGCCTCCTTCAAAACAAAGAGAGAGGGCATTACAATGAACGTCATCCAATGCTATGCGCCTACCAACGACTACGATGAAGACGCTAAAAACCAATTCTACGATAGGCTGCAGTCAATCTTCGAGAAGTGCCCAAACAAGGACCTGACAATTCTGATGGGGGATCTCAATGCCAAGGTTGGAATGGACAACACTGGATACGGAGACGTCATGGGACGACATGGACTGGGAGAAAGGAATGAAAATGGTGAGAGATTTGCAAACCTATGAGCCTTCAATAAACTGGTCATAGGTGGCACCATATTCCCACACAAAAACATACATTAAGCCACTTGGATTTCACCGAATCTTACTACAAAATCAAATCGACCATGTCTGCATCAACAAAAAGTTCAGGAGGACGATGGAGGATAAGAGAACCAGAAGAGGAGCTGATATAGCATCCCATCATCATTTGCTGGTCGCCAAGATGAAACTAAAACTCAAGAAGCATTGGACAACGGGGCGGACAACATTACAAAAGTTTAATACGGCCTTTCTTCGAGATGCAGACAAACTCAACAAATTCAACATAGCCCTCAGCAACAGGTTCCAGGCCTTTCATGATCTACTCAATGGAGAGGGGACTACAATGGAGAGAGACTGGAAAGGTATCAAGGAGGCAATCGTTTAAACATGTCAGGAAGTTCCGAACAAAAGGAAGCACCATCACAAGGAATGGATCACTGTTGGTACACTGGATAAAATTGAAGAAAGGAGGAACAAGAAGGCAGCAATCAATATCAGCCGAACAAGAGCGCAAAAAGCCAAGGCACAAGCCGAATACACAGAGGCAAACAAGCAAGTGAAGAGGAGCATCAGAACCGACAAACGTAAATATGTTGAAGATTTAGCAACGACAGCGGAAAAGGCTGCAAGAGAAGGAAACATGAGACAATTGTATGATACAACAAAGAAACTTGCTGGAAATTACCGTCAACCAGAAAGACCAGTGAAAAACAAGGAAGGCAAAGTAATCACCGACATGGAAGAACAACGAAACAGGTGGGCAGAATACTTCAAAGAACTCTTGAATCGACCAGCTCCACTGAACCCACTCAACATCGAAGCAGCACCCACGGACCTCCCAATCGATATTGGCCCACCAACAATTGAAGAGATCAGCATGGCCATTAGACAAGTCAAGAGTGGCAAAGCAGCGGGACCAGACAACATTCCGACAGAGGCAGTGAAAGCAAATGTAACAGCAACTGCCAAGATACTCCACATCCTCTTCAGTAAGATTTGGGACGAAGAACAAGTACCAACAGACTGGAAAAAAGGACTTCTGATCAAGATACCAAAGAAAGGCGATCTCAGCAAGTGCGACAACTACAGAGGCATCACTCTTCCTCAATACCAGGAAAAGTGTTCAACAGAGTATTGTTAAACAGGATGAAGGATTCCGTAGACGCCCAACTTCGAGATCAATAAGCTGGATTTCGTAAGGATAGATAGTGTACAGACCAAATAGCAACTCTACGTATCATTGTGGAACAATCAATCGAATGGAATTAGCCACTCTATATCAACTTCATTGACTACGAGACAGCATTTGATAGCGTGGACAGAACGACACTATGGAGGCTTCTTCGACACTACGGCGTGCCTGAGGAAATAGTCAATATCATACGGAACTCCTATGATGGACTAAACTGCCAAATTGTCCACGGAGGACAACTCACCGACTCATTCGAGGTAAAGACCGGTGTTAGACAAGGTTGCTTACTCTCACACTTTCTCTTTCTCCTGGTGATCGACTGGGTCATGAAGACGTCAACATCTAGAACGAAGCACGGGGAACAGTGGACAGATAAGATTCAGCTGGACGATTTAGACTTCGCAGATCATCTGGCTCTTTTATCACACACGCAACAACAGATGCAGGAGAAAATGACCAGTGTAGCAGCAGCCTCAGCAGCAGTAGGTCTTAATATACACAAAGGGGGAAGCAAGACTCTGATACAATACAATATGCACCAATTGAACTGCACTTGACGGAGTAGCTCTGGAGGATGTGAAAACCTTTACATATCTGGGCAGCATCATCGATGAACACAGTGGATCTGATGCAGATGCGAGGGCGCGAATAGGCAAAGCAAGAGCAGCATATTTACAACTGAGGAACATCTGGAGCTCAAAACAATTGTCAGCCAACACCAAGGTTAGAATTTTCAATACACATGTGAAGACAGTCCTACTGTATGGGGCGGAAACCTGGAGAACTACGAAAGCCATTATCCAGAAGATACAAGTGTTTATTAACAGCTGTCTACGCAAGATACTTCGGATCCGATGGCCAGACACTATCAGCAACAAGTTACTGTGGGAGACAACATACCAGATTCCAGCGGAGGAAGAAATCAGGAAGAAGCGCTGGAAGTGGATTGGGCACACCTTGAGGAAATCAGCTAATTGTGTCACAAGACAAGCCCTCACATGGAATCCTGAAGGTCAAAGGAGAAGAGGAAGACTGAAGAACACATTACGCCGAGAAATAGAGACAGACATGAGAAGAATGAGCAAGAACTGGATAGAACTAGAAAAGAAGGCCCAGGACAGAGTGGGTTGGAGAATGCTGGTCGGCGGCCTATGCTCCATTGGGAGTAACAGGCGTAAGTAAGTAAGTACATGGAATGCTCCTACAATTTGGGAGACCGAAAGAACCATCCAAATAGCTGCAGAAACCAAAAGATACAAACTGGATGTGTTTGAGATCGGTGAAACACATTGGATACAGGTTGGACAACAACAGCTATCTTCAGGAGAGCTTCTGTTATCCTCCGGTCATGAAGAAGAAAATGCTCCACATACACAAGGAGTTGCACTGATGCAAACAAACACAAAAATCACTTATAGGATGGGAATCTCATGGACCAAGGATTATCAAAGCCTCCTTCAAAACAAAGAAATAAAGCACTACAATGAACGTCATCAATGCTATGAGACTACCAACGACTAAAATGAAGACGTTAAAGATCAATTCTACGATAGATTGCAGTTAATCGTCGAGAAGTGTCCAACAAACGACTTGACCATTCCGTTGGGAGATTCAAATGCCAAGGTTGGAATGGACAACACTGGATAGGAAGATATCATGGGACGACATGGACTGGGAAAATGAACGAAAATGATAAGAGGTTTGCTGTTATATCTAGAGCCTTGATTCTTAATATGCAGCGAACTACTTGACTACTTGAACGATAGAACCCGCAACGTCGCAAAGAGAGAAGACAAAGACTGGTAAGCAGGAAGTTTATTGCCCCGAACAATGTCAAAATATAGCACAGAAATCTCGTGTATTTATAGTTTTTGGCTGAAAGTAAATTATCATTTAGGTCAACCAATAAGCACATAGGTATCAAACTAATCCATCCAATGGGGAAGCTCCACGTTGGCATTTCTAGAACATTCCCCTAGCCCTGATTGGATGGAATGTCTGCGGCTCTTCCTGGGCTTCCTAGAGCCTCCTCGACTTCACCTGTGGACCATCCTCACACCTCCCCCCTTTAAAGTCTGTTGTATAAGTCCTTTTTCTCGGATCCACCTGGAATTGAGTTACCGCGATTCTCTTGCGACTCATTACTCTCGAAGGTTGTGTTGCCTTGCTCTTGCGTCTTTTATCTTTTCTACCTTCGTGCGCCTGAGTGCATTTTGGAGACGAATCCATGAGCAAATGAAATGGAAGCCGGCTTTGTGGCATCCATGTTCTGCCATCCCTTCGAATTTGATTGATGTGTCCTATACAAGTACCGACATTTCTTCGGATTAAATACAATACGCTTCCAATTCGACGCTCTATAATACCTGGTTCCCACCTTTTTCCACCTTGATACGATTTAACGAGTACCCTTTTACCCACCTTGAAGCTACGAGTGACCATATGGTTTCCATTCGTGGGTTTTCTTGTCTTTCAAGGTGGCAACATACTGCTAAAGATTGTTCGAATTTTCCTTCCGAACATACACTCGGCTGGTGACTTACCTTCGGGTACTGCCGGATTGGGGGTAACTCTGTAAGACAAAAGGAACTTGCTGATTACTTGTTCTGGGATGGCCTCTCCTCCCCCTTTAACTAGAGCTCGTTTTATAGTATCCACGAATCTTTCTGCTTGGCCATTCGACTGAGGATGGTACGGGGGAGACTGTAGATGTGATATGCCATTTTCAGTGCAAAACCGTTTAAAGACAGATGACATGAACTGAGTGCCGTTGTCAGTCACTAAGATCTCAGGAACCCCAAAACAAGCGAACAAACCTGTCAATTTTCTTATAGTACTCTCTGACGTCATTTTCGGCATGTCGTATACTTCTGGCCATTTCGTGAAGGCGTCGACAACAACCAAGTAATTTCTGCCTTGTATGGGGCCGGCAAAATCAGCGTGTATTCTTTGCCAGGGACCGTCTGGTTTTGGCCATGGTTGCGGTTCAGCTTTATTTGGGTTCTTTGCGGCCTCTAAACAGGACGAACAACTGCGACATTTTTGCTCTATATCATGGTCCATTGATGGCCAGTATGCGTAGCTTCGAGCTAACGACTTCATTTTACTTATCCCCGGGTGTCCGCTGTGGAACTGCTTAAGGACTTGGTTTCGAAGATTTCTGGGGATAACGATACGGTGGCCAAACATGATGCAGGAATCTACAATTGTCAATGAGTCTCGTCGACGGAAAAATTGCAAGAGTTCTCCATTTAGTCTCGACGAAGGCCACTTGTTGAGTATGCAGTGGCGAACAAACTTCAACACGTTATCTTTCTCACTAGCTCCTTTAATAGCTTCGAATGTGACTGGAAGTCCGGAAACTGCGTCTGTTAATACTGTGTGAACCTCGGCCTCAACATCTACGGCAGCCACGAGCACCTCCTCTTCTTGTTTTGTACGGGAACTAATTAGTCTTGAAAGGGCATCTGCCTGTCCAAAATCCGTTGTTGGTTGGTACTTTATCTTGAAATCATAGCCCAGTAGTGTCGTTGCCCATCTCTGTAGACGGTTTGCTGTATATACAGGTATACCTTTTTCCGATCCAAAAATTGTCAGCAGTGGTTTATGGTCTGTTAGTAGGGTAAATTGTCTGCCAAATAGCATCTTGTGGAACTTCTTTACTGCGAATATAATAGAGAGGGCCTCTTTTTCTATCTGACTATAGTTTCTTTCTGTCGTAGTCAGCGACCGTGCAGCGTGGGCGATTGCCTTCTCAGACCCGTCTGGGTAGGTATGTGCGATCACTGCGCCGATTCCGTAGTTGGACGCATCTGCTGCGACTATGATGGGAAGCTCTGGATCATAGTGTGTGAGTAGAAGGTTTGATGACAGGAGCTGTTTTAGTTTTACAAAAGCTTCTTGGCACTCAGATGACCAGAACCACTTGGTATCTTTTTTCAGCAACCCATTAAGAGGAGCACGAAGGCGATGCAGTTCTGGAAGAAAAACTCCATAATGACTAACCATTCCCAAGAAAGAGCGTAAAGTTGACACATCAGTTGGTGGAGGCATGGACTTGATAGCCTCGACGTTTTCAGGATCAGGTTTTCTTCCGTTTTTATCAATTATGAATCCCAAATAGCGGACTTGTTCCATGTAGAAATCACATTTTTCAGCACGTAATGTAACCCCAAAATCTGCTATGCGTCTGAGAACCATATCTACCTTCTTCTCCAGGTCAGCATAGTCTGTACCCATGATCAGTATGTCGTCAAGATAGGCCGCAGTACCAGGAATATCTTGTAGCATAGTATCCATAACTTGTTGAAAGATTGAAGGGGCAGTCTTTACTCCAAACGGAAGTCTATTATATCGAAACAACCCTTTATGAGTGTTTATTGTCAAGTAATGTTTGCATTCTTCCGCTACTGGAATCTGTAAATATGCTTCTGATAGGTCTAGTTTTGCAAAATACTTACCCCCGTTAAGTTTCGCAAATAAGTCTTCTGGTAATGGTAAGGGGTACTGATGATCTTCAAGTGCGTCATTTAATCCAGTGGAATAGTCTGCACATAATCGAATACTTCCATTAGGCTTTTTAACAATTACTATTGGAGCTGCCCAATCAGAAAAGTTCACTGGTTCTATAATTCCACTTTTTTGCAGTCGTTCTAATTCTTGTTCAACAATCGGTAGAGCTGCGTAGGGCACAGGTCTTTTGGGTCGAAAAACGGGAGTAGCACCAGGTTTGAGGATTAACAAAGCTTTGGCCTTCGTACATTCTCCCAATTCTTCTTTAAAAACGTTGTGATGTCTTTGCGGCACGGTACTTTTCTGGTTACACCTTGAGGAGTTGTCAATAGTCACTCGTTTGCAGATGCTATTAATAGAATGATCTGCTAGCTTAAGAGTTTCTATTAGATCAAGTCCCAATAAGTCTAGTCCTGGGCTTTCCGTGAGATATACTTTCACATTCTTCTGTACATTCCCTTTTTTAACTGGACAGTATATCTCTCCAACAATATTTAACTTTCCTCCAGATGCACTGTGTGCTAACTGGGTTGTAGGGAGCACCGAGGGTTTTCCAATATGACTCCATGTTTTGCGGCTGATCAGTGAAATATCTGAAGCAGTGTCAAGCTGTAGACGAGCACGGCGCCCATTTATCTCTAAGGTCACATATTTTCTTCGACTATGTTCTGTTCTAGTATGTGCTACCATTATTCTGTTGATTGATGAACAATTTTTACGTCTTCGGAAATGAACACTTGATGATCGACGGTGCATCTTCTTTTTACAACATGTTTCTTTATGTCCTTTGAGTTGACATCTAGCGCACCGGTAGTTTTTGTATGGGCAGAACCTTTTGTAATGCAGCTCACCGCAAAACCAACATGCGGATGGAGGCTTCTTAATGGTTGTGTTCTGCTTTTGCTTCCCACTTATTGCCTGTACATAAGGTAGTCGACCATTATTTTCTACCATTGAAGTGTCATGCTTCAAGTTTACCAGATGCTGACATTCAGTAGTCACCTCTTGAAGGGTGATATTTGGACACTGTTCAATTTTGCTTAGAATTCTGGTTCTAATGTCGGCGTCTTCTGAAGATTGTAAGCTGCATACGAAAACAAGACATTTGAATTGGTCTTCTGTCATTCACTTCACTTCACTTCTTCACTTTCGCCTGTTACTCCCAATGGAGCATAGGCCGCCGACCAGCTTTCTCCAACCCACTCTGTCCTGGGCCTTCTTTTCTAGTTCTTTCCAGTTCTTGTTCATGTGTTCTTCAGTCTTCCTCTTCTCCTTTGACCTTCAGGATTCCATGTGAGGGCTTGTCTTGTGACACAATTAAGTGAGTAGCTTTTTCCATTCAATTGATTGTTCCACAATGATAAGTAGAGTTGCGCTTTGGTCTGTACACGATCTCTCCTCTCATGTTTCCCTCTCTCTTGCAGCCTTTTCCACTGTCATTGCTAAATCTTCCACATATTTACGTTTGCCGGTTCTGATGCTCCTCTTCACTTGCTTGTTTGCCTCTGTGTATTCGGTTTGTGCCTTGGCTTTTTCTGCTCTTGTTCGGCTGATATTGATTGCTGTCTTCTTGTTCCTCCTTTCTTCAATTTTATCCAGTGCACCGACATTTCTTGTGATGGTGCTTCTTTTGGCCCAGAACCTCCTGATATGTTTAAACGATTGCCTCCTTGATACCTTTCCAGTCTCTCTCCATTGTAGTCCCCTCTCCATTGAGTAGATCATGAAATGCCTGGAACCTGTTGCTGAGGGCTATGTTGAATTTGTTGAGTTTGTCTGCATCTCGAAGAAAGGCCGTATTAAACTTTTGTGATGTTGTCCGCCCCGTTGTCCACTGCTTCTTGAGTTTTAGTTTCATCTTGGCGACCAGCAAATGATGATGGGATGCTATATCAGCTCTTCTTGTGTTTCTCACATCCTCCATCGTCCTCCTGAACTTTTTGTTGATGCAGATATGGTCGATTTGATTCTGTGTAGTGTGATCCGGTGAAATCCAAGTGGCTTTATGTATGTTTTTGTGTGGGAATATGGTGCCACCTATGACCAGTTTATTGAAGGCATATAGGTTTGCAAATCTCTCACCATTTTCGTTCCTTTGTCCCAATCCATGTCGTCCCATGACATCTTCGTATCCAGTGTTGTCCATTCCAACCTTGGCATTGAAATCTCCTATCAGAATGATCATGTCCTTGGTTGGGCACTTCTCGAAGATTGACTGCAGCCTATCGTAGAATTGGTTTTTAGCGTCTTCATCGTAGTCGTTGGTCGGCGCATAGCATTGGATGACGTTCATTGTAATGCCCTCTCTCTTTGTTCTGAAGGAGGCTTTGATGATCCTCGGTCCATGAGATTCCCATCCTATAAGTGCATTTTGTGCTTTTCTAGACAGCATCAGTGCCACTCCTTGTGTATGTGGGGCATTTTCTTCTTCATGACCGGAGTATAACAGAAGTTCTCCTGAAGACAGTCGTTGTTGTCCAACCTGCGTCCAATGTGTTTCACTGATTCCAAGCACTTCCAGGTTGTATTTCCTCATTTCCGCAGAAATTTGGAAGACTTTGCCGGTCTCCCACATTGTCCGGACATTCCATGTACCTATAAAAATTGTCGCTCTGGTTGTAAGAAGGTGCATCGGCCTCATGACTTCCGAAGGAACTCGGCTTTCATCATGAGACGTCATTTTTCCTTCTACTCCCAGGGCAGAGTTTGAATGGTTTGAATGAATTTTTCTGGTTAGCGTTTTTTTAGCGAGTTGATTTTCTACGGGATGGGGTCGCTAACCCCATGCCCAACCCTCCTCCTTTACCCGGGCTTGGGACCGGCAGTAGCCCCTGGAGGAGCTACAGGCTGATAGTTTAAAGCGCTCGCATTCGCGATTTATTATGCTAGCATGTTGCACTCAGTCATCATTGCCGGCTTTTACTATTTTCAAGCACTGATATCGAATATTGAACAAGGAAGACTGTACACCGAAAATTTGCGACAAAATTTTTAACTGTTTCTTCGAATGACATGTCTCTTGGGTTCTTGGGCAGAATGTAATTAGTATATCGTTCATGTTCAATGGTACCCAGCTTTCGTAGTAGCACCCTGACCTTGGCGGCATCATCAAAAGTTTCTAGGTCGACATTAAATACATCTTCATATTTCTTGTACCAAGATTCGAATGTTACACCAGCAACACCATCAAAATGAAATTCGTGAATGGAATCAATGATACAATCAGCATGCGATTTGGCAGAAACATCTGTAAGTCCATTCTTATTGAGGTTCATCTGCTGGGTTAGTTTTTCGAGTATGCGCATCTGGAATTGTTCAAGCCGTTTTTCATGGCGCTCTAGAAAAGCTTCAAATTGGTCAAAGGTAATAGACATCTTGATAAATTAACCCGTCGCCAGTTGTTATATCTAGAGCCTTGATTCTTAATATGCAGCGAACTACTTGACTACTTGAACGATAGAACCCGCAACGTCGCAAAGAGAGAAGACAAAGACTGGTAAGCAGGAAGTTTATTGCCCCGAACAATGTCAAAATATAGCACAGAAATCTCGTGTATTTATAGTTTTTGGCTGAAAGTAAATTATCATTTAGGTCAACCAATAAGCACATAGGTATCAAACTAATCCATCCAATGGGGAAGCTCCACGTTGGCATTTCTAGAACATTCCCCTAGCCCTGATTGGATGGAATGTCTGCGGCTCTTCCTGGGCTTCCTAGAGCCTCCTCGACTTCACCTGTGGACCATCCTCACATTTGCAAACCTGTGTTTTCAACAAACTGGAAAGGTTGCTTACTCTCACACTTTCTCTTTCTCCTGGTGATCGACTGGGTCATGAAGACGTCAACATCTAGAACGAAGCACGGGGAACAGTGGACAGATAAGATTCAGCTGGACGATTTAGACTTCGCAGATCATCTGGCTCTTTTATCACACACGCAACAACAGATGCAGGAGAAAATGACCAGTGTAGCAGCAGCCTCAGCAGCAGTAGGTCTTAATATACACAAAGGGGGAAGCAAGACTCTGATACAATACAATATGCACCAATCGAACTGCACTTGACGGAGTAGCTCTGGAGGATGTGAAAACCTTTACATATGTGGGCAGCATCATCGATGAACACAGTGGATCTGATGCAGATGCGAGGGCGCGAATAGGCAAAGCAAGAGCAGCATATTTACAACTGAAGAACATCTGCAACTCAAAACAACTGTCTGTCACCCAACACCAAGATCAGAATTTTCAATACAAATGTCAGGATAGTTACACTGTGTGGGGCGTAAACCTAGAGAACTACGAAAACCATCATCCAGAAGATACAGGTTTTTATTAACAGTTGTCTGAAAGGACAAAAAGCGAATGTCCGGCATTTTAACCGGAAAGATGGATATGGAGGATCCATGTACGGGAGTTTGAAAACAGTAACTGCAAACCAATGGTGCACATGGGCTCCAGGATCTCGGAGGAATAAAAGGCGTATTTAAAACAATTAGTCCCTTTGATAAATTTCGATAATGCAATGAGAAGACGAAGTTTATCAGATTTATGTGTTGTACAAAAGCCTTCAAGGACGTATACTAAGGTTTATTGAAGCCTTGGCTATACGGAAATTGAAACCCCTTTATGTGTTCAAAAACAATTTGTTCTTACCCTTAACCTACCCTGGTAATGCTTATTTATTATCCAGAGTAGTCATCACATTGTTTTTGTGTACTTTATTTATTTTCTTACCTTAACCTGTCTAGTTGACCTTTTAATTTTCATATAAAAAATGTCTTAACAAGTATATGTGTGATCAGATTGTTCGAAATGTATTGCGCTAATATATCACATAATTCTGATAAACTTCGTCTTCTCAATGCATTATCGAAAAGGCGTATTGTTGGTCATCGGCTACCATGGGACTACATCTCCTAATGTTGATTACCAATAGAGCTGATAATGGTAATCTATTTGGAATAATCGAGATAATATCCCTGAAACAGTGATGGTTTCCATCTAATAAAAACGCTCAAAAAGCAGAAATACTGTAAAATGAAACTAAACCTAATATGACAGCTGCAAATATACTTGGTTAATAGATATATAACATATCTTTTGAATCAACGTGTTAAAATGTCACCTACTACGTTCCCTTTAAAGTCCAGTTTCAGATACAGAATCTTTGTACTAACCGAGTCACGGTTTCTTCTTTTTTAATATCTTCTAAGACGAACTTTCTGACAAGATTATCTTGCTTACTACCTACGCCTGATACCCCTCGTAGAGGAACATAGGCCGCACACCAGCATTCCCCATCCAACCCTGTCCTGGGAAATCCTTTCCAGTTAACATTCATCCTTCCCATATCTGATTCTATTTCCCGGCGTAATGTGTTCTTTGGCCTTCCTCTTTTCCGCCTCCCTTCGGGATTCTAAGTTAGCGATTGCCTCGTGATGCAGTTTGATGATTTCCTCAATATATGTCCTAACCATTCACAAAGTCTTTTCCTAATTTCCTCTTCAGTGGGAAGCTGGTTTGTCCTCTCCCATAAAACGCTGTTGTTGATGGTATCCGGTCAGTGAATGTTGAGTATTTTGAGTAGACAAATGTTTATAAATACTTGTACATTCTTGACCATGGATGTAGTAGTTCCCCATGTTTCAGATTCGTACAGTAGAACTAACTGTCTTGACGTTCGTATTGATGATTCTCACTTTGATATTGGGTGATAGCTGTTTTGAGCTCCATATGTTCTTCGACTGTAGAAATCCTGCCATTCCTTTATCAATCCTCGCCTTCACGTCTGTGCCAGATCCTCCTTGTTCATCGATGATGCTGAACAGGTAAGTGAATTTTTCCACCTCTTCTAGAGTTTCTTCATCAAACGTGATTGGGTTGGTGTTCTCTGTGTTTTATTTTAGGATCTTGCTTTTTCCTTTGCGTATGTTGAGGTCTACTGATGCATAGACTGCTGCTACACTGGTCGCTTTCACCTGCATTTGTTCGTTTGTATGGGATAGAAGGACCAGGTCATCTGCGAAGTCCAAATCGTTTAGTTGCATCCAAGTTGTCCACTGCATTTCGTGGATAACTGTTATTTCTTTATGTTTTTGAGTTTATCTATCTATTAATAGATAGACATCTATTGAAAGGGCGCTCCCCACCGTCAAGTTACACGTAATTTTTCCAACCAAACCAGTACTTACACAACAAATCAAGGATAGGTTACCAATGATGGGCTCCTCCGCTGGAGCTAGTTACATAGGCCATACTCAGAGGGCTTTATACTTGTGTATTCATGAACATCTACCAACATGGTTGGGAAAAAGAAATCACTAAATCGATTAACAGTACCACTCTTTCTCACTTGGTAGATAGTGAACATCATATTAAAATGGATGAAGCTTTCTTTGTTTTACATCAAGTTACAAAGAATCTACCTGAAGGGGCTGGATTACAACTACTCTACATATCTGAAGCCATTTAGATCAACTCTAGAAAACCGAACTTATGCATTCAAAAGAGATATATCTAACCTCTCTGTTTACCTTGGTCCACGACTGGATTACCAAATACCTAAACTAGACATTATAAACCTCTTATCCCCCTCCCGACTCCTTTAGTGTTTATATCATTCTAGCCCCCAAATGCCCTGGTACGGCCGAGAGTGGGGAGAGTCACCTCTCCCTCTCGAAATGCTCTCACATGGCCAAGCGAATATATAGCCTCTGCCAGGGAAGTCCTACTCACTGCCATCTCGTGGCACTACTGTTGTTTACGAAATTGAGAGGAAGAAAAGCGAATGTCCGGCGCTATAACCGGATTGGTGGACACGAAGGGTCCACCTAGGGGAGTTGGAAAACTCTGATTCCAAACCAATGGTGTACATGGGCTCCAGTATCCTGATGGAACGAATGGCGGAAGAACCTGTCATTGGTCAACGGCAACCATGGGACTGCATCTCCTCACGATGCTCTACTGCCTTGTGGATCAGACCTTTAGGTCAAAGGCTCGGGGTGTGGCCCCCTAAGAAAACCACCTGCTTCGGTTTGGGCACCCGGGCAGTATCACAGCCCACACACAAATGAATGAAATTATGAACTCTATTGACGATAATATCCCTGGTCATACTAAAAGCAAGACAATTAACATTATTATTATTATTACTATTATTATTATTATTTACCATATCGCTAACTCACCCCCTTTTATCCCCAATTTGTGTAACCTTATTTTTCAACTTATGCAGCAGCTCGCCCATGGTGGAAAATCTGTCCTATCTAAACGATCTCCAGTCACTGTCTGGTTGAAAGTGAATGCTTCCACCGATAATGAATACTGAGGCAGTCTTTCTGAAACCACGTACGCCATTCAAGCTGGCTTCCTTCAACGTTCGCACACTAATGCATATCAGACAACAGATAGGGCTGGCTATGTCTTTGGAAGGTCTTAATGTTGATGTTTGTTGTCTATCCGAGACCCGTATTCAAGACTCTAGTGAAGTACTACAAATCCGCTCTCCATCTGTCGCCTCGAAGAGCTTGTTCCACGTGCGCTTATCCGGGGACCCTGTGGCATCTTCGTCTGGTCTTGCTGGCGTTGGTGTCGCACTAAGCGCTAGAGCTGAGGCAGCACTAATTGATTGGATCCCCATTAACAGTCGGTTATGTGCTGTTAGATTAGAAAGTTCCATCAAAGTGATAAGAAACCGGCGTGAGAAACGGTGTCTTTTCGTCATCTCCGCCTATGCCCCGACAAATTGCGACCCGGATGCAATCAAGGATGAGTTTTACCACCAGTTAACAGTTCTTCTCCAGAAAGCGCGTTCGACAGATATTGTAGTACTAGCCGGAGACTTGAATGCACAGGTCGGGCGTCTAGGCACAGAAGAGTCGTCTAGGTGGCCGATGTTCACGTGTTGGTCGCCGGACAGATAACGGGGACCGTTTGCTGCAACTGTGCACAGACCACAAACTGTTTCTGGCCAGCACTAACTTCCGGCACAGTCATCGCCGGTGTGCCACCTGGCGTCCTCCCTCTGCATCCCAAGCCTGGACTCAGATTGATCACATCGCGATCAGCTACCGCTGGCGTGGTTGTGTACAAGACTGCCGCTCCTTTTGGAGTACCTATCTGGAGTCTGATCATGCCCTGGTCTGCGCCAATCTCACCTTACTTTTCAGTGGCCGAAGGATTGACCATCACTAACGGGTTGATGTTAGTAAAGTGGCTGCAACTTCTGTTGCAAGTAAGTATCGAGCGGAGCTAGCCTCTAGGCTAGCTAACACCCCACCGAAAAGTATAGATGAGCATTGGTTGCATCTTCACGACGCCATGAAAATGGCGAGTAAAGCCGCTTGCGGCTTCGCGAAACGTCCCGCTTACAAGCACTGGGTTTCTTCTGGCTCCTTACAACTGATGGAAGCCCGTCGGTCTACTCCGGGTGACCGTGAGTTTGACCACAAACGAAGGCTGTTACGTAATGAAATTGGGCAAAGCTTGCGTAAGGACCGGGAAGCCTGGTGGTCGGAGCGTGCTAATGAGATGGAAGCAGCAGCTGCATCTGGTAACTGCCGGAAGCTCTTCCAACTCATCCGAGCCACTGGCAGCAAGAAGTCTGGTGTGAGTGAAACAATCTACGAGGATGACGGGATGCCAATCACTAACATCTCCCGACGTCTTGGACGATGGGCGGAATTTTTCGAAGGGCAGTTCAACTGGCCTGCTGCTCCGGCAACATCAACTAGCTTGTCCTGCACCCCATGGCCGGTGACGACTGATCCACCAAACGAGGCGGAAGTCCGCAAGGAACTCCAACTCTTGAAACGTTACAAATCACCGGGCCCAGATGACTTACCTCCGGCTCTTTTTAAAGATGGTGGTGACTTTCTGGCTAAGGAACTGACGGTGTTGTTTGCAAACGTTTGGGAGCAAGAAGGTGTTCCAACATCATGGAATGAGTCGATAGTCGTCCCTATCTTTAAAAAGGGTTCACGTTGTTCATGTAACAACTATCGGGGGATAAGTCTACTTCCGATTGCGTCCAAACTATTGGCTTCTATCATTCTTCGTAGGTTGTTTAAAACCCGAGAACGATTGACTCGCGAGGAGCAGGCTGGTTTTCGTTCTGGTCGAGGATGCATTGATCACATCTTCACCCTCCGCCAAATGTTAGAACACCGTCATACTTATCGCAGGCCAACAATCGTAGTGTTTCTTAATATCAGGGCTGCCTTCGATTCGTTGGACAGGACTGTTCTCTGGGATTGTCTATTGAAGAAGGGTGTGCCTGAGAAGTTTATTAACATCTTAAAGGCCTTGTATACGAACACCTCAGGCAGAGTGAGGGCATACAACCACCTTTCTCCCTTGTTCCGTTCGAGCAGTGGGGTTAGACAGGGTTGCCCGATCTCACCATTCCTCTTCAACTTTGCCATCGACGACATCCTGGAAACAGCTCTGATGGATGTAAGTAATGGCGGTGTGGATATGTTGCCTGGAGAACGACTTCTCGACCTTGAGTATGCGGATGATATTGTCTTACTGTGCGATAATGCCCAAGGCATGCAATCAGCACTTAATCAGTTGGCAATCAGTGTCCGCAGGTACGGCATGTGCTTTGCACCCTCCAAGTGCAAAGTACTCCTACAAGACTGGCAGGATTCTCATCCTGTACTCACCCTGGATGAAGAGGAGATCGAAGTAGTTAAGAAGTTCGTGTATCTAGGTAGCTATATAAGTGCTGGTGGTGGCGTGAGTGATGAGATCGATGCACGTATAATGAAAGCCAGAGCGGCTTATGCCAATATGGGCCATCTTTGGCGCCTTCGTGATGTTAGTCTGGCTGTAAAAGGTCGGATCTACAACGCGTCGGTGAGAGCAGTTTTGCTCTATGCTTGTGAAACCTGGCCTCTCCGAGTTGAGGATGTTAGACGTCTCTCTGTGTTCGATCATCGTTGTCTCCGAAGGATTGCTGACATACAGTGGCAACACCATGTTAGTAATGCAGAGGTTCGGCATCGTGTGTTCGGGCGCAGAGACGATAATTCAATTGGTGTCACCATCTTGAAACACCGACTTCGGTGGCTTGGACATGTTTTACGAATGTCGTCCTAGAGACTTCCACGTCGTGCATTATTTGCCGACCCTGGGACTGGTTGGAGAAAGCGGAGAGGAGGTCAGTGTATGACGGTGTCGTGGCATGAAAGAGAGCTGCAAAGGGTTAGCTTCTGTTGGTCCTTCACGACTCCCTGGCTTGGGTCCGAGAGATGGTGCAACACAGTGGCTAGAGACGTTATCAGATATGGCTCAGAATAGAAGCCAGTGGCGATCCTGCTGCAACCTTCTTTTACTTTCTACATAAAGAATGGTTCTAACTTTCCTAACTGAAAGAGTCTTCTGGTTGTACATTTCAGCCCGCCTTATCTTTTCATCCCTTCTCTTCCTACTTTCATTATTTTGTGTGGCGCATATGTACCTGGTGCCCTTTTGTACCAATATATGTGTTTAAATAAATAAATAAATAATATCTTTCTTAATCTGAACATCCATCTTTCCAATTCACATGAATTACTTTTTACCATAATTACCTTTATTCGACTAACAAGATAAATTTCTCCTACTATGCACTTTATTCACACGATTATTTCTCATTTTCGTTTTATTATATTACTATTATACTGATCGTAATTTGACACTTTAAATCATTCTGACCTTTCTAATTTACAAACAACACAATTTTGAAGTATTTATGTCGTAACAGATACAAACGTTCACCATTTTTAACATATAACATCGTCAAATTCATTAATGGATGCCTTATTTTGGTCCCTGTAAAATATCGTAATTATGGACTGCAGAGCCTGATTACAAAGTTATTGAAAACAATTATTCACTCAAATATTCTTTATTTTTGAACATTCTATATAAATGTGTGTCATCTTGACTACATCGAAGCGATCTGCACAGAATCCACATATGCGAACTAAGACTGATCAAGTTTCAGACAAAATATCAAAAGCGGGATAGTCCAAACCATCAGCAATCAAATCAAAAAAAAATTATATCCAAAAGAACTTTTTTCTTACCAGGCGCATCAGATGTTTCAGTTTCACTGAATCTAGGTGGCAAAACATCCACCTTATTAAGGAAAGTGTCCAATTCATCGACTAACCCGGAATCCAACATTTTATTCACCCGCTTATTCAATTGAGTATTTAAAACGTCGGAAGCACAGTCCAGCCATAATATGAGCGACCCTCCAGGATATCGAGGTTTAATAGATCGATTTAACACTTGTTTTTCTAAATCTACATTTTCTATATTTTCATTCAATTCAGTTTGTGTTTTAGTTTGAACAGATTCTTTCAGAACATCGAGAAGTGCTTTCTTTACTTTACGAACATTATTCGGATGCAACTGTGCGGCTACATCTGGTTTTAGAGTACGCAAAAGATCATAGCATTCCGATGGATGCATAAAAGAAACTCCGCTGAAACAATGAAAATACGAAAAGGATGGAATATAATTTACTCCATAGTTCAGAGAATTACAAAACAATAACTTTCAAAATAATGAATAGTATTTGAGCAAACAATGAGATAATCCCGATCACTGAGTTACAGTTAACATTAGCAAACAATAAGGATGCTATGACGATTATTCATTTAATAGCACAATATACTGCGGCACTAGCCAAATGAACATTTAAACCACGTAATTTCAGAAAAGCTTTATCAAGTAAGAAAATGATAAAAAATGCACGGTGGTGCGATTTCACACATACATTTACAATAAACAAAAACAAATGAAAAAGAATAACTAACTCTTGATCGTAGCTGATACATTGACGTGGTGGTCGGGCTTGCCTATCGTGATGAACCAATCGAGCTATATTGGCTGAAACGTATGTTCCTGTAGGTTCTACCATGCCAGGCAGGTCGATTGGAGAATGGTAAGACTAAAAGCAGCAACTCAAGGCCTGAGGGCGAAGTCGTACTGCTAACTGTACAGAGGTATAACGTCAGTAAGGTGTTTCCCTCGGACAACCAGCATGACAGCGATGCTGCCTTCTCACAAGGAAGGAAGGGGTTAGAAAAGGTCGAGTCTCAAAACGTATTGCCTCACCGTACCTCATGGATTTCCGTCTCCGGCGGTAAGGCCCTTTGAAAAACGGAGCTAACACGTCAAAAATCCCCGACAAAAAGGCCGTGCGTGACCGGCCTCAAGCAGTTGTCCCTTTGGCACTGCGGTCGTTAAGATCAACACTAATCCAACTTCCTTTTCAGGTCCCTCAAGAAATACCCTTCCACGGTATGGGCAGCCGGGAAGTGATATTAGCCCTCATACCCGTAACAGCACACGAGACCAAGTTGGTCACTTTCAAATCCTTCCTACACCTGCTAATAACTTTCTTATCTCCACGACTAACCCTTCCCACGTCCTTTTATCACCTCGTACCGCTAGGGCAAACGATTCGAGTACGCGAAACGTTATTCCTGGTCTCCTGAAGCCACGCTCTAAACTACATGTAGGAACTTTTAACGTCCTAACATTGTGCCAAATAGGACAACAGGTCTCCTTATCTAAGACTTTAGAATCTCACACCATCGATGTATGCTGCGTCTCCAAATCGCGCACACAGAATCAAAGTAGCGTCATTCATTTGACTTCCCATATCAAAATAAAGAACCAACTCGATTCACACTTCGTGTATCTGGAAGCCCTGATGCTGCTTCCCGTGGTCTCGCTGACGTAGGTATAGCATCCCATCTGGCTCTGAACATAATGAAGAGTGGAGTCAACTTAAGCGCAGGCTAATAAGAAGCCTACGCAATGATCGCGAACAGTGGTGGGTAGCGAAAGCAAGATAGATGGATAAGGCAGCGACAATAGACAACAGCAGACAACTCTTCAGACTTATACGATATATCCGTCTAGCAACCAAAGGACGGGTTTACTGTGCAATAGTTTGTTCCGTCCTACTTTATGGCAGTGAAACGTGGCTGATAAGAGTAGAAGATATTCGTAGGCAACTAGTATTCGATCATAGGTGTCTTCGAAGTATTACTCGTATATCCTGGGACAACCAAGTAAGTAATGCAGTTGTTAGGAAACGGTTACTAGGTAAGGATGGTAAATCGATTGATGAAGTAGTGAAACTTCATCAGTTGAGATGGCTGGGACACGTGTTACGTATGTCCAACCACCGACTGCCCCGATGTGCAATGTTTTATGGTGTAGGAGTAGGCTGGAAGAAAGCTAAGGGCGGCCAGACCAAAATGTGGCACAAATCCATGAAGTCACTGACAATTGAACTGAGCCATGTTGGTAGGTGTAGACTACCTGGTTGGGATCCGCGAGATGATAGCAACCGATGGTTAGAGACCTTGAGTGACATGGCTCAAAATCGTTTGGAATGGCGAAGGTGTATCCACTCTTTGTGTTCTACCAAATTCTAATGATCTGAATTTTTCATGTCTCTATTTTTTTTCTCTTTCCAAATTTATTTCGCTGGATTATACTTCTTGAATAACATCTTCAAACCATAATCTTTCGGATTACTGCTTATACTCTTACTACTTCTACCACTATGGGATTTGAATGGACAAATACATCTCTGTGCTTATGTTGTATGGCAACTCGAACTGATGTACGTACGTACGAAGTTCTACGTTGTGACTGACTGACTGAGTTCTAAAAGAACCTGTTACTTATTTAAACACATAAACATTGGCACAAGGCGGCACCAAATACACATATATGCGCCACACAAATCATCATTTAAAGGGATGGCTTTCTAATTCCAAAAGAAAATTTTGCTTCAAGGGTTCGAACCCTAATAATTTTTTTCTGCGGTTAGAGATGTTATCAACAACTTACTAGTCCCGTGAACGATTTAAGTGAAGCTAACTCCTCCTAACTCGCGATACAAAACAACCAATTGCCACATCAAGTCCTTTTGCTTGGTGACCATAGTGTACAATCCGAATGCAAGTTTTACTTGGAATTAGGAAATACACTACATCATCGTTCACTATCTGATTACATTGAATTTTATGAAGTAGATGCAAAGAATTGTGAATGGAAAATACTTATGAATACTTCGAACTATCAATTTTAAAGCAACTAGTCTCCTTGATAAATTTGGATACTGTAATGAGGAGGAGATTATCAGAAATATGTAATATATCAGCGCAATACATTTCGAACATTGTGATCACATACATACTTGTTAAAGACATTTATATACAAAAAAGGTGAACTAGACAAATGAAAGGTAAAAGGAATGTTCTTCACAAGTATATATATATATATATATATATATATATATATATATATATATATATATATATAATTACCAGTGTAATTAACAGATTAAGGTACCTATCGAATTCACTTGTTGAGTCGGAAGTAGCACGTTTTGAAGCTAGAAAATCCTCCCATAAAATAGCTTCCAAATAATAATGAGTCCCACCAACAAGAATAGGTAATTTTTTCCTGATATTTCTTATATTTTCAATCAGAGGTAAACAAATGTCTCGATATGAATGAACATCATATCTATGTCCAAATTCTGGAGGATAGATCCCTATAAGATGGTGTGGGACACCTAAACACTCAACATGTGATATCTATAATGAAAATTAAGAGAGAGCACTAATTAAATAACCTTGCTTTTATAAACGGTCTGTCAAGAAAAATTTAATTTTCCAAAGAATGAAAATAAAATTGGGATCGTAATCTGTATTAGGTGGGAGCAGTCTTCCTCCATGTTTATAACACCTGGCTTCTCCAAGTTGAGGATGTTAGGCAACTCTATGTTATGTAGTAGCGAAGACATAAGTACGGGTAACTTGCAGGACCTACTATTGGACTATCATTCTTATTGTATAACTATTCGGTAACTAGATTATCTATATCTATATTCATTTTATTGTAAGCTTCATTTTTACCTATTGATTATTATTGTATGATTTACTGTTCCTAAGTTATACTCAGTTTTATTGATTATTGTCTCCCACGCTTACAGCCTCATTTGGCCTGGTTTTGTACAAATATTATTTTCTATTTTATGGTGTGGTGTGGTCTGCCTGTCTGGTATATAGATAAAGTATGCTTGAAATAAACGATTCGCATTACAGCAGCTGCTATTGGTGTTTTGGACTCAAGTGGACGGGTTAGGCGGATAAGGACCAATAAGGACGCTAGATTACTCATACTAATCGGACGTCATTGTCACAGTGTGAAGGTCGTAGAAGTCGTATTCTATTGGTGGACAATTTACGCGAATTACGTCCTTGTTAAATTCGTAAGGTCATAACGAATCAGCGACGACCTTGGTGACGGCTAGGTCAAGACATAACACTCTATGTGTTTGTTAATCGTTGTCTCTGAAGGATTGCTAACGTCCAGTGACAACACTATGTTAGTAATGCAGAGGTTTGGCAACGTATTCTGACACAGCGACGATGATTTAATTAGTGACGCCATCTTAGAACATTGACTTCGGTGGCTTGGACAGATCCTACGAATGTCGTCCCAGAGAATTCCACATCTTGCATTACTTGCTGACGCTGAGACTGGTTGGAAAAAGCAGAGGTGGTCAGTGTATAACATGGTGCCGTGGTATGAAAGAAAACCGAACAAGACTGGCTTCTATTGGTCATTCACGACTCTCTGGTTGTGGTCCTAGAGGTGATACAACTCTGGCTACAGACGTTCTCAGACATGGCTCTGAATACAAACCAGCGGCGATCCTACTACGACTTTCTTTTACTCTCTTCGTAAAAGTGAACGTAACTTTTTTAACGGAAAATTTTTCGGGTTCTAATTTTTTAACTGAACTGTTTTTTCCATTATTATCATTACTATTTCACTCACACTACTTCCTGTTCATTGTTGTCCTCTTTTATTATACGCACTTTACATCCTTTATTTCTTCACAACCTCATTGTTATTGTGTGACTCACTGTAGTGAACAAGAAAACGAGTGAGGACAATCGAATGTATTTAAGCGCAAATTACAGACTATCTCACTAAAATCTGACAACCATACAGTAAACAGTTAATTTGCAAACTATCAATCAATTGTCTCAATTTTGACTGTTCCTTCCGCAAATATCAATCCATCGTCTCTGATTTCATTGTTCATGCATTTTCATAGCAATCGCATTCCGTTCTCGTTCTTTCCTTATCGACTTTCTACTGAAATACATTCAATGCCCGACCATCGTTATATACTACTTATGTAGATATAAGTAGCCAACACCACAACACCAATATTTATGTTCAAATAAATAAGTAAAAATGATTAGGTATTACATCCACTGATATTACGTCTGGCTTTTGGGAACTAATATAATTTCTAAGTCTAACTAAATATCTGATTGGTATGAAGTTTTTGAAAAGCGTGTCAAGATGAATCCACAATCTTGAATAAAGTGATTATTTAGTTGGTTACGTTTACTTACTTGATTTGCAGCGAACCCTTTCAATCAACGAATGCTAGTAAACGGTGAAGATAAAGATATCTGAATATAGCCACACTTTTTTTTAAAATGTACAAGTGAGACTAGTCTTAGCATAGTAGTAGGAACCTAGAGACTTAGGTATCTAGAATAAAAAAAAGCTTCATACGACATTTATGTTAGCAAATAAACTAGTAAGTGATTACGTATGAAATGGTCAGTACTATATACCTCCATTATACGAATATTATTTCTGTAATTTGTAAGCTTAATAACGAATTGTATGATTATTTACTGCAGTTAGAGTCCTGCTTCCTGTTTGATAATGAAAGATACTACTCGGCAACCCGAACCATGTCAGTGAGGCAGAATTCGAATGTGAGAATTAATTCAAAGCCACAATGCTAAAACTTCTGGGTATTTTACACCGATTTTATACACACCTTTAAAGTAATCAAATTTAAAGCTATTCCATTGATCAACAGGAAAATCACATGAATAGATCATGAATTTAACTACTGAGTTAAAATTTCTAACACTGCATAATTACGGTGGTTATTCTGCATGACAACCCCATCTCTTTGACATTACACATGGTTGGAAATAATACTACGGCACTAAATTACTAATAAATCAGGAGAATCCTTCAAGTTATAATACTTACACCGCAATATTATCAGTGACTAAACTGTCATTATATTATATATATTATATTATATTTAAACACATAAATATTGGTACAAGGAAGCACCAAATACATATGCGCCTCAAAAATCATATTCGATTTGCTTGAGGACTGTGATACTGCCCAGGTGCCCAGACTGAAGCAGGTGGTTTTCTTAGGGGCCCACACCCGGAGCCTTTGACCGAAAGATTTGATCCACAAGGCAGTGGAGCATCGTGAGGAGATGCAGTCCCATGGTAGCCGGTGACCAACAATAGGTTCATACGCCATTCGTTCCATCAGGATCCTGGAGCCCATGTACACCATTGGTTTGGAATCAGAGTTTTCCAACTCCCCTAGGTGGACCCTCCATGACCACTAACCCGGTCAAAGCGCCGGACATTCGCTCTTCGTCCTCTCACTTTCGTAAACAACAGTAGTGCCACGAGAAGGCAGTGAGTAGGACTTCCCTGGCAGAGGCTATATATTCGCTTGGCCATGTGAGAGCATTTCGAGAGGGAGAGCGGACACTCTCCACTCTCGGCCGTACCAGGGCATTTGGAGGGGGGCGTTCAGACTAAACTGTTAGTTTATTTCTACTCTCCCTGAAATTCAAAACGAAGCAAATCTAAAAAAAACCCATAACTCACCTTGTTTGTTGCAATATCGATCCCACTATACAATTGAAGGGCATCGAAATTGACGACCTCACCTCCGAAAACGTTAGCGAGATTTACTGCTAGTTTTGACTTTCCAGTCCCAGTGGCTCCACAAATAGCTATAACAGGAAGCTGGCGAAATGAACTTAAGTAGCATGACTGCCCAAGCATATGAAGTAAAAACAGCCTAAGTAAGATTATCTTTCAAAATGCTATCTTACCGTGAACTAAAAGCAAAATTTGGCACGAAAAACATGCACCAAAACGGCGCTTGGACGGTATGCACAACTGAATAAGAAAACTAGTTGAGAATAATGAAAGAGTACCTGAAAGAGAGAAATCGGGAAGTAGGTTGCAAGTGTTTTACTATTATACATGTAGCTAATAAATGACATGATATGCTGACGGAAGAGAAGTTTTTTGCTATGATGGCCCGAAAACAATTGAGTTGTTTCAAAATAAAGTCATACCAGGACCTTGCAGTGTTGAATTTAAAGACTGTATTAGCAATATAACCGGGAGTCAAAGTGAATAAACTGGTAACCAACCATGGACAGCTAACCACTACATATCTGTCGAGAGTACGGCTTGTTAGATAAGTTTAGAATTACGACGTGAAACAGAATCCCAACCCTGCACCTTAATTACATACCATAACTTCAAACACAAATTTTAACTATAAATCCTATATTTACATCATAATCCTAAGGACAACCCAAAACTTGAGTTCCCTATAATGCTTTCATTGTTGGAAGGAGCCGAGACTTTTTCGGAGTCAAATTATTAACAACACAGTTGATGAGCAATAGTCCCGCAGTGAGACCATCGATTTCATCATCGAGGTGCTGAGGAAGTTCTGCTTCAACGTATCAGTTACAGTCTGGAGTGGACAGGAAACTGGGTGGCCTGCATAAGTCTTCGCAACAGTCTGATTCATAAAAATGCACGTTAAGGTCGAATTACGTTAAATTTTATTTGGTGGATAAAATACCAATCTACAAATGGAAGGACAATACAAATGTGATTCAGTATAAGATCTATACCGAGTGAAGACGTAGAGAATGGAAAATTCGACGTGAAAATAACAATCTCTAAAGCGGTGAGAATCTAAAATCGAGAAAACCGAAAGATACAAACAAAACCGACCAATGAGAATTACATGATATCAAGTTTAAAATTTAACATATGCCAAATGGTGGATAATCCAACGGTCATTCTTGGTTCACAATCTCAGATTACGGAAATCTCTCAGACTTCAGAGGAAAAACCTGCACCTTCGGGCATGACCAACAACCTCATGATGTAATTCGTTTGTTCTATGCATTTTGTAGCCCACTAAAAACGAATCTGACATTTTGGGCAACGGTAAATGGTGACTGGACATACAAAACAAATTTTATAACCGTTTTAGTCAACTAAGGTTCAGAATACTATTATCGACTCACCACCTTTATTTAATAGGTTCGGTCAAACACTGCTTAATTAGTGAATTCAATATTTGAAAGTATTTGTTAGAAACACATATGATTGAATGGATGAGAATTACTTGCATCTACTTTTAGTGGTTTTACATGTTAAAGGTACTACAGAAAAAAAAGATGTTGAGTAGCATTCTCCCACCTTAATACAAACAGATTCATCAACGTAACACTGGTAGTGTGAGCTGACAGAAACCTAACGAGCTATTTACACCTAACTTAAGATTTTATCAACCAGTAACACATCTTGACTGATGAGATCTACAAGACAAGTGAGATGACAATTCCATCTAAGTACACCCTTTCCTATCACTAATCAAGGGTTTGATGCTGAATACTCTTGAAACAATGTCTTAGATTTAGGGGGAGAAAAAGGAATCCCAGGCACGATGCTAGTCAAGGAGTTTAGAAGACTGCATTTTTGTCAGTCAGTCGAATGTTGGAGCACTCCTTAATTCTCAAACCTTTCAAAATAAACCAGCCAGTTTCTGGACCAAACGTTTGCCACCTTCCTTAAAAAAAGTTTAGGAGTAGGATATCTCTCCTAGGTGATTCATGGAGCTTCAGACTTTGGAGTTCCTTGATGACCTCCACCTCGTTAGGTGGGTCAGTCGTCACCGGCGACAGAGAACAGGCCAGTCAGATTGGCATAGTTGGGGCAGTAGACCAGCTGAACAGCTCCTAGCTTGGTTTGATATTTGGTTGCAAAAGAAGATGCAGTCAATACACTTACATCAAACGGTTTATGAAGATGAATTTTTTAACCACCGAAACGCGAGGTTACATTGGTGCAGACCAGAAGCATAGTCAGAGTCCAGATGGGTGCTCCAAAATGAACGATATTCCTGTATACAACGATGGCAGCAGTAGCTAATCGCAATGTGCCCAATTAGTCCATCACTGAGTTACGAATAAAGGGTACCAGACAGCCCACCGACGATGACTTTGTTGAAAGGTGGTGCTAGCAAGAAATAGGTTATCTTCTGCGCAAATCTACCTAAGACGGTGATCATTATTAGACATACAACCAAAACCTATTGACCACCCAAGCGATTATTCCCTAAACCTAGACGCTTAACCTATTTATTCGGATTTCTGGCTAGTACCATAATATCTATCGAACGGAGTTTCTTGAGATTATTTAACTAGTTGGTTGCAACTGGGCTGGGATCTGTCGAGCTGTAGGTAGAGATTACGTAAAGATATTATTTCACACACTGACTTCTCTGTTTGATGGAGCTTTCTAATCCTGCAGAACACAAATGATTATGAATGGGAACCCGATAGATTGATTCTGCTACTGTTATGGAGCTTAACAGGACACTAACGCCAGCCAAACAGGATGAACATGATTCGATGTCTACAGATAAATGTATGTGAAACAAGCTTTTCGAATCAACAGATGGGAAGTGAATTTTTGATACATTCCTTACCAACTAATATGGCTGATATACCACTAAGATACACAAACACTCCAACATATACTCTATATAAATATCTAAGAGGTATATTAATACCGTCTCGAAATAACCTACACATTACCACTAAAGTCTATTGTGATATCAAATAAAAAACTTCGAATTTAATCATTATTCAAAACGAAACGATGGTAAGCTATGTTGTATTTTGATATACTCAGTCGATTGACATGCCTAAATTAGGTAACATTAAGATATACTGCCGACCTTAGGACGAATCTTAAATGACCTTCAGAAATATTAGCCAATCAGAAGATAGTTAGTATACAGTTAAAATATATTATGCAAAACCAAAGAATTAAAGTGGAAACACTTCTTTTACATGGGTCAAAAACTTCTCAAGGTCAGATATAGGTTCAGAAATTCTAAAATCATAGTGCATACGGTACAGGAACACATCCATATGGCTCCATAGTAGTCGACCTCTGAAACCATGATAAGGACTCAAAAATTCTTTTAGCCCCGACCACATAGCTTCAATAATGTTAGTATATTGGTATGGTTTACGGGTTACGGTTAGAGTTAAGGTTTAGGTGTAGGGTTTAGGGTTATGGGTGAGACTATAAGTTATGGACAAACTTTGAGCGACGCTAGAGTGACTCTGAGAGTGTCAACATAATAACTAGGACCAAATAAGGGTTATAAACCTGTGTGAAGAATTCAAATTATGATTTCCAGTCCATGATTAAGGCTAGGAATTGTACTTAGGGTTTTCATCACGAACTGACATCAGCTATAATGCCAAAACTCCATTTATCCAAATGGATAATTGAATTTCGCGCCAAAATCTTATGATGACTTCTATTGTAGACGCTAAATTATCACGTCTTCCCTAAAATCCGCTGTAAACCGACCGTACATAAGCATCAGGTGCCGAACTTAGCGCCGTGACCTTGAAAACCCGCGAAAGCTTCTGATTGGCTCAGCAGTATAGTTTAATGTTACCCCCACCAACATACCGACAACACTGAAACTATGTGGTCGAGGCTGAAAGAATTTTCGGGACTTTATCATGGTTCCAGAGGTCGACTACTATGGAGCCACAGGGATAAGTTCCTGTGCCGGATGCACTATGATTTTAGAGCTTCTGAACCTATATCTGACCTTGATAAGTTTTTGAGACATGTAAAAGAACAGTATCCCCTTTAATTTTTGAGTTTTGTATAACATATTTTTACTGTATGCTAACTGTCTTCTGATTTGCTAATATTTCTCAAAGTCATTTAAGATTCGTCCAAAGGTCGTCCATGTTCTTTAGTTTCGCCTGCAAAATCTTTTAGGCTTTAAACCTAACCCGATGAGCGTCAAATATCATTACATTGTAAAAAAACATAATATCACTAGCACTTCATGATTTACTAGCTTCCTATGCGTATTTCGTAAAAATTGTTGGCAACTTAAACATTTAAAAATCCATTTCTAAAAAGAATTCTACGAAATGTAGTGTCTTTAAACACATAAAACTGTCTTGGGTTGTGTTAGATTGACATTGTGATAGTAAAGTTAAAACTTTTGATGGTGGAAATAAATAATTCGGACTAACTTCAGGAATCAGCTGATTTGTGAAAATTATATAGTACAATCACATTTGGCCATGTAAAGCAACGCACATAGTCAAGCTTCGAGTATATTTTTCAGTTTTCAATATCACGAAAATCTCATTTGGCAGCCTGAAAACATTGAAATAATTCGTAAGAGATAAGCAGCACACAGTGCCCAATTGTGATCTGGTGAACATGCTTGACCTATCTTTTCAACCGGGAGTATGTCAAGTGAAATTATTAAGGTCAGCATATGTGTTAAGAACTTACAAAACTATTTATCTTGAGAATTTACCTAGCGCTACAAAGCCAACTCCATTTTGAATCTCTTTCATCATCTTTACAGATTTTCGAATTAAGTCTCAGAATTAAGTCTATCTCACTCTGTGACTCGAAATTCATTGTCACTAATACTTGATATCCTTGGCTGCGCGCTATTTAAAAAGGACAGTGGTATTTTTCCTCGTTGAGTAAATTCTATTGTTTCAATCGTTATTAACGTATCAAGACTACTGTTTTTATACTTTGATTGAATTTCTTTCAGGTAAAGTATTCTATTACAGTATCATCTTTGGTATCCTAAATAGTTTTATCGTCGGTACTCCAGAGTACCTTTTTTTCCATTGTGTCTGTTAGTACTTTGGTCCTAACTGTTTATAGTTTTTTTTTTCTACTTGTAGTCAACACTCACTTTCGCATCCTAAAATGACTGGAAGATGCAACAAAAGCACTTGCCACCGCCCAGGATGTCGATATCCTGTTGATAGCGGCATGCAGTGCGATGAGTGCAAAGGTTGGTACCACGATGTTTGCACGAATCTAACACCTGCAGCTTTCAAGCGGTTCAGTAAAAATGGGTGTGTATGGCTATGTCATCAGTGCTGTTTGGATGCAAATAGCCTGCTAACCGAGGCCATTTCAATAGTAAATGCCGCAAAAAAGTGTCTCGGCAAGCGCGGTCGGGATACATCAGTCAGAACTCAATCTGTCGACACGCAGATTGACACAAGGCAGGCCCAAGTGAGTCCAAAAACTGCCGAACCACACTCTACTAAGGAGGAAGAACATCCTCCAAAGAGGACTGTTACAACCAGAAACTCGCGCAAAAAAGTCTCTTCTGTCCCTCGTATCAAAAATGGTACCCAGAAGGGAACTTCAGGAAGCCGAAACCGCAAGGCTCGATCGGTTTCCAGCGCGAAAGATGACCCAATCTCCCAAGTCGTCCTGACTCTTACGGAATCCCACAGTTCGCCTGACGCGAATGTGATTACCACTCCAAAGAACGTTGGCGATTGGGTACGGGTCGTAAGAAAAAAACGCCAAAATGACGTAAAAAGAAATCATACCCCCACCAAAAGGGTCGACAAGCCGCGGTCTGATCACAGCGACAGATCAGTCATTCTCCACAGAGTCAAGGAGAGTGACAACTTAGAACCGAAAGCTCGTTTTGAGCATGACATTGTGTTGATAAAACAACTACTCAACCAAGTTATGCCCAAAAACATCCCCGGAGTCACCTTGCTAAAGGTGTATAGACTAGGAAATCTAGCGCATCTGAAAACAAATCAGTCTAGACTACTCAAAGTCGTTTTCAAATCCTCAAACGAACGCGACTTAATCTTAGAAAATGGACACAAAGTAAAGGGTTCAGGAGTTTTTCTCCGTAAGGACTTACCGTTGGCGGACCGTGTTAAAAGACGGGAAGCCAAAAAAGAACTACAGCTCAGATTAGACGCTGGCGAAAAAGACCTGAAAATTGTAAATTTTCGGGTTGTGAGGCTTCGACAGAGGATGATGCCGAAGCCACTCTGGGTGAAGCACGAGGCCACCTAAATAGGCTTCGGATCTGTTATACCAACGCCCGGAGCTTACTAAATAAGCTACCGGAACTAGGTGTTCAGATTGACTCAACTAGGCCAGACATAATCGCAGTCACAGAAACATGGCTGACGCCGTTTATAGATAGTAGGGAACTTGATTTCGAGGGTTTTACATTGGTAAGGGCCGATAGAATACAAACGCGTAAAGGAGGGGGAGTAGCTCTATTCATTAGGAATGCTATTCCATTCACCATTATCGACAGTGTATCCCATGAGAGTGGGACGTATGAATTAGTTTGCTGCCGCCTGAAATGCAGGGGACAAGAGTTGCTACTTAGTTTGATCTATCGCAGTCCAAGCTGTGAGGCATACGAGGTCCTGCTAAGCAGTCTCAACACTTTATCACGAAGTGATCGATGTCTAATCCTAGGAGACTTTAATGCACCCATGGTGGACTGGGGGAATCTGCGGACTGGATCGTCAGCAAACTCCTTCGAATAGGAACTAGTTGATGCGGTAATCACATGTGCCCTAGTGCAACACGTGAAGGAAGCAACTAGGTACGACCCGGGTTCTGCATCATCCTTACTAGATCTTATATTGACTCATTATGAGGATGATGTTGCAAACCTGGATTACATGCCACCCCTAGGCAAAAGTGATCATGCAGTTTTAAGCTTTGACTTCCATATAACCGTCGATCACGAGCACACTTCAGCTCAATCCAGGCCTAACGTCTGGAAAGCAAACATAGCAGACATCATGAAATCAGCATCATTAGTAGATTGGAAATTAGACCCAGAGTCATCAATCGAAACGGCTTGGGACGTATTCCGGAATTTATACTTAAAAGTTACCACCCCCACATCCCTTGGACTACACCTAAGAGACCGAGAAACTCCCCACCGTGGTTCAGTAGGGAGGTTCGCATCCTTCTCCGTAAAAGAAGGAAAATGTGGGACAGATTTAGGTTACTGGGGACTGACGAGGCAAAATCTCAGTATCAAAAGGCTCGAAATACCTGTGCCTCGACCCTCCGTAAGGCCAGAAAGCTGTACGAAGAGAAAATCGTTAGGGAATCCATAGAATGCCCTAAACGCTTGTATTCGTATATAAACCAAAGGACAAAAAGAAGAAGAAATGTTCCTTTACTATGGGGAGACAGTACTGCCACATCACTAGTGGAGGATGACTTTAGCAAAGCTCAAGTATTCTCTAAATACTTTAGCGATGTATACACCATAGAAACACCCTTCTCACCAGTCCATGAAAATCCACCCACACAAGCACTGGACAGCGTAACCATTAAAGAACTCGATGTCTTTGGTCTGCTAATTAAGCTTGACATAGGTAAATCCACTGGACCCGATGAACTGCATCCTAGGTTACTAAAGGAATTAGCTAACTTTGTTGCGAACCCTTTAAGTGTATGTTTTAATCTATCCGTAACCCAGGGTCGTCTACCAAAAGACTGGAAGAACGCCATAGTAAGTCCAGTCTTCAAAACAGGTTCAAAACATAAGCCTGAGAATTACCGACCAATTAGCCTAACTAGTGTGGTTGTTAAAATCTTAGAAAAGATTATTCGGAAGGAGCTGTTAAAGTATCTCGATGAAAACCGGATCCTCTCTGAAAAGCAGCATGGTTTTAGAACAGGTTACTATTTTCTCACAAACTTATTAGTCGTTCGTGAAAGCTGATGCGCTCTTAAGGACCAAAAGTTACCTATAGACGTAGCTTACATCGATTTCAGCAAAGCTTTCGACAAAGTTCCGCATAACCGGCTGTTATATAAGCTAAGGAATGTCGGGATTGGAGGCAATCTATTGATGTGGATAAAAGACTTCCTAGTTGGGCGTCAACAAAGAGTAAGGGTGAACTCCAAGTTGTCTAGCTGGGAAACTGTGCTTAGTGGAGTCCCCCAGGGTACAGTTTTGGGGCCAGTGTTATTCCTCCTGTACGAAAATGATCTCCCTCGTCTACTATCGTCATCGGTCTTACTCTATGCTGATGATGTCAAGATATGGAGAGCGATACAAAGCAAGGGCGATAGCTTAGAACTTCAAAATGACCTGGAGAGATTATCTGAATGGTCCCAAACCTGGCAATTGCCGATAAACACTTCCAAGTGTATTGTGATGCATATTGGCCATCAGGGTACAGATACATACACGATGATAAACACTGAGTTACCTATTGTCCAGGCACACAACGACTTAGGCGTCATCGTCAGTCAAGACTTCAAGACTACTGCACACTACCGTGCAATAGCCGCCAAAGGTTTTAGGACTTTATGGTCCATACGTAGGGCTTTTAGGCATCTTGATGCTAAAACGTTTTTGACTTTGTGTGCAGTGTTCGTACGCCCTAAACTTGAGCACTGTATACAAGCAGATAACCCCTGCCTAAAAAAAGACAGTGAACTCTTGTAAAGGGTTCAGAGAACAGCAACTAGGCTGATTCCCGGAATAGCGAAGCTCCCGTATGGTACTAGACTGACGAAGTTAAACCTATTCCCGCTGTCATATAGAAGAATCAGAGGTGACTTGATTATAGTCTTCAAATTGCTTAATGACAAATTTGCACCTGATATGCCCTCATTTTTCTTGTCTTCCAAAACAGAAAATCTACGAGGACACTCCAAAAAAGTTCACAAGCCCAGAACGAATTACTTGTCAGCTGACTACCGACTTTCCCATCGAATAATCAACGAGTGGAATTCATTACCTCAGCACGTGGTTGAGGCTCCATCCGTCGACTCCTTCAAAAGACAATTGGATCAGCTGAGAGACCATCATTGCCAGGACTAACACAGGCCATCAAGCCTCCTGTCCTTTGCAAACTGAAACTGAAACTGAATTTGACGACAAACATTGTCCTAAAGTAGTGTAGCGGTAAACAAATCCCCAAATCAATAGCTATGTAAGTCTTCAACATTAGATGCCGATAATATTAGTTTTGATGGACTCACTCAGCTGAATACGCTCGGTCGTGCATCCACACCAGATCACGAATGAGAACGACGTGCTGAACATCCCCTGCAATCGCTAACCAGATTAGATCAGTCACATCTCAATATATTGATAATATAATATATTGATAATAATGAGTAATGACGTCAGTCTTATAAATTTTAATAGGAATCGCGTGACTGCCAATTGCACATCCAAGTTGTGTTTACGAAAAGTTTCTTCTATAAACCACTCTATCCTGGTGCCCATGCATTTTTGCTCCCACACAGAATGGCCAGAATATTACCGTGTGAATGCTCCAGTTGAATATAAAAAGAGCAGAACTACAACACAGATAAGAAAAATGGGCTGTCAAATGGTCCAGTCTCTTAGAGAAAACAGACTTCTTTGAGTCAAACATTCTAGATCTCAGTGGGACTCTTCTTGCGTTTTCGTCTTCGCTACGAACTGTGCTTTTGTTCGGTGTCAATCTGAAACAACTAAGGCCATCTTGTATTTTGTGTTTTACGGCCTGTAATCACACGTAAGCAGTCATCTTCACCTGCAAGTGAGCAAAAAGGTGATCAAGTTCCCTCCGCTTTTTCCTGTAACAGTTCATACATATAAATAACAGTTTCTAAAAGCGTCCGTGTAGTGGAGAGGCTTGCAGCAATCGCTGTGTTGTGAGATACAAGTGGAGTTCTAAATGTATGTTCATGCCACTCAGATTTAGAAATACTACATGTTCTGCGAAATCTTATGGGTGAGAAGCTGTGTCTCTATGTCAAAGCCAAATATAGATACCAAGTCGGGCTCCGGTTAATAGGATCCAAATCAGGAAAACGTCTATCGGACTCGTAGACAATGAAGTGTGTCCCCAAAAACACTAACTAACGGTTTTAGACTTGATTTCTTGCTATCAAATACGAAGAGGATAACTGAGTAGTCACGGCTCAACAAAGAAGTGGAATCGAAGCTAACAAGCCTAACTTCCATAACAAAAGCCAGTGCAAACGTATTTAAAACTCTTAAAATAAGGCTATAATAAAATAAATTGTAACCTCTTGGGGAAGTTCCTCAAATAAGAGAAGTTTTTTATCAAACAGATATTTGTAGGTCAAGTTTTATGTACAAGGTCTGGCTCCATATAGCGATCAATTGAATAAGCGGTCAGAGAACCATGAATGCGAATCTTCCGTTGCGTTGGTCCACTCGCCTTCTCTACTGCGTTATTTTGTTTCGCTTCGCCCTCTCTTCTTCCTTTCCTTTGCTTCTTTTCCCTGCTTATCTGTCTTGATCAATAACCGTGTAAAATATGCGTATTCAAACTCCTTTCTCTTCGTCAGTCATCGTCTTCACGTCTGTACCAGATCCTCCCTGTTCATCGATGATGCTGATCAGGTACGTGAATGTTTCCATCTCTTCTAGAGTTTTTTCATCAAGCGTATTGTATTTGAGGACCTTGCTTTTTCTATTGTGTATGTTGAGGCCTATTGATGAGGAGACTGGTGCTACATTTGCTGTCGTCGTCTGTATTGGTTCGTGTGTACGAGATAGAAGGCAGGTTATCTGCAAAGTCCAAATCATTTAGTTGCATCCAACCTGTCCATTGTATTTCGTTCTTCCTTTCAGATGTCGAAGTCTTCATAATCCAGTCAATCACCAAAAGAAAGATAAAGGGGGAGAGTAGATAGCCTTGTGTGACCCCCGTTCCTACTGGAAATGCATCTGTCGGCTGTCCTCGATGCACGAACCTGCAGTGTAGTCCGTCGTATGAGTTTTTCATAATGTTGACAATCTTTTCAAAAACTCCATAGTGTCGAAGAAGTTCCAATAATGTTCTCCGGTCCACACTATCAAACGCCTTCTCATAGTCAACGAAGTTGATGTATAGTGACGAATTCCACTCAACTGATTGTTCCACGATGATCCGTAGTATTGCAATTTGGTCTGTGCACAACCGATCCTTACGGAATTCAACCTGTTGATCTCGAAGTTGGGCGTCTACTGAGTCTTTCATCCGGTTCAGCAGCACTCTGTTGAAAACTTTTTCTGGTACTGATAACAAACTGATGCCTCTGTAGTTCTCACATTTGCTTAGATCTACTCTCTTTGGTATCTTGATGTGGTATTCTTCTTCCCAGTCCGTTGGCACTCGTCCCTATTCCCAAATCTTTTTGAATAGAAAGTTAAGCATGTTTGCAGTTACTTCAATGTCTGACTTCAACGCTTCAGCTGGTATATTGTCAGGTCCTGCTGCTTCCCTGCTCTTGATTTTTCTGATAGCCATCTTGACTTCTTCGATCGTTGGTAGAGTGACATCTATAGGAAGGTCTGTGTGTGCTGCTCTGATGTCCGGTGGATTCGATGGAGCTGGCCTATTCAGCAGTTACTCGAAGTATTCTGCCCATCTTTTCCTCTGTTTTTCAATCTCGGTGATCGTTTTCCCCTCTTTGTCCTTGACTGGTCTCTCTGGTTTACTATATCTCTGTTATACTTGTGGCCGAATGGATGCCTAGTTAATATGTGACTTGATGAGACCGACAACCAGGGAGGAGCGAATTATCGATTGGAACAGTGACACACGAAACTGTACGAGCAGTCTAGAGTGTTGACCGGTCCTGTGATCTGCCTAGCTCAGCCAGTTAAGTCCAATACACCAATAACAGCCTCATTGGTATGAATCCTTATTCACAAACATACTGGGTTTTTATATATCAACCAAACAGACCACATCGACCCATAAAATAGAAAATAACATTTGTACAATATTTAGCCAAATGTGGCTGTGAATAGTAATCAATAAACTGATGATAACTCAAGAGTCGTATAATAATAGTTCAAAGATCAAAGTAAAGCTAATGATAAGAGGAAACGAATATGATTAGGTTAGTTACAATAGGAAATATACATATTACATTGGTCCACAAATAGCCCTCAAAAGTTACCATTCACAATTCCATTCGGGATACAACAATCTGACTGACAGATTATTCGTTGTATCATACAGCTATTTCATATTCCCTTCTCTTGCAGCATTCTCGGCCGTTTTTTGATAATTCTCCCATGTATTTCTGCTTGTCGGCTTTAATGGCCTTCTTCACTTGCTTGTTTGATTCTGTGTGCTCAGCTTATGTCTTGACTTTCTCTGTTCGTTTTGGACTGTAGTTAATTGCTGTCTTCTTGTTCTTTCTTTCTTGAATCTTGTTCAGGGTTCCCACAGAGATCCATCCCTTATGATGATGTTTCTTGCGACCCAGAACCTCCTGACACGTTGAAGTTAAAGCTTCTTTGATCCCTTTCCACTTGTCTTCCATCGTGGTTTCTTGTTCTTTCAGTAGATTCTGTAAAGCTTGGAACCTGTTGTTGAGAGTTATCTTGAATTGGTTGAGCTTGTCAGTATCTCGAAGTTAGGTGTATTGAACTTTTGCAATGCTGTTTATCCAGTTGTCCAGTGTTTCTTTAGCTTCAGTTTCATGTTGGCCACAACCGGCTTGTGGGTATCTGAAGCTTTGTCAGCTCCTCTCCTGGTTCTCACATCTTCCATCGTTTTTCGGAAATTTTTGTTGATACAATTACGATCTGTCTGGTTCTCTGTGGTGTGGTCCGGTGAGATCCATGTAGCTTTGTGTGGGAATATTGTGCCGCTTATAACCAATTTGGTGAATGAACATAGGTTTGCAAGTCTCTTCCTATTTTCATTTCTCTCTCCTAGTCCATGTCGTCCAATTACATCTTCATATCCTGGGTTGTGCACTGCAACTTTAGCATTTAGATCTCCCATCAGGATTGTGAAGTTCCTGCTTGAGCACTTTGTTACGATTAATTGCAGCCTCTGATAGAATCGATCTTTGTCGTCGTCGTTGCTATTGTTGGTGGGTGCGTAACATTGGATAACATTCATTGTGATCCCCTTCTTCTTTGTTTTGAATGATGCTTTGATAATTCTGGGTCCATGAGATTCCCATCCTACAAGTGCATTTCGTGCTTCTCTGGACAGCGTTAGAGCAACTCCCTGAGTGCGTGAAGCATCTTCCTCTTCGGTACCAGAGTACAGAATCATCTCTCCTGTACCTAGCCTTTGTTGTCCAGTTTGTGTCCAATGGATTTCGCGGATTCTGTGTACTGCCAATTTGTATCTCTTCATTTCCATTGCTATTTTTGACTAGTCTTCTTGGTCTCCCACATTGTCCGGACGTCCCATGTACCTATAAAGAGTGTTGCTCTGGTTGTTAGAAGGTGCATCTGCCTCGTGACTTACGAAAAATCTCGGCTTTCATCATGAGGCATCATAATCATTCCTTGAACTCGGAGAGCATAGTTTGAATGGTTTGAATTATTTTTCCTGGTTAGCGTTTTTTAGCGAGTTAGTTTTTCTACGGGATGGGGTCGCTAGCCTCATGCACAACCCTTTTCCCTTACCGGTGCTTGGGACTAGCAGTAACGCCAGAAGAGCTACAGGCGGAGTTGTCATAAAATAACAGAATAAGGTAATTCAAATAAGACAATGGAGTTTGAATACGCATATTTTACACGGTTATTGATCAAGACAGATAAGCAGGGAAAAGAAGCAAAGGAAAGGAAGAAGAGAGGGCGAAGCGAAACAAAATAACGCAGTAGAGAAGGCGAGTGGACCAACGCAACGGAAGATTCGCATTCATGGTTCTCTGACCGCTTATTCAATTGATCGCTATATGGAGCCAGACCTTGTACATAAAACTTGACCTACAAATATCTGTTTGATAAAAAACTTCTCTTATTTGAGGAACTTCCCCAAGAGGTTACAATTTATTTTATTATAGCCTTATTTTAAGAGTTTTAAATACGTTTGCACTGGCTTTTGTTATGGAAGTTAGGCTTGTTAGCTTCGATTCCACTTCTTTGTTGAGCCGTGACTACTCAGTTATCCTCTTCGTATTTGATAGCAAGAAATCAAGTCTAAAACCGTTAGTTAGTGTTTTTGGGGACACACTTCATTGTCTACGAGTCCGATAGACGTTTTCCTGATTTGGATCCTATTAACCGGAGCCCGACTTGGTATCTATATTTGGCTTTGACATAGAGACACAGCTTCTCACCCATAAGATTTCGCAGAACATGTAGTATTTCTAAATCTGAGTGGCATGAACATACATTTAGAACTCCACTTGTATCTCACAACACAGCGATTGCTGCAAGCCTCTCCACTACACGGACGCTTTTAGAAACTGTTATTTATATGTATGAACTGTTACAGGAAAAAGCGGAGGGAACTTGATCACCTTTTTGCTCACTTGCAGGTGAAGATGACTGCTTACGTGTGATTACAGGCCGTAAAACACAAAATACAAGATGGCCTTAGTTGTTTCAGATTGACACCGAACAAAAGCACAGTTCGTAGCGAAGACGAAAACGCAAGAAGAGTCCCACTGAGATCTAGAATGTTTGACTCAAAGAAGTCTGTTTTCTCTAAGAGACTGGACCATTTGACAGCCCATTTTTCTTATCTGTGTTGTAGTTCTGCTCTTTTTATATTCAACTGGAGCATTCACACGGTAATATTCTGGCCATTCTGTGTGGGAGCAAAAATGCATGGGCACCAGGATAGAGTGGTTTATAGAAGAAACTTTTCGTAAACACAACTTGGATGTGCAATTGGCAGTCACGCGATTCCTATTAAAATTTATAAGACTGACGTCATTACTCATTATTATCAATATATTATATTATCAATATATTGAGATGTGACTGATCTAATCTGGTTAGCGATTGCAGGGGATGTTCAGCACGTCGTTCTCATTCGTGATCTGGTGTGGATGCACGACCGAGCGTATTCAGCTGAGTGAGTCCATCAAAACTAATATTATCGGCATCTAATGTTGAAGACTTACATAGCTATTGATTTGGGGATTTGTTTACCGCTACACTACTTTAGGACAATGTTTGTCGTCAAATTCAGTTTCAGTTTCAGTTTGCAAAGGACAGGAGGCTTGATGGCCTGTGTTAGTCCTGGCAATGATGGTCTCTCAGCTGATCCAAGTGTCTTTTGAAGGAGTCGACGGATGGAGCCTCAACCACGTGCTGAGGTAATGAATTCCACTCGTTGATTATTCGATGGGAAAGTCGGTAGTCAGCTGACAAGTAATTCGTTCTGGGCTTGTGAACTTTTTTGGAGTGTCCTCGTAGATTTTCTGTTTTGGAAGACAAGAAAAATGAGGGCATATCAGGTGCAAATTTGTCATTAAGCAATTTGAAGACTATAATCAAGTCACCTCTGATTCTTCTATATGACAGCGGGAATAGGTTTAACTTCGTCAGTCTAGTACCATACGGGAGCTTCGCTATTCCGGGAATCAGCCTAGTTGCTGTTCTCTGAACCCTTTACAAGAGTTCACTGTCTTTTTTTAGGCAGGGGTTATCTGCTTGTATACAGTGCTCAAGTTTAGGGCGTACGAACACTGCACACAAAGTCAAAAACGTTTTAGCATCAAGATGCCTAAAAGCCCTACGTATGGACCATAAAGTCCTAAAACCTTTGGCGGCTATTGCACGGCAGTGTGCAGTAGTCTTGAAGTCTTGACTGACGATGACGCCTAAGTCGTTGTGTGCCTGGACAATAGGTAACTCAGTGTTTATCATCGTGTATGTATCTGTACCCTGATGGCCAATATGCATCACAATACACTTGGAAGTGTTTATCGGCAATTGCCAGGTTTGGGACCATTCAGATAATCTCTCCAGGTCATTTTGAAGTTCTAAGCTATCGCCCTTGCTTTGTATCGCTCTCCATATCTTGACATCATCAGCATAGAGTAAGACCGATGACGATAGTAGACGAGGGAGATCATTTTCGTACAGGAGGAATAACACTGGCCCCAAAACTGTACCCTGGGGGACTCCACTAAGCACAGTTTCCCAGCTAGACAACTTGGAGTTCACCCTTACTCTTTGTTGACGCCCAACTAGGAAGTCTTTTATCCACATCAATAGATTGCCTCCAATCCCGACATTCCTTAGCATACGAGGTCCTGCTAAGCAGTCTCAACACTTTATCACGAAGTGATCGATGTCTAATCCTAGGAGACTTTAATGCACCCATGGTGGACTGGGGGAATCTGCGGACTGGATCGTCAGCAAACTCCTTCGAATAGGAACTAGTTGATGCGGTAATCACATGTGCCCTAGTGCAACACGTGAAGGAAGCAACTAGGTACGACCCGGGTTCTGCATCATCCTTACTAGATCTTATATTGACTCATTATGAGGATGATGTTGCAAACCTGGATTACATGCCACCCCTAGGCAAAAGTGATCATGCAGTTTTAAGCTTTGACTTCCATATAACCGTCGATCACGAGCACACTTCAGCTCAATCCAGGCCTAACGTCTGGAAAGCAAACATAGCAGACATCATGAAATCAGCATCATTAGTAGATTGGAAATTAGACCCAGAGTCATCAATCGAAACGGCTTGGGACGTATTCCGGAATTTATACTTAAAAGTTACCACCCCCACATCCCTTGGACTACACCTAAGAGACCGAGAAACTCCCCACCGTGGTTCAGTAGGGAGGTTCGCATCCTTCTCCGTAAAAGAAGGAAAATGTGGGACAGATTTAGGTTACTGGGGACTGACGAGGCAAAATCTCAGTATCAAAAGGCTCGAAATACCTGTGCCTCGACCCTCCGTAAGGCCAGAAAGCTGTACGAAGAGAAAATCGTTAGGGAATCCATAGAATGCCCTAAACGCTTGTATTCGTATATAAACCAAAGGACAAAAAGAAGAAGAAATGTTCCTTTACTATGGGGAGACAGTACTGCCACATCACTAGTGGAGGATGACTTTAGCAAAGCTCAAGTATTCTCTAAATACTTTAGCGATGTATACACCATAGAAACACCCTTCTCACCAGTCCATGAAAATCCACCCACACAAGCACTGGACAGCGTAACCATTAAAGAACTCGATGTCTTTGGTCTGCTAATTAAGCTTGACATAGGTAAATCCACTGGACCCGATGAACTGCATCCTAGGTTACTAAAGGAATTAGCTAACTTTGTTGCGAACCCTTTAAGTGTATGTTTTAATCTATCCGTAACCCAGGGTCGTCTACCAAAAGACTGGAAGAACGCCATAGTAAGTCCAGTCTTCAAAACAGGTTCAAAACATAAGCCTGAGAATTACCGACCAATTAGCCTAACTAGTGTGGTTGTTAAAATCTTAGAAAAGATTATTCGGAAGGAGCTGTTAAAGTATCTCGATGAAAACCGGATCCTCTCTGAAAAGCAGCATGGTTTTAGAACAGGTTACTATTTTCTCACAAACTTATTAGTCGTTCGTGAAAGCTGATGCGCTCTTAAGGACCAAAAGTTACCTATAGACGTAGCTTACATCGATTTCAGCAAAGCTTTCGACAAAGTTCCGCATAACCGGCTGTTATATAAGCTAAGGAATGTCGGGATTGGAGGCAATCTATTGATGTGGATAAAAGACTTCCTAGTTGGGCGTCAACAAAGAGTAAGGGTGAACTCCAAGTTGTCTAGCTGGGAAACTGTGCTTAGTGGAGTCCCCCAGGGTACAGTTTTGGGGCCAGTGTTATTCCTCCTGTACGAAAATGATCTCCCTCGTCTACTATCGTCATCGGTCTTACTCTATGCTGATGATGTCAAGATATGGAGAGCGATACAAAGCAAGGGCGATAGCTTAGAACTTCAAAATGACCTGGAGAGATTATCTGAATGGTCCCAAACCTGGCAATTGCCGATAAACACTTCCAAGTGTATTGTGATGCATATTGGCCATCAGGGTACAGATACATACACGATGATAAACACTGAGTTACCTATTGTCCAGGCACACAACGACTTAGGCGTCATCGTCAGTCAAGACTTCAAGACTACTGCACACTGCCGTGCAATAGCCGCCAAAGGTTTTAGGACTTTATGGTCCATACGTAGGGCTTTTAGGCATCTTGATGCTAAAACGTTTTTGACTTTGTGTGCAGTGTTCGTACGCCCTAAACTTGAGCACTGTATACAAGCAGATAACCCCTGCCTAAAAAAAGACAGTGAACTCTTGTAAAGGGTTCAGAGAACAGCAACTAGGCTGATTCCCGGAATAGCGAAGCTCCCGTATGGTACTAGACTGACGAAGTTAAACCTATTCCCGCTGTCATATAGAAGAATCAGAGGTGACTTGATTATAGTCTTCAAATTGCTTAATGACAAATTTGCACCTGATATGCCCTCATTTTTCTTGTCTTCCAAAACAGAAAATCTACGAGGACACTCCAAAAAAGTTCACAAGCCCAGAACGAATTACTTGTCAGCTGACTACCGACTTTCCCATCGAATAATCAACGAGTGGAATTCATTACCTCAGCACGTGGTTGAGGCTCCATCCGTCGACTCCTTCAAAAGACAATTGGATCAGCTGAGAGACCATCATTGCCAGGACTAACACAGGCCATCAAGCCTCCTGTCCTTTGCAAACTGAAACTGAAACTGAATTTGACGACAAACATTGTCCTAAAGTAGTGTAGCGGTAAACAAATCCCCAAATCAATAGCTATGTAAGTCTTCAACATTAGATGCCGATAATATTAGTTTTGATGGACTCACTCAGCTGAATACGCTCGGTCGTGCATCCACACCAGATCACGAATGAGAACGACGTGCTGAACATCCCCTGCAATCGCTAACCAGATTAGATCAGTCACATCTCAATATATTGATAATATAATATATTGATAATAATGAGTAATGACGTCAGTCTGATAAATTTTAATAGGAATCGCGTGACTGCCAATTGCACATCCAAGTTGTGTTTACGAAAAGTTTCTTCTATAAACCACTCTATCCTGGTGCCCATGCATTTTTGCTCCCACACAGAATGGCCAGAATATTACCGTGTGAATGCTCCAGTTGAATATAAAAAGAGCAGAACTACAACACAGATAAGAAAAATGGGCTGTCAAATGGTCCAGTCTCTTAGAGAAAACAGACTTCTTTGAGTCAAACATTCTAGATCTCAGTGGGACTCTTCTTGCGTTTTCGTCTTCGCTACGAACTGTGCTTTTGTTCGGTGTCAATCTGAAACAACTAAGGCCATCTTGTATTTTGTGTTTTACGGCCTGTAATCACACGTAAGCAGTCATCTTCACCTGCAAGTGAGCAAAAAGGTGATCAAGTTCCCTCCGCTTTTTCCTGTAACAGTTCATACATATAAATAACAGTTTCTAAAAGCGTCCGTGTAGTGGAGAGGCTTGCAGCAATCGCTGTGTTGTGAGATACAAGTGGAGTTCTAAATGTATGTTCATGCCACTCAGATTTAGAAATACTACATGTTCTGCGAAATCTTATGGGTGAGAAGCTGTGTCTCTATGTCAAAGCCAAATATAGATACCAAGTCGGGCTCCGGTTAATAGGATCCAAATCAGGAAAACGTCTATCGGACTCGTAGACAATGAAGTGTGTCCCCAAAAACACTAACTAACGGTTTTAGACTTGATTTCTTGCTATCAAATACGAAGAGGATAACTGAGTAGTCACGGCTCAACAAAGAAGTGGAATCGAAGCTAACAAGCCTAACTTCCATAACAAAAGCCAGTGCAAACGTATTTAAAACTCTTAAAATAAGGCTATAATAAAATAAATTGTAACCTCTTGGGTAAGTTCCTCAAATAAGAGAAGTTTTTTATCAAACAGATATTTGTAGGTCAAGTTTTATGAACAAGGTCTGGCTCCATATAGCGATCAATTGAATAAGCGGTCAGAGAACCATGAATGCGAATCTTCCGTTGCGTTGGTCCACTCGCCTTCTCTACTGCGTTATTTTGTTTCGCTTCGCCCTCTCTTCTTCCTTTCCTTTGCTTCTTTTCCCTGCTTATCTGTCTTGATCAATAACCGTGTAAAATATGCGTATTCAAACTCCTTTCTCTTCGTCAGTCATCGTCTTCACGTCTGTACCAGATCCTCCCTGTTCATCGATGATGCTGATCAGGTACGTGAATGTTTCCATCTCTTCTAGAGTTTTTTCATCAAGCGTATTGTATTTGAGGACCTTGCTTTTTCTATTGTGTATGTTGAGGCCTATTGATGAGGAGACTGGTGCTACATTTGCTGTCGTCGTCTGTATTGGTTCGTGTGTACGAGATAGAAGGCAGGTTATCTGCAAAGTCCAAATCATTTAGTTGCATCCAACCTGTCCATTGTATTTCGTTCTTCCTTTCAGATGTCGAAGTCTTCATAATCCAGTCAATCACCAAAAGAAAGATAAAGGGGTAGAGTAGATAGCCTTGTGTGACCCCCGTTCCTACTGGAAATGCATCTGTCGGCTGTCCTCGATGCACGAACCTGCAGTGTAGTCCGTCGTATGAGTTTTTCATAATGTTGACAATCTTTTCAAAAACTCCATAGTGTCGAAGAAGTTCCAATAATGTTCTCCGGTCCACACTATCAAACGCCTTCTCATAGTCAACGAAGTTGATGTATAGTGACGAATTCCACTCAACTGATTGTTCCACGATGATCCGTAGTATTGCAATTTGGTCTGTGCACAAACGATCCTTACGGAATTCAACCTGTTGATCTCGAAGTTGGGCGTCTACTGAGTCTTTCATCCGGTTCAGCAGCACTCTGTTGAAAACTATTTCTGGTACTGATAACAAACTGATGCCTCTGTAGTTCTCACATTTGCTTAGATCTACTCTCTTTGGTATCTTGATGTGGTATTCTTCTTCCCAGTCCGTTGGCACTCGTCCCTATTCCCAAATCTTTTTGAATAGAAAGTTAAGCATGTTTGCAGTTACTTCAATGTCTGACTTCAACGCTTCAGCTGGTATATTGTCAGGTCCTGCTGCTTCCCTGCTCTTGATTTTTCTGATAGCCATCTTGACTTCTTCGATCGTTGGTAGAGTGACATCTATAGGAAGGTCTGTGTGTGCTGCTCTGATGTCCGGTGGATTCGATGGAGCTGGCCTATTCAGCAGTTACTCGAAGTATTCTGCCCATCTTTTCCTCTGTTTTTCAATCTCGGTGATCGTTTTCCCCTCTTTGTCCTTGACTGGTCTCTCTGTTGTACTATATCTCTGTTATACTTGTGGCCGAATGGATGCCTAGTTAATATGTGACTTGATGAGACCGACAACCAGGGAGGAGCGAATTATCGATTGGAACAGTGACACACGAAACTGTACGAGCAGTCTAGAGTGTTGACCGGTCCTGTGATCTGCCTAGCTCAGCCAGTTAAGTCCAATACACCAATAACAGCCTCATTGGTATGAATCCTTATTCACAAACATACTGGGTTTTTATATATCAACCAAACAGACCACATCGACCCATAAAATAGAAAATAACATTTGTACAATATTTAGCCAAAATGGGCTGTGAATAGTAATCAATAAACTGATGATAACTCAAGAGTCGTATAATAATAGTTCAAAGATCAAAGTAAAGCTAATGATAAGAGGAAACGAATATGATTAGGTTAGTTACAATAGGAAATATACATATTACATTGGTCCACAAATAGCCCTCAAAAGTTACCATTCACAATTCCATTCGGGATACCACAATCTGACTGACAGATTATTCGTTGTATCATACAGCTATTTCATATTCCCTTCTCTTGCAGCATTCTCGGCCGTTTTTTGATAATTCTCCCATGTATTTCTGCTTGTCGGCTTTAATGGCCTTCTTCACTTGCTTGTTTGATTCTGTGTGCTCAGCTTATATCTGGACTTTCTCTGTTCGTTTTGGACTGTAGTTAATTGCTGTCTTCTTGTTCTTTCGTTATTGAATCTTGTTCAGGGTTCCCACAGAGATCCATCCCTTATGATGATGTTTCTTGCGACCCCGAACCACCTGACACCTTGAAGTTAAAGCTTCTTTGATCCCTTTCCACTTGTCATCCATCGTGGTTTCTTGTTCTTTCAGTAGATTCTGTAAAGCTTGGAACCTGTTGTTGAGAGTTATCTTGAATTGGTTGAGCTTTCCAGTATCTCGAAGTTAGGTGTATTGAACTTTTGCAATGCTGTTTATCCAGTTGTCCAGTGTTTCTTTAGCTTCAGTTTCATGTTGGCCACAACCGGCTTGTGGGTATCTGAAGCTTTGTCAGCTCCTCTCCTGGTTCTCACATCTTCCATCGTTTTTCGGAAATTTTTGTTGATACAATTACGATCTGTCTGGTTCTCTGTGGTGTGGTCCGGTGAGATCCATGTAGCTTTGTGTGGGAATATTGTGCCGCTTATAACCAATTTGGTGAATGAACATAGGTTTGCAAGTCTCTTCCTATTTTCATTTCTCGCTGCTAGTCCATGTGGTCCAATTACGTGTTCGTATGCGGGGTTGTGCACTGCAACTTTAGTATTTAGATCTCCCATCAGGATTGTGAAGTTCCTGCTTGAGCACTTTGTTACGATTAATTGCCAGCTCTGATAGAATCGATCTTTATCGTCGTCGTTGCTATTGTTGGTGGGTGCGTAACATTGGATAACATTCATTGTGATCCCCTTCTTCTTTGTTTTGAATGATGCTTTGATAATTCTGGGTCCATGAGATTCCCATCCTACAAGTGCAGTTCGTGCTTCTCTGGACAGCGTTAGAGCAACTCCCTGAGTGCGTGAAGCATCTTCCTCTTCGGTACCAGAGTACAGAATCATCTCTCCTGTACCTAGCCTTTGTTTGCCAGTTTGTGTCCATTGGATTTCGCGGATTATGTGTACTGCCAATTTGTATCTCTTCATTTCCATTGCTATTTTTGACTAGTCTTCTTGGTCTCCCACATTGTCCGGACGTCCCCATGTACCTATAAAGAGTGTTGCTCTGGTTGTTAGAAGGTGCATCTGCCTCGTGACTTACGAAATATCTCGGCTTTCATCATGAGGCATCGTAATCATTCGTTGAACTCGGAGAGCATAGTTTGAATGGTTTGAATTATTTTTTCTGGTTAGCGTTTTTTAGCGAGTTAGTTTTTCTACGGGATGGGGTCGCTAGCCTCATGCACAACCCTTTTCCCTTACCGGTGCTTGGGACTAGCAGTAACGCTAGAAGAGCTACAGGCGGAGGTGTCATAAAATAACAGAATAAGGTAATTCAATTAAGACAATGGAGTTTGAATACGCATATTTTACACGGTTATTGATCAAGACAGATAAGCAGGGAAAAGAAGCAAAGGAAAGGAAGAAGAGAGGGCGAAGCGAAACAAAATATCGCCGTAGAGAAGGCGAGTGGACCAACGCAACGGAAGATTCGCATTCATGGTTCTCTGACCGCTTATTCAATTGATCGCTATATGGAGCCAGACCTTGTACATAAAACTTGACCTACAAATATCTGTTTGATAAAAAACTTCTCTTATTTGAGGAACTTCCCCAAGAGGTTACAATTTATTTTATTATAGCCTTATTTTTAGAGTTTTAAATACGTTTGCACTGGCTTTTGTTATGGAAGTTAGGCTTGTTAGCTTCGATTCCACTTCTTTGTTGAGCCGTGACTACTCAGTTATCCTCTTCGTATTTGATAGCAAGAAATCAAGTCTAAAACCGTTAGTTAGTGTTTTTGGGGACACACTTCATTGTCTACGAGTCCGATAGACGTTTTCCTGATTTGGATCCTATTAACCGGAGCCCGACTTGGTATCTATATTTGGCTTTGACATAGAGACACAGCTTCTCACCCATAAGATTTCGCAGAACATGTAGTATTTCTAAATCTGAGTGGCATGAACATACATTTAGAACTCCACTTGTATCTCACAACACAGCGATTGCTGCAAGCCTCTCCACTACACGGACGCTTTTAGAAACTGTTATTTATATGTATGAACTGTTACAGGAAAAAGCGGAGGGAACTTGATCACCTTTTTGCTCACTTGCAGGTGAAGATGACTGCTTACGTGTGATTACAGGCCGTAAAACACAAAATACAAGATGGCCTTAGTTGTTTCAGATTGACACCGAACAAAAGCACAGTTCGTAGCGAAGACGAAAACGCAAGAAGAGTCCCACTGAGATCTAGAATGTTTGACTCAAAGAAGTCTGTTTTCTCTAAGAGACTGGACCATTTGACAGCCCATTTTTCTTCTCTGTGTTGTAGTTCTGCTCTTTTTATATTCAACTGGAGCATTCACACGGTAATATTCTGGCCATTCTGTGTGGGAGCAAAAATGCATGGGCACCAGGATAGAGTGGTTTATAGAAGAAACTTTTCGTAAACACAACTTGGATGTGCAATTGGCAGTCACGCGATTCCTATTAAAATTTATAAGACTGACGTCATTACTCATTATTATCAATATATTATATTATCAATATATTGAGATGTGACTGATCTAATCTGGTTAGCGATTGCAGGGGATGTTCAGCACGTCGTTCTCATTCGTGATCTGGTGTGGATGCACGACCGAGCGTATTCAGCTGAGTGAGTCCATCAAAACTAATATTATCGGCATCTAATGTTGAAGACTTACATAGCTATTGATTTGGGGATTTGTTTACCGCTACACTACTTTAGGACAATGTTTGTCGTCAAATTCAGTTTCAGTTTCAGTTTGCAAAGGACAGGAGGCTTGATGGCCTGTGTTAGTCCTGGCAATGATGGTCTCTCAGCTGATCCAATTGTCTTTTGAAGGAGTCGACGGATGGAGCCTCAACCACGTGCTGAGGTAATGAATTCCACTCGTTGATTATTCGATGGGAAAGTCGGTAGTCAGCTGACAAGTAATTCGTTCTGGGCTTGTGAACTTTTTTGGAGTGTCCTCGTAGATTTTCTGTTTTGGAAGACAAGAAAAATGAGGGCATATCAGGTGCAAATTTGTCATTAAGCAATTTGAAGACTATAATCAAGTCACCTCTGATTCTTCTATATGACAGCGGGAATAGGTTTAACTTCGTCAGTCTAGTACCATACGGGAGCTTCGCTATTCCGGGAATCAGCCTAGTTGCTGTTCTCTGAACCCTTTACAAGAGTTCACTGTCTTTTTTTAGGCAGGGGTTATCTGCTTGTATACAGTGCTCAAGTTTAGGGCGTACGAACACTGCACACAAAGTCAAAAACGTTTTAGCATCAAGATGCCTAAAAGCCCTACGTATGGACCATAAAGTCCTAAAACCTTTGGCGGCTATTGCACGGCAGTGTGCAGTAGTCTTGAAGTCTTGACTGACGATGACGCCTAAGTCGTTGTGTGCCTGGACAATAGGTAACTCAGTGTTTATCATCGTGTATGTATCTGTACCCTGATGGCCAATATGCATCACAATACACTTGGAAGTGTTTATCGGCAATTGCCAGGTTTGGGACCATTCAGATAATCTCTCCAGGTCATTTTGAAGTTCTAAGCTATCGCCCTTGCTTTGTATCGCTCTCCATATCTTGACATCATCAGCATAGAGTAAGACCGATGACGATAGTAGACGAGGGAGATCATTTTCGTACAGGAGGAATAACACTGGCCCCAAAACTGTACCCTGGGGGACTCCACTAAGCACAGTTTCCCAGCTAGACAACTTGGAGTTCACCCTTACTCTTTGTTGACGCCCAACTAGGAAGTCTTTTATCCACATCAATAGATTGCCTCCAATCCCGACATTCCTTAGCATACGAGGTCCTGCTAAGCAGTCTCAACACTTTATCACGAAGTGATCGATGTCTAATCCTAGGAGACTTTAATGCACCCATGGTGGACTGGGGGAATCTGCGGACTGGATCGTCAGCAAACTCCTTCGAATAGGAACTAGTTGATGCGGTAATCACATGTGCCCTAGTGCAACACGTGAAGGAAGCAACTAGGTACGACCCGGGTTCTGCATCATCCTTACTAGATCTTATATTGACTCATTATGAGGATGATGTTGCAAACCTGGATTACATGCCACCCCTAGGCAAAAGTGATCATGCAGTTTTAAGCTTTGACTTCCATATAACCGTCGATCACGAGCACACTTCAGCTCAATCCAGGCCTAACGTCTGGAAAGCAAACATAGCAGACATCATGAAATCAGCATCATTAGTAGATTGGAAATTAGACCCAGAGTCATCAATCGAAACGGCTTGGGACGTATTCCGGAATTTATACTTAAAAGTTACCACCCCCACATCCCTTGGACTACACCTAAGAGACCGAGAAACTCCCCACCGTGGTTCAGTAGGGAGGTTCGCATCCTTCTCCGTAAAAGAAGGAAAATGTGGGACAGATTTAGGTTACTGGGGACTGACGAGGCAAAATCTCAGTATCAAAAGGCTCGAAATACCTGTGCCTCGACCCTCCGTAAGGCCAGAAAGCTGTACGAAGAGAAAATCGTTAGGGAATCCATAGAATGCCCTAAACGCTTGTATTCGTATATAAACCAAAGGACAAAAAGAAGAAGAAATGTTCCTTTACTATGGGGAGACAGTACTGCCACATCACTAGTGGAGGATGACTTTAGCAAAGCTCAAGTATTCTCTAAATACTTTAGCGATGTATACACCATAGAAACACCCTTCTCACCAGTCCATGAAAATCCACCCACACAAGCACTGGACAGCGTAACCATTAAAGAACTCGATGTCTTTGGTCTGCTAATTAAGCTTGACATAGGTAAATCCACTGGACCCGATGAACTGCATCCTAGGTTACTAAAGGAATTAGCTAACTTTGTTGCGAACCCTTTAAGTGTATGTTTTAATCTATCCGTAACCCAGGGTCGTCTACCAAAAGACTGGAAGAACGCCATAGTAAGTCCAGTCTTCAAAACAGGTTCAAAACATAAGCCTGAGAATTACCGACCAATTAGCCTAACTAGTGTGGTTGTTAAAATCTTAGAAAAGATTATTCGGAAGGAGCTGTTAAAGTATCTCGATGAAAACCGGATCCTCTCTGAAAAGCAGCATGGTTTTAGAACAGGTTACTATTTTCTCACAAACTTATTAGTCGTTCGTGAAAGCTGATGCGCTCTTAAGGACCAAAAGTTACCTATAGACGTAGCTTACATCGATTTCAGCAAAGCTTTCGACAAAGTTCCGCATAACCGGCTGTTATATAAGCTAAGGAATGTCGGGATTGGAGGCAATCTATTGATGTGGATAAAAGACTTCCTAGTTGGGCGTCAACAAAGAGTAAGGGTGAACTCCAAGTTGTCTAGCTGGGAAACTGTGCTTAGTGGAGTCCCCCAGGGTACAGTTTTGGGGCCAGTGTTATTCCTCCTGTACGAAAATGATCTCCCTCGTCTACTATCGTCATCGGTCTTACTCTATGCTGATGATGTCAAGATATGGAGAGCGATACAAAGCAAGGGCGATAGCTTAGAACTTCAAAATGACCTGGAGAGATTATCTGAATGGTCCCAAACCTGGCAATTGCCGATAAACACTTCCAAGTGTATTGTGATGCATATTGGCCATCAGGGTACAGATACATACACGATGATAAACACTGAGTTACCTATTGTCCAGGCACACAACGACTTAGGCGTCATCGTCAGTCAAGACTTCAAGACTACTGCACACTGCCGTGCAATAGCCGCCAAAGGTTTTAGGACTTTATGGTCCATACGTAGGGCTTTTAGGCATCTTGATGCTAAAACGTTTTTGACTTTGTGTGCAGTGTTCGTACGCCCTAAACTTGAGCACTGTATACAAGCAGATAACCCCTGCCTAAAAAAAGACAGTGAACTCTTGTAAAGGGTTCAGAGAACAGCAACTAGGCTGATTCCCGGAATAGCGAAGCTCCCGTATGGTACTAGACTGACGAAGTTAAACCTATTCCCGCTGTCATATAGAAGAATCAGAGGTGACTTGATTATAGTCTTCAAATTGCTTAATGACAAATTTGCACCTGATATGCCCTCATTTTTCTTGTCTTCCAAAACAGAAAATCTACGAGGACACTCCAAAAAAGTTCACAAGCCCAGAACGAATTACTTGTCAGCTGACTACCGACTTTCCCATCGAATAATCAACGAGTGGAATTCATTACCTCAGCACGTGGTTGAGGCTCCATCCGTCGACTCCTTCAAAAGACAATTGGATCAGCTGAGAGACCATCATTGCCAGGACTAACACAGGCCATCAAGCCTCCTGTCCTTTGCAAACTGAAACTGAAACTGAATTTGACGACAAACATTGTCCTAAAGTAGTGTAGCGGTAAACAAATCCCCAAATCAATAGCTATGTAAGTCTTCAACATTAGATGCCGATAATATTAGTTTTGATGGACTCACTCAGCTGAATACGCTCGGTCGTGCATCCACACCAGATCACGAATGAGAACGACGTGCTGAACATCCCCTGCAATCGCTAACCAGATTAGATCAGTCACATCTCAATATATTGATAATATAATATATTGATAATAATGAGTAATGACGTCAGTCTGATAAATTTTAATAGGAATCGCGTGACTGCCAATTGCACATCCAAGTTGTGTTTACGAAAAGTTTCTTCTATAAACCACTCTATCCTGGTGCCCATGCATTTTTGCTCCCACACAGAATGGCCAGAATATTACCGTGTGAATGCTCCAGTTGAATATAAAAAGAGCAGAACTACAACACAGATAAGAAAAATGGGCTGTCAAATGGTCCAGTCTCTTAGAGAAAACAGACTTCTTTGAGTCAAACATTCTAGATCTCAGTGGGACTCTTCTTGCGTTTTCGTCTTCGCTACGAACTGTGCTTTTGTTCGGTGTCAATCTGAAACAACTAAGGCCATCTTGTATTTTGTGTTTTACGGCCTGTAATCACACGTAAGCAGTCATCTTCACCTGCAAGTGAGCAAAAAGGTGATCAAGTTCCCTCCGCTTTTTCCTGTAACAGTTCATACATATAAATAACAGTTTCTAAAAGCGTCCGTGTAGTGGAGAGGCTTGCAGCAATCGCTGTGTTGTGAGATACAAGTGGAGTTCTAAATGTATGTTCATGCCACTCAGATTTAGAAATACTACATGTTCTGCGAAATCTTATGGGTGAGAAGCTGTGTCTCTATGTCAAAGCCAAATATAGATACCAAGTCGGGCTCCGGTTAATAGGATCCAAATCAGGAAAACGTCTATCGGACTCGTAGACAATGAAGTGTGTCCCCAAAAACACTAACTAACGGTTTTAGACTTGATTTCTTGCTATCAAATACGAAGAGGATAACTGAGTAGTCACGGCTCAACAAAGAAGTGGAATCGAAGCTAACAAGCCTAACTTCCATAACAAAAGCCAGTGCAAACGTATTTAAAACTCTTAAAATAAGGCTATAATAAAATAAATTGTAACCTCTTGGGGAAGTTCCTCAAATAAGAGAAGTTTTTTATCAAACAGATATTTGTAGGTCAAGTTTTATGTACAAGGTCTGGCTCCATATAGCGATCAATTGAATAAGCGGTCAGAGAACCATGAATGCGAATCTTCCGTTGCGTTGGTCCACTCGCCTTCTCTACTGCGTTATTTTGTTTCGCTTCGCCCTCTCTTCTTCCTTTCCTTTGCTTCTTTTCCCTGCTTATCTGTCTTGATCAATAACCGTGTAAAATATGCGTATTCAAACTCCTTTCTCTTCGTCAGTCATCGTCTTCACGTCTGTACCAGATCCTCCCTGTTCATCGATGATGCTGATCAGGTACGTGAATGTTTCCATCTCTTCTAGAGTTTTTTCATCAAGCGTATTGTATTTGAGGACCTTGCTTTTTCTATTGTGTATGTTGAGGCCTATTGATGAGGAGACTGGTGCTACATTTGCTGTCGTCGTCTGTATTGGTTCGTGTGTACGAGATAGAAGGCAGGTTATCTGCAAAGTCCAAATCATTTAGTTGCATCCAACCTGTCCATTGTATTTCGTTCTTCCTTTCAGATGTCGAAGTCTTCATAATCCAGTCAATCACCAAAAGAAAGATAAAGGGGGAGAGTAGATAGCCTTGTGTGACCCCCGTTCCTACTGGAAATGCATCTGTCGGCTGTCCTCGATGCACGAACCTGCAGTGTAGTCCGTCGTATGAGTTTTTCATAATGTTGACAATCTTTTCAAAAACTCCATAGTGTCGAAGAAGTTCCAATAATGTTCTCCGGTCCACACTATCAAACGCCTTCTCATAGTCAACGAAGTTGATGTATAGTGACGAATTCCACTCAACTGATTGTTCCACGATGATCCGTAGTATTGCAATTTGGTCTGTGCACAACCGATCCTTACGGAATTCAACCTGTTGATCTCGAAGTTGGGCGTCTACTGAGTCTTTCATCCGGTTCAGCAGCACTCTGTTGAAAACTTTTTCTGGTACTGATAACAAACTGATGCCTCTGTAGTTCTCACATTTGCTTAGATCTACTCTCTTTGGTATCTTGATGTGGTATTCTTCTTCCCAGTCCGTTGGCACTCGTCCCTATTCCCAAATCTTTTTGAATAGAAAGTTAAGCATGTTTGCAGTTACTTCAATGTCTGACTTCAACGCTTCAGCTGGTATATTGTCAGGTCCTGCTGCTTCCCTGCTCTTGATTTTTCTGATAGCCATCTTGACTTCTTCGATCGTTGGTAGAGTGACATCTATAGGAAGGTCTGTGTGTGCTGCTCTGATGTCCGGTGGATTCGATGGAGCTGGCCTATTCAGCAGTTACTCGAAGTATTCTGCCCATCTTTTCCTCTGTTTTTCAATCTCGGTGATCGTTTTCCCCTCTTTGTCCTTGACTGGTCTCTCTGGTTTACTATATCTCTGTTATACTTGTGGCCGAATGGATGCCTAGTTAATATGTGACTTGATGAGACCGACAACCAGGGAGGAGCGAATTATCGATTGGAACAGTGACACACGAAACTGTACGAGCAGTCTAGAGTGTTGACCGGTCCTGTGATCTGCCTAGCTCAGCCAGTTAAGTCCAATACACCAATAACAGCCTCATTGGTATGAATCCTTATTCACAAACATACTGGGTTTTTATATATCAACCAAACAGACCACATCGACCCATAAAATAGAAAATAACATTTGTACAATATTTAGCCAAATGTGGCTGTGAATAGTAATCAATAAACTGATGATAACTCAAGAGTCGTATAATAATAGTTCAAAGATCAAAGTAAAGCTAATGATAAGAGGAAACGAATATGATTAGGTTAGTTACAATAGGAAATATACATATTACATTGGTCCACAAATAGCCCTCAAAAGTTACCATTCACAATTCCATTCGGGATACAACAATCTGACTGACAGATTATTCGTTGTATCATACAGCTATTTCATATTCCCTTCTCTTGCAGCATTCTCGGCCGTTTTTTGATAATTCTCCCATGTATTTCTGCTTGTCGGCTTTAATGGCCTTCTTCACTTGCTTGTTTGATTCTGTGTGCTCAGCTTATGTCTTGACTTTCTCTGTTCGTTTTGGACTGTAGTTAATTGCTGTCTTCTTGTTCTTTCTTTCTTGAATCTTGTTCAGGGTTCCCACAGAGATCCATCCCTTATGATGATGTTTCTTGCGACCCAGAACCTCCTGACACGTTGAAGTTAAAGCTTCTTTGATCCCTTTCCACTTGTCTTCCATCGTGGTTTCTTGTTCTTTCAGTAGATTCTGTAAAGCTTGGAACCTGTTGTTGAGAGTTATCTTGAATTGGTTGAGCTTGTCAGTATCTCGAAGTTAGGTGTATTGAACTTTTGCAATGCTGTTTATCCAGTTGTCCAGTGTTTCTTTAGCTTCAGTTTCATGTTGGCCACAACCGGCTTGTGGGTATCTGAAGCTTTGTCAGCTCCTCTCCTGGTTCTCACATCTTCCATCGTTTTTCGGAAATTTTTGTTGATACAATTACGATCTGTCTGGTTCTCTGTGGTGTGGTCCGGTGAGATCCATGTAGCTTTGTGTGGGAATATTGTGCCGCTTATAACCAATTTGGTGAATGAACATAGGTTTGCAAGTCTCTTCCTATTTTCATTTCTCTCTCCTAGTCCATGTCGTCCAATTACATCTTCATATCCTGGGTTGTGCACTGCAACTTTAGCATTTAGATCTCCCATCAGGATTGTGAAGTTCCTGCTTGAGCACTTTGTTACGATTAATTGCAGCCTCTGATAGAATCGATCTTTATCGTCGTCGTTGCTATTGTTGGTGGGTGCGTAACATTGGATAACATTCATTGTGATCCCCTTCTTCTTTGTTTTGAATGATGCTTTGATAATTCTGGGTCCATGAGATTCCCATCCTACAAGTGCATTTCGTGCTTCTCTGGACAGCGTTAGAGCAACTCCCTGAGTGCGTGAAGCATCTTCCTCTTCGGTACCAGAGTACAGAATCATCTCTCCTGTACCTAGCCTTTGTTGTCCAGTTTGTGTCCAATGGATTTCGCGGATTCTGTGTACTGCCAATTTGTATCTCTTCATTTCCATTGCTATTTTTGACTAGTCTTCTTGGTCTCCCACATTGTCCGGACGTCCCATGTACCTATAAAGAGTGTTGCTCTGGTTGTTAGAAGGTGCATCTGCCTCGTGACTTACGAAAAATCTCGGCTTTCATCATGAGGCATCATAATCATTCCTTGAACTCGGAGAGCATAGTTTGAATGGTTTGAATTATTTTTCCTGGTTAGCGTTTTTTAGCGAGTTAGTTTTTCTACGGGATGGGGTCGCTAGCCTCATGCACAACCCTTTTCCCTTACCGGTGCTTGGGACTAGCAGTAACGCCAGAAGAGCTACAGGCGGAGTTGTCATAAAATAACAGAATAAGGTAATTCAAATAAGACAATGGAGTTTGAATACGCATATTTTACACGGTTATTGATCAAGACAGATAAGCAGGGAAAAGAAGCAAAGGAAAGGAAGAAGAGAGGGCGAAGCGAAACAAAATAACGCAGTAGAGAAGGCGAGTGGACCAACGCAACGGAAGATTCGCATTCATGGTTCTCTGACCGCTTATTCAATTGATCGCTATATGGAGCCAGACCTTGTACATAAAACTTGACCTACAAATATCTGTTTGATAAAAAACTTCTCTTATTTGAGGAACTTCCCCAAGAGGTTACAATTTATTTTATTATAGCCTTATTTTAAGAGTTTTAAATACGTTTGCACTGGCTTTTGTTATGGAAGTTAGGCTTGTTAGCTTCGATTCCACTTCTTTGTTGAGCCGTGACTACTCAGTTATCCTCTTCGTATTTGATAGCAAGAAATCAAGTCTAAAACCGTTAGTTAGTGTTTTTGGGGACACACTTCATTGTCTACGAGTCCGATAGACGTTTTCCTGATTTGGATCCTATTAACCGGAGCCCGACTTGGTATCTATATTTGGCTTTGACATAGAGACACAGCTTCTCACCCATAAGATTTCGCAGAACATGTAGTATTTCTAAATCTGAGTGGCATGAACATACATTTAGAACTCCACTTGTATCTCACAACACAGCGATTGCTGCAAGCCTCTCCACTACACGGACGCTTTTAGAAACTGTTATTTATATGTATGAACTGTTACAGGAAAAAGCGGAGGGAACTTGATCACCTTTTTGCTCACTTGCAGGTGAAGATGACTGCTTACGTGTGATTACAGGCCGTAAAACACAAAATACAAGATGGCCTTAGTTGTTTCAGATTGACACCGAACAAAAGCACAGTTCGTAGCGAAGACGAAAACGCAAGAAGAGTCCCACTGAGATCTAGAATGTTTGACTCAAAGAAGTCTGTTTTCTCTAAGAGACTGGACCATTTGACAGCCCATTTTTCTTATCTGTGTTGTAGTTCTGCTCTTTTTATATTCAACTGGAGCATTCACACGGTAATATTCTGGCCATTCTGTGTGGGAGCAAAAATGCATGGGCACCAGGATAGAGTGGTTTATAGAAGAAACTTTTCGTAAACACAACTTGGATGTGCAATTGGCAGTCACGCGATTCCTATTAAAATTTATCAGACTGACGTCATTACTCATTATTATCAATATATTATATTATCAATATATTGAGATGTGACTGATCTAATCTGGTTAGCGATTGCAGGGGATGTTCAGCACGTCGTTCTCATTCGTGATCTGGTGTGGATGCACGACCGAGCGTATTCAGCTGAGTGAGTCCATCAAAACTAATATTATCGGCATCTAATGTTGAAGACTTACATAGCTATTGATTTGGGGATTTGTTTACCGCTACACTACTTTAGGACAATGTTTGTCGTCAAATTCAGTTTCAGTTTCAGTTTGCAAAGGACAGGAGGCTTGATGGCCTGTGTTAGTCCTGGCAATGATGGTCTCTCAGCTGATCCAATTGTCTTTTGAAGGAGTCGACGGATGGAGCCTCAACCACGTGCTGAGGTAATGAATTCCACTCGTTGATTATTCGATGGGAAAGTCGGTAGTCAGCTGACAAGTAATTCGTTCTGGGCTTGTGAACTTTTTTGGAGTGTCCTCGTAGATTTTCTGTTTTGGAAGACAAGAAAAATGAGGGCATATCAGGTGCAAATTTGTCATTAAGCAATTTGAAGACTATAATCAAGTCACCTCTGATTCTTCTATATGACAGCGGGAATAGGTTTAACTTCGTCAGTCTAGTACCATACGGGAGCTTCGCTATTCCGGGAATCAGCCTAGTTGCTGTTCTCTGAACCCTTTACAAGAGTTCACTGTCTTTTTTTAGGCAGGGGTTATCTGCTTGTATACAGTGCTCAAGTTTAGGGCGTACGAACACTGCACACAAAGTCAAAAACGTTTTAGCATCAAGATGCCTAAAAGCCCTACGTATGGACCATAAAGTCCTAAAACCTTTGGCGGCTATTGCACGGCAGTGTGCAGTAGTCTTGAAGTCTTGACTGACGATGACGCCTAAGTCGTTGTGTGCCTGGACAATAGGTAACTCAGTGTTTATCATCGTGTATGTATCTGTACCCTGATGGCCAATATGCATCACAATACACTTGGAAGTGTTTATCGGCAATTGCCAGGTTTGGGACCATTCAGATAATCTCTCCAGGTCATTTTGAAGTTCTAAGCTATCGCCCTTGCTTTGTATCGCTCTCCATATCTTGACATCATCAGCATAGAGTAAGACCGATGACGATAGTAGACGAGGGATATCATTTTCTTACTTTTGGAATAACACTGGCCCCATATCTGTACCCTGGGGGACTCCACTAAGCACAGTTTCCCAGCTAGACAACTTGGAGTTCACCCTTACTCTTTGTTGACGCCCAACTAGGAAGTCTTTTATCCACATCAATAGAGTGCCTCCAATCCCGACATTCCTTAGCATACGAGGTCCTGCTAAGCAGTCTCAACACTTTATCACGAAGTGATCGATGTCTAATCCTAGGAGACTTTAATGCACCCATGGTGGACTGGGGGAATCTGCGGACTGGATCGTCAGCAAACTCCTTCGAATAGGAACTAGTTGATGCGGTAATCACATGTGCCCTAGTGCAACACGTGAAGGAAGCAACTAGGTACGACCCGGGTTCTGCATCATCCTTACTAGATCTTATATTGACTCATTATGAGGATGATGTTGCAAACCTGGATTACATGCCACCCCTAGGCAAAAGTGATCATGCAGTTTTAAGCTTTGACTTCCATATAACCGTCGATCACGAGCACACTTCAGCTCAATCCAGACCTAACGTCTGGAAAGCAAACATAGCAGACATCATGAAATCAGCATCATTAGTAGATTGGAAATTAGACCCAGAGTCATCAATCGAAACGGCTTGGGACGTATTCCGGAATTTATACTTAAAAGTTACCACCCCCACATCCCTTGGACTACACCTAAGAGACCGAGAAACTCCCCACCGTGGTTCAGTAGGGAGGTTCGCATCCTTCTCCGTAAAAGAAGGAAAATGTGGGACAGATTTAGGTTACTGGGGACTGACGAGGCAAAATCTCAGTATCAAAAGGCTCGAAATACCTGTGCCTCGACCCTCCGTAAGGCCAGAAAGCTGTACGAAGAGAAAATCGTTAGGGAATCCATAGAATGCCCTAAACGCTTGTATTCGTATATAAACCAAAGGACAAAAAGAAGAAGAAATGTTCCTTTACTATGGGGAGACAGTACTGCCACATCACTAGTGGAGGATGACTTTAGCAAAGCTCAAGTATTCTCTAAATACTTTAGCGATGTATACACCATAGAAACACCCTTCTCACCAGTCCATGAAAATCCACCCACACAAGCACTGGACAGCGTAACCATTAAAGAACTCGATGTCTTTGGTCTGCTAATTAAGCTTGACATAGGTAAATCCACTGGACCCGATGAACTGCATCCTAGGTTACTAAAGGAATTAGCTAACTTTGTTGCGAACCCTTTAAGTGTATGTTTTAATCTATCCGTAACCCAGGGTCGTCTACCAAAAGACTGGAAGAACGCCATAGTAAGTCCAGTCTTCAAAACAGGTTCAAAACATAAGCCTGAGAATTACCGACCAATTAGCCTAACTAGTGTGGTTGTTAAAATCTTAGAAAAGATTATTCGGAAGGAGCTGTTAAAGTATCTCGATGAAAACCGGATCCTCTCTGAAAAGCAGCATGGTTTTAGAACAGGTTACTATTTTCTCACAAACTTATTAGTCGTTCGTGAAAGCTGATGCGCTCTTAAGGACCAAAAGTTACCTATAGACGTAGCTTACATCGATTTCAGCAAAGCTTTCGACAAAGTTCCGCATAACCGGCTGTTATATAAGCTAAGGAATGTCGGGATTGGAGGCAATCTATTGATGTGGATAAAAGACTTCCTAGTTGGGCGTCAACAAAGAGTAAGGGTGAACTCCAAGTTGTCTAGCTGGGAAACTGTGCTTAGTGGAGTCCCCCAGGGTACAGTTTTGGGGCCAGTGTTATTCCTCCTGTACGAAAATGATCTCCCTCGTCTACTATCGTCATCGGTCTTACTCTATGCTGATGATGTCAAGATATGGAGAGCGATACAAAGCAAGGGCGATAGCTTAGAACTTCAAAATGACCTGGAGAGATTATCTGAATGGTCCCAAACCTGGCAATTGCCGATAAACACTTCCAAGTGTATTGTGATGCATATTGGCCATCAGGGTACAGATACATACACGATGATAAACACTGAGTTACCTATTGTCCAGGCACACAACGACTTAGGCGTCATCGTCAGTCAAGACTTCAAGACTACTGCACACTGCCGTGCAATAGCCGCCAAAGGTTTTAGGACTTTATGGTCCATACGTAGGGCTTTTAGGCATCTTGATGCTAAAACGTTTTTGACTTTGTGTGCAGTGTTCGTACGCCCTAAACTTGAGCACTGTATACAAGCAGATAACCCCTGCCTAAAAAAAGACAGTGAACTCTTGTAAAGGGTTCAGAGAACAGCAACTAGGCTGATTCCCGGAATAGCGAAGCTCCCGTATGGTACTAGACTGACGAAGTTAAACCTATTCCCGCTGTCATATAGAAGAATCAGAGGTGACTTGATTATAGTCTTCAAATTGCTTAATGACAAATTTGCACCTGATATGCCCTCATTTTTCTTGTCTTCCAAAACAGAAAATCTACGAGGACACTCCAAAAAAGTTCACAAGCCCAGAACGAATTACTTGTCAGCTGACTACCGACTTTCCCATCGAATAATCAACGAGTGGAATTCATTACCTCAGCACGTGGTTGAGGCTCCATCCGTCGACTCCTTCAAAAGACAATTGGATCAGCTGAGAGACCATCATTGCCAGGACTAACACAGGCCATCAAGCCTCCTGTCCTTTGCAAACTGAAACTGAAACTGAATTTGACGACAAACATTGTCCTAAAGTAGTGTAGCGGTAAACAAATCCCCAAATCAATAGCTATGTAAGTCTTCAACATTAGATGCCGATAATATTAGTTTTGATGGACTCACTCAGCTGAATACGCTCGGTCGTGCATCCACACCAGATCACGAATGAGAACGACGTGCTGAACATCCCCTGCAATCGCTAACCAGATTAGATCAGTCACATCTCAATATATTGATAATATAATATATTGATAATAATGAGTAATGACGTCAGTCTGATAAATTTTAATAGGAATCGCGTGACTGCCAATTGCACATCCAAGTTGTGTTTACGAAAAGTTTCTTCTATAAACCACTCTATCCTGGTGCCCATGCATTTTTGCTCCCACACAGAATGGCCAGAATATTACCGTGTGAATGCTCCAGTTGAATATAAAAAGAGCAGAACTACAACACAGATAAGAAAAATGGGCTGTCAAATGGTCCAGTCTCTTAGAGAAAACAGACTTCTTTGAGTCAAACATTCTAGATCTCAGTGGGACTCTTCTTGCGTTTTCGTCTTCGCTACGAACTGTGCTTTTGTTCGGTGTCAATCTGAAACAACTAAGGCCATCTTGTATTTTGTGTTTTACGGCCTGTAATCACACGTAAGCAGTCATCTTCACCTGCAAGTGAGCAAAAAGGTGATCAAGTTCCCTCCGCTTTTTCCTGTAACAGTTCATACATATAAATAACAGTTTCTAAAAGCGTCCGTGTAGTGGAGAGGCTTGCAGCAATCGCTGTGTTGTGAGATACAAGTGGAGTTCTAAATGTATGTTCATGCCACTCAGATTTAGAAATACTACATGTTCTGCGAAATCTTATGGGTGAGAAGCTGTGTCTCTATGTCAAAGCCAAATATAGATACCAAGTCGGGCTCCGGTTAATAGGATCCAAATCAGGAAAACGTCTATCGGACTCGTAGACAATGAAGTGTGTCCCCAAAAACACTAACTAACGGTTTTAGACTTGATTTCTTGCTATCAAATACGAAGAGGATAACTGAGTAGTCACGGCTCAACAAAGAAGTGGAATCGAAGCTAACAAGCCTAACTTCCATAACAAAAGCCAGTGCAAACGTATTTAAAACTCTTAAAATAAGGCTATAATAAAATAAATTGTAACCTCTTGGGGAAGTTCCTCAAATAAGAGAAGTTTTTTATCAAACAGATATTTGTAGGTCAAGTTTTATGTACAAGGTCTGGCTCCATATAGCGATCAATTGAATAAGCGGTCAGAGAACCATGAATGCGAATCTTCCGTTGCGTTGGTCCACTCGCCTTCTCTACTGCGTTATTTTGTTTCGCTTCGCCCTCTCTTCTTCCTTTCCTTTGCTTCTTTTCCCTGCTTATCTGTCTTGATCAATAACCGTGTAAAATATGCGTATTCAAACTCCTTTCTCTTCGTCAGTCATCGTCTTCACGTCTGTACCAGATCCTCCCTGTTCATCGATGATGCTGATCAGGTACGTGAATGTTTCCATCTCTTCTAGAGTTTTTTCATCAAGCGTATTGTATTTGAGGACCTTGCTTTTTCTATTGTGTATGTTGAGGCCTATTGATGAGGAGACTGGTGCTACATTTGTTGTCGTCGTCTGTATTGGTTCGTGTGTACGAGATAGAAGGCAGGTTATCTGCAAAGTCCAAATCATTTAGTTGCATCCAACCTGTCCATTGTATTTCGTTCTTCCTTTCAGATGTCGAAGTCTTCATAATCCAGTCAATCACCAAAAGAAAGATAAAGGGGGAGAGTAGATAGCCTTGTGTGACCCCCGTTCCTACTGGAAATGCATCTGTCGGCTGTCCTCGATGCACGAACCTGCAGTGTAGTCCGTCGTATGAGTTTTTCATAATGTTGACAATCTTTTCAAAAACTCCATAGTGTCGAAGAAGTTCCAATAATGTTCTCCGGTCCACACTATCAAACGCCTTCTCATAGTCAACGAAGTTGATGTATAGTGACGAATTCCACTCAACTGATTGTTCCACGATGATCCGTAGTATTGCAATTTGGTCTGTGCACAACCGATCCTTACGGAATTCAACCTGTTGATCTCGAAGTTGGGCGTCTACTGAGTCTTTCATCCGGTTCAGCAGCACTCTGTTGAAAACTTTTTCTGGTACTGATAACAAACTGATGCCTCTGTAGTTCTCACATTTGCTTAGATCTACTCTCTTTGGTATCTTGATGTGGTATTCTTCTTCCCAGTCCGTTGGCACTCGTCCCTATTCCCAAATCTTTTTGAATAGAAAGTTAAGCATGTTTGCAGTTACTTCAATGTCTGACTTCAACGCTTCAGCTGGTATATTGTCAGGTCCTGCTGCTTCCCTGCTCTTGATTTTTCTGATAGCCATCTTGACTTCTTCGATCGTTGGTAGAGTGACATCTATAGGAAGGTCTGTGTGTGCTGCTCTGATGTCCGGTGGATTCGATGGAGCTGGCCTATTCAGCAGTTACTCGAAGTATTCTGCCCATCTTTTCCTCTGTTTTTCAATCTCGGTGATCGTTTTCCCCTCTTTGTCCTTGACTGGTCTCTCTGGTTTACTATATCTCTGTTATACTTGTGGCCGAATGGATGCCTAGTTAATATGTGACTTGATGAGACCGACAACCAGGGAGGAGCGAATTATCGATTGGAACAGTGACACACGAAACTGTACGAGCAGTCTAGAGTGTTGACCGGTCCTGTGATCTGCCTAGCTCAGCCAGTTAAGTCCAATACACCAATAACAGCCTCATTGGTATGAATCCTTATTCACAAACATACTGGGTTTTTATATATCAACCAAACAGACCACATCGACCCATAAAATAGAAAATAACATTTGTACAATATTTAGCCAAATGTGGCTGTGAATAGTAATCAATAAACTGATGATAACTCAAGAGTCGTATAATAATAGTTCAAAGATCAAAGTAAAGCTAATGATAAGAGGAAACGAATATGATTAGGTTAGTTACAATAGGAAATATACATATTACATTGGTCCACAAATAGCCCTCAAAAGTTACCATTCACAATTCCATTCGGGATACAACAATCTGACTGACAGATTATTCGTTGTATCATACAGCTATTTCATATTCCCTTCTCTTGCAGCATTCTCGGCCGTTTTTTGATAATTCTCCCATGTATTTCTGCTTGTCGGCTTTAATGGCCTTCTTCACTTGCTTGTTTGATTCTGTGTGCTCAGCTTATGTCTTGACTTTCTCTGTTCGTTTTGGACTGTAGTTAATTGCTGTCTTCTTGTTCTTTCTTTCTTGAATCTTGTTCAGGGTTCCCACAGAGATCCATCCCTTATGATGATGTTTCTTGCGACCCAGAACCTCCTGACACGTTGAAGTTAAAGCTTCTTTGATCCCTTTCCACTTGTCTTCCATCGTGGTTTCTTGTTCTTTCAGTAGATTCTGTAAAGCTTGGAACCTGTTGTTGAGAGTTATCTTGAATTGGTTGAGCTTGTCAGTATCTCGAAGTTAGGTGTATTGAACTTTTGCAATGCTGTTTATCCAGTTGTCCAGTGTTTCTTTAGCTTCAGTTTCATGTTGGCCACAACCGGCTTGTGGGTATCTGAAGCTTTGTCAGCTCCTCTCCTGGTTCTCACATCTTCCATCGTTTTTCGGAAATTTTTGTTGATACAATTACGATCTGTCTGGTTCTCTGTGGTGTGGTCCGGTGAGATCCATGTAGCTTTGTGTGGGAATATTGTGCCGCTTATAACCAATTTGGTGAATGAACATAGGTTTGCAAGTCTCTTCCTATTTTCATTTCTCTCTCCTAGTCCATGTCGTCCAATTACATCTTCATATCCTGGGTTGTGCACTGCAACTTTAGCATTTAGATCTCCCATCAGGATTGTGAAGTTCCTGCTTGAGCACTTTGTTACGATTAATTGCAGCCTCTGATAGAATCGATCTTTATCGTCGTCGTTGCTATTGTTGGTGGGTGCGTAACATTGGATAACATTCATTGTGATCCCCTTCTTCTTTGTTTTGAATGATGCTTTGATAATTCTGGGTCCATGAGATTCCCATCCTACAAGTGCATTTCGTGCTTCTCTGGACAGCGTTAGAGCAACTCCCTGAGTGCGTGAAGCATCTTCCTCTTCGGTACCAGAGTACAGAATCATCTCTCCTGTACCTAGCCTTTGTTGTCCAGTTTGTGTCCAATGGATTTCGCGGATTCTGTGTACTGCCAATTTGTATCTCTTCATTTCCATTGCTATTTTTGACTAGTCTTCTTGGTCTCCCACATTGTCCGGACGTCCCATGTACCTATAAAGAGTGTTGCTCTGGTTGTTAGAAGGTGCATCTGCCTCGTGACTTACGAAAAATCTCGGCTTTCATCATGAGGCATCATAATCATTCCTTGAACTCGGAGAGCATAGTTTGAATGGTTTGAATTATTTTTCCTGGTTAGCGTTTTTTAGCGAGTTAGTTTTTCTACGGGATGGGGTCGCTAGCCTCATGCACAACCCTTTTCCCTTACCGGTGCTTGGGACTAGCAGTAACGCCAGAAGAGCTACAGGCGGAGTTGTCATAAAATAACAGAATAAGGTAATTCAAATAAGACAATGGAGTTTGAATACGCATATTTTACACGGTTATTGATCAAGACAGATAAGCAGGGAAAAGAAGCAAAGGAAAGGAAGAAGAGAGGGCGAAGCGAAACAAAATAACGCAGTAGAGAAGGCGAGTGGACCAACGCAACGGAAGATTCGCATTCATGGTTCTCTGACCGCTTATTCAATTGATCGCTATATGGAGCCAGACCTTGTACATAAAACTTGACCTACAAATATCTGTTTGATAAAAAACTTCTCTTATTTGAGGAACTTCCCCAAGAGGTTACAATTTATTTTATTATAGCCTTATTTTAAGAGTTTTAAATACGTTTGCACTGGCTTTTGTTATGGAAGTTAGGCTTGTTAGCTTCGATTCCACTTCTTTGTTGAGCCGTGACTACTCAGTTATCCTCTTCGTATTTGATAGCAAGAAATCAAGTCTAAAACCGTTAGTTAGTGTTTTTGGGGACACACTTCATTGTCTACGAGTCCGATAGACGTTTTCCTGATTTGGATCCTATTAACCGGAGCCCGACTTGGTATCTATATTTGGCTTTGACATAGAGACACAGCTTCTCACCCATAAGATTTCGCAGAACATGTAGTATTTCTAAATCTGAGTGGCATGAACATACATTTAGAACTCCACTTGTATCTCACAACACAGCGATTGCTGCAAGCCTCTCCACTACACGGACGCTTTTAGAAACTGTTATTTATATGTATGAACTGTTACAGGAAAAAGCGGAGGGAACTTGATCACCTTTTTGCTCACTTGCAGGTGAAGATGACTGCTTACGTGTGATTACAGGCCGTAAAACACAAAATACAAGATGGCCTTAGTTGTTTCAGATTGACACCGAACAAAAGCACAGTTCGTAGCGAAGACGAAAACGCAAGAAGAGTCCCACTGAGATCTAGAATGTTTGACTCAAAGAAGTCTGTTTTCTCTAAGAGACTGGACCATTTGACAGCCCATTTTTCTTATCTGTGTTGTAGTTCTGCTCTTTTTATATTCAACTGGAGCATTCACACGGTAATATTCTGGCCATTCTGTGTGGGAGCAAAAATGCATGGGCACCAGGATAGAGTGGTTTATAGAAGAAACTTTTCGTAAACACAACTTGGATGTGCAATTGGCAGTCACGCGATTCCTATTAAAATTTATCAGACTCACGTCATTACTCATTATTATCAATATATTATATTATCAATATATTGAGATGTGACTGATCTAATCTGGTTAGCGATTGCAGGGGATGTTCAGCACGTCGTTCTCATTCGTGATCTGGTGTGGATGCACGACCGAGCGTATTCAGCTGAGTGAGTCCATCAAAACTAATATTATCGGCATCTAATGTTGAAGACTTACATAGCTATTGATTTGGGGATTTGTTTACCGCTACACTACTTTAGGACAATGTTTGTCGTCAAATTCAGTTTCAGTTTCAGTTTGCAAAGGACAGGAGGCTTGATGGCCTGTGTTAGTCCTGGCAATGATGGTCTCTCAGCTGATCCAATTGTCTTTTGAAGGAGTCGACGGATGGAGCCTCAACCACGTGCTGAGGTAATGAATTCCACTCGTTGATTATTCGATGGGAAAGTCGGTAGTCAGCTGACAAGTAATTCGTTCTGGGCTTGTGAACTTTTTTGGAGTGTCCTCGTAGATTTTCTGTTTTGGAAGACAAGAAAAATGAGGGCATATCAGGTGCAAATTTGTCATTAAGCAATTTGAAGACTATAATCAAGTCACCTCTGATTCTTCTATATGACAGCGGGAATAGGTTTAACTTCGTCAGTCTAGTACCATACGGGAGCTTCGCTATTCCGGGAATCAGCCTAGTTGCTGTTCTCTGAACCCTTTACAAGAGTTCACTGTCTTTTTTTAGGCAGGGGTTATCTGCTTGTATACAGTGCTCAAGTTTAGGGCGTACGAACACTGCACACAAAGTCAAAAACGTTTTAGCATCAAGATGCCTAAAAGCCCTACGTATGGACCATAAAGTCCTAAAACCTTTGGCGGCTATTGCACGGCAGTGTGCAGTAGTCTTGAAGTCTTGACTGACGATGACGCCTAAGTCGTTGTGTGCCTGGACAATAGGTAACTCAGTGTTTATCATCGTGTATGTATCTGTACCCTGATGGCCAATATGCATCACAATACACTTGGAAGTGTTTATCGGCAATTGCCAGGTTTGGGACCATTCAGATAATCTCTCCAGGTCATTTTGAAGTTCTAAGCTATCGCCCTTGCTTTGTATCGCTCTCCATATCTTGACATCATCAGCATAGAGTAAGACCGATGACGATAGTAGACGAGGGAGATCATTTTCGTACAGGAGGAATAACACTGTCCCCAAAACTGTACCCTGGGGGGCTCCACTAAGCACAGTTTCCCAGCTAGACAACTTGGAGTTCACCCTTACTCTTTGTTGACGCCCAACTAGGAAGTCTTTTATCCACATCAATAGATTGCCTCCAATCCCGACATTCCTTAGCTTATATAACAGCCGGTTATGCGGAACTTTGTCGAAAGCTTTGCTGAAATCGATGTAAGCTACGTCTATAGGTAACTTTTGGTCCTTAAGAGCGCATCAGCTTTCACGAACGACTAATAAGTTTGTGAGAAAATAGTAACCTGTTCTAAAACCATGCTGCATTTCAGAGAGGATCCGGTTTTCATCGAGATACTTTAACAGTTCCTTCCGAATAATCTCAAGATAAATAGTTTTGTAAGTTCTTAACACATATGCTGACCTTAATAATTTCACTTGACATACTCCCGGTTGAAAAGATAGGTCAAGCATGTTCACCAGATCACAATTGGGCACTGTGTGCTGCTTATCTCTTACGAATTATTTCAATGTTTTCAGGCTGCCAAATGAGATTTTCGTGATATTGAAAACTGAAAAATATACTCGAAGCTTGACTATGTGCGTTGCTTTACATGGCCAAATGTGATTGTACTATATAATTTTCACAAATCAGCTGATTCCTGAAGTTAGTCCGAATTATTTATTTCCACCATCAAAAGTTTTAACTTTACTATCACAATGTCAATCTAACACAACCCAAGACAGTTTTATGTGTTTAAAGACACTACATTTCGTAGAATTCTTTTTAGAAATGGATTTTTAAATGTTTAAGTTGCCAACAATTTTTACGAAATACGCATAGGAAGCTAGTAAATCATGAAGTGCTAGTGATATTATGTTTTTTTACAATGTAATGATATTTGACGCTCATCGGGTTAGGTTTAAAGCCTAAAAGATTTTGCAGGCGAAACTAAAGAACATGGACGACCTTTGGACGAATCTTAAATGACTTTGAGAAATATTAGCAAATCAGAAGACAGTTAGCATACAGTAAAAATATGTTATACAAAACTCAAAAATTAAAGGGGATACTGTTCTTTTACATGTCTCAAAAACTTATCAAGGTCAGATATAGGTTCAGAAGCTCTAAAATCATAGTGCATCCGGCACAGGAACTTATCCCTGTGGCTCCATAGTAGTCGACCTCTGGAACCATGATAAAGTCCCGAAAATTCTTTCAGCCTCGACCACATAGTTTCAGTGTTGTCGGTATGTTGGTAGGGTTTAGGATTAGGGTTAAGGTTTAGGGTTAAAGATGAGACTATAAATTATGTACGACATTTGAGCGACACTAGAGTGAATCTGAGAGTGTCAACGTAATAACTAAGACTAAATGAGGGTTATAAACCTGTGTGAAAAATGCAAATTATGATTTACAGTTCATGGTTAAGGTTAGGAATTATACTTAGGGTTTTCATCACGAACTGACATCAGCTATAATGCCACAACTCTATCCAAGTGTATAATTGAATTTTGCGCCAAAATCTTATGATAACTTGTAGTTGCTTAATTATCATGTTTTCTCTAAAATCCGTTGTAAACTGGCTGTACTTAAGCGTCAGGTACCGAACTTAGCGCCGTGACCTTGAAAACCCGCGTAAGCTTCTGATTGGCTCGTCCATGTTCTTTAGTCTCACCGATTTTGCATTTTGATGGAGTTTTGTTCTCTGAGCTGAGTGGTTTAATCATGGGGCTTCCATCGTCCTTCTGAACAACATCATCGGCAAAAACGTCAGGTAGAATGTGTTAAGATATGTGCTGACTCGAGTGTTTTGAGATTCAGCAAGTGATTGGGTATTCAGACTTCCAGTTGATTCTCTTTCCACTAAGCAGTCTACAAATAGTAGTTCACTAAGTCTGTTTTCAAAAGTGTATTCTATGTGAGCTAAAAAAGTGTGTATCAGCTTCGAAAAATTTCTCAGGAGTCTTTTCTGGGATGACAAAAGTGTCGTGTACATATGTGGTCCGAATGTATGGTCTGATTGCATTAGCAGAATATGCGTCTCTATATGGGACATGATCAAATTAACGGCAGTTGGCAACATAAGTGGTCCCATGACTACCCCGCTCGTTTGTTTATACGAAGCCCCCTTAAACATAAATATCGAATTCAGACAGTTTGAAGAATTTTATAAGGCTGATGTTTAATGAGCATATGTTGTTAAACCATTAATATAATTTAGGCATGTCAATCGACTGAGTATATCAAAATACAACATAGCTTACCATCGTTTCGTTTTGAATAATGATTAAATTCGAAGTTTTTTATTTGATATCATAATAGCCTTTAGTGGTAATGTGTAGGTTATTTCGAGACGGTATTAATATACCTCTTAGATATTTATATAGAGTATATGTTGGAGTGTTTGTGTATCTTAGTGGTATATCAGCCATATTAGTTGGTAAGGAATGTATCAAAAATTCACTTCCCATCTGTTGATTCGAAAAGCTTGTTTCACATACATTTATCTGTAGACATCGAATCATGTTCATCCTGTTTGGCTGGCGTTAGTGTCCTGTTAAGCTCCATAACAGTAGCAGAATCAATCTATCGGGTTCCCATTCATAATCATTTGTGTTCTGCAGGATTAGAAAGCTCCATCAAACAGAGAAGTCAGTGTGTGAAATAATATCTTTACGTAATCTCTACCTACAGCTCGACAGATCCCAGCCCAGTTGCAACCAACTAGTTAAATAATCTCAAGAAACTCCGTTCGATAGATATTATGGTACTAGCCAGAAATCCGAATAAATAGGTTAAGCGTCTAGGTTTAGGGAATAATCGCTTGGGTGGTCAATAGGTTTTGGTTGTATGTCTAATAATGATCACCGTCTTAGGTAGATTTGCGCAGAAGATAACCTATTTCTTGCTAGCACCACCTTTCAACAAAGTCATCGTCGGTGGGCTGTCTGGTACCCTTTATTCGTAACTCAGTGATGGACTAATTGGGCACATTGCGATTAGCTACTGCTGCCATCGTTGTATACAGGAATATCGTTCATTTTGGAGCACCCATCTGGACTCTGACTATGCTTCTGGTCTGCACCAATGTAACCTCGCGTTTCGGTGGTTAAAAAATTCATCTTCATAAACCGTTTGATGTAAGTGTATTGACTGCATCTTCTTTTGCAACCAAATATCAAACCAAGCTAGGAGCTGTTCAGCTGGTCTACTGCCCCAACTATGCCAATCTGACTGGCCTGTTCTCTGTCGCCGGTGACGACTGACCCACCTAACGAGGTGGAGGTCATCAAGGAACTCCAAAGTCTGAAGCTCCATGAATCACCTAGGAGAGATATCCTACTCCTAAACTTTTTTTAAGGAAGGTGGCAAACGTTTGGTCCAGAAACTGGCTGGTTTATTTTGAAAGGTTTGAGAATTAAGGAGTGCTCCAACATTCGACTGACTGACAAAAATGCAGTCTTCTAAACTCCTTGACTAGCATCGTGCCTGGGATTCCTTTTTCTCCCCCTAAATCTAAGACATTGTTTCAAGAGTATTCAGCATCAAACCCTTGATTAGTGATAGGAAAGGGTGTACTTAGATGGAATTGTCATCTCACTTGTCTTGTAGATCTCATCAGTCAAGATGTGTTACTGGTTGATAAAATCTTAAGTTAGGTGTAAATAGCTCGTTAGGTTTCTGTCAGCTCACACTACCAGTGTTACGTTGATGAATCTGTTTGTATTAAGGTGGGAGAATGCTACTCAACATCTTTTTTTTCTGTAGTACCTTTAACATGTAAAACCACTAAAAGTAGATGCAAGTAATTCTCATCCATTCAATCATATGTGTTTCTAACAAATACTTTCAAATATTGAATTCACTAATTAAGCAGTGTTTGACCGAACCTATTAAATAAAGGTGGTGAGTCGATAATAGTATTCTGAACCTTAGTTGACTAAAACGGTTATAAAATTTGTTTTGTATGTCCAGTCACCATTTACCGTTGCCCAAAATGTCAGATTCGTTTTTAGTGGGCTACAAAATGCATAGAACAAACGAATTACATCATGAGGTTGTTGGTCATGCCCGAAGGTGCAGGTTTTTCCTCTGAAGTCTGAGAGATTTCCGTAATCTGAGATTGTGAACCAAGAATGACCGTTGGATTATCCACCATTTGGCATATGTTAAATTTTAAACTTGATATCATGTAATTCTCATTGGTCGGTTTTGTTTGTATCTTTCGGTTTTCTCGATTTTAGATTCTCACCGCTTTAGAGATTGTTATTTTCACGTCGAATTTTCCATTCTCTACGTCTTCACTCGGTATAGATCTTATACTGAATCACATTTGTATTGTCCTTCCATTTGTAGATTGGTATTTTATCCACCAAATAAAATTTAACGTAATTCGACCTTAACGTGCTGACTTGGCTTTTATATCAGTGTAAACGAAACCATTTAGTTATTCAGGACTGTGGTTGTACCGATGATCAGTTTGTAGGTATCATTACCAAGTTTTGATTTGGTAATTTCAAATAAATTGAACATTGGGTAGATTGTTATAAATAAATAATGATAATATATTTCCTGAGTCAGGAAAATTCAGAATATCTAATTTTTCAACTCATTGGGATATTACAATTATATTATTTATTTATGATGATCAGTTTGTTTGAAGTTGAGCGTTCATACAGTAAATTAATAGTTCTGACATTGATATTATATTCAAAATTTTTAATTTACTTAGTAAATTTTACGTGTCAAAAGTTTATCTCCCTCAAATGTCATATGCCAAAATAATTTTAATGAGTAACTACTCATTTGCCTTTTTGCACACTACTGCATAGGTTTTGGAACGATCATTTTGATCACATAATATAAGCAATGGAATTTCTACAATAGTTTTCCAGAAAGTAATTTATATTTATACAATTGGTGTAAATATTAGCAGGTAAGTCATTTTTAAAATGAAATTGTTATGCGCGTTAGCTCATTACCTTAAAATTAAAGGCAACTCTAACTATATGAAAACAAGAACATTTTATCACCTTCATGGGATAATAAAGTTCTCATATTAGCTTCCTAACATTATTATTATTTATTTAAACACATAAATATTGGTACAAGGAAGCACCAAATACATATGCGCCTCACAAATCATATTCGATTTGTGTGAGGGCTGTGATACTGCCCAGGTGCCCAGACTGAAGCAGATGGTTTTCTTAGGGGCCCACACCCGGAGCCTTTGACCGAAAGATTTGATCCACAAGGCAGTGGAGCATTGTGAGGAGATGCAGTCCCATGGTAGCCGGTGATCAATGATTGATTCGTACGCCATTCGTTCCCTCAGGATCCTGGAGCCCATGTGCACCATTGGTTTGGAATCAGGGTTTTGCAACTCCCCCAGGTGGACTCGCCTTGTCCACCAACCCGGTTAAAGCGCCGGACATTCGCTTTTCTTCCTCTCAATTTCGTAAACAACAGTAGTGCCACGAGAAGGCAGTGAGTAGGACTTCCCTGGCAGAAGCTATATATTCTCTGGCCATGTGAGAGCATTTCGAGAGGGAGAGTGGACTCTCCCCACTCTCGGCCGTACCAGGGCATTTGGGGGCAAAAAAATAATTTTTCCTAACAACTATTACACAATATATACGTTTACTTATCCTGCTACTAAAATTGATAAGGCTCTGTGTTAAAACATCGCACTTGTTTGATGACCTGCATCTAAGTGTATTCCAAATGAGTTGGTACAATTTTATGGGTGGCTCGGAAATTCCTGTTTCTTATAGTTTCATTTCTTTGAGAATGACGAGTCATATTCCTGTAACTGAGTTCACAGTTAAAACTGAAAAGTGATATTAATTTTGCATAGTTCAATGTTTTTCATTTTTATCGTATACGTAATCGTCAAGTAAAAGTGGTTAGTCCCATTATTGTAATCGGTTTAGTAGTTCGAAATTTCCATTGCATAGGAAGAATGTACACATACTGTTTAGCAAAGGCTGCTTTTATTCCGTGAATTGAAATGACTTATGTACTGTTAACTAGATTTTAAAAAAAATATATCCCGTTTGAGTAAACTATTACGGTATTCTCACCAGCACTTGGTAGCTTTACAATCTAGCTTTTTCAAGTTGTAGGGTGATATAGAAATTCATCTATAAGCTGTTAGTTCATTAGTTTGTAACTTGATGTACTAAATACACAAGTAGTATCTTAGTGTTGTCCATTGTACATGCATTAATTTTAATGATGTAACTGAATATGATAAGAAATACAATCAGGTATCTATTCATAAAGAGTGGAATTAGTATGTATATAGAGATGGGTCTTTAATCAATACATGTGTTGCTGAAAATAACACTCTCTTCGACTGAATTTACAGGAATTGATCTCCTACCAGAGGATTCACTAGTCGACTTAGAATAAGCAGATGACATAGTCCTGTTTGATGAAGACGCTGACAAAATGTAGAGTCTTCTGTTAGAACTGATTAATAATGCCAGAATGTTTTGGGTGCGTTTTTCTCCTTCCAAATGTAAATTGTTTACTCCAGGACTGGCCTGCGTCAACACCTGAATTAAGGATAGGGAGTGAAGTAGTCGAACACGTGGACAACTTCACTTACCTTGGAAGTCTGATCAGCCCTAATGGGTTGGTGTCTGACGAAATCTCAGCACGGATTCGAAAAGCTCGTTTGGCTTTTGCAAACTTACGTCACCTATGGTAAAGACTAGATATCCATCTATCAATTAAGGGACGAGTATACTGCGCAGCAGTTCGTTCTGTTTTACTTTACGGCTGTGAAAAATGGCCATTAAGAGTAGAAGATACTCGTAGGTTACTAGTATTTGACCACAGATGCCTTAGAAATATTGCTCGCATCTGCTGGGATCACCGGGTAAGTTATAGTGAGGTTAGACGCAGGGTATTAGGGAATGATGGTAAATCAGTTGGTGAGGTGATGAATCTTCATCGACTGAGATGGTTAGGCCACGTGTTACGTATGCCTGAACACTGATTACCACGACGCGCAATGCTGACTAGTGTAGGGGATGGTTGGAAGATAGTTAGGGGCGGCCAAACCAAAACGTGACATCAGTGCTTGAAGTCACTAACTTCTAGTCTGAGCCATGTTGGCAGATGCGGACTACTTGGTTGTGGTCCGCGTGACTATCGTAACCAGTGGTTAGGGACTCTGTGTGACATGGCTCAGAATCGATCACAATGGCGTAGGTGTATACACTCTTTATCTTCCCTTAAACCTTGAGATTAAAATTGCTTCATAACGTTCTTCCTTCCTATACTATATCCTTATATACAACCTATCTTTTATGTACTACCACCACTAAATGAACTACTTCTATGAATCCGGTGTTCATCTTGTTGTGCTAACGAGGTATGGCAACTTGGACCGATGCATATATGTGCCTGGTCCTACGTTGTAGCTGACTGACTGATTAGACTGGTTGTCACAAAGTATCTATGTATGCTGTATGTGTTTTTACCACTGAATACAAAGTTTATTCTTTCTACCGTTTACTATTCATTATGATTGTCAGTAAGTCATATTCCTACTTTGTTTCCTCTTAAATAGCTAACCTAACACGACTTCTAGTATCTCCAAATTCATGTATATATATATAGTATAAAACTGTTTCGTGGATTTGAAGAGGAAGGGTTTGTACAGATTTTCACATTATTTTCGTTGGTTATTTCTTTATCCAGAACATCTCTCAGTAAATCGTTTATCAGAGGATACTGTCTTCAGTATAAATTAATGTTACTTATAAAATGAACAAGAAACAACTATATCTAGCTCATTCTGTGGACGAGTTGAAAAAGCTTTCGAAAATAAATATCAGATCAACTGTACCTTCAGTCTTACAACGTGAAATGTCTTTATTAAAATGTCAGGCTAATGAAGTTTGGGAGCATGATGAAGAGCGTGCCTATGTATTATTTATGAAGTATTTTGAATATTATGACAAGTTAAAACGTTTAACGGGCAATAAATGCTCTGTAAGTTACCATGTACATTAATTATTAAATTTTTATGTAAAGGCATTGCTGAAAAATGAATTATTGTCTTCCATTGAACGTGCTGAAATTTTACGTGATAGCCTAAAAGCTAGATATGAAATTCTAAGTCGTCAGACTTTACCCGATGTAAAAAAGACCATTGAATCTCAGCAAAATCATAAACCAGGTAATTTAATTATCATAATATAATGTAGATCCCTTACTTAGATAAACCACAGAATGTGATCAGTTCATTTTGGATACAGACAAATGAATTAGCAGAACTTATTAAAAAGCAACATAAGTTTTTGCTGATTGATGTTCGTTCGAAAATCGAGTATGAACAATGCCGAATTGCATTTGATAATACTATCAACTTAGCATATGATATTATAAAACGTGGGTAAGTAACCTATGCGAAATTCGAGAGGCTGTTTTCTCAATTATTCTTTTAAATTCAATTTGATATCATTGGTTAAACTACTCATCGCTTTTGTTTGTATTCATAAACAACTGTTTATCTTACCCTTCAGAAATAGGTATTTATAACTATTGATTTAGTATGATCAACTATTCTTATTTTCTAAATGTATTTCCCGTTACGACCCGGTTATTAGTCAAACAACAAAAATGCAGAAAACATTGACCAACTGTTTTGTCTGATTTTCATGCACATTTTAGATTTCCTTTCCGAATTTTCTGAATTAATATCTTTCATACTTTGTGTTAGGATTGTTGATGAACTAATGTAGCTCATTAACCAAGTAATGACATGTCTGCTTAAAATTAAGTCGCATTTCGTTTGGAAATTCTCTGTATATGGATATTCGTCATAAATTAATCTCTCGCCGTGATACTTAAAGGCCGTGGATTCAACTCCTGGTGGGGTGGTGGGTAAGCACTTTTTAGAAGTCCCACACTTGAATGAAACATCTGTCTAGTGCTACCTTGTTTTCTAGAGTATCCCAAACGCAACCGATTTGTGATGAGCACTACCTGAAAATTAAGCTAATCTCCACGAAACCTCTTCATATAAGTGAGCTATATCTCAACAATACTATCGAACTCCGTTTAAAAAGACCCTTCAAATCTTCATTTTTATCCGTGTTTGAAAATCCGAATTCCGCTCTCTAATAATTGCATTTTAGTTTCTGTTTCTCACTGTGCAAGATTATTACCTACTGTATTCTCACAAATTTTTCACCATTTACGACCAATATAAACGGAAAATATATTTATTCAGTGTTTATTATCATTTTGATTGTTTTGGGGTTGGGATAAGAGAATAATACATGGAGTGCTGCAAATTTGAGCTATTAGTCATTACGTATATTGAGTCTAGTTAAATTGCGTGACAGTCGTGGCGTACACATACTTACTTGATGTGTCAGTTAGATATAATGTTTTCAATTCATAACTAAGTGAATAGAAGTCAAGTCCCTATTTCTGAGCCCTACGTTTATCTTTAAATTACATCACCAAGTTGATTCCACGGACTAACAATTTAAATTTCTGTATATTTATTCATCGATGCTATGGGTGTTGTTTCTACTTCAGAACACTCTTCTGATTTTAGAACTAGTAAATTCTTCCTAAAACCTTTAATAGCTGCTCTCAAATGAACTGCGCTACGTTTTACAGGTAAACGTTTATCGAGTGAATTTAAACTTATCAAACCATGTTAGTACTAAAGCCTACTCGGTTTTTACCAAGTATACTATCGTATAGTAGGACCACAAAGCTAGTAATACTGACGTTACGAGCGAGCTACTAGGTAAAAACAACCCTAATGATGAGGCCATAAACCCTCTTCGACCGGGATGATTGTGGTATTTGTTCACGTCTGTAGCTACTACCTATGCCGATGACCAATTTTGTTTAGCCTTGGCGTAGGTTAAAAAAGAGTCAGTCATAGGTAAGCGGAAACATTGTATAAATTTATAAATTGGTCTAAGCCATGTCCAAAGATGGAAGCCTCCTAAGTGCGACTCACATAATACTTATAATTCATGTTTGGAGATGTTGAACGATATGAATGGGAGTCAATCACATTTGCACAATTGTATTCATTCACGAAGTTCCTCTAGATTTCGTGTTCACTGTTATTCCGACTCCTTAACTTTTGGATTTTATCGACTCTTTTTCTACTGTGTTTTTTGGTGTTTAACTTTTCACTTTTCCGTCTTCCTCATCCTGTTAACTTCTCTCATCATGCTGAGATGTTTCATCCCAGATCAACATGCATTTACGACCAAATCCAACGCTTAATATGAATGACTGAATTATTTAATATGTTTCCCTCACCTGATCAGCTTATTAAAATCGAAATCAGAATACACAAGATCTGTATTCGTTAGCATTTATTGTATTATAGTAATATATGGATAAGAAAGAAATGAGATAAAACGTCACATCAAGTTTTAATTCAGTGTGAGATATATTGAATACAATGTTCTGTTCAATACTTTGTCATAAAGTTTGTTTAGTGTGTCATACAGCATACGTGTTGTATTACTTACTTACTTACTTACTTACTTACGCCTGTTACTCCCAATGGAGCATAGGCCGCCGACCAGCTTTCTCCAACCCACTCTGTCCTGGGCTTCCTTTTCTAGCTCTATCCAGTTCTTGTTCATTCTTCTCATGTCTGTCTCTATTTCTCGGCGTAATGTGTTCTTCAGTCTTCCTCTTCTCCTTTGACCTTCAGGATTCCATGTGAGGGCTTGTCTTGTGACACAATTAAGTGATTTCCTCAAAGTGTGCCCAATCCACTTCCAGCGCTTCTTCCTGATTTCTTCTTCCTCTGAAATCTGGTTTGTTGTCTCCCACAGTAACTTGTTGCTGATAGTGTCTGGCCATCGGATCCGAAGTATCTTGCGTAGACAGCTGTTAATAAACACTTGTATCTTCTGGATAATGGCTTTCGTAGTTCTCCAGGTTTCCGCCCCATACAGTAGAACTGTCTTGACATTTGTATTGAAAATTCTAACCTTGGTGTTGGCTGACAATTGTTTTGAGCTCCAGATGTTCCTCAGTTGTAAATATGCTGCTCTTGCTTTGCCTATTCGCGCCCTCGCATCTGCATCAGATCCAGCGTGTTCATCAATGATGCTGCCCAGATATGTAAAGATTTCCACATCCTCCAAAGCTTCTCCGTCAAGTGTAATTTGATTGGTGCATATTGTATTGTATCAGAGAGTCTTGCTTCCCCCTTTGTGTATATTAAGACCTACTGCTGCTGAGGCTGCTGCTACACTGGTCGCCTTCTCCTGCATTTGTTGTTGCGTTTGTGATAGAAGAGCCAGATCATCCGCGAAGTCTAGATCGTCAAGTTGCATCCTGCCTGTCCACTGTATCCCGTGATTTCCTCCATATGTTGACGTCTTCATGATCCAGTCGATCACCAAGAAAAAGAGAAAGGGTGAGAGTAAGCAACCTTGTCTAACACCGGTCTTTACTTGAAACGAGTCGGTGAGTTGTCCTCCGTGGACAATTTGGCAGTTTAGTCCATCATAGGGGTTCCGTATGATATTGACTATTTTCTCAGGCACGCCGTAGTGTCGAAGAAGCCTCCATAGTGTCGTTCTGTCCACGCTATCAAATGCTGTCTCGTAGTCAATGAAGTTGATATAGAGTAGCTTTTTCCATTCAATTGATTGTTCCACAATGATAAGTAGAGTTGCGCTTTGGTCTGTACACGATCTCTCCTCTCATGTTTCCCTCTCTCTTGCAGCCTTTTCCACTGTCATTGCTAAATCTTCCACATATTTACGTTTGCCGGTTCTGATGCTCCTCTTCACTTGCTTGTTTGCCTCTGTGTATTCGGTTTGTGCCTTGGCTTTTTCTGCTCTTGTTCGGCTGATATTGATTGCTGTCTTCTTGTTCCTCCTTTCTTCAATTTTATCCAGTGCACCGACATTTCTTGTGATGGTGCTTCTTTTGGCCCAGAACCTCCTGATATGTTTAAACGATTGCCTCCTTGATACCTTTCCAGTCTCTCTCCATTGTAGTCCCCTCTCCATTGAGTAGATCATGAAATGCCTGGAACCTGTTGCTGAGGGCTATGTTGAATTTGTTGAGTTTGTCTGCATCTCGAAGAAAGGCCGTATTAAACTTTTGTGATGTTGTCCGCGCCGTTGTCCACTGCTTCTTGAGTTTTAGTTTCATCTTGGCGACCAGCAAATGATGATGGGATGCTATATCAGCTCCTCTTCTGGTTCTCACATCCTCCATCGTCCTCCTGAACTTTTTGTTGATGCAGATATGGTCGATTTGATTCTGTGTAGTGTGATCCGGTGAAATCCAAGTGGCTTTATGTATGTTTTTGTGTGGGAATATGGTGCCACCTATGACCAGTTTATTGAAGGCATATAGGTTTGCAAATCTCTCACCATTTTCGTTCCTTTGTCCCAATCCATGTCGTCCCATGACATCTTCGTATCCAGTGTTGTCCATTCCAACCTTGGCATTGAAATCTCCTATCAGAATGGTCATGTCCTTGGTTGGGCACTTCTCGACGATCGACTGCAGCCTATCGTAGAATTGGTCTTTAGCGTCTTCATCGTAGTCGTTGGTCGGCGCATAGCATTGGATGACGTTCATTGTAATGCCCTCTCTCTTTGTTTTGAAGGAGGCTTTGATGATCCTTGGTCCATGAGATTCCCATCCTATAAGTGCATTTTGTGCTTTTCTGGACAGCATCAATGCAACTCCTTGTGTATGTGGGGCATTTTCTTCTTCATGACCGGAGTATAACAGAAGTTCTCCTGAAGACAGTCGTTGTTGTCCAACCTGCGTCCAATGTGTTTCGCTGATTCCAAGAACCTCCAGGTTGTATTTTCTCATTTCTGCAGCAATTTGGAAGACTCTTCCGGTCTCCCACATAGTTCGGACATTCCATGTACCTATAAAAATTGTCGCTCTGGTTGTAAAAATGTGCATCGGCCTCATGACTTCCGAAGGGACTCGGCTTTCATCATGAGACATTATAAGAATGTACCTTTCCCTCATCTGAACCTGGTCTTCTCCCTCTGGTTATCAGGGCTGGGACGTATCGGAATATTTTTGCTTGTCTTGCCTTTGTGTTGCTAATCCTTCGTTCCGTCCAATGATTTTAGGTGATCTCGTAATCTCCTCAAACTTACCATATAGCTTTATGTTTTAAAGTATGTATTTGAGTACTTAGGTCGAAACACAGTCACATAAAAGGGTCATATAGGCGAGACCAACATATTAGATATAAGATGGGCAGATCGCATCCATTTCTAAGAAGAACAAACCTCCAAAAAAGTAGCCACCAACAAACTATTTATCACCTGTATCTCTAACTTACTTTGAGTGGTCAGCCATTGGAAACAGTCAAGATGATAGTAAATCTATGTTGATGGTGGTGTAATAAAAGAAATATATTATAGAACAGGATAGCGTGATATATACCACTCTTAAACACTTTTGCTGTTTCGCAATGTCGGTCTGAATGAGAAATGTCGGAGGTACAACATCATGTGAATAGTTCAATATTATAGCTGAAAAACCTGGCTTCGTTTGAAACAAATACTTTGTAAATTATTTTTTGGCTGTAGTTTGTTCTTCAACACCACAAAAGTATGCATGGTTTCAAATAAATAAATTTAAGTTCAAAATAGACTTACCATAAGTTCTTCATGCTTTTCACGGAAGAAGGCTAAAGGGTCATCAAACTCTCTATAGTAATCTAGCACAAGGCGAACATCATCGACACTCCCCATTGTATTAACTCTTTATAAAATCCAGTTTTATATTTCATCTATTTCGGTTATACATGATATTCATTAACTAATAATCAAGCGTCAGAAGAATCAATATATAGGTTTGTGTGTTTGGTTAAAGTGACTATAGTGTTTTTGGAGGTTAGATAAAATCATTATCTACCATAAGTCTCGCCTTACCTCTTCTTTTCTTGCAAACCTTGTTGTTTTCCTGTTGCAAGTATCACCTTCCGTTGTTAAAACATTTTTTGCAGACCATCATTGCAAACATTACCACTAGTTGTTTCCATTGTTGTCAATCGAAAATAGATTTTAGCGTGGTTTACTATTTTTTCGTCATTAATAACGTTCGGGAAATAATTTTAAATAAAGTATTCATTTACTTGGTATTGTTTGCTTGAATCTTCCCATTGATGTTTAGGACTGCAACTGATCAGTCTCTTATTGACACATATGCATACTGTGCATGTCGCCTTGATATTATCTTAAGTCACGAGCATTATAAGCAAAGATGAATAGTGACTAGCAGTGAAATCTATGACGTGCGTTTCGTCGTATTTAGGACTCGCCAGCTGAATGTGCATACATTCCGGAGTTGGTGCTCATTCCGGGATTCGAACCCAGTAACACTCGCTTCAAACGCCGTCGCGATAGTGTAAATATGTTGCAAAAAATGGGCCTCAATATATGGATCATATTATCTTTGCGCGAGATGATGATACCGCAGACTATTCAAATCTCAGTTAATCGGTTGTTGGAGAGTTCATCTTCACTTTCGAAACGCTATCATATGGCCATGTGTATATAGCTATTTTCAGGGAAGTCCTACTCACTGCCTTCTTGCGGCGAGTGTGTTTTCTACGAAATTGAAAGGACTAAAAGTAAAGCTCCGGCGTTTAAACCGAGTAAGTTTATGAGGAAAATCCGCATAGGAGAGTTAGAAAACCCTGATTTCAAAGCTACGGTGCACATCGGCTCCAAGATCCTGAGATAACAAATGGTGTATGAACCTATTATTGATCACTGGTTACCATGGGACCGCATCTCCTAACGTTGCTTCAGTGCCATATGGATTAAACCTCCAGGTCAAAGGCCCGGGGAGTTGGCCCCTCAGAAAACCATTTGTCTTGGTTTGAATTCCGGTGCTGTATCAGAGTTCACACACAAATCCAATGATTTGTGTGGCTCATGTATATTTTGGTGCCTCCTTATACCAGTGTTTATGTATTTAAATGGATAAATCAATGAGTTAGAAATTGATGTTCGTAAGTGTGAAATATGCTTTACTACTTTTGAACTGCGAGTTACTTTTGTAAGAATGGCGAGTTTTTGCTTGGATTCACCCTTTGCGATAATACTTTGGAAATATTCGAGAAGTGTGTATATATGAACAGTTTTGTAAGTGGCTGGTAATGGTTTGGTAGAAGGTCCAATCGAAAAGCTTATGCCATTCCTTTTTAACTTTCCCATCGATGACATGCTGCAAGTAGCTGTTATAGAAATAGGTGGTGGTGTGGATGGATGTGCAGGAAGAATGTGGCGCAGTCGTGATGTTAGTCTGGCTATGAAAGATCGTGTTTCGATTGCCAATAAGAACAGTCCTCCGTGCTTGTAAAATATAACTCCTTTGGATTGAAGATGTTAAACGACTGTATTCACTCATCGTTGTCTACGAAGGACTGCTGATATCTAGTAGTAATACCACGTTAGTAATGTTGAGGTTCGGCAATTTGTGTCCAGATGTAGTAACTAATTCAATTGGTGTTACTTTCTTGAAATACCGGTCTCGTTATTTTGGACACGCTGTACGGGTTTCATCCCAGCGAATTCTGTATCGTGCATTACTTACTGACCCTGAGATGGGCATCCATGATCCCACCTCGCGTGATTCGAACCCAGGACCTATCAGTCTCGCGCGCGAGCGCTTAACTACTAGACCAGTGAACGGGCTGGCATCCAACGGTGTTAATGTCTAACTTCAGCCAATCCACGAAATTGAGCAATATTCCACCATTGTCTTCAGTGATCTAGCTTCAATTGATTCGTGATTTCAACCATAAAATTACTAAAATCTCCACAAACCCCCTTCAGATAATATCTTTGTTCATTTATTTATTGTACTACCCTCCTTTGCTTTATTTCTTCGCTTCACAAGTGTAACATATTTCCTTGGGTGCCCCATTTTACCATTAAATATTCCATAGATAAATAAATAAATTACTCAGTGGCTGGTAACGTTATTTGACATAGTCGATTCTACGTCCTTGACCTGTCTACCCACTTTCGTGCAGAGGATAACTCGTCTAATGTAGACTACGACCTTGACGAGATAGGCTGACTGGCTTAACCTTGAGACTAGTATTCGTGAGCTCGAAGTGATACCAACTGCTTGAGGTAGAGAGACGAAAACTATTCTATCACCTAATTGGCTGACAAGCACACGCTCGCGGAAGAGAGAAGACAAAGCCAACTGGAGCACTACTCGACTTATTTCCAATTCCGATCTGGATCCCGACTTCAGATTAGTGTAAAAAGATACATGAATAAATAGATGACTAATCTGACCACAACGTACAACAATTAGGAAAATACAGTTATGTCCAAAACTGGGGACTGGAGTAGAAAATAGAGTATCAAGGATTACGTTTAAGCTTTGAATTAAATGAAATAACGTCCCTACAAATAGCTTCCGTAGTTTGTCAAGGCTTCTTGTTTCTCTGTTCACATCAGTTGAGATCAGAAATCAGTGACAATCGTGCTACTGTTTTTTTCATAAAAGGTAATATATACTTTTTGACCAAACAAAATTTAAATTATTTTCTTGGTTAAACTGTAATTTTTAATGAACACTATCCTTGTTTATTCGTTTATTAAATTTATAAATGTTCTTTCTCTGACGTCTTCAGGAGATTTCCAATTGGCTTCAAGTAACATGTATTTTAATACTCTTTTCTACCATGCCTTAATGTTTTATATAAACAAATTACTGCTGATTTCTTAGTGTATAATCGGAATAACAATTACGAAACAACAAAACTGTTTTCGTAAATATAAACAACTTGGTGCCATTATGCTTTCCAATCTAGTTAGTCCAATTGCAGAGTTCTTGTTGTCAATCTGTACAACAACTATCGGGGCCTATTTCATGTAGAAGTGAACTTTTCATTTATTCTACATGTGTTATATCAGTTTTGTTTGATCACATTTTTCATAATTGGTTTCCTGTATTTGCCCTTGGATTCACGTTTATTGTCTTTTTCAGTTGATCTCTGACTCATCAACTGTCTTCTCTCATGTGTTTGAATGGATCAATCCTATTTTAATGTATTTATTAATTACCAGTCGATCTTATTGCCATACTTTTAGAACCTCTGGTATTCTCCAGGCTTTCTCAATACGTATTTTTAAAGTTTCTTCAGTCGAGTTCATGTTCATGGTTGTCTGTATGCACTAATATTATGACATATCGCTTCACTGTTAATCTATATACATGTATGTATATTTTGCCAGTTGCTTAAGTTGTTCATAGTTATTTTTCTCTCTCCAAACTTTAGGACTACAGTAAATAATATCTCTGATTATTTACAAAAGAATGATTTCTTTAAAAAACTTTGGGATAATCGGTCTAAATTCGATGACATAATACTATTGGATGAGAATGGATTCGATTCAGATGAGTCAGTTTTAAATAAAAACCATCCTTTGCAAATTCTTAAGGATGCTATGTTAAAGGTACGATAAAATCTTATTTCAATCTGATTATATACTGTAAAAGGTATTTGTGACAGTTTTGTTTCCTACTATAACTAATCCACGCTGAAGTTAGCTATTTAAATTCTTCTCCTGCGATATTTATGAAGGATAAAGTTTATGTTTATTTCGGCTGTTTGCTGAGTGTATTAATGAAAGTCTCATAAGTTTTATATGGACCATTTATACTGAAATTATATGTCTCATATAACTTATTTTTGATGCTTACAATATGTTGCTTGCTTGGAACTATTCTACAATATATGGATATTTAAGTGACACAGCGGACCGAATATTCAGTACAATACTTTCTTATTCAAGCTTAGTTAAATTGGTATGCCTCCAAAAAAGTCGTTTTCATTATAACTGTAGGAATGTTGCACTATGTATCGTTAGCCGTACACAACATCGAATAAAAGACCCTCAAATGTCATAATCCTTGAGCTAGCATCTAGCCACTGTGTTGGAATTCAATAATTTACCCTTTTCAACATCAGCGATTTGATACGACCATACTATAATGTAATTGGTAGTTATCAACTTTACTTCTAATATAAGTGACCTCGTAGGTCATGTCTTTCCATCGAAAAATAACAATATTCATCTCAGTGCTTTGGATAAAATAGATTAGAGATAGATAAGTTTTAGTAAATTTCAAACTGGAGTACTTAAACTCATCTATAATCTGATTGGTCAAGATTTTAAACCCTAACTAATCTTGTCATAAATGTTTAAAGAAATCTAAGATCGATTTTAACATTATATATAATCTTTAGTTTATGCACTTAACTGGATCCTGAAGTAAAGCTTAAGGCGTTTTACTATCCTTTTTAGTTTTGTAAGTATCAGGATTATCAATAGGAGTCTAAAAGCTAGTTTCCAAGTCAGTTTCACGACTGCTCGATGGTCATACTTAACATTTATGATACTCTTATCTGATATCTCTTGAAATTAGAAAGTCTCGCTTTTAAGTATGTATATTGTGACGATATTCCTTACACTTTTTGATATTGTTCTCTGTGTTTTATTTTCCGTTTGATTCCAGTGGGATGCAGAGCAAGTTTTAACTGTTGAACCTAGAATCCTTTTTAAGGGAATGAAAGACTTTCGAATGCGTTATCCTCCACTTCTCATTCAAACAACCATATCATTTAATCAAAAAGACTCCAGACAAATAAACCCTCAATTAGAAGGTAACCGTTGGAGATTCATTAATTTTGTTATACTTTCCTTCATTTGAATTTACCGTTCATTTCACTGTTGGGGAGACCCAGAATATTCCTCGGAAAAAGCTCAAAGGAGCCCTGAAAACATTGGAAAGCATTTTATCCAATCAGCATCAAATAGAACTTTCTCAGAAACATCTAGAGAGCGAAGAGTCACATGTAACACTTCTGATTGGATGAGTACCTGTCGTGCTACTATGTTTATTAGGGTTCCAGAACCTTCCAGGAACCCAAGGCCATCTGAAATGCTATAAATACTCTTAATTTTCTGTACATAACTGACCTTAGAGTAGAGCGTTATTCCCATATTTCGCTCCTTTTCTCTCGTGTTCAAGTTGTTGTGTAGAGTTCGTCTGGAGTTATTAGAAGAGTTTAGGAAATTGAATCAAGCGTTCAGTCAGAAGATTTATCATTCATCGTCAAAATTTCGTGTATTTTTCATATATCTTTTTGGATCAGTGAAAACTCATAAATCAACTCGCTAAAAAAACGCTAACCAGAAAAAATCATTCAAACCTTTCAAACTCTGCCCTGGGAGTAGAAGGAATAATTATGACGTCTCATGATGAAAGCCGAGTCCCTTCGGAAGTCATGAGGCCGATGCACCTTCTTACAACCAGAGCGACAATATTTATAGGTACATGGAATGTCCGAACTATGTGGGAGATCGGAAGAGTCTTCCAAATTGCTGCAGAAATGAGAAAATACAACCTGGAGGTTCTTGGAATCAGCGAAACACATTGGACGCAGGTTGGACAACAACGACTGTCTTCAGGAGAACTTCTGTTATACTCCGGTCATGAAGAAGAAAATGCCCCACATACACAAGGAGTTGCATTGATGCTGTCCAGAAAAGCACAAAATGCACTTATAGGATGGGAATCTCATGGACCAAGGATCATCAAAGCCTCCTTCAAAACAAAGAGAGAGGGCATTACAATGAACGTCATCCAATGCTATGCGCCGACCAATGACTACGATGAAGACGCTAAAGACCAATTCTACGATAGGCTGCAGTCGATCGTCGAGAAGTGCCCAACCAAGGACCTGACAATTCTGATAGGAGATCTCAATGCTAAGGTTGGAATGGACAACACTGGATACGAAGACGTCATGGGACAACATGGACTGGGAGAAAGGAATGAAAATGGTGAGAGATTTGCAAACCTATGTGCCTTCAATAAACTGGTCATAGGTGGCACCATATTTCCACACAGAAACATACACAAATCCACTTGGATTTCACCGGATCACACTACACAGAATCAAATCGACCATATCTGCATCAACAAAAAGTTCAGGAGGACGATGGAGGATGTGAGAACCAGAAGAGGAGCTGATATAGCATCCCATCATCATTTGCTGGTCTCCAAGATGAAACTAAAACTCAAGAAGCAGCGGACAACGGCGCGGACAACATCACAAAAGTTTAATACGGCCTTTCTTCGAGATGCAGACAAACTCAACAAATTCAACATAGCCTTAAGCAACAGGTTCCAGGCCTTTCATGATCTACTCAATGAAGACGGGACTACCATGGAGAGCAACTGGAAAGGTATCAAGGAGACAATCGTTTCAACATATCAGGAGGTTCTGGGCCAAAAGAAGCACCATCACAAGGAATGGATCACTGTTGGTACACTGGATAAGATTGAAGAAAGGAGGAACAAAAAGGCAGCAATCAATATCAGCCGAACAAGAGCAGAAAAAGCCAAGGCATAAACCGAATACACAGAGGCGAACAAGCAAGTGAAGAGGAGCATCAGAACCGGCAAACGTAAATATGTGGAAGATTTAGCAATGACAGTGGAAAAGGCTGCAAGAGAGAGGGAAACATGAGACAATTGTATGATACAACAAAGAAACTTGCTGGAAATTACCGTAAGCCAGAAAGACCAGTGAAAAGCAAGGAAGGCAAAGTAATCACCGACATGGAAGAACAACGAAACAGGTGGGTAGAACACTTCAAATAACTCTTAAATCGACCAGCTCCACTGAACCCGCCCAACATCGAAGCAGCACCCACAGACCTCCCAATCGATGTTGGCCCACCAACAATTGAAGAGATCAGCATGGCCATTAGACAAGTCAAGAGTGGCAAAGCAGCGGGACCAGACAACATCCCGGCAGAGGCACTGAAAGCAAATGTAACAGCAACTGCCAAGATACTACACATCCTCTTCAGTAAGATTTGGGACGAAGAACAAGTACCAACAGACTGGAAAAAAGGACTTCTGATCAAGATACCAAAGAAAGGCGATCTCAGCAAGTGCGACAACTACAGAGGCATCACTCTTCCTCAATACCAGGAAAAGTGTTCAACAGAGTATTGTTAAACAGGATGAAGGATTCCGTAGACGCCCAACTTCGAGATCAATAAGCTGGATTTCGTAAGGATAGATCGTGCACAGATCAAATCGCAACTCTTCGGATCATTGTGGAACAATCAATCGAATGGAATTCATCACTCTACATCAACTTCATTGACTACGAGAAGGCATTTGATAGCGTGGACAGGACGACACTATGGAAGCTTCTTCGACACTACGGCGTGCCTGAGAAAATAGTCAATATCATACGGAACCCCTATGATGGACTAAACTGCCAAATTGTCCACGGAGGACAACTCACCGACTCGTTTCAAGTAAAGACCGGTGTTAGACAAGGTTGCTTACTCTCACCCTTTCTCTTTTTCTTGGTGATCGACTGGATCATGAAGACGTCAACATATGGAGGAAATCACGGGATACAGTGGACAGGCAGGATGCAACTTGACGATCTAGACTTCGCGGATGATCTGGCTCTTCTATCACAAACGCAACAACAAATGCAGGAGAAGGCGACCAGTGTAGCAGCAGCCTCAGCAGCAGTAGGTCTTAATATACACAAAGGGGGAAGCAAGACTCTCCGATACAACACAATATGCATCAATCAAATTACACTTGATGGAGAAGCTTTGGAGGATGTGAAAACCTTTACATATCTGGGCAGCATCATTGATGAACATGGTGGATCAGATGCAGATGTGAAGGCGAGGATCGGGAAAGCAAGAGCAGCATACCTACAACTGAAAAACATCTGGAGCTCAAAACAATTGTCAACCAACACCAAGGTTAGAATTTTCAATACAAATGTCAAGACAGTTCTACTGTATGGGGCGGAAACCTGGAGAACTACGAAAGCCATTATCCAGAAGATACAAGTGTTTATTAACAGCTGTCTACGCAAGATACTTCGGATCCGATGGCCAGACACTATCAGCAACAAGTTACTGTGGGAGACAACAAACCAGATTTCAGAGGAAGAAGAAATCAGGAAGAAGCGCTGGAAGTGGATTGGGCACACTTTGAGGAAATCACTTAATTGTGTCACAAGACAAGCCCTCACATGGAATCCTGAAGGTCAAAGGAGAAGAGGAAGACTGAAGAACACATTACGCCGAGAAATAGAGACAGACATGAGAAGAATGAACAAGAACTGGATAGAGCTAGAAAAGGAAGCCCAGGACAGAGTGGGTTGGAGAAAGCTGGTCGGCGGCCTATGCTCCATTGGGAGTAACAGGCGTAAGTAAGTAAGTAAGTAAGTAAGTAAGATAACTCATAATCGACAAGTATCTCATGCTAAATTTATATACTGCATGAATATATATTGAAACTAAATACAAGGTTAGGGTAACTAATACGTTTTTTAAATTAAATTGCTTGTTTATAGGTACATATAAATGCTCTTTAGTGCGAATAAAATTTATGACACGTTAAATAAGTTAGCTGTCACCAATAAAAATGAATGATGGTCGTAAAATATCACTATCTAACTGAAGTTGGAAATGCAAACTAGGGTTAGTCATTCCCTAAGAGGTTTGATTGTTCAGGGTTCGGTCCCTCTCAGGGTTACAAATGCGTCTTACTGAGGATTTCGGTACTTGGACGAGGTAAATATCTGGCACTCCGTAGTTTTCAGTGGTTTGCCAGTCTAGTTCAGTTCATAATTTAAACTAGAAGTTATATTACGTGAATCCCATGCTTCACAATGTATTGTGCCATGGGAGGTGGTAGATGGAGATACACAACAAATTTTAAAATCGTCTCAAATCAACAGAAGTTTACAACCTCAGTAACCTGTGTATCACCTTCATCTAATAGGTTAGGTCAAGGATTAGGACTGCTCACCCCATGAATTCAACATATGAAGATAATTATTCAAAAACATGCATGACCGAGTAAATACGACCTGAATGGCACGTTAATGTAAGTCCACCAACTCTTCACGGCATTTGACTCCGTCGATCGTGAGGTTCTATGGCAGTGTTTGTCACTGAAAGTAGTACCAAAGAAGTACATTAACCTCATAACGGCTCTCTACTCGAACACAACTGGTCGAGTTAGAGCCTATGGCGAACTTTCATCAGAACTGATTACATCAAGTGGTGTTCGTCAAGGCTGTCCACTCTCCCCATTCTTGTTTAACTTTGTCGTTGACTTGCTTTAAGAGTTAAAACACTTTCATCATCTAAATCTGCAGGAGTTGAACTTTTACCGGGAGACTCACTTGTTGACTTAGAATACGCCGACGACATAGTTTTACTTGGTGAGGACGCTGGCAACATGCAGAGTCTTCTGGCCACTATAAGCAACAATGCAGGCATGTTCGGGATGCGATTCTCCCCCTCGAAGTGCAAAATGTTACTTCAGGATTGGGTTGCATCGACACCTGAACTAATGATAGGGAGTGAAGTAGTTGAGCGTGTTGACAGCTTCACTTATCTTGGGAGTCTCATCAGCCCTTGTGGTCTGGTGTGTGATGAAATCTCAGCACGGATACAGAAGGATCGTCTAGCTTACGCCAACATGCATCATTTGTGGCATAGGCGAGATATCTGTCTAGCAACCAAAAGACGTGTTTACTGTGCAGCAGTTCGTTCCGTCCTACTTTCTGGCAGTGAAACATGGCCGATAAGAGTAGAGGATATTCGTAGGCAACTTGTATTCGATCATAGTTGTCTTCGAAGCATTGCTCGTATATTCTGGGACCATCGGGTATGTAATGCAGTTGTTAGGAAACAGTTACTAGATAAGGATGGTAAATCGATTGATGAAGTAGTGAAACTTCATCAGTTGAGATGGCTGGGACATGTGTTACGTATGCCCAACCACCGACTGCCCCGACGTGCAATGTTTCATGGTGTAGGAGTAGATTGGAAGAAAGCTAGGGGTGGCCAGACCAAAACGTTGCACAAATCAATGAAGTCACTGACAATTGGACTGAGCCATGTTGGTAGGTGTAGACTACGTGGTTGGGATCCGCGAGATGATGGCAGTCGATGGTTAGAGACCTTGAATGACATGGCTCAAAATCGTTTGGAATGTCGAAGGTGCATACACTCTTTGTGTTCTACCAAATTCTAATCTTCTGAATTCCTCATGTCTTTATCTTTTTCTCTTTCCAAATCTATTTCGCTGGATTATACTTCTTGAATAACATCTTCAAACCATAATCTTTCGGATTACTGCTTATACTCTTACTACTTCTACCACTATGGGATTTGAATGGACAACTTCATCTCTGTGCTAATGTGGTATGGCAACTCGAACTGACGTACGTACGTACGAAGTTCTACGTTGTGACTGACTGGCTGGTAAGGTGGCCTGTTCATCAATAGAGTCGAGTGGTACCTTCAGATTAAGGAATAAAATCGAATAGTCCTTGACAGTCGTATAACGGACGTGTTTTGTGTATTTTATCGTAATTGCTTAATTGTGATTCTTTCATTGTAAATTCTTGGAACAACCTGGCTATCATTTTAAAATATGAAACTTTTAAATATTTGTCCTCATTTTCAATCGGTAAGCTTGTCTTTGCCTGCTGGTATGCGGCCCATGCTCCTCCACGAGGGGTAACAGGCGTAAGTATGTAGGTTGTCTTTGTAAAGTTGAACCATTATCTTCTTTCATTCTATCTTTTACTTATATTCACAAGTTCCTGTTGTTCGTTTAGTTATTTTAATTTTTAATGTGATCGTGTAATCATTGGTAAAATAAATAGATTTTCCACTTGTAAATAATTTAACTAACATAATGTTATTCTTCATTTAATTTTTTTTTGAAAGCTCCTAAATTCCAATATCCAGACTTGAATATCCGTGAAGAACAATTACCTACTGTTAATTTGGCTGATTTGTTGGCTTCTCAAAGTAAAGATCCTACATTGTCCTTCAAAACTATTCAAAATGGACGTACTGGGATGAATGATGGAACTAGTTCTGTATTTAAACGTCCACTAGCACCTAAACCATCCACACTCAACAATCGTGTACAGTATACTCCTAAAATGATGTCCAGCCAGTCTCCAGAGATATCCCTTAACAACATTAGACAAACAAACTCTCCAGTAAGTATTTTACACTGTATAATTTCGAATAATTATAATTAATTTCATTCAGTATTGTTTGTTTGAATCTTCCCATCGATTTGTTAGGACCGCAACTGGTCAGTCTCTAATTGGCATATGTGCATACTGTGCGTATTGCCTCAATATAGCCTTAATTCACAAGCATGGTAAGCAGAGATGGATAGTGGTTAGCAGTGGAAGATTCAAACAAACAATACTGAATGAATTTAAACTTCACCCCATCGCACAAGCAAGTGGCTATCAGGACTCAGTGGCCGAGTGGATAACGCGATGGCATTTGAAGCGAGGGTACTGGGTTCGAGTCCCAGAGTGAACATCAACTCTGAGATGCAGGTACATCCAGCTGACGAGTCCCGAATAGGACGGAACACGCGTCCTGGATTTCACTGCTAGCCACTATCCATCTCTGTTTACCATAATTATAATTAATGTTTGACTTACCTGTCGCTTGATAGAAATTAGTTACTAAGCATATCCCAATGACTGCCAAATAATTAGGATGTTGTCACGGAAGTAAGTGGCTCAGTAAAGGCAGCACTATGTATTTGATGTTTTGTAGTCTCATGTGAGATGCTTTAGGTATTATTCTCAATAGTTCTGAACCACCAAACTAAATCCCTTGTTTGCTTCATTTGGTAGACAAAGATGCTTAAATTTCATGGTAAAAAAATTGATTGGCTGTAGGGAACCAATTATATGTTATTCGGTTTTCGTTTTATTCTTTTACGTCAGATAGATGATTGTTGATGTCTAAACTAAACTCCTACAGTGAAAATATCTAGAGAAAACATATAAATTTCTTTATGCGTAATATCGTGCTGTTTTAATGATAATAGTAACGGTATGTGTTTGATTATGGTTAAGAATTCTCAGCATAAAATGTATGCAATTACAATAAACTACCTTTCATATTCATTTAACTTATGAATATTTGACAAATACATCGTCAATTATTTCTCATCTCCAAACGTTTCATATTAATATTGAACATAAAATATCTGATCCATCAGTTTCATCGTGATTGCCTTCCATTTCTTCAGAGGACAGACGAGAAAGAAAATATGTCATCCACCGTTGTGGCAGTTTTGCAATATTCCTATAATGGTCAATGATTTTAATTAGGTATCTGAAACTTAATAATTAGCCAATCGTATTTATGAATCTCGCTTCCCCTAACCTATTATATAAGCAGTTTACTCAAAATTACCATTCTGCTCGAACCCGACTACTCAAACATGTACTCTTCTATTACCGAATCAAAATGATAATAATTAATCTAAGAAATATCGTTAAGTAATATATTAGACCAGTTAATTAATGCTTATTTAACGTTGGTTAAATTGAAAACAATTATTTTTGCTAGTCAGTGTTACTAATACAAAACCAAATTATTGAAATGATGCATGTTTAAGGTTGTTTTGTAAGGAAACACACGAAACTGTATAAATCAGGAACTACTGAAAGATAATTGTAGTTCACACGGATATTCGTCAATGTTCGCATGAATATTTTGATAAAAATTGGGTGCCGAATATATAGAAAAGGTTATTTGTGAAAATCATATTTGAAAACATCTCAGTGATTGCACTTTAAACAATTCCAACGTTTCTTCGTGCAAACTTATCTGAACTTCTTCAAGGCAAATTGTTTAAATTAACAATCGCTGAGATTACTTTAAATATAATTTTCACAAATAATTGAAGTACAGTTGGATGAACTGATTGATTTTATGTTTACATGGAGGCAAATATCCTTACGGACTCCAGCAGATTTAGTTATTTCGATGAGAGTATCCAGATATGTCTAACATTTCTCTGCATAGTTGTAGCTAATTAAATACATTATTAAATCGTTTATTGTTATTATTACTATTATTACCATAATATCATTACGTCAGCAATGGAATTAGTCAGTTTGGTTACAAAATCAATCAGTCATATTGATTATCTCATGAGACAGTTATATTTATTGTCATTAAAATGCGCTAATTTCTAAATTAAAAGCGGAGGAAATTGAGAGCTTGTTTCGCTATTGAGATGTGTTAATTATTTGCCATTTTTTTATTAAATCGAACACATGAACGTTGGTATGAGAGGGCACCAAATACATATGCGCCACACAATAAGAATGCGGTTGTGAAAAGATAAGGAATGTAAAGTGTGTATAACGAAAAGAAGAAGAACAATTAACAGTAGTTAGTGTATGAGAGTGAAATAATAATAATAAGTCATAATGATAATAATGAGAGAAACAATCCAGTTAAGGTAAATACAACCAGAAAGATTCTCTTTATTCAGAAAAGCTCTTCTCATTTCTATGAGAAAAACAAAGGAAAACCACACAAGCACTTTCATTTGCTTCTATTTGGAGACATGCTTGGTAATGTATCAAGCCAAACTTGCACTATCGATAGCACTTCAATCAGAGAGTGGTGAAGGACCAGCAGAAGCCAGTCCTGTACACTCTTCCTTCAGAACACAACACCATTTCATACATTGACCATCTCTCCGCTTTCTCCAACCAGTCTCAGAGACGGCAAATAATGAATGATGTTGAATCCACTGGCACGACATTCATAGGTCATGTCGAAACCATTGGTGTTGACGTCTCAACATGGTGACACCAACTGAGTTATCGTTGCTATGTCCGAACACACGATGCCGAACCTCTGCATCACTAACAGAGTGTTGCCACTTGATGTCAGTAATTCTTCGGGGACAATGATGATCAAACATAGAGAGTCACCTATCATCCTCAACTTAGAGAGGTCAGGACTCACAAGCAGAGTGAAATTTCTTTCATCAACTAGTAGTAAGCTCAACCTTTTACAGCCAAACTGACATCGCGAAGACGTCAAAGATGGTTCAGATTGGCATAACTCGTTCTGTCTCTCACTATATTTGGATCCATCTCACCACCCACGCCACCACCAACACTTACACAACAACTCGAATGCATGGAATTTCCTACTAATTCTAACTGCTCACTATCAACAGTGAGTGTAGGCATAGGCTCTTGTTGGTCTTGTAAAAGTATTTTGCATTCGAAAACTGAGAAGCACATGTCATGTCTACGGACATTCATAGTCAATTGCTTAAGTTCGGTTTGCTTAGCTGGTGTGTCAAACCATAGTGAGACATTGTCATCTGCATACTGAAGAGCAAAAAGGTTTTCTGCATGTAACAGATCCATACCACCATCAAAACCTACTTTCTTCAGGACTGTTTTCAGTAAGTCATCGATGGGAAAATTGAAGAGAAGTGGTGAGGTTAGGCAACACTACCTAACCGCATTGCAACAATGAAACGATGGAGAGAGGTGGTCGTATGCCCTCACTGTCTGGGTTGTCTGTGTATAGGGTTATGTTAATGTGTCAGTAAACTTCTCAAACACACCCTTCTACAACAGACAATCCCAGAGAACAGTCCTGTCCAACGAATCGAAGTTGGTTCTGATGTCAAGAAACACTACGATTGTTGAATTGTAATAAGCATCACGGTGTTCTATCACTTAGTGTATGATGATAATATGATTAATATATCCTTGACCAGAACGATAACCAGCCTCTTTCTCACGATTTACTCTTCCTCGAGTTTTGAACAATCTACGAAGAATGATGCATCGTTATGTGATCAATGTGTGTTCAGGTCTGAGATTTAGAGGGAGGAAGTCAAGTAGCACATTGGCAGTGACTGTGCTAGTAGTTAGTGCTAACCAGAAACACGTTGTAGTCCGCGCAAGGTTGCATTAGATGGTCACTGTTATCTGACCTGCGACAATCAAGTCCCCATTGGTCACCTAAAAGCCTCTTCTGTGCCTAGATGCCCGACTTTTAACATTTTGATCTCCAGCTAGTTCTACAATATCTGGCAAACGCACTTTCTGTAGAAAAATAGATAACTGGTAGTGAAAGTCGTTAATCACATCCGGACTGCAATTTGTCGGAACGTAGGAGATGAAAAAATATCGTTCCTCATACCGACTTCTTTGCAGTTTGATGAAACTTTCTAATCTAACTGCACATAACCGGCTGTCTTTGGGTATCTGCTCGATCAGTTTTGCCTCAGCTCTAGTGCTTAGTGAGACAGCAGCTCCAGCAAAACCAGACGAAGATGTCACAGAGTCGTCGGATAAATAAGCATGGAACAGGCTTTCGGAAGCAGCAGATGGAGAGCGAATTTTTAGTACTTCACTAGAGTCTTGAATGTGAGTCTCAGGTAAACATCAGACATTAATGTTGAGACTTTCTAAAGACATGGTGAACCCTATCTGTTGTCTGATCTGCATTAGTGTGCGAGCTTTGAATGAGGCCAGTTTGAATGGAATACATGGTTTCAAAAAGGCTGGCTCCGGATTCGTAGTCGATGATAGTGTTGAACATTCGACCAATCAGTGACTTGAGATCATTTGGATAGGACAGGGTTTCCACTTTAGACGAGCTGCCGTATAATTTGAAAAATAAAAGAATACACAAAACAAGAATGAAAGACAGTAGATAAATGACGCAGTATAAAAGAAATAAAACTGAATGTTATCCATTGGTTGAAAATGTGGTTTGTCTGAATACTAATTGAAGCAAGAATAATTTTTCCAGCAGTAATCGTCATTCGATTTGTGTGAGGGCTGCAATACTGTCCGGGCCTCTATATTGAGGCAGGTGGTTTCTTAGGAGGCCATGCTCTGAGCCTTTAACCTAGTGGTCTTATCCACATGATACTGAAACAACGTTAGGAGATGCAGTCCCACGGTAGCCAGTGACCAACGATAAGTTCATACACCATTTGTTACCTCAAGATTATGGAACCCATGTGCTCCATCGGTTTAGAATCACGATTTTCCAACTCCCGTACATGGATTCTCGATATCCATCAACCCAGTAAAAGCGCAGTACATTCACTTTTTGTCCTTTCAATTTCATAAACCACACCTCTGTCACGAGAAGGCACTAAGTAGGACTTTCCTGTCAAAGGCTGTATACGCGTGGCTATGTGACAGCATTTTGAGAGGGAGAGCGGACTCTCCTCACCCTCAGCCGGTACAGGGCATTTCAGGGTGATGTTGTTCAGCGACCACAATACGATGTTTTCAAACCCAAACTTCACAATCTGTTACGTCGCGAAATTATTGCGTATTGAGATAGGACTACACGAAATTCTACCGATTGCCCAAATTCAGATATCCTAGTACGACCCCAATACTGTTCCCCAACCTCCAGTAAATCAGGACACAGCCGTTAAACAAGAATCGTTTCCAGGGTCAGAAGCAGATCAAAAATGATTTACAGGCAAGGTATATTTATACAGTTAAGATGACTATGAACAATAACCAATAGAAAGAAAGCACACGTAAAGGTTATAATTAGGACAACTCAAAATTGACCAATAGGAAAACGACACGTGAAAGTCATAGTTAGGACAACTGTAAATAATGACCAATAGAAAATAACATGCGAATTATGTGAAGAGTCTGAAAACATACCACTTTACATTCGAGATAATTTTTGGGATATTCCTGTGAATATCCTAACACAATCATACATCATAACAATTGTAAACTATTTTTAGCTTTTTAATCACATTGTATGTCTATTTCAGTCTTGTTTTCGTCTGTAACAATTGTAATATTCTCCTAAGTTGTTCTAAACGTTTCTTCTTTTAACTACTGTCCTTTTTTAGGTTGATCACCGACTGGGTGTTGTATCATCAGGTTTATCAAATTTATCGGTGGGAAAATCTGATTTATAGTAAGAAAAATGATTTAGATTTTTTAAACCATATTTTTTCGCTCGTTAAGAAAACATTAAAAATTTTCTTTTGTTGTAATAAATTTTGTTAATTTATGGATTTAACTACTTATAATAGAAATTCGCATTATCTTACTCTGAATTCAGATAAAATGACAGTTAAATGGCTTAGTTGGTTTACATTTGGCCTGTAAGTTTGAACCTTGTTTCACTTTGATATAAACTTTCAATTATTATCACCAAAGCATACAAAATGTTCATTTTGGATTCAAGTACACAAAAATGTACTTGGTTACGAAATTCTATTACTGTTTTGACCGTCCATACAGTAAAAAAATTAAGCCTTTCAAACTATACTCTTTTAGTTTTTATACAGTTTCATTGATGTTGATTCGTTACAAGTAGGTGATACATAATATATATCAAACAAATTTAGGTATTAACTAAACTTTATAAGCAAAGATGGATGGTGGCCAACAGTGGGATTCAGGACGCTCGTCTGATCCTATTTGGGACTCGTCAGCTGGATATACCTGCACCTCAAAGTTGTTGTTCAATCTGGGATTCAAACCCTGTACCATTCGCTTCAAATGCCATCGCGTTATCCACTTAGCTACTGAGTCCTGATAGCCATCTGCTTGTGCGATGTGGTGAAGTTATATTGACTTGGTGCTGTATACTTGTATCTTCCCATTGTTATTTGGGACTACAATTGATCAGTCTCTATCCATCTTTGCTTATAAAGCTTGTGACTTCAGGCAATATCGAGGCAGTCCGCACAAGATGCACATATGCCAACAAGAGACTTATCATTTGCAGTCCTAAATAACAATAGGAAGATACAAGTATACAACACCAAATAAATATTAACTAATCTTACTTGTTATCTTTGAACGTCTAAAATAAACCATTGTTATTTTCACATTAAAGTCGTTTGTTCTTATTTTTTAAAACATGAGTTTTTGTAGTCTTTATATATCAGTGTAATACTATAATAATAAATGTAAAAATAAGAAACGATAACAAACTGTATTATAATGAATTGATAACTGTAATAGCCTAACCTAATAGAATAAGTGAATGTAATGTGTTTGAATCAAATTGATTTATTAGATTCCTTCATCTACACTGATGTCACTCATTCCTTTTTTTTCTTAGGTTTTTTTGTAATTGCATTTGCATATTTTCTCAAATTTCAATGTTTCATTTCTATGGTTTTAATGATAATAATAATAATAATAATAATAATAATAATAATAATAATTACTACCTTTTTTAAATTAATATTTGTCGTTAACAGAATTACTTTCATTGGCATTCTTCAAGTTTTATTATAGTCTGCTTTCATTATTTAATATTATGTAATTTGTATTGATAATGGTTTCTTTGATGCACATGATCTATTTTTATCTTATTGATAAGAAGCCTTAGATCGTAGTAATTACTTGTTATCTACCATTCTGTGCATATATCACTTTGTTGTCATCAAAATTTATTCGTATTTAGTTACGTACTATTCATATAAAGTTTGTTGACTGTGAAATGATTAGTAGTGGTAGTAGTATAATAATATCATAGTTACAATAGCATTAACTATTATTTAAGAATATGTTCAAATCATGAAGACGTCAACATCTGGAGAGAAGCACAGGATACAGTGGACAGCTAGGATGCAGCTGGATGATCTAGACTTCGCGGATGATCTAGCTCTTCTATCGCACACGCAACAACAAATGCAGGAGATGACGACCAGTGTAGTAGAAGCCTCAGCAGCAGTAGGTCTTATTATACACAAAAGGGAGAAGCAAGATTCTCAGATACAATATAGCATGCACCAATTGAATCACACTTGACGGAGAAGCTCTGGAGGATGTGGAAACCTTTACATATCTGGGCAGCATCATTAATGAACACGGTGGATTTGATGCAGATACGAAGACGCGAATCAGCAAAACAAGAGCATCAAATTTACAACTGAATAACATCTGCAACTCAAAACAACTGTCTGTCAACCAACACCAAGGTTAGAATTTTCAATACAAATGTGAAGACAGTTCTTCTGTATGGGGCGGAAACCTGGAGAACTACGAAAGTCATTATCCAGAAGATACAGGTGTTTATTAACAGCTGTCTACGCAAGATACTTCGGATCCGATAGCCAGACACTATCAGCAACAAGTTACTGTGGGAGAGAAGAAACCAAATTCCAGCAGAGGAAGAAATTGAGAGGAGGTCAGTGTATGACATGGTGTCGTGGCATGAAAGATAGCTGCAAAGGGCTAGCTTCTGTTGGTCCTTCACGACTCCCTGGCTGGGGTCCGAGAGATGGTGCAACACAGTGGCTAGAGACGTTATCAGATATGGCTCAGAATAGAAGCCAGTGGCGATCCTGCTGCAACCTTCTTTTACTTTCTACATAAAGAATGGTTCTAACTTTCTTAACTGAAAGAGTCTTCTGGTTGTACATTTCAGTCCGCCTTATCTTTTCATCCCTTCTCTTCCTACTTTCATTATTTTGTGTGGCGCATATATACCTGGTGCCCCTTTGTACCAATATATATATGTGTTTAAATAAATAAATAAAGAGGAAGAAATTAGGAGGAAGCGCTGGAAGTAGATTGGGCACACCTTGAGGAAATCACCCAAATGTGTCACAAGACAAGCCCTCACATGGAATCCTGAAGGTCAAAGGAGAAGAGGAAGACCAAAGAACACATTACGCCGATAAATGGAGACAGACATGAGAAGAATGAACAAGAACTGGATAGAACTAGAAAGGAAGGCCCAGGACAGAATGGGTTGGAGAATGCTGGTCGGCGGCCTATGCTCCATCGGTTGTAACAGGCGCAAGTAAATAAGGATATGTTCGATACAATTTGTGGAACTGTAATTTTATACACATTCATTAGACATCAAATGAGCGAAGAGCTAAATTTCCCTATTCGTTAATGGTTTATATATCTTTTTTATATACATGACTGTTCAAATTTTGTGCGTTTCACTCTTAGAACTTCCATATTTATTATGTGACCATTTTTGGAAGCTTCCATTTAACTATGAATTACATTAGTGATGAGCTTGAAGCTTCATGGCTTAAACTATTTAATGCGTTTATTGACTGATACACACATTTGAATTCTTGATCATTTGCTAGATTTTAACTAAGATATTAATATCGTTAACCACTTCAAAAAAAGTGTTGTTGATGGATTCATTTATGATGCGAAAGGCACGGTTTCGGGTGTTGTAAGAGTAAACTTGGAAATAAGTGCCGGGTAAATTAAGATGTGCGATCAGTCCATGAAGTCCTCGACTGCTGATTTATGTCATGTAGGTAAGTATATACTTAGCTGGTTGGGATCCGCGTAGTTATTGTAACCAATGTTTATACACTCGACCGTTGCTGCTACCTTGACGTGGTGGTCGGGCTTGCCTATCGTGATGAACCAATCGAGCTGTGCTAGCTGGAACAATCGTTCCTCAAGGTCCTTCCATACCAGACAGGTCGGTTGAAGATCGGTAAGACTAAAAGCAGCAATCCCAAGGTCCGAAGACGAAGTCTTACTGCTGACTGTACAGAGGTGTGACAGCAGTAAGGTGTTTCCTTCAGACAACCAGCATAACAGCGATGCTGCCTTCTTACAAGGAGGGGTGGGATTAGAAAAGGTCGACCCTAAAAATGCACACCTCGCCTTATCCCACGGATTTCCGTCTCCGACGGTAAGGTCCTTTGAAGAACGGAGGTAAAACGTCAAAAATCCTCCACAAAAAGGCCGTGCGTGACCGGCCTCAAGCAGTTATCCCTTGGGCACTGCGTTCACGCTCCCAGGTCGTTAAGACCAACACTAATCCAACTTCTTTTTCAGGTCCCTCAAAAAATACCTTTCTACGGTGTGGGCAGCTGGGAAGTGATATTAGCCTTCATACCCGTAACAGCACACGAGACCAAGTTGGTCACTTTCAAATCCTTCCTACTCCTAATAACTCTGTTATCTCCACGACTAACCCTTCCCTCGTCCTTTTATCACCTCGCACCGCCAGGGCAAACGATTTAAGTACACGGAACGTTATTCCTGGTCTCCAGAAACCACGCTCTAAACTACATGTAGGAACTTTTAATGTCCGAACATTGTGCCAAATAGGACAACAGGCTTCCTTAGCTAGGACTCTATAATCTTACACCATCGATGTGTGCTGCGTCTCCGAAACGTGCATACAAGATCCGAGTAGCGTCATTCATTTGACCTCACCTAATCAAAATAATGAACCATCTCGATACACGCTTCGTGTATCTGGAAGCCCTGATGCTGCTTCCCGTGGCCTCGCTGGAGTAGGTATAGCATTAAGTCCTAGGGTAGAACTAGCTCTTTTAGACTGGATCCCAGTAGACAGTCGTCTATGCGCTGTCCGACTAAACGGATCAGTAAGGACCCGGAAAGATAGGGAAACTCGTCGTTGCCTCTTTGTCGTCTCTGCCTACTCTCCCACTGACTGCAGCTCAGACGATATAAAAGATGAGTTCTACAGGAAACTTTCTGGCCTCCTCCGAAAAGCTAGGCGTTCTGATGTAGTAATAGTAGCAGGTGACTTTAATGCTCAAGTAGGTAAAGTAAGTGAAAGGGAAAGACACCTGGGTGGATCTTATGGTGTCGTGGCGAAAAGAACAGATAATGGCGACCGTCTGTTGCAGCTATGCTCAGATAACCGCCTATTTCTTGCAAATACTAACTTTAAGCATAAGGAAAAACATCTTTTGACATGGCGACCCTCGAATTCGTCCCAACGTTGGACCCAATTAGATCACATCGCTATCAGCCACCGATGGAGGGGCTCGATAGAAGACTGTCGCTCATTCTGGGGCACATGTTTAGATTCAGATCATGCTCTAGTGCGAGCACGTATCTGTCTGCGTCTTACTGGACGTAGGAAAGACACTGCAGGGAAGCCTCTAAGGGTTCTACTTAATGATAGGCAAGCTAAGAATATATTTCAGGAACAACTAGGAAAACAGTTAGGCAGCCATGTAAGTTGTGTCCACCCCGAGGCAGCGTGGAATGACATCTGAAAAGCTGTGGAAACAGCAGTGATATCCGCTAGTAAGGTGAACCATAAGGTTAGGGAGAAACAATGGATCTCGGCAGCATCTACCACACTGATAGATGTTCGAAAACTCATTCAACCTGGCTCTGAACATAACGAAGATCGGAGTCAACTAAAGCGCAGGCTAATAAGAAGCCTACGTAATGATCGTGAACAGTGGTGGATAGCGAAAGCAAGAGAGATGGAAAAGGCAGCGACATTAGGTAACAGTAGGCAGCTATTCGGACTTATTGAAGAAACCGGTATTAGGAACCCAAGTATCAGTGAAACCATCTCAGATAAAGATGGGCATATCATTCATTCTCAATCCAGGAGATTGAATCGATGGGCAGAATACTTTAGGGATCAGTTCAACTGGCCTTCAGCCACACTTCAATTACCCACGATCCCCAGTCGTCCTGAATGGCAAATTGATGTAAGTCCTCCAACCCTCTGTGAGGTTGAAAAAGCTATAGGAAATCTGAAGCGAGGGAGAGCAGCAGGCCCTGGCAGGTTGACCCCCGAGATTTTTAAGAATGGTGGTCCAGTACTAGCAGTGAGATTGACTGAGGTCTTAGGTAGAATCTGGGAACTGGACGTAATTCCATCTGACTGGTCCCAATCACTGATTGTGCCAGTCTATAAGAAAGGACAAAAGTCCTGTGACAATCGCAGAGGAATCAGTTTGAGTAATATAGTGTCTAAAATATTAGCTTCAATAATACTAGGTTGCCTAACCAAAGCTCGCGAAGAGCAAACTAGAGAAAACTAGGCTGGTTTTCGACCTGGACGTGGTTGCATAGACCAGATATTCACCCTACGTCAGGTCCTAGAACATAGACACAAATTCAGACGTCCCACAATAGTAGTATTTCTTGACCTTAAGGCGGCATTTGACCCCGTTGATCGTGAGGTTTTATGGCAGTGTTTGTCACTGAAAGTAGTACCAAAGAAGTACATTAACCTCATAAAGGCTCTCTACTCGAACACAACTGGTCGAGTTAGAGCCTATGGCGAACTTTCATCAGAACTGATTACATCAAGTGGTGTTCGTCAAGGCTGTCCACTCTCCCCATTCTTGTTTAACTTTGTCGTTGACATGCTTTAAGAGTTAAAACACTTTCATCATCTAAATCTGCAGGAGTTAAACTTTTACCGGGAGACTCACTTGTTGACTTAGAATACGCCGACGACATAGTTTTACTTGGTGAGGACGCTGACAAAATGTAGAGTCTTCTGGCCACTATAAGCAACAATGCAGGCATGTTCGGGATGCGATTCTCCCCCTCGAAGTGCAAAATGTTACTTCAGGATTGGGTTGCATCGACACCTGAACTAATGATAGGGAGTGAAGTAGTTGAGCGTGTTGACAGCTTCACTTATCTTGGAAGTCTCATCAGCCCTTGTGGTCTGGTGTGTGATGAAATTTCAGCACGGGTACAGAAGGATCGTCTAGCTTACGCCAACATGCATCATTTGTGGCATAGGCGAGATATCTGTCTAGCAACCAAAGGACGTGTTTACTGTGCAGCAGTTCGCTCCGTCCTACTTTATGGCAGTGAAACATGGCCGATAAGAGTAGAGGATATTCGTAGGCAACTTGTATTCGATCATAGTTGTCTTCGAAGCATTGCTCGTATATTCTGGGACCACCGGGTATGTAATGCAGTTGTTAGGAAACAGGTACTAGGTAGGGATGGCAAATCGATTGATGAAGTAGCGAAACTTCATCAGTTGAGATGGCTGGAACACGTGTTACGTATGCCCAACCACCGACTGCCCCGACGTGCAATGTTTCATGGTGTAGGAGTAGATTGGAAGAAAGCTAGGGGTGGCCAGACCGAAACGTTGCACAAATCAATGAAGTCACTGACAATTGGACTGAGCCATGTTGGTAGGTGTAGACTACGTGGTTGGGATTCGCGAGATGACAGCAACCGATGGTTAGAGACCTTGAATGACATGGCTCAAAATCGTTTGGAATGTCGAAGGTGCATACACTCTTTGTGTTCTACCAAATTCTAATCTTCTGAATTATTCATGTCCCTATCCTTTTTCTCTTTCCAAATCTATTTCACTGTATTATACTCCTTCAATAATTTCTTCAAACCCTAATCTTTTGGATTTCTGATTATACTCCTACTACTTCTACCACTATGGGATTTGAATGGACAACTTCATCTCTGTGCTAATGTGGTATGGCAACTCGAACTGATGTACGTACGTACGAAGTTCTACGTTGTGACTGACTGACTGACTGAATGTTTATAGACGTTTGACGACTTGGCACAGAAGCAGTCGCAATGCTTGGATAATTTCTCTCTCTGTTTCCCTTAGATCTAGGGTTTTGAAGCTATCCTACTTGTTTGCGTAAATTCATTCCCTCCTTTTTATTTATATTGTCTATGTTTACCACTGATACTGCTACGACTACCAATTTTCTGAGATTTGTCTTGATAATTTCATCTCGGTGTCCTGATATAGTGTTCAAACTAAGGGTGATTCGCCTTTGTATGTTTATGACATGACTTACTAGAGAGACGGCTTGGTTATCAAGGGATTCGATCTATGGTTATTACGTTGAAACTTTCCTCTATTTTGAACAATCAACTAATATTACTTGTGCTCACAAAAATAGTGAGGCTCAAAATCGAATACATAGGCCTGTTCTTTGTAAATAAATTACGTTGCATTGTTATAATAATACTGAGTCAATGGTTTTTATTTACTAAAAATGAAAATACATTAGTGATCATTTTCTTGAACCGAATTCTTGTTTCATACATGATAAAAATCCTGATAGTATTGTGATAATTATCTCATTGATTATTTTCACTATTATGAAAGAAAACCTATTATTATTTTTTTGTATTAGTTCAACGAATATCCCTTCAAATCTCACTCTCCCATATGGTTTAATAAAAGGCGATGAAGATATAAAAGATAATGTTTGGGTAAGTAGATTTATATAACTTATCAGCAGACATTGTACAATGCTTAATAACAAAGTGTATGATAAAATACAGACAACTAAGAACAAATTCAACTTTAGCATGTACTTTTTTTAAAAATCGAATTTAGAAAGGCAGCATCTGTTTAAATACTATGATGTAACATGTGCACACTTAGCAACATCATAACGATTTTTACGTTTTGTAGAAGAATCTACGTTTCATATCGTTTAGGTGTTTTATTTGTGCTAAGAAGGTCTCACCATATCTAGTTATTTTGCTTTTAGTTAATAAATTGTGATCCGAATACGTAGGTGTATGCTACTTGGTTTAGTTCGACGTGATTATCGTAATCATCATATCAAAGTTAATTTATTAATAAAAATGTATTGGATAACAATAGAAATTCTTTCATTGTTACAACCCTAACTGTCACATTTTTAGGCATCACCAACATTATCACATAAATTGTAAATAAATTTGGGAGAAAGTAAGTCTATGATGAAAAGATTGAAGACAATTTACGAATGTGTTGCTAAATATACACTTTACTGACGAGTTCCAAATATCACGAAACCTAGGTTCAAGGTTTCTTGTAGACTATCTCTAACCACTGTCTTACATCTTAACATAGTGCATACGATGTTGAGTCACCTAGACTAGTGGCCACATTGCAACTTAGTCGATAGAAATAAATCTGCACTACGAACAACCTGATATACATTGCTTTATAACAAGTAATTAATCGATTGTAAATTAGAACTCCGTCAAACACTTAACAATAAGCGTGTATTGTATTTACAATATTCCTTTCTTTTGTTGAAATAGCACCACATTTTTATATTCTTATCTTCTTTGAAAGTCTTACGCCTAGTCTATTTTGCTAAAAGAGAATGTAGCCCATTAAATATAGTCCACAGGTTTGTTCACATTTTGTGGTCAAAGTTATTATAGTAGATACGGAATGTTGTTTGTTGATATTCCCCTTGAATCCTAAATTTACTTTTCCAAATCTAAAGGTTATAGGAGTTGGAATTTTTATCAAATCTATCAGAAAAGTCTTATTCTAGCACTATCCTTTTTTCAGTCATTTTTTGAAAGATTTGTCATATTCACATTTGTAGAAACTATCTGATGATAATTTGGATGAAGAATCTCTTGCCTACTGTGACTACCATGACAAACTACATCCTGATAGCACGTTGAATAAATTATCCGGGCAAATTATAGAAAATACAATTAATAGATCAAATGGTCCTTATGCAAATCCGTGGAAAGCATCTTTATCTATGTCACCTAGTAGTGTTTCACTTCAATCTGTACCAAGTATTCCCCCATCTGAAACTAAACCAACAAATATTTTACATTCTCATTCATCCCTTACATCATTTAATCAGTCAGATGTTCCAAATAATCAAGGTGAGTAGCTTTTTACGAATGAACCTGTGCTGTGTGCATATAATTTCGTTACTATATTGTTTATCAGTTCACAGATATCATACCACAATGCTAATTGAAACCATTTCTAGTTTTGTTTTTCTGAGATTAGAAAACATTTCAAAAATACTAAATAAGTAGTTATTCTGGTCTTTAGCTTACAAGTTGACAGTATCATCAAACTCAGAAAACGTTTTCCCGGAAACCTTCAATCTAATGAAATGGTGTTCGCATTTGTGTTCCTCGTTCAAGTAGATTTAATACCGATTTTATGTGTATCTGAAGTGACCCAAGGTATCAAATAGACATTTGCCAATAAAATATCGGTAATATCATACAACTGATATCAGATGAACAAAATATAGTAATCACTGCTATGTAGTAGCGAAGACGTAAGTACGGGTAACTTGCAGGACCTACTATTGGACTATCATTCTTATTGTATAACTATTCGGTAACTAGATTATCTATATCTATATTCATTTTATTGTAAGCTTCATTTTTACCTATTGATTATTATTGTATGATTTACTGTTCCTAAGTTATACTCAGTTTTATTGATTATTGTCTCCCACGCTTACAGCCTCATTTGGCCTGGTTTTGTACAAATATTATTTTCTATTTTATGGTGTGGTGTGGTCTGCCTGTCTGGTATATAGATAAAGTATGCTTGAAATAAACGATTCGCATTACAGCAGCTGCTATTGGTGTTTTGGACTCAAGTGGACGGGTTAGGCGGATAAGGACCAATAAGGACGCTAGATTACTCATACTAATCGGACGTCATTGTCACAGTGTGAAGGTTGTAGAAGTCGTATTCTATTGGTGGACAATTTACGCGAATTACGTCCTTGTTAAATTCGTAAGGTCATAACGAATCAGCGACGACCTTGATCAAGTCATAACAATTGGCTACTGCCTAGGTCAAAAACATAACAAATTGGCGACGGCTAGGTCAAGTCATAACAATCACAATCCAAGATAATAGTAAATAACATTCTGAAGTTCAAAACGGTGATTACTAGGTTCAAGTCTTAATGCAACACCATCAGATTAGAACGTGCTGACCAATAATACTGATGAATTTCGGAAATGACAAATTACATGTATTAATTTCCACTTTTCATAGCTATCAAATTTAATAAAGCGCGATACATGGTTATATATTTTGGCTGGTCTGGTAATCGGTGGTATTTTCATGTTTAGTCCAAAACTACATCATGTATAAAATGATATGGCTTGATTATGAGATAGTAAAGCCGATTGAGTCCTAACTAAATTGTTCATGTAATCAGTTTACTACTAATAATAGTAATACAAAAATCTCTGAATAATAACAACGATGACATTAGTTTTCGAATAAAATGAATTTAGGTCGCGAAAATACAAAAAGTTAAGGTCGTATGTACATTAATTAAATTAGCTTACTATTTAATTAAAATGGCTATGGACTTTCCCGGGCTTGGCGTGGAGCTACTTAAATGAAAAGAAAAAACAGGTTTCCTTGTTTCAGGGTTTCGATTTTTCAATCCAAACACTTTTTGCTTCCTTTGTTAAGAGGAACTGAAGTCTAGAAGACTTCGACAAAAATTACCAAGTCGATGGACTGTTAATAATAATAATAATAATTAATGGCTTTATTCAATATTATAATCTGGTACAATATAGAATTCTCAGCACGAGTTATTTCAACAAGTTTTTTTACCAAAAAAAAACAGTAGCTACTGCGCCACCACAGGTCTTTTTATTGTTTGATCGATCCTGACGATAGATATTAAGATCACGTAATGATACTAGGCAATCATCCTGTAAGTCAGTCAACCAAGATTCTTGAATTGTGATGACACCACAATTACGATACATGTTTTGACTTAGCAGAAATTGGAGATAGTCCACCTTGTTAATTAGAGATCGACAGTTAGAGTTAAGCAGCTCGGGAATCGACATTTGATTAATGTTTATTCTCTCTAAAGCATATTGCCAAACACCACAATGTCTCTTATTGTACTTGTTTGCAATTTTTGCAGCGAAAGGACGTAAGCTTTTCATAAACGCGCCCTTATAGGTTATGCGATCAAGAGACATAATGATAGGTTGAAACCAATTTTTTAAAAAACCCAGATAACTTGTTGAAATATTTAGATGGCAGAAACAGGTAGCCCAGGGATTCAAGCAGGCCGCCAAGGTTAAAGATGTTTGTTTTCATTCCATCATTTTAGACTATTTATTCACCGTAAAATTAACCATTCATTTGGATCGTGTGTTTGGATGTATGACTGTAGATCCCAATGAAAATATATTAAAAAGAAAACAAATTACTTATTAATTCCAAGGTTCTTGGCACTCTCTCTAAGACTATAAAAAATAACTTACTAATTCTTTTCATTAAATGTTTAGCTAACAAAACAATAAGGATTTTTAAATACTGCTTTTGGTACTTTATGATCCACTGTCATAACTAACGAAAATACAGCCATTAATATCTTGGTGTTTAAGTAATTAGTGCTGAGATTTTTACTCGTCAAAGTGAAATGGTGTGTACATTAATATTTTTTTCATTAATCATCAATAGCACTATTCATTTAATTACTAAAATCTTTGTTCAGTTTATATATCCTATTTTATATGTTTTTAGATCATGTCAAATTATGTATATGTTATTCATTTTAGCTATTCACCAAACACGTACTAATGGTTTACGTAATCTCGGGAATACATGTTATATAAATTCTGTAGTACAAAGTCTGTCTCATACTAGAGCATTAGTTCATTACTTTCTGGATGGTTTTCATGAACGTCAAGCTGTTGTGTCAAATCGTCTTGGTTATGGTGGTGAAATTGTCAAGCATTTTGAAATGCTACTCTCAGCGTTGTATAACCAGCCTAATCAAGATGCTGAATTATATAAATTTAGGGTAAGCAAAAAAATTATTTGTTATCTGATGTATTCTGTGTCTATTTGCTTATTATAGATAGTTCTCTTTTCGTACACTTTTTCGTTTGTTTAAACTAATAATAAGGATGTGAATCTGATCAACAGTCACTTGTAAACAGTGTAAGACCAGTCATAGCTGTACATCTCAAGTTTCCACATTTTTATTAGCGAACAAAAAGAAAAGTGATAGAACAAGAATTGTTAGTGGAAAATGAGACACTTGGAAATTTAGACCCAATTAGCACTGGGTTTCTACAGCCTCCTTACTACTCATTGAAGCTCGTTGGTCTATTCCGGGTGACCGCAAGTTTGACCGTAAACAAAGATTGTTACTTAACGGAATTGTGCAAAGCTTACATAAGAACCGAGAAGCATGATGGTCAGACTGTGCTAATGAGTTAGGAACAGCAACTGCATCTGGTAACGACTGAAAGCTCTTTCAGATCATTCAAGTCATTAGCAGAAAGAAGTCTGGTGTGAGTAAAATAATCTGTGAAGATAACGGGACACCAGTCAATAACATGTACCGACGTCTTGGGTGTCTGACAGTTTTTCAAGGGACAATTCAATTAATCTGCTACCCAGTGAAATCGATCAGACAGCCCTGTCCTTCATGTTTGGTGACAACTGATACATCAAACGAGGCGGAATTCGACAACGAACTCCAACTTCTGAAGTGCCACAAATCACCGTATCCAGATACCTTACCTCCGACTCCTTCTAGAGATGGTGGCGACATTCTGGTTAAGAAACTGACTGCGTTGTTTACAAACGTTTGGCGATTAGACAGTGATCCCAAATCGTCGAATGAGTCAATAGTTGTCCCTATCTTTAAAAAGGGTTTACGTCATTTCTGCAACAACTATCGGGGGATTAGTCTACCTCCTATTTAATCCAAACTATTGAATTCCATCATCCTTCGTAGATTGTAGTGTTTCTTGACATCAGGACCAACTTCGATTCGTTGGACAGGACTGTTCTCTGGGATTGTCTGTTGTAGAAGGGTGTGTTTGAGAGGTTTACTGACACATTAACATAACCCTATACACAGACAACCCAGACAGTGAGGGCATACGACCACCTCTCTCCATTGTTTCATTGTTGCAATGCGGTTAGGTAGTGTTGCCTAACCTCACCACTTCTCTTCAATTTTCCCATCGATGACTTACTGAAAACAGTCCTGAAGAAAGTAGGTTTTGATGGTGGTATGGATCTGTTACATGCAGAAAACCTTTTTGCTCTTCAGTATGCAGATGACAATGTCTCATTATGGTTTGACACACCAGCTAAGCAAACCGAACTTAAGCAATTGACTATGAATGTCCGTAGACATGACATGTGCTTCTCAGTTTTCGAATGCAAAATACTTTTACAAGACCAACAAGAGCCTATGCCTACACTCACTGTTGATAGTGAGCAGTTAGAATTAGTAGGAAATTCCATGCATTCGAGTTGTTGTGTAAGTGTTGGTGGTGGCGTGGGTGGTGAGATGGATCCAAATATAGTGAGAGACAGAACGAGTTATGCCAATCTGAACCATCTTTGACGTCTTCGCGATGTCAGTTTGGTTGTAAAAGGTTGAGCTTACTACTAGTTGATGAAAGAAATTTCACTCTGCTTGTGAGTCCTGACCTCTCTAAGTTGAGGATGATAGGTGACTCTCTATGTTTGATCATCATTGTCCCCGAAGAATTACTGACATCAAGTGGCAACACTCTGTTAGTGATGCAGAGGTTCGGCATCGTGTGTTCGGACATAGCAACGATAACTCAGTTGGTGTCACCATGTTGAGACGTCAACACCAATGGTTTCGACATGACCTATGAATGTCGTGCCAATGGATTCAACATCATTCATTATTTGCCGTCTCTGAGACTGGTTGGAGAAAGCGGAGAGGTGGTCAATGTATGAAATGGTGTTGTCTTCTGAAGGAAGAGTGTACAGGACTGGCTTCTGCTGGTCCTTCACCACTCTCTGATTGAAGTGCTTGTAGTGCCGTGCTTCGATCATAGTTCGCTTCGATAACCGTTATTAATACCAATCTTAACGGTGTATAATATCAGAAGGCAAAGGGAAGCGGCAACTACATTTTTATTGATAATCGATGCAGACCAGAAAGTTGTAAGCACATGAGCAACTGTATGCAAGCGAAGCAAAGATGATGCGTATTGGAGATGGCTGGGAAGCCAACTCATTTTAAGCAAGCGTTAACTAACATTTATAGGCAGGCAAAAATGAGTGACAGACATATGATGAATAAGATACGAAGTGTACACATATGCGCTCATATAAAAAGTACTCAAGGTTAATAAGCAAATGATTAACAAGATCAAAAGATGACTCAATGTACAGGTGAATTTGCTTGGCCAGTAACTAGAATAAAGTATATGGGCCTAACATATGAACTGGTACTACATAGCCCCCTTGTAGAAAATAGCACATTTATAAAAAAATGTCTGTTTTCGAAAAATAACACTGAAGCGGTATGAGGATAACGTCAAAATGTGGGAAAAAATGGTACAATACCTGATGAATTACAGTGTCATGTGAGGGGTGAGCGTATTAAGCGAAAGTGTCATACTTATGTAAAAAGGAACATGAATATTGTCAAAGTGCGGACAAAAATAGGGATGCTAGCATGTGATTATGAGTACATTAGTAAGCGTTCGAAAAAATTTAACATGAATTTATGTAGTGACTGTCCGAATGATAAAATAACATGTTCGTATGAGCGATTTGAAATATAGTGAAAATAGAGTATAACAGTAATTGCTCTGTGGTGCTGATTGAATATGAGGATAAATAACAGTGAAATATGTTCTGATAAGCTGCAGTCGAGTAAATAGAGTCGATTGGCGATGAGTGGATTCGAATTTACACGATTGGAGTTTACGTGGGATAAAAAATAATCCAGCCGTAGGATGATGACTGCATCAGCGGTTGATATTCATTGCTGTACTGCTACTGCTAATGATAATAAAAAGCGAAGTCAGCGTATGTTACCGTTTGCGTCGAGTTATCGTTAAATATGTATTAGTAGAATGACCAAAGGAACAGGATAGTGACTGCTGAGACGAGATATGCGGAGTCGTATTCCTTTTTGGTCATGAAGCCTATCGTGGTTTGTGTAGTTAGAGGGATATGCGCTCAACCTCGTTTGTTACGAAACCGTATTAAGGCATAACAAAAATACCAATACATATGATTATTGATGGCGGCGAGTGAGGCTGACTTGGATGTGACGAACAAGAGTGTATCTTTGAGAGACTAGCTCTAAACTCTATGTTCTGGCGTACAGTGCATTGAGAATAGAATATTATTCGTAGTAATCGAATTGTGATTATCGGTAATGGATGATGCAGCATTCAGATATACATGTGAATGAATAAATAATATGAACATAATCATTACTAATCGGCTGGTAATGCGGCATCGAATACTCGATTTGTGTATAAACATTAAAGTAGGGATCATCGTGAAACAAAAATTGCGGAAGTTCGGTTTAGATTGTCGCTGAAAATGTAGGAAACGACGGTTGCTGCGTACCAATGAAATGAATGAACATTAGTAGTCTATCGAGAACATAAGTTACTACTATCGGGAGTGTGACTCCAAACTTATGTCTATGATAGAGTGTAATATTAGACCGAAAATGACATGAAAAAATTGGAACGAACTCACTTGAATCAGGAAAATTGTACGTCATTGGATAATAAAAATAATCCAGTGAGTTTCGAATATGATAACGTGTAATGTCCAAATAATTATAATTTGTTCGATTAGTGATTCGACTGCGTGAATGTCATAGTTTAATGTGAATACGAGCAAAAATAATAATTCCACGTTAGATGATGATATGACATTATTGTAATAATGAGCATATGATGATTATTAGAATCAACGAAATATGTCGTCGGCGGTTTCATTTTTGATTTGTGTTCACTCGTTGCGGTTGCCGATTCTGTCGCGTGTTCCAAATACGGCGTGCCAATTATGTTGTGAGTTTGTACGTCGAGGTTGTCGATTCTGGTCGATGTTCGTTCGGCGAGACATCCAATTATGTTTTCGCGTTCGTAAATCGGGATCGCTAATTGTGTTGTGTGTTCGTACGTCGGGATTACCAGTTTTGTAGTGCCGTGCTTCGATCATAGTTCGCTTCGATAACCGTTATTAATACCAATCTTAACGGTGTATAATATCAGAAGGCAAAGGGAAGCGGCAACTACATTTTTATTGATAATCGATGCAGACCAGAAAGTTGTAAGCACATGAGCAACTGTATGCAAGCGAAGCAAAGATGATGCGTATTGGAGATGGCTGGGAAGCCAACTCATTTTAAGCAAGCGTTAACTAACATTTATAGGCAGGCAAAAATGAGTGACAGACATATGATGAATAAGATACGAAGTGTACACATATGCGCTCATATAAAAAGTACTCAAGGTTAATAAGCAAATGATTAACAAGATCAAAAGATGACTCAATGTACAGGTGAATTTGCTTGGCCAGTAACTAGAATAAAGTATATGGGCCTAACATATGAACTGGTACTACATGCTATCGATAGTTCAAGTTTGGCTTGATACATTACCAAGCATGTCTCTAAATAGAAGCCAATGAAAGTGCTTGTGGTTTTCCTTTGTTTTTCTCATAGAAATGAGAAGAGCTTTTCTGAATAAAGAGAATCTTTCTGGTTGTATTTACCTTAACTGGATTGTTCCTCTCATTATTATCATTATGACTTATTATTATTATTTCACTCTTATACACTAACTACTGTTAATTGTTCTTCTTCTTTTCGTTATACACACTTTACATTCCTTATCTTTTCACAACCGCATTCTTATTGTGTGGCGCATATGTATTTGGTGCCCTCTCATACCAACGTTCATGTGTTCGATTTAATAAAAAAATGGCAAATAATTAACACATCTCAATAGCGAAACAAGCTCTCAATTTCCTCCGCTTTTAATTTAGAAATTAGCGCATTTTAATGACAATAAATATAACTGTCTCATGAGATAATCAATATGACTGATTGATTTTGTAACCAAACTGACTAATTCCATTGCTGACGTAATGATATTATGGTAATAATAGTAATAATAACAATAAACGATTTAATAATGTATTTAATTAGCTACAACTATGCAGAGAAATGTTAGACATATCTGGATACTCTCATCGAAATAACTAAATCTGCTGGAGTCCGTAAGGATATTTGCCTCCATGTAAACATAAAATCAATCAGTTCATCCAACTGTACTTCAATTATTTGTGAAAATTATATTTAAAGTAATCTCAGCGATTGTTAATTTAAACAATTTGCCTTGAAGAAGTTCAGATAAGTTTGCACGAAGAAACGTTGGAATTGTTTAAAGTGCAATCACTGAGATGTTTTCAAATATGATTTTCACAAATAACCTTTTCTATATATTCGGCACCCAATTTTTATCAAAATATTCATGCGAACATTGACGAATATCCGTGTGAACTACAATTATCTTTCAGTAGTTCCTGATTTATACAGTTTCGTGTGTTTCCTTACAAAACAACCTTAAACATGCATCATTTCAATAATTTGGTTTTGTATTAGTAACACTGACTAGCAAAAATAATTGTTTTCAATTTAACCAACGTTAAATAAGCATTAATTAACTGGTCTAATATATTACTTAACGATATTTCTTAGATTAATTATTATTATTTTGATTCGGTAATAGAAGAGTACATGTTTGAGTAGTCGGGTTCGAGCAGAATGGTAATTTTGAGTAAACTGCTTATATAATAGGTTAGGGGAAGCGAGATTCATAAATACGATTGGCTAATTATTAAGTTTCAGATACCTAATTAAAATCATTGACCATTATAGGAATATTGCAAAACTGCCACAACGGTGGATGACATATTTTCTTTCTCGTCTGTCCTCTGAAGAAATGGAAGGCAATCACGATGAAACTGATGGATCAGATATTTTATGTTCAATATTAATATGAAACGTTTGGAGATGAGAAATAATTGACGATGTATTTGTCAAATATTCATAAGTTAAATGAATATGAGTGTAGCATCAACATGAAAATTGAAATATCAATCAGGCTTATTTAGGTTCTAAATCGTTAATTTATTCTCTCATATATGTATAATATCTCATATAAAATTATAAATGATGCATGTCATCTGACTTTATTTTCTATAAAACTTGCAAGAATTCAGAGTTAAACAATAAAGTTTTTTTTTTGAAATGTACATACTAACGTGCATAGTCAAAAAATATTTTACATTTTATTTTGATAATGTGATTTAAGCAGAAGCTCCGTGTGTTGTCTAGACGTTTAAATATTTAATTTAATTAAAAGGAACAACTAATTTTTCTCTGAATGAATAAATTAGTCAGTTAGTCATAAATAAATCAAACCTTACCATAATTTTGAATTGTCTCGCGTTTCTACCCAACACAAAAGCATCAAGTCGAGGTAAAGATCAAATAAATCTTAATAATAGTAATAATAATAATATCAATCGTAGGTGTGCATCAAATGAAAAAAATACTTGTTGAGTAGAACGAATTCAACGAATTTATGATAAATTTAAAATAATTCTATTTTCATGGTGTATAGCAACTTTATGAAAGAATACAGCTACCGACATTTTAATAGTTAACGAATTCATGAGGTGATGTTATATTTTCGTCTGTTCATATGTGCCTTTTTCTCAACTTATTCCTGTCTAAGTCACCAGTACACGTCGATTTTGGAAGTGACTGAGTATCCCCTAAATTTTACGAATGACTGATGTTCATAAATATCGGTTGCCTCTTTAAATAAGTTACGATTTTCATTCATTGCTTACAAGTATCTATTTGTATGTATTTGTATACTTACAAGCGTTCCATACGGTTGACCAGTGATTCAATTTTTAAAACCATTAAATAACAAAAGATGCTGTAACTCGTTCAACAAGTGTATGCTTACTAGGTTTAGAGCCCTAATTTCTATAATGCCTAGTAATACTTACTACTGAACTAGCCCATTCGAAATCAAACCTGTAGTTCGTTAGTTGGTTGAGAACCAAGTACATATTAAAAGATAACTAGTCTATGGTTAAAATTATTATTTTATAAGACCACAACAATTTGTACGTATTTTTGACCACCTTGTAATTACAACATAAGAAATTACCTAATATCGGGTGATCCGGATCGTGTCGCAATATAATTTAAAAATTTCAGTACAGAGTAATTCTTCATCTTTATTGGCCAATGTTGATTTCTTAATAACTGCTGTCTCTATCTTTTTTTTCTCTTTCCAAGTTTATTTCACTGTATTATACTCCTTCAATAACATCTTCAAACCCTAATCCTTCATATCATGCTTATACTCTTACTACTTTTACCACTATGGGATTTGAATCTACAACTGCATCTTTGTGCTAATATGGTATGGCAACTCGAACTGATGTACGTACGTACGAAGTTCTACGTTGTGACTGACTGTTAAAATATCATTTCAATAATGAACTATTTTAAACTGTACTGTTGTCGTAATTTATACAATTTAATGTTTTAAAACAAACTTTTCAATGAGATCAGTCTCTTCTTATTCATTTTTTTAATAAAATAATTTTCTTTAAAAAGTTCACCTTACAAAGTAGCCATCTTTGTAAAATATACAAACTATTCCTTTTTTTGTCTTTATCCGAACATATGTAAAGTTTGTGTAACATCATCTAAATTTTATTGAATGGCATAATCTTATTATCATCGGTAATAGTAGTAGTAGTAGAAGCATATGGAATTTTACTTATTTCAATCATCTGTTGTGTTGCTTTTTCATGCCTAATTACAAAAACAAAAATATATTGAATGGTACCTTGATAACATTGAAGTCATTGTCGTTTGTTTAGTACTCTGATTATGATGATCAAAAGAAGAGTGATTCAAGTGATAAACTATATATAATTTAGAATTTTCAGGCCCGACCGTTGCTGCTACCTTGACGTGGCGGTCGGGCTTGCCTATCGTGGTGAACCAATCGAGCTATGCTGGCTGGGACAATCGTTCGTCGAGGTCCTACCATTCCAGACAGGTCGGTTGAAGAGCGGTAAGACTAAAAGCAGCAATCCCAAGGTCCGAAGTCGTACTGCCGACTGTACAGAGGTGTGACAGCAGTAAGGTGTTTCCTTCAGGCAACCAGCATAACGGCGATGCTGCCTTTCTACAAGGAGGAGCGGGGTTAGGAAAGGTTGACCCTAAAAATGCAAACCTCGCCTTATCCCACAAATATTCGTCTCCGACGGTAAGGTCCTTTGAAGAACGGAGGTAAAACGTCAAAAATCCTCCACAAAAAGGCCGTGCGTGACCGGCCTTAAGCAGTTGTCCCTTGGACACTGCGGTCACGCTCCCAGGTCGTTCAGACCAACACTAATCCAACTTCTTTTTGAGATCCCTCAAAAAATACCCTTCCACGGTGTGGGCAGCCGGGAAGTGATATTAGCCTTCATACCCGTAACAGCACACGAGACCAAGTTGGTCACATCCAAATCCTTCCTGTTAAATTTTTCAGGTTAAATAATGTCTATGTAATAACTATTTATATGCAGACAAAATATAGTATGATTTTGAAATTGAATGTCTTTAAATAAAATACTAATGACTCATATTTACGTAATGAAGATTCTGTAAATACTACAGTACCTTTTGTAGTATGGATACGTCATAAATAGTGTGATAATTACAATAGATGTAATTGGCCTGTGACTATGTTGCATATTAATAACTAAAAAAAACTCATTGAAACTTAAAGTCAAACACACTAGTTCTGTGATAAATCATCTGGTAATATTTCATTACAGTTAGTTATATGTGCTGAGGTCGCTCATCCAGTGTGTTATATCCTAGTAAAAAAATAAATACGGGTAACTTTCGGGACCTATTAATGAAATATTATTCTATGTATATTCCTATTGTTTAACTGTTCAGAAACTTGGTTATATATATCTCCATTCATCTTATTATAAGCTTCATTTTGACCTGTACGATTTACTGTTCCCAAATTATATTCAGTTTATTGATTGTCTCCCACGTTCACAGCCACATTTGGCTTGATCTTGTACAAATATTATTTTCTATTTTATGGTGTGATGTGGCGTGTCTGTCTAGTATATAAACAGAATATGCTTGAAATAAATGATTCGCAGAGATTCGTATAGCAGAAGCTGCAATTGGTGTTCTGGACTCAATTGGAAGGGCTAGGCGGACAAGGAATGCTAGGCTACTCATACTGGTCGAGCGTCATTGATTTATCAAAGTGTTAGTATTGGAAAAGTCGTATTTCGATTGGTGGATAATTCACGTGATAAAAGCCGGACATAAAATTAATAACGAAATAGCGATACGACCTTCTTTATTTTTTAAAATTCATAACGCAGTGAATCGTTATGTGTTAATAGTTAATGCTTTTTTAATTCATATCTAACTTATTGATGACTGTTATCCAAGATGATATACATAGTATACTTCCATTTATGCACAATGCACAAATTGTCTGGTTCCATTACTATTAGCTTAGTTTTGTTACCAAGTCGCAACAATACTTCCGAAACATCGATAATTGTCGCATAAAAGACTGCTGTGCAAGTGTAAATCTAACTGCATACATTAAACTGGTGTATACTCGGTATTTGACAGTTCCAACCTACTACTATTAGTAAATCTAAATATGGTCTAGATAAATGTTTGGGACTATGGCTTTCGTTTTTTAAACGCTAACTACATGAAAGATAAACATTTTTACCTGCCGACGGTCTTCCGCCTTTTGTGGTCTATGGTTGTGATGTTGATAAACATAACTCAATAAAACAAAGATTTATCAAACAAAAAGAAAAAAGTCACTATTAAGAAAATACGTTGTTTTCATGAGTTTTTTTTATTGCATAGATATGTAGTTATATTTTGAGTCAATCTTGACTCAGTTTAACTGACCAATAGTCATAAGGCTAAAAAGTATTGACCACATACTTAATTCTTAATAAAGAAAAGATCAATCCACTCTTTGTGAATGAACTTCTCTGCTGGCTATATTTTAAAGAGAACTGGTCACAGACTGGTATCTCGACAATGGTTATATATACAAATTTAAAAAGGATAAAGTGGAGTATTTTTTAATGCCTATAATTTCCTCTTTATCTTACCATAAAGTGAAAACAACAATTATGTTTCATTAATTTTTTTTAATCCGTTTGAATTGAAAATGTAAATTACATATTGTTTATTCTCGTTATCATCTTAGTCGGCTGTTGCAAAGCATCAATCTAAATTTTCTAGTAATGATCAACAAGATAGTTTGGAATTTCTTCTCTTTTTATTGGATGGTCTACATGAAGATCTTAATGAAGTGAGTGTGGATTATTCTATTTGTAACTATTGTTAATTTTCGTATTAAATCAAAATCTCCGGACTTTGTGGAATCAATTATGTTTTATTCCGAAAGAATAATTAAGAGCGGCAAGTGACGCTATCAAGTTTCTTGCAATTACTGTCAAGGTTAGAAATAACGTCAATTGTGTTATCAACATGTGAGAACTTGGGTCGATCTTAATTGAGATAATGTAGTAAAATAATGAATCTAACAGGACCCAGTCATTATAATTCCTCTTATATATCTCACATCTTGTAAATATCTTCTCTCGCCTCACTGGTGTGAAGTGTAGAAAATTTAAATGATATACATTCATGTCAGATCACATATTATCTATAACCAGTCGTTCGCACATGCTCCAATATCATCAAGCAATAAACTCTGACAAATTAACTGACGTGAAAAAGTAACTTACTTGCATTAATGACTGGTGAATCAATTTCTCATCCAATCAAAATCGACATATAATGAATACGAAATGATAGACTCTATTCAGAAGATTTAGTGTAATTTAAGAAATTCGTAAAGATCTATCTATCAACCGGCATTATATTTACTGTGTAAAGAGCTATAAATTACGTAGAACAAAGCAATCGGTTCAACTTGAACATACAATTTAATAACTGCACAACAAGTTCTATCCCTCTTGGCTACTTTCTTGTGTAAAGTACTATGCATATTGTAGTGTTTATTGACCTCAACACTATTTTATGAGGCATAAAAGTTCTTTCGAAATCGCATCTTATCTCTTACTTGCATAGGGTTTTTGTCATAGGTATATCTTTATGTAGTAGTCGTTCATCTATCTGTTTATCTATCTAATTACATTAGATCTTGTATTACATTTATAATCTCTCCCGTCTCCCTTACTAAGTATCCAACATACATAACATTACAACAATTAACAAAAGCACAAAATGTATATTTCACCTTTCTTGTTTGTTTACTCACTCTGTAAAAAGGTAACATGTTTTTAAAAGTAATTTTCAAAATATATATTCATAGTCGATTTTTGAGACTCGAATTGACGGTATTAATTTTTCTACAACTGCGTGTTGTTTGATTTTGTGATTGTGTATATGTATACTAATAAACTTTGGGCAGAAGTTGTAAAAATATTTGTATTACAAATCATATTGCCACTTCCCTACTAAACTTCGGTTTTATGTTTTATGTGAAATATTTTTATCGGACTGATCATCCTGTTCCCAAATTCAGCTCAACGGTGTTTTGTACTCCTGACTGTAGCTGCTACTTTTATTTAGTGGTCGGGCTTGCATATCCTAACAATCCAATTGAGATATAGTGGCTGAAATGCTCGTTTATTTAGGTCCTACTATCTGACTCAGGTTATTTAGAGAACAGTGATACTAAAAGTAGAAAATCCAGGGTCCAAGTGCGATGTCGTACTCCTGATTGTACTGAAGTGTAATTTGAGTAAGTTTTTCTTCATACAACCAGAATAGGCAACGATGTAGCTTTCTCACAACACAAGTAAGGAGTTAGAAGCAATGGACCCTAAAAATAGCATACCTAACCTTATTTCTCAGACTCCCATCACCAACGGTGAGGCTTTCAAAACACAGGGTTAACTTGTCTAAAACTATGCATAACAAGAGTGTGTTTGAGCGACCTCATGCAATCAATCCTTGTACACTGCTGTAACTCTTGTATATCGTCAAGACCTCCCCCCTCCTAGTTCAGTTTCCTTTTCAGATATCTCAATAACAGGTTCTCTTTCACAATTTATGAAGCCTTAAATTGACGACTGCCCTCGGACAAAAGTTTCAACTAACATACTATCTACCAAATGTATATATTTTTTTTACTGTCTACATTTTTTCCACCTTTTGTTAAAGGCTCGTTCAGAAAAAAACAACAATTCAACAAAGCTTAAACACAATGAATCAATGATTGAATATACTTCTAGTAATGAACAAGCAGAAGCTGCATGGATTCAACATAAAGATTTCAATAATTCAATTATAGTCTCTTCATTTCAAGTAATACGATTTGTTTTATTATTTTATTACTTACTACTTTCACCCTGTTTATGAATAGTTTTAATGCTTTTTGTTTATAAGTTATACTTTAATTCACCCTTAATGATGGAATATTTTTTTAATCATATATGTTTATTTTAAAAAATTCAAAACATAATCTGACCTACTAAATCTAAATTAGTTTATTCGTCTTTGAAGTATATAATTTTTATAAGACCCAATAGTTGCACCGTGGTGTGCGCTACTTATACGGACAAATATAAGCATTATGTAATAGGAACTAGAACTCGAATGTATACCAGTAGAGGATTGAATTAAAGAGAATAAGAAAGAAAACAGAAAGCAATCGGAATAACACCAGGATTAGAAGGATGATGAAGTATGCAAAGCACACCTCAAAGAATATGTCCAAATGACGTATTTAATGTATGATTTTCACATTTTACAGAAGCACTGTGCGATTTTGTAAATAATAAATTAGTTGATTTACCCTATCATTCTTCGTTCATTACAGTACTTGACTTTTAAAATCAAATTTAATAAACAAGTTTTAAACATAAGTCTCAATGAAGGAATGTTAAGTGTTTCAAGTCACTAGGTCTTAACTTCAATGTTTTTTTCAACTATCGTGTGTATCATTTTGGATTTAATTATTTTGTGTATGTGTTTGCATGTGAGTTCAAGACTGTACTATTGTGGTGTGGGCTACTTATATCGACATAAGTAGTATATATGGTGAGTAAGGAATAGAACATCTGACAGCAGAAGATTGAAAAGATCAAAAAGAGAAGAACAGAAATAAAAAGCAATTTGTGTGGAAATCCAGGAACAATGAAGCCTGAGGCAATTGAAGAACATTTTGCAAATAGTGTATCATAGCATGGTTTTTGTATTTTACCAAGTAACGTAATTTGTTCTAAATACATAGTTGGTTATTATTTATGTCTTATTTGTTAATGTATCACAAATATTCAAAACACTCATCATCAAATTGATAGTTGGTGATAAATTTGTTTTGAAGAAAAAGGTAACTGTTTTAGTTTTCTCTGATATCTGTTAACTCTTTTCAACTAATATGGTTACTGAATAAAAATTGTTTAAAAAATGAACATATCACTAATTCATTGTACGACTATATCAAGCTTTCTACATTCTTTCCCCATCTGAATTGTTAGTTTAAATAAATAAAAGGAAATCTATAATTAAAGAAAATGATGTCACTCATTAACTAAACGAAAATCTATATACCAAACTTTTTATCATACGGTCTTATTATGGACTAGTGATACTATTAAGCTGCTTTAAACAAAAAAAAAATAAATTGGCATTTGAATTTGCACTCTATTGATTGAATATCGTATGTTACAACCTTGAAATATCCAATTTATACTTGACTTATATTCTTACAATATAAAATAATATTTTTGTTGTCACTATTATTAATTCGTTAGTTTATATCTCTAGAACTACATTATTTGACTAACTAAAGATTGTGTGATTGATGAAGAAATAAATTTGCGGCGGACTAATCTTTTTTCCACCTTTTCGCAGTTTATATATTTACTTATTCAATATACATCATTTCAATTTATAGGGACTTCTTCGTTCCACGGTGAAATGTAATAGTTGTCATGTAACTTCTACAACATTTGATGTTTTCATGGTATTATCCTTGCCTATTGAACAAAATAATAAATGTCAATTAACAGTAAGTTAATTCTAATACAAAAACTATGATTACAAATTCGTTGAACTCCGAGTTTTAATGTTTAAATGAGAATTTTAATGGTTAAATTCATGAGTTGATGTAAGATAGACCACCATTGAAAATCTGGAAGCACTGGAAGGTCATTTCATCCTAGAACAGGATTTGTCAGCATATCTAGAGGCCGAAGGTCCTGTGTTTGAGTCTCCCATGCGGGGTCATGGATACACACTGCTGAGGAGCCCCATATTAGGATGAAACGACCGTCCAATGTTTCCAGGTCCCTATTGGTGGTCTGACTTAAATCGACTCATGAATTCAACTATTAAAATTACTTCAAAATTACTAAAATTATTACAATTACTACTATATATATATATATATATATATATATATATATATAGACTGGACAGCAACTTCTTGTGGCCTTGCCGATGTAAATATACTTTGTAGTTTCAAAAGACTAGTTTTACCATGAGCCTTTCAACTTCCCTCATAAAACAAGGCTCTTGGAAGCGATAATCATAGAAGATGGTCTTGACGCTAAAGTTAGTAGACTGTCAAGCTAAAAAACACTTACATGGGTTCCTCGACATTCCAATCTAACGAATGGATAACCACTTGCTCCTAATAAGCACAAGTATTTGGTATTGTCCAACCTGACGCAGATGCATTTATTCTTTATCTTCCCATAGACCTTAAGTTTCACCATTCATTTCATTCCTTCTGGAATTATTTACTCAGTGTTTAGCCTTTCTCATTATCGTTGCTACTTCATTATCTCAACCCCCTTACCTTTTATGTCATTGGTTTTATTTCGTCGTGCTAATATAGTTTGAAAACTGGAGTCAATACACATCTGTGCCAGTCTCCAAGTTTTTTTGGGAATAATATATGTATGTAATCTCGTCAGTATTTCTGTTACAAGGGTATGCTGATATGAAATAAAATTTGGAGCATTAATTATTTCCTAAATTATTTTATCTTTCCCCGTTTTCAGTAATGACAAATTTGTTGTTGAAATTATTCATTTCAAATCTAATTCATGTCAATAAAAATCGATTTTTGAGCATTGGGTACCCATCCATTTTGTTCTGTCTAAGTTTTAATTTGTATTGTTTATTATTTTTTTCTAGGATTGTCTCAAATTATTTCTTGAAAAAGAAGAAATGGTTGGTCAATGTCGTTGGCATTGTCCATCATGTAATACAAGACGTGATGCTTCCAAATGGATAGAATTATGGAAATTACCGACATATTTAATTATACATTTAAAAAGGTTGTTTAGATTTTCTTTTTACACTGTTAGTTATTCTGATTGTTTTATTCTTTGTTATGAATGAGGATGATCACTTTGTAAATTCAACTTTACCTTAAAGTAAATATGTTTCCTACTAAATCGACTAATGCACTGTAATCATTTTATTGTAGAATTCTGAAAAACTGTATTAATTACATTTCGAACTTTCTACTAGAAATAGAATGCAGTTATCATCTTACTTACTTACTTACTTTCGCCTGTTACTCCCAATGGAGCATAGGCCGCCGACCAGCTTTCTCCAACCCACTCTGTCATGTGCCTTCTTTTCTAGTTCTTTCCAGTTCTTGTTCATTCTTCTCATGTCTGTCTCTGTGTTCTTTGGTCTTCCTCTTCTCCTTCGACCTTCAGGATTCCATGTGAGGGCTTGTCTTGTGACACAATTGGGTGATTTCCTCAAAGTGTGCCAAATCCACTTCCAGCGCTTCTTCCTGATTTAGTTATCATCTTAGTTTCATAAAGTCGGCTATATAACATTATATCACAATGCTTTTTTTAAATCTTCATCACCGTAAATGAAACAGTTGAACAAATCACAAATAGACTGATGAAATGCAAGTTTTAGATGTTACTACTAGTCAATATTCCAATAGTAAGGAAATTGAGTAGTTCATATTCTAACAAAAGCTTACCAATTTAATTGTGAATATCCTAAACAGAAAATGTCATTCATATTGAATGTCTAGTTTTGTTTTGTTACTACAAATTTCGAAAAGATAAATATCTTTAGGAACGTCATACGTTGAAAGATTATAGACCTGTGGTTAAGCCTTCCGATTTTCAATCGACTCTAACCAGTCTACGCCTACTTTGTGTAGTAATTTTAGTCTATACAAGGCAAATATAATTCAACACTCCGTGCCTTCAGTTTTGAATTTAATCACTAGGTTGATTTATTGTCACTATTTCAGCTTAAGTTAACTCAATGAATTTTGTCAAGCAGACTATATTTCCACAGAAGTATATGAAATGTCTGGAATACAAAAAATATTGACTCGATCCATCATATTGTGATCGATTTAGAACTGTGGTTCTTGGACCATTTTATCATCAACTGGCTAACCATTTATTCTTATTAGGAGTCAAAAATTAGTTGGTTAAACATGATTATCAGTATATCTATTTACCATTAAACAAGAGTAACGAGTATAGAGAGAAAACAGGAAAACTCTATACTGCCCAACAATCTTACTAGACAGGTTGCTTAAAGTATAAGAATGAGCTCTAGCTATTCTAAAAATGACCCTGAGAAATTCGCACTTGGTTTTAGACAGTCCGAGAGTAGTTAATTAAAATTGGTTTACTTTTACTGGGAAAAAATCCCAAATGAATTAAAAGCGTACATAATGTTTTTGTATGACTTTCAAAATTCTTACAATGTAAAAATTATAAAACTGTTGCGGAACCTTACTATATGACCGAAAGCTAATACATTATCAGTTCAGTGTCAAAATGTTTACATCTACGTCTCTAGCAAGTTTCATGTTCATGATAACTAATCATGAATGTAGCTTTACGTTACAACTTCACTTTGCAGTATTGACAATGTAATCTATATCTATCTGTCGACTACTGTTTATAATGTACTATCAAATATCGATTAGTGTGATTTCATTATCTCACCTTTTTCTCTTTAATCAGATTATCAATTATGTACTGTGTGTGTTTAACTAATGCAATAAGTAACTAAATAAAGTATTACTGCTATGTACATTTAACACAAGAAAAGAATATTAGTTGAACTATATTTTGGCTTTGTGAACCAAGTAGCATGATGTGTTCATCTGAGAAATATTAAATCCTATTATTATTATTATTAATTCATAACTTTAGTGTGTGCGTGTATGCGTGTGACATGGCTCAGAATCGATCACAATGGCTCATAAGTATACACTCCTTATCTTCCCTTAAACCTTAAGATTAAAAATGCTTCATATCTGTCTTCCTTCCTATACTATATCCTTATATACAGCCTTTCTTTTATATATTACCACCACTAAATTAACTACTTCTATCAATTCGATATTCATCTTGTTGTGCTAATGAGGTATGGCAACTTGGACCGATGCATATGTGTGCTTGGTTCTACGTTGTAGCTGATTGAATGACTGTGTATGCGTGTATGTATAGATTTTTCCAATCAAAAGTGAATCACTTAACTATCTCTTTCTTGGTTTCCTTTCTAATTAATCATTTATTATGAGAAAGGTTTTCTTGAAATGAATGAATAAAATTTTATTAACTGTTATATAATTTTTCAGATTTCGATATGAATATGGTAATTGGAGAAAACAAACAACCAATGTAGATTTTCCTATTGAATGCTTAGATATGAGTTCGTTTATTGTTGGCCCAAAATTGCATTCCAGTGAATATGCTTTATATTCTGTTTTGGTATGTTATTTTCATTGTAATATTGGTTATATAGTAGTGTTACAATCAATATCAGTCTACAAACAACAATAGTAATGATGAACATAGGGAGTTTCTAGAGATTGTTGAATTTTTGTAGATTTCATTATAGACGTGCCTTAGACACGTCATTTTATAAACTAGGAAATACTGAACAACTGCTTTACCCTTATTTAGAACTCCTCAGCATTCAGGATCCCAAAACCTACCGTGGATTAAACTCTGAAATTTTGAATCTGATGGCGAGTGCCTAACTGTTACGTCTTTGATCTGTCTACCCAATAATTTGCAGAAAATAACTTGTTTCGATCTAGATTAAGGCCTGGTTTAATGTTGAGGCCGAAATGCGTGAGTTTGGAGTGAGACTAACTGTCTTGGGTAGAGAGACAAAAACTACTCTATCATCTGAATGGTTGGAAAGCGAGAGAGGAAATACAAGTCACCTGGAACATCACTACTCGATTCATTCTCGATCCTGGTTTCCAACTCCGACTCAGTATAGTGCAAAAAGATACGTGAATAAATAGATGATTTACATGACCATACCGCACAAACAATTAGAAAAATACAATCATGCCCAAAGCTGGGCATTAGGGTAGGATCGAAGGTTATGTTTAAATTGCAATAACTCCGGAACAGAAAAGGGTATGACTGAATTATATATCAAACGAAAGCTTATGCTATGTAGAATAAACTAGGGACAAAACGAAATGTTAGTGTTTTAAGAGCTTTGAATTAAGTGAAATAACGTTCCTAAAAATAGCTTCCGTCGTTTGTCACTGCTTCTTTGTTTCTCCGTTCACATCATTAACTATTAGACCATAGAGCTGAAATCCAGTGATCTACATGTCTAGCTTTAATTATTTCACAAGATTGTGAAGCAAGCTATCAAATATTAATTTTATTTTCCATTTATTCAAATTGTGGTCGAATCAACGACATTTAATTATGTTAAACAGAATTTCAACTTTTCAGTTGTCAGTGAAATTATGAATGACACACTGTCAAATGTTTTAGATTCAAACCATCCTTCAATCTAAAACAGCTTTAATAGTTATCACTAATTCTCACACTATATGTACAGCTTGAATACGATTGTATATATTTAGATTTCATCTTTATCGTTCTACCTGAAGTCTTCTCTACATTATAATAATTTTAGCAATAGATCAATAACCTTTGTGACAATGACTCTACTCAAACTAGATTATCTTTTGAGAATAGGTAACAAAAATCTCCTCATAATCACCAATATTAAATATCTCAGGAAATTGCATTATTTACTTACTTACTTTCGCCTGTTACTCCCAATGGAGCATAGGCCGCCGACCAGCTTTCTCCAACCCATTCTGTCCTGGGCCTTCCTTTCTAGTTCTATCCAGTTCTTGCTCATGTCTGTCTCTATTTCTCGGCGTAATATGTTCTTTGGTCTTCCTCTTCTCCTTTGACCTTCAGGATTCCATGTGAGGACTTGTCTTGTGACGCGATTGGGTGATTTCCTCAAGATGTGTTCTACCCACTTCCACCACTTCTTCCTGACTTCTTCTTCCTCTGCTGGAATCTGGTTTGTTCTCTCCCACAGTAACTTGTTGCTGATAGTGTCTGGCCATCGGATCCGAAGTATTTTGCGTAGACAGCTGTTAATAAACACTTGTATCTTCTGGATAATGGCTTTCGTAGTTCTCCACGTCTCTGCCCCATACAGAAAAACTGTCTTCACATTTGTATTGAAAATTCTAACCTTGGTGTTGGTTGACAATTGTTTTGAGCTCCACATGTTCCTCAGTTGTAAATATGCTGCTCTTGCTTTGCCGATCCTCGCCCTCATATCTGCATCAGATCCAGCGTGTTCATCAATGATGCTGCCCAGATACGTAAAGGTTTCCACATCCTCCAAAGCTTCTCCATCAAGTGTAATTTGATTGATGCATATTGTGTTGTATCGGAGAGTCTTGCTTCCCCCTTTGTGTATATTAAGACCTACTGCTGCTGAGGCTGCTGCTACACTGGTCGCCTTCTCCTGCATTTGTTGTTGCGTTTGTGATAGAAGAGCCAGATCATCCGCGAAGTCTAGATCGTCAAGTTGCATCCTGCCTGTCCACTGTATCCCGTGATTTCCTCCATATGTTGACGTCTTCATGATCCAGTCGATCACCAGGAGAAAGAGAAAGGGTGAGAGTAAGCAACCTTGTCTAACACCGGTCTTTACTTGAAACGAGTCGGTGAGTTGTCCTCCGTGGACAATTTGGCAGTTTAGTCCATCATAGGAGTTCCGTATGATATTGACTATTTTCTCAGGCACGCCGTAGTGTCGAAGAAGCCTCCATAGTGTCGTTCTGTCCACGCTATCAAATGCCTTCTCGTATTCAATGAAGTTGACGTAGAGTGATGAATTCCATTCAATTGATTGTTCCACAATGATACGTAGAGTTGCTATTTGGTCTGTACACGATCTATCCTTACGAAATCCAGCTTATTGATCTCGAAGTTGGGCGTCTACGGAATCCTTCATCCTGTTTAACAATACTCTGTTGAAGACTTTCCCTGGTATTGAGAGGAGAGTGATGCCCCTGTAGTTGTCGCACTTGCTGAGATCGCCTTTCTTTGGTATTTTGATAATAAGTCCTTTTTTCCAGTCTGTTGGTACTTGTTCTTCGTCCCAAATCTTACTGAAGAGGATGTGTAGTATCTTGGCAGTTGCTGTTACATTTGCTTTCAGTGCCTCTGCCGGGATGTTGTCTGGTCCCGCTGCTTTGCCACTCTTGACTTGTCTAATGGCCATGCTGATCTCTTCAATTGTTGGTGGGCCAACATCGATTGGGAGGTCTGTGGGTGCTGCTTCGATGTTGGGCGGGTTCAGTGGAGCTGGTCGATTTAAGAGTTATTTGAAGTGTTCTACCCACCTGTTTCGTTGTTCTTCCATGTCGGTGATTACTTCGCCTTCCTTGCTTTTCACTGGTCTTTCTGGCTTGCGGTAATTTCCAGCAAGTTTCTTTGTTGTATCATACAATTGTCTCATGTTTCCTTCTCTTGCAGCCTTTTCCGCTGTCGTTGCTAAATCTTCAACATATTTACGTTTGTCGGTTCTGATGCTCCTCTTCACTTGCTTGTTTGCCTCTGTGTATTCGGCTTGTGCCTTGGCTTTTTGCGCTCTTGTTCGGCAGATATTCATTGCTGCCTTTTTGTTCCTCCTTTCTTCAATTTTATTCAGTGTACCAACAGTGATCCATTCCTTGTGATGGTGCTTCTTTTTGTTCAGAACCTCCTGACATGTTTAAACGATTGCCTCCTTGATACCTTTCCAGTCTCTCTCCATTGTAGTCCCCTCTCCATTGAGTAGATCATGAAAGGCCTGGAACCTGTTGCTTAAGGCTATGTTGAATTTGTTGAGTTTGTCTGCATCTCGAAGAAAGGCCGTATTAAACTTTTGTGATGTTGTCCGCGCCGTTGTCCAGTGCTTCTTGAGTTTTAGTTTCATCTTGGCGACCAGCAAATGATGATGGGATGCTGTATCAGCTCTTCTTGTGGTTCTCACATCCTCCATCGTCCTCCTGAACTTTTTGTTGATGCAGATATGGTCGATTTGATTCTGTGTAGTGTGATCCGGTGAAATCCAAGTGGCTTTATGTATGTTTTTGTGTGGGAATATGGTGCCACCTATGACCAGTTTATTGAAGGCATATAGGTTTGCAAATCTCTCACCATTTTCGTTCCTTTCTCCCAATCCATGTCGTCCCATGACATCTTCGTATCCAGTGTTGTCCATTCCAACCTTAGCATTGAGATCTCCCATCAGAATTGTCAGGTCCTTGGTTGGGCACTTCTCGAAGATCGACTGCAGCCTATCGTAGAATTGGTCTTTAGCGTCTTCATCGTAGTCATTGGTCGGCGCATAGCATTGGATGACGTTCATTGTAATGCCCTCTCTCTTTGTTTTGAAGGAGGCTTTGATGATCCTTGGTCCATGAGATTCCCATCCTATAAGTGCATTTTGTGCTTTTCTGGACAGCATCAATGCAACTCCTTGTGTATGTGGGGCATTTTCTTCTTCATGACCGGAGTATAACAGAAGTTCTCCTGAAGACAGTCGTTGTTGTCCAACCTGCGTCCAATGTGTTTCGCTGATTCCAAGAACCTCCAGGTTGTATTTTCTCATTTCTGCAGCAATTTGGAAGACTCTTCCGGTCTCCCACATAGTTCGGACATTCCATGTACCTATAAAAATTGTCGCTCTGGTTGTAAAAATGTGCATCGGCCTCATGACTTCCGAAGGAACTCGGTTTTCATCATGAGACGTCATAATTATTCCTTCTACTCCCAGGGCAGTGTTTAAATGGTTTGAATGATTTTTTCTGCTTAGCGTTTTTTTAGCGAGTTGATTTTCTACGGGATGGGGTTGCTAACCCCATGCCCAACCCCCCTCCTTTACCCGGGCTTGGGACCGGCAGTAACCCCCAGAGGAGCTACAGGCGGAGTTAAATTGCATTACACTGACTGATTAATCAAGTTAAAATAATGCGTTTTTTTTTATTAAACATTGTCAGCTTGGTGGTTAATGCATCTAACTCTTATCAAGTAGGTAATATGTTCGAATCCTACTCCACCTGGTCAGAATCACTAACCTAAACGCATATATGTGTACGTGGCCAATGAATGCCACAAAATGATTTATTAATACAATTGAAATTAAGGGAAGTCAACTAACATGTACATGGTTTAAGGTTCAAATCTGTAACCTAGTAGAAGAAAGTTAAATACTTTATTCACATTAAGGTACTGCTCCATTATTGAAATGTGAACACATATGAACTAAATATCAAATGTTATGAAAAACACTATATTTATACAATTATCAGTGCGTGTTATTACGTTAATTTGAGTGTTGTCTTTTTAATCACTATTTCTTTATTATAACAAACATTACATTTTTCTTCACTGTTCATTCTACAGAATCATCGTGGTACAATGGAAAGCGGTCATTGTAAGTGAAGTCGAATGTGCTTTTCTTCCATAAAAATCTATCGAAATATGTGTATATTACTTACCCGACAAGCAAAAATATTATTGAGATGTCTTACATTAAGATTTTGATTACTAAATGACTATTTTAATCATATCATTTAATTACTATGAAAGGGAAGTTACTGTTTATGGCGTATGCGTTTATTTGTTCATTTATTCATGCAAAGTATTGATTAGTCAAAAAAAGTGCTTTGTTGAAGTGTATCAACGTTTATCTAACTAATCTTTCTACATCCTTTTTAACTAGAATAATTAGGACATTATATTCTGTTGAGCCTCGACAACCAGATTCTTATTGCTTTCAGTTACATTCATGTTAATTAAACCAATTGAATTTTAAACAAAATCGTGAACTTCTTGCATACATACGCTATGCCACTGTGCTTTAGTGTAATGTTTGCGGAAGGTGTGTTGGCCTCATGATTTTCGAAGACTCAGCTTTCATCAGTATCTAGGTAGCTATATAAGTGCTGGTGGTGGCGTGAGTGATGAGATTGATGCACGTATAATGAAAGCCAGAGCGGCTTATGCCAATCTGGGCCATCTTTGGCGCCTTCGTGATGTTAGTCTGGCTGTAAAAGGTCGGATTTACAACGCGTCGGTGAGAGCAGTTTTGCTCTATGCTTGTGAAACCTGGCCTCTCCGAGTTGAGGATGTTAGACGTCTCTCTGTGTTCGATCATCGTTGTCTCCGAAGGATTGCTGACATCCAGTGGCAACACCATGTTAGTAATGCAGAGGTTCGGCATCGTGTGTTCGGGCGCAGAGACGATAATTCAATTGGTGTCACCATCTTGAAACACCGACTTCGGTGGCTCGGACATGTTTTACGAATGTCGTCCCAGAGACTTCCGCGTCGTGCATTATTTGCCGACCCTGGGACTGGTTGGAGAAAGCGGGGAGGTGGTTAGTGTATGACATGGTGTCGTGGCATGAAAGAGAGCTGCAAAGGGCTAGCTTCTGTTGGTCCTTCACGACTCCCTGGTTGGGTTCCGAGAGATAGTGCAACACAGTGGCTAGAGACGTTATCGGATATGGCTCAGAATAGAAGCCAGTGGCGATCCTGCTGCAACCTTCTTTTACTTTCTACATAAAGAATGGTTCTAACTTTCCTAACTGAAAGAATCTTCTGGTTGTACATTTCAGCCCGCCTTATCTTTTCATCCTTTATCTACCTACTTTCATTATTTTGTGTGGCGCATATGTACCTGGTGCCCTTTTGTACCAATATATATGTGTTTAAATAATAATAATAATAATAATAATAATAATAATAATAATAATAATAACAGCTTTCATCACGTAATGTGATAACTCTTCCATCTGAAGCAAAATTTCCTCTTGTTATTGACTATGTAGAGAAGTTCCTTTTAACAAGATGAGATTATCAATCATACTCTTAATCCTCAATCTGGGCCTTCGCCTGGCATCAACTCCAGGAAGAGTTTTCAGTTAAGTATACTTTAGATAAAATTTTACTTCACAGATTATCTTTTGTCTATTACTTTATTGTAGGTAATACTCTAAGTCTATTAAGTTCCTCAACTTTCATTTGTGAAGATGATGTAGTCAGTAGTTATTGCTAGTAGTGATGTTCTGTTAAGTCATGTAAGTGAATTGATTGGTCACTGTTAGTGCAGAAGCTCGTTACTAGGTATCAGTTAACGTATCTATAGTATTAAGTGGTAGTTATGAGTGAAATCTCTCGACACATTATCCGTCCTGCTTTGAACAAATCAACTTGATACATTTGTAATCCACTGGTTTAGTGAATAACTTTTCAACCATATAACTTCAAGGCACCACGTTTTAATTTCAAAATCTCTCATCTGAATCGTTCCAATTATAACAAAAATTAGTATCTTAAATTTTTATCACTGGTTACTACCCCATATTGTGCTTAAAATATATATGTTGTGTTGACCCAATCACCCCTTTAATTCTGGCTGGTGTAGGATAAAGTTAGAACAAAACTAGAGTCAGTCAAACCAAAACGTAATATCAGTCCATGAAGTTATTGATTGTTGGTCTGGTTCATAATTTGCGATTATTCTGATCAATGGTTGGAGATGTTGGGTAACATGGCTCAAAATTAGGTGCAATAATACAAATGCATTTCCTTAAATCTTGAGTTTTAAGATAATTTTATGCTTTTTATTCAACGGATTAACTCATTATTCGCAAATCATGTTATTACTGGTTTATCTTTTACTACGACTAAAACTATGGTGTGTGCTGCTAATGTCGACAGATATAAGTAGCATTTATCACTATTTCCTCACTTATCTCACGGTGCTGATGTAGTGTAGCAATTGTAACCGACCCACATACATGCCAGGTTCTATTTTGCGCGTTATTGACTGACTGCCTAGTTTATTGTGACAATGAATGTATTTAAATTCACTTAGCATTGCTTGTTTGAATCTTCCCATCGATGTGTTAGGACTGCAACTGGTCAGTCTCTAATTGGCATATGTGCGTACTGCCTCGATCTAGCTTTGATTCACAAGCATGATAAGCAAAGATGGATAGTGCCTAGCAGTGAATTCCAGGACGCACGTTTCGTCCTATTTGGGACTCGTCAGCTGGATGTACCTGCATCTCAGAGTTGATGTTCACTCTGGGACTCGATGGGAAGATTCAAACAAACAATACTAAGTGAATTTAAACTTCACCCCATCGCACAAGCAAGTGGCTATCAGGACTAAGTGGCCGAGTGGATAACGCGGTGGCGTTTGAAGCGAGGGTGCTGGGTTCGAGTCCCAGAGTGAACATCAACTCTGAGATGCAGGTACATCCAGCTGACGAGTCTCAAATGGGACGAAACGCGCGTCCCGGATTCCACTGCTAGCCACTATCCATCTTTGCTTATAATGAATGTATTTGTTAATAATGTCTACAAATCATATTTCCCCACATTTTTTTAGTAATAGTTGTTGACGTTACAATTCAACGGATTGTTTTGTTGTAACTGCTCCGTGACTTCCTCCTCATCTGCATTTGTTGAGTAATACTTTAGTTCCCCTGCTTAATGAATAATTTTATCCTAGCGTACTGTTTTTGTCAGTTATATATTTTAACATTTTTAATATTTCAACAGATACAACATTTTGTCGTAACATCCGTGACGGTCGGTGGTATGAATATGACGATGAAAATGTATCTTTATTGGATAAAAATGAAATACAAGTAAGTTATTTACAGAATTCATAATATTAACATATGTGTTAGTGTAACGAAGTTCTCGGATTAGAACACTTAATTTCTCTGATGTACTTGTTTATTGGGCAAATCAAAAATGATAATCAAATGAAGTAGCATTTCAATCAGTTTGATAAATCAAGCTGAATTGTCACGATTACTGAATTCCAAAGTTGAACCAATAGCTGCATGACATCAGATTTCGATGTCTTTGAATCAAAAAAATATGTTTATGAATAAGGCAGTATACGGGAAATCCCTCCTATTTATTTAATGGTAACTTCTAAGAGTCCTAAATTTGATCATGGTTACTATTTTTATGAACTCCAAACCTATGATAAGAGTGTGTTCATAACCTTATTTCACTCTCGTCCTATCCATGATCAGTTTATTGTAGGAAATGCCATATTATGCTTTTAATTATTTCCCGCTATGACTCTGACTTGCTGAAGCGCATTGCTTCTACTACTATTCTAGTCGGATCAATTTTACAAGTACAACTCATGTGACTTAATAATGACCATCTATTCTACTCATATATACATAAGTAATCTTTTAGTGAAGTTTAAAATTTTCACGATATAAAAAACTTGGGATGATTTGGAAAATCCGTTTTTGCAAGAGGTTTTTGGGAATGGGTTTTTTCTGAGCTGAATGATCTTAGTCAGTCGAGTTCCATTCATTATGTTTGCTATGTAGTTAGTGAGACCGTAGGATAAAGTTACGGTCTTAAATTGCTCAGCTGAGATTAACTGTTTTACTTTTTCTAACGGCGGCATATGAGATATGAAATTATTAGTAATAGGCATCATTATAAAATGATAACATATTAAACTAATTTTATTGTTAAAACTTGTAAAGTTTTCTACGAATCGTTTTCATGAGTGCTATGGTATTTCTTTAAATATGCCTTGTTCTACTCTTAGTAGTATAGTTCAAATTACAAAATAATCCAGAAGTCTTTTGTGTAATCGACAACTCATATTATAAACAAAAAATAAGTGAAATATTTTGCTGCATAGAATTAGTATTTGAATAATAATCAAACAGACTCTCAGTTGATCATTTCGGAGTCATCTGAATGCAGTTTATCAGAATATATATATGCATCTGCTCTAGGTTATCTATAATGTTTGTTAGACGATGACCCCAACGCCTAAATATTTGGTGTATTGCTCCACTTTACTTTCTCACAAAACATTTATTTAATATAAGCCATCAAATTTAAATGTAAGATAACCCCGTAGTTATTCAGATTTATGTTAAAGTGCATGTTACATCAGTGTTAATCACAATAACTTCTTTGCATATTTTAATTTACTATACATTTATGTCATATAATCGCTTTTAAGAAATCACGTTGGTGTATACATTTCCCAATGTTCAGTAATAATGTCGATCTCCAGACGCATCCAGTGTAAACTGATGTATAGTACTGTTAACTAACTCTTCCCTAATAACTAATTGACAAAAAACTAAAAATATGATTCAAACTCACTGTTTCATGTATCTTTTGAGAATGGTTAGACATTATAGAACTTTTCTTTATGATCACCACCTACGTGCCCCAATAAATCATTTACTAGTAAAGAATACAAGATGAATATTGTCCACAGATTTTCAGGTGGCTTTCGAGAAAATTACTCGTAGTCTCCGACCTCTTACTTGAGCATTATGACCCTCCTTCATATACCGTGGTTGCATCAGATGCTCCAAAGTATGATATTGAAGTAGTTATCCCTTATATGTTTCCCGATAGATCTGAAGAACCGATCTTTCATTTAGATAGAGTCTTAACGACAGAACGTAATTATCGCCATATTGAAAAAGGAGCACCTTTTCCGTTAATAAATTCCACAAAATAATATACGGACGTCAATTTAAGTGATCATAAACCATTACTAGTCGTATTCGATCCAAAGAAAGGGATTTGGGTCTACATAGCTAGCTCAATACAACGATGGGCAACCACAGTTACGGGCTACAATTTCAAGACTAAGTACCAGTCTACTACAGGCGTGTGTCTTATCGAGACTAATAGGTTCACAGAAGAAAACTGTAGAAGAAACTCTCGTGCCAGCAATAGAAAATGAAATAGAAGTTCGTCAGGTGTTGTTTGAACTACGGGTTACCTTCGAATCAATCAAAGAAGCCATTGCAAGTGACAAGACATTAAGAGAACTGATCAAACCATCGTTTTCAACTCTTACAATACTTTCGTTGATGTGACTCCTTGGTGGTTGTTGACTCATGTGTTATGTTTGGTCACCGTATTAGAGTACCGAAATTATTGCGCTAAAAAGTTCTCAAGCAATTTCACAATGGTCACTCTGGAGTCAAGAAGATAAAATTATTGGCTCGAAGTTATGCTTGCTTTTTTTCAATGCACTATGATATCGAAAATAAATGCCACAACTGTTCATCTTCCCTGCAATCCTTCAAAGAGTAAATCACAGCAGTGGTCCTAAGCTTGGGATAGTCTTCATACAGATTGTCAGTATTTTCTCTGTATTGAGGTGCAATACGGCAACTTTGGCTAATGGACATGTAAACCACGTTATGACTGATATGAAATTTGTGGTAAACCTTTTATATGCTATAAACTACTCATTTTAATTCACTTTTTCTGCTTTGTTCTCTTTCAGAATGATAATGCTTACATACTCTTCTATGAATTACTACCTCGTGTTGGTGTATTTTTCGAAAATACACATAATATGGTCCGATGAGTTGTTCTAAATTAATTTATTATTTATTTATAATATATATTTTTACTTTTCAGTAAATAAGAACACAATTTATCACGCTAATTTTTTGTTTGTTTCAACATTCAGATGTATATCTACATATTTTTTACCACTAATATTTAATAAAAGATCAGTTCTTATCGTTTTCTGGAAATAAATGTTGGATACTTGTTGTATTTTAAAAAAAACCTTGAACATGGCAATGAGTATTTATTAAAAGGAAATGGTAGTAGGACATACTCCTAATTGATAAGTTAGTGGTAGAGGTGTAATGCGGAAAAAATGAACCAGTCATTTATTGAATATGTCTTAATTGCAGTGGTTACCTCATTATCGCTCATAAACTGTTAAAACAGCGTCTGAAAATATCTGAAAAGTTACTATATGGATATTTGAGCTGTACATTTGCCTGGTCGTATTAATACATTGAGTTCCACTACTTACATTTATTTAACTTCACGTTTACTGTCATGATTCGTTGGGGTTTTCCGAAAAAACAATGTAGAACACCTTGTCGGTTTATTCTTGCTTAGCCAACAACGTTTTTTCAATATATATATTTCACACATATGCACTTTTGACTGTTACTCCGTTTTACGAATCACGTTACCGATCCCGAAGATATATTAATAAAAAGCCACTATTCCAAGTTTTACTTCTCATTTCAAAATCAAGCGCTTATACCATATAAGGAACAAAGTAAGACGACAAGAAATATATAAGTATCGATTATGCTGGTAACAACAGTACCAACCTACTATTAGAATATGACTTATGAAATGAAAAACCTTTTGGATGATTAAGATTGTAATTCATTATTCCACTTAGCAAACAAATAGAGTTTGAAGTGATTTTATCACGAAAACTATGGTAGAAACTAGTATTATTTGCTCTAAAATGTACTTTATTTAATGAACATCAAGAACCTAATAAACAATAATGGACTGAGAAATGCTGATATGTTCACATGCACAGAGATTAAGAAACATAAGCATATAATACATGTTAGTATACGATTATTAATCAGCTTGAACAGTGCTAACTTTGTACAGCCGTTATATCATAGAATAATTATGAAAACGATCAGCGATGGTTGCAGTTTCACTTTGAAACAATTAGAAACAAAATATGCGTAAACTGATCCGCAACTTTAGTTAGACCTAAAGTAAACACCTGAGATTTTGAAAAAGTCGGAGATACTTTTAGTGGGGTGTCGCCATATTCTCTCCGTTTCAGAAAGTAATCAGAAAAAAATGCCGACAAAGGAATGTAAATAAGAAAACAAACTAAACAAATGTTGGTAGCTACGCTGGAATCGCTTAAGAAACAGTTAACAAAGTGCACATGATCTTTTAGAAAAGATTCACAAAGCAAGCTATAGATTAAATTAAAACAATGAGTCATAAGGAAACGAAAGAACCAGGTAAATAAACAAGATTAGGGGATTGCAAATATTAAGCTGGAGTGAATGAATGGGCAATATTTGTTTCTGCAGAAGGTACGGGAGTGTCGTCTTCGAGAACTTCATCTACACTTTCTCCTCCATCACTTCTAGCACCAATGCTTGTACAGGCACTTGCACTACTGCTTTCTGTACATGGTACTTCAGTTAGAATTTCGTCTTTGTTTGATGACGCGAAGCCTGAATGTCCGGAATCTGATGATCTTGGGGTGGGGGATAGTGTCATACGTGATTCTCTCCTAGAAGATTCGGAATCCACATTCATACCATGTGAATGCCCAGTAGAGGGATAAGTAGCAGAATTTGCATATTTTTGTGTCCACAGTCGTGCAATGCGATCATGTTCTGATCTGTTATGCATGTATTGGCTAGCAATAGATCCAACAAGCGGGTCGGCAGGATTGCAATCAGTAAGTAACGAGCAAATGGACAGTAAAACTTTACTAATAGTAAGAGCAGGAGACCAATTATTCTAAGATACGAAAAAAACACGAGGTCGAAATAAATGATGGGATTGCTGGTTAAATGTATTTAAGAAAAATGAATGTATCAACAGATGTTACTAAAAAGCGTCGTAAGAGCACGTTCAAGCCTACTGGCTGACAAATATTAAAAACTAATGCTGTTACACAATTCCGCTGTTGATAGGCATTTCAATATCATTTTTTGTTACATTTTATGAACTACTAAGTTATAATGGCAATTTTTATATGCTAGGTTAGTTCAACATATCAATAGTAAGTGAATCAAAGTTCTTCAGTGTTCCTAACAATAAAAAACAATTGTTTATCTACATTACTATTCGCTTAAAATAATTTACTAGTTACTTTTAGATATTTTATGGTGACCCAAATATTGGAATCTGGATTTAAGTCAGTCAAGTCAGCTACAACGTAGGACCAGGCACATATATGCATCGGTCCAAGTTGCCATACCTCGTTAGCACAACAAGATGAACACCGGATTCATAGAAGTAATTAATTTAGTGGTGGTAGTAGTATATAAATTATAGGTTGTATATAAGGATATAGTACAGGAAGGAAGAGAGATATGAAGCTATTTTAGTCTCAAGGTTTAAGGGAAGATAAAGAGCGCATACACCTACGCCATTGTGTTCGATTCTGAGCCATGTCACCTAAAGTCTCCAACCATTGGTTACGATAGTCACGCGGACCCCAACCAGGTAGTCTGCATCTGCCAACATGGCTCAGACTAGAAGTTTGTGACTTCAAACACTGATGCCATGTTTTGGTTTGGCTGCCCCTAACTCTCTTCCAACAATCCCCAGTACTAGTCATCATAGCGCGTCGTGGTAATCAGTGTTCAGGCATACGTAACACATGGCCAAACCATCTCTGTCGATGAAGATTCATCAACTGATTTACCATCGTTCCCTAATACCCTGCGTCTAACCTCACTATTACTTACCCGGTTATCCCAGCAGATGCGAGCAATATTTCTAAGGCATCTGTGGTCAAATACTAGTAACCTACGAGTATCTTCTACTCTTAATGGCCATGTTTCACAGCCGTAAAGTAGAACAGAGCGAACTGATGCGCAGTATACTTGTCCTTTAATTGATAGACGGATATCTCGTCTTCGCCATAGGTGACGCAAGTTGGCAAAAGCCAAACGAGCTTTTCGAATCCGTGCTGAGATTTCATCAGACACCAACCCATTAGAGCTGACCAGACTTACGAGATAAGTGAAGTTGTCGATGCGTTCGACTACTTCACTCCCTATCCGTAGTTCAGGTGTTGACGCAGGCCAGTCCTGGAGTAACAATTTACATTTGGATGGGGAGAAACGCATCCCAAACATCCTGGCATTATTACTGAGTTCCAACAGAAGACTCTGCATTTTGCCAGCGTCTTCACCAAACAGGACTATGTCATCTGCGTATTCTAAGTCGCTTAGTGGTCCCCCTGGTAGGAGATCAATTCCTGTAAATTCAGTCGAAGAGATTGTTATTTCCAGCAACAGGTCTATAATGAAGTTAAACAAAAATGGGGATAGTGGACAGCCTTGTCGGACACCACTTGAGGTTGTAAAATCATATGACAGTTCGCCATAAGCTCTCACTCGACTGGTAGTGTTCGAGTAAAGAGCCTTCACAAGGTTTATGTACTTCTCCAGTACATCTTTCAATGACAGACACTGCCACAGAACCTCTCGGTCTACAGTCAAATGCTGCTTTCAAGTCAAGAAAAACTATCATTGTCGGACGCCGATAAGCGTGTCTGTGCTCTAAAACTTGACGAATGGTGAATATGTGGTCGATACAGCCACGACCAGGTCTGAAGCCAGCCTGATTTTCTCGTGTTTGCAGTTCACGAGTCCTAATTAAGCGCCCGATAATTATTGAGGCTAGTATTTTAGATGCTATGTTAGTCAAACTAATCCCTCTATGGTTATCGCAGGATGATTTTGACCCCTTTTTATATATTGGGACAATCAGTGATTGTGACCAGTCGGATGGGATTGCATCCGTCTCCCAGATTTTAGCCAGAATATTAGTCAACCTAATCGCTAAAATCGGACCACCATATTTAAAGACCTCTGAAGTTGATCCATCAGGACCAGCTGCTCTTCCTAGTTTCAGATTACCTATAACCTTTTGAACTTCAAGTAGGGTCGGGGGGCCTACTTCAATGTTCCATTCAGGTTTTCTAGGAATAGTGGGTAGTTGTGCAGTAGCTGAAGGCCAGCTAAACTGCTCCTTAAAGTGTTCCGCCCATCGTTCTAAACGTTTGGGTTGAGAGCAGATAAGGGTTCCGTCTTTTTCGGAGATTGTCTTACTTACACTTGACTTCTTAATTCCGGTTTCTTTTATTGGTCTGAATAGTTGCCCGGTGTTGCCTACAGCCGCTGCCTTTTCCATTTCTTTAGCTTTCGTTGCCCACCACTGCTCACGATCGTTCCTTGGACTTTTAGTTAACCTAGATCTAATTTGTCTACGCTCTTCGTCGTGTTCAGAGCCTGATGGGATGAGTTTACGCGAATCCATCAGTGAAATAGACTTAGAAGAAATCCATTGGTTTTTTGGAGCCCTATGGTTTAAATGACTAATAGATGTTACTGCTGTTTCCACAGTTGTTCGTATGTCTTTCCAAGCAGCATCTGGGTCAGTCTCGTTTACAGAACTGACTAGATGTGAACTCAGTTGTTTCTGGAATTTGCATTTGGCTTTCTCGTCCTCCAGTTCAATCCTAATGGGTCTTCTTAGTGTACTTTTCCTGCGTCTATTGAGGCGCAGACAAATGCGCGCTAGTATTAAAGCGTGATCAGAGTCTAAACAAGTATTCCAATACGAGCGACAATCTTCTATTGAGCCTCTCCAACGATGACTGATGACAATATGGTCTATTTGAGTCCATCGTTGGTTTGGTGCAGGTGGTCGCCGTGTTAGACGATGTCTCTCCTTATGTTTAAAATTAGTGCTTGCTAAAAATAAACGATTGTCTGAGCATAGTTGCAACAGACGATCACTATTATCGGTTCGTTGAGCCGGAATACTAAAACATCCACCTAAATGTCTTTCTGTTTGATTCAAGCTGCCTACCTGGGCATTAAAGTCACTCGCTACGACTACTATGTCTGAGCGCTTAGCTTTCTGAAAAAGCCCAGAGAGTTTTCTGTAAAAGTCATCTTTCACCTCATCATGGCTGCGGTCAGTGGGAGCGTAGGCAGAAACGACGAAAAGGCAACGACGTATGTCCCTATCCTTCCGAGTTCTTACGGAGCCATTTAGCCGGATAGCACACAGGCGACTGTTAACGGGGATCCATTCTAGTAGTGCCTGTTCTGTCCTTGTACTTAGTGCTATGCCTACACCTGCAAGTCCGCGAGAACTAGCCAACGGGTCGCCAGATACACGGAGGGTGTATTTCGTTGGCTGTCCATTTTGGCGAGGTGAGGTCAAGTGAATGACCATACTGGGATCCTGTATGCGTGTTTCGGAGACACAGCATAAATCAATGGTACGAGATTCTAGGGTTTTAGCTAAGGAGGCCTGTTGACCGATTTGACTTAAAGTACGTACGTTGAAGGCTCCAATGTGTAGTTTGGAGCGAGGTTTTAGTAGACCTGGGACAGCGTTTCGCGCACTAGAATCGTTGGCCATGGTGACACTTGAGGAGGAAACCGAGAGAGCAAGTTTGGTGTTGAAAGTCAAGGTAGAAGGAATAGTAGGAATTGAAGAAGGAGATTGATTATGAATACAGTGATCTTGAGTGCTGTTAGAGGTATGAGGGCAGTTATCACTTCCCGGTTGCCCACACCGTGGAAGGGTTCTTCTAGAGGTACCTGAAAAGGAAATTGGGTTAGAAGTGGTCTTAATGACCTGAGAGCGTGACCGCAGTGCCCAAGGGACAACTGCTTGAGGCCGGTCACACACGGTCTTTTTGTGGGTAGTTTTTGTGTTAGCTCCGTTCTTCAAAAAAAACCTTACCGCCGGAGACGGATATCCGTGGGATAAGGCGAGGTGTGCATTTTTAGAGTCGACCTTTTCTAACCCCACCCCTCCTTGTGGAAAGGCAGCATCGCTGTCAAGCTGGTTGTCTGAAGGAAACACCTTACTGCTGTCACACCTCTGTACAGTCAGCAGTACGACTTCGCCTTCGGACCTTGGGTTTGCTGCTTTTAGTCTCACCGCTCTTCAAACGACCTGTCTGGCATGGTAGGACCTCGAGGAACGATTGTTCCAGCTAGCATAGCTCGATTGGTTCATCACGATAGGCAAGCCCGACCACCACGTCAAGGTAGCAGCAACGGTCGGGGGGGAATCTGGATAGTAACAACGTCATCAGAATTCGCTAGCTGGAAGTTTTGTAGTATGACTAAGTACTTGGTTGTAAGCATACAAACGACCTCCCACAAATTCATAAGATTAACGGTCGGAAATTCCGCAATACTTTTTCTATTTAATGTGTCAAAAGCAGTAACAGAATAGTCAGGCTAGTGAACTACATACAGAACCCAGTTACTGTAATGAAGCCTCTATTTATAAGATGCTCTACAGATAAGTTTCTTTCCGATGAATTTAGTCGATAGAATTACTGATTTATCATCTTCGAAGGTAAATTGGAAGCAGGTCCACATGACTGGATGCTTCCTTCCATTGCCAACACCGGCCACATTTAGTATGTTAGTTTCAGTGTTTCACATACGTTAGCATCATAAGACCTAATACCAAAGTATTATCTTGATTAATCACACTAATGGCGATAGAGAAAACTGAAGGGAGACAAGAGGTTGTGAAAACGGCAAACTGTGAGCTGTATAACCTATGGGGCAGAAGGCTATGCAACAAGATAGGCAGTAAATGCATCTACACTACTGTAACCATTGTCAACAGTATCTGTACAATGGTTTCCTTTTCTTCCGGACATAATTAGTAAGGATAAAATAACCTTGACTAACAGTCAGTAAACTCGTGCACAAACGACAAGTCGGAGTCATATAACCTTCAAGATTCGCAAAAAATACCAATGTGACCAGTCGTATCATAGTGTTCTTTCAGTTACATAAGTATTAGACGGGAAAACCTGGACGGATACACACTTGCCCTTGATCCCACGCTATATACACATGATCTTGGCTACTAAAACGAAACTAGTTGGGATTTGACCATCGATCACTAATTTACCTTTCAGTGGATCCCATGATTTTAGAGAAACGCGAAATAGACAAGCTAAGTGACAGCCTTTAATAACAAGGTCCAAATGTGTGACTTGGTAATTGAAAGCAGTTTCACTACGCCTGTTGACTGTTGTAGGGAAGAAACTGAGCAGTTATTCTTTTGTTACGAATTTCACCATCTGCCGACTTTACGAATTCAGTGGGCTTGAGGACCTTTCCAATGCTATTGGTTTCGTTGCTTAAGATTGTTTGTGGCCATTATATACACGTATGTTATTCCACATTTAGGTTTCCTTAACTGATCTTATCCCTAGCCTATCAACAACTTTCATTCACTGAACTGATAAGATCTAATTTTCGCTGAAAGTCTTCAAGAGGTGTGACTAGTTTTTGCTTCAGAGCGAAAACCACAATAGGTTACCCAGAACCGGACCGTAGCTGATACCCTGACGTTGTGGTCGGGCTAATCTATCGTGATGACCCAACGGAGCTGTATTGGCTGGAACGTATGTTTCTGTAGGTTCTACCATGCCAGGCAGGTCTATTGGGGAACGGTAAAACTAAAAGCAGCGACTCAAGGTCTGAGGGCGGAGTCTTACTGATGACTAGAGGTGTGACAGCAGTAAGGTGTTTCCCTCGGACAGCCAACATCTGCAGCGATGCTGTCTTCTCACAAGAAAGGAAGGGGTCGACCCTAAAAATGTCACGCCTTACCTTACGGATTTCCGTCTCCAGCGGTATGGCCTTTTGAAGAACGGAACTAACATATCAAAAACCTCCCACAAAAAGGCTGTGTGTGACCGGCTTCAAGTAGTCTTCCCTTGGGCTCTGTGGTCACGCTTCCAGGTCGTTAAGACAAGCACTGATCCGGTTTCCATTTCAGGTCCCTCTGGTTACCCCAGAATATATCCCATATTCAGCGTACTCTCTTTACAATCTCAATATTTGGTCTTTCTCATCATGATTACTAATAAATTATTTCGATTTTTCTACAACTCATTGTTATTCCTACCTCGCCGTGCTAAAGTGGTATCCCGACTATATCCGTGTCAGGCTCAATGTTGATGAATATAGTAACCATGAATGTCTCGTTATCACCCATAACTTATAATAACACCCGTTTTTAGACTGGAATCCATCCCATAAAAACGCTATTTCTTAACTTAATGGTATGATCACTGAGTACTCAGCTATCCACGAAGTGAATTGGATAAGTTTACACGAACAAGAATAGTGTCACTTCAATGATCACACTTAAATGAGTAAAATAAGAAGCAATGTGATTAGCGTACTGGTGATTGTATTTAATTGATAAGCTGACTTTCACAATACTATGGCCAAGAACCTTTAAGGGATGGTGAGACCTGATGTGCGTATAGAATGGTTAATTTGTTTGGGTGGGACCCTAAAAAACATCCTCTACTGAAGAGACAACTAAATTATATAAAGTAGATGATCGTACGATACACATTAAAATCAAAAATTTCTAAATGAGGTGGAATTATGTAGCATTACGACTGAAACTACTTAAGTTAATCAAATTATCAAGTTTTAACTAGGATAATTGAGGTTTGTATCCTGATTTACCACCCAGTCAGAAAAAAAATTTGATGTAGGGACATAACTTACCTTGAGTATATCTAGGCAAATCACACCTTGACTGTTAATATTGCAGTGATAGATACGAGTTTTAAAAATTACCTAGACGATTAACTGTAACATATAATTAATAGTACTTTTGGGGGCTTAAACGGATACTCCATAGAAAAGTGAATGTCCAGGAAAAATATTCCACCTTCATAAACAGATCCTTGAGGACCTAATAAAGTTGATACCCATTCATAGAGATTATCTCCTCGCGGAAATGCACTAACAATAAAGTAACTACTAAAAACCATACCTGCAATTGGGCGGAGGATCTGACATGATGTCCGTTAATTCCTTTTGTATTCTTAAACGTACGTAATTTCGCATGAATATTACAAACCTTTTCAAACTTGTAGACATGGACTTAGACTTGAAATGTACACTCGAAGGAGGTTTTTGACCATTACAGGATGAAGGCAACGAGTCTACAGTAGTTGAACGACTACTAAAGGCTCTGTCATGTGTACGTTTACGCACTCCACGTCTTGAATCAGAGGAAGACATAGGACTATGTTACAACGACGAAATCGTTGAAATGGCGGGTAACCACTACATAAACTATAACAAATTGTTCAAATGGTTGTGGACGGAATAGAAGAAGCTTTCGCTTAACGGGCTTCCGTGTCTGGTAGCAGTGGATCACCAATACCTCCAGACAGAAACCTAGGTATATGAACGATAATAGAGGGAAAAAAGAATTTGGTAAATCATAATAATATGTTATCCTTAGTCCTTAAGAATAAGTCAAGTTTCCTCTTAAAGGACTCCTGGGAGGTCGCTTGAACTAGCTCAGTCGGTAGCGAATTCCAGCACTTTACAACTTTAACGGAGTAGAAGTTGTGTCTGCAGTCTGTTCTGCTATGTAGGGTCTCCAATTTTTGGGTGTTACCTCTCAGGTTAGTGTTATGACTAAGATTAAGAAGATGTTTAAGGGGATGACCAGAAGTATTAAGGATACTGTAAGTCATAAGAAGATCACCTCTAAGACGCCTGTACTCTAACTGGTAAATGTTAAGTGATTTGAGGCGCTCTTTGTAAGGTTTGAATTTGAGTCCCCGAACTGATTTCGTGGCTCGACGTTGTATACGTTCCAGAGTGTCCCTATCCTTTTGGAGGGAGGGAATACTATGTTTCCGTACTCTAAGTGGGGACGAATAAAACTGTTGAACATTATATGGAAGGTTCTACAGTCAAACTGGCCAAAAATGCGCTTCAGTGTTACCAGTGCAAGGTTTACTTGAGAGGCGTTTTTGTCACAGTTCGCATACGATTTCAGGTCATAGGGTACCAACACTCCTAAATCTTTATCAACTTGAGAAACTTCTAGAGGAGAGTTACCTAAGTTATACCTATAGTCTGCAACATGTCTCAGATGGACTACCTTGCACCTTGAAGTGTTGAAGGTAAGACCGTTGTCGTCTGACCAACTTTGAAGTCGGGTCAGATCCTCCTGAAGAACTAGTATATCATTATGATTACGTATCTCTCTCCAAAGTTTCACATCATCAGCAAAAAAGCAATAAGTCAAATGAAACTTGTTGAGGAAGATCGTTAATATAAATCAAGAAGAGAAGAGTTCCTAGTATTGAGCCCTGGGGGACCCCACTAGGACATTCCATAGCCTGAGAGAGAGTGAAGTTAACCCTGACCTTAAAGTGTCGGTTTTCTAAATATGAAGAGAGCTAATCAATCAAAGGGGGTTTTATACCCAATCGTCCAAGCTTCTTGATAAGACATGCATGGTTGACCCTATCAAAAGCTTTTGAGAAGTCCAGGTAGATGACGTCAACCTTCCCCTTGCGATCAAGGATGGTTGCCCATCTATCCACTGCAGTCAGCAGGTTGGTCATACAAGAATGACCCTTTCTGAAACCATGCTGTTGATGTGAGAAGAACTTTGAGGATGATAAGTATTCTAGTAAACCGTCGTATATTAGAGATTCAATAATTTTTGAAGGTATGGAGAGAGGGGCCACTGGTCGGTAGCTTGAGGGTTCACTGCGTCGACCTCCTTTGAAAATTGGTGTGATGTGGGCCAGCTTCCAAATTTCAGGTAGTTTGCTTCTGCTTAGCGAGTGTGCAAACATCATGCTAAGTGGTGTCGCCAGGATTGAAGCTGTTTCCCTCAATACAGCGGAATGAACCATGTCCGGACCAGGAGAAGTGTCTTTTTTAGGTGCTGCAGTTTGTGGAGCACCAGTTCAGCACTCAGGTCCACTTCGGAAAGTCCTGTACAGGTGCAGGTGAAGCTTTCGCCAGTATCGTTGATGTGGGTCAACTGAAATGTCTGAGAGTATTGTTCAACCAAATGGTTAGCGGCATAACCGTCGTTATTGGTCGGGCCATTAGGACTTAGCAGTTGGGAAACTCCAGCTTTGCCTTGTCGAAGAGAAGCTGCGTAACTGAATAAGCTCTTCGGATTGGAGACAAATCTATCGATAAGTTTCATCTGGTACTGAAGCCTGTCTTCTCTTATTGCCTTTGTGCATATGTTCCTTATATGTTTGTACTGTCTGAACCCGCCGTTGTTATCAGTTCGTTTATATTCAGCCCAACAGTGCCTTTTGCGACTTAGCAAACGACGAGTGCGGTTCTTGATGATCGGAGGTTGTTTGTAGCTTTTTGTGACCATTTTAGGAACTGAATGCTCAGTAGCACATAAGATCGTGTGCAGTAAAAAATCCCATTGAGCATCCACTTCAATTTGAGGGCGAACATCCCAATCCACCTGTTGTAGATAGTCCTGTAAAGCTAACACATTCAACCGTTTGAAGTTCCAGCGCTTGTTGCTAGTAGGATATCGTAACTCCGTTTTGCTGACAAAGCTGAATGATAAGACGGCGTGATCACTTTTCCCCAGGGGAGCCAGGATTGAGAGGTTGTCAACTAGGAATTCTTCATTTGTGAATACCCAGTCTAAGCGCCACGGCGTCTGACTGTTTCTCCAACGGGTTGCCGACTTCACATTTTCAAATAATCCCAGGTCGCCGATAAGGTCGAAGAACAGAGCTTCAGTAGAGTTGGCACCACCAATGTATGTATGTTCCACGAAATTGATTCTAGGGAGATTGAAGTCCCCTAGAATCAGGATATGAGAGAAACCGAGACGCGTAGAGCGAGTTAATCCTTCCAGCAGACGCTTATCATACTCGATGTCGGCAGTGGGCTTCCTATAAATGACCCCAACTAGACACCTCGAGGTTGTAGACAATCTTACTGAGCACCATACTGACTCATCAAGATTGAGAAACTCTTGGTTGTGAAATTGGTGCGCATCCAGGCATGACCGTATATATAGTGCTGCCCCACCCTCCATTCCTGTTTTTCTGTCGTTGCGAAGTAAAGACACCCCAGTTATTGCTAACTCCTGGTCCGTAAACTGAGACGTTATCCAAGTTTCGGATATTCCTATCAGATGGGCATCATTAGCGTTGCTAAGTTCACGTAGCTCGTCCATTTTTTTGGCAAGCTCGCGGCGTTCGTGTATAGGCAGTTTATGCTTTCAATTTGGAACGCGTGAGCCTCTTCTTGTTTGTCTATATCAGCCGTGTGTGAGTGGACAGGTAGCCTACCTATACGATGTTTACCGAGTTGGTAGTCCCTGTCCTTTACACGTTTTTTTAATGATCAAGACAGTCCACGAGTGGAATTGTCAGCTCCAGTTATCGTTTGTGCGTGATCCTGCTGTCGTGGGGCCTATCCGGATGCATATGGATGCCAGTTGGCAACCGACGTCTATTGGCACGAAATGCTTCCAGAGTTGCAGCCGCCATGTGGGAGGAGGGGAAGGTTATCTTCAACAGCCGGGGCCTAGAGTCTCCTCTCTCTTGGCTAGTCGCATTACCTGGTGGGTCAATATGTTCTTGAGTTTTAAGGAATGCTTAATGAATTTCCATTCCCGAATATCAGAGTTTGCTTGAGTTATTATTATTATTATTATTATTCACAAACACTTTATGGGTACATAAGTGCTGTGAAGAAACCATTTCGGGTTTCTTCAAAAATGCAATAATACACAATTTTCAGTAATGTTAACAATACATATGCCACGTTTGAGAAAGGAAGGAAAAGGAAAATAAAATATTAATAATAGAATAGTAATAATAAATGAGGTTCTGTGTAATTAGCAAGAATTTTGAATTGATTTTGAAGGAGGAAAGGAAGAAACTAAAGAAATAGAAATAAAGGAGACGCGGGAGACGCAAATATCTTAACGCAGAACAAGAATAAACAACTATGTATGTATAGCAAAAACGAGTAATAAAAATGAAATAAAACAGAATAAATTAATAAGTAAATAACTTATTATTGCGGTAAGATATGACGTTAGAATAAGTGTTTGTGCAAGCACAGTCATAGTTTTGGGTGATGCTATGAAAGTCTCAATTAAGTGCAAAAGATAATCAATATTTATGAGGTGTATATACATAGTGAAGATAAAACGAGTGTGATAAGTTGAATTCAATGTAACACAAGTTATTGTCTCAATCCAAAGCTTCTTAATCTTAAGAATAATATTTATTTAGAAGGAAAAAAGAGAGCGAGAGAGAGAAAAGAAATGAACACATAGTGAAAAGGTTCAACAATGATCATAATAGTGTAATGGATATAGACTTTTGAGATGAACGAATAATTTTAAAATAATAATAATAACAACAATAATAAACCCTTACGGATAAATACGTGTAGATTTATGTAACAGTATATAGAGTGAAACCGGGTTGTTGTATAAACATTAGTGCAATAATAATAATTTAGAATGATGCTATCATAGTCATAATTGATTGCAAAGAATAATGAAATATAAATTTTTATACGTTATATGTTGTGAATATTTTGGAAAAAAAAAATTATTTAAGTGGAACATAGGGGTTTTTTGTTTTTCATTGTAGACTTTGGATAAAATATGTTTACAAGGACAAGAAGAGATGAAAAGAATATCTAATGTGTCGAATGACCAATAATGATATTAATAACAGTAATAATTATAAATGCAAATATAAGCAGACTTTGTATATTCAGATAAATATAAAATAAAGTGAAATAGACGTGAAAAATTTCAAAGGTTTTACTTTGCTTTTCAGTCAGTTAGATAGATGACGGACCTTTTTTGTATAAATCGTTGTTAAGCACGTTAATATTCAAAAGGTGACACAATCCACTTTCGGAAAGAAAGTCATCAAGAAGACTTCGGAACCGGATTATAGTTTCACTGCATCGGAGGTTCATTGGTAGTCTATTCCAGATGGTTGAGTAGCGAATAACGAAAAAATTCTGGCGTAAATTTGTTTGGGTTTTTGGAATCGCTATAATATTTTCCTTATTGCGTAGATTGTGGGACGGTATCATAGAGTATGATGGGGTAGATAGCGAAGAGTAAGAAATACCGTTAAGAAGCCGGTAGAGAAAAATAAGGTTTAGTTTGATACGCCTGATCCAGAGAGGTTCTAGTTTGAGTTGTTGACATCTTTGGTGATAGTCTTTGTTGTCAGAATACCCCAAAACAGCTTTGGTGAACCTTCTTTGAACACCTTCAATTTTAATCAGGTCATTATGCCTGCAGTTACTGTAAACTAAGATACCATATTCAAGAATTGGTAAGATACATTTTCTGTATAATAATAATCTCGATTCGGTATTATTGAAATTAATCATTATGAATCCGATGAGCTTTCTAGCTTTGGATACTTGAGATGCAATGTGTTCCGAAAAGTTCAAACTGTCGCTGTATCTTAAACCCAAGTCACGAACAGTGTTGAGAGGTTTCAGTGTATATTTGTGTATAGCCAGATTTAAGTTAAGGCAACGGCCAATGTTAATAAATCCACTTTTGTCAACATTAAGTGGCAAATTCCACGAAATAGTCCATTCGTACAACCTGTTTATTTCTTCTTGGATTACTGTTGAAATATAGCTTTCTTCTGTGGGAGATGAGAATGAATAAACCACTTTTAGATCATCGGCAAAAAGAAAAGGTTTACCATATTGAAAGAGGGAACAAACGTCGTTGATAAAAAGGAGAAATAGTAATGGACCAATTACACTTCCTTGTATAACCCCACTGGTTACATTCACAGGTTTGGAGTAGCAGGATCCAAAGCGGACAATTTGGCTACGTTCTTCTAAAAATGACTTGAGCCAAGATAAAAGGGGATTCCGTATTCCATATGAAGAGAGTTTTAGAAGAAGAAGCTTGTGTGGGACGCTGTCGAAGGCCTTACTAAAGTCGAAGTACAAAATTATCACAGACTGACCAACATCTCTTCTCTGGGTAATTTGATCAAAAAATTCCAGATGCGATGTGAAGCAGGAGCGTTTGGTCATAAACCCGTGTTGGGATGGGCTGATCAGATTAGCCGAAAGCAAAAATGATAATAACTGTTTGTGGACTATTTTTTCCATAAGTACTTCAGTAACAGACAAATAGACTAAATGGTTATACGTAAACTATTCGTCCATTAGTATTTTGTGCTCTGCTTTTCATCCGTCCTTTTTCAGCCCCCTGGAAATATCCCACCGAAAACAGAAATGGCACGAGGGACTTCATCCTACACCGTTATTAAAGCCTCAGATATTCCGGAAGGATATTAGGTTGAAGCTTCTAAAACCCCTCAACTTCGCATGTATCTATTCTCGACCATCAGCTGTATGTTGTAACGCTACCTTCATTAAGTGCGCTAATTGTGATATTGACATTATTCTTACGAAATCCATTTACATTCATATCTTATAAAATGTCAACCTAGCTGAGTAATTTTCTACAGTGAAAATTGTATCTTCTTAAACAATTTGGTCTTGCCTCATGTAACAAACTGTTATTTGGGAATAAATTATTATTATTATTACTATTCGGTATTTTTCAGTTTTTCACGTAAAAGCCAGTTTCAGCTTATCGTAACCCATTTTTATCCATTTTCGCCCGTTTTAGTGTACTGTGTTTCTTTTAACGGTCTTAGGTTTCCACTTGTGTTTTTGAGACAGTTTATATCTATATAATCATGAAAGATTCTTGCAAACGACCTGGATACCGTTTTGTTGTTATATCTGGCATGCAGTGCGACAACTGCAAAGGTTGGTTTCACGAAGTGTGTAAAGATCTTGCAGTAGCTGTCTACAACAGACTCAGGAAGTCGGATCTTAGGTGGGTATGTGCTATGTGCAACACGGACTCTTTAGTTCAGTGTGGTAACATCATTGCCCTATCGACAGGTCTGCGGAACAAGTTATCTGAAAACTTGGTAAATGACAATCATACAACGGGTAGACAAACAAGGACGCTCAGTGTAAACAAAAGAGAGGGTATCGACTGGTCCACTAACGATGGATCGGGTAATAGCACCAGTGATGACTTGCTGGAACCCATCACCATTATAAAGTCGACGGTAATGGGCTTCCTCAGCAAACTTGGGTCTCCCAGCACAGGGTCCTTGAATGCAGTGGTGCTTCCCAAAAACTCTGTAGGTGATTGTGCCCACGTTAACAGAGTTAAAAAGGACCAGGCCTCACCGTCTAAGCTGAACATCACAAGTATCGTAAGGAAATCATCTGGTGACTTGGCAGCAGAATATACCCCCAAGAATGTCCGTTCGGTCACCAAAGAGCCTAGGAGTCGGAAACGCGCTTCGACCACCAAACAACAAGGTGCCGAACCTACACCCACTGGAAAACCTGGGAAATCAATAACGGTTCGTGATGACTCCCTCATAATCATGAACCTTATTGACAACCCTCGCCGTTTTGCCGTTACATCTGGCATGCAATGTGACAACTGCAAAGGTTGGTTCCACGAGGCATGTACAGATCTAACAGCAGCAGCCTATAGCAGACTCAGCAAGTCTGATCGTAGGTGGGTATGTGTTACCTGCAACACTGATACGGTAGTTATGTTGGGTACTATCATTACTTTACTAACAGGTCTGAGAGATAAGTTGTCTAAGAATTTGGTAAATGATAGCTCATGACGGGTAACAAAGCTGGAACGCATAGGGCAAACAAGAAAAAAGATACTGACAGGTCGGTTATCGACGGTGCTGTTAACAGCACGAGTGATGATGTGCTGAAACTCAGCACCATCTTAACATCGACTGTCATCGACTCCCTCAGTAAACTTGGGTCCCCCAGGGAACAGTCCTTGAATGAGACAGTGGTTCCCAAAAATCCTGTAGGTGGTTGGACTCACGTTAACAGGAGTCATAAAGCCCAAGCGTCCCCCCCCGAAATTGAACGTCCCAAGTACCGTGCGGAAATCAATTGATGCTTTGGCTGCACAGTCTACCCCAATACTGTCCGCCCGGTCATCACTGAGCCCTGGAATCTAAAACGCGCCTCGACATCCAAACAACAAGATACCAAACCTAGACGCCCTGGAAAACCTGGAAAATCAATTACGGTTCGTGACGACTCTGTCATAATCATGAACCTTATTGACAACCCCGACTTTCCTCTCAGTTTGCAGGACAAAAATGATAGGATGCTCTGGGGAGAATTAATCAAGAAGCTTGAACTCCCTAGAATAGAGCCTTTGACCGTCACACGGCTAACTCGGGGGAAGGACTCTAACCACCTAAATCACCCGAGGCTGCTTCGTGTTACACTTAAGAATGCCTCCGACGTAGAGGACGTCCTGCTAGCCAGTCACTTACTGAAGTCCGATGGGAACGTAAGAATACTGCCCGACACACCGTATTCTGAACGAAATCTCATCCGGAACATCCCTAAGGAATCTCGCGAGGCGTTTTTCCGTGGACGAAATATCATCCATATTTTCCGGTACACCGTGCACAATGATATTTCGTCCACGGAAAAACGCCTCGCGAGATTCCTTAGGGATGTTCCGGATGAGATTTCGTTCAGAATACGGTGTGTCGGGCAGTATTCTTACGTTCCCATCGGACTTCAGTAAGTGACTGGCTAGCAGGACGTCCTCTACGTCGGAGGCATTCTTAAGTGTAACACGAAGCAGCCTCGGGTGATTTAGGTGGTTAGAGTCCTTCCCCCGAGTTAGCCGTGTGACGGTCAAAGGCTCTATTCTAGGGAGTTCAAGCTTCTTGATTAATTCTCCCCAGAGCATCCTATCATTTTTGTCCTGCAAACTGAGAGGAAAGTCGGGGTTGTCAATAAGGTTCATGATTATGACAGAGTCGTCACGAACCGTAATTGATTTTCCAGGTTTTCCAGGGCGTCTAGGTTTGGTATCTTGTTGTTTGGATGTCGAGGCGCGTTTTAGATTCCAGGGCTCAGTGATGACCGGGCGGACAGTATTGGGGTAGACTGTGCAGCCAAAGCATCAATTGATTTCCGCACGGTACTTGGGACGTTCAATTTCGGGGGGGGGACGCTTGGGCTTTATGACTCCTGTTAACGTGAGTCCAACCACCTACAGGATTTTTGGGAACCACTGTCTCATTCAAGGACTGTTCCCTGGGGGACCCAAGTTTACTGAGGGAGTCGATGACAGTCGATGTTAAGATGGTGCTGAGTTTCAGCACATCATCACTCGTGCTGTTAACAGCACCGTCGATAACCGACCTGTCAGTATCTTTTTTCTTGTTTGCCCTATGCGTTCCAGCTTTGTTACCCGTCATGAGCTATCATTTACCAAATTCTTAGACAACTTATCTCTCAGACCTGTTAGTAAAGTAATGATAGTACCCAACATAACTACCGTATCAGTGTTGCAGGTAACACATACCCACCTACGATCAGACTTGCTGAGTCTGCTATAGGCTGCTGCTGTTAGATCTGTACATGCCTCGTGGAACCAACCTTTGCAGTTGTCACATTGCATGCCAGATGTAACGGCAAAACGGCGAGGGTTGTCAATAAGGTTCATGATTATGAGGGAGTCATCACGAACCGTTATTGATTTCCCAGGTTTTCCAGTGGGTGTAGGTTCGGCACCTTGTTGTTTGGTGGTCGAAGCGCGTTTCCGACTCCTAGGCTCTTTGGTGACCGAACGGACATTCTTGGGGGTATATTCTGCTGCCAAGTCACCAGATGATTTCCTTACGATACTTGTGATGTTCAGCTTAGACGGTGAGGCCTGGTCCTTTTTAACTCTGTTAACGTGGGCACAATCACCTACAGAGTTTTTGGGAAGCACCACTGCATTCAAGGACCCTGTGCTGGGAGACCCAAGTTTGCTGAGGAAGCCCATTACCGTCGACTTTATAATGGTGATGGGTTCCAGCAAGTCATCACTGGTGCTATTACCCGATCCATCGTTAGTGGACCAGTCGATACCCTCTCTTTTGTTTACACTGAGCGTCCTTGTTTGTCTACCCGTTGTATGATTGTCATTTACCAAGTTTTCAGATAACTTGTTCCGCAGACCTGTCGATAGGGCAATGATGTTACCACACTGAACTAAAGAGTCCGTGTTGCACATAGCACATACCCACCTAAGATCCGACTTCCTGAGTCTGTTGTAGACAGCTACTGCAAGATCTTTACACACTTCGTGAAACCAACCTTTGCAGTTGTCGCACTGCATGCCAGATATAACAACAAAACGGTATCCAGGTCGTTTGCAAGAATCTTTCATGATTATATAGATATAAACTGTCTCAAAAACACAAGTGGAAACCTAAGACCGTTAAAAGAAACACAGTACACTAAAACGGGCGAAAATGGATAAAAATGGGTTACGATAAGCTGAAACTGGCTTTTACGTGAAAAACTGAAAAATACCGAATAGTAATAATAATAATAATTTATTCCCAAATAACAGTTTGTTACATGAGGCAAGACCAAATTGTTTAAGAAGATACAATTTTCACTGTAGAAAATTACTCAGCTAGGTTGACATTTTATAAGATATGAATGTAAATGGATTTCGTAAGAATAATGTCAATATCACAATTAGCGCACTTAATGAAGGTAGCGTTACAACATACAGCTGATGGTCGAGAATAGATACATGCGAAGTTGAGGGGTTTTAGAAGCTTCAACCTAATATCCTTCCGGAATATCTGAGGCTTTAATAACGGTGTAGGATGAAGTCCCTCGTGCCATTTCTGTTTTCGGTGGGATATTTCCAGGGGGCTGAAAAAGGACGGATGAAAAGCAGAGCACAAAATACTAATGGACGAATAGTTTACGTATAACCATTTAGTCTATTTGTCTGTTACTGAAGTACTTGTTAAGCAAGAGCATATCAGTGTGATAAACCAAAAGAAGTGTGAACAAGGTATGAGTGGATGAATGACTGTCTCCCTTCTTTTTCGAAGCTATTTGAACCCTTCTTTATTTTTTAGATTTTATAGGGTATGGAGTAGGCTTCGTTTTTAGAGAATTGTCTAGTTTGCTTGTGATAAGATTGCTCGGTAGGAAGTTGAACCAATTCAGCGTTTTAAACACGATTTAAAGAGGTATTTTGCATAAATAAGTTCGCATCAATGCTGTTGGTTTGTGACATTCCACTTGACATAAGGAGCCATAATTTAACAAGTTCTGCCCCACAAACACAGGTGGATTGAAGTTTTCTCCCCACCATCATGTTTGCTGGTCAGTAACGCCACTCTCCCTCCTTTTATGATGTTAGACTCTCTTACGTTTGTGGCCAGTATGAATATTGCTTTAATCAAGGACCACAGTTGGAATACACTGTCTCTAAAAGTTCCATGTCACAAGCAAATCAGATGGTAAAAGCATTTGTATTATGGGTTAGATATCCATTTGATATATCGTACTGCTATGAAGATAACTAATGGTAAAAGTTATAAGAGGCATGTCAGATTATATGTGGTTAAGAAATGGTAAGGACTAATAGTAAACCACAGTTACATATTAAGTTGGGTGAAACTAAAAAAATGTAATCTACCGAGCGTGCAGTTCAGAATAAATTCTTTAGATCAGAAATTGTACTTTTGTTGCGCAAGAACACAGCAAAAGTTTGAGAAATGCAAATGTTGTTAGGATTAAACTTCCCTTTTGAAAGCGCATTCGAAAATCCAACGCCAAACATGATTGAATAATATTCATGTTAATTATGTAACCAGTCATTTCATTTAAGCTCTGTTTCGCGAGTTGAAGGGTCATCATATATACGCTGAAATTCGTCAATGTCTCAAGAAAAATAGTTCGAACAACCGCATCAGAGGGGTCTGCATGGTTATTAGGAATTTTCAAACCATATGAGAGACCATAGGTTCATTTAGTTAATGGCAAAAACGAATATGTAAGACCTGGACCTTCTAGGAGCAAGTGAAATTTATTGAACAGCAACTCATAAGACTGCCCATTTGACGTTTATTGAGCAATCACAAACTGCATTCTTCTGCAAGGTGTAAGAAGCCTGTTTGCCGTTTACTAAATGGACCTAAGGTCTCTCCCATGGTCTGGAAGTTCCGTATAACCATACAAAAAGCTCTGCTGTGGTTGTTCGAACTACTTTTCTTGAGACATTGAAGAATATGAGCTGTTGCCTAATGACCCTTCAACTCGCGACTTACGTCTGTTACTCTTCATGGAATAGCATAGGCTGCCCATCAACATTCTCCATCTAATTCTGTCCTGAATATTCCTTTCCAGTTGGCAACCACATCCCGTAGAAAACAACTTTGCTAAAAAGTCGCTAATCAGAATAAACAATTTAAACCATTTAAACTCTGACGTGGGAGTTGAGGAAAGAATTATGACGCCTCATGTGAAAGCTGAGATTCTTCGGAAGTCATAAGGTCGATGATACTTCTTACAACCAGAGCAACAATTTTTATAGGTACATAGAATGTTCGTACAATGTGATATACCGAGAGGACCAGTCAAATAGCGATGGAAATGAGGAGGTACAACTTGGCAGTACTCGGAATCAGCGAAAACCATTGGATCCAAACAACAAACCAGAAAATGACGTATTTAGCGCAACGGAAGTAGTCTACACACATTGAAGCACGATGGCTGCATAGAGTCAACGTGACATTACTAAAGGAAGGTATTGATCAATACCTTGGTTGCGGGAGGCAGGACCGCTGCCATGTCTCGGTCCGTGATGTGAACTTGCCAAGTTTTCATCAGTAATCCCCGATCTTGACGGTATTCAATCCTGCCCAATGACCAGTGGTCTCGAGTCTAATGTAGAGTCGGTTCATCGTGGTGGATGTTATGGCCGCAACTAAGTGAAATTTCACCGAACTACGTCATGAAAGAGCATAGGCGACCCAGCGGGATTCTCCAAAAAACTCTCTTGGACATTTCTTTCCGGTTGTTACCATTTGCTATTCATTCTTTCGATGCCTGCTCTCGATTTCTGACACAATATTCTCGCTGGTCTGTAGAATTATGGTCTAGTTAGTTATTAGTAACATTTTCTATATTACCATGACAATAAACCTAATCACGAAACTGCATATATATCATGATGTGACTACCTAGTCTACAAGATATTACGTTTAAATCACATCATTTTCTATATTGAGTCATCCAATTGTGATCATCTGTAATATTATGCTTGTTACCTCTAAAAGAAACACATTTTGTGCTGGAAATGGAATAATACATTTGGTGTGAATAGGACGAGATACACAGAATGGTCACGCCGGCACGGCTTACTCATGCCATACTGTGATAATTATAGACATTTGAATTATTATATGAACCAGGAATTCCAGCAATTTAAGCCAGGAACGACTAGGTGAGAACAAGCGAACGTATTGTATTAGGAATTCGAAATCAGGCTCACAGCAAATACAAAGAAATCATTAGTTCATATAAACACCACACGTACTGATCAGTTGTTCCCACGTTCACTATTCTTGACTTTCTCTTAGTGTTACGTGATGAATGTACAACATCTCAGTAATTATATTCTCGACTTCAGAAATCATGTGGTTAGGAAGCAATACTATCACACGCCTTCTTGTTCCCCATCTTTCTTCATGATTCCAAGTTAGCGCTTGCCTCGTAATGCAGTTTGGTGATCCCCTCAATGTATTTCTTATCAGCCTACAACGTCTTTTCTCAACGTCCTCTTCATCCGGAAGTTGATCTATCCTCTGCAGGCTGCAGCTCTGATAGGGTCACTACTGGTTGCAAGCGTGGGTAAAGAATGATATTTTGGCATGGAGTGATCAACTCCATCCCGTATAAAGCAAAATCTCTAGAGGATGTTTCGTAGTTTTGCTGACGTTACAAAATAATCACCTTAACCCTTTGATTTAGGTTGATGTTTCAAATGTTTTCGATTACAGCGTCGTTCAACCCTATCACATCTAAACATCGTACATTCGTAGTAAAGTGAAAGAATTAGGAAAGGGACAAGCACATCGACCCAGTCTGACTATATAGGAAAAAAAGATTTATACTTTATGTTCATAAGCTTTGTAGTATGTACGTGTAGCGTAATTTGCAGACTGAAAAAATTACAGTGTAGCTTAGAGCTACTGTAGATCATCAACGTAGGTGTTCTGAGTTAATAATCGTAGTCTACTGGAGTTGGAAGAGAATGGTGTGACTTTATGGTGGCGGTTACCTGAAGTTTATTTCTTCTTTTGTGGTATCCAAACACTCTGTCTACTCTGACGAGTGAATAACACAAACATTACATTTCAAGGACTTTAACCGAGCACGTCAAAGCAGGAGAAATAACAAAGCAAGATCAATGGAAAATGAAATCCAGTGAACCAGTACTCCCTCAATTCTGCAACAGGTCGAAGATACACAAGCCAAACGTCCCACTACGACCAAACCTAGCACTACTAGGAACGTCAACGTAAAATTTGTCAAGAGAAATTTCACGAATACTGAAACATCTAGTGGATTCGTCGAACCATTACATCAAATCCGCCAAACAATTCCCCCATCAGATTAAGAACATTCAAATCAATGACGGTGAGCTGATGATATCCTTCGATGTAACAGCCCCTTCACCTCAAGTGAACCAAGCTTAGCAAAAAAACTATCCTTTCTTCCCAGCAACAACGAAAATCTTGCAAAGTACACGAAGCTTCAAGGTCAAAGTCAACTAGAACTCGTAGATTTATACCTAACGACATATTTTCAAACCAAAAACGAAATCTATGAACCCAAAAAAGGACAACGATGGAACATCAATATCGTGACTTCTCGCAGAAGCGGTGATGCAGAGACTCGCAACCGCGAACTTACCAGTGATCAAGCCAAGAATTTGCATTCGTCATGTAGAGGAAACATTCATCATCAAAAAAAGGTGAGCTAGAAAACACCTACAGGCTGATCAACGACATCTACAATGACATCAAGTTCACTATGGGACAAGAGTCGAACGGCAAACTATCATTCTAGGATGTATTAATCACCAGAACCGACACAGGTAAACTGGAGACTCAAGTGTACAGGAAGCCGACCCACACTGACCAAATTCTCACCTACAATAGAACCAACCCAAGAGCTCACAAAATCAACTGCGTACTAATCTTGTTAAAAAGGGTGACGACACGCAACAACACAATTACATCACGAAAAAATGAACAAAAATACTTGGGAACCATCCCTCAAAAAACAGCTACTCAATCAAGTTCATCAAAAAAATATCAGACGCACCCATCATCAGAAACAAAGTCAAGTCCATAAATCAACAAATGGATCACCTTAAAATACATACAAGGTAGATCAGAGACGACAACGAGACTACTGAAAACCTTCGGAATAGGTGTTGCTCGCAAACCGACAAAGTCCCTCCATTCAATCTTATGCAAACCAAAGGATAAAATGAAAAAAAGAAGACAAACTAAACATCATCTGCAAAATAAATTGTGCCAACTGTGACAAACACTACATCAGACAAAGCGGACGCACTCTTCATCTTCACCTACATGAAAATCAATAATTAGTCAAACGCCATGACACGTCTCCATTTACATCAACGCACGTGGATAACTACGGAAAAACATTCGACTGGAAAAATGTGGAGATTTTGGATAGAGGCAATTCGAATACACCAGAGAATTTTTAGAAGCATGACACTCAGGTCAACCAGAAATAAACAAGCACATTGAAGTCAATCCAATTTATCAAACAATCAGGAAAATTGTGCAGAAACATTGGAACAAAAATCAAACCAATGGGAGATACAACCGAAACAAAGAAGTAAACAATGACAGATCTAAGGTCAACAATAGTCAATGAACATGGAGATGTACAGGACAAGTTGTGGACCACATATGGAGAAATTCGAACACCTCACTTCACCCATAGCTTGTGATGATAATGTTGTTCAGAAACAGGATGAAAGCTCCACGACCAAACCATCCAGCTCAGAGAGCAAAACTCCATCACAATGTAGCTGTAAATAATTCCCCAAAATCAATAGCTCATTAAGTGTTCGACATTGGATGCTGACCACGTTGTTTAAGTGGACTTGTTTAGCTGAAGGCTTTCGGTCATGCATCCGCACCAGATCACGTTTCAACTCGGCGTGGGACACAGCTCCTACGTTTCATTAGCCAGCTCATAGAAAAGGTCCTCGATATATTGGTAACGAATCAAATATACCTTTCCTGCCTCTTCTCGTCTGGCTTCTGATTTCTATCTGACTGGGAACGATCGAACATAGAAGGTGCTACTGGTAACTAGTTGTAAAATTAGAACATCCGTTGCATCCTCATTCGTGAACACGACGTGATCTGGTACACCAAGTCAATATACTGTGAGTCTGTTCCATTTTGGAATATTATTATTCATTGTTATTCTTTATTTGTATTTTATATATTGTGATATACTTTTTTCGCGAATTTTTTTTCTCGGATATATTTTACTTAGACATTTTTCGTTATCTATATTACTATGACGGAACACTCTCCTAAGGTTCTCAAGTTTAAGTCTATTCCCCCTATTTCGATTCAGTTAACGCCATTTTGGCCCGACAATATCGAGTCCTGGTTCTGTTATGCAGAAGCCGATTTTTGCACGCACGGAATCACGGACTCGCGCACACGTTTCCTCGCGGTAGTTAAGGCGTTACCGCGCGAGTTTAACAGGTACGTAACACCTAGTATGTTTACTAGTGATGTTCCCGAACCTTACGAAACGCTTAAACTATCGATTTTAAAACGAGGAGACCTAACTGATCGACATCGGTTAGACCAACTCCTTAACAATATCGACTTGCAACATGGTTCTGCGACGGATATGTTGCTTAGAATGAGAGAAGTCATCGGCCAACGAACTTTCGATGATGGCCTATTTGGACAACTTTTCTTGTCTAAACTCCCTCAACAGGTGCAAGCAGTGCTTGTTTCATTTCAAAACAATGCCATAGATGAACTAGCTGCATCTGCCGATCGAATCTTGGAAATCACTAGATCTTCTAAGGCCGAGATTTTTTCCGTCAAAGAAAAACCTCAATCGACCTCGACTGACATGGCCGAACTATGTCACACGCTTACACGGTATCTTAGAGTTCGCAATGACCGTAGTCGGTCAAAAACCCCGCGTAGAAGTGTCTCACGTAGGCGATCTGGCTCTCGACCACGAGAGACAGACAATCCCGACTGGTGCTGGTATCATAACCAGTACGGTAAGTTTTCCAGAAACTGCAGGAAACCTTGCAATTATCCGACTTCGAAATCGACTGACACGAATAAGATTTCGGGAAACTTCGCAGCCGGCACGCGTTAACGGCAACCGTAGCCGGCGAACACAGCCGCCTCTTATATTTTACGGATGTGACTACGAAAGTTCGCTACCTCGTCGACACTGGTGCAGAAGTTAACGTTCTTCCAGCAAATCCCGACGACAGACTTCTCGAGTCTCTTTTAAGTTTACAGGCGGCAAACGGAAAGCCGATCGCTACTTACGGTAAAAGGTACGTCTATCTTAACGTGGGTTTACGCAAACCCATACACTGGATTTTCGTTATTGCAGACATCTCTATGCCAATCATTGGTATAGACCTGTTACAACACCACAATCTACTCATCGACACACGCTCACGAAGGTTAATAGACGGAAACACTAAGTTATCCGTTTGCGTAACTCCTTGTTGCGGTTGCAGGTTATCCCCAGTCACGATTAAGAACACCATAGACCCATTGTACCAATCAGTACTCGACAAATACCCCGGGATATACCAATCGCAATCGAAATTGCCTTGTGTAACCAGCAATGTTACACATCACATCACGACTACAGGACCACCTGTATTTTCGAAAGCTCGAAGACTCGCTCCCGAGAAGCTTAGGTTAGCTAAAAACGAATTTGACCATCGAATAGTCCATGGGCATCCCCATTGCACATGGTCCCTAATAAGGACAGCAATTATTGGCGGCCAACTGGTGATTATCGGCGTCTGAATGCAAAAACCATTCCCGATCGTTACCCGCTGCCTCATATTCACGATTTGACAGCTACCTTGAAAGGTACAACTGTCTTTTCGAAAATCGACTTGGTTAAAGCTTATAACCAAATCCCGATAGCACCTGACGACATTCCTAAAACCGCCATCATCAATCCCTTCGGTCTTTACGAATTTCTACGAATGCCTTTTGTTTTAAGAAACGCGGCTCAAACCTTCCAAAGGTTTATAGACGACGTCTTCCGAGGTCTCAACTTCGTACATGCGTATGTTGATGACTGTCTAATAGCAAGTCCGGACAGAGAATCGCATCTCAAGCATCTGGACATTGTGTTCGATCGACTCCAAAGGCATGGCATTACTGTCAACATACAGAAATGCCAAATCGGAACAAACTCCTCAGACTTCCTAGGACACACCATTGATGCTCAAGGCATCCGACCCCTTAGGAGCAAAGTGGCGGCCATTCTGGATTACCCAGAACCGACCACGATCAAGCAGTTGCGAACTTTCAACGGACTTGTAAGTTTCTATAGACGGTTCATACCCGAATGCGCATCCCTTATGAAACCGTTAACCGATCAGCTTCGTGGAAATGCGAAATCAATTAGTTTAGACGACATAGCTCGTAAAGCATTTTTCACAGTTAAGGGACACATCGCTAAAGCAACCTTGCTTGCTCATCAGGACACTCAAGCGCCCATTAGTATCGCCGTAGACGCATCCGACTCAGCAATCGGAGGAGTCTTACAACAATGGGTTAACAACTCATGGCAACCTTTAGGATTTTTTTCGAGACGGTTGCTAGACGCGGAATCTAGGTACAGTACGTTCGGTAGGGAACTCCTAGCTATGTATTGTGCTGTACGGCATTTCCAACATTCCATCGAGGGAAGAGAATTCACGCTTTTACCGATCACAAACCTCTTACCTTCTCCTTAAGTTCATCTTCAGACAAGTACTCACCGCGAGAGTCTCGACAACTCGACTACATTTCGCAGTTTACTTCAGACATACAACACATTTCTGGAGCTAATAATGTAGTCGCAGACGCCTTGTCTCGAATAAGTTCCTTAAACAGTTTCCAAGGAATCGACCTTCTTAAACTCGCTCAGCTTCAAAAAGAAGACATAGATCTTCAGCATAAGGTATCCTCGACAACTCTTAAACTAAGTATTAGGCAGATGGGAACAGGTAAGGAAACCTTACTCTGTGACACATCTACAGGTAGGGATCGTCCAATTGTACCAAAACATTATCGACGCAACACCTTCAATACGTTGCACAATCTTTCTCATCCAGGTGCTCGTGCAACAATCAAACTTATAGTCGAACGCTTTTGTTGGCCTGGCATGAATAAAGACGTGAGGGAGTGGGTACGCTCCTGTGTAAGCTGTCAGAAATCTAAGGTAATCAGACACAACAAATGTCCCTTAGGTTCTTTCAAAACCCCTGACGCTCGTTTCGACCACGTCCATCTAGATTTGGTAGGACCCTTACCCGACTCGAACGGATACTCATATCTTCTAACATACGTAGACCGTTTCACTCGATGGCCAGAAGCAGTACCGATTAAGGACATTACTGCTGAAACCGTGGCCCGCGCTTTCGTCGAACGATGGGTAGCAAATTTCGGCTGCCCTTTCACAATCACTACAGACCGAGGACGCCAATTCGAATCTGGACTTTTCCGTTGTCTCACCTCACTATTAGGAATCACGCACTTCCGAACGACCGCCTACCACCCACAAACAAACGGGTTGGTAGAACGTTTTCATCGACAATTAAAAGCTTCATTATCAGCTTCAAACGTTTCACAGTGGACAGACGCTCTTCCACTCGTCTTGCTAGGTATCCGCAATGCAGTGAAAGCTGACATTAGATACACGGCATCTCAACTCGTTTACGGAACGACACTCCGACTCCCAGGAGAATTCGTGGATCCTTCAGCTTCTTCATTGAACATGGATCTAAACTCTTACACAAGTAGGCTTACAAACGCTATGCGTTCAGTTAAACCTGCTCACACTCGACCTCAATCAACTGATGTTTTCGTTCAACCCGAATTACGACATAGTACACACGTCTTCGTTCGTCGAGACTCACATCGACGACCCCTCGAATCAGCATACGAAGGACCCTTCAAAGTTCTTCAACGCGAACCTAAGTACTATGTAGTCGATAAGAACGGTACGAAAGATAGCATCAGTATCGATCGCCTAAAAGCAGCGTACTTAGAAGGAAACCCTAGCTACGTCGATTTTCCTTCGGTACAAGCAAACGACACAGCTACTACACTCGTAGTACCCTGCACGACAACCGACACACAACTTGATACTTCGTCAACGTCGATAGAGAAACCTAAAACAACGCGTTCTGGAAGACGAGTAAGATTTCCAGAACATCTTAACGAATATTGCAAGAAGAACATAAGCTTCATCTTGTTTATTATAAATTTTTTTAATATGCTCATTTTTTCTATTTATAAAAAAACAAAACAAAAAAAACAAAACATTTTTATTATTTTTTTTGAGCGTATATATATATAATTTTTATATATAAAAAAAACCCAAAAACAAACCATTTTTTTCCGATCGCTTTTACGCTGTTTGTAAGTGTATCAGTTTATTTTTTTCCGCTCATCTTGTGTCCTTACGCAAGTACGAGTGTATTTTCGACATGCACTCACACGTTTTATTTTTCCTCTTTTCCAGGACGGCTGGAAAAGAACGACGAAGTTTCGCAAGGAACCGAAATTTTCACTGTACTATATTTCTTTATTGCTATGTTGTACACTTTGGTCCCATAGTTTCAAGGAAAGACGACCAGACGCTGCTAAACGAAGCAAGCTATCAGAAGAGTGTTTACCAACGACAAACTCGTTGGGTTTAAACTTCTGGCTGGTCACGTCTTAGGGGCATCACCACCTCACTAGGGGGGGGAGTGATCTGTAGCTGTAAATAATTCCCCAAAATCAATAGCTCATTAAGTGTTCGACATTGGATGCTGACCACGTTGTTTAAGTGGACTTGTTTAGCTGAAGGCTTTCGGTCATGCATCCGCACCAGATCACGTTTCAACTCGGCGTGGGACACAGCTCCTACGTTTCATTAGCCAGCTCATAGAAAAGGTCCTCGATATATTGGTAACGAATCAAATATACCTTTCCTGCCTCTTCTCGTCTGGCTTCTGATTTCTATCTGACTGGGAACGATCGAACATAGAAGGTGCTACTGGTAACTAGTTGTAAAATTAGAACATCCGTTGCATCCTCAACAAGCTCAATAAACTATTTAACATTCAGTGGTCTATCTGCCAGATCACTGATCGATAGCTCAATGACATTTTACTTTGGGTGCTTAGCTTAATCGCTCAAACTTTTATGTAGCTGCATTATATGACACAGGAAAAGTTATTCGAAAAAGTAAAAATGCACTTCAGTGCGTAGTACCTCGTAATAAAAAACCTGACTCAAAAATGGTTTACTATCAACTATTTCATGAACTGTTGTTTTTGCTTACCTTAGTTGATGACGTACATAACCTTGCTAGGCAAGAACCTCCATTCTGTTCACTATTGTTTGGTTTTGTTATAGTGTTGCATTCGTATAACAACACTCCAAATTCTATCGCTCAACATTTTGAAATTCAAGGTCTCGATATGAGCAATCCATGGAAAGAGAATAGTCGAAACACTGAGAATGATTTAGATGTAATGGTCAGGGAAAAAGAAGAAAAAAACAGGAATCTTCTACCGAAAAGTGAAAACTCTATCAAAGAACAGGAAAAATTAAAAATTCTACCACAGCATCCACCATTGGCGATATTGGAAGATTCCATAAACATATCCAATCTTGTGTCAGCATCCCCACTCAGTCATTTTGAAGTGAAAAATAGCGTTGACAGAAGGAAGCCTCAAAATATGTCTCCGGGGGTAGTTTGTAACGCTTATGCAGCAAATTATTATCAGGACATTAACGCATTCAGAGAAGGTTCAAACATGGCACCTCCAGAGACCTTAAATAAACCATTGCCAATGCATGATAAATGCATTAGTGATCAAATAATTCGGGGCAGGTTTGCCGGTAAAATGGTGCTTTTTTATGTCTTGTAACCTTTTAAGCAAGCTTAAAAAGTGAAATCTGTCAGCCCAAACAGCTTTTAAAGACCTCAATATTTCCACAACTTGTATGTTTTTACACAAGTCATGTTCTTGCATTCTTTTAAACATTTGGCAGGAAGTTTTAAATACCAGACATTTAACTGAAGATGACAAAAAGGCACAAAACTATATGTTTACATCAAGTTATCAAGCGTAATTTCATTCGTAGTACATTGTATTACGTTTATATCAGAGCATACGGAAATAACTCCGGTTTTTACGGGAATACGTACCGACGATTATACCCAATAAGAAGTTCCGAGACTGTTGCAGACCCCATTAGAGGTCTTATGGATAGGGATTCATATTACCCTGCTACCAAGTCATGGATAGTAAGTTCTTATTTGTTACTTAATTCTAGCAAATATGTAATCGTATTCCAAATTCGACTAACTGGATCATCGCCTACGCTTTTGGAGACTAAGAAAATCAACCAACCATAATTTTTTTTAAATAATGCTCTATGGTTTAGTTTTCAGTAATAAGGATAGGAGGTCTAGTGACTTATTTTAATCCTTGCAGTTTGTTACACTGTGGAGGTCCAATCTCGTCTTAAATATATCAACAGAAAGTGCTGATATTACGTGTTCTGGTAGAGAATTCCAGTAATTCACTACTCGGTGCGAGAAACGAAACTCCAGACGTAGACGGTTTGATCTCGGTTTTTGGACTTTCTTTGAATGTCCTCTCAAATGATCAGCCCTAGACGGGAGGAAAAGATAGGACATGTTAGTACCAAGGTCATCGTTCAGGATACGATATGCCAATATTAGATCACCCCGTATTCGCCGGTAAGATAACGGAAATAAGTTGAGGTGTCTCAGTTTGTCTTCATAAGATAGGCTAGATAGGCCTTTTACCATTTTTGTCCCTCGGCGTTAGACTCGTTTCAACATATCCGCCTCATATTTGAAACAAGGACTCGCTGCTTGAATCCCATATTCCAAATGTGGCCGTACAAAAGTTGGGTATACTAATCTAAGCATTTCCCCATCCAGATACCGGAAAGATCTACGAATAGACCATAATACCCTATAGCCTTTTGCAGCAGTAGCCTTACAGTGACTGGTTGTTTTGAGATCATTACTTAGTATGGCTCCTAAATCTTTATAGTTTCTTACTTTGGGCAACACTAATCCACATATTGTGTAGTGATCATCGTAGTTATTTAATTGCATCACAACACTTTTATTAGGGTTTACTTCTAGTGACCACCCATTCATCCATGCCACTAATGAGTTAAGATCTTCCTGTAAAACTATTCTGTCTGACATACTATATATGGGTCTCCAAATCTTAATGTCATCGGCGAATAGTAGGATGGATGACTTAGCTATAGCTGGTAATTCATTTATATAGAGTAAAAAGAAAAGGGGACCTAAAATCGTGCCTTGGGGGACGCCACTTTTTACTAATTCCCACGATGAGAGAGCCCCATTTACTCTTACCCTTGTCTCCTTTCATGAAGAAAGTCACTTATCCAGTCTATGACTGCATAATGAATTCCAAAACTTTCCAGTTTTAATTTAAGACCAGAATGGGAAACCTTATCAAAGGCTTTACTTAGATCTATGAAAATGACATCTACAGGAATATTGCGATCTTTTGCCTCAGCCCAATCTTCTCTTGCAATGAGAAGATTTGTCAAACATGATAGACCTTTTCGAAAACCATGTTGTTCCTTTGACAAAAGATCATGTCTTTCCACGTAGTTTACAACAGCCATCCTAATAATTTTTTCCATTAGTTTTACAACTGCACTAGTTAAGCTTTACAAGTATTTCTAATCTTACAATAACTAGATTTGTACTGTTCTAAGCCAGTAGAGATGAACATGTTCCAGTGTTTTTTTCTACGCCTAAGGAGTTTCTTAACTTCTTTATTTATCCACGGTGGACTATTGTTCGGTCTACGTGGCACCAAGTATCGTATGAACGGGGACGTGACTGCACTGAACTTGCCTTTAAATACAGACCACGCCTCGTCAACTGATGAGCTAGTATCTACTGACCAATCTATCTTAGTAGTACAATCCTGAATGGCTGGTATATTAGCTCTCCATATGTTTGGCCGAGGCTTAATCTGATCGTTTATCATATCGCTAGCCCTAAACGTGAATGATAAAACAGCGTGATTGCTATTTTTTTTTTTAGGTTGGCAATATCCTCAGTCTCATAGGTAATTACCAAGTCCAACAGAAACAAACCTTGGTTTACACCAAAACGTGTAGGTTTGGATACATGTTGTATTAATGCATGTTCCGTCTAGGCACAGAAGAGAGTCGTCTAGGTGGCCGATGGGGACTTGTTGGTCGCCGGACAGATAACGGGGACCGTTTGCTGCAACTGTGCACAGACCACAACCTGTTTCTGGCCAGCACTAACTTCCGGCACAGTCATCGCCGGTGTGCCACCTGGCGTCCTCCCTCTGCATCCCAAGCCTGGACTCAGATTGATCACATCGCGATCAGCTACCGCTGGCGTGGTTGTGTACAAGACTGCCGCTCCTTTTGGAGTACCTATCTGGAGTCTGATCATGCCCTGGTCTGCGCCAATCTCACCTTACTTTTCAGTGGCCGAAGGATTGACCACCACCAACGGATTGATATTAGTAAACTGGCTGCAACTTCTGTTGCAGGTAAGTATCGAGCTGAGCTAGCCTCTAGGCTAGCTACCACCCCACCGAAAAGTATAGACGAGCATTGGTTGCATCTTCACGACGCCATGAAAATGGCGAGTAAAGCCGCTTGCGGCTTCGCGAAACGTCCCGCTTACAAGCACTGGGTTTCTTCTGGCTCCTTACAACTGATGGAAGCCCGTCGGTCTACTCCGGGTGACCGTGAGTTTGACCACAAACGAAGGCTGTTACGTAATGAAATCGGGCAAAGCTTGTGTAAGGACCGGGAAGCCTGGTGGTCGAAGCGTGCTAATGAGATGGAAGCAGCAGCTGCATCTGGTAACTGCCGGAAGCTCTTCCAACTCATCCGAGCCACTGGCAGCAAGAAGTCTGGTGTGAGTGAAACAATCTACGAGGATGACGGGATGCCAATCACTAACATCTCCCGACGTCTTGGACGATGGGCGGAATTTTTCGAAGGGCAGTTCAACTGGCCTTCTGCTCCGGCAACATCAACCAGCTTGTCCTGCTCCCCATGGCCGGTGACGACTGATCCACCAAACGAGGCGGAAGTCCGCAAGGAACTCCAACTCTTGAAACGTTATAAATCACCTGGCCCAGATGACTTACCTCCGGCTCTTTTTAAAGATGGTGGTGACTTTCTGGCTAAGGAACTGACTGCGTTGTTTGGAAAGGTTTGGGAGCAAGAAAGTGTTCCAACATCTTGGAATGAGTCAATAGTCGTCCCTATCTTTAAAAAGGGTTCACGTTGTTCCTGTAGCAACTATCGGGGGATAAGTCTACTTTCGATCGCGTCCAAACTATTGGCTTCTATCATTCTTCGTAGGTTGTTTAAAACCCGAGAACGATTGACTCGCGAGGAGCAGGCTGGTTTTCGTTCTGGTCGAGGATGCATTGATCACATCTTCACCCTCCGCCAAATGTTAGAACACCGTCATACTTATCGCAGGCCAACAATCGTAGTGTTTCTTGATATCAGGGCGGCCTTCGATTCGTTGGACAGGACTGTTCTCTGGGATTGTCTATTGAAGAAGGGTGTGCCTGAGAAGTTCATTAACATCTTAAAGGCCCTGTATACGAACACCTCAGGCAGAGTGAGGGCATACAACCACCTTTCTCCCTTGTTCCATTCGAGCAGTGGGGTTAGGCAGGGTTGCCCGATCTCCCAATTCCTCTTCAACTTTGCCATCGACGACATCCTGAAAACAGCTCTGATGGATGTAAGTAATGGCGGTGTGGATATGTTGCCTGGAGAACGACTTCTCGACCTTGAGTATGCGGATGATATTGTCTTACTGTGCGATAATGCCCAAGGCATGCAATCAGCACTTAATCAGTTGGCAATCAGTGTCCGCAGGTACGGCATGTGCTTTGCACCCTCCAAGTGCAAAGTACTTCTACAAGACTGGCAGGATTCTCATCCTATACTCACCCTGGATGGTGAGGAGATCGAAGTAGTTGAGAAGTTCGTGTATCTAGGTAGCTATATAAGTGCTGGTGGTGGCGTGAGTGATGAGATTGATGCACGTATAATGAAAGCCAGAGCGGCTTATGCCAATCTGGGCCATCTTTGGCGCCTTCGTGATGTTAGTCTGGCTGTAAAAGGTCGGATCTACAACGCGTCGGTGAGAGCAGTTTTGCTCTATGCTTGTGAAACCTGGCCTCTCCGAGTTGAGGATGTTAGACGTCTCTCTGTGTTCGATCACCGTTGTCTCCGAAGGATTGCTGACATCCAGTGGCAACACCATGTTAGTAATGCAGAGGTTCGGCATCGTGTGTTCGGGCGCAGAGACGATAATTCAATTGGTGTCACAATCTTGAAACACCGACTTCGGTGGCTCGGACATGTTTTACGAATGTCGTCCCAGAGACTTCCACGTCGTGCATTACTTGCCGACTCTGGGACTGGTTGGAAAAAGCGGAGAGGAGGTCAGTGTATGACATGGTGTCGTGGCATGAAAGAGAGCTGCAAAGGGCTAGCTTCCGTTGGTTCTTCACGACTCCCTGGTTGGGGTCCGAGAGATAGTGCAACACAGTGGCTAGAGACGTTATCGGATATGGCTCAGAATAGAAGCCAGTGGCGATCCTGCTGCAACCTTCTTTTACTTTCTACATAAAGAATGGTTCTAACTTTCCTAACTGAAAGAATCTTCTGGTTGTACATTTCAGCCCGCCTTATCTTTTCATCCTTTATCTACCTACTTTCATTATTTTGTGTGGCGCATATGTACCTGGTGCCCTTTTGTACCAATATATATGTGTTTAAATAAATAAATAAATAATAATGCATGTTCCATTACTGTTTCCAAGAGCCTGCTATCAAATGAGTTTATAGAGCATTTCGTGGTCATCTCAGTCCAACTAATGTCAGGTGCATTAAAGTCTCCTAATATCAAGCATCTGTTATTTGCGCTCCATAGCCGAATGTGCTCTAAAATAAAGTCATCAGCTAAGCAGATTGGGCTGCGATAGATGACACCGAGTGCAAATGTACAACATCCGACAGTGAGCTCACAGCTAATGACTTCACTAGTTCCACTATCATGGGATTCGCAAACGGAAGAGCGGATATTTATACTATTGGCTATGTATAGAAGGACGCCACCTCCTTTCCTGCATCTATGTCTATCACTTCTTAAAAAATGATATCCGGATAATTCTGGAGTGAAATCGAAGTCATGGACTGACCAAGTTTCCGTCACAGCTACAATGAGTGACCTTAATTTGTGCACTAATGCTCCTAGCTCGTAGAATTTATGTCTTAGACTACGGGCGTTGGCATATAAAACTCCTAGGGGGAACGACCTATCCACACAGGCCTTGGTAGCATTCGCTTCCAAGACCTGACTATTCGAAAACCCACCAATCGGAGATTTTCTTCACCGTTTTGTCGACGGGTTTATAGTTCAGCTAGTGCCGTCTTCCTTTTTATTCTATCTTCAAGAGACATATCCGGTCTAATTCGAATGTCAGAGTTGTCGTGACTTCGAGCGTTACTTAACAGAAGATTACGTTATTTCTCCGACCCTAGGATTACCTTAAGGAGTTTACACGGTCGGGGTAGAACACTGTCATCGGCCCTTTTACCTATTCTAACTAATTTTTTGACCTGAACACCTTTAGTGTTATCTAATAATATGCTACGGATATATTCTCCGAGCCTCTCTAAGTCATGGATGCGTCTAACCTTAGGATCTGGATCGTTAGACTCTGGCAATTTACTCACAATAATATTCGATGATATTAAATTCCTCTCAGTCGCACTAGGATGATGTTCTGCCGTTCCATCAGAATGCGATAGTGCATTGAGTGACTCAGACTGTGAGTTCCTCAATGACTTGTCAACCAAGTGTGCTCTATCTTTTTTTCTTTTTCTTTTCCTCCTTACTGCGGTCCATTTTTCGTCATACAGGACAGCTGCATCGGGAGTATTGGGGACGGTGACGGTTCTATCCGGGTCCTCAATTTCTACTAAAGATGCATGATTACTCATGTCAAAACCATGTGGTGATTTACTCCTCGTTTGTTGTAACGGCAGTTTCACTTTGTCATTATTTAGAGTACGTTGTTCAGCGCGTTTTGTAACAGCACTTACAACACTGACACAGACTTCACTCTCAGTACTTGCGTTACTAGCGCACCCACTATCGTTCTTTTTACAGGCTAGAGCCAATAGGTTCATAGCCTCCTGGATTAATGTCGTCTTGTTAGTACAACAGAACATACAAATAAAGACAGAACAATAATTGATGCAGAATAATATGAATTCATTATATTTCGTGGTTTCTCATCAGCTGCTTACAACCAAATATGCATTAGAGTTTTAGCATTGGGGTAATAAATAGAATGGAACGACTGACATAAGTGAATGTAAAGGATTGGAATAACAAAAGTCATCGATGATAACTATATATATATATATATATATATATATATATATATATATGGGCAAGGAAAGGTCAGAGGTTATTAGGTATTCGAACAAAGGGTGGCGTAATAGTTGAGTGGAGTTCAGAGACAGATAAAATCAAAAATTTGATTATTTTAGAGGTAGTTGAAAACAGTTGGAGTGGGTTACGTAATAATTGAATAATTTATAGAGGTAGTTGAAAACAATTAGGGTGGGTTACGTAATAGTTGAATAAGATTTGGATAGTTCATATAATTAAGAGAGACAAATGAGCGGAAATGTGTGAGAGAAAGGGTGGTTTAAGAATCGGGTAAGGGGAGGGGAATATAATAAAAACTGAATATTAACCAAAATTGAACTAATAACAACAAAACTGAAAAAAAAACTGAAACAAAAAAAAGGATTACCAGGGTAGTAATAAGTTTATCACTGTCTCTTTTTGAATACATATATCCAGTTTGAGTTTTTTTTTTAATCGCGATCGCTTCAGCAAACCGGAGAGCAGTTGTACTTCTTTGTTTACTAATGATTTTAAAGGCATGAGAAATGTCAATGCTGTGCCCGGTGTCGAGTAAATGCCGAGCTATCGCACTGTTGAAAGCCCTGGAGCCTTGCGGCCTCAGTTTCTTGGGAACATGCTCAGAAATGCTGACATGCACTCTTCTCTCGGTTCTTCCAATGTATGTGCTTCGGCACGTACATGTAAATTGGTAAATGCAGTTGGAGCTACTGAGAAAAGAGGACTTGTCGATTTCAGTTTGTTTGAGTGAGCAGTTTGTTTCCCACACTGTTGTCAGTTTAGCTGCTGGGTAGGTCGCTTTCAACGCGGAATTAAGTCGGTGGTTAATTATTCCAGCGATTTCGTCTCCTTTGAAACGTAGGTATAGGAAGCATGTTTTCTTTTCAACTCGATCATATTTTATTCGACGGTTGGTGTTTGCATATTTGTGGATGAATTTCTCTGAATATGCATTTTCACGTAGGCATTTGGTGATTAAAGCTATTTCTTCCTCAAGACACTCATTGGAGCAGATTTTGCGTGCGCGGTCGAAAAGGGTTCGTACAATACCCTTTTTGTAACTCATCGGACAGAAACTGTAGTAATTGAGATACAGTCCACTCCAATTGTTTTTGTGATGAACATATCTTTGTAATTTACCCGCTGGTGTTCGTCTAATTCCAATATCTAGGAAATGGAATTTATCTTCGTCTTCATGTTCCATCGTAAATTCTATATCCTTGTGTGCTTTATTAAACAAACTGAGCAGATTGACGGAGTGTTTATGATTGTCGCAAACAAGAAACGTGTCATCCATGTATCTGCAGTATAGTGTAGTACTATCGATAGCATGCTTAAGCTTCTGTTCGAGGTTCCCCATAAATATGTCGGCCAGAATAGGACCTAAAGGGCTACCCATGGCTACTCCATCAATTTGACGGTAGAATACATTGTTGAATTTGAATTGTATGTTTTTTGTGCACAGAAACAGAAGCTGTTTGAATTCATGGATTGGTAAAGGTAAAAGTTCCGAGTATTCACCTATGATGTCTGCCGTTTCATCTAAGGGTATATTGGTGAAAAGCGATGAGACGTCAAATGAGACCATGAATTTATCAGATGCATTTATATTGTCAAGTTTTTGTACAAATTCAAAACTATCTTTCAGACTATAGGGTGCTAGCTTCTTGCGGATTGGTTCCAAGCACCTTGTCAGCCAGCGGGCGAGTTTGTGAAAGGGTGATTTTGTCATAGATATTATTGGTCTTATCGGGACGTCGGTTTTGTGTATTTTGGGTAGACCGTATAAGTACGGTAATTGTGATCCTTTTGGTTTGAGTTCGTTATATGTATGGTTATCTATTAGATTTTTCTTCAATAGTTCTCTCAACTTTTTTAAGAGGCGCTTCTCAGTTGCATCTGTTAAGTCTTTCTGGGTGTTGTCGGTTATAAATCTCGTAGGATCATTTAAAATGGACATAGCTTTGCTGGTGTATTCATCTCTGTTAAGAATGACTACACCGGAACCCTTGTCAGGACAAAGTAACGAAATTGTTTCGTCTTTCATAAGTTTTCTCCATCAATCCAGGAACATACATAACTTATCTAGAAATAAACTAAGTCGAATTGAAACAGAGGCACTCTCCCTTGGATTCAAATTTCATATTCCGAAAAAAAAGTAACAGAATAGACACTGAAACGCAGTTTGAGTGTTTATATCAACAACTGTCAGATCTTAAACCCATGAACGACGAAAAACAAAGCTGGTTAAAATCAAAATTAGTCGATATTACAAATCAATACGTTACGACACCAATTCCGCAATCAAAAGTATTGACTAAAGATCATCAACAAGCATTAAGAAAACTTATGAAAGACGAAACAATTTCGTTACTTTGTCCTGACAAGGGTTCCGGTGTAGTCATTCTTAACAGAGATGAATACACCAGCAAAGCTATGTCCATTTTAAATGATCCTACGAGATTTATAACCGACAACACCCAGAAAGACTTAACAGATGCAACTGAGAAGCGCCTCTTAAAAAAGTTGAGAGAACTATTGAAGAAAAATCTAATAGATAACCATACATATAACGAACTCAAACCAAAAGGATCACAATTACCGTACTTATACGGTCTACCCAAAATACACAAAACCGACGTCCCGATAAGACCAATAATATCTATGACAAAATCACCCTTTCACAAACTCGCCCGCTGGCTGACAAGGTGCTTGGAACCAATCCGCAAGAAGCTAGCACCCTATAGTCTGAAAGATAGTTTTGAATTTGTACAAAAACTTGACAATATAAATGCATCTGATAAATTCATGGTCTCATTTGACGTCTCATCGCTTTTCACCAATATACCCTTAGATGAAACGGCAGACATCATAGGTGAATACTCGGAACTTTTACCTTTACCAATCCATGAATTCAAACAGCTTCTGTTTCTGTGCACAAAAAACATACAATTCAAATTCAACAATGTATTCTACCGTCAAATTGATGGAGTAGCCATGGGTAGCCCTTTAGGTCCTATTCTGGCCGACATATTTATGGGGAACCTCGAACAGAAGCTTAAGCATGCTATCGATAGTACTACACTATACTGCAGATACATGGATGACACGTTTCTTGTTTGCGACAATCATAAACACTCCGTCAATCTGCTCAGTTTGTTTAATAAAGCACACAAGGATATAGAATTTACGATGGAACATGAAGACGAAGATAAATTCCATTTCCTAGATATTGGAATTAGACGAACACCAGCGGGTAAATTACAAAGATATGTTCATCACAAAAACAATTGGAGTGGACTGTATCTCAATTACTACAGTTTCTGTCCGATGAGTTACAAAAAGGGTATTGTACGAACCCTTTTCGACCGCGCACGCAAAATCTGCTCCAATGAGTGTCTTGAGGAAGAAATAGCTTTAATCACCAAATGCCTACGTGAAAATGCATATTCAGAGAAATTCATCCACAAATATGCAAACACCAACCGTCGAATAAAATATGATCGAGTTGAAAAGAAAACATGCTTCCTATACCTACGTTTCAAAGGAGACGAAATCGCTGGAATAATTAACCACCGACTTAATTCCGCGTTGAAAGCGACCTACCCAGCAGCTAAACTGACAACAGTGTGGGAAACAAACTGCTCACTCAAACAAACTGAAATCGACAAGTCCTCTTTTCTCAGTAGCTCCAACTGCATTTACCAATTTACATGTACGTGCCGAAGCACATACATTGGAAGAACCGAGAGAAGAGTGCATGTCAGCATTTCTGAGCATGTTCCCAAGAAACTGAGGCCGCAAGGCTCCAGGGCTTTCAACAGTGCGATAGCTCGGCATTTACTCGACACCGGGCACAGCATTGACATTTCTCATGCCTTTAAAATCATTAGTAAACAAAGAAGTACAACTGCTCTCCGGTTTGCTGAAGCGATCGCGATTAAAAAAAAAACTCAAACTGGATATATGTATTCAAAAAGAGACAGTGATAAACTTATTACTACCCTGGTAATCCTTTTTTTTGTTTCAGTTTTTTTTTCAGTTTTGTTGTTATTAGTTCAATTTTGGTTAATATTCAGTTTTTATTATATTCCCCTCCCCTTACCCGATTCTTAAACCACCCTTTCTCTCACACATTTCCGCTCATTTGTCTCTCTTAATTATATGAACTATCCAAATCTTATTCAACTATTACGTAACCCACCCTAATTGTTTTCAACTACCTCTATAAATTATTCAATTATTACGTAACCCACTCCAACTGTTTTCAACTACCTCTAAAATAATCAAATTTTTGATTTTATCTGTCTCTGAACTCCACTCAACTATTACGCCACCCTTTGTTCGAATACCTAATAACCTCTGACCTTTCCTTGCCCATATATATATATATATATATATATATATATATATGTATATAGTTATCATCGATGACTTTTGTTATTCCAATCCTTTACATTCACTTATGTCAGTCGTTCCATTCTATTTATTACCCCAATGCTAAAACTCTAATGCATATTTGGTTGTAAGCAGCTGATGAGAAACCACGAAATATAATAATAATAAATATATAATAATGCTTGAGATTGTTTTAATGGTTCATTTTACTATCATATGCCTTGAAATATGTCTTTAGGCAAGCTTCGTCGACATTTAACCAACAGTAGAGCTTCACTTTTCATAATAATTCATTTGCAAATAAAAAATTTGTCCCATACCCTTTCAGTTCACCACAGAACAAGTCTGCTTTACAGCTGTAGTATGATTCATTTTTTAAATTTTCTCATAGTGTTGTCTTGAGCATCTTAAATGGTGTTCATCATATTTTTCAGTGAAGGTCAGCTTTTTTATCTATCCCACCAAAATCTTATGGCAATTTTACAGAGTACTGGAATAAGCTGGGGAACGATTGGTTACCAAAAATCACTTAACATCTGCTTTGCCATGCTTCCAAACTCAGAACTACATGAGACATCATACTAAGTGTTAAATGAGTTACTTCAATGCTCATTATCGTCACTTGAGTTGTAGTTTGTTTACATAACTGGTATGACTGATTTAGCTTCTTAAGCTACAGTCATTTTTAGACTGGTAGGATCTTTGCTATCATGTCTCCTAACAATGCAATTAAAACGTCTGATCTCGACCGTTTATTCATATCTATACTGGATTTTCTTTCAGTTTGTTGGTCAAGTTGATAAGAAGAAAATTCTTATATTTTTGTACTCAAGTATGGCATCATGATCGGATTGTTTGAAACGGTGTTTCCGCTTGTTCTATCCCTTCTATTTGAACTGAAACATGTGTTTAGTCGTTATTAATCCATAACGTATTCCGCTTATTGATTTACGGTTGTGTGTCATATTTATTCTCTCATTTGAAAAGAGCAAGAACAACAATATGAGCGTGATGACATGGATTAATTTTATTTCACTTGATTATCTATTGTTTCTGATAAAACTATGAAGCTACTTAACCCCAAGTAAGCGATGCTAAATTCAGATTCGTAATTTAAGGGTGGTAGGTTAAATAGTTGAGTTTTCGGAGGTGGAATAAAATCACAAGCATTCAAGTTCTAAAATTGTGGAATATCACAACATATTCGGATGATCTCATCACATAAGAATAATGATATATAAAGGACATACCATCCTTTTTTCTACTGATACTTACGAAACAGCCCCCCGTGAGCAGTGTTGACTACATCCTGGTACCTTCTTAAACTGAGTACTTGTGCGTACGAACTGAGTATGTTTTGGCACAGGAGCGAGAAAATAAGAACAACAGAGAAAGGTTCATTTCACACCCTAACCCTAAATTAAAAATAATACCTCAGTACACTTATCTATTCAAAAGTTTACTTTGCACTGATTAATGAATAAAGTGAAATGGTTATAACTCATGCTAATACCGTGCTAAGTTAATTCAACGTTAAGTTAATTCCATAACCTGACAATTGATTTTCTCATAACGCTAATCTAAAATGGAGCTCATTTATTTAAAATAGTTTGACCATAACAAACCAAGCACTTACCGACTAACATAATCCCATAATATTCAGCTCTGGATATTTTTGTTTTACATAATATTTATTCTTATCTGCACAACGGGTATCATTAAAATAATGTTAACTCAGAATGATATTAGAAAATTATAGTTGCGAACAGCAAATTGGTGGTTTTACGTGAGGGACAAATATTTCCTCAAACAATTAATAGAAGATTTTCAGTATATTGTGTAGCTAAAGAAGTTAATAGGCTGTCGAAATAAAATTTTTATTCAGATACCGCAAACCATTTCAAAAGTAAAACAAATAAACTTTGTGATTTGCTTGAAAAATACTAAAGTGTTTTCGACCATTTCTTACAAATATTTATTTACCATCTGAATCTGCAGCCGGAACAATTCGATCCAGTTCAATATGATCAAAAACAATCAAGATATCTTTATATAAAAGAAAGCCGACCATATGACTTGTAAGTAGTTTGTTGCTTTCTTTTTTATAAAATGGCCAAACAGTCATCAAATTTATTGCGTTTATCCTACCTCAACGATACATAAACTATTTACGTAGGTGGCCATCCTTTACATTAGGCTAAGAGTTTTGAAAATGTTGTATAAGCTAGTAATTAAAGCTCTGCAAGTGAATTCTCTGGCTCAAACTGTGAACATGACTATTACACACATTGTTAATGGGTAAAATTAACCAATGAGTTTAAAATACCGGTAAGCTTAATTGCATCTCCATCCTTAAGAGTTGAAGTGGCCTAATAAAAAGGTAAAACGTTCTTATAAACACATTCAGATGAATAGATTAGCAAATTACAAGATGAATAAACCATATAGAAAGCAATACTATGAAATAAGTAATAATTAAATCGCTTATAAATATAACAATACATTTAACTTGCTTACATTTGTTAACCCTCATGGAGGAGCATAGGCCGCTCATTAGTATTCTCTATCTAACTCTGTCCTGGGCAATGCTTTCAGGCTCTTTCTAGACCCTATTTATCCTTTTTATATCTGCGTCCAATCCTCAAAACGGTATGTTATTGGGCCTTCCTCTTTTCCGTTTCCATTCATGATTCCAAGTTAGCGCTTGCCCTATGATGCAGTTTGATGATTTCTTTAATGTATATCCTATCCACTCCCGGACTCCTTCCTTAATTTCCTTTTCAGCTGGTATGTTGCCAGGTTCCGCTGCTTTCCCACTCTTGATTTGTCTAATGACCGGTCATCCTGATTTTTTTTGGACTGTTAATAGAGTAACATCTATAGGAAGGTCTGTAGATTTTGCTCCAATATCCAGTAGATTCAATGGAGCATGTCCATCCAAGAGTTCCTTAAAGTGTTACACCCATCTATTCCTTTGTCCTTGAATTTCAGTGATTGGCTTGCCTTCCTCGTTATTGACTGGTCTCTGTGGTTGACTATATTTCCCTGCTAGATTCTTCGTTATATAGTACAGTTGTCTGATATTTCCTTCTGCCACAGCTTCTTCCGCCGTCGCTGCTAGTTCTCCCATGTATTTCTGCTTGCCGTCTCTAACGCTCTTCTTCACTTGCTTGTTTTCTTCTGTGTTCAGCTTATGCCTTAACTTAATCTGCTCTTGTTCATCTGTTGTTAATTGCTATCTCCTTGTTCTTCCTTTCTTGAATCCTTTCCAGGGTATGGATAGTGATCCACTTCTTATGATGATGCTTAATGTCACCTCCTAGCACGTTGGGGTTAGTGTTTTTTATTCCTTTATAATTGCCCTCCAAAAGAGTTTCATCTCCTTTGAGTAGAACTTGTAGGGCTTGGAGCCTGTTGTTGAGAGGCATCATGAATTGGTTGAGTTTGTCAGTGTCTCGAAGAAAGACTGTATCTAACCTTCGTGATGATGTTTTGCCAGTTGTCCAGTGCTAATTTAGCCTCAGTTTCATCTTGACAAACACCAGGTGGTGGTTTTAAGCCATGTCAACTCCTTTCCTAGTTCTTACATCTTCTAATCACCTTATGAATTTTCCACTGATGTAAATATGATCAATCTGATTTTCTGTAGTGTGATCCACTGAGATCCATGTAGCTTTATGTATGTGTTTGCGGGAGAATATTGTGCCACCTATAACCATTTTGTTGAATGCGCATAAATTTGCAAATCATCATTCTCGTCCGTTTCTCCCAGTCTCCATTCCATGTCGTCCCATGATATTTTGATACCCGGTGTAGTCCATTCCGACTTTGGCATTTAGGTCCCCCATCAGGATGGTCAAGCCCTATCCTGATCACTTCTCAATGATCGATAGCAGCCTCCAGTAAAACTCATCTTTATCGTCGTCATTACTATCATTGGTGGATACATAACATTGGATAACGTTCATTGTAATTCCCTCCTTTGTTTTGAAGGGTGCTTTGATGATTCTGGGTCCTTGAGATTCTCATCCTATGAGTGCTTCACGTGCTTCTTTGGACAGCATTAGAGAAACCTACTGAATGTGTGGAGCAGTTTTCTACTCGTGACTGAAGTACAGCAGCATCTCTCCCGTACCTAGCCTTTGTTGTTCAGCTTGTGTCCAATGGGTTTCGCTGATTCCGAGTACTGCCAAGTTGTACCTCCTCATTTCCATCGCTATTTGACTGGTCCTCTCGGTATATCACATTGTACGAACATTCTATGTACCTATAAAAATTGTTGCTCTGGTTGTAAGAAGTATCATCGACCTTATGACTTCCGAAGAATCTCAGCTTTCACATGAGGCGTCATAATTCTTTCTTCAACTCCCACGTCAGAGTTTAAATGGTTTAAATTGTTTATTCTGATTAGCGACTTTTTAGCAAAGTTGTTTTCTACGGGATGTGGTTGCCAACTGGAAAGAAATATCCAGGACAGAATTAGATGGAGAATGTTGATGGGCAGCCTATGCTATTTCATGAAGAGTAACAGACGTAGGTAAGCTGTAACGAAAGAATGTATGGCTTTGCCGCTCTGCGATATGTAACGATAACAGACTAGACTATCTTCTGAGTCGGTACACTAGGTATGGACTGAATCACGTCATACATCGGTACAAGACTTTTTTCCTTAGATTTGGAGCCAAACAGCAAATCAGAAAATGGCGTATTTAGCACAATAGAAGTAGTCTACGCACAGTGAAACTCAAAGTAGAAATCGATAGCAGAAGGACATCCACAACATTAACAGTATTTCAATCTTATGCAAAGCTTAGTGTCTAATTTCATTTGTTCAATGACTAGTTACAGTCCACATCATACAGTATACCACAATTTCTCTCAGTACTGCAGTTAGAGATGTCTAGTGTTTAGTTTAGTTTCTATGTAGATATGCATTAACATATCTTAAGAACTGTCTTAAAGATATGTTAACGTATTTTTTGTTCCTGATTTTAATGAAATTTCTGCTTTCATAAAGTTCATCAGCATACTAAGGCAAAATCGTATTTATAAATTTCCATGAAATGAATTAAAACAAGACTAACCACTGATCAACTTATACAAATCATCTCATTGTATTAGAAAAACCTAACAACATATTGAATTATTCTAGGTTGACCAATTTGTTTTGAAGAGTTTAAATCATAATCTCTTAGTATTTTTTGTATAATGTCACTCTAATTAACTAAATACTTCTAATAAGTTTGATGATGGTTCTAATTCTCTATTCTGATTTTTGAGACCAAAACAGGAAGTTGTGATTTGTGAAATGAATCAAATCATACTCAATGTAATATCTCAGCTAAGATAGTATTATGGTGAAAGTTATTTTGAAATCGAAAGATTTGTTGAAAGATTGTTTGAATAAATAAAGATGTAAAATATTTTCTGTAAGAAACTAAATTGGTTAGACTTCTTCAAAGTTGAAAGTATGAGTCAATTGAAGCTAGACCACCATGGAAAACCTGGAAGCACTGGACAGCCGTTTCGTCCTATTATGGGACTGCTCAGCAGTGCGCATCTATGATCCCGCACTCGCGAGATTCGAACCCAGGACCTACCATTCTCGAGCCAGAGCCCTTAACCGGTTAGACTTCTTTATTCTGACTAACATCTCTTGAATAATACCATCAAGTAATGAGAATAAACTCTAAATGTCTTGTCATAATACTCTTTAATTTCATGCATTTGATATTTTACTCATGTTCATTTTCTTATATCATAGTTGTTCTTATAATTCACGAATTAATCAAATTCCTGGTTACAGGTGAGTAGAGTATAGGATAATTTTCAAATGAATTTGGTAGAGATTGTATATACTTCTGAGTAAACATTTTACTTCATAGAGTTGTGGTGTTGTTTATTTAAAAAATGCATCCCATTTATTGGTGTTTTGTATTTGTTTCATAATAAAACATACATAAATTACATGCAAATGAATAAAACAAATTTAAAGAAATGAATCCCTTTGATAAATTTCGATAATGTAATAAGAAGACGGAGATTATCTAAACTATGTGATATATTGAATTCACTTAGTATTGTTTGTTTGGATCTTCCCATCGATGTGTTTAGGACTGCAACTGGTCAGTCTCTAATTGGCATATGTGCATATATGTGATATATTAGTACAATACATTTCGAACAGTCTGATCACACACAATATACTTGTTAAGAACATTTATATATAAAAATAAAAGGTCAACTAGACTGGAAATGGGGGGTAGGCGGAGACAAGGATAATAATAATAATAATAATAATGTGTAAACAATTCGAAACCTTATCACTCTGGTTAATAAGCTACTATAACCAGGGTAGGTTTAAGATGAGAACAAACTGTTTATTGACGCCTTAACCAAACGAAAATTCAAACCCCTTCCAGTATCCTGAGGGAAGAAATGGCATGTGAATCAATCGTTGATCACCGGCTACCATGGGACTTCCTCTCCTCACGATGCCCCAGTGTCTTGTAGATCAGACCTTTGGGTCAAAGGCTCGGGGTGTGGCCCCCTAAGAAAACCACCTGCTTCAGTTTGGTCACCTGGGAAGTATCACAGCCCTCACACAAATCGAATGACATTTGTTCGGCGCATATGTATCTGGTGCTACCTTGTACCAATATTTATGTGTTTAAATAAATAAACTGATTAGCATATCAAGGTTAGGAAACTTGCATACATATGTAGGAGAAACATAGGATTCTTTCATGTATAATGATCTTTATTAGCCTACTTTTTCATTATCCTGTTCACCCATGACTTCATTATTTTAGTGGATCATTCTGTACAAGCGAAAAACGTGTTGATTTAGATAACCCGTACCATAAATGCAAGCCAATGAATTTAGTCCGTCAAGATATTCCTCATGAATATGTATTTGATCTGTAAGTAGCTTAGAAATCATTTTTTTCAAGCGCTGTTTAATTTAAAACTCTTTTTTACTGTTGCATAAATGTAATTTTGTTGTGAATTGATTATATGATCTGGGCTTATCAATCGGTACACATGAAAGTTTAATTATTGTATAACAACTCCGACACAGTAAATAACAGGCCGAAAGACTAAAATTGTAACTGATTTCCATTTATATGTCTTTCAACATCTTTAAAGATAGTTTTTCAAATAAAAACAAAGACTAACCACAAGGTCATTGTTGAAAAATAGACTGGGTGAAAATTACATGATTCTTGATATATCCTTGTCTTACCAGTCAGTTAAGCATAAATAACTGTAGTATTCGTTATATTCTAGGTGCTCTCGCCCATCACGTTTGTTGGAACTTGAATCAGACATTTATGAAAAAAATCTACGGTTATAAAACTAACCAATCTGGGTTACTTCTACCGGGTACTTTATGATGGTTTGGATTTTTAAATCAGGCTGTATGAGCCGTTACTTAGCAAATATACTTTATTCGCATGTAATTACATTTTGGTAACTAATGTTTTCTACAGATTGAATGGATAAATTAATGTAGATATAATTTATTTCATAACTAGACAACAGTTTGACTGAATCTTTGTTCATTTTGTAGTGACAACTACATTCACTTCCCATTTTGTTATTAACCGATGTTATTTATTCACAAAGATTTGTACTATTCGGATGCTGATGTTCAAGATTCCAGTTTGACCAACTTTTGTTGATATCCTGAGTAGATTTCCCTATGTAGTCTATTTGTCAGAAACTTGAGTATATTTGGATTGTGGCTAGCATTGAGATCTGGGACGCACATTTCGTTCTATTTGTTTCGTCAACTGATTGTACCTAAATATTCATGTTAATTGCCACGCTAAGATATTCAATCAGTAATTATTACCTCAAAAGCTAACACGCGATCCCATAAGTCACCAAATACAGATCGCTCCTAGTTTATACATGGTATTTTATAATGTGGATAGGTTTAATAACAATCATCCGGAATAGTAATTAACCAATTTGTGTCAACCGATGTGATCATGTCATCGGCAAAGGTATTAATTTAGAACGTTTGTTACTTGTTAATGATGATCACAAAGTCTGTTTGAATGTTCATTTTCTTGAAAATAGTGAACTATTAACATGGAAACTAACCTTCAAATAATTTTAAATAAAGTGAATTGACAGCTTTTTTGATGACTCTCTTTTTTTCCTTAATGCAAACAAAATATAAAGTCTAAGTTATAGAATACGTTATAGGTTACATATGTTATGATATGCAGAGTTTTCTGGATAACCGAAGGTACAAATCTAGGATAAATCAATAATCCGATGCATCGTAGTCTTCTAATAGTTTTCTGTTTTCTTGTGAAGAAATTATCTTTTAGGAATAAAGAATATTACTCTAGAAGTGGAAAATATTATTCATATTCAGGAGTTTATAACGTTGATAAATTTATGTAATCTTAAGTCAAAAATATAAAGTACTCCCTACTATTGAATATACTAGATTAGTAGTCATATTGTAACACGATCAATAAAGTTTGGCCATCGTTTAGAACTAGACAATAAGACATATGTTACCAAGACATCAATAAGAAAGACTCATTTGTTATACTATGACACCATAAAGTTAGGAAAACTTTAGTTTTCATCATCTACACATTTGAATGACCTCTTTCTTATATATTTTGTTTTATAGCAATTTAAATATGCCAGGGTATGGTGGTTATCAAAAGAAGGAAATGAGAAGCCATGATTCAACATCATCAGTATCGGTCTCTTGAAAAAAATATTTATCAAGAAATTTTGGTTCAGTAAATACGAATGTACAAGACTCATAATTTATAGAATATATATGTTGTAATAGTTTAAACAACTTATGATTATTATTTTATTTGACTACTATGCAATCTTCTGTATAGAAATCCCTAGTCTTTGTAACTACTACAAAAAGCACTTTTCAGGATAACGGGAAACTCAACAATATTACCTTATTAAATATGGTTCAAAAATAGTGTGAGCAGTAAGAAGATATTCTTTTCTTACCAATAAAAGGTTTTTATTTTTTTCTTAACATGCAGACTTATATTATGTAATCCTAAATTAAGCAATATGTGTAAAAATAGTTTGAAATGATTAATTTTGATTTATATTGAAAAAGTTTCCCAAGTTCTTAAAATACACCATGAGCAAAGTTTATTGACATGCGTGCAACAGTAACAAGTTGTGTATTTCTCACTATATTACGCACTTTGTCTATCATATAATCATGAAACTTTAAACTAGAACTTTCAATGATAGTGACATGCGAAAAATGTAGACTAGCATTTTTCACAAGAAATGTCTCACCTATCACTGTTTCCAAGTGCCTGTCATATGAAGGTGGGATATATGAGATGGCGATAGTTATCATACGGCATAGAACTCTGTCTTTAAGGTTGGGGTCATCTATCATATGTTCAAAGGATTGTACGAGTTATATTTTCGACCAATTGGTATGTTCATACTATTTTTCTTCGGTGACGAAGACATTTGAGATCAGTTAAAGCTAAGTACTGATAATGATCCATTTAGGTGCATGCAAATCAAAAACACTTGATCTTCAGATTTATGATTTTTCAAGTGACAGTATGAACCAAGGTTTGTATGTGAGTTTTGCAAATACCGTGAAGATGCCACAGGTATTGATAGTTTGACAACGCTTTAACCAATAACACCTTTTATAATTGAATCGCGCCCACCCAGTGAAATCAAAAGTCAGAAGCGAGAAGGTTGGAAGATATATTTAATAGTTTATCAATATATCGAGAAGTAACTTATCTAAACTGGCTAGTGATCGCAGGCGACGTTGAGCACGGCATTCTCACTACTGACCTGATGCGGATGCATGACCAAGTGCCTTCAGCTAGGTAAGTTCATTAATACTAATGTGGTTAGCATCCACTGTCTAACACTTACAGAGCCATTGACTTTGGGGGATTTATTTACAGCTAAAGATCACTCCCCCCTAGTGGGATAGTGATGACTCCAGGAAGTGGCTAGGCAGAAGTTTAAGCTCAGAGATTTTGTTGTTGGTAAATACTTTTCTGATAGCTTGCTATGTTTAGCAGAGTCTGATCGTCTTTCCTCACTATGAGGGACCATGTAGTACAACATAATAATAAAGAAGCAAGGTACAATCAAAATTTCGGTTCCTCGTAAATTTCATTGTTCTGTTTATCGTATTTTCCAGCCGTCCTGGAAAATAAAAAAGGATATGTAAGTGCATGTCGAATTACACTCGTACACGAGTAAAAACACAAAAAGTGGAAAATAAACTCATGCACATGTGATAGCGTAAAAACGGTTATTAGTGGATGCTTTTTTTGGGGGAAAATTGTTTTTCAACAAACATATATTAGCAGGCATACTAGCAAAATATTTCGCTGTTTTTTTGGAATAAATATATCAATATAAGCGTATGAAAATTGTTTTTTAAGCATTTCTGGCATTTCTGAATGTTTACAGTAATGCCACGCTTTTTAAGTAGTTCGAAGACAAAGCCTAGATGCTAGAGATTAGATTCTCTATCAAGCATTCATCAACATACCCATGTACGAAGTTGAAACCTCGAAAAATGTCATCCATGAGCCTTTGGAATGTTTGGGCAGCATTTCTTAAAATTCGTAAAGACCAAAGGGAGTGATGATAGTGGTTTTCGGAATATCGTCCGTAGCCATAGGGATTCGGTTATAGACTTTAACCAAGTCGATTTTCGAAAAAACAGTTGCGCCTTTCAAGATAGCTGTTAAATCGTGAATGTGAGGCAACGGGCAATGATCAGGAATTGTTCTCACATTCATATGCCTATAGTCACATGCTGGACTCCAGTTGTTGCTGTTCCTTTTAGTGACCATGTGCAAGGGAGATGCCAATGGGCTGTTTGGCGGTCGAATGATTCCTAACTCTATCATGTGGTGGAATTCGTTTTCGGCCAACCTCAGCTTATTGAGAGCCAGTCGGCGCGCTGTCGAGAATACAGGTGGTCCTGTAGTCATGATGTGGTGTGTAAAATTGCTAGTTACACTCGTCAATTTCGACTGCGGTTGGTATATCCTAGAGTGCTTAGCGAGTTACGGTTGATAGAATGAATCTATCGTGTATCTCATTGTGACTGCAGGTAATTTGCAACCGTTGAAAGAAGTTACGCAAACAGATAAATGAGTGTTTCCGTCTACTAAACTCCGTTTGTGCTTATCGATGAGTAAATTTTGTTGCTATAGCAGGTATGTACCACTGATTGGCTTAGAAAAATCTGCAACAACGAAGATCCATTGAGTGGGTTTGCGTAAATCCGAGTTAAGACCTTCTACCATATAGGCTTTCCGCTTGCCACCCGTAAGTTTAAAACAGATTCGTGAAGCCTGTCGTTACAGTTTGCAGGAAGAACGCTAACTTCTGCGCCAATGTCGATGAGGTGGCGAACTTTTGTGACCACATCTGTGACTTATAACAGACGGTTGTGTTCGCCAGCTACGGTTGCCGTTGACGCGTGCTGGCTGGGAAGTTTCCCGAATTATTTTTCGTGCCATTCGATTGTGAGTTCGGGTAACTGCAGGGTCTCCTGCAATTTTCGGAAGACTGGTTATGATACCAGCAGCAGTCGGGGTTACCTGTATCTCGTGATCGAGAGACAGACCGATTACGTGAAGTGCTTCTTCGCCGGGTATGTGACCGTTTATTATCATTACGAAATCTAAGATAGCGTGTAGATGTATGACATCGTTCTGTTACGTAGTTTTGGGTCGTTTAAGGTTTTTGTTTGACTGAAGAAACCGCGGCATTAGAAGGCTTCATGATTTCCAAGATGCGATCTGCAGATGCATCCAGCTCGTCTACGGCGTTATTTTGAAACGAAACCAGCACAACTCGCACTTGTCGAGGAACTTTAGATAAGAAAAGTTGTCTAAACAGGCCATCATCGAAAGTATTTGGCCAATTACCTCTCTCATTCTTAGCAACATGTCTGTCGCAGAAAAACTTCAGTTGTTATATTTATATTATATTTAGATAACTTATTAGATGAATAAACGCGGTAGTAGTTAATACAAAACACATTTATCGTCAATGTATAAATTGTTTCTTCGCATAAACTTCCATATTACGAAATTCGTCAAGTTGTTCACCTGCATAGACTTGATGATTACAAAGATTTGAGCCTTTAAATTAGTTGACAGAAGTCATAAGTTGTATAACAGAAAATGTATGGATAGCTTGCTCAATGCAATTCTGAAAAACAACAAATCAATCGTGAAAGAAAAGACTAAACCTCGTTATCAGTATCAAATTCAATAAGTAAATGAAATAGCAATTGATAGGATGTACCTGTAAGTGTTTTACTTACTGTAAACAGTGCTCTTCATTTTATAACCTTCCTACAATTTCATCTAGATATTCGGTATTAACAAACAAACTTCGGGCACCAAATGAAGGGACTCACAAACTTTAATTAGTTATATGAAATTTGAGAAAAATCCAACTACAACGTTCATAATACTGTTTGTAGTTCACTCATTACGTACAATAATGAAATAACTGGAAAGCACTATTTGGCGATTACTCGTCAACATGGTTTAACACTTTGTTTATGATTTGGTCAGTGATTTCTGATTCCGTTAACAGAAATTTATATTTTAAACCTATACGAGACATCGTAAAATAGTATTATCTACGACATGTCTTAGTTACGATGCTCATAGCAAACACGCATCGCTTTACTTAAGAAAAGTATTTGGCAAACTTATGTGGCACTAAAAGTAATGTTCTACACAATTCCTGTATAAATTCAGAACGTCAATTGTTACTAACATAATTTTTCTTTCTGACATTACGTAATAATATATCAGTCCAGTTGACAATGATGATACTTATCATGGATTAAACTGTTTACGGCTGTATAATAATAGTACATTGTTTACTTTTCTACTACATACACACCGACGTAATTAAACGCCCACTTTTAAAACGCTTCTGTATTTACCCCAACCGCCTGTGTTCGCCTTCATTCCCACAACACAGCACACGAATAATGTAATGTACGTAACATATGGTATGAGTTCCAAATTTTTATTGAAAACAAAAAGCTTATTATTGTACAACGGTATGAGCAGTTGGCAGATGGCAGAGCATCAATGTTCCTGATGTAATTGCAATTGTCACGGACCAGGCATTTCACGTATTGTTTCTTTCCATCAGGCCTGTTGGGCTATGGAGACTCAAATAATTATTGTGAATTCTAAAATGTAATGAAGAAAAACGTTACTATATCTAGGAAACTTGTTTTGCACAACGAGGTACTTGAAGCTGAACTTACGGTTATAATCTTGAACACGGAAGACTCTACCTGTAGATAACGGGAAAACAATAATCAGTTTAAAGTTGTACGTACGTGTTCTTTCTTCCATCGATGACGCTTCTGTACTTTGTCTCTCATGTCGTGAAAATAACTTTGCGTAGCCATGTCATATAGTTTCGCAAGGTCTTTCTCGTTGACAGATTATGACAGGAATCGATTAGTAAGTGTACCTGAAGTTTAAAAACCTTATTTATCCTACTTCGTACGCAGCCATAAAACCGGCACTTCTGAATCGCTCGTTTTGATGAAGTACCAAGTTGCGTGAAATTAATGGCAACTTCAGGTCTCATGATGTAGAACAGAAGATATCGCATGGATGTTTTAGGATCATCATCCATTAAACTCGTCAACATGGCGATCTGTGATAGGAATGAAGGATAAAAATCCTGTTGTGTGCCTACAAATCTGTCCCTCACGTGCAGGAGAAAAAGCGGCATTTCCACTTTATTTACGCTTTCGTCCGCTTTATTTCCCCTTTTTCGCTTTTATTTCCACTTTATTGGTTGGGTCAATACCATAATAAGGGACGTAAGTCATATGTAAATTATTTTACAGCTTGTTTTTGCTTGAAACTATAATTTCGGTCTATTGTTGACTTGATAAATGATGAATTTCACTTGCCTGAGTTTGCATTGTTACAAATTACCAAGTTAGGCTGACTAAACATTCATCCAGGTTGTCAGCTCCAAATACATCAGGCAACCAATAGACTGCAATAAACACCATGTAATACGCATAAATATTAAAAAAATTAACATGTGACGGAAAAGTACTGCGATTAGCCGATAAAAAACGACGTTAGAAATCCGCGACAACATGTAACACATAAGCGAGAATCAATGACATGACTTTTCGACCATGCCCAGAACTACTTATTTTGAGGATTTATTTACCGCTACAAGTTTCTAAAGATATCACACGAGTCAACCCTCAGTGCGACAAATAATGCACTCCGATTTTGTAACTGAAGAAGTTGGGGAGGCAGATAGTGAGGAAAATACATTTCCCCAATCCTGCAACTTTAAAGTTGAAAATTTACCTGGACGAAGTAGTTAACTATTTTATTTCTGGAACCTGTCTACCTGCAGGTAAACAATGTTTCATTATTGATCCATATTTATATCTTCACTGACATAACCAATTCAGCCACAGAATGCATTTTTATGTACTACATCTCAAGGTCGCTTTTCATTTTATTCCTCAGATATTCCGCCGCGTCGTTTTGTGATTCAGGCGGAGGATGGATTGGGATTCGTATTACAATAGGCTAGAAGGTTGGGTCAAAAAGCAATATGATGGCATGGCTAATGTGCAAAAACGACTTGAGAATTCTCTACTTGAACAGCAGAAATATTTAAGTGCAAATGCACTTGCCCTTAAAAAGTATAAACAAGAAATGGGATTATTTCAGTCTTTGTACTCTCGCAATGGTGATTCGAGCAGTTCTGGTTCACAATCAGATGAAAGGCGAAGTGCGCCCTGTAAGTATAATTGCCTAGTCAGTTTATTAACTTGTAGCTCGACGATACCTAATACCGCATCCTTGCCGCCGAATCGCTGCTGAATGTATTGACATTACAATAATGATGGCACTGAAACTAGTTGTATTGTACTTCATCAAAAACGACTCAAGCATAATGTAAGACTCTGTACGAATAACTTAGTAGATGTATTCAGTCAGCTGGCTAGAAATATGGGTTCAGACATCTTATCTGGTGTCCCAGAATATCGTACACTCCGACGTGCACATGGATGGGCGAAGACGGAGTTCAATGGAAAGGAATTTCAAGTGTCGAGCATTTGGAGGTCGTTATTTTTTGCTCATATAGGTGCGAGAGAAGATCTTCTGGATTTTGAAACAATTATACTGGCTGATCAGATAGGACGGTTTCTAAGTGCCCTCTTGGAGGTAAAATGTCTGGCCTTATTTTAGTCTTTTGATATTGGAGGTGTGATAGTAAGCATCTACAGACTCAAATATGGCGAAGTTTTTTGCTCGATAAGCCCCATCAGGGTTTCGCATAAAACCTTTACTGTCATCTGAATCTCAGCAAGAAACATTGTATTTACTAAAGACGTGTTACTTATGGTTTTTATTTTATCTCAAAGTGACCTATCTACGTGTCTGTGTCAATCCAGTGACCCTCAGAATTTTTGGGACAGCTTGTATTCATTTCCGTCTGATTGGAATTTCTAAGTAGTTATTTCTTGGGTATAACTCAAATCATGAGATTGCCTGGCTTTACACCCCTCCCATAATTAAACTAAATACATTAGTATGCTCCATTCTTCACACCTTGAATCCTATCTTTAAGACTTCATTAACTCAACCTCACGTGTGGCTTGTGTTAAGTTAATTCATGAGTGTAATTCAGTGACTTTAAACAGTCATATGCATTGACTCTAGTGTTAAGTAAGAAATGTTTCCTACGCCAAATATCCATGTTCCACAGCAGTAGTCAAGTGATAGAAGGACATAGTTTTCTACCAAAGACCGATCCTTCAAGTTGCGTTTTACCTAGTTTGGTCTAAGTAACCGCTTAGTATCAACGAGCCTTATATTGTGTAGTTTAAAACCATGTTTTATCTTGTATTTATTAAATGTTTCGTTAAGAGGCTGTACAGTCAAGTCATCAAGTAAGCAGACTAGTCATTTATTGCACAAAACGATTCCTCGTCTATCCGTACACGTAATAGTCGCTAAAATGAGGTTTTACTGAAACCAAGGTGAGGTCATGATGCGTCACTGGTCCCTAAGGTCACTGGTTGTTGTCCATTTTTATGTAAAGATTGCAAATTTTCCGATTAGATTGTAAAAATGTATACTAAAGTGAGGGAATGTTTTACGTAACCCTAGCTTCCACCATTTCAAAATTATTATACTTACTAGCATAGGATTAGGTTGCAAAGAGGCTGACTTGGGGTGTTTATGGAGTTATTAAGACATCAACCGTCTCTGGGTCAGTGAGTGTGTTTTGATTTGTCACACTGCTTCGGTTTGGGCACCCGGGCCGTATCATAGCCCTCACGCAAATCAAATAAGATTTGTGTGGCGCATTTGTATTTGTTGCTCCTTTGTACCAATATTTATGTGTTCAAATAAATAAATAAGTACTGGCGCAGATGCATTAATTAATCATCATCTAAATCTTGAGCTTAGTATATATAATGCTCACCTACAATTAACATTGCATTGACTCCCTTGATTATTAACTAGATCTAGGTCTGCCAAAAGTCTAAGGAACGACCGTGAGCAGTGGTGAGCAACGAAAACAAAGGAGATGGAAAAGCCAGCGGCTGTAAGTAACACCAGACAGCTTTTCAGACTAATAGGAGAAACTCAAATTAAGAAGTCAAGTGTAAGTGAGACGATCTCGGAAAAGGATGGAACTTATCTGCTCTGAGTCCAGACGTTTAGAACGATAGGTGGAACACTTTAGTGAATAGTTTACATGGCATTCAGCTACCCTACAGTTACCCACCATTCCCAGACAGCCTGAATGGAACATTGAAGTAGATCCCTCCACCCTAGCTGAAGTTCAGAAGGCTATAGCTAATCTGAAACGAGGAAGAGCAGCTGGTCAAGATCGATTGGCTCCAGAGGTCTTTAGATATGATGGTTCAGTTTTAACGATGAGGTTTACTAACGTTTTAGCTAAAATCTGGGAGTTCGACATAATCCTATGTGACTGGTCACAATCACTAATCGTCCCAACATATAAAAAGGGGTCAAAATCATCCTGCGATAACCATAGAGGGATCAGTTTGACTAATACAGTGTCTAAAATACTAGCCATAATAATTATTGGACGCTTAACAAAGACTAGTGGATTGCAAACACGAAAAAATCGGGCTGGCTTAAGACCTGGTGGTGGCTACATCGGCCACGTATTCATTATTCGTCAGGTTCTAAAACATAGTCATGCTTATTGGCGTCAGATAATGATAGTTTTTCTTCACTCAAAATCAGTATTTGACTCTGTAGACCGAGAGGTTCTGTGGTAGTGTTTGTCATTGAAAGGTGTACTTCAGAAGTAAATAAACCTTGTGAAGGCTTTTTACTCAAACACTACCAGTCAAGTCAGAGCTTATGGAGAACTTTCATGTGATTCTTCAACCTCAAGTGGTGTACGGCAAAGCTGTTCACCATCTCCATTTTTGTTTAACTTCATCATAAACCTAGTTCTGTAAATAACGCTCTCATCGACTGAATTTTCAGGAATCGATCTCCTACCATGAGGTCCACTTATCGACTTAAAATACGCAGATGATATAGTCCTGTTTGGTAAAGACGCTGATAAAATGAAGAGTCTTCTGTTCGCGGCCAAACTAAAACGTGGCATTAGTGCTCGAAGTCACTAACTCCTAGTCTGAGCCATGTTGGCAGGTGCAGACTACTTGGTTGGGGTCCGCGTGACTATCGTAACCATTGGGTGGAGACTCTGTGAGGTGGTTCAGAACCGACCACGGTGGTGTAGGTGTATATACTCTTTATCTGCTATTAAACGGAGATTAAAATCGCGTTATTCCTACGAGCTGATTATTTCCTCCTGTATTATATTATATGTACTCTTTTATATATTACCACCATTGAAGTAATTACTTTTATGAATTCAGTGTTCAGCTTATTGTGCTAGTGAGGTGTGGCAACTTGGACCGATGCATATGTGTGCCTGGTCCTACATTGTAGCTGATTGACTGACTATTAACTCCCACTGACTGTGCTTATGTATGGTATGACAACGTTACCGATATTCATTTTTGCTAGGTCGCATATTGTTTTCTACCTGATTTAAAATGAAATTGAGATGTCTGTATACAACTAATAGAAATCAGTATCTTTTGAGAATTAATTATGAAATTAACCTTGTTTTGTGCAGGCGATTCTAATCAGGCGTTCAATTTTTGGATCTGATCCTGGAGGTGCAACTTTTGGAAAATGGTTAATGAATCTTAAGGTTGTATCGTGTGAAGAAATCATACCTTTTCCGGATGTCGTTGAAGTTGTTCCAGGAGCTGATCTGGGGATTATTCGGTGAGTTTTGTTCGTTTTGTTTTGATGGTAGTTAGTTGTATTTACTGTTGGAAATTACGGATATGGAGCTAGGGGTAGGGAAATTAGAATATATCAGTCATCTACGACGCTAGACAGGCATATATGTGCATCAATCCAAGTTTTCATACCTCATTAGTACAAGAAGATGAGCACCGAATTCATAGAAGTAGTTAATTCTATGTTGGTAATATATAAAAGTGAGATTGCACATAAGGATATAGTACAGGAAGCAAGATTTGAAGCAATTTTAGTCTCAATTTAAGAGCAGACAAAGAGTGTATACACTTACATCATCGTGGTCGATTCCGAACCATGTCACCTAGAGTCTCCAACCATTGGTTACCACGTCAAGGTAGCAGCAACGGTCGGGGGATAGTCACGTGGGCCCCGACCAAGTAGTCTGCGTCTGCCAACATGGCTCAGATTAGAAGTTAGTGAGTTCATGCTCTGATGTCACGTTTTGGTTTGGCCGCCCCTAACTTTTTTCCAACCATCACCAATACTAGTCAGCATAGCGCGTCGTGGTAATCAGTGTTCAGCCATACGTAACACGGCTCAACCATCTCAGTCGATGAAGATTCATGACCTCATCAACTGATTTACCAGCATGGTAGGACCTTGAGGAACTATTGGTTCATCACGATAGGCAAGCCCAACCACCACGTCAAAGTGACAGCGACGGTCGGGCTGCTGTCCCTTTTGGCGCGAATCATCGTGCTGGGGTCCGGTCAATACTTGTGATCGATGGTTGGGATAGATGGATAATATAGCCCAAAACCTGTTTCAGTGATCCATATGCATTCGATTTCGATGTCTTGCGTCTTAAGTTAAAAATCGTTCCTGATTCTTTATTGTTCGATCGCTTTTGTTCTTTTCGGACTGTATTTCCCAATTTTAGTTTTTTATTGTGTGCCTGGAATCAACTCGTTCTTTTCTATTTTTTGCAACTTCCTCTCGTCATCCTGATGTCTGGTGTAGGAAATAAAAAGACTCATTCACTAAGTACTTTGGTTTGAGCAGCACCCTTGGTGTGATAGCCAATGGTGCTGACAAGCCTCCCAGACCAATGTAGGGGGAACGGAGTTTGAACCAGGGATTTAGCGACTGAAAGTCGAACACCCTAACCTCTGAGGCACAGCAAACTAGATGGGTGAAAATTCTTGCCATTTCCTACATTGGCACTAACTGAATGGTTGAGTTGCGTCTTTCTAGACTAGCATTATTACAATATACGATTCTCAGCTTAAAATAGTGCAACAACTGTCTAACCGATGTAAGGAGTTGGGATGTATTTACACAAAAATTGTGTGACAATCTAACCACTCATTTGATTATCGAAAACAGTTTATTTTCAACATGAATTTACCTGATAGTCCTTAGTGTGTTCTCAATGTCAAGCTTGGTGCCGAACTTTGTTACCCATTTTAAGTCTAACCTCTTCTTGTTACCATACCATATATCTAGCCCCCAAATGCCCTGGTACGGCCGAGAGTGGGGAGAGTCTGCTCTCCCTCTCGAAATGCTCTCATATGGCCACGCGAATATATAGTCACTGCATTCTCGTGGCGGGAGTGTTGTTCACAAAAGTGAGAGGACAAAAAGCGAATGTCCGGCGTTTAACCGGGTTGGTGGACACGGAAGGTCCACCTAGGGGAGTTGGAAAACCCTGATTCCAAACCAATGGTGCACATGGGCTCCAGGATCCTGAGGGAAGAAATGGCATGTGAATCAATCGTTGATCACCGGCTACCATGGGACTTCCTCTCCTCACGATGCCCCAGTGTCTTGTAGATCAGACCTTTGGGTCAAAGGCTCGGGGTGTGGCCCCCTAAGAAAACCACCTGCTTCAGTTTGGTCACCTGGGAAGTATCACAGCCCTCACACAAATCGAATGACATTTGTTCGGCGCATATGTATCTGGTGCTACCTTGTACCAATGTATATTTATGTGTTTAAATAAAATAAATAAAACTATAAAGTAGTTCCACCCTTAACATTTTCACTTTCATATATATAGTTAGGGTTTCATCGTTAGGTTTATGCACACACATTTTGTTTTGTCATTGAGGTGAAGTTGTAAGTAAACAGATTTACTTTTCTCAGATGAAACAATACTAACAAGTTGTTTCCAAGGGGTTCTACTGTCTGCAGCTGTCCATATTTAAACTGATACTGAAATTACATGCCTTTGGGACTATACCCAACACAGTATATTTTCTGAGAAGCGTGGTATGGCTCAGAGCTAGATAACGAAGAAATAGTAGTACGCAGGGATTGGTAAATACCAAAACCCACAATCTTTTATGTTGTAAGTTTGACGAAAAACCCAGAAACTAAAGGAAACAATAAAAGCAATAATAAGGATTTGAAGTTTAATCCAAATTAAAGAATGCTTAATCTACATTTTACAATATAGTTTTCAATAATGAATCTTGATGATTCAGTATGAAATTTCCTAACAGAATTTCAATAGAAAAAATCCAATTTCTTCTTATTCTTTTAATAGAGCACTTGTACGTTCGTTGTTGAAGAGTACAAGCTTTCTTACATTCTTCTCATTTGTTTGTATGATGGTATTTCAATATCATCGATGTACATATGATATTATTGCTGGAACTTTAGTTGTACAACCTATTACACCAACAACTAGTCAACCAAACAGTAATAATGAACAGAGACAACAAGAACAACGTCAACAATAGCGATTGGGCACAACAATGAATTTGCATGTTAAACTTGTTTAAATGTAAGTATTTGGTATAGCATAAATATTTTTTGAGTTGAAATTAAAAATAAATACAATTCTGTTTGTGTGCTCAACTTTAAACCACATAATTTTGATAGGAAGATTAGTATATTTCTACTACCCGTTTTCCAAAACCCGAAATATGAAGCGTAGTCTGGAAGCTAAAATAATTCTATCTCAGTGATACAGGTTTGCACAAAAAGCCACTGCTGTTGATCAAACAAATTTACTTCTTGTCTCAGTGGGAAGATTGAAATATAAATTCAGTGCAATAATTAAAAATCATATGCTTTAATCTAGTAATCGTAATTCTAATTCAAAATTAAAGGATGAAAACAGTAATATAACAGTGTCAACCAGAACTATTGTAGAAGTTTTGTTTGTGGAGCTGCCCGACGGACATTTAATAAAGGCTAGAATCGACGGTATCATCATGTGACAGTTAAGTTATTGTGCTTATGCATGATTTCATGACACCGACTAATGAAACGAACTTATATTTTTCCTTTCTGTTTTCTGTATATCTGTAAAGCATTTGACTTTAGCTCGAAAAGTCGATAATCTCTTATAACATGTTAAGATTCACACTTCTAAACTATAAGACAAGAAGAAACAGTAACGGAGAAAACTGGCAATCGAAAACTAACAATAGTAGCAATAATGAAGGGCAAATAAAGTTCATGTAATGCAATAGGTTGTTCAAGGTCCGGGAGAAGGTAAATAACAGTTGTAGTCCACTTCTTCACTATTAGTTTATCATAATCCTACATTTCAGAAGTGCTAGTAAAGATACTCAACGTTGGTTTAAAAATATATCCATCTAGACTTGATTATCTGTTAGAACTACTTCCAGTTATCTGAAGAGATGTTAATTATATGATGCAAATTATTATATTCAGAGTCTGTTAGTGTTATGAACCAGATAATATATTTAATAAATAAGCCACGCAACTTCTATACCAAGTACGTGTTTATGTACTTGTCTTTTAGCTAGTCTTTTTTACAAGATGTCTATACCATTCAATTATGTTATTGCAGTGGATCTGGGTCCGAGTCTGTGACACACTGGTTTAATGTCAAATGTCTTAACCACTAACCTATCTCTTCAATAACTGCTTTATAATCCGTGACTGTTTTTACAAAACTCTAACTTATAAATTTTGTAAAATAATTATAAGTGAAGTGAAAGTCGCTTATAGTTAAGATAAATGATATTCGCTACATATTTTTGGTTTGCTGTGTCGCTAAACAATATTAAATTTGGTAATACTCCATAATTTGCGCAGGGATGTGAAAAATTAGAAACTCAGTGGTGATTCTTCAATAAATCTGTTTGCAGAGTTTACGTTTGTGTACAAGTATGAAATATTTAAGGATACAAAACACCTTTAAGCTATGTCAAGAATCATTATTCATAACATTAGTAATGTTAAAAATTTATAAAGTATAAACAGTGAAAACTGATTTTGCAGGGTCTTTGAATGTCTATGAAATAGAATGGTCGGCAATCGATTAAAGACATATTAGTAAACTAGTGAATTCTGAAAGTAAAATTACACAACTCGTGGTTCAAAATAAACCCTTAACAATCAAACGATTATTAATTTCCATGTTAAAAAAATTTTTTTTAGTACCTTTGTTTATTCTATCTCACTGTCACCATGTCTAACAGAAGTCTATTATCATTATTATTGTAATTATTATCATCCTGAAAAATAAGTATATATGTTTGCGATTGTACAACTTTGAAAATGAATTCGCTGGAAAGAGAACTCTTCGCGTGACCAATCTTATTTAATGTTCAAATTAATGTTTAGATGTAGATATTTAGAGTAAAGTATTGAATCGAAAGAGTCATTAATGTTAAATAATGAATGTCTACTGTACCTAGAAAATTTAGCTGAAATCAATAAGGAGGCAGTATATAGAAAGACGCAGTTATCGGTCACCTTAATATGTTGCTAGATGCTTAATCATCAGAAATGTTAACTTACTCCGTTTAATACAAAACCTTGGAAGTATACCCAGAAAACGCGATGGGAGTCGTTTTGTCCGTCTGTTCTAGTTCGTAGAAATATAATGGCATTTGGAGTGACGTGTGCAGAGCATTTGCAGTCGTTCAGAAATCAAACCGAATTATTTTATTTTTTTTATGCTCAAATTTGTTTATGTTTACTAATAAGTAATCCTAAAACCAGCGACTTTGTCATTATATTTTATTCTTGTTTTAGAATCTTGTGTTCCCTCCTTACATCTACCTTGTGTGTAGAAAATTAATATTGATGCAATACCACAAACTGTATAATATATTGTAAAAATTTATTTTCCTTTATTCAGATCCGTTGTAAAATTTGAAAACTGGATTTCATCTTTACAATGAAAAGTTTATCCTTGTTTTTCTTAGATGTATTATTCGAAGTGTATGCTTGATTTGAAATACTTGTTTTGTAAGTTTAGAAATTGGATCTAAATAATATTGAAGATACAGAAATGTTGAACACACTTCCTGACTAATTCATCGTTTTGTGTGGTACAGTCGTAATTAAGGTATCGAAGGCAGCTCTAATAAATTGACATTCACTGAGGATGACAAGTGGTATATAACAGTAGCTATTGTTAAATATACCACAATCATCTTAACCTGTATAATTTAAACTCACTATGGTTAGTATTTACAGATAAACTATACCACACTGACGACCTTGGGCGACTTATCAACCAACCAGGAACACTACCGTATTATAAAATGAATAACAATAAAATTACACCCTATTAGTGGTTAAGTGTTTATTGTGATACCTAGATGTTCTAGGTTCAATCGCTGATGAGGTCAGAGGTTCTCGCCGTTGAGGAGTCCAGCACTAGAATCATTCGTGATCCATTCAAGCAGGCAAAGACGTACAATTCTTAAGATTACAAAAATGCGTACAACATAGCTCAATCGTTAGAAATAATCAAAATTAAACTTTTCAGTTATGTCAATTTTATTTTGTATTGACTATATAATCGCTAAAAATTCTAAGAACATTATGCACAAGAATTGTATTTGAAATAATTTCAGGGATTAAATTTTAATCCAGACTTCTTCAGGGTTGCAGTTAACATTATGAAATAATGAATAACCTTCAATAAACAGCTCTACACCAAGCGATTGTTCAACTGTATTCATATCTCGATCTTGTAAACTAAGGAAATGTGGGTCAGTTATGCATGAAAAAGAATAAGTATAGATTTATCTATTGAACGTCATGTCTTCCCATAATTTTAATATCGATCATTAACGTAAAGAATTCTAGATACAGCTGTACAAAAAGTTGGGATAATTCAAATTTCAGTCGCTGAGAGTATTTCAAATAGTGTATCTTCTACATACTAGGCATCCAATTCCTGTCAAAATATTCACTTCTGTAGAATATATTTGTAGTATTAACTACGTTAATTGGTTACTAAGTTAAAGTCAGACTTTTAGTAATACAAGAATTGATAAATTACTGATTTCAGTGAGAAATGTTTAAAATCTACTTGACCCACAATCAAAAAATTATATCAATGCAGAAACAGTATGTTATATTCTATAGAAAGACAGATGATTGAAGCCCTTTATGTAAATCTTCATATTTCAAGCTTTAGTGGTTTGATATTTTGACTGAAATTCTATCAGCTTTGGTTCGCATATGCACATCCTGAGCGGATTGCCTCCGTATAACCATTACAACACAAGTTAATATGAAATAAATGTAATGCGGGTAGGCGTGGAATCCAAGACGCACGTTTCATCTTATTTGTGATTGGTCAGCTATATATATCGCTATCTCAAAGGTGATGCTAACTTGAAGGACACGGTTCCAGTTCTGTTCTCTTTAGATACCCACGCGTTATTCACTTGGCTAGTGAGTACAAATAGTTTTGTTCTTTGAGCTGGATGGTTTGGTCGTGGGGCTCTCATCGTTCTTCTGAACGATATCATCAGGACAAACTTCAGGTAGATGATATCGTTCAGGAGAACGACGAAATCTCCACGACTAAACCACCCAGTTCAGAGAACGAAACTTCATCAAAATCACCCACATGAGCTACAAATCTTCACTATTTCAAGTACAGATAGTTACCCAAAGGATAAGGCGTTGGCGTCTGAAGTGAATAACACTGAGACCATGTCCTGAAGTTAACATCAACTCCGAGATGCAGATATATCTAGCTGACCAGTCACAAATTAGATGAAATGCGCGTCTTGGATTCCACTGCTACCCGCATTACATCTATTCTATATTATTATTATTAACAAATATATGATAATAATGTAATCATTCAGGAATGCAGTTTCACAATTTTTGAAAACCTTAAGGAGTTCTGGTGATTTTTTTCCCGTCAAAATAATTGTAAGTTAAAAAGACAATTTTACCCACAACTGCGACCTTAGTAAAGTAATTGTGCAGTTGTTTTATTATCGTCAGCAGTATTCCCTTGATTCAATGATTGCCTAGTGAAGGGCAGTCTGTAATATCAACTATTGAATTATTTCATTTAATTGGTTATCATTTCGACTATTACCATCATTAAACGGAGATTGTTTTCCAGATTGATAATTCTACACTTTAAAATGTTAAAAATGGGAAATTTCTGATTACTTCATTATGATTTTAACTGAACATTAAGTAACCAATTGGTGCACTCAATACAATTTGTAGGGGATCAATTGAATATTGCGATCACTAAGTAAACATCAGTTCCTTGAAAGCACACATACGCCTTGTTGATAAGTGTTCAACATTACTTCTTCATATTGACTGACCGAAAACAGTGATTCATTCATAATCAACATAGAACCTAAAACTGGATTGTGCTGACTGCTCTTTATCTAAATAATCACGTAATTACTTGGTAAGTGAACAAAACTGTGTTTCTGCAGAAATTTATGGTTATATGTAGATTCTTTTATCTACTTCAATGCATTTTATAAAAAAAGTGGAAGAAATATTAAAAACACAGAAGATGGAAAAGCAAAATCAGTGGCAAGGAAATCACTAAAATGGGTCACAAATGATAAAGTAGTTGATTAGAATGAAAGTTGTCTGATCATGGATAATTATATAGCGTTTACAGATGTGGAATATTTTCATTTCATAATCATATTTATGAACAATAAATTCATAGTTGCAGTAGTTAGTGGTCAAAAAACAAAAATCTGATTTCTTGGACGTTTCGAGAGATCATCGTCCACGTACATTATTAACTAAAATTACGAATAAAAACAACAAGACATTTTTAGTGAGTAAATATATTGAGTAGAACGACAGTATTATGTTTTTATCGAGAAAAGTCATTTGATTGCTCTGAGCAATAATAATAGAATCTTATGGATTCGATATCTTTTAATCTAAGTATAGCATGTTGCTTTAGGACAGGTTCGCGTCAATGTCTGAACTAATGACAAAGAGTGAAGTAGCCGAGTAAGTTTATCACTTCACTTATTTTGGAAGTCTTATCACTCCGAGTGACATGGTGTCTGACGAAATCTCTGCACCAATTCATAAATCTCAGCATTGCCGAGCATCAAATGCGGTATAGGTGAAGTGTCCAGCTAACAAACAAAGGAAGACTACAACGTGTAGCAGTCTGCTTTTTACGGTTAAATGGCTATGAAAGGTGGTTTATGAAAAACAGGAAATATGTTTGATCTGGAGGTGTTTGTTTATGTGTCATCGAACCACTGAATACGGTATTATAAAATGGTAGCAAACTGGATAATGTGGTTACGAATCTTCATTCATTGAGGTGGTTAGGGCACGCGCTAGGTCTATTTAGATGTGCGATCTTGTCTGCAGTATGAGTAAACCGGAAGAAACAGAAGCGAAGCCAAACTAAAATGTAGTACAGCCGATGATTTCATTGACGGTTGTTCTGGGCCATGTTTATAGATGTAGATTATATGCTTCAGGCTCGAGTGATAACTACAGTCAGTCCTTGGATAATCGGGTGATATGGTTCACAGTCGTTCACAATATTGAGGATGTATCCATTCGTTTTCTTCCTTTCGATATTTAGTCACATTATTCCTTCGTATGCATCTACTTTTAAAACCATATTATTACTGCTTGGTACTTCTAATTCCCATTGCTACTACATCATTCCCATCTCTTTTGCTATTCATTTTGTCGTCATCCCAATATGATATGGAAACTGGGGTCAAAACACAACACTATCAGGCTCTGTAAGGTGGTTGTGGTTGAAGGTTGTCGACATGATACCCTGCTTAACCTAGGTTTCGTGCTATTTGGCACTCATCAATAAGGTATACATACCTGTAATCCCTTAACGACGAATAACTTTAAGATTTTATTTGTATTATCTTACTATCTTTTTTAATGTTGAAACAAGTAATCCCTAGAAAATTAGTACAATATATTTTTGCTAAATATCAAACTATGTACTAAACTGATTTGATTCGTTATACTAAATAAATATTTATTTAGTATAGAAACTACGTTAATGAGAAAACATTTAGAGGAAAAAAAACTAAAGAACACAAAAATCATCAGATATTCGGTTAAAGGATTTACCATAAATGAGAAGAACATAGATATTGAAGATAAAAAGTGCCAAACATCATGTGCATCGTAGAAATCCAATAAAACACAGGGTTGATTAAGTGCACGAGAACGAGCGGGAGTTACCTAAAACGAAGTGGATTATAGTTTTGTTTAGTTTTTAAAAAAAATACATTTTAGTTACGAAAAAAGTCTTAACATCAGATAACAATGACATAGTAATCTTAACCGTTTGTACATTTTTAAACTAAATATTGAGGTGAACTCATTTAGTAGATTGTGTTACTTTAAACTGTAACCGTTTATCAATATCCCATATTAGTAACCTTCACGTATGTATTGTCACGCACTTATTCTGAAATAAATTATTCTCACTATTTTGTTTCACCTTCTGAAGATCATATACCGCAGGGAAGAATCGTGATAGTGGTTATCCGTTCGATTTGCATACGAAGTATTAGAATAAACGCGCAGGTATCCGCCACAAAGACAGTTATATTTAGTAGACGCTTTCCGTTTTACTAGATATTTTATGAAATTTAAGCATCACTAGACGTTTTTAAAACAAAACTGTTAGTTGCTCCATAAGAATATTATCTGCTAAGTTAAAAAAAACACAACTGTTGAAGGTGGAAAATAAATAAAGGTTACAGATATTTTTAAGCAATAATACTTCCAAATAATCACTTTTTTCTGATAAAACCATTATACTAAGTAAAGAAACGTCCCACACAAAGTGTTTAGTAAAGTTGAAAGATTGGTAACACAAAACTACTGAGTTAACCATGATAGGTTCTTCACTTATGTGAATATAATTCTAGCTGATCTAAAATCAATTTGATAAAGACTTAATGATGATTAGATCAACATATTTAGTTATGTAAGATGTATAAATTATATCTGAACAAAGTCTTTGAGGTGTAACGAATAATTGTTTATGATACTCATTTGAAACTGACCATAATAGTTCACAAATCTTCTCTACTGAGCATTCAAAGTTCGAAGTGCTCACCGCTACACCACGAGGCTATACCTGGAAGCACTGGACGGCCGTTTCGACCTACTGTGAGACTTCTCAGCAGTACGCATCCACGATCTCGCCTCTCGAGATTCGAACCCAGGACCCACCAGTCTCGCGCCAGAGCACTTAACCGATAGACCACTGAGCATATTTTACATTTGGTCACATTTTAAACTCTCTGTTATCTTTCTCAATATCTGTACTTCTTTTTAACTTTAATATGATTTAAGTCCCTGTAATGAACTACAAAAAGAAACTTGAAGCTATTTAGTTCTGTGTAAAATTTGTAAGTTACTACAACAGTCCACGTTAATTAGATTTACCTGAAATTTCGATCATAATATTAACATGAAAGTCCTTAATACTAGTGACAAATCTGAAAGCTAAGTGCCGTAAATTCCTTTTTCAAGTGAACAACTAATAGAATATTTTATAGTATCTAAAATAAACAACAACAGAGATTACCTATCAACATTGATAATTCTTTTGTGTTGGTTGTTTAGAAGTTTCTCATTGATGTTTAGGACTGTAATTGATCGGTCCATTTTCAACATATGTGTATCCTGCGTGGATCGACAGTTCCATTAATTCACAAGCATTATAAACAGAGATGAATGGTGGTTAACAGTGGAGTCCCGCTGAAGAGTCCTAAATATGACGTAACGCACGTCCTGAATTCCAATGCTAGCCACCATTCATCTCTGCTTATAATGCTTGTGAATTAATGGAACTGTCGATCCACGAAGGGTTAAACAGTTTCTGAGAATATGTAACCAAGAAAATTATGAAAATCTGTTGTGATAAAGTTTTATAACTAGAAACGTTCAATATATAATCACTTAAATGTTACTCAAGTTTCTATGTATTTGTAAGTGTTAAACAAACAAATGAAAAACTATTTATATTGAGTTTATGTAGACAAATAACTATATGCAATATTGTGCATTTGGCTTTGAGTTACTTTGAAATTTTGTGACGTTTTATGATGATACATTATCGATGTGGAATAACTGAAGTCGGTGGAACTAGTATATAATCAAGTAACTTTAACAACTAAATCATTGAAAAAGATTTCTACCAAATAATTTGACGATATTTGGATAATGTAATCAAGATTAACAGAACTATGTGTTATGTATTAGCACAACACATTTCTAACAAAGTAATGACAAGTATACTTGTTAAGAACATTCACATATGGAAAATAAAAGGTGGGCTAGACAAACGGAAGGTAAGATATCAGAGAAGGTTTCAATTTTCTTATGCCCATGGCCCCAATAAACATTAGTATACACACCCTTGAACACTTTTTTACAAAATAGCGAAAGTCGAGTTAACATCAATCCTATGGCATGTTTCAACTGTGTTTAGCAATAAAGGACAATATGAGTTTATCATCTACACTTACTGAGTCGTTTGATTTCTTTTTTTTTTCGCATCTATTTATGTAAGTGTTCTGACAACTTAATTTGCGAATTTTTGAAGTTGAATTCACGAGTCCATCTAAGCTAGACCACCATTGAAATCTTCGAAGCATTACGTCCTAGTATGGGATATCTAAGAAGTGCGCATCCACGATTCTAGTAAGAAGCCATGACCAGTGGAGTCCGATCTGTGTCGGGTGTGAGACAGTTATCCACTTTAGACAATGGATGAAGAATTGTGAAAAATCATGGATTGATTGAAGTTGAACATTAACACCACTGAATGCAAATTCAGTGGTCAAGAGGTAAAGTGTTCGTGTACGAAACTGAAGGTCTCGGGTTTGAGTTTCGCGTGTGGGGTCGTGGATGTTTACTGCTCAGGAGTTTCGTACTAGGACGGATTGACTATCCAGTGCTTCTGGGTTTTTAGTAGTAATCTAGCTTAGATCGAATCATGAATTCAACTGTGAAAATACCACAATCTCCATGAATTCCCATACTGATTATTTGTAATTCATAAATTTTGGCTTCACATAAACTTGTCAGAGCTGAGATAAAAGTGCTTAACAGAAGAATTTTATTATATTCTGAAGATAATAAGACGCATATGTTTTTCAAAATAGTCATTATTAGTAATTAAAAGGATATTAATTCACTTAAGAAGGTTAACAACTTGAATGCACTAAAATTTTGACGATTCAGCTTTTTTTCAGCATATCTGTTAATAGTCTGGTCGAAACAGACACTATTTTCCATAGTGATTTTTTGTCATATTCCAACTAATTATTCGACTTGTCTATATGCATTATTAAACGAGTTGTTACTAAATACATGTTTGAAAGTATTAAAATGAATGTCCAAAATGTAATTCAATCACTTAACAAACAACACATAGAACATCTGAAACTGTTGTTTTTCTATCTCTGAATGATCTAATCGATCAAACCCTCGCTTCATATCTTTGTTTTGCTCTGCATGTGTTTTTGCTTATTGTGTATGGAAAATCTATAAATAATGATCAAAATCAATTCGCCTCAAGGTCATTAACAATATTGACCCTCAGTTTCATTGGTTGGAGAAAATGACGCCTTATTTAAATAGACATTTTTAACTAATGATTTTCACTAAATTATTTGATTGATGAAGATTTGATAATGGCATGAAATATGAATGAATTTCATTGAATTTATATTTGTATCAATCGATATGAAATATTTTGATACGATGTCACATGGCTTGTAATCATGTTAGAAAAACGAAAGCATTTTCATTGTTTTGAAAAGTCATTTCTGAACAGTTTTCCTCAACTCTGATTGTATCTACACAGAATGCAGCACGTCACCTATACCCAAGTCTGTTTACGTTTAATTGTGTTAAATACTTCAATTAATTTATTTTACAGACAATGCGATTTGAACAGTAACAATTTATCCATATCTTTGTATTATTATAATGTCTGTATGAATATGTATGCTTGATCATCTGTTACAGCCCACAAATATATCCCTCCTACGAGCTAAAATCTTATTCGTATATATATATATATATCCTCCGGGTGATTTCAAGGATGCTCATAAAGAGCCAAAGACATTCCATCCAATCATCTTTGGGAAAAAAGTTCCAGAATCTCGACGTGCAGCTTCGTTATTGAACAAATGCTAAAAACCATGGTATGCGGATTAAATGACTGTAATGAAGATTCCGGTTTTACTAAAATCTATAAATAATTGAGAGTTTTGTACCATGGTTGACACTGTTTGGAATAACAATCACTCGTCTGCTGTCTTCTAACTGGCGGCTTGGAGGGTTCTAGCGTTTGAGTGCTCAAGTAGTACGCGGTAGAGCAAAAGTCTAAGCTCTAGATATAAAAATATACATGCTTGAATCTTATTGATACATTTGACTCTTAATTCCCTGTGTTCGCTCACATTCGCTGGCACTTGCGTTTCTGTTCGAATTCGCTTTGTGTGCATGTGTCTTGTAGATCTGTGCTGTACATTGATAAACTGTAATCGACGCTCCGTATTGTCTTATGAAATCTATAAGCCATTGAATAACAGTTATCAGGACGAGTGATATACGAAGCCTTAGGAATTATCTCGAAGATAATCAACTAAAAGAGAAATGTTTTATGGTAGTAAACATTAATCACTCGAAATGAAAATGTTTTTTCTCAAAAAGCGTTAGTATTCTATGGGTTATCCCAAGCATTGTATTTCGTAGAACTTCATGTATATCTCTTTTGATCATTTTATCGGGAATAATTTGAACGTCAGTGAATGATTAATCGAATCCTTTTTAGTCGTTCTTGGCTTACTACTAGAGTAAACTGAACTCTACTGCTCTCTCTATCTTCATGGCTAAATTGATCTATTTGTTTCAGTCAGTTATACAGTGGGGTCAGCCATCTAGAAAATTTACTTCAGTTCACTGAGGGTTACTTTTCTCTCACCTGAATGTCTAATAGAATATCCATATAGAGTGCTTATTAGTTTTGTATTCAATATATAAAAAATGAGAAAATCACTTACTTCCCATGTGGTTGTTCGATGAAAATAAAAATAAATTGCACAACCCCAAGATACGCAAGTTAGTAAAATATATACTAACGATAACATTTGGAAGCGTTCACGATGTCGTAACTTGAAAAAGAAAAAATAAATTCAGAGAAAACTAAAATACAGCCGCTAAAATTTATAATTTAATTGAAAATAATGCATATAGTTAACAGAAAAGAAACAGATTAAGGTGTAAGTGGTGATTATTCGCATAGATTATTCCAGAGTACAAATCGGAATTAGCTTTTCTCTTGTTGTTAAATTAGATGAGCTTACGAAGCAACTAGGATGCATTAAATGTTCAAAAATATCAGACTATAACATTAAGTTTGTTTATGGGAATGATGGGTTAAGAAAAAAAACAGGGTTTGATATTTAAGTTTCTTCTGGATTGGTTAGTTGTCTGATGCTTAACTCTAACTGGACTAAGAGGTCTACATGGTCACCGAGTCGCAATTGAGCATCAGTCACAATGCATTCTACCAACTTTTCTCTCCACTGTTCTTATTTCAATTAGAATAAAACTAGATTAGATGAAAGGAGATTGTCTGAATATCTACTTAAACGTTTGTGGTAGGTTTTAGTTACTGAGATGATCCAATATAGCAAATTTAAGTAATATCTTTTAAAACTCATCCCGTAATAAACAAAAGTAGGGTGATTTGTAAACAACATAGTCCGTCACTAAAACAACGTTGATGACTCTAGGTTCGAAGTGAGTGAGAATAAAGGAACTATTATGGAGTCTAATAAACATTTTGTGGCTCTAAATCTGACTCCAATTTGAACAAATGAGTGAATATGCCATGAAAAATAAATCTGTTTAATTCCGTATGTTGCATTTAGATTTACCCCGTTTGAGCGACAGAAACAATAACAAGCCATGTATGAATTAGGTTGGATTGGTTCATTTATCGCAGTTCTTCTTTATGGAGATAGACATTAGGATGAGAAACAGGAAAACTAAGCGAAGCAAGCGGAGGAGGCAAAGGTTTCAACACCATTTGATAAAGAGTGACTTTCTAGACTACAAACCAAAGACAATTATTTTTTTTTTTTCTAAACTTTGTGGAAAACCGTGATTATGAGATAATGACGAGTAAAAACTAATTTAGTTAACTATTACTCATACGAATAAATAATTTGAAAAGTGTCAGATATGTATCAGTCCCAGTTTCTACACTATACCAAAGATTGAAGGTTTACAGTAAACGCAGCTGGATAATTGTCAAGACAATTATTCAGTTTCAAATTATGGATTGTCACAATAAAATGGCATCTCATCAGTCAGTGATCGTTGACCTGATCTAGTGAACACGAAATACATATCAGATTAGATCATAGAAAAAAAGCACCGAATCACTAAATAAAGGTAAGTTTACTGAAGTGTACAAATGATCAATAATAATATCGGGAAAAGTTAGATTTCCATTTAATGTACTAATAAGTTAACAATATACCAGTAGCATCAACGATGTACTACTTCGTTGGGGTCCGCGTGACTATCGTAACCAATGGTTGGAGACTCCCGACCGTTGCTGCTACCTTGACGTGGTGGTCGGGCTTGCCTATCGTGATGAAGCAATCGAGCTATGCTGGCTGGAACAATCGTTCCTCGAGGTCCTACCATGCCAGACAGGTCGATTGAAGAGCGGTGAGACTAAAAGCAGCAAACCCAAGGTCCGAAGGCGAAGTCGTACTGCTGACTGTACAGAGGTGTGAAAGCAGTAAGGTGTTTCCTTCAGACAACCAGCATGACAGCGATGCTGCCTTCCCACAAGGAGGGGTGGGGTTAGAAAAGGTCGACCCTAAAAATGCACACCTCGCCTTATCCCACGGATATCCGTCTCCGGCGGTAAGGTTTTTTTTGAAGAACGGAGCTAACACAAAAAGGTCGTGTGTGACCGACCTCAAGCAGTTGTCCCTTGGGCACTGCGGTCACGCTCTCCGGTCATTAAGACCACTTCTAACCCAATTTCCTTTTCAGGTACCTCTAGAAGAATCCTTCCACGGTGTGGGCAACCGGGAAGTGATAACTGCCCTCATACCTCTAACAACACTCAAGACCACTGTATTCATAATCAATCTCCTTCTTCAATTCCTACTACCTTGACTTTCAACACTAAACTTCCTCTCTCGGTTTCCTCCTCAAGTGTCACCATGGCCAACGATTCTAGTGCGCGAAACGCTGTCCCAGGTCTACTAAAACCTCGCTCCAAACTACACATTGGAGCCTTCAACGTACGTACTTTAAGTCAAATCGGTCAACAGGCCTCCTTAGCTAAAACCTTAGAGTCGCGTACCATTGATGTATGCTGTGTCTCCGAAACACGCATACAGGATCCTAGTGTGGTCATTCACCTGACCTCACCTCGCCAAAATGGACAGCCAACGAAATACACCCTCCGTGTATCTGGCGACCCGTTGGCTAGTTCTCGTGGACTTGCAGGTGTAGGTATAGCACTAAGTACAAGGGCAGAACAGGCACTACTAGAATGGATCCCCGTTGACAGTCGCCTGTGTGCTGTCCGGCTAAATGGCTCCGTAAGAACTCGGAAGGATAGGGACACACGTCGTTGCCTTTTCGTCGTTTCTGCCTACGCTCCCACTGACTGCAGCCATGATGAGGTGAAAGATGACTTTTACAGAAAGCTCTCTGAGCTTCTTCAGAAAGCTAAGCGCTCAGACATAGTAGTCGTAGCGGGTGACTTTAATGCCCAGGTAGGCAGCTTGAATCAAACAGAAAGACATCTAGGTGGGTGTTTTAGTATTCCGGCTCAACGAACCGATAATGGTGATCGTCTGTTGCAACTATGCTCAGACAATCGTTTATTTTTGGCAAGCACTAATTTTAAACATAAGGAGAGACATCGTCTAACATGGCGACCACCTGCACCAAACCAACGATGGACTCAAATAGACCATATTGTCATCAGTCATCGTTGGAGAGGCTCAATAGAAGATTGTCGCTCGTATTGGAATACTTGTTTAGACTCTGATCACGCTTTAATACGAGCACGCATTTGTCTGCGCCTCAATGGATGCAGGAAAAGTAAACTAAGAAGACCCGTTAGGATTGAACTGGAGTTTATTTATATTATTATTTATTTATTTAAACACATATATATTGGTACAAAAGGGCACCAGGTACATATGCGCCACACAAAATAATGAAAGTAGGAAGATAAGGGATGAAAAGATAAGGCGGACTAAAATGTACAACTAGAAGACTCTTTCAAATAGGAAAGTAAGAACCATACTTTATGCAGAAAGTAAAAGAAGGTTGCAGCAGGAACGCCACTGGCTTCTATTCTGAGATATATCTCATAACGTCTCTAGCCACTGTGTTGCACCATCTCTCGGACACCAACCAGGGAGTCGTGAAGGACCAACAGAAGCTAGCCCTTTGCAGCTCTCTTTCATACCACGACACCATGTCATACACTGACCTCCTCTCCGCTTTTTCCAACCAGTCCCAGAGTCGGCAAGTAATGCACGACGTGGAAGTCTCTGGGACGACATTCGTAAAACATGTCCAAGCCACCGAAGTCGGTGTTTCAAGATGGTGACACCAATTGAATTATCGTCTCTGCGCCCGAACACACGATGCCGAACCTCTGCATTACTAACATGGTGTTGCCACTGGATGTCAGCAATCCTTCGAAGACAACGGTGATCGAACACAGAGAGACGTCTAACATCCTCAACTCGGAGAGGCCAGGTTTCACAAGCATAGAGCAAAACTGCTCTCACCGACGCGTTGTAAATCCGACTTTTTACAGCCAGACTAACATCACGAAGGCGCCAAAGATGGCCCACATTGGCATAAGCCGCTCTGGCTTTCATTATACGTGCATCAATCTCATCACTCACGCCACCACCAGCACTTATATAGCTACCTAGATACACGAACTTCTCAACTACTTCGATCTGCTCACCATCCAGGGTGAGTACAGGATTAGAATCCTGCCAGTCTTGTAGGAGTACTTTGCACTTGGAGGGTGCAAAGAACATGCCGTACCTGCGGACACTGATTGCCAACTGATTAAGTGCTGATTGCATGCCTTGGGCATTATCGCACAGTAAGACAATATCATCCGCATACTCAAGGTCGAGAAGTCGTTCTCCAGGCAACATATCCACACCGCCATCACTTACATCCACCAGAGCTGTTTCTAGGATGTCGTCGATGGCAAAGTTGAAGAGTAATGGTGAGATCGGGCAACCCTGCCTAACCCCACTGCTCGAATGGAACAAGGGAGAAAGGTGGTTGTATGCCCTCACTCTGATCAGCCCTAATGGGTTGGTGTCTGACGAAATCTCAGCACGGATTCAAAAAGCTCGTTTGGCTTTTGCCAACTTACGTCACCTATGGCGAAGACGAGATATCCGTCTATCAATTAAGGGACGAGTATACTGCGCAGCAGTTCGCTCTGTTCTACTTTACGGCTGCGAAACATGGCCATTAAGAGTAGAAGATACTCGTAGGTTACTAGTATTTGACCACAGATGCCTTAGAAATATTGCTCGCATCTGCTGGGATCACCGAGTAAGTAATAGTGAGGTTAGACGCAGGGTATTAGGTAACGATGGTAAATCAGTTGATGAGGTGATAAATCTTCATCGACTGAGATGGTTGGGCCATGTGTTACGTATGCCTGAACACCGATTACCACGACGCGCTATGATGACTAGTATTGGGGACGGTTGGAAGAGAGTTAGGGGCGGCCAAACCAAAACATGGCATCAGTGTTTGAAGTCACTAACTTCTAGCCTGAGCCATGTTGGCAGATGCAGACTACCTGGTTGGGGTCCGCGTGACTATCGTAATAAATGGTTGGAGACTCTAGGTGACATGGCTCAGAATCGATCACAATGGCGTAGGTGTATACACTCTTTATCTTCCCTTAAACCTTGAGATTAAAATTGCTTCATATCTCTCTTCCTTCCTGTACTATATCCTTCTATACAATCTTTCTTTATATACTACCATCACTAAATTAATTGCTTCTATGAATCCGGTGTTCATCTTGTTGTGCTAAAGAGGTATGGCAACTTGGACCGATGCATATATGTGCCTGGTCCTACGTTGTAGCTGACTGACTGACTGGTTGGAGACTCTGGGTGACATGGTTCAGAATCTATCACAATGGCGTAGGTGTATACACTCTTTGTCTTCCCTTAAACCGTGAGATTAAAATTGTTTCATATCTTTGTTTCTTCCTGCACTATTGTAGTAAACAAACCACTAGTTGAGGACAATCGAATGTATTTAAGCACAAATTACAGACTATCTCACCAAATTCTGATAACCATACAATGAACAGTTAATTTGCAAAATAACAATCAATTGTCTCAATCTTAACTGTTCCTTCTACAAATATCAGTTCATCTTCTCTAAGTCCACTGTTCATGCATTCTCATACTAATTGTGCTTCATTTCAGTTCTTTCCTTATCGGTCTTCTGCCAAAATACATTATATGTCTGACCATCGCCATATACTACTTATATGGATCACACTACACTATATCCTTATATATAACCTTTCTTTTATATATTACCACCACTAAATTAACTGCTTCTATGAATTCGGTGTTCATCTTGTTGTGCTGATGAGGCATGGCAACTCGGACCAATGCATATACGTGCCTGGTCCTACGCTGCAACTGACTGACTCAACGATGTACACATTAAAAAAAGGCAGAAAACTGATTTAAATGGAATAATATCTGAAATATAGAAAATGTTTATGAAATGACCAGAGTAGATTTTCGACATTTTTGTCTGACTTCAATGGATTAAAAGAAACATTGTGTGGAACAGAACAAAAGTTGTATTATCCATGTACAGTAAATACTCATGAGATCATATTGTGGAGTATGCTACTTATGTCTGTCGAAATTATTAGCATGTGACACCAATCGGAAGTGGAAAATCCGGCAGCAGAAGGTTAAGAAGATTGAGTTGAAGAGAATAGAAAAGAAAGTAATTGTGAACTGGAAGAATGATACAGAATGTGAAGGACAAATGATGCACATTTGAAAATGAAGTATTCAGTGTATGGTCCTCATATTTTACGAAGATATTCTGTAAGTTTGTACTAAACATACATTGGTTGTCCTCATTCGTGTTTTCGTTAACAAAAATATGATTGATAAGACGTGCGCGTATGTATACGTATAGATATAATTTGCAATCATATATGCAAAATGTAATTCAGTAACAAGATGGCATAACATTAATTGCTATGTTAAATAATGGTCTATGGACTTGGAAGTAGTGAAAAAAATAATCAAGCAATGATCAAATACATGAGACGATATAAATGGAAAATTTAAATTTGAGTAGATTCAAAGTACTTTAAACACAAAACAAAATAAAAAAGATGGTCAATTTTTTATTTGTCAAGACCAAGGCGACAGAGCAACTTGTTACACTTGTAAGTGTATAACTTTGAAATATGTAATTTATTTATTTGAGATATAGGCCGGAAATTGAGAAAATGTGATGTTTTGTTCTACATCTAGTTTTAGGACATGGAGTTGGATAATTGAATATAGACTAATTCATTGGTTTAGAAAATTCAGTTGGCTTTAGTGGTTCGATCACCTTGGAATAACAAAAGACTTATTTGATATTTTCTGAATTATGTTAGTTATGTTACAGGGAAAATGTTTGGTTGAAAATCAAGGTGAGTGTACCATATGGCAATATCTAGTGTGTTACTGAACAGTTAAAACATTGAAGTCAAAGATTAAAAACATGTGAACGTCATAGAAATTCGATGATGATGTTTTTTGAAGCGTGGCTCGTAAAACATTAATGACGGAGTTTATTTATATTATTATTTATTTATTTAAACACATATATATTGGTACAAAAGGGCACCAGGTACATATGCGCCACACAAAATAATGAAAGTAGGAAGATAAGGGATGAAAAGATAAGGCGGACTAAAATGTACAACTAGAAGACTCTTTCAAATAGGAAAGTAAGAACCATACTTTATGCAGAAAGTAAAAGAAGGTTGCAGCAGGAACGCCACTGGCTTCTATTCTGAGATATATCTCATAACGTCTCTAGCCACTGTGTTGCACCATCTCTCGGACACCAACCAGGGAGTCGTGAAGGACCAACAGAAGCTAGCCCTTTGCAGCTCTCTTTCATACCACGACACCATGTCATACACTGACCTCCTCTCCGCTTTTTCCAACCAGTCCCAGAGTCGGCAAGTAATGCACGACGTGGAAGTCTCTGGGACGACATTCGTAAAACATGTCCAAGCCACCGAAGTCGGTGTTTCAAGATGGTGACACCAATTGAATTATCGTCTCTGCGCCCGAACACACGATGCCGAACCTCTGCATTACTAACATGGTGTTGCCACTGGATGTCAGCAATCCTTCGAAGACAACGGTGATCGAACACAGAGAGACGTCTAACATCCTCAACTCGGAGAGGCCAGGTTTCACAAGCATAGAGCAAAACTGCTCTCACCGACGCGTTGTAAATCCGACTTTTTACAGCCAGACTAACATCACGAAGGCGCCAAAGATGGCCCACATTGGCATAAGCCGCTCTGGCTTTCATTATACGTGCATCAATCTCATCACTCACGCCACCACCAGCACTTATATAGCTACCTAGATACACGAACTTCTCAACTACTTCGATCTGCTCACCATCCAGGGTGAGTACAGGATTAGAATCCTGCCAGTCTTGTAGGAGTACTTTGCACTTGGAGGGTGCAAAGAACATGCCGTACCTGCGGACACTGATTGCCAACTGATTAAGTGCTGATTGCATGCCTTGGGCATTATCGCACAGTAAGACAATATCATCCGCATACTCAAGGTCGAGAAGTCGTTCTCCAGGCAACATATCCACACCGCCATCACTTACATCCACCAGAGCTGTTTCTAGGATGTCGTCGATGGCAAAGTTGAAGAGTAATGGTGAGATCGGGCAACCCTGCCTAACCCCACTGCTCGAATGGAACAAGGGAGAAAGGTGGTTGTATGCCCTCACTCTGATCAGCCCTAATGGGTTGGTGTCTGACGAAATCTCAGCACGGATTCAAAAAGCTCGTTTGGCTTTTGCCAACTTACGTCACCTATGGCGAAGACGAGATATCCGTCTATCAATTAAGGGACGAGTATACTGCGCAGCAGTTCGCTCTGTTCTACTTTACGGCTGCGAAACATGGCCATTAAGAGTAGAAGATACTCGTAGGTTACTAGTATTTGACCACAGATGCCTTAGAAATATTGCTCGCATCTGCTGGGATCACCGAGTAAGTAATAGTGAGGTTAGACGCAGGGTATTAGGTAACGATGGTAAATCAGTTGATGAGGTGATAAATCTTCATCGACTGAGATGGTTGGGCCATGTGTTACGTATGCCTGAACACCGATTACCACGACGCGCTATGATGACTAGTATTGGGGACGGTTGGAATCAGTGTTTGAAGTCACTAACTTCTAGCCTGAGCCATGTTGGCAGATGCAGACTACCTGGTTGGGGTCCGCGTGACTATCGTAATAAATGGTTGGAGACTCTAGGTGACATGGCTCAGAATCGATCACAATGGCGTAGGTGTATACACTCTTTATCTTCCCTTAAACCTTGAGACTAAAATAGCTTCATATCTCTCTTCCTTCCTGTACTATATCTTTCTATACAATCTTTCTTTATATACTACCACCACTAAATTAATTGCTTCTATGAATCCGGTGTTCATCTTGCTGTGCTAAAGAGGTATGGCAACTTGGACCGATGCATATATGTGCCTGGTCCTACGTTGTAGCTGACTGACTGACTGACCTCACTCTGCCTGAGATGTTCGTGTACAGGGCCTTTAAGATGTTAATGAACTTCTCAGGCACAACCTTCTTCAATAGACAATCCCAGAGAACAGTCCTGTCCAACGAATCGAAGGCAGCCCTGATATCAAGAAACACTACGATTGTTGGCCTGCGATAAGTATGACGGTGTTCTAACATTTGGCGGAGGGTGAAGATGTGATCAATGCATCCTCGACCAGAACGGAAACCAGCCTGCTCCTCGCGAGTCAATCGTTCTCGGGTTTTAAACAACCTACGAAGAATGATAGAAGCCAATAGTTTGGACGCAATCGGAAGTAGACTTATCCCCCGATAGTTGTTACATGAACAACGTGAACCCTTTTTAAAGATAGGGACGACTATTGACTCATTCCATGATGTTGGAACACTTTCTTGCTCCCAAACCTTTCCAAACAACACAGTCAATTCCTTAGTCAGAAAGTCGCCACCATCTTTAAAAAGAGCCGGAGGTAAGTCATCTGGGCCCGGTGATTTGTAACGTTTCAAGAGTTGGAGTTCCTTGCGGACTTCCGCCTCGTTTGGTGGATCAGTCGTCACCGGCCATGGGGCAGGACAAGCTGGTTGATGTTGCCGGAGCAGCAGGCCAGTTGAACTGCCCTTCGAAAAATTCCGCCCATCGTCCAAGACGTCGGGAGATGTTAGTGATTGGCATCCCATCATCCTCGTAGATTGTTTCACTCACACCAGACTTCTTGCTGCCAGTGGCTCGGATGAGTTGGAAGAGCTTCTGGCAGTTACCAGATGCAGCTGCTGCTTCCATCTCATTAGCACGCTCCGACCACCAGGCTTCTCGGTCCTTACGCAAGCTTTGCCCAATTTCATTACGTAACAGCCTTCGTTTGTGGTCAAACTCACGGTCACCCGGAGTAGACCGACGGGCTTCCATCAGTTGTAAGGAGCCAGAAGAAACCCAGTGCTTGTAAGCGGGACGTTTCGCGAAGCCGCAAGCGGCTTTACTCGCCGTTTTCATGGCGTCGTGAAGATGCAACCAATGCTCATCTATACTTTTCGGTGGGATGGTAGCTAGCCTAGAGGCTAGCTCCGCTCGATACTTACTTGCAACAGAAGTTGCAGCCACTTTACTAACATCAATCCGTTGGTGGTGGTCAATCCTTCGGCCACTAAAAAGTAAGGTGAGATTGGCGCAGACCAGGGCATGATCAGACTCCAGATAGGTACTCCAAAAGGAGCGGCAGTCTTGTACACAACCACGCCAGCGGTAGCTGATCGCGATGTGATCAATCTGAGTCCAGGCTTGGGATGCAGAGGGAGGACGCCAGGTGGCACACCGACGATGACTGTGCCGGAAGTTGGTGCTGGCCAGAAACAGGTTGTGGTCTGTGCACAGTTGCAGCAAACGGTCCCCGTTATCTGTCCTGCGACCAACAAGTCCCCATCGGCCACCTAGACGACTCTCTTCTATACCTGTGCATTCAAGTCTCCGGCTAGTACTACAATATCTGTCGAACGCGCTTTCTGGAGAAGAACTGTTAACTGATGGTAAAACTCATCCTTGATTGCATCCGGGCTGAAATCTGTTGGAGCATAGGCGGAGATGACGAAAAGACACCGTTTCTCACGCCGGTTTCTTCTCACTTTGATGGAACTTTCTAATCTAACAGCACATAACCGACTGTTAATGGGGATCCAATCGATTAGTGCTACCTCAGCCCTAGCGCCTGGTGCGACGCCAACGCCAGCAAGACCAGACGAAGATGCCACAGGGTCCCCGGATAAGCGCACGTGGAACAAGCTTTTCGAGGCGACAGATGGAGAGCGGATTTGTAGTACTTCACTAGAGTCTTGAATACGGGTCTCGGATAGACAACAAACGTCAACATTAAGACCTTCCAAAGACATAGCCAGCCCTATCTGTTGTCTGATCTGCATTAGTGTGCGAACGTTGAAGGAAGCCAGCTTGAACGGCGTACGTGGTTTCAGAAAGACTGCCTCAGTATTCATAATCGGTGGAAGCATTCACTTTCAACCAGACAGTGACTGGAGATCGTTTAGATAGGACAGATTTTCCACCAAGAGCGAGCTGCTGCATAAGTTGAAGAGTAAGGTTACACAAATTGGGGATAAAAGGGGGTGAATTAGCGATATGGTAAGTAATAATAACAATAATAATAATAATAATAATAATAATAATAATAATAATAATGTAAATTGTCTTGGTTATAATATGAGCAGGAATAGAATCGTCAACAGAGTTCATCATTTCATTCATTTGTGTGTGGGCTGTGATACTGCCCGGGTGCCCAAACCGAAGCAGGTGGTTTTCTTAGGGGACCACACCCCGAGCCTTTGACCTAAAGGTCTGATCCACAAGGCAGTAGAGCATCGTGAGGAGATGCAGTCCCATGGTACCCGTTGACCAATGACAGGTTCTTCCGCCATTCGTTCCATCAGGATACTGGAGCCCATGTGCACCATTGGTTTGGAATCAGGGTTTTCCAACTCCCCTAGGTGGACCCTCCGTGTCCACCAATCCGGTTATAGCGCCGGACATTCGCTTTTCGTCCTCTCACTTTCGTAAACAACACCCCCGCCACGAGAAGGCAGTGAGTAGGACTTCCCTGACAGAGGCTATATATTCGCTGGCCATATGAGAGCATTTCGAGAGGGAGAGTAGACTCTCCCCACTCTCGGCCGTACCAGGGCATTTGGGGGCTAATGACGGAGATATACTCAACATACAAAAAAGAAACCTAAACATACTAGAATGAATTCGCGAGATTTTTTCGTGCATAATGATAGAGTATGTTGACATGCCTCTCGATACCCGTAAATCTGTTATTCATTAAAGGCTGAATACTATCAAAATTAACAGTAACAGACGTCAAACTAGTAGTTCATAAAGGTACATCACACTCAGTCAGTCACAACGTAGAACCTCTATGTATGTAGATCGGTTGAAGTTGCCATACCCCCATTAGCATAGAGTGATGAAGTTGTCAGGCCCAAGTCCAGAATAGAAGAGGTAGTAACAATATCAGTGGTGACAGGAAAGATTAGACATTGAAGATACGACTCAAAAAGAAACTATAAATTAACGAAATAAAGAAAAGCAAAAAAATTTATGAGGAATTTAGAATCCCAGAATTTGAGGTAACATCATTATTGGGAAAACCTATGGAGAATAGATTGTAAGTTCTACCTTATGTTTGTTTGTGAGTAACCAATCCATTCGACTAAATGGTTTAGAGCAACAAACTGGATTTAAAAGATGTATCTAGTAGATATTTCACGTTAACAGACCAGTCCAGTCAATATCAGCAAAGAACCTGAGAACAATATGTATCAACTTAAGTTGTCACATCGCATCAGGAAAAAGAGATGAGACTAATAAAATGAATGGTAAAAGAATTGAGTAAAAGCAGATATGATAACACTTGGAATCATGATTTAAAAATTATTGGAAAGGTATTGAATGAAAAAAGACATTTAAAAAACAAATGCTTGAAGCTTATGCCTATTCGTTATACAATGGAAGTCGCACCGTTAAACCCAAACTACTTGTGAATTCTAAGGTATTTTAGTGTTCTCTGAGCTCAGAGAACAAAACTCCACCTGAACTACAAATCTTCGCCACCATTCCAAAGTATATTCCACCATAAAACATATTTTAAATTGGAACCAAATGAGCTAAAGACGGTCGTCCAACAGTCACAGTATACAAACAGTCGATATGTGATGGAAAATAAACGTAAATTTCGTTTGAAAAAAAAATGCCATTTTTTGAAAATTTGATTTCACAATTAATTGCTTACTTTCATAATCGCATAGAAAAATGTGTACATCAATAAATTGATCATAAATATTGACAATAAAAAAGTAGAAAAATCTCTTGGTCGTTTGACTATTCCATAACCGGCTCTGTAAACAGAAAACAAATGGTATGGTATGGTACATATTATTAACTACATAAAAAACTTTGCATTACGAAAATTCACACGTACAATTAACCACAGAGATGAGATACTGAATGTTTCAAAGTTAATTAATCGTGTTCCATCAAACCTTTTCATTAGAGTTCAAGCTCATCTCTTACATATCAAAGTCTATAACGATTCAAGTAAAAGCAAAAACCTTAGTCTCAAGAATTCCAAAGAAGTTTTCAATATACCTTCATATTCTTATTGATTAGGAAATATTAAGTAAATAAACTTAACAAATTCTCTAGGTATCATTGCCAAGTTTTGATTTGATAATTTTGAATGAATTGAGCATTGGGTAGGTTTTTATCAATAAATAATATATTTGTAATATCCCAGTCCGTAGAAAGATTAGATTTTATGAGGTTTCGTGACTCAGTGTAAGCCACTTCTTCAGAGAATAAATAACCAAGTTAAAATAGTACAACGGAACAACATGAATTTTAGGTGCGATCAATATAAAAACAGGTCTGAATAAATCAATCTCATGTCGTTTCAGTCAAGGCGATTCATTTGCGATAGGTACGTAGATTTGTGTGTGTGTGCACTGTTAAGGATGAAAAATGTGTGACTTTATAATGACAAAGGATAGAGTTTAATCTGTAAGATAATGGTGTGAATTGTAAATAATATCAGACTAGGTGACAAGGATAGATAGTCCAAGTAGGATGTATGGTAAGGCCTTTCTATTGAGAGCAGTAGGATTGAGCACTATATGGAAAGCGCTAGCTACTCTCCTTTCTTTGTAATTGGAAAAACCTTTTTGTAATATTTTGATATTTTTGAAATTCATTTGATGATTTAAATAGGAATATATTTGTAAAATCTCAGCGAATGAATTGGGAGTAAATCCAACGTTTTGCCTGGCAATTCGGTCCAAGCTTTTTCAAGGAATTAATGATTTGATGATTGTTGAAAATGGCGTGAACTGCTATTGCCGATTTAATTTGAAGTCTATCTTGTTCTACAGGATTACTAGGTTTTTTTGTATACCTAATATGTTCTTTGGGACGAGTCAAGTTTTCGCGAGATGACTCTTCAATATAGAAGGCATCACAATCGACACAGCCTAATTTGTAGACGCAGTTCTGTGTAGACATGAATGGGATTTTTTTCTTTTAATCAAACTAAAGTACTTCGAAGTGTGTTCGTTGTTTTGTAATATACTTCAATTCTGTGTTGTTTTTAGATCCTTTGGAGTTCTTCTGTTGTGCCATGACGGTATGGTAAAACTGCAGTACCAATCCATGGCATTTCATTCGGATTATTATTATTTCGTACTGAACTGTCTTATTTTAATATACTTCTAATAATCTTCATAGGAAAATTATTAAATTGACGGATACTAATTACATTCTTTTGCTTGTCCTCTTCTAAAGTGATGATCTTGTTGACTCTTCTATAAAGATTTAAGGCTAACGAGATCTTACCACTGAAAGGATGTGCTGGATGGAAGTCAATACAGCAATTAGAGTGTGTGGGCTTTCGGTAGATGGACAGATTTAGAATTCCATTGACATTTCTTCTCACTAAGCAATCTAAGAAAGGTAGCTCAACATGTTCATTTTCATTCGTGAATTTGATGTTAGATAAAAGTGTATTTATTCGTTTTGACAACGATCTTAGATGAGTCTTTTTTATCACTACAAATGTATCATCTACATATCTAAGCCAAATTTGTGGTTTAATGACGTTGGTGAAAATATTTGACTGTATGTGCGCCATGAAAAGGTTGGCCACAGTGGGGGACACGGAGGATCGCATTACTACACCATTAGTTTGTATAACATTCCGTTAAAAGTGAATAGAATCGAATTCAAGCAGATTTTTAAGGGTCTCATGATTAGACTGATGCTTAAAGGACATCTGTCAGAAAGAGTATTGTCTTTCTCTAGTAAACCACTAATGAATTCTAAGCATTTATTAGTAGGAATACTAGTGTATAAGGAGACGACATCAAAGCCTACCACGACTTCATTCTTCTCGATAATTAATTCCAATAATTTTGATTTAAAGTCATATGTATATTTAATCATATTATGTAAGTTAAGCTGTAGTAGATTTAATATGCTGCTTATATATTTCGATAAAGCGTATGTCGGTGTGTTGGTAAAGTCTACTATCGGTCTTAGAAGGATATCTGGTCCATGAATTTTAGGTAAACCATAAAACCGTGAAGTATTACATGATTTGGGATAGAGAGCAAACCAAAGCAAGGTCCCAATTATTGGTTTTAGCTCTTTTAAAAGTTCACTTGTTTCTGATTTGACTTTATTTTTAATCGTTTGAGAATTTATTGGGTTGATCTTTTCATATAGTCCTGTAGAGAGATGTTCAAAAGTTTTATTAATATAATCTGTTCTATTCATGACCAAATTTTCATCTTTATGCGTCTTTTCTTTACTATTTGCGTAATTAAACTCAAATTACTGACACAGTTTTTTTTCTTTCTGTATGAAGTAACTTTTATTGATTATAGTCAGTTGAATAAGTTTATTATTTTTATGTTCTTATGAGCGTGTTGCTGCTTAACATTTTTGTTTATTGGCACACTTACCATCACGTAACTTTAGTATTTATTGACTAATGTTATTATGGTCAAAAGATTAAGTGAGATTAATTTTAAATTGGACAATGTTGCTCGCTAATATATACATATGTCTAGTGAATCAGTTTTCAGTAGGATATACTTGGATTTTTAGAGGTAATTCACTTGAGAAACACTGTGTTTGTGATAAGTAAGTGCTGTTAGTTAGTCACGTGATGTCAAAACAAAGGTTGATAAATCAGTGTTTGTAGCTACGATCTCCAGTGTTTTAATTAACAAGGCACTTCTTCAATATCCATTTATATTATCATAAATGAAGTAGAGCAATTTTATCGTTCTAAGTGACCTATAGTGGGTGCTTTTATTGTTTAATGCTCACTAGTTTGTAGCACCGATTTTTGGAAGTAGAATGAAGTAATAAAAAAATATAATATAAAACTAGAGTATCTGTTAATTTAAGATCCGATTCAGAGCGATTAGTTTTATTAGCTTTAAGAAACAATGTAATTAAGCAGCTGACTAAAACTGAACCAAAAATATCTGAGGTCAAACGAAGACATGGAATCAGTTTATGAAGTTATTGATTGATAATCTGAGGAATGCTGGTAAATGCAGACTATATGATTGAGGTTAGAGTTATAACTGCGATTAGTCGTTGGACAAATGAGTGATATGGCTTACAATATCCACCCATTGTCTTCCTTTCGATATTTAGTTTCATTATTCTTGCATATATACTTACCTTTACACTCAGTCTTTTAAACCATATTTTCAGTGCTGAGTCTTTCTAACTTTTCTTGCTACTAATTTATTTCCATCTCACTTGTTATTGATCTTGTCGTCATGCTAGTTTGGTATGGAAACTAGGGTCAACATATAATCATTCCAGGCTCTACGTTGATAATGACTGACCAAGATATGTAAAAAACATTTTAATGTGGCCATTACAGAATGCCTTATCTCTTCAGACCCTCCGAAAAATGTACACTTTATCTCTACTACACAATCCAGTTAGCTATTGTTCTATCGTTAAACGTAGATATGTTAGAGTAACATTCATTTTAACGGCTTCTCGGTTTATAACTACAGAATGATCAAACTCTTTTTCCAGGGTGTTCTACTTGGTATTTAAAATGTTTACAGAATAACATAATCAATTAGCTATATGATTCAATCACACAATGAAAATAACCATTTATTGAATATCTATCTTGTAGTGATTGTTAATTTTAGAATCTTCCCACTGATGTTTAGGACTGCAATTGATCAGTCTCTTATTGGGAAAGAACCAATGCAAAAATGAATTGAAATTCATCCCATTACACAAGCTAGTGGCTATCTGGACTCAGTAGCTAAGTGGGTGACGTGATGGCGTTTGAAGTGAACAGTACTGCGTTAGAATCCCGTAGTGAATATGAACTCTGGGATGCAGGTACATCCAGCTGATGAGCACCGAATGGGACGAAACGCACCTCCTGGATCCCAGTGCTAGTCACCATCCATCTCTGCTTATAATATGTGTGACTGAAAGCAATATCGAGGCAATCCGCACGGGATGCACATATAGCAATAAGAGACTGATCAATTGCGGTCTTAAACATCAATGGGAAAATCCAAACAACCAATACAAAAATGGTGTCTCATAAAAACTAACAGTTGAACGCATAACATATATTTTGTCATAAATAAAACTCGTCACCTGGATATATCTCTATCTGACTGAGTTTTATTGTTGTTATTGTTTTCACTGAAACTCAATATCGAGAAATGAATGCTACGTACATCATTGGATTAAGCAGTTGACTATTTTCAAATACCGGGAAAAGATAGACATCAAGCATTTTCGAGACACTGATCAACATTCACATTAAACTGATCTATTCCATCTTTTAAACATAAACAACATACTCACAAGATGATGTGTTGAATCAGGAAATGCAAAGTAAATAAGTTAGGATAAAATAGAAAAACTGTTTCATGTTTTTCTACTAATATGGAGTCATATAATAACTTGATTAAATAAAAACGTAGGTTTGGTACACCATAGGAAGTGTATATCGCAACTGAAGTTGACCTAGAAACATATGCCTCTAATCATCCAATATCATGAAATTGTAGTTCGAATTCAAATACACACATGTTTTTCTTAAAAACTTACAAGGTGAAATTAACTAGATTAGCAATAAGTAAAAGAAGCATACGCTCCAAATAAGTTGGACGAAGACAACCAAACCCATCTGTACGAATTAAGTAATAAATACGTCTTGGAAGGCATAAATCTTGAAGAAAAGAGAAATAGAAAAGAGATGTTTTAAAAAATGCATAATGATGAATAACAAAGTGATAAAACCAAAATTAATATCAATTAGGGTAAACATACTGTTGTCTATTGGCACAACTTCCCTAGTTAAGTAATATTTAGAAGTTTGTACATAGAAACTTAGTATAAAATGATGCATGAATTTCTTAATTTAGATTATGATGGTCAAATTTTTACAATTAGTGGCTTCTTAAGTTTAAGTAGAGGTGGATGGTGGCTAGCAGTGGAATCCAGGACGCGCTATTGGTCCTTGTTAGTACTCAGCAGTTGAACGTACCTGAATCCTGGAGTTGATGTTCACTTTGGAAAAATCCAAACAACCAAAATGTATGAATTAAAATTCACCTCATCACATAAGCCAGTGGGTTTGTTATTCGATTAGTCATACTAATGATAAATAAATACTTCGTACAGATAAATGGTAACTCTTAAAAAAAGAGCCGATTAGAAGTTCTGCCGATTACAATCAGTTTATGACTTGACAAGTAGTTTGATTACCACAGTAATTCTACTATATTTCATCAACAATTCAAAGGCATCTTTATCAAATGGATATTTTACATTATTATCCTCATATGTAGACATAATCAAAAGAATTTTCGATTGACTAATTATAGTTGTATTCCAGAACACTGCAGACTAAAAGATTATAAGTAAATCAAGAATGTTAGTGAGTCTTTCAACATTTGTTTTTAAGCACGGTGAAGTTTAGTAAACGGAAATGAAGCATTAGTTGTACAGTCGTTGTAAAAACATTCAAACAAACTGGTAACAATGAAAATAGTTCACCATAAAAAATGCTATATGTATGTGAATGGGACGAGTAGTACAATCCCCAAATATATCTTAACGTGTTATGATGGGGCATGTACTGAGGACATTATAACCTTGGGGACTATTCAAAGGACTATTATTATAATTTACATTTTTATATTCTCCTTATTGCGAGCTACCACTAGATTTCTTAACTATGGTTATATGGTTTATTATTTGCTGTTTGAAGAGATTACGAGATCCCCTTAATATCAGCCAATGGAATGAAGGATCAGCGACACGACAAGACAGCTAAACTATTTCCAATGCGTCCCAGCCTCGCTAACTAGAGGGAGAATTTCAGGTTCAGATGAGGGGAAGTACATTCTACAAGCAACCCGAAGCACGAACAACAACAAGCACACAGGATAAAATTATCTTGGGAAACGTCACAAAATAGCATATTAAATAAAGCAACCAACCAATGGCATTTAGGGTCTTTTCAAGTGGGAAATACAATCTGAAGGTAAAAAAGGGCGCTTATGGTGCAAAAACTAGAAATTCGATCCAGCATCTCGAACATTACTCCTTAATTATTGCTGACTAATTATGTATCGTTCGTTCCGTACTCCATCACTTATGGGATGGTTGCATGTAGAAGTATGATTCCATATATGGCGCGTGTGGTGGTAGGATAATTTATGTATGTAAACTAAAGTGTTCCAGGTGCCTGAAATATTCAACAAAAGTACGACTGCTGTGTTTTATTATCAAACTGAAGACTGGAACTCAATGAACCAGTAAATTAGGATTATTCACGGTTCAATTCAATGTTAAATTTGCCAGTCTAAGCATGTAATTAGTCAAAGCTTAGAGCCAAAATAGTACGAACCACCAAAAATGTACGTGGGAGTACAAAAATAGTAACCAGGTTTCTGATTGGCGAATCTAGCGAGTGGTATCGATCAACGTCTCATACATAACACCATGAGTGATGTACAATTATATAGGAATAATTTCGCAGAAAGCTAGAGGCTCCCAACAATGACGTAGCATCAGTCCGTAAAGTCAGTGATTGTTGAACTAAGCCGTCTTGGTAGATGCAGACTAGCTGGTTGGGCTTCGGACGTTTATTGAGACCAAATAAGACGTTCCTGGATATGGCCCGAAATCTGCATATATATATTAGATAGATATTCAACTCACCAATATTCCACTGACCCATATAATAAATCTCAACGGTTAATATAACGCTCATAATTAGAAAGAAGATAGTGAATATAATCCAGAAAATCTGATTTCCATATAACTGTAAAAGAATTACAAAAGAGAAGAAACAAGAAAAACTCAACAAAAGTTTACAAGTAGAATTTTCCTCGTGCACGTACACACACGCAAGCGCTAACTTAATGATTAAGACTAATTGCTTGATATTACACTATATTAGATATAGTAAGGAAGAAATCAATGACCAAGGATAATTATGATGATAATAAAGTTCAGAGGGGGTTTTGTGGAGAATTTAGTATTTTCACTGTTGAAATCATGAGTCAATTGAAGCTAGACCACCATCGAAAACCTGGAAGCACTGGACAGCCGTTTCGTCATATTATGTGACTCCTCAGCAGTGCGCATCCACGATCCCGCACTCGCGATATTCGAACCCAGGACCTACCAGTCTCGAGCTGAAGCTCTTAACCGATAGACCACTGAGCCGGCATCCAATGGTGTGGTCTATCGGTTAATTTAAATGACCAAGAGGTGGTTTCAGGTCCTGTAAAAATAAACTATGATAGAACTTTAAAACTTAGGTTATATTGCTAGCATTATTATATCCCATAGGAAACCATGTTAAAATGACCTTGTTTCGTATTTTTATATACAAAGCGATTTCAAGCGTTTACTTTGTGATTTGATGTAGACAAATTTAATGGAAAGATTAATATCAACTGAAGAACTACTGAAGGCCAAGGAGGGTTAGATAGCAATTATGGGTCCGATTTAGAACATCACTCCAGTGTACTTCCATAATACTAGACAGGATTAAACTCACAACCATGTTTTGGAGTGAGGAAAATTTAGTGATTCGCGTTTTCCAGTATTGGTCTATTCACGATAAAGTATTATTCTCATTTATGATGTAAATGATGAGTTACTATTCTGTTTGTCTCGTGTCACCATCCAAATGCAACAGAGTTTTACTACCACATAAAGAAAGACCTCAAGCTTAGTTACCAGTAAACGACCGTTAATAGTATATCAAGGTGTTGTTATAGAAAGTCTTAGGGCATTGTCACGGGGAGGGGTATGTTTGGGTTATTAAAATTGTTAAAGGAATACTATTGGATAAATGACAATCAGTGATAAGATATGGCCTACTCATAACTGCAAAGGAGATCGAGTGATTCGTTCAAGGATCCTTTACTTTAATACCATTGTACTACTTGTTCGATCCATTCCAACAATGATGACCGACTCACTGGATTTCACACTTATAAATAGAAACTAATTTCAACTACAGTTGATGAGACTTGAATTCCGAATGTTTTCAATATCAATTTTCTGATCGCTTCCTAGGCCATTACAACTTTGACAGAGAATCAAAAAGGGTTAGATATATAGAAGCTTTCCCTCGAAGGTTAGATTATATACAGAAAACGAGATTATTTACAAGATTACGGGTGACCTTAAAAGTTTAGAAGCTCCAGGATAAGATCCTAGGCTTGGTAGTAAATACAATATTAAATCGATCTGAATAAGGGGAATAAAACTAGCTACCTTCCAGTCTTTTTGAGATTTCACAAAAATCACCGATTAATCAAAACATTTTTCTTAGTCATCTGAAAACATTTTTTCTAGAAACTGCCAACAATTCTCTACAACGGCGCGTTTGATTTTATATATGATTTCTTTTAGATCTTGCTTTTTTGTAATTTCACAACGAGATTTCATAAACAGGAACGACAGAACAGTAACCATAAAGGACGGAATAACACGTGACTAGTTGAAAGACAATTTCCAAAGGAGAGCCAGTGAGCAAGTAAAAGATTTAAAAGAGAGATTACAGCCTATACCAAAAGTCTATAAATACGCCCGTTCTTAGAAATTACTTCAGCAGACACTTCTCCAGTTTTCTTCAGCTTTTTGATTTACAACTTGTGGGTTCTACACATTCAAGTGCCGAGGCCGTTTGCCATATTAGCCATAATCGAGTAGTAGAGTTATCAGACATCCAGTGCTGGATTTTTATTAGTCTTCGTTAGCATATGAGCATACTGTGTGAAATGTGCCTCGACATAGCTATTTTATAATGTTTTTATAGGAAAGATGAATTGTGGATAGTAGCAAAAAACATGACTTATGTTTTTTTTCTTATTTGGTACTCAGCGACTAGATATACGTGTAGCCCAAGATATAAACATCAAGCTTATTGAATAAATTAGTGTCTATCTGAATTTAGTAGCTCAGTAAATCTAACTCATTGGCATTTGAAACGAATAGTACTGGGTTTGAGTCCCACTATGAACATCAATACTTAGATGCAAGTACATTCAACTGAACAGTCCATAATGAGGTGAAATAAGCATTATATATTCCATTGCTAGTTATTCTATAAAAAAAAGTTATTGATCATACTATTTATTGTTGTTTATAGTAAATATAAAAGAATTTTGAGATTTAACATACATTTTCTTAAAAAGTAAGACAAAACACTTTGACCTTTAATTTAATTAGAATAGTTTAGTTTATGAGACTATTATTTCATATACTTTACTAAAATGAAATTAGTAAATATGTAATTCAAAAAGTAGTTATTAAGTTGTTAAAATTGGTTATAATTTATATTTAATTATTATTTGTGATAGTTGAATTCATGAGTCGATTAAAGCTAGACCATAATGGAAAACCTGGAAGCACTGAATGGCCGTTTTGTTCTAGTATGGGACTCCTCAGCAAGGCAAGTTCAAGATCCCGCTCGGGGAATTTGAACCTAGGACCTTCAAACTCACGCGCGAACGCATAGGCTCTAGACCATTGAGCCAGCATCCACCGATATTAATATCAAACTTCAATCCATGAATTCAACTATTTAAATTACTACAATTCCAACAAAACCCCTATTCTAATATTATTTTTGACTTATACTGAAATTTATAAATCATATTTATATTTTTGAGAGAAATAACATTTATCTTAGCAAAGAATTAAACTTAATATTTAACAGAATGTTAAATCAATCAACTTTAATCTCAAATTTCAATTGATACAGATATATATACTTGAAATCATGAGTCAATTGAAGCTAGACCACCGTAGAAAACCTGGAAGCACCGGACGGCCGTCTCGTCCTGAGGAGTCCCACAATAAGACGAAACGGCCGTCCAGTGCTCCCAGGTTTTCTACGGTGGTCTAGCTTCAATTGACTCATGATTTCAAGTATATATAAAAATTACTTAAAATCTTCACAGAAAACCCCCTGATACAGATATATTTTATTAAATAAAATTTAGCTGATGTTAGTGGATTCATTAGTAGTAAATTGATACAATTTGATAATCATGATAAAATCTTTTCTAGTTATGACTTTTCTTGAACAATATATTATAGACAATTTCTATGAAACAACTTATGGACAACCTTTGAGCGATGATGCTTGAGTGACCATGATAGTGTCTACTTTTAAGATTAAACAAAGGTTATATATTAGTGTGAGGATATAGAACTAGGAATTTCAGTTGGACGTTAGAGTTAGGAATTTGAATAAAGGTTTTCATCACGAGCTGATATCAGTTGTTATAGCGAAATTCTATTTACCTATATGGATGAATGAATTTCGAGCTGAAATCCAAGATATGCCATTTTAAATCCGATTGGTTCGTCCATATGTTATAGTCTCGCCACAATATCTGTGTCCTCATGTTAGATACTAACTGAGTAAGCATTGAATTCTATGAAGCAGTAAACATATAGTTTGGTGATGAGATTTTATTGAAGATCAGCTTTCATTTCTTTCTATGTATTACGAGACTGATTGTCATGTGAGGATAAACTTGTACATTCACTTTTTGCCTCTTCTATAGATTAAAGATTTTTCATATAATTTAATCTGAAACAATATGAATGTTAAATTTATTTCGTTGTGTTACAACTGGGAGGTTAGTGATTTTTATGAACTTGTTCGATGAGTAGTTTGTAGGAGTTGATAGGGTCCATGTGTTGTAGATTCAGCTGATCATAAAGAAATCACAAATGAAGATCCTGAATTAGAAATCGAAGATTTCATTGCTTTGATTAAATTTAGATTTTCGGTGACTCTGTTGTAGCAATCTATGCAAACACCAAACCGCTGTATGAAATGAGATTGAAGTGTGTGTTACTTGGACGACTAGCAACTAATTCTAACCGCTTTCTAGTCACCCAGAAATCACTTGAACCCCCAACAGGAAACAACAAGCAAAAAGTACGAAGATAAATTTTACTGTCAAGGTCAGTTTAGCTACAGAAGATAAGGATATTTATAAGTTCATGGGTAAACACATAACGAAGAGAAAAGGACTGGGGTATTTCAAGCTAATCTCTAGCTCAAAAAAATACCAGATTTGATTAACAAACTGGGACTTCTTTCTTAATCACCGAACACCATTTACCTTTAGGTACAGACGTTTGAGACTCAAGCTGACTTATTGGACTTAATCATTTCCGAGTGACTGAATGCACGTTTCGTCTTATATGAGACCCGTCAACCTGAATCAAGTACTTATCATTTCAGGTATAAACACCTTATTAACTAGAATATTGTGTTCAGATCCTCCTGCTACAATTCCGAAATTCAATAAACTTGTACTTTAGGGTTATATTGGGACGTTCGGTCAGGAAACATACATGCTAAAAAAGACAGACGAATTTCACTTTCGAATACTAACAATAGAAAAACAATAAATCATACTACTACTTCTAATGATAATATTGGTCCATATGCTACACACTAAGAAAGCTGAGGAATATTCACACTCAGCAACATAATTGGCAACGTATTGGTTTTTAAAGTAGTAAGTAATACATACGAGTTTCAGCGTGAACATTAACACCAGGACACATATGATATTATTTCTTATCGACACAGCTGATATTTATATAGTTAAACTCCGTGAACCATTTCATTGCAAAAAATTACAATAATCAACAGAAGTAAAACTTACAACACCAAGAACACCGAGGAAAATAACTACAGCCATAACCATATATGCTGAATGTGCTGATGCATTCACATCAGGATGTCTTGTCTGGTAAATTTTTAACATTATTAGCATACCGAGTATATACATATAAGCAGTATCTGAAAACACAAATGATAGGATCAAGCAAAAATGACTCAGTCACAAAAGACATTTTAAAGGTTATCAACAGAGATATACAGTACACCTATCCACTCGTAGGACTTTGATCAAAAAGCTTTTGGTCTGGTACGTAAAAATGGCAGTAGACATTCTCTTCTTAATTAAAATTATATGAGCCATTGTGTGGCTTGTTTGGGTATTTTCCAATAATAATAATAATTAATAATAGCATCCTTAAAAAGATAAGATAATTGTAATAATGAAGTTGTGAACAATAAAAAGACTTAGGTCAATAAACGATATTACATATTAGTTGCATTGTACTACATATTTTGTACAAAAGGATTTTTATCGTTAAAAAAATACATTGATAGTTATTTGTTCCACACAGTAAGGCTTTACAAAAAATGAAAAGTATGACATTGAAATCTGATAGTATTCGCGATTGTTAGTATCAGATCCATGTATACTCGTTTAACAGCTAGAACTGTATTGACTTTTAACCAGAGAAATACGTAAGAGAGGTCGATGAGACTATAGTTTATGGACGAATCAATTAGATATAAGATAACAGGTCTTGGATTTTTGTGAGAAATTCATTCATCTATTTGGCTAAATAGCGTTTTGGGATTTTAACTGATATCATTTCGTGATGAACATCATGAATCTAATTCCCAACTCTAACCATCAACTCGAAATCATAAGTCTATTTTCTCACACTGGTTTATAACCGTCATTTGGTCATAGTTAGTAGGCAGACATTCTCGAGGTCACTTTAGCATCACTCTAAGGTGGTCCATAAATTATGGTCTTGCCGGTAGGTCAACTATAAAAAAAACGGAGATCTGCAAAAGACGTACCACTAAAGAAGATAAGATGATTTACAAAATAAGATAACTATATTAGTATTTTGGTTAGCTTACCAAATTGGAAATTAGAAAAATTGGGGCACATATGATAACATGCACTCATTAGACCTTCCATAGTTAATGCTAAACCCATTGCATAAAATAAACCGTAATGCTGAGGTATACCCAATACCTAAAGAGATTTTATTTTAATTAGTGAAAAAAATATAAGAGCTATTAAAATATAGAATCAAGAACAAGAAATTGTGCATTATAGTATTATTACAAGAATATATTTATTGAAATGGTTTGTGATCGATATGTTACCAAACAATTGTTAAGAGGAAGTTGTGAAAATTATAATGGTATATCTAGAACGCTTAAAAAGTGTTCCCCCCTTATCCGCTTGTAAGAACTCAAACTTAGTCAGTTTGTAATTCAAACGAAGACTTTAACAGCAAACTGTCTCTATTGCAATTACACTTCAATTAGGATTTGAAACGAATAAATTGTCATACTGAGTGTAAGTGAACAATAGTATATTTACTGTAGAGTGAGATGCACCTGTTGAAAGGGATGATTTATCAAAACTATAGATATAAGTTTACGTTGAATGTTAACACTATTAAAATCCAACGAATTACGAAATAATCTACATAATGTCTAGGGTGGCTGTTTTCGTGACACGATGTAAGTTACGTTATGCTAAATAATAATATATCTGTACCTAAACTCTAAAAAAATTCAAGAAACTAAGATATAAATAAGACTGAATCGCCGTCATCTGGGACCTGTGTCCCAGTGTAGTGAGATATAATATTAGAAATAACACTTTATTCTTGTGACTTTGCCGAGATTGATCTCTTTCCTGAAAACTCACTAATCAACATAGAGTACTCAAGTGATGTAGTTCTGTTTAGTGAGGACTGCCTTGAGTAACAATGCAAACATGTTTGGGATGCATTTCACTTCCTTCAAATGCAAAATTTTGTTTCAGGACTGGTTTGTGTCAGCGCATGAACTAACGATAAGGAGTGAAGTAGTTGAATACATTCATCACTATTTATTTTGCAAGTCTTAGTGGGACGTTGTCTAACGGGATCTCGGCAACAATTCAAAAACCTCGGTTGGTTTTTGCAAACTTGTATCACTTGTGGCATAGTCGAGATGCCAATCTAACAGCTAAAGGAAAAATATACCATGTAGAAATATGCTCTGTATTATTACATGGCTATGAAACATGGTCTACGAAATTAAAAGATATGTGTAGGCTGTATGTGTCCTTACAGAATTGCTTTATCAACTGAGGTAGATGAGATACGTATTGACTACGCCCAACAACTGTCTACTTCAACATGATTTTTTTTAAATTTATACACATAAATATTGGTACAAGGAAGCACCAGATACATATGCGCCACACAAATCTCATTTGATTTGTGTGAGGGCTGGGATACTGCTGAGGTGCCCAAACCGAAGCAAGTGGTTTTCTTGGGGGGCCACACCCCGAGCCTTTGACCTAAAGGTCTGATCCACAAGGCAGTGGAGAATCGTAAGGAGATGCAGTCCCATGGTAGACAGTGACCAACGATTGATTCATACGCCATTTGTTCCTTCATGATACGGGAGCCCATTCGAACCATTGGTTTGGAATCAGGGTTTTCCAACTCCCCTAGGTGGGCTATCCGTGTCCACCAACCCGGTTAAAGCGTCGGACATTCGCTTTTCGTCCTATCAATTTCGTAAACAACACCCCCGCCACGAGAAGGCAGTGAGTAGGACTTCCCTGGTAGAGGCTATATTACGCATGGCCATGTGAGAGTATTTCGAGAGGGAGAGCGGACTCTCCCCACTCTCGGCCATACCAGGGCATTTGGGGGCCAACATATGATACTGACTAGAGTATGAGTAGGCTGGAAGAAAACTAAAAATGGCCGAAACAAAAAGTGGCATCAATCCATGAGATTATCGACTATTGTTATTATCCACATTGGTAGATGCAGGCTATCTGAATTAGATCAGAGAGAAAGAAGTTGAGTTACATAGCTTATGATGGAGCAAAGTGATGTAGATTCACCAACTCTTTATCATGTTTTTAGACTTTAGGTCCCAGTATTCTTAAATGTTAAATGTTTTAATAAATTACATAATCAACCTTCCAGAAGCAATACAGCTAAAGGATACTCTCTAAATTATTCATTACTATAAGTTTTGTGTTTCCAACCCGCTTAAACTGTTTGTAGTTGAAAAAAGATTTCTTGATTGACAAATAACTAGTAGATATACTTATGTAAAATACCTAACAATAATGATGAACACAAGGCTATTTAAGAGATAATTTTCACAAATAAATACAAAAGTGAATACTATGATTACCTGGGAGTTTGGGTTTAAATTTTTGGTTCGCCTATGAAGAATATCACTATAAGATGGATAAAAGAAGTAGGAGTACAGAATATATAATTACATATAGTAAGCTTGCATAATATAATATATAGTCGAATAATAATCATCTAATCAAAAACTACTAACTACTTAAGGCGGAATTTCGAAGATTACAGGGGAGAGAGCATAGACAATGCAGACTAATTTTTTATTACGATAAATAATTACACTCATATGACTTGACAATACATATTACATGATTCGCCAATATGTTTTTTAAAGCATGACTTTTAATGAGTGAATTCTTTATAAACAATTCAATCAAAAAAGTTGATTAGATGGATCATAACGAAATTTTATAAGTGTTGACTGATATTGTCCGTGTGTAAATTAATTGTCTAAATAAGCATGACCACCTTTTACGTATGAACAACACGTTCAATTCAGATATTCAACGTAGTTATTAAGTTATCAACAATTTTATAGTCTGAATACGAGTTTGTCGAAAATATGAAATGAAAGATGGTTAGATAGATGGATTGTTTACTCAATAATGTTAGAATCGAATTAGCGTAAACATTCGGTTCCTGTAGCAAACAAATTTTATCACTAATGTCTAAATGTATCATACAATAAGACAAAAACTATAGTAAACTGCCAATTGATAAACTAGGCTACTTTAACGACAACGCAAGTATGACCACACTCCATCTTATATACATGCACCTTAAAGGTGGAGAGATAGAAACTAATGTAACATCTGAAGTATATAGAGACTTCTGACTTCATTGATGACAGATCACTAACTCTGAAAACAATTTCTCAAAGATCAAGAGAAAATTTATGACCTATGTAGACAAATAACTTGAAAATGAGGGGATAACTGACTGTTGACATCGAATGAGGATCACTCTAAGTCACGAAAGGGCTGAAATTAAAAAGCATTAACTACCAGAACAGACTTAGTAACTGATTAATATTGTGCCCACCTCCATACTTAAAGGTTTTGAGTTAAACACCATATAGGAGTCATGAATTAGTATGAACGTAATGTCAAAAGCTCCTTATTTTTCAGTAGTGCTATAAATGATGTCTATTCGCGAAAGTAAAGTGAAAAATATTGAAGCGTTCTGCAAAAGCTATGTAAATCAGTGAATCAATATTTCAGGAAATTTCGTGCTTGTGTTACTTACCGTCGGGCAGTCAAGACAAGAAATAATAATCCTAGCATAACATAGCCAATATTTGAAATAATATTGTTAAACGCCGTGAAGATGCCAAGTGAATGAGCACATTCAAAGTTGTAATAACATAAATCTTCATTACCAGTTTCAAAAACAGCCTAGATATAATATAATTGAAAAAGAAATATACACAAATTAATAATAAAACATAATGAGAAACGTCAATTACGTAAGAGAACATATTGGCTACATGTATATTGTACTGGCATAATCGGTATCCACCTCTAACTGATTTATACCCTTCCCTCCAACAATCAAACATCTTAACATGTTACACATTATATCAAGTTACTCAACCTAGTAACCATATTGAAACTTGATCAATAGAATTCGGTCAGCAGCAAAAGAATTAAGTAGATTCAACATTGGTCACTACTCAGTGATCGAGCAATATTAAACTTCTAAACTAATATAAATTGTAAGGGTAAGTAGAACAGGCAAATATAATACCAGTAGTCGTTCGTTAATAACACTTTAGATAACTATTTAGTTAATTTGCAATTAGTTATTAAGCGTAAACGAGACTCATAGTACCGTAGAACTCTGGAAACAAATGATTTAAAAAGTTAGAATGACGTTCTATCTCAACTTTCAGTTCAATAACAAGACAAGAACTGATTGAGTTTATCGATGTATCATACAAATACATAAATCACTTACAAAGGTGGCGTAATCTTTAGCAAAACTAATGTTTCGCAATCCTATAAATATTTAAAACACAATGAATATATATGGAAAGATGGTATAAGTTACCCTTACCTTTTGGTACGTCATGATTAATTGTACTGCTGGTAATCCATAGAAAATGGATATGATAATTAAATACCTATAAGATTCATTAAATAAAGCGAAAGAAACAATAAATTTAAAGTTGACATATCTTCAATTAAAAACAAACAAAAATATGATAATAAATCCAAGTATATGCTACAGGAATAGATAAATAGACAGATGGTGACATAGAATCAAGTAAACATTGAACATTGCATCAGAAGTTAAATAAAGCTTAGATAATGAGATGGTGGAGAAGATTCGTGGCTCAGGTGGATGATTTAGGTGCAGTTTTGTTCTTTGGGCTGGATGGTTTGGTCATGGAGCTTTCATTGTTCTTCTGAACAACATCATCAGCATACACGAAATGACAAAAGAAGAAAAACCGAACATCATCTACAAAATAAAATGTTCTAATTACGAAAAACATTGCATCAGATAGAGTGGACAACCCCTTCATATTCGTCTGCACAAACATCAATTAACGGTCAAACGCTATGACATATATTCGCTTATATCAATACATATAGACATATTCGACTGGAAAAATATTGAGATCTTTGATATAGGCGATTCTAAAAACACCAGAGGATTTTTAGAAGCTTGGTACTCAAGATTTCTTTTAGCAAGATTTTTAGCAATCAGCAATCAACAAACACATCGAAATTGATCCAATTTACCAACCAATAAAAAAATCATGGACAAATATAAGACCAAGAATCAAATCAAAGGAAGATACAATATTACTATCACTACTTTGATGTCATAAACTTTCTTGATCATAACCATTAAAACAGTACAAATAGTTTTGGATATGCTTACCAGAAATAAAGTAAATATTTCCTATTCAATGTTCCATAACGTTTTTTAGACAAATCTGATACATATAATAACACCTTAATAATAAAAAAAGACAAAAATTAAATAATTTGAATTAATAGATTGACGATTACGATATTTGTTGTGCGTGTGTGCTGACAGAACGAGACACAAAAGGAAACAAAGTCGTCATTACACTATTTTGGAGTGTTCGTTATTAGACTCACTTATAATTGAGTAGATAAATTAATACGGAAGAAGTTTCTTGTTGTTACTATCGTTGGTGATAGAAGGAAGAGTGAATAGGTACTTATTGTAGTAATCTGGTGAGCCTTTAACGATTGATTATTAAGAATAAAACTTTGAAAGAGTCAATTTTGGAATTTGTTGCAAGGGGTTTAAAAGTTAGAGATGATTATAGTACTAAATATTCCTTTTAAGTTTTATTTTGGATGAAAAGCGTTGATCAAAAGAATGACAAATACCATAACACATTGAAAAAAACTTTTATAATATATCACTTAAGTCCAGAACACTGAAAACCATCTAGTAAGCTTTTAGATGACAAAGTTTGCATCAACCACAGCGTTATACCCTGAGAAAAAGGTACTGTATTCGAGTTACAATGTGAACATCAACATTGGAATACAGGTATATCCAGCTGATGAATCCCAAACAAGATGAAAGGTGTTTCCTAGGTTCCGTTGCTCGCCATAGTTAATCTATTATTTCAAACCTAAGATAAAATAGTTATATGGAGGTGATCCGGGCAGGATGTGGATTTGCCAACAAAGGCTGGTCAAAATTCAGTATTAAATATCAATAATGGAACAAATCGTGTTTATTTACTAATTGAGCATTAAAATAGACAAGTGCAATTGTGTAATAACCACAGTCAGTCAGTCAGTTACAACGTAGAACTTCGTACGTACCTACATCAGTTCAAGTTGCCATACCACATTAGCACACAGATGCAGTTGTCCATTCAAATCCCATAGTGGTAGAAGTAGTAGGAGTATAATCAGAAATCCAAAAGATTAGGGTTTGAAGATGTTATTTAAGGAGTATAATACAGTGAAATAAATTTGGAAAGAGAAAAAGGATACGGACATGAAGAATTCAAAAAGTTAGAATTTGGTAGAACACAAAGAGTGGATACACCTTCGCCATTCCAAACGATATTGAGCCATGTCATTCAAGGTCTCTAACCATCGGTTGCTGTCATCTCGCGAAACCCAACCACGTAGTCTACACCTACCAACATGGCTCAGTCCAATTGTCAGTGACTTCATTGATTTGTGCAACGTTTTGGTCTGGCCACCCCTAGCTTTCTTCCAATCTACTCCTACACCATGAAACATTGCACGTCGGGGCAGTCGGTGGTTGGGCATACCTAACACGTGTTCCAGCCATCTCAACTGATGAAGTTTCGCTACTTCATCAATCGATTTACCATCCTTATCTAGTACCTGTTTCCTACAACTGCATTACATACCCGGTGGTCCCAGAATATACGAGCAATGCTTCGAAGACAACTATGATCGAATACAAGTTGCCTACGAATATCCTCTACTCTTATCGGCCATGTTTCACTGCCATAAAGTAGGACGGAACGGACTGCTGCACAGTAAACCCGTCCTTTGGTTGCTAGACGGATATCTCGCCTACGCCACAAATGACGCAAGTTGGCGAAAGCTAGACGAGCCTTCTGTACCCGTGCTGAAATTTCATCACACACCAGACCACAAGGGCTGATGAGACTCCCAAGATAAGTGAATCTGTCAACACTCTCAACTACTTTACTCTCTATCATTAGTTCAGGTGTCGCTGCAACCTAATCCTGAAGTAGCATTTTGCACTTCGAGGGAGAGGATCGCATCCTGAACATGCCTGTATTGTTGCTTATAGTGGTCAGAAGACTCTACATTTTGTCAGCGTCTTCACTGAATAAAACTATGTCGTCGGCGTATTCTAAGTCAACAAGTGAGTCTCCTGGTAAAAGTTCAACTCCTGGAGGTTTAGCTGATGAAAGTGCTATCTCTAAAAGTATGTCAACGACAAAGTTAAACAAGAATGGGGAGAGTGGACAGCCTTGACGAACACCACTTAAGGTAACCAATTCTGATGACAGTTCGCCATAGGCTCTAACTCGACCAGTTGTGTTCGAGTAGAGAGCCTTTATGAGGTTAATGTACTTCGTTGGTACTCCTTTCAGTGACAAACACTGCCATAAAACCTCACGATCAACGGAGTCAAATGCCGCCTTAAGGTCAAGAAATACTACTATTGTGGGACGTCTGAATTTGTGTCTATGTTCTAGAACCTGACGTAGAGTGAATATCTGGTTTATACAACCACGTCCAGGTCGAAAACCAGCCTGGTCGTCTCTAGTCTGCTCTTCATGAGCTTTGGTTAGGCGTCCAAGTATTATTGAAGCTAATATTTTAGACACTATATTAGTCAAACTGATTCCTCTGTGATTGTCACAGGAGGACTTTTGTCCTTTCTTATAGACTGGCACAATCAGTGATTGGGACCAGTCAGATGGAATTACGTTCAGTTCCCAGATTCTACCTAGGACCTCAGTCAATCTCGCTGCTAGTACTGGACCACCATCCTTTAAAATCTCAGAGGTAAACTTGTCAGGGCCTGTTGCTCTCCCTCACTTCAGATTTCCTATAGCTTTTTCAACCTCGAAGAGAGTTGGAGGACTTACATCAATTTGCCATTCAGGACTGGGGATCGTGGGTAATTGAAGTGTGGCTGAAGGCCAGTTGAACTGATCCCTATAGTGTTCTGCCCATCGATCCAATCTCCTGGATTTAGAATGAATGATATGTCCATCTTTATCTGAGATGGTTTCGCTGTTACTTGGGTTCCTAATGCCGGTTTCTTTAACAAGTCTGAATAGCTGTCTGCTGTTACCTAGTGCCGTTACCTTTTCCATCTCTCTTGCTTTCGCTACCCACCACTGTTCACGATCATTACGTAGGCTTCTTATTAGCCTGCGCTTAAGCTGATTCCGCTCTTCGTTATGTTCACAGCCAGGTGGGATGAGTTTACGAGCATCTATCAGTGCGGTAGATGCTGCCGAGATCCATTGTTTCTCCCTGACCTTATGGTTTACCTTACTAGCAGATATCACTGCTGTTTCCACAGCTTTTCGGATGTCATTCCACGCTACATCGGGGTGGGCACAACTTATATGTCTGTCTAACTGTTTTTCCAGTTGTTCCTGAAATATATTCTTAAGAAACACCTTACTGCCGTCACACCTCTGTACAGTCGGCAGTACGACTTCGGACCTTGGGATTGCTGCTTTTAGTCTTACCGATCTTCAACCGACCAGTCTGGCATGGTAGGACCTTGAGGAACGATTGTTCCAGCCAGCATAGCTCGATTGAATCATCACGATAGGCAAGCCCGACCACCACGTCAAGGTTGCAGCAACGGTCGAGGTGTAATACTCACACAAAAACCTTGATGAATCAAATTGAAATGATTTAGGTAGCACAAACACAAAAACGAGATTCGGAAAAAAAAAGAAACATTTGTAGGGATAAGACTAAAATAACCCATAGTGTCATTGAATAAGAAAAAGAGAAATCAGAGAAGAAAATTCCCTTGATTAGTACGTAGCCTCATTTGTTATTTATTCTCGAATCAATTTATGATGCAATCTTTCCTATCCTCCTATAGACATACATATTCTATATAACTTTATATACGAATGTACAGCTTAAGTAAATGATTTCGTCGAAAAGAAAATTTTCTTCGCTGAATTCTCTTCGTCTTATTCAAAGGATAAGATTATTTGAAGTTAAGCCTTTTTAAAAATCTTTTTTGACAGTACTATTATGGTTACGAACCCTTTTCTTCATCGCTTTAATAAATATAATGAAAATTACGATAACTTATGGAAGAACTTAACTCCGCCTGTAGCTCTTCTAGAGTTACTGCCGGTCCCAAGCCCGGGTAAAGGAGGAGGGTCGGGCATGGGGTTAGCGACCCCATCCCGTAGAAAAGCTAACTCGCTAAAAAAAAACGCTAACCAGAAAAAATAATTCAAACCATTTAAACTCTGCCCTGGGAGTTGAAGGAATAATGACGTCTCATGATGAAAGCCGAAGTTCTTCGGAAGTCACGAGACCGATGCACCTTCTAACAACCAGAGCAACACTCTTTATAGGTACATGGAACGTCCGGTCACGAAGGGGAAAATGCTCCACACACTCAGGGAGTTGCTCTAATGCTGTCCAAAGAAGCACAAAATGCACTTGTGGGATGGGAATCTCATGGACCCAGGATAATCAAAGCATCATTCAGAACAAAGAAGGAGGGGATCACAATGAACGTTATCCAATGTTATGCACCCACCAATGATAGCAACGACGATGATAAAGATCAGTTCTATGAAAGGCTGCAATCAATTATAGCAAAGTGCTCACGAAAGGACCTCACCATCCTGATGGGAGATCTAAATGCTAAAGTTGGAGTGGACAACACAGGATATGAAGATATAATTGGACGACATGGACTAGGAGAAAGAAATGAAAATGGGGAGAGACTTGCAAACCTATGTGCTTTCAACAAATTGGTTATAGGCGGCACAATATTCCCACACAAACGCATACACAAAGCTACATGGATTTCACCGGACCACACCACAGAGAACCAGATAGATCACATCTGTATCAACAAAAAATTCCGAAGATCAATGGAAGATGTGAGAACCCGGAGAGGAGCTGACATAGCTTCAGATCACCACCTGGTTGTGGCCAAGATGAGACTGAAGCTTAAGAAACACTGGACAACTGGACAAACAGCACTACAAAGGTTTAATACAGCCTTCCTTCGAGATACTGACAAGCTCCATGAATTCAATATAATTCTCAACAACAGGTTCCAAGCTCTACAGGATCTACTGAAAGAACAAGAAACTACTTTGGAGGACAACTGGAAAGGGATAAAAGAAGCACTAACTTCAACGTGTCAGGAGGTTCTTGGTCCTAAGAAGCATCATCACAAGGAATGGATATCTATGGGAACCCTGGACAAAATTCAAGAAAGGAAGAACAAGAAACTAGCAATTAACAACAGCCGAACACGAGCAGAGAAAATCAAAGCACAAGCAGACTACGCAGAAGCAAACAGAGAAGTGAAGAAAAGCATTAAAGCCGACAAGCAGAACTACATGGGAGAACTAGCAACGGCGGCGGAAAAAGCTGCAAGGGAAGGAAATATGATACAACGGAGAAATTGGCAGGGAGATATAGCAAACCGGAGAGACCAGTCAAGGACAAAGAAGGAAAGACAATCACTGAGATTCAAGAACAGAGGAAAAGATGGGCAGAATACTTCGAGGAACTGCTGAATAGACCAGCCCCATTGAATCCACCGAACATCGAAGCAGCCCACACAGACCTTCCAATAGATGTCACTCCACCAACGATCGAAGAAGTCAAGATGGCCATCAGACAAATCAAAAGTGGGAAGGCGGCAGGACCTGACAATATACCAGCTGAAGCACTGAAGTCAGACATTGAAATAACTGCAAATATGCTTCACCTTCTATTCAAGAAGATTTGGGAAGAGGAACAAGTGCCAACGGACTGGAAAGAAGGATATCTCATCAAGATACCAAAGAAAGGAGATCTGAGCCAATGTGAGAATTACAGAGGTATCAGCTTGTTATCAGTACCAGGAAAAGTTTTCAACAGAGTGCTGCTGAATCGGATGAAAGACGCAGTAGACGCCGAACTTAGGGATCATCAGGCTGGATTCCGTAAGGATCGGTCGTGCACAGACCAGATTGCGACACTACGGATCATCGTTGAACAATCAGTTGAGTGGAACTCATCACTATACGTCAACTTTATTGACTATGAGAAGGCGTTTGACAGCGTGGATAGGAGAACATTATGGAAACTTCTTCGACACTATGGAGTTCCTGAAGAGATTGTCAACATTATCCAAAACTCATACGATGGATTACAGTGCAGAGTGGTGCATGGAGGACAGCTGACAGATGCATTTCCAGTAAAGACCGGAGTCAGACAAGGCTGTCTACTCTCCCCATTCCTCTTCCTTCTAGTGATTGACTGGATTATGAAGAATTCGACATCTGAAGGGAAATACGGAATACAATGGACCTCTCAGAATCAATTAGATGATTTGGACTTCGCAGATGACCTAGCCCTCCTCTCTCATACACACGACCAAATTCAGATGAAGACAGCAAATGTAGCAGCAGCCTCCGCATCGATAGGCCTCCACATTCACAAAGGAAAAAGCAAGATTCTCAAATGCAACACGGAGAACACCAACCAAACCAATAACACTTGATGGCGAAACTCTGGAAGAGGTGGAAACATTCAAGTACCTGGGGAGCATCGTTGATAAACAAGGGGGATCGGATGCAGATGTAAAGGCGAGGATTGGAAAAGCAAAGGCAGCATTTCTACAATTGAAGAACATATGGAACTCAAAACAACTCTCAACCAATTTCAAGGTCACAATCTTTAATACGAACATCAAGACAGTCCTACTGTATGGAGCTGAAACGTGGAGAACTACTACGACCATCATCAGGAAGGTACAAGTATTTATAAACAGTTGTCTACGCAAAATACTCAACATCCATTGGCCGGATACTATCAGCAACAGCGTTTTATGGGAGAGGACAAACCAGCTTCCAGCTGAAGAGGAAATTAGGAGAAGACGTTGGAAGTGGATCGGACATATATTGAGGAAATCACCAATGTGCATCACGACTCAATCCCTAACTTGGAATCCGGAAGGGAAGCGGAAAAGAGGAAGGCCAAAGAACACACTACGCCGAGAAATAGAAGCCGATATGAAAAGGATGAATAGCAACTGGAAGGAACTGGAAAGGAAGGCTCAGGACAGAGTTGGATGGAGAATGCTGGTGAGCGGCCTATGCTCCTCCACAAGGGGTAACAGGCGTAAGTAAGTAAGTAAGTATGGAAGAACCAACTGAATTAAGGACGAGTCCTGGATTTTGAAGTGAAATTTATTCGCCGATATAGATAAATAGCATTTCGGTACTATATATGACATCAATTTGTAATGGAAACCCCTACTTCAATTCCTAACCCTAAATTCCAACTCAATTCGAATTATGATTCCTGATACTAATTTATAAACCCTTTTTGACCCTAGTAAGCAGGTGGATTGTTTCAAGATGACTTATAGACCATTATACTCTCACCAAAAAAACTTCACAAAACCAAAGATAATACATAACATTGTGCATTAGATTTACAAGCTGTAATCAAATATCATATTGTATAGCTAGTTAACTGTGCTCACCAGTTATCTACTTAGATATTTTGTGGAAGATTGTGAAGTTAAAGCATGACTAATGTCACGACCAAGTGATATTTATAGTAATAGACCTAACAAAGGCTTAGTGAAATATGATCTATGGGTTTAACTAAATCAAAGATGAGGCAGTGACTCACTAATCATACTGATTGGTAATTATTTCAACTGACAGATTGATTGTAGTTCAAAACGTGAACCAGTGGATATCAGTTCAATGGTCTAAATGTGACGTGTTAGTCACGAGACCTGGAAATTCTTGAGTTTATATATTATACAGGGTAGTGGACGAGAACTACTTTAGAATTTTAAAGTATGAGAAGACAGGTACTAGATATTAGATGATCTTTTTAGTTGATGTAATAGTGATTAAACAAATTTAACAAAACATAAGGACTGATTAAACATTTATTTTTTATTTATTTGAACACATGAATATTGGTACAAGGAAGCACAAAATACATATGCGCCTCACAAATCAAATGAGATTTGTGTGAGGGCTGTGATACTGCCCAGGTGTCCAAACTGAAACAGGTGGTTTTCTTAAGGGACCACACCGCGAGCCTTTGACCTAAAGGTCTGATGCACAAGACAGTGGAGTATCGTGAGGAGATGCAGTCCCATGGTAGACAGTGACCAACGATTGATTCATACGCCATTTGTTCCTTCAGGATAATGGAGCCTATGTGCACCATTAGTTTGGAATCAGGATTTTCCAACTCCCCTAGGTGGACACTCCATGTCCACCAACCCGGTTAAAGCGCCGGACATTCGCTTTTCGTCCTCTCACTTTCGTAAACAACAGTAATGCCACGAAAAGGCAGTGAGCAGGACTTCCCTGGCAGTGGCTATATACGCGTGGCCATGTAAGAGCATTTCGAGAGGGAGAGCGGACTCTCGCCACTCTCGGCCGTACCAGGGTTACTTAAAGTAGACTTGGATGATCCGAACTAGTTGGCAGTGAAAATACAGAAAATATTTTACTTTAAGTTTTATACTTTTAATAAAAAAACATATGATTACCTTTGAAAAATAATCTTATTCTTTTTTTAATCTAAAGCTGTCCAATCTACCAAATTTGTTTCCATAATATAATAGAGAGTAAGTTGATTTATTTACGGAAACGATTTTAAAAACACAAGATGTGTGTAAATCATTATTAGTTACTTTATGATCAAAGTATATGACATTCAATTAATGAGATCCTGATATGAACTCTGTTCTATCTGGTAGTTGATTAGGAGTGTCAATATTCTTCGCATAAAAATCTATTAATTTGTGAGTTAATATTTTTTTTGAAAATAAAACTAATGAATTGTTTTATTTCGGTACAGCAATGAAATGACCAGCTCAAAACATTGAAACAAATAAATGTCTACTTAAAGATAAATTTACGGTAAACAGAAAGGAAAAAAAGGTCTTAATCATTAAACAAGAACTTACATTCATCTTGTACATTGGAATAAATTCTGAATTTACATCTGTCTGATCATCTGATAGAGCAATACTACTCACAGATTCTGGCCTATTATTTCGATTTTTATCATTACTATTAATCTCATGACCGGTAATAACAGTAGTATTGTTAGAATGTACAACAGTTGATTGTTGAGATGTATTTGGAATCTCTTGACCAATCATTGTAGAATATGTAGAATGTGTTGGTATTTGTATTTTGTCTGAAATAGTAGTAATATTAGTAGGATGATTTAAACTGGAAAAATAATTCTTTTCTTTTCTAGACTGAATTTTATTATTAGCACAGTTACAACTACCACCACTTGCAACATCATTATTATTATTATTATCATAATCATCTTCATCATCTGTGGAACTGAACCAACCATGTGAGCCTTGTATTTCAACTAGGGGTGTTTGGTGAATTGTACTACGAAAATGAAGATTAGATTCCATTGAATTATTTAATGAAATACTCTGATAATCTTGTGGTAAACTTAATATTTGATGGTGTATACCAGTATGAGACGGTCTAAGTATATTCAAACTATCTGATGAAGTTTTTACTACATTTGAACCAGATGTAAGTGGAGATTTTCTCATATTTTTGATAGATTTCGTTTTTTTATAGTTCTCTGATGACATTTTCGTTTTATTGTATACAACATTATCATAAGACACTGAAAGATAATGAAAAAAAGCACGAAGACAAATAATTAATTGGTTAATTGCTAACTTATGGTGTAATTTGAAGAAAATTTACACTGAAAAAAAAACTGACAACATTTAAACATAAACACACAGATATGGACGTAGAATTATCGACCATGGCACAACATCTGAAACATTAAGTTGTAAAAAGACAAACAGAATCAGAGCGTAAAATGAAAAAAGGGAGGGAAACCAACAATCCTTACAAATAATCAATACATTTCTAACACATAAAAACGATATGACAAATACACAGAATTGATGACAATTAAAACGAAGAAAAACCGAACAGAAAACAACACACTCATGTTGATTTTATTGTAAAGCAGTAGCAAAATAGAAGTGTTTAGGTATAAGAGTGATTATGAAGTAGAGAGGAGGGAATCAACCAGTTACCTGATTCCACAGGAGTACTTTGAGTCTGTAAACTATTACTATTAACACTATGATGTAGTTCAGTATGACTGGAATTGAATATAGTGCCATAATTATATCTATCTTTTCGGTTAACCAAATTAGTAGATATTCGTGGATTAATCGATCTGGAAGTAGTTGTTGAACAAGTTGACGTATGTACTGGTATAGCAGATGAACAGGAGGTAGATGCTTCTGTATTGACATGAAAAAGGTTAGAATTGCTCAAATTGACAGAACAAACAGTTGGATCACAGTCTGAACCACATTCAAAGTTAGCCGTCAACTCTAAGAGTATAAGCATATATACATATATAAGCATAAAAACTACAGAAGTGAGAATGTTACATATAACAGCACAGTAGTATATCATATAAATACTGACAGAAAATATCATTTTAAAAGTTCAACTTTAGTGAAACTGGTAAAAGGAAAATTTAATTAGTACACAATATAGGTCACAGTGATAACCCGATTATCACTTCATTTTAACAACAATATAAAGGACATATGATTGGATACCTGATATTTTAAACGAAATTAGAGTTATACAAAACTTTAAGCATCGTAAAAGGGAATAATATTAGTATGTTCAACGTACATCTATACTCACAAACGCACGTAAATACGTATAGAAAATTTCACTAATAGAAGAACGTATTGGATTCATGACAGATTAAAAGGATATATAAATCAAACAAAAAGGATAATAATGTATACTAATGAATAAACAAGTAATAGATGAACCTATGATAAACAAATACTCAAAAGTATATGATTTCATTACACAAAAAGTTAGTCAACCATTAGTAACGTAGAAAATGGCACATGTGTGAACTGGTCTAAATTGTCACATCAAGTTAACACAAGATGAGATTATCAAATCGTAATCGTATTATATGCGACTGTCAAAAGATTGGGTACCATGATGACTTCAGCGATTTCTGGAATAAAAGATAAAATAGTTCTGAAATTCGAGATCTAAAGGAGATAAATAGTGAATGCAACTAAGCCATTGTGATAGACTTCCATCCATGTTATGAAACGTCTCTAAACATCAATTGTAATAATCATGCGGACCCCAAACAGATACTTTGAACTTATTAACAGTCAATGACTTCGTGAACTAATTCTATGTTTTGATTTAGCTACCTTCAACTTTTTTCCAAACTACTACTATACCAACCTTCATTGCACATTGAGGTAGGTGGTGGTTGGGCACAAGTAATACATCCCAGCCACTTTGGTTAAAGAAGGTTCAATATCAGACCAACTTACTTGCCATCTTGAACTAGTAAGTTGAGTCTAACCACAGAATCGGTCACTCAGTGTTCCAAACGGATGAGAATAATGTTTCGAAGGCATCTATGGAAAAACAATAGTATTCCACGAATATCCGCTAATTTTCAAAGACTACGTTTCACAGCCATAAACCTGAACAAAATAGTGTTGTGTGGTATACTCGTCCCTTCGTTGAGAGACAGATATCTTGTCTTAGTCACAAGTGACGTAGTTTGACAAAAGCAAAATTAGTTTTCGGAATCCATTCTGAGATTTTGTCAGACATCAACCCACCAGGATTAATGAAACTTCCAAGATAGGTGAAATAATAAGCACACTCAAATAGTTCAGCCCCTATAATCATCTTAGGCGTTGACACAGACCAGTCCCTAAGCACTGTTTTTCATTTAGAGATAGAGAAACGTGTCTTAAACATTGAAGCATTTTTTATCAAGGTAATCAGAAGGCTCTGAATTTTGTGAGAGTCTTCACTGAACAGGACCATATCATCGACTTATCATCAATCAACAAGTAAATCTCCCGGTACGAGATTTATTCTCGAAAATTTAGAGGAGAGTATTATCTCTAAAAGAAAGTCTATGACCAAGTTAGTTATATCCAGGAAAATGAGAAATCCTTGCGAACACTAATTTATATAATCAGCTCTGATGGCAGTACGCTATAAGCTCTGAGTCGAATAATAGTATTTGAGTTCACGCACTTGTTTGGCACCCCACTTACTGATAGAAACTTGTCGTTCGATGAAAATGAGTTCTGCTTTCAAGTCAAGAAATACCCCTATATTAAGGAGTCGGTAGGTATGTCTATGTCTTAACACCTAATGAAGGGTCACTTTTTGATTGAAAAAAAGTTATATCATAGTACAAGTAGTCACATACTGTCAGACTTCTAACAATCATATTTTTCATATGATTTTATATAATTTAGTGGTAATGAGATTTTAAAGGTAAATGGCTCAAACGGACAAAACAATTATCTAGGAAAATACATGCCTCAACTCACTGAAACACTTAATTCCCTGTAGCTAAACCAGATATGGAATGAGATAAACCAACATTCTTCATTAAACGAAAGAGTAATAGACCCTAAACCTTTAAATTTATTCTTACTGACTTGACTAGTGATATACAAATATGGAGGATGTTTCCAGGCAATAATATTGGTTGATGAGAAGAGTTTTGGAGAGATCACATCTAACAATTGCTATTCCGATGTAATTAAAATAGTTGAACACAACAATAAAATTAAAAACGGTAGACTAAATATTAGCTTGACATTACACCAGGAATGCATAAGCAAACATTTTGACAAAAAAGAAATACATTTTCTTTATTTTTTATAAACCTGAAAAACAATCAACTGTAAATTTATTTCGTTCCTCAAGTCCTTACAACCATACAAGTGTCTTCTGATAGATTATGCAGGAATGGTCAATACTTATGCATTTACGAAAATATGTATAAAGGTGAAAATACGGAAATATACCAAAACAAAAGAGGTATGCTGATGATTTTAAGGTGTGAGAACCTCCATTATTTCATATTATTTTATACAGAAAGAGAGTAAATGCTAATGGGAAGTGTCTAGTAGGATTGGATGATAACCCATTAACGACAAACACAAAGATGACGGTATTTTTAACAGCGCATTACTGTTGATATACTACTACCACTATTGAGTTAGATCTCGATCAGACCTGATTGGCTGTCAGTTGAGTAAAATGATTATACTATCTGATTATTAAATAGTGACCAACGTCATTATGTTTGTTAAAACCTATATTCTTGGTTGAATTCTACCAATCAAGTTGCTATAGGGCTACGAGTCTAAATGACAGAACATCGCGTTTACTATGCCTTGAAATCCCAACCCTACAGATCCGTTACGGCGCAAATAGCTCAGTATTAACACGTCCGTGACTGTGAAAACGTGAGGAACGGGTTCAAAACAACACAACAAAAATTAGTTCCCTCAAGACAAATAGATACTGAGTAGCATGAAACCTAACTTCCTAATTTTCTATCGGTTGTTTCTAATCATCTAACGACAAGCGGGTACGCTTGTAGACGTCCATAACTTCTGGTGTTTAGCAGACATTTTTATTTATCATACAAGCTGTCTTTCTGAAGTCGTATAACGATTATGTGGGGTTGGGAGACTTAAGTTTCATCTAACACCTCTTATTCTTATAGTACAAAGAATCACGATTACAAGAAGAAGCAATATAGTATGTACTGTCGCATAGATTAAGAGTTTGACTAATTGATATATATGCATCCCAATGTAAATTCGTTTAAATTTTTAGGTTTAATCAAATCGAACGTGTTAGACTAGGTTTTCACAAGTTTAAACATGGTCACAATATTGAAGTAAGAAACGAAAATTCACTATTGTTAAGTACTTGATCACGGCATACATACAAAAGAAAGTATTAAAAAACTGGGATTTTCAATTGTAAAAGAAAAACGTCAAACAAATTATCAAAACGTTATTATGGAGTTGTAGGTCTACCCTGGTTATCTGAAATCAACTTAACCACAAATATAAGACAATTAGTCGAAATGAAACTATATATCTTGCATACAGCCCACGGACCATGAGATAAATTCACATTATATCATTAAATTACACTAATACTTTTGAAAGACAATCCCAGAATTTATTTTTGATGTAGAACGTGGTCATACTATTGAAGCATGGTTTGGTAGAATAGAGATATTTTCTTAGTATAATTTGCCGCTATGGACGACAGGAAGGAAGTCCCGTTGCTGTTATCTAAACTTAGTCTTAATGAGCATCCAAAGTATAAAAATCATATCCTGCCTAGACATCCACGAAAAGTCGATTTTAATGAAACTGTTAACATTTTAAATAAAATGTTTTGTGAATAGATGTCACCATTTCGTATCCGGTTGACTAAAGAAGCTGACGAAGACTACATTACATACGCCGGTAGAGTAAATTCACAAGCAGAACGATTTAAATTAAATGTATTATCCAGTGATCCAGTAATGGCTATTTCAAAAAATGGGTTCAAATCCGTTTACGCCCGTAGCAGAATGCACAATTAGTGAATTGCCCAGCTCACAGTAAGGCGAATTTGTGTTAAATGCACATGAAATTGTAGCAGTACCGGAGGACAAAGAAACAGAAGATTCCGTAAATGATGCTCTGAGTACAGAATTAAATGCAGCCCTATTGGCCTCGCATAACTCTAAAACTAAGCTCCAGTCAGAACAAACTTATGTTTCACGTGATGTTTGTCGAGAAACTTGAAGAGACCCATATTCAGAAAATAAATGGAGCAACATAACGAATACAAGTGTATCAAATGAAACTCAAAGTCACAGTGAGACAAAAGTTTTTTATCAGATTTATCATGTTATTTTAGCAGATATAGTTTGTCGTAATGATTCACATGCCCCCAAATGCCCTGGTACGGCCGAGAGTGGGGAGAGTCAGCTCTCCCTCTCGAAAAGCTTTCACAAGGCCGCGCGTATATAGCCTGTGTCAGGGAAGTCCTACTCACTATCTTCTCGTGGCTGGGGCGTCGCTTACGAAATCAAGAAGACGGAAGGCGAATGTCCGGCACTTTAACCGGGTTGGGGGATACGAAGGGTCCACCTAGGGAAGTTGGAAAACCCTGATTCCAAACCAATGGTGTATATCAGATCCATTATCCTAAGGGAACAAATGGCGTATGAACCAATTTTTGGTCACCGGCTACCATGGGACTGCATCTCCTTACGATGCTTCACTGCCTTGTGGATTAGACCTTTAGGTCGAAGGCTCGGGGTGTGGTCCCTTAAGAAAACCACTTGCTTCAGTTTGGGCATCTAGGCAGTATCACAGCCGTCACACTAATAAAATGAGATTTGTGCAGTGCACATATATCTGGTGCCGTCTTGTACCAAAATTTATGTGTTTAAATAAATGATTCACATATTTTTTGATGAAATCTCTTATAAAAATCAGAAAAACATTTTAAATGAATCATATAAATCTGTATTCTGAATGATGATCTTGTCATGTGATAATTGACAGAGGCAAAAGACAGAACAATTCATCTACACAATATGGATCGAAGCTGAATATATACAAGGTATTTAACTACACTAGTAACTTCAAAAGTAAATCGCTTGAAGTTTGTTTATTTTTTTAATCAAAAGTTTATTCATAGTAACTAATGATTTGTTATAAATTACATGCACTAAATTATAATCATAGAAAATAAAAATTATAAGCATAATAATGTTGCAAGCGTTTCTATTGAAAAATGAATATTATTTTTAAACGTACCATCAAGAAATCTTTTTCTTCTTTCTCTAAGAGTAGAAAAATCAAAATTAAAATAGCCAAAAGCTACAATAAATATATGGATATAAAGAATTTAATCTTAAACTTTTCATATAAGAAGATTAACTTTCACAGAAACAACATAAGCTAGTTTGTATATATTTTAAAGGGAACTTACTGATTAGTTAGTGTTTTGTTTATTTTGCTTTGAGAGACATTAACTGATTTAGAGATTGAGTGATACTACTCATTTCACCTATTCAAACTGAATTACGTATAAGTAAAGTTTCCAAGCTACACAACCTAATGCATATATTATCAACGTCAAACAAGTAAAACAGTAACATATATAAGCGAACAATATTGTTTTCGATTAGATCCTCATCAGGCTTTACTCTAATATACAGTAATATTTATAAGCATATACAAAATTATTAAACCAATCAAGGCAGTTTATTTATTTTTTTCAAATATTCACTTCATGGTCCAATTATGTGAACACTTCTTATTACGTAATCTTATAATTTTTATGAATGTTATTTCAGTGTCTATATTTTTTCTAATCATTGACCTATTTCCCATTATGTAACATTGATTCAAGCCTTTATTATTCTTATCACAACTAGTACACCTGTCATTACACTACTAATTTGTACTTTTCACTTACTATTTTTAGTTATGTAATCTATTCCACTGTTATTATCGACTCATAAACTGCCTTGATTGGTTTAATAATTTTGTATATGCCTATAAATATTACTGTATATTAGAGTAAAGCCTGATGAGGATCTAATTGAAAACAATATTGTTCACTTATATATGTTGTTCTAAAACACAATATATGATAATTTTTCAAAGTGAAACAGTATCAAATAATGCTAATACATTGGCAGATGTTATCTTATCAGATACTAAACATCCACTTCATTCATATCTTACTCTTTGTATATCTTCTGGTAGAACGAGACGTAAATACATTAAAATCCATACACGCAAACAAGTCTATAAAAGTTCTGTAATACCTTACCTAGCAAATCTACTCTGTGACGAACAGGCTGTTAGAGTTGACCTAGTAAATAACCTGTATTCTTAAGCATGTCTCAAATTCGATAATTTGTATAAACTCAGATTTTCTTAAACCTTTTTTCTATTCCTTTTCTGTTTTGTTTGTTTTTGTTGGTGAAAAACTTGTTGAAATAACTCGTGCTAAGAATTCTATATTGTACCAGATTATAGTATTGAATAAGGCCATTAATGATAATAATAATACATTGAAAATAAGATATTTAAGAACGATATAATATGAAAATTAATAATTTAATCACATTATACAACATAAGACTAATTAAATAATCAATAGTTTACTTATTTCTATGGAAAGAACCTAGTCAAGTTATAAAGGCTCACGATAAAGGACGTATTTCGCAAAAATTAGAGTTGAGTGTTTTTCTGTTGCTTTAATCATTATGTCCCACCTTTAAGGTTTAATATACACACATGAAAACGGACTACATTTCAGATACCGATCCACCAAGAACAACCAGAGAGTAATATGAATCAAAATAAAACAATTAAAGACTGGGATTAAAGGTTGTACAATTCCTATGATTACTTAATAAAATGACATTTCGTTGATCAATAACAACTTATCCTAGTCTAATGCATCTCAGTTACGTTGATTTTAATGAAATTGTGTTCATAAATTTAAATACAATGAACGAATGACCACATCGATCATTTGCTTGTGATCGTAATAAATCTCTTAGTTAACAGTTGTCTTTTATCTCTGGATTAGCTGAGAACTAAATGAAAGAAAAGTGAATTAATTTTGTTTCTATCATTTGGGAAATGATTCATATTATGAAGCATGTAACGCAAAACAGTACAACGAAGGAATGAAAAGATTAATGTCTAGCTAAAAATAATGAATATTACACTAATGAAAAATAGTTTTGTAATCAAAGGAATAAGTGATTCAGTCTATTCAATAGTTATTGTTATTACTTGAAGATGACATATCCTGAGAAATAATGCTTATTTTTAATATTGCATTACTAAACTTGACAAAATACACAGTAAAATGTAAAGGTGTGGATAATAGCTAAAAATTGAAAAATATAAATTGACAATGTGTAACTTGATGTTATGCATAGAAGTTTTTTGTATGAAATCATTACGACTTACGCTCTGTGATACAGTAATATGATAATAATTGTAACCACGTAGAAAAGTAAGTAAGTACCGACAGCTCCAAGTATGGGTAATAAATACGGCCATCCTTCAAAATATACAAATTAGTTTTACGTAGGGAACTAAGATGAAAATTACAATAACTATAAAACAGGCATGAGTTTAAGAATAGTTGAGATAATTTTTACAGTAAAGCTGGAAGAATACTGTTTTCAGATTTATTGACTAGAAGAAGGGACTGATTCATTGAGAAGAGCATTTCTGTAAAACATCTTGTGATACAACTGTAGATTGGAGATCAGTTAACTTGACAGTGGTAACTGCTTCAATATAAGAACACTCTCGCCCTCACTGGTTATGGTAAAAAGACGTCATGCATCTTATATGTAATGGTAGCAACATATTTTCTGTAGACAACCAATATTTAGCATTATGTTGCTTTACCAGAAGTTAAACTGTGCATTCTTAAAATCGAGAATGTTCTATGATAGGAGAAATTGAATGCTATTATTAAAATTTCTTTAAGTACATACTAAGCTCTAATTACAGAGTTACAACGGATTGATCTGATTGTAAACTTAGTAGTTAAACCTCTTTTACCAAGACCTTATCCCTGATTCTAAATATAAAAAAATACTACATGCTGTGAAATCATCTGTTTGCTTTCGTCTAAACAATCGTATCGTTTGTTGAAATTAATTCAGTCCAACGACTGTCTCGAAAAATGTTGCAACTTGAGGACAGAACTAAATACAAGAATAGGAATTAAACTTATAGACTAAATTTCACTATTTGAGGAAAAATCAAGTATCTATTGATGACTATTTGTAATCTGCGTTCGTGCAACTGCATATCAAATAATTCGAAGGCCGAAACATGTTAAACCTGCTTATGATGCCTCAAGTTTCAATATCAGTTTTTAATATCAGTACTAATCTACCGGGAAAAATATTCATTAGGGAAAGATGAGAGCAACCAGAATAAATAAACTTACTCCTGTGTGTTGAATTAATTAGTATTTTAACAGATTTACTTCGAGATCCTGGAAGATTTATCTGTGGTTCATGCGAAAATAAGCCCTGATCTAGGAAGAAGTAGAGGGAGAGAGACATTGATGAAAACATTTATGACTACAAAGAACAACTTAATACAATAACAATGTATTAGATTGTTTTTTATGAAATAAAATCCCTAATTGACAAGAACCCCTTTGTTAAGTCGGTTTCCAGAGAACCCCAACAGAGCCTCCAGAGGCTCAAAAAGAGCTCCAACCAATCAGAGCACGACAGAACATTCTGGAGTTCCAACGTGGCATGCTACCATTGGTCAGTAGCAATATATGTCGTTTATTGGATTGGCTGAATTAGGATGTTGATTTAACTTAAGCAAACATCTATAAATACTTACGATTTTTCTGTACAAAACTGAACCTTGCAATAAAGCATCTTCTCGCTACTCGTGTCTTCTCTCTGGTCTTCAAGTTGCTGAGTAGTGCTAGCCTAGGGTTGTCCGAATAGCTTAGGATCTGAATAAGCGTTCAACCCACAAGACATATCAGTGGCGACGGGGAAAAACTACAAGACATATCACTGGCGACGAGAAAAAAATGACAATGAGTATTTTTTTTAGAGCAATTTGAAGCTTATATGGAGCGTCAAGAAAAACGGTTTGAACAGTCTCAAATTAGAGTCATGGAAGCTCTTATGCAGAAATTATGTATGTCCCAACAAAACTCTGCTGCTGGTGAATTTCAAGTATCTCATACCGACTCAGTTATTAACGCAATCCATGAATTTAATTTTGATGGTGCAGCAGGTGTCACTTTTAACTCTTGATTTAAGAAGTATGAAGATTTGTTTCATATTGATCTCTGCAGACTGGATGACGCTTCAAAAGTCAGAATACTTCTAAGAAAGCTTGGGACAACAGAACATGAACGCTATAGTAACTTTATTCTCCCGAAGAACCCACGAGACTTTAGTTTTGATGAAACAATTCAAACCCTGTCTCAAATCTTTGGAGAACAGTCGTCTCTATTTAATATCCGTTACCAGTGCTTGAAGATAACGAAAGAATCAGGAGATGACTGGGTGAAACATGCAGGTATTGTGAACCGAGAATGCGAGAGGTTCAATTTGTCTTCCATGTCTGAAGACCAGTTTAAATGCTTAGTATTTGTCTGTAGCCTGCGTTCACCTGAGGATGCTGACATCCGGACGAGAATCCTAAGCAAACTTGAGCATTGTCCCAACATGACCCTGCAGGAAGTGACTAATGAATGTCAAAGGTTAGTGAATTTGAAGCACGATACCTCGATGGTAGAAAACACTAACCAGTTCCTCCACGTTAATGCTGTTGAGAGGAAAATCGAGCAAGGTTCCAGTACACAGAATTATCGAAATGACTGCGGTAAACCATCATCCCCATGCTGGTTATGCGGAGGTTGGCATTTCAAAAGGTTTTGTCCGTTTAAAAGTCATCGTTGTACTACGTGTTCCAGGAAAGGACACAAAGAAAGTCATTGCAAAACCCGTAAACGTCGTCAACCTAAAGTTTATTCTAAAGGATTCAAGCCACGGACAGCCAAGGTGACGGTAGCTGCTAACAGAATCGGCTCCCATAATCGTAGAAAGTATGTTTCCCTCAAGATTAACGGGTACGATGCCCGCTTACAGCTAGACACAGCCTCCGATATAACGCTTATAAGCAGGAGGACGTGGGAGAAAATTGGGAGGCCGAGAATATTTTCAACCTATCAGACAGCACACGGCGCATCTGGGGGGGATTATAAACATTGCTGGTGAGGTTCACTGTAAAATCACAGTCGCAGAGCTTACAAAGAAGGGAGTAATATTTTTAACAGAACGACCAGCACTCGACTTATTGGGACTTGATTGGATAGAAAAGCTGAAATTATTAGATCGTCCCATAAATTCAATCTGCAACAACGGCACTATATCGAAAGTTGGGGACCCAACATTGTTTCGTGGGGGAGGTTGAAGTCAGCAAATGCAGTCTGGATACCTACCCCGCTTCTTCAAAAAAGGGGAGGTGTTAAGTCGGTTTCCAGAGAACCCCAACAGAGCCTCCAGAGGCTCAAAAAGAGCTCCAACCAATCAGAGCACGACAGAACATTCTGGAGTTCCAACGTGGCATGCTACCATTGGTCAGTAGCAATATATGTCGTTTATTGGATTGGCTGAATTAGGATGTTGATTTAACTTAAGCAAACATCTATAAATACTTACGATTTTTCTGTACAAAACTGAACCTTGCAATAAAGCATCTTCTCGCTACTCGTGTCTTCTCTCTGGTCTTCAAGTTGCTGAGTAGTGCTAGCCTGGGGTTGTCCGAATAGCTTAGGATCTGAATAAGCGTTCAACCCACAAGACATATCACCCTTGCCTTATCGTACAATATATAAACACTGAAAACTCTTGGCAGCTAATAAACAATTCCATAAGTCTAAATAAGGCTTACTGATCCAAAATCGACAGTGAAAGTAAATAGTAGCAGCATCATTGATTAAATGCATAAAAATAGTATATATGAGACTGTGAACCATATTCAGTCGATTATGTTTACAGATGATAATGAGCTCCCAAAAGCCGCAATCAATTTCAACCTATGATACTATTGTTATATGTGCTATTTAAACGAACAAATATAAGTAGTAGTATCAGGAATTGAAAGTAGAATTCTTACTGACAGAAGAGGAAAATAAGGAGAGACACACAACACAAGCAGTCATAGTAGCAACAGGAATGAAAGAACAATTGAGCCTTTAAGAGATAATCCAAGAAAGATGGGCAAATGGTATTTCAATGTACTGTTTTCGTATTTTACAAATGCAGTGAGTGATTTTGCATCGTATAATAAATTAGCTGATTACTGTATGGTTGATTATAATTGCTGTAATGTTTAGACTGCTGAACTATTTTTATAAACGTATTCATATATAATTATGGCTGAATGATACTTCACAGGATCTAAAATAGTCTATCAGATTGTGATAACATTTTCTAAATATGGAAAGGAATACTTTTAAATATTGACTAGTTTTCCTTTATGAACTGGATGTAATGTACATTTAAAAAAACTACAACTTAGTTTAGAACTTATTTTCATATGAATAACCAGACAATGTAACGAACCACGGTGTGAGGACAAGAAGATAGATCATGTAAACGTTTATCTTCTATATATATATATATATATATATATATATATATATATATATATATATATATATATGGTACTAAACAAAAGTTTCTAAAAAGTGATGCTTCATGTGAATATCAAACTTAGGTCTCCTATAGTACCGTTGGAGACGTTATCATTGAGCTATTCAGACCGCTGAATAACTTTTGGTGATGCTAGGTGGGGTATTGAAGGGGATACCAGTTCCTACAAGAGTATGAGTAAATCTCGCTAACGTGCGACGAACAGCCTGAAAACTCAAAGCTCTCTGCCTATCGCTTTCAGCCATCTAACATATATAAATATATATGCCTTTCGTTGGGTGGTTGGATCAAAAGGTTAGAAGCTCTTATTGTGAAGGGTGCTGTATACAAATAAAAGCATGAATGGTAATTTCACCAAAAAATTCAACAGAATTATTGCCTCTGAATTTATTCATTTGAAACCAGTAATAACAAAGACTTGATTGCGTTAAATATTCCTTTTATTGTAAAAGAATAGTACAGTACACTCTTTGATTAAAGTTAGAAAATGAGAACCATTAAATTTTATACTCCAGACGTAATGGAGATTTGTTTGTTAGAAAAGACAAGAAAATCCTTCGTGGGTTTTTCATTGTTTTAGTCAGTGTTTCATTCTAGCTAAAATCTTGTATCACTTTTTAGCTATGGGGTATAGCAAAATAAATGAATATAACTAGTTCTTCAGGTTTAGTGATGTTTAGTTTGTATACTGCAGTGAATGATAATTTACAATAACAAATCGCTTTAGTTTAAGCAGAAATTTCATGTAACTAGCCCTAGGTATTACAGACAGTTTACAGATTTCTATGAAAAACCATTAAAAGTTTTTTGGCTTCTACTTGTCATTTTATCGATTGGCGCTAACAGACAGTACATTTATAAACGTCACATATGTCAATCGCTTCGGTAATGAATTATATGAAACTGGTAATGAGCCTTTAAGCTCATGGTACAAACAGTAAATAATAGAACACCATAAACGGAAATTTTTCTGATTTATTTGGCTCGATATATCCCTCATTTAGTAATTTTTAGGAAGTTCAATATAAAATTCTGAATATAACTTACTAACCAAAATGCATCAAGTTGAGAATCTAAGACCTAGTGGTTGAAAGTCAAATATCATAACAATTATATTGAAGATGCATAAAAACGATGGTGTTCATTGTTTTTACATGTTTATATGCACAAACCCGAAAAACTTTCACTCTGGTAACAAAATAGATAAATCTAACAATAGTTTACCGATCTAAAGCGCTACATCAAGAAAGGGAGACAGATAATAAAAACAATAGAGAAAATAGTATGAGATCAAGAAACTCGGCTTATGATAATAATTAACAAACATTTCAGATCCAGGAAAGAACCACTCAGTAAATGTAACAGAATCATCACGACAGGTTTCGTTCTAGTTACTTATTTTCTTCAATAATTACTACTAACCGCAGCAATTGATGCGTGGTCATGATCGAACGTTATCCTAACTATTCAACCTTACCAGTTTGTTTATGATCCACCTTACTTAAATTCCTGCGTCGAAATTAAGAATTGCTTGTAAGACAGTTTTTCAACTACGAAGGTATAGTTAATACTTTATCGAACACACAGAGTTCCGAGCAGCTTGGCGAGGTATGTTACGAACCAATCAACTCTACATATATTTTGTTGCCTTTTTGAAATATTTTTGTAATTAGAAGATGAAATCTATGGTGCACATTACCTGGTAATGGTGGAATTAGATCTTCGATGCCGGAACAAGCATAGTCTGTTGGTTTCAAGACTAGAACGAGGAAAAATCCTTTGAGAAATTGAGTCACCTAGATATAATTATTTAACGAGTTGTAAGGAATTAAAATGCACTACTTACGTCAATGGATATTGCACCCAAAGTAGTGACCGTCTGATGTAACCCAGTGTTTCCCACTGTATCGGATAAATCATTGACAGGACACTGAAATTTTTTGTAGAATAAACTTATCTCAGATTAAAAAGAAAACCTACCTGCAATTTTTGGATAGACAAAATCATGCATATATCACTTTTCGAAACAACCTTAATTTCTGCTGATTTTTTTTGTGGAGGATAAAGGTATCTTAAATAGATAGGTTCAGCAGGTGAGACTACTATACTTCTCTCAATGCCCGACCTAAAATTAAATATAGGTTCGCCATATGCGTAACTTGACATACTCCAAATCGAAATCAGGAACTAACTGAGCCAGCAACATGTAACGCACTTTTTGAGGTGGTTTGATAGCATTAGACAACTCTATTGTAAGTTTTCGAACCTCTCCAGGCAATAATTTGATTGGACACAGCGTACGACTAACGTTACCATATGCTGATCTATTTTTATGTATTAAACAGAAGGAATAAGTGTAAGAAGGGACAAAACTTACATAGGATTAAGAACCATTGGTGCTTGGAATGACATCACATTGTCCACTTGCTTGATCACCACTAAAATAGGATAATCTGGTTTCGGGTTGTAATTTACTACATGTACTCGAATAACAAATTCCTATTAAAATTATGTTAAATAAAAAGAGGGAAATAATTGTAAAACAATGTATATCATACGCTACGATTTGCAAGAGTAAACTGATATTCCATTTTTTGATCCTGTAAAATTTCACCATTATATGGTTCATCCAAATTGGCTTCAGATGTCGCCGAGTAGGTTGGGAAGATCACGCATGACACGGCAAACGCTATTGCACAGAGTAGACGAATCATAGCTATCCGGTGGACACATAAGAATTGGAAGCATCTGAAATAAAAGAGGATAATGTGATGATGTCTTCACTCCAAAAAAGTTAAAATATCCCGGGAAAAGTTCCAGGAATAAACATTCCGAAGAACAAGTACATTTAGCAATGTTTCCCATAAAAGTACAATGACATTTTATTATACATCGTTGCATGGATAACTTAAGCAAACAAGTAAAATTGCACCTTATAGCTAGTGAGCAATTGGGATTTGGAAATCAAACACTAATATTTTCACTTAATTTTAATAAGCAGAACAGTTATAATTAGGTTTGATTTTGATTCCAAATATAGATGCAGTGCTCTTGTAACTGGTTTCTATGGTTGACGAGTAAATTGTTTCCAATAATCAATAATAATATGAACCATGCAATCTTATGGTATTTTGACCGTAATAGTAATTTGTTCTGCCTCGTTTATTAAACCAAGCACCCCATAAATCTGTCGCAGTCAATGCAGACATTTTTAAGTAAAGCACACGAGCAAAATGATTCTGGAAGTTAAGGTGGAGGATAAAAGTCACAATTTCTAAGATCAAACGATAAATTGATGAATAAGAAGGTTAAAGCAGCACATTGTTGAAAAATTTAAGCCGATGTTTATACATGCAATGTTCAACTCAAAACTTTAACATAAGTGGAAACAAAGACACTACATAGAATAATTATTTATTTTATTTTATTTAATCACATATATATTGGTACAAAGGGCACCGGATACATATGCGCCACACAAATTATTAGAATGGGCGGAGAAGGAAGATGTGTATATATAAAAGAAGGTAAAAAAGAAGAGGAGAAGAGTAATGATGGGGGGAACTGAAATGTACAACCAGAAGAGCTCTCTCAGTTAGGAAAGTTATAGCCACTCTTTATGTAGAAAGTAAAAGAAGGTTGCAGCAGGATCGCCACTGGCTTCTATTCTGAGCCACATCTGATAACGTCTCTAGCCACTGTGTTGCACCATCTCTCGGACCCCAGCCAGGGAGTCGTGAAGGACCAACAGAAGCTAGCCCTTTGCAGCTTTCTTTCATACCACGACACCATGTCATACATTAACCACCTCCCCGCTTTTTCCAACCAGTCCCAGAGTCGGCAAATAATGCACGACGTGGAAGTCTCTGGGACGACATTCGTAAAACATGTCCAAGCCAACGAAGTCGGTGTTTCAAGATGGTGACACCAATTGAATTATCGTCTCTGCGCCCGAACACACGAAGCCGAACCTCTGCATTACTAACATGGTGTTGCCACTGGATGTCAGCAATCCTTCGGAGACAACGATGATCGAACACAGAGAGACGTCTAACATCCTCAACTCGGAGAGGCCAGGTTTCACAAGCATAGAGCAAAACTGCTCTCACCGACGCGTTGTAAATCCGACCTTATACAGCCAGACTAACATCACGAAGGCGCCAAAGCGATATGGTAAATAATAATAATAATAATAATAATAATAATAATAATAATAATAATAATAATAATAATGTAAATTGTCTTGCTTCTAGTATGAGCGAGAATATAATTGTCCCCAAATGCCCTGGTACGGCCGAGAGTGGGAAGAGTCCGCTCTCCATCTCCAAATACTCTCACATGGCCACGCGTATATAGCCCCTGCCAGGGAAGTCCTACTCACTGCCTTCTCGTGGCGGGAGTGTTGTTCACAAAAGTGAGAGGACGAAAAGCGAATGTCCGGCGCTTTAACCGGGTTGGTGGATATGAAGGATCCATCTAGGGGAGTTGGAAGACCCTGATTCCAAACCAATGGTGCACATGGGCTCCCGTATCCTGAAGGAACAAATGGCGCATGAACCAATTTTTGGTCACCGGCTACCATGGAACTGCATCTCCTCACGATGCTCCACTGACTTGTGGATCAGACCTCTAGGTCAAACGCTCGGGGTGTGGTATCCCCTCATTACTGTTAAGCAAAAATTCAAACTTATTGGCCGAATCTGGTCTAGCAAAAGCTGAGACATTTGCAAACTATTTTAGTGAAGTCTACGTGTAATGTTACAACTACTTGTCCCATTTACAACGAGACATCAACCATAGGATCTATACACGTAACTGAGAAAATTATTCTTCCATTGATAACTAACCTCAAACCTAGTAAGATACCGGGCCCCGATGGGTTGCATCCACGTTTGCTGTCATCGCTTGCGGACATTATTTCAAGACCGCTCGCGACGCTCTTCAACATGTCCCTCTCACTCGCCTAACTAATTTGCCCCCAAATGCCCTGGTACGGCCGAGAGTGGAGAGAGTTCGCTCTCCCTCTCAAAATGCTCTCACATGGCTACGCATATATAGCCTTCGCCAGAGAAGTCATACTCAGTGCCTTCTCGCACCAGGGGTGTTGTTCACGAAATTGAAAGGACGAAAGGCGAATGTCCGGCACTTTAACAGGGTTGGTGGACACGACCTGTCCACCTAGGGGAGTCGGAAAACCCTCATTCCAAACCAATGGTGCACATGAGCTCCAGTATCCTGAGGGAACAAATGGCGTATGAATCAATCGTGAGACCGCACCTCCTAACGTTGCTCCACTGCCCTAAGGATCAGACCTTTAGGTCAAAGGCTTGGGGTGTGTCCCCCTAAGAAAACCACCTGCTTCAGTTTGGACACCTGGGCAGTATTACAGTCCTTATACAAATCAAATGAGATTTGTGTGGGGCATATAAATGTGATGCCCCCTTGTACCAATATTTGTGTTTGAATAAATAAATAAGTTCGTGATGAAAACCCTAAGTATAATTCCTAACCTTCACCACGAGCTGTGAATCGAAATTCGAACTTCTTACACAGGTTTATAACCCTTATGTCGTCCTAGTTATTATGTTGACGCTCTCGGGGTGACTCTAGAGTCGCTCAAATGTCGTCCACAAATTATAGTCTCATCAGGAATCCCTTTGAACTTGACTGATCCGATAATTCGGAGGTGAAGACAAATCTCTTTAAAAACGTTTAGTAAGAATTTGAGTGAAAGCCAACCGTTTTGGGTTTCTTTAGCTTGTCCTTGGAAAAGTGTAAATACAATCGAATATATCCGTAATTCTTAGAGACTAGAAAATGGATCGAAACACAGGATCAAAAAGAAATAAGCCGTTGGTAAACTGTCAGAATGATCTTGATGCGAAAAATGATGATGAGACAAAAGTTTAACCGCTTACATGCACAATAGATGAAAAGACCACGGCTGCTAACAAAACATACTCAGCGGCTTTTGAAGGTTTAACTCTGAAAGCCGTTAGTGCATAAAAACACTTCACAAGATCGAACTTTCTTGTTTGTTTTTATGATCTGAGTTTAAATTTAAGAAAAGAGTACTCGTTGACTGAAATTCAAAACTTTTCGACGCTTGAGAAACCTATAAGCATGGTTAAGATACGCTTAATTTGTCGACAGTTTTTGCTGTCATTTATTGTTTTTCATAATTCTACTTAATCTAATTGATAACTACTTTCTTTAGAGCATTCCATCTTAGTTGACTTCTGTTATTCCTGCACATTATGCCCATGTTATGCTGATTACTCTTGACCACATACACAGGATCACTTACACACCTCTTGGTAACTTAGTTGACCAAAGTTATCTGACTGTTTACTAATGATCATGTTGCACATACTTCAGCTCGTTATGCAGTATATTTTTTGTCAATTACACAGGGAAAATTTGATTCCGTATATCAGATTCCTTGGAACCATTCTTCTTCCGTCATAAGTATAGATATATATTTGACCTAATAACCCGCACCCTTCTGACCACAACAACCAACTGATATATTTTTTATATATCTGTTTCCATGTTCTACCCACGCATTCTTCCTATACGTTTTAGAGTATCAACTGTGTTGAGATATTCTAATATTTTTATTGGTCCGCTAAAAACTTCGCCTGCAGACTTTCCAGGGTTAACGCTGATCCCAAACTCAGGGAAGGGAGGAAGTTGGGTCATCGAGTTAGCGACTTCATCTTAAAGAAACGCAGCCTTGCTGAAAAAACGCCAACCAGATGAAAACAATTGACCATTTGAAATCAGTCTTGCGAGTTGAAGCATTTTCGTTTGTAAGAGCTATAACGCCTCAAGGTGAAGGTCGAGATTCTTCGAAAATCACGAGGCCGATTACCTTTCTAACAAACAGAGCAACAAATAATATTATCGCAGACTAAGCGAACTAATCAAATTGCTGAGGAAATGAAGAGATACAACTTGGCGGTACTCGGGATCATCGAAATCCACTGAACTCAAGCTGCACAGAAAAGGATAGATTCAGGGAAGATGCTGCTGTACGCTGGTCACGAAGAAGAAAACGAACCACAAACTCAGGGAGTTGCTCTGATGCTGTTCAAAGAAGCACGGGAAACACCCATAAGATGTGAATCTCAAGGACCCAGAATCATCAAGGCATCCTTTAAAACAAAGCAGGAGGAAGTTACAATGGATGTTATCCTATGTTATGTATCCACCAATAATATCAATGACGATAATAGAGATCAGTTTTATCAGAGGCTGCAATCAGTCATAGCGAAGTGCTAAGGATAGGGCTTGACCATGCTGATGGGAAACCTAAATGCCAAAGTCGGAATGGACAACACCGGGTATCATGATATCATGGGACGAGACTGAGAGAAACTAACGAGAATGGCGACAAATTTGCAGATTTATGTACATTCAACAAAATTGCTATAGGTGGCACTATTTGATGGGATTACTTCCGTCGGAAAGTGCTTGGTTTGTTGTGGTCAAACTATTTTAAACATATGAGCTCCGTTTTAGACTAGCGTTATAAAGAAATCAATCGTCAGATTATGGAATTAATTTAACGTTGAATTAACTCAGCACGGTATTAGCATGATTTATAACCATTTCACTTTATCCATTAATCAATGCAAAGTAAACTTTTGAATAGATAAGTGTACTGAGGTATTATTTTTAATTTAGGGTTAAGGTGTGAAATGAACCTTTCTCTGTTGTTCTAATTTTCTCGCTCCTGTGCCAAAACATACTCAGTTCGTACGCACAAGTACTCAGTTTAAGAAGGTACCAGGATGTAGTCAACACTGCTCACGGTGGCTGTTTAGCAAGTGTCAGTAGAAAAAGGATGTTATGTCCTTTATATATCATTATTCTTATGTGATGAGATCATCTGAATATGTTGTGATATTCCACAATTTTAGAACTTGAATGCTTGTGATTTTATTCCACCTCCAAAAACTCAACTATTTAACCTACCACCCTTAAATTACGAATCTGAATTTAGCATCGCTTACTTGGGGTTAAGTAGCTTCATAGTTTTATCAGAAACAATAGATAATCAAGTGAAATAAAATTAATCCATGTCATCACGCTCATATTGTTGTTCTTGCTCTTTTCAAATGAGAGAATAAATATGACACACAACCGTAAATCAATAAGCGGAATACGTTATGGATTAATAACGACTAAACACATGTCCCAGTTCAAATAGAAGGGATAGAACAAGCGGAAACACCGTTTCAAACAATCTGATCATGATGCCATACTTGAGTACAAAAATATAAGAATTTTCTTCGTATCAACTTGACCAACAAACTGAAAGAAAATCCAGTATAAATATGAATAAACGGTCGAGATCAGACGTTTTAATTGCATTGTTAGGAGACATGATAGCAAAGATCCTACCAGTCTAAAAATGACTGTAGCTTAAGAAGCTAAATCAGTCATACCAGTTATGTAAACAAACTACAACTCAAGTGACGATAATGAGCATTGAAGTAACTCATTTAACACTTAGTATGATGTCTCATGTAGTTCTGAGTTTGGAAGCATGGCAAAGCAGATGTTAAGTGATTTTTGGTAACCAATCGTTCCCCAGCTTATTCCAGTACTCTGTAAAATTGCCATAAGATTTTGGTGGGATAGATAAAAAAGCTGACCTTCACTGGAAAATATGATGAGCACCATTTAAGATGCGCAACACACAAAATAAAATAAGAATTAGCGAAATCTGACCAGCCGTTCAGAAGTTAGGAGAGAAAATATTTTACTCCCTGAAATATTAACAACTTAGTTTTACCAGTAGACAAAATTTCTTGCTTATTATTTTATTCAACAGATCATGCAATGCTGAGCAAAATAGAGCAATAATCACCAGTCGTTCAAAAGTTAGGAAAAGATATTTTTCTTCTTGAGAAACAGAAGCCAGACTTTCAAGTAACTGCAAACATGCTTCACCTTTTATTCAAGAAGACTTGGGTGGAGGAAAAAGTCTGATGGACTGGAAATAAGGATACCTCATCAAAATATGAAGGAAAATAAGTTTGAACAAATTCGAGAACTACAGAGTCATCACACTGCTGTCAGTACTAGAAATCGTTTTCAACAGAGTGTTGCTCAATCCGATGAAAGATTCAGTAGACGCCATACTTCAAGGTCGGCCGTCTGCATTCCGTGAGTATCCATCATGCACAGACCGAATTGTGACAATACGGATCATCGTGGAACAATCATTTGAGTGGAACTCGTCAGTAGACATCAACTTCATTTACTATGGGTAAGCGTATTACAGTGTGGATGAAAGGACCTTAAGAAACTCTAATGGACAGTGTATTGTATCTGAGAAAATCGTCAACATCATACGGAATTCATACGACGGACTACACTACCGAGTGGTGAATGGGGAACAGTTGATAGATACATCTCAAGTAAAGATGGCTAACGTAGCAGCAGCCTCTTTAGCCTCTGTAAATCGATAAATATTTGGGATTCAAAATAAATATCAGTTAACATCAAATTCAGAATTTTCAGTACAAACGTCATGAGAGTTCTGACGTAGAGTGCTGAAATGTGGAGAACAGAAACAACCATCATCAGGACACTGAGGTATTTACAAACAATTGTCTACTCATGATACTCAGAGCCGTTGGCCGGATACCATCACCAATAACTTATTGTGAGGGGGCACAAATCAGCCATTAGCTTAACAGGGAATTAGGAAAAGACGTTAGAGATGGATAAAGCATATATCGTGGGAGTCATCAAACTGCATCACGAGACAAGCGCTAACTTGGAATCATGAACGGAAAAGGGAGACCGAGTAACATAAAGCTCCGGGAATTGGAAGCAGAATTGAAAAGAGTGAATAGCACCCGATAACGACTGGAAATGTGAGTCTCGGACAGTGCAAGCTGGAAGATCCTGGTAGGCAGCTTATGGCTTCACGAGAGATCACATGCGTAATTAAGTAGGCTACAAACCTGTTGACACAAAACATGTTTGGCTGAACCATATCTGATCAATCTGCCTATGACTTTTAGCTAGTCAAGCACAAAGTATTATTTGTTAGCTGTTCTTATTCTCTATAAAGTTGAGGAATAATTTAAACGAGTGGCATAGTTCCTCTATCCAAAAACCATTAGACACCTTTCATCTTCATTACCACAATGTATTAGTATTTATCTTAGCCAAGACTTTTAACAAATCTTCAATTAGTGGCTCAAAAACTCCCGTGTCTTTTGCTAACTAATCGGTGAATGATATACTAAGCATTTCTACAAATCGCCTTGTGTCCCGTACTTAGTAATTCTATAGGGGTATGTTTACTAGCTTCAATTGTTAAGGCTATGCAAGCCAGTGATATCTCAATAAAATTATAGTAAGATGTTGCATACGCTTTAAGAAAATGCAATCTATTTTCTGGACTTAAGATTGGTTAGAACGACTGATAATGTTTCTTTTGAATCACCCTCAGTGATTGTTTTGTCTTCGTTGAAATATTTAAAAGTACAACTCTTTGTTTTTCTAGATGAAATATTGATAAGGAAAGATTTCCCACATCAATTCCATCCTCTTCAAGCTTTACTGGACTCATCACTAGTTGAACGTGCTCTGAACCGTATCACGTTTTAACCTGTGAAAAACAGTACCAGTCTAAAAGTCTAAAGATGTCACGAACATACAGCGCTAAACAACTCTGTTGTCTGGTACCCTTTTCTTACAGGATGAATATCGATATAAGTTCAACTGGAAATCGACAATGAAGAGATGTGGAAATGTACTTGGATAACGGTCAATGTATTGAGGCGTATAGAGTCTAAGACGACTAATTATCAGGGGAGATGCTATGATGATTAGAAGTATTTGAATTGTATTATAAACTAGTAATCCCAGGAATAACGCAATTTATTCAAGACGTACAAGAGGAGCACAAACGAATGTATTGTATTTGGAATTCAAAATTACAACAGTCATCAATACGAAGAAGTCATTGATTTATTTAAACACCACAACCGCCACAGCTCGAATTGTAGTGTAAGTGTCTGTAATCGATTGTTCGTCTTCTTCTTAAGTTCATCTTACATCTGTCCGAAAGTGTATTGGATGTACACTCTGCATTATCTAGAATGCACTCATTAGTATTAGAATTAACAACGAAAATTGGAACAGACTTACCTGGGTTCTGGAATTGTATACAATCAGCATGTCGGTTGTGTAGTGAAACCATTGATATTTAGAATTTGCATCATAAACTTTCAAACACTATCCTCCCCCACGAAATAATGTTGGGTCCTTACGTCGCAATGTTTTAGCCAATATAACGTTCCCAATTTGCATTATCTTCTCAAACCTCACGCATCGACTACTGTATGTGAGTATTTGGGGATAAACACTGATATATAATTTGAGGTATTCCATCATGTGACTTTGACTTGAATGAAAATCATGATACATATTCTTTTTGTTATTCATATTAGAATACACAGATAGATATGCATTGATATATGTAATTAACACATGTGATTCAACTAGGCTTGATTTACCTGCGAAACAATCGGATAGAAAACATTCATCTGCATCATATTCATTAGGATAATCTTGGACTTGATTTGGATTCTCTGTCTGTGCAAGCTTCACTTCTGGGCAAGCTGGTTCTCTGATTATTTCGGTAAATTTTGCTATCCCCTCTGATTCATCATACCCCTGACTAGGGATTCTATTCAACATACATTGTTCGTGAGAGTATCCAACATATGACACAATAACATCAGAAATATGACTAGAATTCAACTCATTCGGAACATATTTGTCACATTCATGAGGAATATCATTAGAGATAAATTCATTGTGAGGACCACTGACATTTGATATGATATCAGAATTTGATTTCTCTGAAATATTTTCCTCAAATGGATTAAGAGTTTCATTAAAGAATAATGAATCAACAGGGAATTCAGCATCTACCAAGACTGAATCTGGTTTTTGATCATGATTTGACTCATTTAACATTCTATTCTCAGAGTTGTAAGAAATTCCATCAGAAGTATGTGAATTATTACGACAAACCATATCTGGTTCAATATCATGAGAAATCCGATAAGTTTGTTGGTTAAAATTTTTTGTCTCACAATGATTCTGAGTTTCAGTTAACTGTGGACTGCTGTGTGACGTTATACCACTTCTAAATAAAGATAACTGATCATTAGAAGCATCCATCTTAGCATTACTTTCAGCGAAATGAACCATGGTATTACAAACTGACTGAATATGTCCAGTTATACCACATTTAAAGCATTTAGAATTACGAAATATACATGAATTACATGGGTGAAACTTGCCGCAGAACATGCATTTACTAAACTCGTGCTCATCATCATGGACTGTTTCACAACTCAATGAAGTATTGTCTGAATAACTTTCATTACGCATCGAACTACGACGACTGTTTGAATAAGTGGAATCCCCGATGTTCTGACGAGTCATTTTATCGGATTTTCCTTTCTTACCGCATTCGGAATTTGTATACTTTACATGATCCAACAGAAGTTGCTTGAGAGTTGCATAGGGGAGTGAAATCGGTTTGTCTGGAAGTGCCAACATCTTTATAAAGCTGTATGCTTCTTTCCCGATGAACGTAAGGAAATGGGCCACAATATTAAAATCCTCATCATCTTCCTTGGTCATAGCCCAGATTTCGAACCTTTCCATGTACTCCCCAAAAGCATTAAAATCTGAATTTATATTTAACCGTTCCATCACAGGCTCAGTCTCGACGCCAATATGATGATTAGAAGTATTTGAATTGTATTATAAACTAGTAATCCCAGGAATAACGCAATTTATTCAAGACGTACAAGAGGAGCACAAACGAATGTATTGTATTTGGAATTCAAAATTACAACAGTCATCAATACGAAGAAGTCATTGATTTATTTAAACACCACAGATGCGCAGCACGACATACTCAAATGTGATTTGGCGTTGATGCTTGGCCCAGCTCGTTCAGCTAGGGATGTTTCCAGTAAAGCCAATACATTGACCGTTATCCAAGTACATTTCCACATCTCTTCATTGTCGATTTCCAGTTGAACTCGTATCGATATTCATCCTATGAGAAGAGGTATCAGACGACAGAGTTGTTGAGCACTGTATATTCGTAACATCTTCAAGAGATTCAGACACTATTACTATCATATCCTGATGTCTCGTGGTTTTTCATATTCTTCTTTCATTAAAAATGAGTTGAAGGAAGCAATGGATGATGGTTTCATTAATCCTTGAGCTACGATATGACAAATTATCAAAAGCTGTTTTTTGTGAAATTAGGAATTCATCCATGACTTTACTATTATCTTATCGGGCTGTATCACAGATCAGACTAGTTTAACTGTTCTTGTGGAGCTAGGTACATGGGACGTAGCCAACGCTCTCTTTCAACCCGGATACGAGGACATGTCCTAGTGTGGTTCTACAAGAGTGGGACGAAAGCAGCTGGAAGTTCCATTTTTGAACATCTAATCGTCTATAACCACTAAATCGATCAACAGCTTTATTTAAATGTTGTTTATACAGTCTGCCTAAATCTACATAGAGATTATCTTATCCAACTCCTTAAAACAGCAGAAACTCTAACCATCTATGAACTGAAGTCAGAACGGTGCATAAAAAGGAGTAAGTCTTACCGTCATAGTTGCCTTGACATTAAACTACTATTACCATCATTATAGTCATCATTATTTCATTTCATATTTAAAAACATTCCTTTCTCCTTAATTATTTTTCATATCCTCATGATTGTATCCATAATTGTTTCTGATATTACTTCATTTCATTTCAACCTTTCTGTTACCTTTATTTAATGTATCGAAAACAGCTTAGATCAAACGCTACTCGACATATAAAAAGATGCAACAAGTATTTGAAATTTGACACCTTGAGCAGTAACACATATAATCGAAACGTGCCAACCCAGTGAAATCAAAAGCCAGAAGCGAAGAGGTTCGAAGATAAACTTGATAGTCTATCAATATATCGAGATGTGACTGATCTAAACTGGCTTGCGGTTGTAGGAGAAGTTGAGCACGGCGTATCGAATGTCAAAAACTCACAGACCTATTGATCTTGGGGATTCATTTACCTCTACGACATAGCGTAAATTTGTAATGGTTAGTCCCTCGATATGATAGAAATCCTAGGGCAGATTGGACCGAAAGGAATATATTATAGAAATGATGGTTTAAACAAGGCTCGGGGATGTTTTAATAGTCATACAGACAACTTGAACCACCTACATAATTAAGAAACTCAACACTCAGGATTTAGTCAACTTCATCAGTGTTATTAGACAAGAGCGTGTAGATTGACGTCGATGAGAAATTCTAGTAGCTGTTTATCGACATCAATAGGCAAGAACAAAATACAATATGGTTCATGCTAAAATTTAGTTCGCGTAGTAATGGGGGATTATAAAAGATTCAATTGTCGTATATTTCACAAATCTAAACTCTCTTAATCAATAAAGATCATTCCTGAATTCTTGGCTTTAGATAGAACTTAGAAGAGCATTACCTGGACGTTGAGTTTGTTTTTGGCTAATGTAAATATGTATACCTCAGGATTTTTTTTAACAAATCTTAGTGTAAAGCAATCATCTGGTTCCATCAAAAGGTCAGTATGAACTTTGAGGCCAATGACAAATGGGCCACACTTCCAAGGTTACACCATGGACACTTTCATATCATCTCACGCTTCAGTGTTAAAACCCGTTGTATTTCTACTTAATATGTGAAGAAATCACCTAAGATATCTCCAATGTGCACTTTAAAAAGATCAAGTTCCGTTATATTTGCTCAACCACGGGTCAAAGATGTTGGAAATTGGAAAAGGGTAGTGGGCTCTATTTGAATTCGAGCGTAGCTGATGGCCGATGGCATCTCGTAAACCTAACGCTAGTGCTGTTAAAGCACTTCAAAAGGAACTTAAAGATTTGAATGAGTTCCCAGTGGAGGGATTCAAAGTGATGGTTTCTGAAGAAGAGAACCTTTTCGTTTGGGATGTTGCCATATTTGGACCACCAATGACTTTGTATGAAGGAGGTTATTTCAAAGTAAGTTACTCTTTTTTACGTATATTTTTAGGCACGATTATGCTTCCCTGACGATTATCCATATAGTCCTCCTACAATGCATTTTCTTAGCAGGATGTATCACCCAAACATATATGAAAATGGTGAAGTCTGTATATCGATTTTGCATTCCCCAGGTGATGACCCTCAGAGCGGTGAGCTGCCATCTGAAAGATGGAATCCGACGCAAAATGTCAGGTTAGCATGAATCCCACTAACTTTATTCGTTCAAGGACGATCCTTTTGAGTGTCATTTCTTTATTGAATGAACCAAACATACATTCAGCTGCACATGTCGATGCGTCAGTGGCTTATAGGAAGTGGAAAGAGTCCAATGGAGTTCAGGATGAGTACGAACGTGTAGTTAAGTAAGTTTCAAAACAGATTGTTATGAAGTGAAAGTCTAAAGTGTGAAGAGATAACTAATTATTCTTACCGTGACCATAAATTGAAGTGTATAGTTTAGCTATTTCACCCCAATTATGGACACATACCTAGTCTTCTCGTAGTTTGTATTTTCATTACAAGGCTTGGCTCCTCATTATGACTCTCCATTTATTTACCTAGTGCCACGAACAGGAAATGCCGGCTGTAATATTCTTAGTATTATTCTCCACATGTTTTTGTGAAATGTATTCATTTTCATATAACACACTCGTCTAATGTTGATGAAAGAGTTAATCATCCACTCGAGCTGCAAATCTTCATTATTTGAGAAATGTCTTCACATAGATTCAACCGGCAGTTAAGCAACCTACCTTAAGCCTGAGCAAATTATGTTGCTTTTTGTTGACCTAGATGAACGAGTTAAAATTTGCTTAGATAGCTTATAAAGCTTCTCAGTGGTCTTTCCTACATGTCATAGTTTCATCCAGCACAAACTATTGTCTTGGATACTGCTAACATTGTGTCCCTGCATTTATATGTTGTTTCACTCAACTAGGGCCAACAAAAGCATCCAAATTTAGCTCATTTATCAAATACAGGTTATTGGGCTGTGGACCACTCTGTTAAAATACTGATTATCCAAACGGGATTGTGATATAATGTAATGATTATTCGAAGACAGTTTAGAAGGTAATTTTACTCACAAAACTTTATTAAAGTGAAGCAATCTAATAAAGTAATAAATGCATGCGTTGCTGAAATCATCTCTCTTTTTCAACTAACACCTGTTTATGCTATAGGTTTGCTACCTATACTCTGGATTAAAGTTGTAATTGTACTATGAAATACTGGTAGTCAGGCACAGTTTTCTGATCTATATCTATTTTAACTCAGTCGTGATTTTTAGAGGTCATACTTTCTTTTGTCCCACTTTTTAAACGACTTCCTAAATATCCTTTTTATACTCTAGATCACTCGTTAAAGCTACTCACGAGGAGGCTAAACAAGATGGAGTCACTGTTCCAACCACCCTTGAGGAATACTGTGTTAGTGGTAGACCTGTGTCTAAAACATTTTATCAATGTGATGATGTAGATGGACTATCTGATTATGATGATCATGACGAATACTATGGCTCTGATGATGATGACAATGATGTGTCAACTGATGTGAAAGAAGATGAAGAAATCAATCCTACCAAAGAGTCTCAATCCTCTACAAAGATAGATTCTGGAGTAGAAGACCCATGTATAAGTAAGGCGGGAAAGTCTGGGGAATCCTCGAGAGTTGTCGACCATAGAATGTCAAATGAATGTAGCCGTGTTACATCACCAAGCTAGTTTATCCGTCTTGTCTTTGAGCGCGGGAGTCTTACTGGTTACTTTATACTTTTTCTTGACTGGAGCAGCAAAGATTATTAAAAGTCCCTATGGTTTATAAACGTTGTTTTCGTAGAGTTACTTATTCAGATTCACATTTTGGGCGACTTAGTGTTTTCCATTCAATGGTCTATATTCTATTGAATGTAAAGGATTTTGGTTAATTTTGTAAATCAGTTATTTTGCTATTTTGGACACTATGTACATGACATCAACTACTATCACTACTATTTTCGCTTATCTTTACTAGTTTGTAACAGTCAGACAAATATACACAAATACAATTCTTGTACATTTTTTCACTTGTATTGGGCTTCCACTTTTCATTGATCTTTGTCTTTAAGTTTATCACTACTTAGAAAAGCGTGAACCAAGCTTTTGCACGAAACTTACCATATTGTTTGCATGGTCATATTTGGTATTGTTCCCGGCTTTCTATGCTTTTCTCACGTTACTGTTAAAATTCCACAAAAATTTAGGACTTCAATTATCTACTTAGCTTGTATATTTGAGATCTTTTCAGCTGTTTGACATTTTACTTATCGGTTGATGATGAATGACGTGGATTTCACCAGGGGAATTGGTTTGTGTTTATTTTCGTAGGTTCTATCATGTTTTGAGCATGGTAAAGATTTGTATCTCAATAAGATAAATCGGTGGTATCTGATTACAGAATGAAACCTTTCGCCATAGGTAACACAGTACCACCTAAATATTTTGGACGTACCAGTGTATCAGGCGCAAAGTTGATCACTTTGCAAGTCATAATATTGGGCTGTATGACGTTATTTCCCGTAATAAATTAAAAGAAGCATCTGCAGTTGATAAACGAGGATAGATTTATCTAATCACTATATTTTTTGTAATTAAAACATTCGTACTTTTATTTAAAAACAGATGGATATAGTTTCCTGTTCCTCATGTTCTACAACCCCAGATCTGTGTTCATTTGAATGCTAGGACTATTATAACGTAATTGGATTAACCCAAATAGTCTTATTTTAGTTAGAGTGATTATCCATGCTTATTGAGAAAAGTATTTCAGTCCATATAGGCTCAAACAGTTATTGATAAAATTCGGTCAAGTGGGATTGCACTCAACTCGTGAGCTCTATCACCTCATTTAGTTAAAAAAGCCAAAACCAATATTAATGAATACCATGAGTTATCCTATTAAATTCCTCTGCTCACTCAATTTACGCTAGTCGTAACCTGAAATTTACTAAATATTAGAGGGCTGGTGTCAGTGTTCAGTTCAGACTACTGATTTGTGGTAAGCAACTAAAATAGCTTAGATTCCAGTTGAACACCTCAGTGTTTTGTCTCTCGATTTAGGTGTCCCAATAAACGTAAATAGACCATATGGGCCATCGTTGCAGAGGCTCGATAAATCTTTCACCCATTCTGAGATACATATTTAGATTCGGACCATGCTTTCTTATGAGCACACGTTTGCTTTCATCTTACTGGACGCAGAGAATCTACAGTAAGAAACCCACGTATAGTTCGACTTAATTAAGAAAGGGTCAAGTGTGTATTTCGGAAGAATATATACTAGTGACCTCAAATAAAACGTTAAGAAAAACTAGTAGATTTGATTGGGGTCTACTTAACTGATAGATACTCGGAAAATTACTTCTTCAGGCTCCGAATGAGTCGAGGAGCAAAGGTAACTTAAATGTAGACTGTCGAGAAGTCTACACAACGTTTGCGAGCAGTGGTGTGTAGCTATGTAAAAAGCAGCGGCAGTAGGTAACAGCAGATAACTTTTCAGACTTGTTAGAGAGATAAGTACTAAAAATTCAGAAGTCAGTGAAACGATTTCTCAAAAGGATTAAACACTGGTCCACTCTCAACACAGAATACTGCAACGATGGAAAAAAACAATTTAACCGCTCTCCAGCTACACTTCGATTGCCTACTTTCACCAAGCAACCTGGAAGAGATATCGACCAAAGTCTCCCGACTCTTAAAGAAGTAGAAAAAAGGATGGTTAGTCCCAAACAAGGGAGTGTAGCAAGTCCTGATGAATTGACCCCCTATAGATTGTTAAGGATGATAGTCCAGTTCTGGCTGTTAAATTGACTGAGATATAAACTAGAGTCTGGGAATTGGGAGTACTCCTGCCTGCCTGGTCTGAATCACTGATCGTCCCAATCTGTAAGCAAGGACAAAATCTTCGTGTGATAAACCACAGCGAAATCAGACCAACTAATATAGCGTTTAAAATATTAGCCTCTATAATTACCAAACTAGGGCATATAAATAGCGAATTCAGGAAAACCATTGGTTTCAGATTTGGGTGTGGATATGTAGACCAAAAAACCTCCCCATGTCAAGTACTGGAACACACACACCTATCAACTCCCAACCAAAATTGTATTTCTCGACTTTGGGCAGTGTTCGACTCCGTAGATTGACAAGTTTTATGGCAGTGATTGTTACTAAACGGTGTGCTGAAGAATCACACTAACCTTGTACAGGTTATGTACTGGAATACTACTGGCGAAGTGTTGACCTCAACTGATGTTCGTCAGATTGCTCGCCTTCCTCATTCCAATTTAACTTTGCAACATTGATTTTTTTAAAGATAACGTTCTCATCATCTGACTTTTCGGAGGTTGATCTTCTACTAAGAGATTCACTTGTTGACTTAGAATGTGCAAATGATTTAGTTCTGTTTGGTGGAGACGCTTACAAAATGCAGTCTTGTGATCATTTTAAGCAACAATGGATTAATATTTGGTATGTGCTTCTCTCGTTCCAAGTGCAAAATGTTTTCAGTGGCTGGTCCGCATCAACAGTCGAACTAATGATAGGGAATGAATTGATTTATTTTATAGATCACTTCACTTATCTCCAAATGTTAGTCAACTCATGTTGGTTGGTGTCTTAAGCAAGGTCGACTGACTTTTACCAACTTTCTGCTTAGATGAGATTAACAAACCAAGACATGGAGTTAGTTTTTGGAAACACTGATTTTCGGACCGAGCCACGTAGGTTGGTGGGGACTACCTGGTTGGAGTCCGTGTGATTATCGTGATCAATGGTTAGAGACTTTGGATGATATGGCTCAAAATCGTTTTCCGTGGTGTAGGTCCACTCGCTCCTTCCCCTATATTCTAAGTTCCTCATAAACGTCTCAACTTTCTTCTCGAACTGTATCTTGGACTTCTAAGCTTTTTTTGTTACCAATAATACTGCTACTATCTCTAATAGTTTGGGATTCGCCATTACAATTTCATCTCTTTTTCCCAATGGATTATGATAACTTAGATCTTTATTTATATGAACCAGTTTCTGCGTGGAGTATGACTGTCTGAGATTGATATCAGTTTATCAGTATATGTTTCTGTGACTACTGATATTGTCAAGGAGTGCTAATAGCTATGCAACATTTAAATAATAATCTTTTTCATAGCTACTGGTAATCATCCACTACGAATAAACACCTTAGAATCACTTATTTTCTTCATGTGTTCGAATATGATCCGTAGGAAACTATTATTTCCCACGCAACACAATCTTACACAAAATACTGTTTTATTTCTACGAAATTAATATTTTACTATTGCTTATGATGTTCTTTTTAAATGTAACAGCTAAAGAGATTTAAAAATTCTTGTTTTGTTCTTTCTTTCCTTTGTCTTTACTTATTCTTCGTTGGAAACTTGAAAAACGTAACTATTGTTGTGAAGTAACTCTCTAAGTTTAGATTTATTTCGTTGTTACCAATAGTATTAAATAGTTATAAAAAGTATACGATGAGTCTCTTACGTCTGGTTAATAATGTATATTTTTGTCAAACTAAATAAATATAACAAGTAGAGTTATAGTGATGTTAGCTTTGTTTTTGTAGTACACTCCTGTATTTAATTATATTTCACTTAGAGGGTACTTGTATTTATGTGAAATTAATTTGTCTCAACTGTTGATTCAGTAATAAATTGGGAGTTGTGTCTTATGGAGCCAAAGGTCATCTATCTAAACATTCAGCTGCCATTTATTTAGTCATAGTTTCATATCTTTCACTATCTAATTCAAATAATGTAATAGACTAGTGATATAACGGATGGTTTAAAATATTATTCTCCTAGGTATACTACGACTATGAGACTAGACATGGTGTATAGAATCCAGGATTTACGACCCAGAATAGAGAACCAGAGTATAGATCAAACAATACATTATTCCACACAATTACAAGCAGTTACTATCGGTTAGTCCGGAGTAGAAATCAATGAAAGCGAAGGAAATCACACAATAATCAGTAGGCTAAATGTTTTGTTAGTCCATACTCAGTAGCAAATTTTTTTTTACTATCACATATTAACTAGTTTTGCTAGTTTTTACATTGTTACTGCATAGAGCAACTGAATTGCATGTGAAATTTTCTTTTTGACATGGAACAATGATTTTGTATATTACTGTTGATTATTTAATCTCAATAATGCTTGCTATTCATTGGTCCATTACACACAAGGAAATAATCTCGTAGTTTTTCGCTTTGTTTTGTTACTAAGCTGCTTATTAAGTAAGCTTCGAATAAACTGATTGGTGAAATAAACTGTAGAATAGTGGGCTCAACATAAATCAAATGTTATGTCTTCATATTTCTGTCAGTTTATTGAACCATAAAATTATTTATGATTGATAAATGCAGGTTGCGCCGTCTTTTCTTTTTTCGTTACATCATTCGGTCATTTCACAGAACATTTTGTCTATATCGAAGCAATACTTGCTTACCTAAGGATGTTATTTTCTTATTCATTTGTAAACAGTGGTAGGTATTTGTTTCCGCAGTTGTATAATGTATTTATCTCCACCTGTAGCTCCTCCAGGGATTACTGCCGGTCTCAAGCCCGGGTAAAGGAGGAGGGTTAGGCATGGGGTTAGCGACCCCATCCCGTAGAAAATCAACTCGCTAAAAAATCGCTAACCAGAAAAAATCATTCAAACCATTTAAACTCTGTCCTGGAAGTAGAAGGAATAATTATGACGTCTCATGATGAAAGCCGAGTTCCTTCGGAAGTCATGAGGCCGATGCACCTTCTTACAACCAGAGCGACAATTTTCATAGGTGCATGGAGTGTTCGGACAATGTGAGAGACCGGAAGAGCCTTCCAAATTGCTGCAGAAATTAAAAAATACAACGTGGAGGTGCTTGGAATCAGTGAAACACATTGGACGCAGGTTGGACAACAACTACTATCTTCAGGGGAATTTCTGTTATACTCCGGTTATGAAGAAGTAAACGCACCACATACACAAGGAGTGACATTGATGCTGTCCAGAAAAACACGAAATGCACTTATAAGATGGGAATCTTATGGACCAAGGATCATCAAAGCCTTCTTCAAAACAAATTGAGAGGGCATTACAATGAACGTCATTCAATGCTATGCGCCTACCAACGACTACGATGAAGACGCTAAAGACCAATTCTACGATAGGCTGCAGTCAATCTTCGAGAAGTGCCCAACCAAGGACCTGACCTTTGTGATCGGAGATTTCAATGCCAAGGTTGGAAAGGACAACACTGGATACGAAGACGTCATGGAACGACATGGACTGGGAGAAGGAACGAAAATGGTGAGAGATTTGCAAACCTATATGCCTTCAATAAACTGGTCATAGGTGGCACCATATTCCCACACAAAAACATACACAAAGCCACTTGGATTTCACCGGATCACACTACACAGAATCAAATCGACCATATCTGCATCAACAAAAAGTTCAGGAGGACGATGGAGGATGTGAGAACCAGAAGAGGAGCTGATACAGCATCCGATCATCATTTCCTGGTCGCCAAGATGAAACTAAAACTTAAGAAGCACTAGACGACTGGGCGGACAACATCACAAAAGTTTAATACGGCCTTTCTTCGAGATGCTGACAAACTCAACAAATTCAACATAGCCCTCAGCAACAGGTTCCAGGCCTTTCATGATCTACTCAATGAAGACGGGACTACCATGGAGAGCAACTGGAAAGGTATCAAGGAGGCAATCGTTTCAACATGTCAGGAGGTTCTGGGCCAAAAGAAGCACCATCACAAGGAATGGATCACTGTTGGTACACTAGATAAGATTGAAGCAAGGAGGAACAAGAAGGCAGCAATCAATATCAGCCGAACCAGAGCGGAAAAAGCCAAGGCACAAGCCGAATACACAGAGGCAAACAAGCAAGTGAAGAGGAGCATCAGAACCGACAAACGTAAATATGTGGAAGATTTAGCAATCACAGCGGAAAAGGCTGCAAGAGAGGGAAACATGAGACAACTGTATGATACAACCAAGAAACTTGCTGGAAATTACCGTAAGCCAGAAAGACCAGTGAAAAGCAAGGAAGGCAAAGTAATCACCGACATTGAAGAACAACGAAACAGGTGGGTAGAACACTTCAAGGAACTCTTGAATCGACCAGCTCCACTGAACCCACCCAACATCGAAGCAGCACCCACAGACCTCCCAATCGATGTTGGCCCACCAACAATTGAAGAGATCAGCATGGCCATTAGACAAATCAAGAGCGGCAAAGCAGCAGGACCAGACAACATCCCGGCAGAGGCACTGAAAGCAAATGTAGCAGCAACTGCCAAGATACTCCACCTCCTCTTCAGTAAGATTTGGGATGAAGAACAAGTACCAATAGACTGAAGAAAAGGACTTATTATCAAAATACCAAAGAAAGGTGATCTCAGCAAGTGCGACAACTACAGGGACATCACTCTCCTCTCAATACCAGGAAAAGTGTTCAACAGAGTATTGTTAAACAGGATGAAGGATTCCGTGGACGCCCAACTTCGAGATCAACAAGCTGGATTTCGTAAAGATAGATCGTTCACAGATCAAATCGCAACTCTACGTATCATTATGGAACAATCAATCGAATGGAATTCATCACTCTACATCAACTTCATTGATTACGAGAAGGCATTTGATAGCGTGGACAGGACGACACTGTGGAAGCTTCTTCGACACTACGGTGTGCCTGAGAAGATAGTCAATGTCATACGGAACTCCTATGATGGACTAAACTGCCAAATTGTCCACGGAGGACAACTCACCGACTCATTCGAGGTAAAGACCGGTGTTAGGCAAGGTTGCTTACTCTCACCCTTCCTCTTTCTCCTGGTGATCGACTTGATCATGAAGACGTCAACATCTGGAGGAAATCACGGGATACAGTGGACAGGCAGGATGCAGCTTGACGATTTAGACTTCGCGGATGACCTGGCTCTTCTATCATACACGCAACAACAAATGCAGGAGAAAACGACCAGTGTAGCAGTAGGTCTCAATATGAACAAAGGGAAAAGCAAGACTCTCCGATACAATACAATATGCACCAATCCAATTACACTTGACGGAGAAGCTTTGGAGGATGTGGAAACCTTTACATATCTGGGCAGCATCATTGATGAACATGGTGGATCAGATGCAGATGTGAGGGCGCGAATAGGCAAAGCAAGAGCAGCATATTTACTACTGAGGAACATCTGGAACTCAAAACAATTGTCAACCAACACCAAAGTTAGAATTTTCAATACAAATGTTAAGACAGGTCTATTGTATGGGGTGGAGACGTGGAGAACTACGAAAGCCATTATCCAGAAGATACAAGTGTTTATTAACAGTTGTCTACGCAAGATACTTCGGATCCGATGGCCAGACACTATCAGCAACAAGTTACTGTGGGAGAGAACAAACCAGATTCCAGCGGAGGAAGAAATCAGGAAGAAGCGCTGGAAGTGGATTGGGCACACTTTGAGGAAGTCACCCAGTTGTGTCACAAGACAAGCCCTCACATGGAATCTTGAAGGTCAAAGGAGAAGAGGAAGACTGAAGAACACATTACGCCGAGAAATAGAGACAGACATGAGAAGAATGAACAAAAATTGGATAGAACTAGAAAGGAATGCCCAGGACATAGTGGTTTGGAGAATGCTGGTCGGCGGCGTATGCTCCAGTGGGAGTAACAGGCGAAAGTAAGTAAGTAAGTAAGTAAGTACGTAATTTATCTCTTATAGACAACCATTGGGAAAAACGATCAAACTATTGAATAGTCCCATACTAAAGCTGAACAGTTTAGTACTGTTTTTAGCACTCCGTAGTCCTATAGCCAATATCAGTCAATGGCGAAAACATTCGTTGAACTTAGTCGATGTCTATAGATTAATATATCTGAGTGATGAGAATGAAGTAGGGTCAGAACATTCAATACGTGCCTAAACTCAAAAGTATTTTTCTAAAATGAGCTTCAAGTTTTGTAAATGTTCTAGATTTCGGAGAGGCAAGTTGAATACAAAAGCATATTGTCAGCTAATATCAATTTATGGTGAGAGTCAACTTTAAAGTTTATTGTCTAAAAAAATAGAATATTGATGAAATGAAAAGTTCATCCAGTCAGGCTACACTAATATGACAGAAAGCCATAGAAAAAGCATTCTCAAACTGAAAGCGAACCATGTATTTATGCTACGGAACTTTGCTAATTAAAAAAAACACTATTGCTCCTATGATACAGGAAACGCTTTGTATTGAAGTAATTTATTTATGACCATCAATGTTCACATAAAAAGATGTTCTTTGTTCATAAGACGATAACTATTTTCTACCAGATTTTTTTAAATCTAGGCAATAATGCTATTTATTTTTTAAATGGAAGTGTTTAAGGCTTTGCTTTCTAACTATTCCTTCAAAAAGATGGGTTTTTTCATCAACCAGTGTCAGGTGATAATTATGAAAAAGAGAAATTTTATCGACCCTTTAGGTGTGCTGAATCGAAAGTTAAAATTTTTATTCCTTGATTTTACTTCATTATTTTATTGAATGAACTGAGATAGATTCCTTTTATGATTTTGAATAAAGCCGATGCAACGATTGGAGCATCACAAAATGAATTCACATTATTTCATGGCAGCATCTACCGAACTGATAGACGCTCGAAAACTCATCCCATCTGGCTGTGAACATAACGAAGAGCAGAGTCAATTTAAGCGAAGGCTAATAAGAAGCCTACGCAATGATCGCGAACAGTGGTGGGTAGCGAAAGCAAGAGGGATGGAAAAGGCAGCGGCAATAGGTAACAGCAGACAGCTATTCAGACTTGTTAAAGAAACCGGTATTAGGAACCCGAATATCAGTGAAACCATCTCAGATAAAGATGGGCATATTATTCATTCTCAATCCAGGAGATTGGATCGATGAGCAGAACACTATAGGGATCAGTTAAACTGGCCTTCAGCCACGCTTCAGTTACCTACGATCCCCAGTCATCCTGAATGGCAAATTGATGTAAGTCCACCAACTCTTTAGGAGGTTGAAAAAGCCATAGGAAATCTAAAGCGAGGGAGAGCAGCAGGCCCTGGCAGGTTTACCTCTGAGATTTTAAAGGATGGTGGTCCAGTACTAGCAGCGAGATTGACCGAGGTCTTAGGTAGAATCTGGGAACTGGATGTAATTCCATCTGACTGGTCCCAATCACTGATTGTGCCAGTCTATAAGAAAGGACAAAAGTCCTCTTGTTACAATCACAGAGGGATCAGTTTGACTAATATGATGTTTAAAATATTATAATCGACAAATACATCTGTGATAATGTTGTATGGCAACTCGAACTGATGTACGCACGTAAAAAGTTCTGCGTTGTGACTGACTGACTCATGGCCTTGCTTCAGCTCTTTGCAATCATGTTTGTTGTAATACTTTAGTATGAATATGGTTGTAAGGAGCTGAATAGTAGTGGTACAACTTGCGTAAATGACAACGTCGTAAACATTTTTTTTGCTGAAATTTCCTAATAGTTATATCCTAGTCTCCAGTACAATCAGGTTCTTATTATTTTAGTCACCTGTTTTCTTAAATGCAACTAAATTGCCACAGATATTTTGGAAAAATAAATTTGTAACTAGGATGATAGAGGAATGCTATTGAAAACAACTGCTACCCCAAGTTCTGTTTATCTGAATATTGTACTATTGTTATATGTATAAGTAGTACATATTGAAAAACCAAAAACTTGGGTAACCTTAGGATAAAATGAGCTCATTTTCATTTATTTGTTGGTTCAAGAATGATTTCACATAGATCAAGGGGATTATAGGTATTTTATGGTCAAAGGCATGTAGGTTGATAGTCGACGCGGATTTGGAATACCACGTTATCATAATGAGAAGCTGGATAATGGCGAAGATCCATCTGTGAATTCCAAAATGGTAGCCCTGCTGTAAGATTATCTTTCATATTTCCATGTTCGTATACTAAATCTAATGCAGAAGATGTGTGATACTGACAACTTTAATGCTGCTGTTATTCTGTTTCCAATTCTTTGCATAGTTTTCAATAGTTCTTTAGTTTTACAATATCGTTGTGTACGTTCCAACTACTTCATACGGTTCATTGACCTTAATAAAACAAACTGGGTACTAATTTATCTGTGTTTGTTGTTTGAATGTTCATGATATTGTTTAGGACCTCAAATGATCAGTCCGTTTTATCATATGTGTATCCTGTGTAGATTGCCTTGTTATTATTATTAAGTTTAGCCTTTTCATCAGAGTTGTATATTTACTAGTTATATAGAGACAGTACTGAAAGGATGTGCGTATCCTGAAGAAGACTGGTCAATTGAAGTTATTAATATCTACGGGGAAATTCAATCAGTCTTTATGAATGAACTAGAGGACCCATCTAGGGGAGTTGAAAAACCCGGGGTAAGAAATGGCGTATGAACCTATTGTTGGTCACAGACTATCATGGGACTGCACCGCCTTACGTTGCTCCACTACCTTGTGGATCAGACCTTTAGGTCGAAGGCTACGGGTGTGGTCTCCTAAGAAAACCACCTACGTCGATCTGGGCACCCGGGCAGTATCACAACCCACACACAAATCTGTAGTGCCTTGCTTCGGTAATCGTTCACCTCGATAACTGTTATAATACAAATCTTAACAGTGCAGAAAATCAGAAGGCAAAGAGAAGCAGCAACTACAGTTTATTGTCAAATAACGCAGGCCAGAAAGCTATAAGAACAAGAACGAATGCTAGCGAGCGAAGTAAAAATTACATGCATTAGAGATGGCGGGTAAGCCAACTCGCTTTAATCAAGCATTAATCAATATTTATAGTCAAATAAGAATAAGTTACAGACATGTGATGAATAAGATAAAAAGTGTACACACACATACGCTCATGTAAAAATAGTCAGGGTTAATCAGTGAATAATTAACATGGTCAGAACGTGACTCAAGATGGATAGGTAAATTGGCTTGTCCAGAAGCTAAAATAAGGTTTATGGGCTTAACATATCTACTAACACTACAAGTCAAGTGACTTGTGTGGCGCATACGTATTCGGTACCCCTTTGTACCAATATTTATGTGTTCAAATAAATAAACAAATTAATAAATCTGAACTTAGTAGCTAAGTTCAGAACGCGTTCACTGTTTGAAGCGAAAGGTACTGGGTTTGAGTCACGGTGTAAATATGAACACAGGGATGAAATTGCATCCTACTGACGAGCTCCAAAGTAATATAAAACACGTGTCCTAAATTCCACTGCCATCCATTGTCCAACTTTTGGTGGACGTAGTTAAAGGAAACTCCTTATGAGACAATATATGAAGTGTTTCATTAGTATCCTGTATGTTACGTTCTGCCTCGTTAGGTAATTCACGTAGATTACTTGGGAAGAAACTGAAACTGTAACCATGATCATTTACCAACAGGTATAATGCTATTATCAAAAAGATAGTATGTTAGCTTAGAGAATTTATAAAGCATATTGTTACACCAAATCAGTGGCCGCACATCCTTTCGGTTATTAAGTTTTGACTCATGTCAATTAGAACAATGAAGTCTTACTGAGAAGAATGGTACTTACCAACTAAGTTTAAACTTCTAAAATTTGAATAACTTAATGATTAAATGAAAAACCAAAATACACTTTTTTGTTAACCTTATGAACTGATCTTGATTAAATGATACTTGAAATCTGGAGGTATTGAATAACTGTTTAATTCCAGTGTGATGTTCCTCAAAAATGTCCATCCACATTCCTAAGTCCTGAATTCGACCTCCGGTATGGTCATGTATGTAAACTGATGAAAAGTTCCACATTGAGACAAAAACAACTAATGCTTCTTGGTTGTTCGAATAAGATCATTTCATGATGTTATTCATTAAATTCAACAATTTTAACAAACCTCTCATACTGTAATAATAATAATAATAATAATAATAATAATAATAATAATAATAATCTATAATTGGATATAACCATATCCAAATTATTAGCTTAACTCTTACTCAATAATTCATTATATTAGGTTCAAACTAGTTTAATGAATATATTTATATTTTAAGATAAGATGGTGGTTGGAGGTGGTCAACAGGAAACCCTAAACCTGGGTTTCGTGTTATTTGGCACTCGTCCACAAGGTGTATCTGTTATCTTGAGGGAAATGATGCCCCCTGGCGGATTCGATCCCGTGTCAATCAGCATCACATTCAGAGACGTTACCACTGAGCTATTCGGGCCGCGACCGACCTCCTGTAGGGTTGAGATCGATAGCATTCGATCAGCACGAAGAAGGACTTAACACACATGACATTGATCACCAACCAGTGATCTATCAATTGTGATATTTGAAGATAATTTGATACCTTTGTGACATATGCTTATACGTTATTCATCTTATGTCCGGTTTTTATCACGTGAATTGTCCATCAATGGAAATACGACTTCTCCTACCTTAAAACTGACAAATCAATGACGTTCAACTGGTATGAGCAGTCTAGCGTCTTTATTGGTCCCTTGTCCGCCTAGCCCTTCCAATTGAGTCCAGGACACCGATTACAGCTTCTGCTATGTGAATCATTTATTTCAAGCATACTGCGTTTACATACCAGACAGACAGACTACATCACACCATAAAATAAATAATATTTGTACAAGATCAAGCCAAATGTGGCTGTGAACGTGGCATACAATAATCAATAAATTGAATATAATTTAGGTACGGTAAATCGTATCATAATAATTCATAGGTCAAAATGAAGCTTATAATAAGATGAATATAGATATACACAATTTAGTTACTCAATAGTTAAACAATAAGGATATACATAGAACAATTGTCCTTTAATAGGTCCCAGAAGTTACCTGTACTTATATCTTCGTTAGGATATAACAGATACATGAATCGATTTCAATGCTTTACAGTTCATCTTATTTATTACAGTCTGAAAATTATCTATGACATAAATTTTGTTATGAAACCATTCAATGAAAACCATAAAAGTTTTTCTAACTGCCTACATACATAACAACATCAATAAATCACGTGATTTCATTTGTATACAAAAATGAAAAAATGAAAAATTTTTTTCTTCTTTGAATTAAATTCACTTAGTATTGTTTGTTTGAATCTTCCCATTGATGTTTAGGTTTGCAACTGGTCAGTCTCTAATTGGCATATATGCATACTGTGCGTATTGCCTCGATATAGCCTAAATTCATAACCATGATAAGCAAAGATGGATAAAGGCTAGCAGTGGAATCCAGTTTGACGCGCGTTTCGTCCTATTTGGGACTCGTCAGCTGAATGTATCTGCATTACAGAGTTGATGTTAACTCTGGTACTCGAACTCAGTACCTTTCGCTTCAAGCGCCATCACGTTATTCACTCGGCTACTGAGTCCCAAAGTGAACATCAACTCTGAGATGCAGGTACATTCAGCTGACGAGTCTGAAATAGAACGAAAAGCGCGTCAAACTGGAATCCACTGCTAACCATTACCCATCTTTGCTAACAATTCTTTGAATTAAACTTAAAATGAAAAAAAATAAACAAAATTATTACTACACTAAATTAAAAAAATTCCATAATAACAACCTAAGTATATTTTATTTAATTTAAATTTTATATCCGTAAAATATTTTATTAATTATGTTATTATAGGTGAATGTTTTTTTTAAAACTCAGTCATATACTCATTAATTGAAAGTAACAAATTTTTCCGAACAAACAAACAACAAATATACGTAAAATTAATTAGTCTAGAAAAATAATGGTTAGAAAAATTCAAAATCTGGTGTATTTTTGTTCTCACCTATTTTTTTTTCTGTTTTTCTGTTTTCTGTTTTTCTTTTTTTTTTAGAATTTATATTGCACCATCTTCGTGTACGTTTAGTAAACACTTTCCAAAAAAGGAAAAAAAACTAAAAGCCTCGTTTATACGTATATTCATCAAGATTAGAATGAATAGCTTGACAAAAATTGAGCGCTGAATGTAGAGAAGTCATTATATGTGAAAATTATATTTGGAATAATCTCAGCGATTAAAATTTCTTGTTGAAAGCATGAGTCAATTGAAGCTGGACCACCATGGAAAACCTGGAAGCATTGGACAGACATTTCGTCCTATTGTGAGATAGGAACTCACTGAAGACAATTGGTGAACGGTTGCTCAACTTCGTGGATTGGTTGAAGTTAGACAATAACACCGTTGGATGACAGGTGGTCTATCGGTTAATTGCTCTGACGCGAGACTGGTAGATCCTGGGTTCGAATATTGCGGGGCGAGGTCGTGGATGCGCACTGCTGAGGAGTCCCATAATAGGACGAAACGGCCGTCTAGTGCTTCCAGGTTTTCCATGGTTGTCTAGCTACAATGGACTGGTGATTTCAACTATGAAAATACTGAAATCTCCACAAAACCTCTTCTGATTATTAATGAATGATATTCGGTGTGGATATGTTTCTATATGAAGGAAAATATAAAAGTGCCAATTTAAGGTTGAAAAATTGTTTCTGAATGATTGAGTTGCAAGTAAAAATGAGAATTATCAAGTACATAATTATAATGTTAAAACATAACTCATATTGATTACAGTTAAAATAACGATTCAGGTGAAATAAACAGGTTGATTAAAGAAAAAAAGGGTTCAATTACTTGTTAATGAATATTTGCCAAATGGTTGCTAGCTGAATACCATCCTTTCTGTTTAGGCTGTTCTTATTGGCTGAGATTATTTCAAACATAATTTTCACATATAAAAACCCCATGTTACTCTTTTATTAATCTTCAAAAATTTTCTCATAGATGACTTTTTAAAGGAAAAATTATTTGACTCTTCTCAAATCATTAGACGATTAAATTAAAGTAATCATTTCTTACTACTATTAGAAGTTTGCTGAGATTATTGGTTTTCATAAATTACACTATATAGTAGTCTTAGTTAAAAAAACATTCAAAACTAGGCAGTAGTAAGCACCTATTTTACCTTATTATGAAACAGTTCCTTGAAATAGCTTGGACCAGACTGCCAGCTGAAACGTTGGATTTACTTCAAATTTATTCGCTGAGATTTTACAAATATATTATTCCTATTTAATGTCTTATATCAACTCGGCACCCAAATAGTGTGAAACTATTCGCTCTAATTTAGACGAAAGTTCTTATATTATTCAACAAAGTTTATACGATGGAATTCATATACTGCTAATCAATACTAAAACCTGGTGACCTCTCTCTAATTAATTACAAATGGAACAAGAAACACATCACAAATCCTACTCATCACTAAGATTTCAAAAAACAATCAACTTTTAACGAGAAAAAGAGAAAAAGAGAAATTTATTACTTAATAATTTTCACTGATACAATTCGATATTTCATTTTAACGCCCCCGAAAGTCATAGTACGGCCGAGAGTGGGGAGAGTCCGCTCTCCCTATCCAAATGCTCTCACATGGCCACGTGCATACAATCACTGCCAGGAAAGTCCTACTCACTGCCCTCTCGTGGCATTACTGTTGTTTACGAAATTGAGAGGACGAAAAGCGAATGTCCGGCACTTTAACTGGGTTTGGTGGACACGGAAAGTCCACCTAGGGGAGTTGGAAAACCCTGATTCCAAACCAATGGTGCACATGGGCTCCATTATCCTGATGGGACAAATGGCGTATAAATCAATCGTTGGTCATCGGCTACCATGGAACTGCATCTCCTTACTATGCTCCACTGCCTTGTAGATAAGACCTTTAGGTCAAAGGCTAGGGGTGTGGCCCCCTAAGAAAACCACCTACTTTGGTCTGGGCACCTTGGCAGTATCACAGCCCTCACAAATCAAATGAGATTTGTGTGGCGCATATATATCTGGTGCCCTTTTGTACCAATATTTATGTGTTTAAATAAATAAATAAATTTCATGTTAACAAAATTGATATTTTTATGTATTAACACTGAGGATTATGTAATATCAACTAACATATTTCTTAAATGTTCCAATAAACATATCGATCATACATAAAATATGATTCTACTATGTTTTGAGTGAATTATACAGATTACTGAATAAAATAAGAGTTGAAATTCACAGAAATTATGGTCTTAACAAACATTCCAGATATAAATTACACGTGGGTGTAATCCAACTTTGATTATTTGAATCTCTAATATATTTGTGTACGAGTAAACTTAGTGAATTCATATAGAATTTTGTTGATAAACAGAATCTGGTCAACAATATGTTACATAGATGATACCATAAAAGATTGGTATTCATCGTCTTATCAGCTAATCATTTGTTATATAATTTTGTATACACTATACAATACCTTTCAGTATATACTTATGGACTGGTTTCAGTGTAAAATGTTCTGTTTTGAAATATTAAAAATATTCTATAAAAGTATTTTTTCTTTTTTTTTTATAATTTGGCATCCAAAAGAAAATGTGATTACAATCAATGATTAATTTTCTTATTATCATTATGTATATATAACTTCAACCAATGCAAACCGTTGGATGCCGGCTCAGTAATCTTGAGGTTAATTGTTCATGAGCTAGATCGAAGATTTTGGTTTCGAGTCTCACGTGCATGATCGTGGATATGGACTTCTGAGGAGTTCCATACTAGGATGAAACGGCCATCCAGTGCTTCCGCGTTTTCAGTGATGATCCATTTATGATATCTTTCGTGAATTTATCTAGAAAAAACCTAACAAGAATATATATTTGTTTGAATATTTGTTCACATGGATCTTCTGTTTAGTGTACCACTTAAAAACTCCCTTGAAAAGAAACTGAGGAAATTTTAATATGTCGTTGAATTGTATTGATTTGGAATTTTTTTATACCAATTCGCTAGTTAGTACATAGTTTAGCTGCCATATAATCACAGTATCAGTGATGAATTATTGAAAGTTCCATATATCGAACATTTGACAACTGGTTTGACTTGGAGTTTATGTTCTTGTCTATCCGCTGATTAAATGTCTTTAAATTAATGGATTTGTAAAGAGTTTTGTAAATTTTCATCTTGAACTGATATCAGCTGAAAAATTATTGAAATTAATCCGTCCTAATGTAAACTGATCAGAGTTGAAAATATGGACCATCGGATTGAAACCCACAAGTTTAAAAGCATCATGCTAGTTACTAGGTCTAATGGTCCTAGGTTGGACATCTGCTCAATATTTTCAAACTAGACTGAAACAAATGTTTAATTCATTTTGATTTTCATTGGTATTTCAGTTGATGTCAGCTGATACAGAAACTGCGTTTTTAACCTGGGTGTCTAGAAAACAGTCTAAATATTTGTGATTTAAATACTAAGCTTCTGGAAATGTTTAGTAATCTAACCTAGTAGTTTTTATTCGAATGTAGTTATATATGTAATTATAAATTAAGCTCCATGACAAAACAATGCAGCTCAGAGAACAAACAAAATCACCGACCTGAGCTACAAATCTTCACCATCTCAAATCCTATACAGAAACAAAGGCGACTAATTAAGAACAACTGAATCAAAAAACAAACTAATAATCAAAAATATTGACCTATCTATTCAAAATACTGGTTATTTATAGTACTGTTAAACATGAGAAAGACTTCAAAAAATGATAATTTTCTTTTCAGACTCGATTTACATTTTATGCTGTTAAAATGGACTATACTATTCAACCGAGAAAACAAATAACTCCATGCTATTTATTTGATCATCATCATTATCATTATCATCATCATCATCATCATCATCATCATCATCATCATCATCATCATCATCATCATCATCATCATCATCATCATCATCATCATCATCATCATCATCATCATCATCATCATCATCATCATCATCATCATCATCATCATCATCATCATCATCATCATCATCATCATCATCATCATCATCATCATCATCATCATCATCATCATCATCATCATCATCATCATCATCATCATCATCATCATCATCATCATCATCATCATCATCATCATCATCATCATCATCATCATCATCATCATCATCATCATCATCATCATCATCATCATCATCATCATCATCATCATCATCATCATCATCATCATCATCATCATCATCATCATCATCATCATCATCATCATCATCATCATCATCATCATCATCATCATCATCATATTATTATTATTATTATTATTATTATTATTAATCAATAACTGGAGTATAAGTTATATAATATTAACACTTCAATATTGAATGAAATTTCATTCTTCTTCTTCTTCTTTATGTACTTTAATTCATGTACATAAATGTTATTTTTATCCTGAAATAGTATTACCTCTTTTCAGCTATAAAATGACATATTTCAATAATTAAATTCATAATAAATAAATAAATAAATAATAAAAAAATTTATTTATTTATTGTTGTTGTTTAAATTGTCAACATAATAAATGAGTTTGAAAGAAAAGAGAAAAAAGAAAAACAAAATGAATAAGCACAGTTCTTTTATTGAAGAAAAAAAAGAAAGACTATATTCTTCGTTTATGTATCTATGTGTTTGTAGTAAGCCCATTCAACTATTATATTATTTGTGTGTTCTATGTAATTTAGACATTTAATCCAATTTGTAAATTTATGTGTTAGTCCGATTAAGCTCATGTGCTGCACATCAATCTCTAATCTGTTCTCTCATTGATTGTAAACAAAGATGATCAATAGTATATCCACAGTTCATTAACACTCATTGACACACACACACACACTCACTTGTTTTCCCGGTGTGCTTGCTACCTGTACGTTTGCGGATTTTATCAAGCTTCAACAATAAACTATCTCTATAACTGGTGTTCAGGCTTTTGAATAATCTCGAGTAATCTCATAATTCTACTAGGAGATTTAGCCTATATTAAATATTCAGTCAGTGGAATATTATTTATTCATTGGAGTCAGATATAGAGGAATTAATCCTCAACATGTTTTTATTAAATAAACACTTATAAAATATAATATTAATTCAAAGTAAATATTTGTATATACGAATATTCGTCAAGGTTAGAAAGAATAGTTTGACAATAATTAGGCGCTGAGTATAGAGAAGTCATTATATGAGAAAAATTATATTTGAAATAATCTCAGCGATTGAAATCTAAGTAATAATTCCAAAGTTTCGTCCAGCTAACTTGTCCGGACTTCTTCAACTGACTGACTCATGTTATCCTATTTACATAAATGCAACATCCAAATATGATTAATTTAACGCAGCATAGATTTTGATATGAATGTTAAAAAAACACCATATATGTCTTTGATGATTTTGATTTTGATTATTTCCCTGAAGAAGTCCAGGCAAGTTAGTTCGACAACACGTTGGAATTATTTAAATTTTAATCAGAAGGGATTTGTTGAGATTTCAGTATTTTCATTGTTGAAATCATGAGTCAATTGAAGTTAGACCACTATTGAAAACTCTGAAGCACTGGACGGTCATTTAGTTCTTTTGTGGGACTCCTCAGCAGTGCACATCCACGACCTCGCCCCGCAAGATTCGAACTCCGAACCTACCAGTTTTGCGCCAGAGCAGTTAATCGATTGAAATTATTTAGATTTCAATCTCTGAGACTATTTCAAATATAATTTTTCACATATAAATATTCGTATATATTTTTTTATTTATGAGTTTGAAGTTAAATAATTTTTTTTATTGATCATTTCTTTTTTTTCTTTTTTCTTTCTTTTCTTTCTCATTTATACATTTTATATTGAGGAGGATTAAACGAATTTTATTAATTCTATCAAAATATGTGGTTATCTTAAAAATGAAGGCATAATTGTTTAAAGTTTAATGCGTGTGTGTGCGCATGTGTATGACTAACACAAACGGATCGATCGATCGATTGATTGGTTGATTGATTTTAAATGTTTGAATAGATTACATTTTTGACTGAGTGAAATGATGACATAATCAAGGTTAGACATTGATAAGTATTTGAATAAACATTTACATTTTTCAATTAATATTGGTGCTACTCGATTAGTTGATTATAACACTTAAAACAGTTGCGTTATTGAACATGACATCCACTGTCTTGCTCATATTATCAAAGTATATGAAGATTAATTACGGATCATTGTTGAACAATCAATTGAATGGAACTCATCACTGTACATCAACCTTCTTGATTATGAGACAGCATTTGAGAGTATGGAAATTTCTTCTACACTATAGAGTGCAAGAGAAAATCGTCAACATCATCCGGAATCCATACGACAGATTACAGTGTAAAATTATATATGGCGGACAGCTGACAGACGCATTTCCAGTAAGGACCGGAGTCAGACAAGGCTGTCTACTCTCCCCCTTCCTCTTTCTTCTGGTGATTGACTGGATTATGAAGGCCTCGACATCTGACGGGAAATACGGAATACAATGGACAGCTCAGAACCAATTACACGATTCGAACTTCTCAGATGATCTAGTCCTTCTATCCCATAAACACGAACAAATACAGATGAAGACAGAAAATGAAGCAGCAACCTCTGCATCAATAGGCCTCAACATACACAAGGGAGAAAGCAAGATCCTCAAATACAACACGCTAAGCCGATCACACTTGATGCAGAAACTCTGGAAGAGGTGTAATCATTCACTTACCCGGGAAGCCTCATTGATAAACAAGGAGGATCTGATGTACACGTGAAGGCGAGTATTAGCAAAACAAGGACAGCATTTCTACATTTGAAGAACATATGGAACTCAAAACAATTGTCAACTAACTTCAAAGTGAGAATCTTCAATACGAACATCAAGACAGTTAGTCCTACTATACGGAGCTGAAACGTGGAGAACTACTGCAAGCCCTAACTTGGAATGGTGAAGGGAAGTGCAAAAGAGGAAGGTCACAGAACCCATTACATAGAGAATAAGAGGTAGGTATGAAAAGGATGAATAAAAACTGAAAAGAATTGGAAAGGATTGTGCATGACAGGGTTGGATGCAGAGTTTTGGTGAGCGGCCTATACTCCTTCACAGGCGTAAGAATGAAGATTAAACCTGCAATTCGTTATCGATCTCTGCCGAATATAATAGAAATTACTTAATTACACCTGTTACCCATCGTCGAGGAGCATAGGCCGCTCACCAGCATTCTCCATCCAACTCTGTCCTGAGTCTTCCTTTCCAGTTTCTATTCATCCTTTTCATATCTGCTTCTATTTCCCGACGTAATGTGTTCTTTGGCCTTCCTCTTTTCCGCTTGCCTTCACCATTCCAAGTTAGGGATTTCCTTGTAATGCACATTGGTGATTTCCTTAATGTATGTCCAATCCACTTCCAACATCTTTTCCTAATTTCTTCTTCAGCTGGAAGCTGGTTTGTCCTCTCCCATAAAATGCTGTTGCTGATAGTATCTGGCCAGTGAATGTTGAGTATTTTGCGTAGACAACTGTTTATAAATACAGAGTAAATGACTCCATATGACTGTTGTGTTTTAATTTAAAATCGTTAGAGATAATTAACAAAATGCATTGGATCTATGTTTTTGTAATAATTTGTTTTCGTTAGTAAGATATATTCATAATTTTAAGAAAATCAGTGTCATTCTGTGTCACCCAATGTTATAGTCAGATTTATTAGTTGAAGGCTAAAAACTGAATTCTTGAAGGATTGTGAAATTTAAACTTTCTAGTTTATGTATATTAACCAACGTTATATTTGGCTAGTACCAAGTAGCATTTTACATATCTTTGAATAGTTTTATCACTTCTATTCATTCCTTTCAAAAGTTGTTATTTACTAATTTATCTTTCGTAATGATTTACTTTTACTCCTAGTCTTGGTGTATAAGTCAATCCACAGCACTAAACCTCTAGACCACTGAGCCGGCATCCAATGGCGCGAGACTGGTAGGTCCTGGGTTCAAATTTCGCGAGTGCGGGGTCGTGGATGCGCACTGCTGAGGAGTCCCGTAATAGGACGAAACGGCCGTCCAGTGCTTCCAGGTTTTCCATGGTGGTCTAACTTCAATTGACTAATGATTTCAACTTCGAAAAATACTGAAATCTCCACAAAACCCCTTCTGATTATCTTGACAGATTTCATTATGTAAGTCGGAATATCCGGATATTTTCTTAAAAAATTCAGTTACCAGGGATTTTATGTAAATTTTTGAGGATAATTTTCTATTGACACAATCAATTTCAAACATTTTTATGGGTATTTCTTACACCTCTAATAAATGATTATTAAAATTACTTTGGTAATTCTCATTTCGTCATTTCATTCATTCTATCTCACATACTGCAATAATCTGTATAACATTAACGGTTGGTCTACTTCCTTTACTACTATTATGATTGATATTTACAATTTAGTCTTAGTATACTGAAACCTATTAACCACTAATTGGGTAGTATATGTAATATTACGATAAACAACTATAGATAGTAATGAGTGGTTTACATTTAATAATCTTAATATTAAATCTGCCAATCATCTGTCATTTTTTCCATTTCTTTTATTCTTTTTTTAAAATTGGAATCCACATCTGATAGGTGTCATTAGTCCGTAAAACAAACAATATTAACGCGCGAAATATGCACAACATTAATTCAATGTACAAAGAGAGTTTTCGGTAAAGGACTAATATTAGATACATGTTAATTCTAAAATTAGATGACATTTAATTGGTATCAAAGATTTTAGATAGTTTTGTAGATGAGATGACTACTAAATGATGGTTCTGAAAAGTGGGTTAATTAAATTCGTTAATATGAACCATTGAATAGTGCTAATCCTGAAATCTGAAAGCTATGTATTCAATTTTATATCAGTCCATGTTTGCACACGCACAAAACATCCTAACAGTTTTCATTACTTTTCAGTAGTTATTTAGTTCAAGTCAGTTGTCGATGAAAATCGACTTCAAACCTAAAGAAACAGTATTAACGTTAAAAAGATAAAGGAAAATGTGGAAAAAATAGAAGATATTACTGTTTTTGGGTTCTAATTTTAAATAAACGATGAAATCAAAGAGAAAATTTTCTGGATTTTGTACGATTTCACACATTTTAGTCATATGCTTTAGAATCAGCATGAAAAATGACAATAGTTGAGATAAAAGTTCCGTATGTAGAACATTAAGCATTTAAGTCACAAATTTAGAACTTAATTTATAAAATCTGTCCTTCTGATGGTATGATAGAAAAGGTAGATCGTAAAAATATTTAGAGAACAATCCATCGTAAAATCATTGAAAATACTAAGCTTCTAATATATATATATATATCCTTCACATACAAGGTCTTAAACCTAAAGGTCTATTAGTCATGCACAACCGCCTACTTGATGGGTTTACTACATCTTTTATATATAGTTTACTGAACGGTATAAATTCTCATCTTTATAGTGTATATTAGTTGAAAATATCATGACACTAATAAACAAAGTTATATCTTTTATGGCTTGATCAACTATGATATCCAAAGTCAATCATAGTTTAATGATGAAAATAATGAAAATAGATTACAATATAGTCGAAACAACGTATCGGCTTTCGATGGGCAGTTATTAACTGCGTCTATTCTTGTTCTGTCTAATTTTTGTAGGTAACGAATTAAAGTCACACCATATTTTTCTGACAGCTTATTTTCAAACAAAAATTGGTATTCAAAATTGAAGACCCAAGTTTTAAAGATATAAAGAAACACTAAGATCACGGGTCGATCTAAGCTAGACCACCACTGAAAACCCGGAAGCCCTGGCTGGCCGTTTCGTTCTAGTATGGACTTCACACTAGTGTGCATCTAGAGTTTAATCGTTCGCACACGAGACCGAAGGTCCTGGGTCCGAGTCTCGCGTGCAGAGTTGTGGATCATAACATAAGTAGGCTCTTCAAATCTACATGTTCTGGATTTTATAGTTAAATATATGTTCGTCCTTCCTTACCGAATAAACGTTTTTGTAATATCTGTTTTCAGACACCGAAACCATGACAAGTTGAGCTCTGGTAAATCTGTTTTAGGGTTTAGGTTGATTGAGACTGACTGCCCTAAACTATGTCCCAGTAAAATTTTTAAAATGTGATGTGGAGATTAGTAGAGATCCTTTTTTGTTAAAAATTACTTCATACATAAATAGAAGCATGTTCGAGAAATAAAATCCAAAACAAAATGAACTGATTGATTTGGTTATCCTTCATCAGTACTTCAATACATAAGCCCTATACAGTCCACCAAAATCAACATCTTTTACCATGAAGTGATGTCAAGACTTAGAAATTGTGATTTTATTGATAACGAATGATATACTTGAACATGTATCAATTTTGTTTGCAAAATCCATGGTATTAGTCTAGCTAGCGCAAGTGAATAATGGTAGTCTTTCTAACAAAAACATATACTGGGAAGTTTTCATTGTCTAATCGTGAGCTATAAGTTTTGAATTCTTGGTTCAGATTGACGGATGGACACAATTTCGAGAGAACCATGAACGTGACCTCTGTGCACAGGAAGATAACACGATTAAGGTCTGTCTCCTTACCTTTATATTTAGAATGAAAATGAATTTATGTAGAATGTCATATAATCATAGGATCATATAATATGCAACTTAATTCTGCATGTAACATAAAAGATAATTAACTATTATCGGCTTCATTTGGCTATTGCCTTTTAAATTCATAATCTATATTTGATTTAATCAATTCGAGTTGACGTTGAACTATGAACACCTCTGTAGTGATCGGCCAGTCTCGATAAGAACACGATTGGAATAACAGAAACAATTATTATTATTGTAACCAATTGTACCAGAGATTGTTTTACTGTATTTGTTTAACTGTGTCAGATTCACTTATCGTTTCACTCTCCGCCTTGTTTGGTTCGAACTTGCTCACGCACTGCCCATTTCGCCTGTACCCTTTGGCACGTCTCGGTATTGTTTCGATACCACGAGATCGCCAATAAATATACTTGATCTGGATTAATAAAGCCTTCTGATTTACGAGCTATCAAAGGAACCAAGTCGTTTTTGGGCGCGTAATTGAATAGTAGTGGTGATCATAGTCCGTCCTCGACTCGACATCCACTACACCTCATTGGCCAAATTGTTCATACTGGCGATCAATCTATATTTATCTTCAGGATCGATCAAGAGATAAGGAATGGAAACTTATTGAAATACTTTGTACTGAGACTTCTATATTGTACCAAAAATATAATATTGAATAAAGCTAATAATAACAACAATAACAGTACGAGAAACTTGGGAATGAAAATACATTGAGTAGTATTGTTCATTACATATTGAATTAACAAATCAAGATATTCAATCTATGGACAGATTGAAATCCAATGTACCAAAGCTTTTATGTTCATCGCTTATCATTAAACTTAATGAAGTGGTCATCAAAATAACTGATAGGAAATGCCGATGATTTGCAGTTGATTTAAAATAGTCAACAATAAAACCTTAGATCATTAAGGCAATAACGTATATTTGTCAGACTCTTGGTAGAGATAAAGTAAAATACATTGTGTCAGTATTTTTAAATTGTTTTTTAATTTGAAAGTTAAAAATAACCATTTAATACTTTTAGAATTTGTAAACAGCCTCATGTGCTAAAAAAGCTCACATAGGTCGACGTGGTCTCGCGTTTAAGCTTAGCAGCATATATCTATACTTAATAGTCCTATAGATAGTATATCCTTTAAAAATGTATAGAATATGTACAAAATGAATTTAAACTTCACCCCATTGTACAAGTAAGTGGCTATCAGGACTCAGTAGGTAAGTGGGTAATGCGATGACTTTGAAGCGGACGGTACTGGATTCGGTTCCCGGAACGAACATTGACTCTAGGATGCAGGTACATCCGGCTGACGAGTCACGAATAGGACGAAACGTGCGCCCTGGATTCCAGTATTAGCCACTATCCATCTTTGTTTACCATGCTTGTGAATTTAGGCTATATCGAGGCAATACACACAGTATGCACATATGCCAATTTGAGACTGACCAGTTGCAGTCCTAGAAAATCAATGGGAAGATTCAAACAAGCCATACAAAATGAATTGAAAGTGGCAATCAGTTTACAACATGGCTTTAAGGAATGAAAAATTATCCTAGTAGACTGATGCTGGTTATTTTATCAAGACACTTTAAAATGATTCCCTCCCAATGATAATGCAACGTAGCTTCATTAAACGATTCATAATTGAAGCTGGTGGCGATATTTGAATTGGATTCTTTCTAGATACTGTTATATAATTTTCATAGTTGAAAGCATAAGTCAATTAAAGTTAGGCCACCAAGGAAAACCTGGAAGCACTGGGTTTGAATCTCGCGAGACGAGATCGTGGATGCGCACAGCTGAGGAGTCCCACAATAGGACGAAACGGCCTTCCAGTGCTTTCAGCTTTTCCTTGGTGGTCTAGCTTCAATTGACTCACGCTTTCAACAATGAAAGTACTGAAATCTCCACAAAACTCCTTTCTAACTGTTATATAACTCTAAATAAAATCCTTTTATGTTTTCGAGGTTATCTGAACTTTGCCATTCTTGTTGTATTATTATTACTTTTACTAACTAGTTATATGGTTTTTCCACCTTTGTAGTATTATTATTATCATGATTAATATTTTACATTTAATTGTGATGCAAATCGGTTTTTTTTCTGTATTACAAGTAAATACAAATGAATATACTTCAATTATTACATAACTTGTTGTAATTTTGAATAGTGAATCCTAAATACCAACTTTTAAAGGGTTTATACCATTATATATTATACATTTCTAGGACATTTATCATTATATAGATATATATACACTAAACATCACATTAAGCCACAAATTTCAGCATTGTTATGTAACATAGCCGCTTATTTGGAATAATACGGAATTTGTTTACTTGACTCTAAATAATATAAAATTTTGGTTCTATTCCTGAAAACAACGTTTACGCATACCTACAAATATTTAGATACATATACTACAGTTAGTTAAGTAGACACTTGGTTTAATAACACCCACATACAATAATTTACATTATCAGGTTGATTGGCCTATTGAACTACTTTCTTGATTATTCATTCACATAAATGAATTCTGAATGTTAACTCAAAATAATCAACAAAATATGTATAGTGAGAAATTAGATAAGTTAAGAGAGAGAAAGTATGAAGATGGAAGAATATGAGAGAAAGAGAGAGGGTTTTAATCCATTTCATAAAGTGCTAAACTTAAACACACTTTTAGAAAGTATGTTAGTCTCAATCAATATCATAACAACCATTTTCTCTATAGGGGCCATGTATTTGGCCGACCAGTAAATTGATTAGATTGAGCAACTCATTTTGTTAACCTGACTACCATATTTTGGTGTGCAAAATACCTTTAGGATGCATATAGCGATGTACTTATGTGTAAGTGTGTTATACCTTGGTCATAAGCCCACACATATATACACACGGTACAAAAAAAAGAATGTGAGCACGCATATTAATATATTACGCTAACTAAACTACAGGAAAACTTACTTGCCTATTAGTTAGACTAAATAAAATAACAACAGTTTTACTTATTGGTTTGAATATAAAAAGGTATTTAATGACATAATACTTTTACTTACCATTTAGTTGATTAACTTTTGAAATTTCATCCAGGAGAATGAGTTTGACATTTACAATTCCGAAATTCTTTCTATTTTGCTTAAATTTTTTACTTGTGGTAAGTATATTCAATGATGATTTCTTTTTGGGGGTTACAATTAACATTGTTGTTTATTTGATAATGATAATATAGTGTAATCCGGTTTTGTTTTTTGTTTGATCAAAAAAGAAAACTGACAATATGGATAAGTTTTATCGTTCAGTTCCATTGTAATGATTCGTGTATCGAGGGAATATTATGTTGATGATAGCATAAACATATTACTTTACTGGATCTATCGAGTATTTCTTACATTGTAATTATTGATATAAAGGTAATCAATAAATAAAGCTAGAATAAAGAGTTGCACTTACTTACTTACTAGTTAGCGTTTTCTTTTTATTAAGGTTGTTTTCTGCGGGATGTGGTTGTTAACCCCATACTCAATCCTCTTTTTATCCCCGGACATGGGACCGGCAGTAACCTTAGAAGAGCTACAGACAGAGTTAAGGCTTATACACTGACATGATATTAAAAAAAGTGATGGTTATACACATAAACATAAATTTCTACTTTAACTAAATATGAACTTCAATGTTATACTGTAAAGACAAAATAAGATATAAATCCTCAAATTCAGAGTATCTTAACAACTGATTAAATACAGTTATTAAATGAAACTATATTTATACCAAAAGCTTATTTCAGTAAATGTAAACGGATTTTTCCTGTTTATTCATGAGAAAAATTGAAAACTTCCGTCTAATAATAACGACCTTTTTTTTATACCGAAGCTCTAATCTTACAACAACAATTATGACTCTACTAATGTAATATGACATTTTTATTTAATTGCATACCTCAATGAATAGTGATTTCATAAGTGAACCTCTTGATTGATTTAATTATATTGTTGTGTAGACAAGTGACATTTATTTTAACTGACTAATATAAATGACAGAGAACTGAATAAGAATACTAAATCCTTTGTAATCTTAACTGTTTCATAACAGTCGTAATATTGTCATATCTAATGACTGTAACACTAACAATGGATCATTTGATGGTAATGCAGCATTTAGCTATATCAAACTAATAGTGATATCTTTTATCTAAAAGATATGAATAATTAATATCTTATACTGTTATTACTGTGATAATTGACTTAACAGAATCTTTGTTCACACTACCAAGAGGAAAATTATCCCTTTACAAATAACATTTATAGATATTAACTCTTATGTATTGTTCACTGTGGATTACTGTTTTGATTTGACTTATAAAGGTTTAAAATTCTTAGATGGTAAGGGACATCATTTTATATACAAACCAAATAATAGTTAGTAGACTTTTCACATAAAAGCATAATTGATAATAAAAGCAAATCAACTGTATTCTATATTTTTTAATCAAAATATCTGACTAAAAGTTAATATTTCATCTTCACACAATAAGAATATTTTTGAAAGTCCTGGGTAAATATCTAATAGGTATACGGAATATTACAGTAATGATATAAATACAGTATAAACCTATCTCATTTAGTATTGATGTTAGATAAACTGGGAAATCATTTTAACTAGAAAAATATCTCAAAAGTGACTGGCTTCAAGAGGTATTTCCTAGAGTTCTAGTGAGAAGCAGCGACCAATCGAGTTCGACCATGTCTTTTGTGAGATAGTAAATCACTGAAGATCATGGTGGACGGTTACTCAGTTTCGTGGATTGGTTGAAGTAAGACATTAACACCGTTGGATACCGACTCAGTGGTCTAGTGGTTAAGCGCTCGCGCATGAGACCGTTACGTCCTGGGTTCGGATCTCACAGGGCGGGATTGTGGATTGGCGCTGCTGAGGAGTCCCACAGTAGTACAAAACAGCCGTCCAGTGCTTTTAGGTTTTTCATGGTGGTCTAGCTTCAATTGACTCATCAATTCAACTAAAAAAATATCTTTAAATAATTTTTCAAATCGGTTACGTTAATTCAAGCCCTATGTCTGTCAACTATAATGAATTAAACAGACATTATAACAAGATAATGAATTTACTTAAGCTTTTCTGTTTGAAACACTTTAACCCGCATGATCAATACACTCATTAGGTTAGAATTTGCAAATATACACAGGATCATTTGAGTAATTGTTTACAATTATTTTTAAGAATAACTTTTGACTAACATCTTTGTTATTGAACTAAACAAGTACCTGATAAATATGTTTCGTAGTTTATTGTTAAGCATATAAAAGTGAAATTTGTTTAAATTTACAAAAAAACATGACTTCCATTGTTTTACTCAGTGTCATTAGTTAATTAAAAGTTTTTCAATATCATAGACTTACTACTTTTATTGTCATTCAATCAAGTTATAGGTGAAGACTGTTATCTAATGAAATGAAATTACAGTATAATAATAAAGTAGATCAGTTAGAATAATCTTAACTGAATGACTTTCGACTAATTAACATAATAGTAATATATACACAGTTAAAACTGAAGACATTGTTTGTAGTTGAAAACAACAAATTACTGGAGTTGTGAGATGGTGGAGAAGATTTGTAGCTCAAGTGGGTGATTTTGATGTTGGTTTGTCCTCTGAGCTGGATGGTTTGGTCGTGGAGCTTTCATCGTCCTTCTGAACGACATCACATGTGGAGAAATTCAAACACTTCACTTCTACCCGAAGTTTGTGCTGATGATGTCGTTCAGAAGGACGATACCGGAGTTGTCAAAGTAGATTTCATAATAATATTTATCACCTGTGGACAATTCATGGAGTAACACAAGCTAAAAAGATCCAGCTAACTGTAATCTTAAAAATCAGGTTATTAGAAATTTTTTTTAGTCGGAATGGATGCACGGTAAATGTGACTGACGATGTGGAACAATGTTTCTTTATTATATGTGAAAATTATATTTGAAATAATCTCAGCGATTGAAATGTAAATAATCCAACAATTTCGTCCAGCTAACTTGTTTGGACTTCTTCGGGGTAAACGTTGGAATTATTTTAACATTTCAATCGCTGAGATTATTTCAAATATAATTTTCACATATAATGACTTCTGTACACTCGGCGCCCAAGTTTTGTCAATATCTCTTTATTCCTTAAAAATAACTCAAATATCTAATTCATGAAATTACATAAGAAATATAACTCATACATAACTGTGTCAAAATATACCAAAAATGCTTTTTAAAAAAATTAACAGAACAAAGTAGAACTACATTACAATAGATTCACTTAAGACAAAATCAATTATAGATAATCTTGTGATAAAGAACTATGAGAAGTGATGATTAACATTATGAGGAAATTCCCTGAATTTTAGTAAGAAATGGTGGTTAATAGAGTTCATCTATGTCTAGTGTTAAACACATGTAACCGATGACAATGGAAAACTGTTACAAAATACCACAAAAAATAAAGTTTGAATTATAAATTAATGGACACTAAACTCAGTGATCTGCAGATTATAGATATACGGGTTATGGATTCCATCCTAGGCACGTTTGTAAGTGTATATTACTGTCTGGCGCTTCTTTGTTTTCAATACTTTAACTTAAGTTAATTGATGATGTGAAATACGAACTGGAAAACATCTAAGAACCTTGGATCCTAATTATACGATGAATTTTACAGGTAAAATGTGATTCGAAAGGGCATAGAAACAGAAACATAAGTTTCGTATAAAAATTAAACGAATTTATTCCAAAGCGTGGGTAATAATATTAATAAATAACACAATGGTAGAAGAGATTAAATGAGATTGTTGTATAAATAATTTAAAATTCTCTATGGATATTGACGACTCCAACAATCCGAAGTTTGAAAAGACACTTTTGTCTCTAACATGTTTAGTTTTACTCTAGAAATAAATTCAAATGATGAATCCACTGAAATAGATGGATTACAAAAGTAATTATCCAAAATAACGGTGTCACTTCTATAATTTTTTTCATTTTGACTAAACTGTTACCTCGTAATACCTTTCATTACTTTACCGATACGAGATAATACAACGTTAAGTAAATACAAAGTTGAATCGGAAATTTTCTTAATTCGGCTCCCATCTATAGTGTTAGTACTATATGCTGGTGGGAGGTCAACTGAAATAACAACAAATTCTAATACTGATCAATATTTCCGTTATCGTCCATCTAATAAACAGTTGAGAGAAAAGTATATATGCAAATATGGGTATCATTGACATAAACATGTGCTTTTCTCACTATTTCAAAATACAGAACTTACCAACCTGGTCATCATTTTGTTTTAACAGAACATATTTAGCACGAATTAATTAGCATAATAATATAATATACTTCAATATTATTGGTTGATGGAATCAAACCCTTAGATTCAAACTCAGAATATGTCCTAATATGGTAACCTTATATTAAACATATCATCAAACAGTTTATCAATAAAGCATCATATCGATATGTATTTTAGAATGTTAAAAAAAGAATACTTTACAAGTAATCAGAATTTCTCTAAATAGCTTAAAAATGTACTATTTACCATTTCACGATCAGAAAGTTAACTGTAAAGTATGTTTTATAGAATTGAGATCATGAGTCAATTGAAGCTAGACCACCATCGAAAACCTGGAAGCACTGGAAGGCCGTTTCATCCTATTATGGAACTCCTCAGCAGTACGCATCCACGATCTCGCACTCGCGAGATTTAAACCCACGACCTACCAGTCTCGCGCCAGAGCACTTAATCGATAGACCACTGAGCCGGTATCCAACAATGTTAATGTCTAACTTCAACCGAAGTATGTCTTAATTTCGCAAAAACATAAAGTTACTACTCTAAAAAAGAGAAATAAAAAAGTAGTGTTTTAATTACTCATCGTATTAAATTTCGATACTTATCGATCTGTTCAATGTATTTGGTATTATTAATTGTAAGAGTTTGAGTTTTTCACTGTTAATGTTTAAGACTATACTTTCTACCGATGATAAATGGGCTAGCTAAGTCAATTTCATAATATTGTCTTTATAAATCAATGATAAAACGAAATAATATGATGAGATCACTAAATTAATCAGAACTAAGTCATACTTTAAAGGGAATAGATTTCAAACAATGTGACCATACATTAATATGTATTGATGATTATGAATATAAGCAATATCGAGATAATCTTGCAACGAACTCATGATCTGACAAAGACTTTAATTTCAGCCTCGCATATCATTCATCATAGAATAGTTTGCAGGTGGTTTTCTCCTCTCATACATTAACATTGGAAAGCTGTTTCGCCTAAATTTCAGACTTCACCTCAGTACATGCCTTCAGCTTATTACGAGCTATTGGATTTAAGAGTTTTGGGTTTTATTAGAAAACATGAAAACACTCTGTAGTTTCAATTTCAGTTCATTCCTGATAGGGTGTAATTTTTAACAAGTATCGTAATGACTATTTACAATATCGTTAACTGAACCAGTTAAAACGTCTCATCAGAAATTCCAGAAGTCAACCCATAAAAAGTAGTTACTAATGTCCATAAGATTATTATTTGGTAAGTTGGATTATGGAAAGATTCGTGTTATTTAAAGATGATTCTGTGTAAAAATGAGATAAAAACAACCTTGTGAAATTCACAAAAGGTAATTTTAAATCTACGTTTTGCAAATTTCTTATCTTAAATACATAAAAATATTAAATAAACCTGAAGTGAATAAATTTGTTCTGAGGAAGTGGGTTACATTAGATTACGAAACGTCACAAAGACAATTTTTGTACTTATTTGGATATAACAAAAATATGTTTATTATTATTTTTCTACTCAATGCTCGATTTATTTGATACTGTCAAGTGCAACCTTTATATTGATGCTTATTAAATAAACTTGTTTTAATGAAATTTAACTGTTATACTAACAGTATTTTCTGTTAACTAATTTAATTAAGATTATTGGGTTGGCATTAATTGCTGTCGGTTCATGGGTTACAGCAGATGATCAAGGCTTTATTGATACAATTCAACTTTTTTCGTCATACAATTCAATTGAATTGCAATTATATCAAGGAACAAGTTTATTACGTTATTTCAGTTATGCTGTGATTATAATGGGCGGATTATTAGTAGTTATTGCTTTTGTCGGCTGTTGGGGTGTAGTAATTGAAAATCGAGGATTACTTATAGCAGTAAGTTTATGAATTATTATCATTATTGTTGTTACATAAAACTTTAATAATGCCTTCTTAAAATTGTTATGGTATAATTTAACATAGAAAAGAGGGTGAAAAGTAGGGAAAACAAGCAAAAATATATGTATGGTAGGTCCTGGGTTCGAATCTCGCGGGTGCGGGATCGTGTATGCGCACTGCTAAGGGGTCCTACAATAGGACAAAACGGCCGTCCAGTGCTTCCAGGTTTTCCATGGTGGTGTAGCTTCAATCGACTCACGCTTTCAACTATGGAAAATGTATGTGTTAGATTTAATTATTTAAAGTAAAAATCTTAATTTACAAACTAAATTCCTTTGTCTGTTTACTAATAGACGTATAGATTAAAAATAATTTGTTATTTTTAAAATATATCTAGTCGTTACTGTGCAGCCAGATAAACAACTATAGTTTTAGTGTAGTCAAAGCTTCGAAAATATCAATCTATAATTCATGATTTTAATCTCAGTTGATTGCTCATTCAATTACTTGAATTACTACTGAATAAGGATCTACTGAATTAAAATGTGTGGTTCGTATGTGGTTCGATCAGTTATTATTAGTTACAATGAGTTAAAAGAGAGGGAATCTATCACGATAATTTGATTGAGCAACTAAGCACCATGTGTGACTCTCTGTTTATTTTTAGATTTCATCTGGTTATCTTACGATAACCGACTTCAATGAGAGAGTTTCAGGATTATTCGATCGAATGTTGCAATAACACTAACTCAATTAATTAGATATTTTGACGGTAGAAATCACTAGTTAATCTAAGCTAAACCAGCATTGGAAACCTACGAGCACTAGATGACTGTTTCGTCCTAGTATGAGTTTCCTCAGCGGAGGTAATTTACGATCTCGCACTCTAAACTCTAACCCAGGACCTTTGGTTTTGCGCGAACGCCTAACCTCCATACTACTGAGCCGGCATCCAAGGGTGTTAATTTTCAAAGCTCACTGACTACGTAAAACTTCGTTCTCCAAGAACCCAAGAGTAGGAGAAAATAGGATACTTGAGCTGATCTCTATATCTCTGACTCAAAAATTTATGTGATTGAATGTGTTAATAACTAGACTGTAATGGATCACAGTCACAAAAATACAATCTGCGCCAAGAAGAGTCATCTAAGGTAAAACAAAACTCGAAATAATAGACTTATGATAAGTTCACAGTGATTCGGAGACAGAATAAGACAACAATAAATTAGTTCTTTGAAAGCCTGAAGTTAAAGAAAACTAAAAATCGTATGAACTAAATGTTAGTAATTACATGCTAAAAGTAAAACATGCTGACGTCCAAAAACTAGCTATCATGGTTTGTTATTCATTCTTATTCGTCTCACCATAACAAAAGGCAAATATAGTATTATTTTATCCTGGTGATCAAAACCAATAGTGCTATTTTACTGAAGTAAACATTAAACTAAGTAAGAGGAATCGATTTCATTAATATAGTGTTTAAAATTATTAGCTTCAATAATACTTCGATGTATAACTACAGCTCATAAAGAGCAAACTCTAGAAGACCAGTATGTTTTCAAACCTAAACGTGGATATACAGACCAAATATTCACTTTCTGGCAGTTTCTAGAACATACACATAGTTTACATCTTTAACCTTAAGGTGGAGTTCGACTCCGTTGATCGTTATGTTCTATAGTAGTATCTGTTATTGAAATACGTATCAAAGAAACACATTAATCTTGTACAGGCTGTCTGTTTAAATACTACTGGCCAAGTCAGAGCTTATGACGAAATTTCATCGGAATTGGTTACCTCATGGTTTTCCGCTTTCCACATATTTATCTAACTTTGTAATAGACACACTTTTGGAGATAACACTTTCATTGTCTGGCTTTTCAAGGATTGATCGCTGACAAGAGATTCAGTTGCTGACTTAGAATACGCAAATGATGTAGTTCTGTATGATGAAGACGTTTACAAAATGCAGTTATTCCTGACTACCTTAAGCAGTAATGTAAACGTGTTTGGGACACTGTTCTCTCCCTCCAAATACGAAATGTCACTTCAGAATTGGCTTGCGTCGGCGCCCAAAATAATGACAGTGAGTGAATTCGTTGGACGCATCAAACGCTTCACTTCTCTTGAGAGTTTCATCAGTACTGATGGTCTGACAAAATCTTGGCACGGACTGATAAGGTTTGATTGGCTTTTACCACCTTGCATCATTTATGGCATAGGTGAGATATTCGTCTTCCAACCAAAAGGCGAATTCATTGATCATCAGTTCGTTTCGTCGGATTTCATAGGTGCGAAACACGGTCATTAAGAGCAGGGGATATTTGTAGGTTACTAATCTTCGGCCATAGATGTCTTCGAAGCATTGCGCACGTACTTTTCAACCACTGAGTAAGCAATGCCTAGGTTAGTAGAAGGGCATTAGGTAAGGGTGGAAAATCGATTGATGAGGTAGTAAGTCTTCATCAATTGCGATGGATGAGACATGTGATACGTATGGTCATGTGTGTTCTGAAAGTTGACTCCCATTTAATATCATATAAAAAAATCACAAATATGAAAAGGATTGTTGTCATTCTTAATAATGCCGTAAATTTAATTCGGCTGGACTATAATTTACGGGTGAACCAAACAGATGCAGGATATCTGTTCTTGAATTTTGGCGCGAAATTTATTCACATCCAATTGACTAAACAGAGTTTTGGCATTACAGCTGATGTCAGTTCGTGATGGAGACCGTAAATGTAATTACTAACCTTAAACATCAACTCTAAATCACAATCCTAATTCCTCATACTTGTTTATAACCCTTATTTAACACCAGTATGTAGGTTGTCATTTTCAAAAGCACTTTAGCATCGCTCAAGGGTCGTTCATAAATTATAGTCTCACCTTTAATTCTAACTGATGGTTTCGGCGTTCCACCAGATTCGAAAATTTTATTTGACCTCTTCTTCAAGTTGACAATCTTGTGGATTTAACTAGAACTAATTATTTGTATTATTATGTGTTGTATAGTATGAAGGATTTAGGTTTGGCTTCAGACCACCAAGGAAAACCTGGTCTAGCTTCAATTGATTCATGCTTTCAACTATGAAAATGATCAAATCTCCACAAAACCCCTTCTGATCATATTCATTTAATAATTTATCTTATTCTATTCAAAATTTAACATTCCATGATAATATGTCGGTTGGATATATTTTTCATTTATAAATAATAATTACATGGACATAGTAAGAGAAGTTTTGTACTGATTTACTGCTGTAATTTATTATTTTAGTTCACTGCTCTGATGATTGTCCTAGTTCTACTTGAAGGTGGAGCTGCTGGAGCGATGGGTGGTACACAAAGTTTGGTAAATTTAACTATTCATTTATGATTGTTTACATGGATATATATATATATATATATATAATTCTAACTGGAATTTCATTTTTTCCACTTGGTAACTGTTTTAATCACAAATATAATAGACAATTTCAGCGAGACATTGAGTATCTTACGTAGACAATTGTTTATAAATACTTGTACATGTTTGATTATGGTTGTGGTCGTTCTCCAAGTTTCAGCTCCGTACAGTAGAACTGTCTTGACGTTCGTACTGAACATTCTAAATCTAATGTTGGCTTACAGACAGTTGTTTTGATTTCTATGTGTTCTTTAACTTGAGGAATGCTGTCGTTGTTTTGTCACTCCGTTCCGTCACATCCATGATGCTGTCCAGGTACGTGAAAGAATCCACCTCTTCCAGAGTTTCTTCATCAAGTGTGATTGTGTTGGTGTTCTGTGTGTTGTATTTGAGAATCTTACTTTTTCCATTGTGTATGTTGAGGCCTACTTCTGCAGAGGCTGTTACACTGGTTGTCTTCATCTGCATTTATTGATGTGTATGAGATAGAAGGGCTAGGTCATGTGTGAAGTGCAAATCGTCTAGTTGCATCCAACCTGTCCATTTTATTCCGTGTTTCTTCTCAGATGTCATGGTCTTCATAATCCTATCGTCCATGTTTTTAAAGTTTAATAGAAATAATCATGATTTTCAGTCTTATTTTTAGCTAAGAATTTGTCTCTATTTCTGTATTTAGCAGTACGATACTATTGTTCTCTTTATGGAAACTAAACAAATCGCTGATGTTCTAGTTATTAAATAATAGTTTCACTTAATTCATTGGTTTGAAATAATAAGTCTTACGGCTAGAACTTGCTACCTGTAACCCGTTTAGCACAAGAAAACATTAATAAACAAATAATTCATATATTATAGTGATCCCAAAGATATTAATCAGAGGATATTTTTAAAACAATAACCTATTTAATATATAACCTTTGTGATAGGCTATGACTGGTAGTAGGATTCAGGAAGCTCATTTTATCCAACACAGAAAGCACCTACATTCAAATGCCGATGTTCTCCTACGGATCAGAACTCAGTACTTATCAATCCAGGTAGATAAGCTTAGTTGACAAGGGTAATAAGTTAAGATAATCTTTTATTTGTTGAACTGGTAGGAAGTTATATGTAAGAATTGGAACTTTTCTAATGTTGATATAAAGGACTGCAATCGATCAGTCTCCATTGAAATATGTGTAGTAATCATTCTAGCAAAGTGAAACGTTGAAGTGTTCATACTTACAGTGATGTTCAGCTTCAAGTTAGATTGTTCACGTGTGAAAATTATCACATTTGAAGAGTAAGTACAAATGTGACATGACAAAAGATAAATTGTGCTTCACTGAAAATAAAAGAAAAGGCAGGTTTAGGATTTTTTCAGGAAACCACTCATTCTTTTAAGGTGTCAATGAGTGAATTATCAGAAATATTTCCCTTTAAATAAAACTTTCACGTTATATTATGAGATGATGTGAGTCCTCTGAAATAGTCATTAATTTGATACTTACTTACTTACTTACGCCTGTTACTCGCAATGCAGTATAGGCCGCCAATCAGCATTCTACAACCCACTCTGTCCTGGGCCTTTCACTCTAGTTTTATCCAATTTTTGTTCATTCTTCTCATATCTGTCTTCGTTTCTTGGCGTAATGAGTTCTTGGGTCTTTCTCTTCTCCTTTGGCCTTCAGGACTCCATGTGAGGGCTTGTCATTAATCTGATAATTCTGGATAAAATTGGTCATTAAAAAAGAAACATTACTTCTCTATCTTTTTCTCTCTTTATTTGTAAATTTAATGTTGGGATATATTTTCATAAATCTTTCAAGATAGTCGAAGTTATTTAGATTAGTCCTTGTACTGTTTATTATTTGTTTGTGATAAGGCAATCAAGGATTCGCTCAATTCTTGTTACAAATAATGATTTATATCACTTCAAGCTATTCTGTTTAGATAACAAGTTTCCCTTGCACTTCGTCTTCTCTTTATATTAGAGGCTAATTGTTAAAATGTTATGTGGTCGCCTTCATTATTGAGTCCGCAGTATAAACATGTGTAAATGAATAGCTCAATCATTCCTTAACTTGTAAGTATTGTAGACCAACCGGAAATCCAAATAAACAGAATAAATCTGCCAATAAATTATCATTCTTATCGAGATTTAACGATTTGTTCATTTACTCTTTTTGAAATTCTAAATACCTTTCAGTGAAAAAAATTTTCTATGACCAATTTTCTTTGTTAAAACTTTTGTTTAATTAGGTAAATGCATTTTCCCCTTTTGTTAATCTAGTGGAAACAAGATTATGAGAAGTCGATGACAGTTCGATTTGAATCTAATTACCGTGGAACATTTGGAGCTTTCTCAATTTCGGAATTTGAAGATTATTCATTAAAAATGGATAAATTGATGATTGAAGTGAGTAACATATGAAAATTAGAAAAAAATAATAAATGTGCATTAAATAAATTTCTCATTCAGGTTTGCATTTTCATATCAGTTTGTCAAAGCTATGCCATATAGAGTTAATAAGTCGAAAGGTAATCAATACTCGTTCGTTGTTGTCTGTTGTATAAATAAGTATTCAGGATTGATTGTTTTCTGTCAGATAATGTAGTGCCGTGCTTCGTTATTCGTTCACCTTGATAACCGTTATAATTCCAATTTTAACGGTGCATAAAATCAGAAGGCAAAAAGAAGCAGCAACTACAGTTTATTGCCAAATAACTCAGGCTAGAAAGCTAACAGCACCAGAGCGAATATCAGCGAGCGAGTGAGCAGCAAGCAATTACATAGGCAATTTATAGTCAAATCTAATCAGGGCACGGGAAAACAAAACTAAAGCTGATAATAGGCTTCGCGTGCATACATGTATGGGGAGGTATATGAGTTATCGAATGATACTTAAGTAATCAACATTTTGGCTAGTGTCATGTGCTCTAGCGGTAATAACAGTACAAAGAATATGCAAATTGTTATAATCCAAATGACGATGTCTGTTTAGTAAGTTAATAAAAAGGCTTAACCAAAATTAACCATAACCGAAATCGATCGTAGGATGGTTGCTATAATATCATTAAAGATATATCTGGAGCTCTTCCTTGCAATCTTACTAATCAGTGATTTGCTTCTAAATCTCTCCTCGTTGGATAATTTAGATTTATGTGTTTACTCATTGTTTTAATCTTAAGAAGTATGTTATACTGTCAAATAAATCTATATATATTATTGTATAATTCTTAATTATTTAGCTTGAATGTTGTGGGTTAAGCGGTTATCAAGACTTTTCAAACACACGATCACGTTGGTATCTGGAAGGTCGAAAATATTCAGACGGTACTAGTGGTGATGCGATTAAAATTCCACCAGCTTGTTGTAAATATACTTCAAAAGATTTTTTGAGAAGTGGTAAGCTAATTCCATTTTTCAAGCAGAGAGTTTATCTTTTAAACAATAAATTTCTATTATTATAAGGATTTGTGAAGATTTTAGTCGTAGTAGTAGTAGTGGGTGCATATTGCTAAGGAGCCTCATACTAGGAAGAAACAGCTGCTTAGGGCTTGGTCTAGGTTAGATGGACTCGTGAATTCAACTGTTAAAATACATTTTTGAACAATACATTTTACATACATACAATAATAAGTAATTTTCCTCTATCATCATATCAATTTATCAAGTTACTGATAAGCTATTAGTATCATTTCATAAAAACAAAATTGTAAACTCTTTTTTACATTTAAAAAAAAGCATGAATGTTGAAATGTTTGTAGTCGTGAGAAATGAAATATTGAATACATTTTATTGAGATCATAAATCAGTCTATGTTAGACAGCCATTGAAAATTAGGCCAGCTACTCTGCTCTAGAATGGGATTCCTTAGCAGTATAAACTCACGACCCCGCCAAGACGGATCGAACCTTGAACCTTTTCTCTTGAGCAAGAACGGTATACGAGTGTAAATTCAGTCAGTCTGCGTTTTTCCAATAGTAGTCTAACTTAGGTTTGTGATGTCGATAAAATTCATTTTTTCTAGTAGATTTCAATCAAGACAATAAAATGTAGGAAATGCATTTTACTCTTTATTCTTATATAATAGAAATGTATCTAAGGGATGATTATTAACCTATCTGTATTCAAACCCTTGATTTAATCATCTTATTAATTTATATTCCTGCTAAAAAAAGCATTGCTCGAATGAACCAAACAGTTTTAAGTAAGATATACACATGATACAATCCATGAATATCTATTTTAATTTTCACCACTTAGTCAGGGTTAAGGCACACATCCTTTTAAAAATTATTTCAATTAGAAAAAATGTATTCGAAAGGGAAGTTCATAAAAAGTAACTAATAGTATATTTAATTATATCAAACTATTTAATGTTGTTCACTAACATTTGGATAATAATGTATGAATAATATGTTAGTTAACCTATGGTATGTACTACTTACTTCAATGGTCACAAGTAGTATGTAATAGTAACCAGAAGAGAAATGCATAGTAGCAGAAGACTGTGAAGTTTGACTTAAACAAAACATAAATAGAAAGGAATTGTGACTTGGAAAAATCATACAGAATGTGAAGGACAAATAAAGGAATTTCGCAAATAAAGTATTCAATGTATGGTTCTAATATTTTACCAATAGATTATGTAATTTACTGTTAACACTATAATCCGTTGTCCCAATCAGCATTTTCGTTCAATTCAAGTATATAAATAACTAGAGTTAATCCGTCGGTACGGATTAATTAACAATACTCTCAATAAGAAAATATTTAACTTTAATATCGTCAGCCAGTGTCATTGACATTACAATTTGTCTGTGTAAATTTAAGTTAATTCATTTATGAGAATGGACTTTTTGATGAAGTTTTATTCTTTGAGCTGGATGGTTTGGTCGTGGAGCTTTTTTTTAAAAATCTATCCGTTTCATCATACTGACTAAATGGATAGAAAAAATTGTCATAAAATAATTCTTATTACAGACTGATTTTAAACGATAACTCATTGAAAAATAAGGCATTACTTATGTGGAACTTGTTCAATAATATGCAATTATCATTCCACATAGTATGACAACTAAAACCTTCTGATTACGCAACGTATACGATACCTTCTTACAGTTATGTTAAAATATAACGACCCACAATTTTATCTGTAATACATTTATGTGTTATCACCTCATCTTTCAATGGATTGACTCAAAAAATTATAGCTGTCCCTACTAAGACATTAAATTGGAATAATATATTTGTAAAATCCCAGAAATTAATTCCTTGAAAAAGCTTGAACCAGATCGCCAGGCGAAACGTTGGATTTACTTAAATATTCATTCTTTGAGATTTTACAAATATATTATTCCTATTTAATGTCTTACATCAACTCGGCGCTCAAATACTGTGATACTATTCGCTCTAATTTAAACGAAAGTTCTTATATGTTCCCATTAAATATTTCAGAAAATTAAACTCAGGTTTACTCAATCTTTAAACTTCAATCAATATTAAACTCTGGTAAAACTTTATTTCCCTTATTATAGTAGATTTAACGAGTTATAATTTTTGACTAGCAGAAAAATGAATAATAAGTGAAAAGTACAAATTGATAGTGTAATGACAGGTGTACTAATTGTGATAAGAATAATAAAGGCTTGAATCAATGTTACATAATGGAAAAATAGGTCAATGATTAGAAAAATATAGACACTGAAATAATATTCATCGAAATTACAAGATTACGTAATAAGAAATATTTAGATAATTGGACGGTGAAGCGAATATTAGAAAAATTACAAATAAATAATTGATAGGGGGGTGAAGAAAAATAAACGAAGAAAGAGTATGGAAAATAAAATTATTTATTAAGGCCAAGAGAAATGAAAATAAACAAACACTAATTTTCAAAGTTGAAATCATTAGTCAATTGAAGCTAAGCTACCATCGAAAATCTGGAAGCACTGGACGGCCGTTTCGTCCTATTATGGGACTCCTCAGCAGTGCGCATCCACGAACCCACTCTCGCGGGATTCGAACCCAGGACCTACCAGTTTCGGCCGTCCAGTGCTTCCAGGTTTTAGATGGTGGTCTAGCTTCAATTGACTCATGATTTCAACTTTGAAAATTACTAAAATCTCCACAAATCCCTTTCTAAATATAATCATATGCTCACTAGTGACTGACTTCAAGATACATGTCCTGGAGTTCTAGTGGGAAGCAGTGACCAGTGGAGTTCAACCAAGTCTGTTGTGAGATATCAACTCACTGAAGACAATTGGTGAATGGTTGCTCAACTTCGTGGATCAGTTGAAGTTAGACATTAACACCGTTGGATGCCGGCCGGCTCAGTGGTCTATCGGTTAAGGGCTTCGGCTCAAAACTGGTAGGTCCTGGGTTCGAATCCCGCGAGAGTGGGTTCGTGGTTGTGCACTGCTGAGGAGTCCCATAGTAGGACGAAACGGCCGTCCAGTGCTTCCAGGTTTTAGATGGTGGTCTAGCTTCAATCGACTCATGATTTCAACTTTGAAAATTACTGAAATCTCCACAAATCCCCTTCTAAACACTAATTTGTTATTATTATTATTTTGTATTAAATTTACAGCTGATTATGGAAAATTCCAAGACAATATTAAAGATAAAGATTGTGTAAAAACAACAAGTGAATCAAATATGAATGTTGGTTGTTTAACTGCAGTAAACAATAAAATACAACAAAGAGCTCTCCCATTCATAAGTATTCCAATTGTAATTTTCCTGTTACAGGTATGGAACAAAAATGTTGATAGTTACTGTTGTCTTATTATTAATATTATTATTATTATTATTATTACCATTAGTAATATTTACAGGGTTCATTTATTGATGTTATTTTGTTTCATTGTATTAATTTTCAAAGATGTTAAATCAGTTTTCTCAATGGAACTCATTAATCAGAATAATCGGATAATATTAGTTTGACTTCAATATTGAATCCTCTAATTCAAACACATGTAGGAATAAAGAATTGATAATTGATTATCGACAAAAGATATTTTCACTATTGAAACTTAACTGAATAGTTAAGTAAGACTTCATCTTGATATTCAATAATTATAAGAATAAAATATGTCAGAAGGGGGTTTTGTGCGGAAAGTTTAGTAATTTTATAGTTAAATTCATGAGTTCATTAAAGCTAAACAACAATGGAAAACCTGAAAGCACTGGACAGCTGTTTCATCCCAGTGACTCATGAATTCAACTATAAAATTAATAAAATATAGATTTATATTTCATATTTACTATTCATTCATATTTATTTAATGCAAATTTATTATTAGTCGAAGCTATTTAATTATCAGAAGGGGTTTTGTGGATATATATATATATATATATATATATATATAATAGTTGAGATCATGAGTCGATTGAAGTTAGACCACCATGGAAATCCTGAAAGCACTGGACGGCCGACTTGTCATTTTGTGGAAATCCTCGGCAGTGCGCATCCACGACCTCGCCTCGCGAGATTCGAACTCAGGACCTACCAGTCTCGCGCCAGAGCACCTAACCGATAGAAAATTGAGCCGGCATCCAGCGGTGTTAATGTCTAACCTCAATCAATCCACGAAATTGAGCAACCATTCACAATATCATCAATGAGTTGATATCTCCCAACAGACCTGGTTGAATTCCACTGGATGCTGCTTCTCACTAGAACTCCAGGAAATACCTCATGGAGCCAGTCACTGATGAGCACATGATCATTATCAGAAGGGGTTTTATAGAGATATTAGTAATTTTATGGAGTTGAGATCATGAGTTCCACAATAGGACGCAACGGCCGTCCACTGCTTCCAGGTTTTCTTTGATGGTCTAGCTTCAACTGACTCATGCTTTCAACTATGAAAATTACTAAGTTAATGTTTCAAAGTTATTTTTCCCTCATATATAGAATTACAAATAAATAATTGATATACAATAGTTACTATTCAATCAACAAATTTATATTCTATAATTAAAATTGTTTTTCTTTATTTTAGATTGCTACTATTGGGCTCAGTATCTTTTTAATTTGCCGAATCAAGAAATGGGATAATGAACTCTACTATTAAAATTCATTTTCTCCCCCTTTTAATATTAATAGATGTATGTAAAACCTTGAAAAGTATTATAGATAAACAAACAAAGACATCATTTTTTAACGAATATACATATATGGTTATTATTATTGTTGTTGTTATATTACTAAATATCTGTAAACAGTATTTAATTTGTTTGTTATATCAGAATGAAATGTATACGGAAAAACCGGTTGTCATATTGAATGTTCATTTTGTTACCATTTAATTTAATCACTATCTTGTTTTTAAAAAAAAATAATGAAGCCAAAAAAAAAGATTTTTGTACATGTGTGTGTGTGTGAATGCGTATGGATATATATATATATATATATATATATATATATATATATATATATATATATATGCGCTTTTCTGTTATTGTAAGAATGTAATAATTTTTGGTTTGTACAGCCATCGAATATTTTCAATTATTTGATAGGTTAGATTGTTTTATAATTGCATATAAGCGTAGGCGCATTACTTTTTTGTTTCACTTCGTGTTATTACTTTGACCTATATATATTCCATGTTCAAATAATTGATTTTTTCGAATGTTATTTTAAATAATCGTTGTGGTTCAAGATCATGGAACTCATTATTGTTGTTCTCTTCTTATATATATACATATATATATTGGGGTAGCAATATTTTTCTAGAATAAATTAACATGAGCTTGGTTTCAATAAGTTAATGTACTTGTACTAGTGACTTCTATCACTATGGTCACCATAATATGAATCAGAATAGTTAATCTCTTTTATAGCAAACCTGTAGGCTTTTTTCTAGGATATTCTTTAATTTTAATACCAAGTTGTGTATGAGTATAATTCGGTTGATGTAAATACAACCACTTATACAAATCTCAGTGGTCTATCGGTTAAGTACTCTGGTGCGAGACTGGTAGGTCCTGGGTTCGAATCTCGTGAGGCGTGATCGTGGATGCGCACTTCTGAGGAGTCCCACAATAGGACGAAACGGCCGTCCATTGCTTCCAGGTTTTCCATGGTGGTCTAACTTCAATTGACTCATGATTTCAACTATGAAAAAAAAATTTACCAACTGAACAAACAATTTACTGTATCAATAATTTGTATTAGCTATTTTCGAATGATTGAGCAGTTGACAACTTGTTTCGTTTTTAATGCCTATTCTTACTGAACTTAGAGGTACATATTCGATAAGTCTATAACAATGTTTGACAGCATGTGATTAATGAATCGAGAAGTTTATGCTTTAAAAGCTTTAATCAAGAAGCCGTATATAGTAGCCTTGCTGTATTGTAGAGATAACACGCGTTTCATCAGATCCCAGTGTAATGAATAGATTATATTGAGATGTTGTCGGTAAACCTGATAAAATATAGAACACCTTATAATGCCACCTATATATCACTTGAAAATTCCCGATTTTAGCGGAATTATAAATCTAATTTTCTCTAATTTCTAAAATTTGTTTCTTAAATTAGAAGAATATGTGATTTTATGTAAATTTGGTATCTGAAGGCAAATAACTGGATGCATAGAATAAGGTGTATATAATCGAGCTACTTGATTGTTAACTTAATTTCTGTGTTATAATCTTCTGAGTTAAATTGTTTTTACAATTAGGTAACTATCACTCTAGCCAATTCCATTTTCCTAACAGTATACTATGGAACAGATAAGTATTACAGCTGAATTTTACATACTAACTGTAAATCCCTGAGACTGTCTAATACGTAGTTTGGTATTCAGGGATGGACCAGTAAGCAAATCAGACTGAACAAAACAAGAACACTTGAAGTCATATCATATTTGTGGTTTTAATTAAGCATGTACTAATGTTCAAAACAATTTTTGGTTAGCACAAACACTACGTACATACTGCGGAACAATATTACAGTCTGAGAACATTTAAACTTTATTCAAATAATTACCATTGAGAATATTCTACAATTATAGAAGAAATTCAGTTAATCTAAAGTGAGTAGCTAATGAATTCAATAATTTAAACATGGCAATAAAACTGTGTTACAATCATCCATCATATATGGTTGAGCTTGATTCCATTGAGTGAGCTGCAATTGATTAACTCATACTTTAAACTTTCTACAATCGGTTCACTAACATGAATAGTTTTGTGCTAAAAGTCACTTTCAAAATACATTGAAATCTTTCTTAATCTTATCTAACAATACTCATATCAATAATAGCTTACTGACAGTATTAGATTAGGGCCATTCTGAATTATGGGTTGAATAATTTTTTCTGTTTAGCGTTCTTTTAGTGAGTTGGTTTTCTACGGGATGAGGTCGTTAACCCCATGCCCAACCCTCCTCCTTTATCCGGGCTTGGGACCGGCAGTAGCCCCCAGAGGAGCTACGGGCGAAGTTGGAGCTGGAGGGAGGCACGGGATACAGTGGACAGCTAGGATGCAGTTGAACGATTTAGACTTCACAGATGATCTGGCTCTTCTATCACACACGCAAAAACAAATGCAGGAGAAGACGACCATTGTAGCAGTAGCCTCAGCGGCAGTAGGTCTCAATATGAACAAAGGGAAAATCAAGACTCTCCGATACAATACAACATGCACCAATCCAATTACTCTTGACGGAGAAGCTTTGGAGGATGTGGAGACCTTTACATATCTGGGCAGCATCATGGATGGACACGGTGGATCTGATGCAGATGTCAGGGCGCGGATCAGCAAAGCAAGAGCAGCATATTTGCAACTGAGGCACGTCTGGAACTCAAAGAAATTGTCAACCAACACGGAGATCAGAATTTTCAATACAAACGTGAAGACAGTTCTACTATATGGGGCGAAGACGTGGAGAACTACGAAGGTCATCATCCAGAAGATATATTTTTCTACTAACAGTTGTCTACGCAAGATACTTCGGATTCGTTGGCCAGAAATTATTAGCAACAACCTACTGTGGGAGAGAATAAACTAGATTCCAGTGGAGGAAATCAGGGAGAAGTGGTGGGAGTGGATAGAACACATATTGAGGAAAGCACTCAACTGCATCACGAGGCGAGCCATCACATGGAGTCCTAAAGGCCAAAGGAGAAGATGAAGACCAAGGAACACATTGTAGTATCGGTTCTTATGTTAAGCCCATATACTTTATTCTAGTTACTGGCCAAGCCTATATGTGTATATGTGTTCCCTTCGTATCTTACTCATCATATGTCTGTCATTTATTTTTGTCGGATTATAAATATTGAGTAATGTTTGCTCATAGCGAGTTAGCTTCCCCGCCATCTCCAATACGCAATAATTTTGCTTTGCTCTGGAGTTGGCTTCCTAGCCATCTCCACTGCATGTCATTTATGTTCCGCTCTCATCTGTTTACTTCATCGCTCTGATTCCCTGGCCAGATCAATTAGTGTAGGAAATATATGTATTCTAAATCCATTCTCTTATTTGACTTATTTAATTCCGTTATTGACCAACGCAGATAAAGTCATTTATTACGTACGAGGATAGACAGTACGTACAATCAAAAAGGAATCAGATTTAGGCCACTACAACATTACTCCGAGAAATGGAGACAGACATGAGAAGAATGAACAAAAATTGGATAGAAGTAAAGTGAAAGGCCCAGGACAGAGTGGATTGTAGAATACTAGTCGATGATCTATGCTGCAGTGGGAGTAACAGGTGTAAGTAAGTAAGTAATTCTGAATGGTAGGACAAGTTGAGTTTAAAAATACCGAACAGTAAATTAAAAATTTACTAGTCCTTAAGTTCTATACTGGTTATATAACCTGTAAATCATAAATCTAATCGTTTCAACTATGACTACTCAATAATTAGAAGCTTCAAAAATGGTCGAATCAGCTGTTAAGTCTTTTCTACGATTTAATATTACAAGGGGGGGGGGATTTGTCGAGATTTCAGTATTTTTCAAAGTTGAAATCATGAGTCAATTGAAGCTAGACCACCATCGAAAACCTGGAAGCAGTGCGCATCCACTGCTGAGGAGTCCCATAATAGGACGAAACGGCCGTCCAGTGCTTCCAGGTTTTCGATGGTGGTCTAGCTTCAATTGACTCATGATTTCAACTTTGAGATAAAGATGAAAGTCAATAATAATGGTCATAAATGGTATCATTATTTTAACCTTGAATATTCATTGATAACAAATGTCGACAAATGTTTGTTTGTTTTTTTCAATTTAGTTACTATTTATTTTTTTTTAAACTGACCAAAGTCTATAGTCAATTATTTAGTACTCTAGAAACTAAGTAACAAATTCCGAACTCATTTTACCTTCATCAAAATACATGAGTATCCTTGTGGTTAATTATAAATAATGGTTAATATTTATGAAAAAAAATATCTGAAGGCATGTTAAAATATTAAACTTCAAATAAATCAATAATTTTTTTTGTAAATGTTCATGTATAACCGAATAGATTTTTTAAAATTATAAATTACTATTCATTTATAACAATTAGCTATTTTGTACAATGATCAAGTAATTAATGTTAGTTACATAATCACCCTACAATGTAATATTTAACACTATATAAATGTTGGAGAAGATTTGTAGCTCAGGTGAATGATTTTGATGGAATTTTGTTCTCTGAGTTGGATGGTTTGGTCGTGGAGCTTTCATCCTCCTTCTGAACGACATCATCAGCACAAACTTCGGGCTGATGATGTCGTTCAGAAGGAGGATGAAAGCTCCACGACCAAACTATCCACCTTTGAGTCTCGCGCTCGAGCGCCTAACCTCTAGACTACTGAGAAAGCATTTTAAGGTGTTAATGTTTAACTTCAACCAATCCACGAAATCGAGTAACCATCCACCATTGTCTTCAGTGAGTTGCTATTTCACAGCAGACCCGGTTGAACTCCACTGGTGACTGCTTCTGGCTAGAACTGCAGGAAACACCTCTTGAAGCCAGTCACTAGTGAGCATATGTTTATTAACAGAACGGGTTTTGTGGAGATTTCTTTAGTAATTTCTTTTATAGTTGAGTTCACAAGTGGATGCTCACTGCTGAGAATTCCCACATTAGGATGAAACGGCCGTCCAATGCTTCCAGGTTTTCCATGGTGGTCTAGCTTCAGTTGACTCATTAATTCGAAAAATTTAAAAAAATTTAAAAAAATCTCCACAAAACCCCTCCAGATATATATATATATATATATATATATACCATTTGTAAAAAACAATCTATCAAATACAAGTGTTTTCGAGTACGTTTATTTCAGACAACCATTAATTTAGACAGACATTAAAATATAACGTTCGGAAAATGTAAACAGGTTTATTCAGTTCAGTCGAACGTGACTCAACATTTCCAAGCCTGAAAAGAAATGAAAATATTTAGGCTCATACGTACTACGGCGCGCACATGTACAAAAAGGATCAAGGTTACACGTGAGTTACATTAGCAGAGGCAGATGTTTGAGTGATAGAATAAGTGGAAAGATTCGAATAATTCGTCCTTATCAGAGCTAGAATAAATCATTTATGTGTTATTATAGAGAAGTTATTACAAATCGAAATTTTAATTCGATAACTACTTTTACGTACCATTAGATAGCATTACAATTGCATTACCAATAATATCACTGCTTGTAGAAGTTTTTCTGGAAAAACTAGGGAGTATTTTGCCTAAAAATTCAGTAACAATCATCAGTATGGGGTTGTTGAGATTATTTAGTTTTATTAAATTATGAGCCCATCTAAGTTGGATCGTCACTAAAATGCTGGAAGTACTTGACGGCCATTTCATTATAGTGTGGGACTCCTCGGTAGAGCACTTCTACAAATCCGCACGCGAAGGATGAATCTAGGACCTTTGATCCCATTCCTATTACGTATAAATGAAATGGAAAAGATTAGTATTTTTAAAATATTTAACACTCTTCATTCATCGATCAACTTCACGTTGGATGAAGAATCTAATGATAGTATCTTATTTCTAGTCGTCTCATTAACAAGAAGACCAAATGGAACATTAAAAAGAAGTAAGTCTAGAAAATCTATTGCAATTGATATACCCGTTTTAAAAAGGTACAAAAGAGAGTCCAACACATAATATCAACTTTAGTTTCTACGGTGATACCATTATATAAGGTTTTATCACTATCAACAAATTAATTCATTAAAATACAACAGAAAAAGTATGATCCACTCTAGAATCAAGTTGGAGTTACCAACAACTGCTAAAAAACTCCATGTCCTTGAAATAGATCTTGAACGAAAATGTCAGTGGGACTCGTCAGCTGGATGTGCCTGGATCTCATTGCATAGGCAAGTGGCTATCAGGACTCAGTAGCTAAGTGGATAACGCGATGACGTTTGAAGCGAAAGGTACTGGGTTCGAGTCTCAGAGTGAACATCAACTCTGAGATGCAGATACCTTCAGCTAACGAGCCCCAAATAGGACGAAACGCGCGTCAAACTGGATTCCACTGCTAGCCACTAACCATCTTTGCTTACAATATTATTATTACTTGTATATTTAGTCGATTTTCGCTTGTTTTATATAATCATAATAGAATTTCTTTTTAATTTTATACTTTTGTTTTTCTATCAAACTTATCTAAATCGAAATTCCTAAATTTCAAAAGAAAAAAAAGAACACTATTCTTCTCTTTTAGATAGAACTATAATGTTATATCTTTTTTAAATATCTATTTTATACAGTCTAAAAGTAATGCTTTATATGGCGATAGATATTCCTTCATACTTTAGAAGTAAAGTAAAGATTATTGACCTCATACAATTGAAATTAGATTTAGCTTTTTACGTAGATCTTCATTCTATTTTACTATATATCATAATAAAAGTCAATTATCAATCATAACATAGATACAATATTTCTTTTTTAATGTTTTTAAAAAAGGTCATAAATACCATGTCATATTGGTTGTCATATTTTTTTTTAATAACAATAACAAACATTTTAGATATCAATAACAAGAATTGGATTAGATAATCTAACTGATATTGATATCTTCAACTATGATATATGGCGTCATTATCTGGTTTGAAGGTTTTGTTTATCATTTAAAAAAAAATGAAGTTCACTTCTCAGAGATGGATAGTGGCTAGCAGTGGAATCCAGTTTGACGCGCGTTTCGTCCTATTTGGGACTCGTCAGCTGGATGTACCTGCATCTCAGAGTTGATGTTCACTCTGGGACTCGAACCCAGTACACTCGCTTCAAACGCCATCGCGTTATCCACTTAGCTACTGAGTCCTGATAGCCACTTGCTTGTGAGATGGGCCGAGTTGATAACGCGATGGAGTTTGAAGCGAGGGTGCTGGGTTCGAGTCCCAGAGTGAGCATCAACTCTGAGATGCTTGTACATCCAACTGACGAGTCCCAAATAGGACAAAACGCGCGTCAAACTGGATTACACTGCTAGCCACTATCCATCTCTGCTAACCATGCTTGTGAATTAAGGCTGTATTGAGGCAATACGCGCAGTATGAACATATGCCAATTAGAGACTGATCAGTTGCAGTCCTAACAAAATCGATGGGAAAATTCAAACAAACAATACCAAGTGAATTTGAAGTTCACTTCTGATTATACTTTTTTGTCACTTGAAGAGAGTAGAATTTCAGTAAGAATTGTATCAGAATTATGACTTAACCTATTGGTCCTAAGGTTTGTATTCTATAGAAAATTGTCAAATAACCATGTAATTTCTAATAAAACTGACATTTCTAAACAATTTATGACTGATATCTCCCTGATTCTCAGTGTTTTTGTGTTTGACAACGGTAAGTGACGAAAAACAACCTCTACATTACACTTATCTCCACAAACTAGTCGACGAAAGTCTGTGGTGCTTGTATTATTTTTGTTATAATGTATGAGTTGCCAGTTGTTATATCGATTGCTTGCGTGTGCCTTATTTGATATATGGACGTGGTGATGCCCTCCAATGAGAGAAGAGTGAATTATCGATCGGAACAATGATACATAAAATCTTACGAGCAGTCTTGAGTTCGTGTCGGCCCTACTTTCTGCCTAGTCCAGTCAGTTAAGTCCAGAACACGCAGAATGAATGAATATGCCAGTGAAGAAATGGGAAACAAATCGAGCGGTATAGTGGATACAGTGGCGCCAAATGAAACCAGTCATGATGCAAAAAAATTTCTAGTGAATCTAATTTTCAAGATTCTCTAATGGTTCTGCCAGATTTCGATTATTTTGATGATTCATATTGCCGAGGCTATTATTTGTGTTCTGGACTTAACTGGCTGGGCTAGGCAGAAAGCAGGGCCGATACACACTCAAGACTGCTCGTACGATTTTATGTATCATTGTTCCGATCGATAATTCACTCTTCTCTCATTGGCGGGTATCATCACATCCATATATCAGATAGGGCACGCGCAAGCAATCGATATAACAACTGGCAGGCATACGTTATAACAATTATAATGTGAATATCTGCGATCTTACGTAAAACCAGACACTGAAAACTTACTTCTTAGGTGCAGAGGGCATCAAGTCACGTTGATTAGTGGGTGTATAGGAATTATATAAAAAGAAATTGATCAGCCCTAAGAACTAGACAAACATGGGAATTTTAGTCAAGTCACAATATCAAGCTGCCATAAGCAATGCCATTAGCTGGTCATTGGTTGACTCTAGGCATAGTTGAACAATACCAGCTAGTATATTTACCATAAAGTATAAACACTGAATAAATGCCAGTTAGCTCACAAATAGAGTTTTAATAGCACTAAAATGAAATCTGATATACCTCTTTGACCCTTTATACTCATAAATATTTTCCCAAAAGATACAGAAGAGAACAAGATACTGTTTCAATAATCATTATTTATTAATTACATGAACCATGGGTGATAAGTAGACAAAATAATACAATCTAAATTCATTATCTCTAAAAGCGTTGAAAGAGAATATTACAAAACAAATATGAAATCAAACGATAACGCAGTAAATAAGATATTGAAGGACTGTTAAGAATCGAATTTCAGATGAGAATGAAAATCAAACATAATATAAACGAATTTTTCTAATTAACGAAATGTCAATAAATTATAAGTAGGGAGTTACCATCGGGAGTAACTTTATTGTGTTCAATTATATTATCGAATTTATTCGTCAGTACTCTACACAAAGACACGTTTTCTATTGTTTAAAATGCATATGCCTTTAGTTAAAATATTAGTCTGAATGAATAATGGCAATTGATAATCCACATTGAATTATCCCGGATTGATTTTGTTGGAGTTTAGTTCTTTTCAAGAATGGATAAGTGTTAGTGTGAATAAAGAAGATTTTGACTAGTTTATGAGGTTCAGCACTTGGTAATACACAAGTTATTTCTAACACGCTTTCTGATAGCTTTTCATGACGTTATTCGATCAGGTCTTTCTAGCTTTGGTACATTCATGTTTTTACTTATAAAGATGGATGAGACAATAGTTTTCATTTCTCTGACACATCAAATAGGTAAAGAGACGAACAGAATTCCAGTGTAAAGTAAACTGACTTTCAAGTCTTGATCGATAAAATTTGACTAAATCGGAGTATAAACTGTGGGCTGTTAGTTGTTGTACGATAAAAAGCCTCCGAATGAATTTCTTTGAACTAGTGAACAACAATACTTGTTTCAACGGGTAGACTAACCCAAGCTTATTCGTAAATAATGATTTTCCTAGTGACGAATCTTTCAACTACTTAATAACTGGCAAAACATATGCGTGGGTTATTTTTGCTACTAATGAGTAGTTTGAAAATTTACATAGAAGTGTGATGAAGGACAGTGTTAAGTATCACAATAAACATCACACATTCAGTTCGACTTTTATGTGACAGCAAAGGACCGGTTCCAGTCATACGTCCTGATGCTTTATTCAGAGGTAACTGAGACCCAGCTGCTTGAGGGTATAAATAGCATTCGTTAAAAACACAAAGTGTTCCCAAGATTCTATATGCAAAGCAATTCAATAAAGGTCTGAAAGTATAACGACAAGACCGTAATATCTGCAGCTTATATATGAGTATTTAATAGATATCGTCAGAAATTCTCGACACTTCATGTATTTTACTTTCTCAGTAGGATTACTTACCTATGAGAAACTCGTCTTTACTGTGAGGATATATTCAAGTAATTCAACGTAATTTTTAATGATTGTTGTTTTGATAATTTGATTCCTTTATGTTTTGATTTTTTTTCCTATGTTAACATTCCGTGGTATTCTTTCCATAGGTGCAACTAAATCTATCACCTTACAATCAGATTTTACTTTTACTTATCACCATTTATTATTTAATCTATTCCTTTGTTATCACTGACTTAAATTAGCTTAACATTTTATTTAAATACATAGGTAAATGTTGCTTTATATAAGAGTACAGCCTGTGTTAAGAACAATGGGTTTTCTCATATATGATGTTCAAATCAGTAGTTAGAAAATAGAATTTAATAGGACAATATGAAAGAAGTAAGGGAATAGAACAAAAAAACCTAATGTTTATTATTTAGATACAAAGTCTGTAAAAATACAAGTCAGTCTTACATTTTTCAATAGATTACCTAATGCCTAAAATTACTTACTTTGAAGTTCCAAGGATATATATTTCAAGGTTTAAATTGTCTGGTTGCTAATTTTAAGGGCTGTAATTGATCAGTCTCTGTTTACAGTATGCATCCTGATCAGATTGCCTCGACCAAAAAATTTGGAGCAACTCAAGCCCTTCAACCTAAAAGTGATTGGAGAAATTCTTCCGTGAATTCGCTAGGATTGTTTGCTCTCGGAGAACACATGACACAAATTACCCAAGGGTGATATATAAATTCTTATTCTGAAAACGAAATGTACTGAGACACCATATTTGAAGGAAAACATGACTGCGAAGATTGAGTTATTATAAAAAAGATACAAACATTGCAAACATATTTGATTACCAAGTCATTGTTTACGAATAGTGGATAGATTGGGGTTGTGAATTTAACCCCGCTTAGTTATCATGTGATTTATTCGCCAATTGGAATATGACTTACTCAATTTTAGTACTGTGCTAAACCAATGACGTTTGACCGGGACGAGCAGCCTAGCATCCTTATTGGTCCTCCGTCCGCCTAACCCGTCCAGTAGAGTCCGGAACACCAATGACAGCTCACACTATGCGAAACATACTTGGTTTTTATACCAGAGAAACAGACTACATCACACCATAAAATAGGAAATAATATTTATACAAGATCAAGCTAAAATGTTTCTGTGAACGTGGGAAACGGTAATCAAGAAACTGGATATAATTTAAGAACAGTCAATCGTACATTAGTAATCTATAAGTCAAAATGAAGCTTGTAATAAGATAAATATAGATATACACAATCTAATTACTGAATGGTTATACAATAAGAATATTTATCGAATATTAGTCCATTAATAGATTCCAGGAGTTACCCGTACCTTAATCTTCAATAGGATATAGCAATTGGGGATACTGAACCACATCATAATTTAGACTAGCGATATTCAAACGAGGATAGTTCGGTAACATATGACGTCTCAAGCTATTGATATTGTCTCATTAAAATTATTATCTTTATTATTATTATTATCGCCACCATCATTGTTTGCTTATATTTCTTATGCACACATTAATCGTTTCTAATAGATATGGAGTAGTTGGTCCCAATATTATTTTTTAATTAGAAAAATGTCATTTCTGAAAAGATAGTGCACATTTACAAAATTTGTCAATAAATGTCACACATTTCTAGTTTAAAGTCACCGCCTTCCTCTGGTTCATATTGCATCAAACTATAGGAATGTTTTTTAAGAATCAATCAAAAGTGTATAACACAAAGGTATATTACATAAACAACTTCTTTTTTCAAAGAAAAGTCAAAACCTGATTCGTAGATGATTGCATCCATTACCACTAAATAGTGTTTTGTCGCTAGTATTTGAAATTATGCCTACGTAATAATTTGTTTGTTCCAAATTAGTTATTATCCAATGATTGTTGTGCATGTATTTGATCAATTGCTATGGCTACGACCAGTATGGGAAATAATATTATGTTTTCAATTTGACTATTTGACATCTGACTTAACCATCTAAGATTTAATAAAAGAAAAACTGTGTGTGTTTTTTTAACCACGATTAATTGATATTATTTATCAAGGAAATGTGGAAAGGACTTGGAATGTCTGATGTTTATGTAATTTTCATCTTACCGACATCCATCCAAGTCTTCTATTAAGAATTGACACAAAAACATATAAATTGGATTCCAGAGATGAAGAGGTCACTGATTCGTTAAATCGTATCTTAAATCCTAAAAAGATTATTTTTTTTATAATTCCGACAATAAATCTTGGTTGATATTTAAAATGTAATTTAATATTGCTATATGTAGTATTTATTAGAATCCGTACAGAGTAACCTATACCAGTCAAATTTTTAATTATAATCAACAACTAAATAGTTCCCAAGATCATTTGTGTAGGAACTTTATTCAGAAAAGTGAAATGAATGTCTCCCAGCACATTTTTATAAGTAGATCCTTATTAAAAACATCAAGTTTAAAGCTATATTTAGATATTAATTGAATGAATATCCTACACTCTATGAAAAGTATCTCATATCGGTAATTTTATAGTTGAAATCATGAGTCAATTGAAGCTAGACAACCATGGAAAACTTTGAAGCACTGAATGACCGTTTCGTTTTATTGTGAGACTCCTCATCAGTGTGCATCCACGATCCCACCTCGCGAGACTCGAATGCAGGACCTTTCAGTATCGCGCGCGAGCGCTGGTCTAGTGGTTAAGCGCTCATGATTTCAACTATAAAATATCTCATACATAAACCCAGATCAACAAGATTCCTCCCACGTAAATTATGTAAAGCGATTTAAACATATGGGTAGACAACAATATGCACTTCTATAACTTTAGAAAATATTACATAAGAAAAATTTGGGCATACTCTTCTCCTACATTAACATTGATTAATTGCCAAACATTAATACGTATCTTCGCGTATATCATCTCCAGTGGACATTTCTCGGTCTAACTGGAATTGTTTGATTCGTATTAACAAATAGCACAAAAAAGACTTGTGAATTTTTTCAAGTTTGGTATTCAGGTCATTTCGCAATCGATAAACAAATTTACATTGACCCAGTTTACCAACCAATGAGAAGTGTGATAACCAACCACAAGGTCAGAGATCGGGCTAGAAAAACAAGATCGAAATATGTGTGCAAGGACTGATAGAATATGTACTAAAAATAACCAATCATATCACATGTCGATAGGATAAGCTGCTACCATTTACGCAGAAAGTCTAACAACTTGTAATTTTATAGAAGGGGTTTTGTGGAGATTTAGTATTTATTATAGTTGAAAGCGTGAGTCAATTGAAGCTAGACCACCATGGAAAACCTGGAAACACTGGACGGCCGTTTCGTCCTATTATGGGACTCCTCAGCAGTGCGCATCCACGAACCCGCTCTCGCGAGATTCGAACCCAGGACCTACCAGTCTCGCACCGGAGCAGATAGTTAGACATTAACACATTTGGATGCCAGCTCAATGGTCTATCGGTTAAGGGCTTCGGCTCGAGACTGGTAGGTCCTGGGTTCGGATCTCGCGAGAGCAGGTTCGTGGATGCGAACTTGTAATTTTACCTAGGCAATGAATGTAGTGATTCATATGCACACATTCTAGCTAAGATAATTCAACACTCTTAGCCTTAGCTACAACATTCATCCGTGAAATAGCTCAACAGTCATGTGCTTAAAGCCTAGTTCGATTGCAGATCTTGGATATATTGACATAGGTCTTCTGCGTTATTCCTATACAAATTTTGTAAAGATTGAATGAAATGAACAGACAGAGAATTTTAAAAATAAGTTAACCTCCAAATATGCTTTATTTTAGGTTCTGGTTTCGACAAAACGATTATCACTGTGAGCTACTACTTTGATGTAGCCATCAATTAATCATAATCAATGTAGAATGATTGATTTCTGTATCGTAGGCATCTCTATATTTCTTATCGGTCACATTAATCACAAAACTGAAATTTTTATTCAGAAAATTAAGTTATCCGATCTTAACTATTTTAAAGTAACAATTATGTTATCGATTCAGACTAATGAAAAAATAAACCTGATTTTTTTTGGAGATCCTGTGTTCACTGGATCTTATGGTATCTCGTCTAAGTTTATGATCGTCTTTCTGGTACTAATCATATTGTTCAGGAAGATATCGATATATTCTCAACTAAATTATTCAGCTAATAGAAAACATTGTCAAAATAGAGACAGTTCACTTACTCTTATTTATTGATTTGATAAATAATTTCACATAAACTACTGGAAATTAAATCCTTACTCCTTAATAGTACAATCATTGAATTTACCAATATTAATTGTTGTTCTGGTTGTTATAAGGGTAATCGGCCTCGTGGTTATAATGTTGTTACACCTGATCACTGCCAGCTGAGCCTCAGGATCGTAACAGGTTTATTCAAATGAGCTGATATTTCTTCAGAAAAATAACTTTATTATGGAAGATTTGTGAAAATTGTTAAGTTTTCACAATTTTCATTGACAGACTAACCGCAGTTTGACAACCATTGAGATCTACTGCAGGAAAATAAAGATGGTCGTACGATATTACGAACTGATCGGATTTAGACATAACATAGTTCATTGGTCTAGAGGTTAAGGATTCTGGACGAGACTGTAAACCCGGAGTTTGAACTCTATCTGCTAGTGGGTGCCCACTGCTGAGAAGTTCTATGCTAATATTTTCTGGTTTCTAATAATTGTCTAGTTATGATCACCCAGTGACGTAACAATAACTTTAAGATAAATTATTAGAATTTTATAGAGTTGAGATCATGAGTCAATTGAAGCTAGACCACCATCGAAAACCTGAAAGCACTGGACGGCGAATTTTGTTGAAAAAAATTATTTTTCACTTAATTTGAAGCTAGATTTCTTTGATTTTCAGTGAGAAACTGTTACCTTTGAATTCAACCATGTAAGAACTGACTCATTTACCTACCAAAGAAACCTGTGAAATATCGTGTTGTTGTATTGTAAATTGACTGAAGCTTGAATCACTGAAATACAACACACTAGGTGAATAACATTGTACTTGCCACGAAATCTGAAATTCCTGGATATGATCTCCTTCATGATAGACGATATGTAACGCCGAAATCTTCCAAATTAGGATTAATTACCTGCACAGTACACTTTAGGTCTCAATATCTCTTCAAATGACCTCAGTGTATAAAGAAGACAATTTATTTTTAACAAGTCTTGCAGTAACAGCGATACACATTTCTCTAAGTGTAAAAGCTTTAAAAAAAAAAGAAACTTGTAAAAGTCTACTGAGGAAAATATATCTAATCTCTTTAGTCAGAACTGGTCACTTCATGAAAGTAAACCATATTGCTTATAACTCCAAAGTGCTTTTCACATCTACCTAAGTTACGTAATCAAGTGAATAAACGCTCAAGATATCCTAAACAGTATACTATACATTTTCTGGAGTTTAGAGGGAGGTAAAACTCTTCATTAGTTTTATGCTTAACATGAGTTGAAATATTAGGTTTTCTATGCTTTTTTTACTTAAGTATTAAATATCTCATTCTATGTTGAAGATGAAACAAACCAAACATTGCAACTTGTTTGTTTTTGATAATATCATCTTAGACGATAGTGTCAGGGGTTTAGTGTTAATAAACGCTAAAAAAACATGTTTTATGTTTGTTAACAACAGTCGTATGTTGTAGTAAATACTAGATATAAAGTAGTTAATTAAGATTTGTACCAGTTTTCCGTAAAGAAGTCTAAAATGAGCTAAATAAAAAATTTGGTTTTCCAGATGACATAAATAGTCAGTAATTTAGTGAGTTACTGTCTGACCGCAGACTCGTTTGATTCCCCAGCTCATGTGGTCGTGTATGAGAAAGCGCTCAAAAGTATCAAAATTTGTTTAAAACAATTATTTGATATCTCCTGGCTTTTCAGTAGTTCATCAAGGGATTATAAGTTTGTGATAGGAACTATCTTCTGAATGAAAAAAACAACTTTGTTTAACATAGTATGTGTTATATTGATTTTGACAATCAGATATCCATTTGAATCTTCACACTAATTAAATCTCATATAATCCTTAATTTCTTAGATTGAAGGAAAGTGTCACCGACTTAATTTTGTAATACCAAACAATAGTGGTCTTTTATTTATTTTAAAATATGATAACTTAAATGTAGTCAGATCAATAAGATTAACTGAAACAAGCAAACAGAAAAATAGATTATAGTATAATGCAATAATGTTCAGCTTTTAATCATAATTATTAGTTATATATTTATTTAAACACATAAATATTGGTACAAGGGGCACCAGATAAATATGCGCCGCACAAATCAAATGAGATTTGTGTGAGGACTTTGATACTTCCCAGGTGTCCAAACTGAAGCAGGTGGTTTTCTTAGGGGGACACATCCCGAGCCTTTGACCTAAAGGTCTGATACACAAGGCAGTGGAGCATCGTGAGGAGATGTAGTGCCATAGTAGCCGGTGACCAACGATTGATTCATATTCCATTTGTTCCCTCAGGATACTGGAGCCCATGTGCACCATTGGTTTAGAATCAGGGTTTTTCAACTCTCCTAGTAAACTTTCCGTGTCCACCATTCCGATCAAAGCGCCGTACATTCGCTTTTCGTTCTTTCAATTTCGTGAACAACACTCCCGCCATGAGAAGGCAGTGAGTAGGACTTCCCTGGTTGAGGCTATATTACACATGGCCATGTGAGAGCATTTCGAGAGGGAGAGCGGATTCTCTCCACTCTTGGCTGTATCAGAGCATTTGGGGGCATATTAAAGAATAATTTATAGAATTATTCATACTGAATTTACTCACGACAACAATTCTTCAGAATTTATTCATATAACTGTTTTGAAGTCTCATTTGAACAATTGACCAAGTTATTACGAAAAATTTGTATAATAGTAAAGTTATTAAATAAATCTCTGAAATTCTAATTATATAAGGATATAAACAGAACTTCTGTTCAACTAATTAAGTATATATTTTAAAGAACCGAAAATGTAATGTAAAAAAAATAACTGGGAGAAGTCAGTTTGACCATACTATGTTTATATAATTGATTAATACAGTAATAATACTACAGATCTTTTGAATTAATTGTTTACTCATGAAAATAATCCCATTACTATAAAATAATAAGTCTTAGAAGACAGAACTACTGAGAAACTAATTAACTATCGGTTAAGAATTGCTAATTGATCATTCAGATAAAACACAAATTCAACAACAACAGAATAATTATAAATTATTCATTATGTTTTGTGATATAAATGATAACAATGTAAGCTTATGTCGTTAAGATCATGAGTCAATTGAAGTTAGACAACCATGGAAAACGTGGAAGCACTGGACGGCCGTTTTGTCCCATTGTAGAACTTCTCAGCAGTGCGTATCCACGATCCCGCTTCGCGGGATTCGAACCCAGGACCTAGCATGGTCGTCTTGCTTCAATTGATTCATGATCTTAACTATATAAAATTACTGAAATCTCCACGAAACCTCCTTCTGATAATATAAGTTTATGTAATATCTACAAAATCGTGAGTAAATAAAGAAAGGGTATAAAAATAATGGTCATGTGTTTAAATGACACTGTGAATGGAGTTAAGTTAACTAAAACGAATTCCTCAAAATGTTTCTAGGGATTAAATGAAATAATATTAGAAACCGTTGTGAGTTAATGTTAGTGGAATTTGAGACATGGTCAAGTAGATGAGGATAATTTTCAAATGTTAAACGAAATGAAATCATAATAATAATCTAAGGGCGAGGTAAGGGCTGAGATAAGGCTTTCATTTTGTAAACAGAAATAAGATTTAGTTTCATCAATGGGAAGAGTTACTGTTATTTAAATTAATTAAAAATAAAGAAACCTTTATAGATTTAGACAGATTATATGAACAACCTTTAAATTGACTGCTAGCCACCATCCATCTCTGTTGTTAGTGCTTGTGATTTAAAACAATATCGAGGCAATCTTCACTGGATGTACATATGCCAATAGGAGACTGATCAATTGTAGTTCTAAGCATCGATCAGAAGATTTAAGCAAACAATAAAAGAGGAAGAGAAAATTCTTTACAATATCAACAGAATAATTTTTTAGCGTGGAGAACTATCATCGGGAAGGTACAAGTACTTATAAACAGTTGTCTACGTAAAATACTAAACGTCCATTGGCCGGATACTATCAGCAACATCGTTTTATGGGAGAGGACAAACCAACTTCCAGCTGAAGAGGAAATGACGTTGGAAGTGGATCGGACATACATTAAGGAAATCACCAATGTGCATTACAAGGCAATCCCTAACTTGAAATCCGGAAGGGAAGCGGAAAAGAGGAAGGCCAAAGAACACACTACACCGGGAAATAGAAGCAGATATGAAAAGGATGAATAACAACTGGAAAGGAAGCCACAGGACAGAGTTGGATGGAGAATGCTGGTGAGAGGCCTATGCTCCTCGACGAGGGGTAACAGGCGTAAGTAAGTAATCAACAGAAACAAGATGGACAAGAATAATATACACTAGCTTGTATGTAACATTTAAAATACTGATACCGATTGATTCCACGTTCCACTATGCCCTTAAAAATATGGAGATCAAAGTTACAAGCCATCAGTAAATAACCGTAGTTTACTTTTTATCTTGTCTGTCCAACCTTCAAATAACAACAATAATTTTAACTTAATAGAAGAAATAAACAAACATATTGAACAATTTCATTGTTCTTTTAATAATTTTATTGATTTTTTTCGAAGTAAGCATAAGAAAGAACAATTTATGCGAAGTCGGTAGTATGCACAATTGGAGAAGTACTGAATTCAATCAGTCAATCACTTCCTACAGACAACCTGGCATATATACACGTTGGTCCAAGCTACCAAATCATATTAGCACAACAAGATGAAATTACCAAGACTAATAGCAGAATGGTAGAAGTAGTGAGAATGTCAATAGTAGCAGAAAACATTCGGTATAAACGTTATTATTCGAGGAGAAAGAATACGTTTGTGGAATAAAATAACCAATAAGAGAATTTTAAAACCCAGGTTTTAGAAGATAGAATGAATACATTTGTATCGTCGTGGCAGATTCTAGGTTATATAATTAAAAGTCGGCAAACATTGAATATGATAATTTTAAGGATTCAATCGAATGATCTACACAACTCAGTTCAGGTGTCAGTAACTTCATGGACTGATGTGCTGTTTTAGTTTGAACAACCCTAGTTTTCCTTCAACCTGCTCCTATACTAGCCAACATTACGTAAGTCCTAAATTATCATGAAGCACTTGTTCAGTGATCAGTTATCACCTGATCATTTCATTTTAATATTCAGTTGATATAAAAGTCATTATTTGTAGGTATTCTTGGAAAAACCCCACCCTAAAATCTTTGCAAGTGTAAACGTTTCGGCAAATATAAAAATTAATGGTGGTAGAGAATTTTTATCTCCATAATGAATAATTACCGTTTCCAAGTTCATTTTAAATTATTTTCACAAAAAAAATCAATGAAACATGAAACTATCATTGACATTTATACAGGTTAAAAAAGTTTACATTAAGCAATTTGGATTATTGACCATACCTAAAGCCAAAAAGTTAGTTTATTAGAGCCACCTCAAAAATTATGTTACTACTGTGGTGTGGTCTACTTATATCTACATAAGCAGTATATGGTGTGGGTCAGACATAGAATGTATTTTCGCAGAAGACCGATGAGGAAAGAACTGAAATGAAGCGCAATCGTTTGGAAAATGCATGAGCAATGGAATTAGAGAAGAAACAGTTAAGATTGAAACAATTAGTTGTTAATTTGCAAATTGACTGTTCATTGTTTGGTAATCAGAATTTACTGAGATAGTCGGTAATGTTTGCTTAAATACGTCCGATTGTCCCCAACTAGTGTTCTGTTCACTATACTACTACATTTCAAAGTAATGTCCTATCACATCGTATTGCATCTCAGTTCAAATATCCTGTTTATTCTTTCTTCGTGTATTGTTCAGTCATTCCCTCTAATAAAACATTTTCAGCATCACGTAATCAGTACATATTCAATCATGTCAATATAATTTCTCTTTCTCCAAACATTAAACCTTCTCTTGTACAGATCAATCTTTATAATTATTCTTCATGGGCAGGTGAGTATCGCTGAATTACAATAACATAACAGTTTCTGCTGCAAATAATGATTGCATCACATCTTTACTCAATTCTGATCAACAGTCGACTCGTATTATCCTAAGTATAGATCACAACAATAATCCATCATCCAAGGTTATCGCCAAAGTAAAAAAAAACTATCACTAAATGAACTAATATTTCTTCAGGATCGATTAACCTACCAGAAGGTAAACACTGTGAGTCAAATAAGTAAATAATTAATATGTAGCCTGATAACTTACACGATTCACTTTTCATGTAATGTCGATGATTACTTTATTATGTTTAAGGTTGTGTATTTTTCTGATCAACTTATTAATCATAAGAGCATAGACTGAGACCAGAACTTGATATGTATGACAAGAAACTTGAAATAATCAAAGCTATGGGTTTCTTCTCAAACTAGAGATAATTTTTGGAAAACACTATAAAATTATATGTTTATTCCTATTCGGACAATGAACTCTTAGTTTTAAAATAGATCCCGGTTAGGAAGTAATTTTATTGGTTATAAAATAAAACATGCCATATCTTCTTAAACAATACTCAAATATTTACGGCTAGTCACGCATCTGTAGCTTCACTGAGAACATCAAATCGTTTTTTCATTCGTTTAGTATGATCATTTAAGCAAAGCAATTATTCACTTCACTAAACCGATAAAGTGGACTTGTGCATGAGTTATGCACTTTCATACTATTAATAATTTCCATGTTCAACAATTTTTAAAGATTAGTCTTGTAGACATAGTCTCGATCGCACCTCACAAAGAACATATAAATTTCATCTATCATTTCTTAAAGTACTCCAATAAACTATCCAATTGTCTACCAACCTATGCTACGATTCGATCATAGTGCATGTAGAGGAGGTGCATAAATTACAGGTAGTTGACTGTTTTTGCAGCACCGAAAAGACAGTGCTTAAGTAGGGAAAAAATTCCTACTCAAAAGAATAAGTCTGTTTTCGGCCACGTGTTAAACATATTAATTCACCGTTTACCTCAATGAGATACTGAAGTAGAAATAAATTAGAGACAACCGACGATGGCTAAAACAAAATATCACAAGTCACTGGCTGCCATTTTGGGTTGTAAAGAAAGGCTCAAACTTCCTGGATGAAGCCTATGAGGTAATAGCACTGGGTGATTACACAACTAGCTTCAAATAAATCAGTATTGACTATTATAGCGCAGATGTTTATAATACTTATTTCCCTTTAAGTTTTGTGTATTTAATTTAAGCAACTTTTAACTATATACCTTTATTGTTAGATTTCTAAAGTTGGAATATGTAACACTTAGACCCATGTACGTTGGGAAAAGTTCTTCGTAGATATTTATCTATAGAAACTTAAGGTAATAAATAATTCAATATCATTGAGATCATGGATCGATCAATGTTAGACCACCATTGAAAAGCTGGGGTCGTTGGACGGTTGTCTCGCCCTAGTATGGGACTCCTCAGTAGTGCGCATCCACGATCTCGCATGCGGGATTCGAACCCAGGACCTCCGATCTCGCGCGTGAGCGCTTAACCTTTAAACCACTGAGCCAGCATCTGACGGTGTTATTAGTTTCTGACTTCAATAGTGGTCTAACATTGATCAATTCATTGTGCCAATCGAAAACTCAACAATCTCATACTGATAATTCAGTGTCAGTTGATTTGTGAAAATAAGTGGATTTTACTACACAAGTTTCCAAAACCGCATATGTTATTAAAACTAAATATATACATATTTCAATGTTTGAAGCATTTTGGAAAGAGTTGTGAAAATTTCTTAACTTAAATTTAGATAATCGGTGGAGATACAATAATCCTTACAGCCTTATCATTACTGATAATAATAAACTCCAATAACTGTTTTTCACTCAAGTTACCAACTATTATTTCTTACTTCATAAAACCGATGGTACCAGAAAATTCAGTTACATGATATAAGTGAAGAAACACAACAAGAGCTAAGAACAACGTTATACATGTTTCACCCAACTGCTTCAAAGAATCTTTATTTCAGAGCTTATTGAATTCCCTATAAACGGTAAGGTTTTCATTTTTTTTTAAAACTGTCATCAGAAAGTTTAACTTAAATGTACACCTAGTTAAGAACAATTACGACTGACATTCCACTATAGAGTAATCTTTACATTCATAGATTTCTAAAATCACATCTACTGCTTTACAAGTAACAAACACAAATATCGCTTCGAAGTAAAAAAAATTCAGGAGAAATATGTATATTTCAGCGGTTTAAAAATCTCCATAGCATATTTAAATATTCTTTGTTTTTAAATATATATATATATCATTTGGAAAGATTGTATTATGGTTTAAACAGTAAGTAACACAAAAGTTTTCTGGGAATTACAAGACATTATAACACTGTATATATATATATATATATATATATATATATATATATATATATATGTATATATCATATATCGTATCTGAGACAATCAATTCGGTATACACAGGCACCTGATATTATCACCAGCAAGTGAATAACATCATTTATTGGATAGAGAGAATTAATAATTAGAAAATAAATTCTAAAACGTACAGTATATATATATATATATATATATATATATATATATATGTATATATGGAAGTAATCATAAACTTTTTGCATGTCTGTTTTTGTAGTATGTAGTATAGAATTGGAAAGAAATAAGTAGATCAAGAATATTATATTAGTGTTATAACCGTTTACAGGTAAAGGTCGGCATTCTCAAACGAGATATGAATATTTGGTTTCGAAGAGATAAAATTTCATGGAAAAATACCATGACAACAATATATATTTCTTTATTCTTATTATTTAGTATGTGAATCCAACATATCAAATCATTCCAATTGTAAATTATTTATTTCTGGATTGATCAATATCGCATGTTTCACAGTCGTCATCTTGGAGTATACGATGATAACCTTCAGTGGAAATCGCATCTAAATCATCCAAGTTATTTGTCTCCCAGTAAACCAACTTTTCAGCACCTGGAATTCAAGTTAATTACAGAAATTTAAAAAAATTTCAATGAAGATGGTGTTGAAATTCATTTTAGGTAGAACATCAACGTGACAGGCAATGTTTCATAAATGTAACTTGTTTTTGAACAATAAATTGATTGGCATTGGTATGTACAATCACATTAGTCATCACCGAAAACCAACAAGGTAAGTATGATGGGTGGGTTTACTTTATAAATCCCAACCATCTAAATCGATAAACACTCACTATCTCGTCAACAGCTTTGACATGTTTACTTAAAACTATGGGTCCAACTTCAGAATTGCTGACTCGATGGTCCCAAAATATACGAACAATAATTCGAAGAGACCTATGATCCGGTAATAAGTATGTTTTTAATCGCCACGTTTCACATTCATAAAGTAGAAGGGAGAAAACTACTGTACGGTTGATAATGATTGGATGTTTGCTTAGTCCAACTGGTAGATAGTCTGACAGATATTAAATGACCTATGTATTCTCCTACTCTCATTAATACTGTGACTGCCGTCGGTTTTTGGTGTAAAAATATACTAAAGTTTTAGTCAGGCTAGTCACGTGTTCTTGATATGAGTTGTGATGAATTCTTGTAGAATGGACGATTTTGAGACATATCATCCAAAGTCTCTAACCATTGATCACGATAATCACACGGACTCCAACCAGGTAGTCCCCACCAACCTACGTGGCTCGGTCCGAAAATCAGTGTTTCCAAAAACTAACTCCATGTCTTGGTTTGTTAATCTCATCTAAGCAGAAAGTTGGTAAAAGTCAGTCGACCTTGCTTAAGACACCAACCAACATGAGTTGACTAACATTTGGAGATAAGTGAAGTGATCTATAAAATAAATCAATTCATTAACTCTGACGAACACCAGTTGAGGTCAACACTTCACCAGTAGTGTTCCAGTACATAGCCTGTACAAGGTTAGTGTGATTATTCAGCACACCGTTCAGTAACAATCATTGCCATAAAACTTGTTAATCTACTGAGTCGAACGCTGCCCAAAGTCGAGAAATACAATTTTGGTTGGGAGTTGATAGATGTGTGTGTTCCAGTACCTGACAGGGGGAGGTTATTTGGTTTACACATTCACACCCAAATCTGAAACCAATGGTTTTCCTGAATTTGCTCTTCATATGCCCTAGTTTGGTAATTATAGAGGCTAATATTTTAAACGCTATATTAGTTGGTCTGATATCGCTGTGGTTTATCACACGAAGATCTTGTCCTTGCTTACAGATTGGGACGATCAGTGATTCAGACCAGGCAGACAGGAGTACTCCCAATTCCCAGACTCTAGTTTATATCTCAGTCAATTTAACAGCCAGAACTGGACTATCATCCTTAACAATCTATAGGGGGTCAATTCATCAGGACTTGCTACACTCCCTTGTTTGGGACTAACCATCCTTTTTTCTACTTCTTTAAGAGTCGGGAGACTTTGGTCGATATCTCTTCCAGGTTGCTTGGTGGAAGTAGGCAATCGAAGTGTAGCTGGAGAGCGGTTAAATTGTTTTTTTCCATCGTTGCAGTATTCTGTGTTGAGAGTGGACCAGTGTTTAATCCTTCTGAGAAATCGTTTCATTAACTCCCGAATTTCTAGTACATATTTCTTTAGTAAGTTTGTTGTTAACTACCGACGCGGCTTTTTCCATCACTTTCGCCTTAACTGTACACAACTGCTCACGATCATTGTGTAGACTTTTTGTCAGTTTACATTCAAGTTGTCTTTGCTCCTTAACTTGTTCGTAGCCCGATGACATAAGTTTCCGAGTGATCATAAGTTTAGCGGTTCTGAGCTTATATTTGAGATACCAAGTAATTTATATGTAACTAATAATGTAATTAAACCCGAAAGTATTGAATTGACTCCCCCTTCAAGAACCTAACAGTTATTCCTTAAGACTGCAATAAGATTAGTCAGTGAGAATTTTCACATTCGATAGATGGAAAATCTGGATTTAAGCTAATACCTAAATTCTGTGGATCTTGAGAAAATGAGTAGATAAACATGTAATAGTTACAATCCACAACAAAACCCCAATTCCTAATCTTGGTGAATAGTCTTCACAAAATACCAAGTGATTTACAACAATAAAAGTGATTACTCTTTTTACAAAAATATGAAGAATCTAGAGAAAAATGTTGAAGAAACTTACCAACAGAACGAAACCGCTTTTTTTTATGACGAAATATCCTAAAAAGACTTAGATTAGAAGCATCTGAACGACGTGGCTGACTCAAAGCTGTAAATGTACCAGGACTGTCTATAAACATACAGAGAAGATAAGAACTTAGTTGAAGGGATTTTGTAGAAATTAGTTCAATATACGGGTTGTATTAATCACAGATTGATTTCAGTTGGAAGTATCATTGAAAACTAAACAGCACAGAAATAAAACAGTTGTCACTAGTGGCACTGCATGATTGTTGCACTATATCACAAGTTGATTAAAGTTAAAGTTGTACCGTTGAATATCCACTTAGTGGTTCTAATGATTAAGCGTTTGCTGCGGGACATGAAAGTCCTAGGTTCAAACGCAGGTAGGGTCGTGGGAACACACTATTGAGTAGCTCGATACCATGGCTCAGTACTCTATAGTTTTTAGTGGTGCTCCAACTGAGATTAATCTGTTACGAATACAACCTGTGAAAAATGAATGTTTGTTTTAAAAATCTTTTAAGATGAGTTCGAAATATGATTTGATATCATAAAAAACACCAAACATGTATTATTCCATAGTTAAGTAATATATCTGCAGTTACAGGAAATTTCTAGAGTAAACTACCCTAGTTTTATTTTTTTTAAACATTAAACGTAGTAGTCGTTTTTAAATTAAAATTATCTAGTAGCATTTCCCTTTCTTTACAGTTACACACACATAAGTTATTACCCGTTTAATTGCGAAAAACAAGGATTTCTGTATTCAGAAAACAGATTAATAAAAAGAAAGGTAGGTTTTATATATCACCAATTTACATGAACATATTAGAGAAAGTGTTACATCTTAGGGTTGAGCCTAGGTACTGGCCTACGCTATTTGTTAAGTTTGGAACGACCAAACTTATCCTAACACAGAATGGTTATATGGCGGAACTCAAGAAGATATATATATATATATATATATATATATATATATATATATATATATATATATATATATATATATATATAGTAACAAAAACAAAACCTTTAAACACAGAAAATTAGTACATCAAAAGTAGTAACAACCAATCAGAAAAAGGGTGAAGGTCAAGTGAACATTCGAATTAGGACAAAAAAGTATTTACAGTTATCGTTAACAGTAAGACTTTAATATTTATTAACAGAAATTGAATGATTCTTAGCACAAAGAATCATAAGCCATCTACTACTCTAAAAGCTAAGTAGAAGCGATAACTGCTTGTTATTCCTCACGATTCAATTGAAATGACATGAAATAGAATCAAGCAATAAACAACGTTGTATTTTTAGTATACCAAAATCTATCATTTCTAATTAGCGAGAAGAATCTTAATCAATTGTAAATCAATTTTAAACAAGTGTGAAACATTGAAATATTCCTTGTTTCCCTAATACTTAACGATAATTAAAATAACTAGTTTTAAATATAAAGTTAACTAAATGAACAAAAACGAACTAAAATAATAGAAAAATTGCAATCTGTTGCAAACTTTAGTGAATATAACAAATATATCCTTTATCAAACTTACTAAGATTTATTTTGTTCAAAGAAAAAGAACTTTTACGTTTTACAATTCTTTGTATTGATTATTTAGAAAGTTTTTTTAATCACTTACCAGCAGCAACGTAAGTAGGTGGTGGTACAAAATGTACAGGTGGACCGAAAGAGGATACATTAGAATGTGGAGGAACTGGTGAATCATTAGATGCATCTAGTTTACTATCTCTTCTAGATAATAAATCCGAAAACACTGTAGAACCACTAAGTAATTGTGCAGTATCCGGATCGATAGGTAATTGAGGTTGCCAATTACCAGTTGCACCGACAACAGCCATAGCGGAAGCAAGTGCAGCTGCAGAAGGCGCTGTCGTAGAATCTGAAGCTAAAGAGCTTAAACCTGCCACTACACCAGCAAGTTGACGTGAAGGACCAAGTAATGCCAAAGAGTTGATATTACTGCAACTACCAGTTGGCTCGTCCGTTGTTGAACGTTTTCCTGAACGCAAAACACTTGAATTCAATATACGTGCTGGTTTTAAACGACTGGCTAAAGAGTGGGGCCTTGATGACACAGATGGGCTGTCTAAGCTTACTGGTGAGTCAACCCGAAGTAAAATACTTGCTGATTCTAAGTTATTCGATACATTAGTACCAGTAGAGCCGAGTAGAGCTGAGCGTTTACATAAAATATCCCCCTGTTTGGAATCTGTCAAAACAAAGCAAAAATTAATGGATTTTTTTTTAATTTGCTAATTCTTATTAACAAAGCTACTGTAAAGGTGATTTGACAAACATAATTTTTCGTGTTTTCAACATCTTTCACGTGTACCAACTTCATAAATGTGGTTCGTAACAAACAAATGTACAATAGTTCAGCTCAGTAGATAAGTTTGGGTTATATGAAAATAAAATTAGTGAGAAAGACCACATGGCAATCAACGGCAAGGAGTATGTTGGATTGAGCTACATAGATAAGCGACCTGCTTGAATATCTGTGCTACCTTTTTCTGCCATCTAGATATTTCAACAAGTTATCTGTTCTCTTGTTTGTTTTAATATATCAATATGCTTACTAGTCTTATAACCTATTCACGTTTACTCAAGTTTACTACATTTCGCTATGCAACTTACAAAAGAGACTAATCGAAAAGAATGTACATTATTCAGATGTCGATTCCTGAACTGCTAACATTTAACTGGCGACTACTCAATATTTGTCACAAGGATCGGTCAAGAAATAAGAACAGGAGACTTGTTGAAATACTTTGTGCTGAAAATTCTATATTGTACCAATGATATAATATTGAATAAAGCCGCCAATAATAGTAATAGTGATTACTTGGTTGGGGCTAGCTAGACTATTGTAACCAATGGTTAGAGACTTCGGGTGACATGGCTCCGAATCGTTGGCAGTGACATGACTGCATCCTCACTGTTTGTCTTTCCTCAGATCCTAAATTTCTTAGTTATTTCAAATTTATTTTCCATACTACAAATCTATATTTTCTTCTCGAATCGTATCTTCGTTGCCTAATCTTTTCTATTACTAATTCTGTTACTATCTCTACTACCCTGAAACTTTTATTACACCATGTTAATGATGTATGGCAACTTGAACCGACGTACATGTGTACCAGGTTCTACTTGGAGGATGACTGACTGACCAAGGAGTACATTCAAATCGATATTAAACCAACCAATAAAAAAGATTCGACAGTTGAAAAAATATAGGTTTTCCTATTATATAGTTGGTGGTAGCTTCCAAAATAACCAGGACTTTTAACACTTAAAGGTGCCTTCATTAGAGGGGCGTTATCCTTAATCTTAAGAGAACTGATGTTATTAAGAAGTTTCCTGTCAGTGACATATACATACTAGCTATTTTGCAAAGTAAATTTGAGCTATAATCAGTAAGTTATTCAGTTTTAGATTAACTAATTTATTATTTTAGTACATAGTCAACGCAGAAAAATATTCATAAAATTTTCCTACAACACAATATTAAAGTGAAAGCTATTCCGCTCATAATTTGAATCAAAGTGCGGAGCTTAAACTTAAGCATTTTGAGAGACTAGTTTCAAACACAATGAGAAGTAAATAGGCTACAAACTACGACCCACCTATTTTACTTCCATACGATGAATTGGCATCAACCAAAGTAGCGGTCTACAAGAGATTGAAGTTAACAAACATTCTGTTGAAATTGACGATATAAAAGTAAATTATAAGATACATGTTAACAATTAAAAAAATCGACTAATAACTTGAGTCCTATGTGTTTTGATTGTACTTAAATGCCAGTTACAGCAAGGTGGTAAACTAATGGACTTTCAAAACATTCCATACACGACAAACACAATATTGATAACAACAAGCAAACCATATATCCGTGGTTTCAGTAATACAAAAAATATCATTGTTAAGTTTAAAAAGAATCACTTTAATGAACAGATGAAATAGACTATTAAATAGATAGTAGCATAACCATATCAATTTTAAGGAACTTGATAAATGTACTGGAGCAAACATACCAGAAAACTGAAAGGTGGAATTATGAATTGAAATTTCTCATTTAAAGATTACTTTGAGAATAAAAAACCCATAAGAAACATCGATAGAACCAAGATTTTGGTCGAAGTTGACGTTTGTTTTTGGTAAACATATAGGTAGGGTAAGCAAAAGCGACTAGTCGTCTGAAATATTTAAAGATTTTGTTCAAAGATAAAGTGAGTTAAACGCCGGCATAGTTACGACTTTGAACAGTGTCACAACTAAGAAAGTCATTTCAAGTTGTCACACTTGACTACAACACAGAAAGAAATTACATCGAAAGATGCTTACGATTTGGAGGAAATAGAAGAATGAACCCATCAGTAAGTTAGTCATATACACATCGGACGTTGAACAAATGTGCATGTAATACTTCCTATGAGCATCTTGTTTCCTTTAATTATATCTATTAAGAATTTCCAAAAATGTTGACATCCGGTCAACTAGAGGTAGTGTATAATAAGAAATCACTAAATCGCTACTAAATTATAGTCATGCAATTTGGAATTAACTTAAAAATTTAGGAGTAGAATCCAAAGTTCCTATAACTTCTCAGGAAAAAAAATTTACTAAGCTTAATGTAATGTTTTACTCAAACATCTAGTAGCCGATATTAATATAAATGAATACCAAATTACGTTGTTAGAGATGTTCATACCTCTAAAAAAACAAGTTGTAAAACTTGATGTTTCCAAATTTATTCCATACAAATGTGAATATGGTAATTTCACCATCAATTGCCTCAACGCTGTCTTTTTAATATTTTTTACCGTTTTTATTATAAATCTCTTATCAATTGCAAATGTTCTAGTCGACTAATATTTCAGTTCATTTCTGAGGCCATTGTAAATATGTTTAAATACAATAATTGTACACATGCTTCTTTTTTTATGAATCTAAAAATCTTATCATTGATGCCCTACCATTTCACTTCTACATTGATTTGAACTTGGTGTGGAAAGTTGACTTTCTTTTATTACCTATGACAGTCAGTTAATAAAAATTAGTTACATTTAGTTTTGATGATGTATTTTAGATATCCGAATGTTTTTAAACATATTTTCTAGCAGTTAGAGAAGATCAAAAGAAGGTTTTCTTAATCTCATATAGGCTTGTGTTGACTGAGATTAAAATTGACGTTGTTTGGTCCCAGTCAGAGATCCCACTACTTAATCTATTTCAGCTAATGACTCGTTATACGATTATTTTATAAATGCGAACCTACTGTAAGTCGGTACCAAGACTCAAGTAATACCTTAATATGTATCATTACCAAGTTTTGATTTGATAATTTTGAAAAAATTGAGCATTGGGTAGATTGTTATAAATAAATAATATATTTTTAATATCCCAATGAGTAGAAAAATTAGATTTTCTGACGTTTCGTGACTCAGTGTAAGCCACTTCTTCAGAGAATAAATACATACACACAAAATTACTTACAAGTCGCTTATGAATCACCTTGACCGAAATGAAATGACGTGACATTGATTTATTCAGACCTATTTTTGATTGATCACCTAATATTCTTTGATTGTTCCGTTGTACTATTTAAACTTGGATTAATGTTAATTTGGTTACTTATTCTCTGAAGAAGTGTGTTACACTGAGTCACGAAACGTCAGAAAATCTAATTTTTCTACTCATTGGGATATTACAAATATATTATTTATTTATAATGCCTTAATAGTTAAAGCCACTTAGCTCTTGAGAATTGTATCCAAGGTTCAAATTCTGTTAGGTTCTATTGACTAACTTATCAAAAGCATACACTCCAACAGCTAAATTTTAGCGTAAACAAACATGATCTCTCCATAAATGTACATTTAAACGAGGATAAACTTTTACATTTGTTATGAACAATATATTTTAGGAAAAAGAATTATCAAATTGTTTAGGGTATTTATTTTTTTCCTTCCCAAAGATAACAGATCGTTTGCTTGGGTACATTATAACGTCGTCAATATTTTTTTAACATACGTGTGCTTTACCTTATAGTGGAAACTAATAAAAATCAATAATACTAAGTAGAAAATTATAAATGTACATTGTACATACGCATACATATACAACACATGCTAAAAGAATAGAACTATAAAATGGACACCCAAATACTGTGCAGCCTTATAAGATAATGCCAACAATCTGTAAACTAACGTTATATCGACAAATAGTGTATCAAAAATGCACACACGTACACATATACACGGGTTTGTTTCTAACTATGATTAGCAAATATAATATGTTATAGTATAGGATAGAAATGAACGAGGTCAAATTGAAAAATCAATATTATTCGTCAATCTAAACAACAATTCGAATCTTGTTAGACTTTATGCTTTATCTTTAAAATGAATAGAAATTTTTAAGAACACAAGGGGGAGAAGAATAGGAAGGAAAGAAATCAGGAAAAAAGTATCGTCAAGGAGTAAAAAAATGGTTGGCAAAAATAAAAATAATTTGAATGAATGTTGGATAAATACGAAGAGGATAAAAAAGGCAAAAAAAATATAATAGATACCTTTTTCTGTCAGGAAACAAGTAGGCTAATTCGAAACAAATAAAGCATACACAGAAAGAAAACGCGAGTACGCACGAATATCACATACACAAGCGAGCAGGGGTAAATTGAATATACGAAAGAAGGAGACAGTGTGACAATATTCACATGTGTTAGTTATGATTGTACATTTAAAAAGAGATTTAAAAATGCAAATAAGGGAAAATTAAAAAAAAGAAACTAAATAGGCAATAATTTCTCAATTGCAAAAATATTCTGATAGAATATATTTTTAACTGAAATATAGAGAAAAACAGCAGGTGTTCAAACTACATCTAGGAATTTTTCTTATGGTGTTTAATTAACAGGGATACTGCAAGGGAATACTAATCAGTCAGACAGTTAGTCAATAAGTCCATGAACGAATAATTGAGATATATATTAAAAGAGAACGAAAGATGTCTTTTCAAAACATAATCTTACATAAAATATACATAAGTCTACTACTTCCTACTGGTGTGTGGTACTTATGGGGACAGATATAAGTAATATGCAGTGGGAATTGGAAGTGGAATGCAGAAAATTGAAATAAAGAGAAGAGAAAGGAAAACAGAGAGCAATCTAAATGACTACAGAATTGGAAGAATGATGAAATATGCAAAGAACAACTAAAGCGAGATGTGCAAATGATGTTTTTCAATGTATGATTTTCATATTTTAAAAAGGCGCTGTATGATTTTGCATAAAACTATATTTTACCATACCAGTCTTCGTTCACTACACTGGTTGTATTGCAATCACCTTAAGACAGAAGTAGGTCGGCAAAAGTATTCGCTAGGCTGTGTATTAGAATACCTAATAATTTTCCATTAGAAAAATGAATTAGAACCCAAATTTGATGCAGAGTTGAAATCAATTTAGCTCTAAAACGATAAAAACTCTACCCAATGATTACGAGCGGTAGATAACAAGAAAACTACAAACAGAAAATGTGTTGGAAAAATCACAAGATTAATAGTTGTTTGAACTTGCAAGGTGGAGTAGGAGCTCTAAACTTTAACAAATGATGAGACTATTCGGGCGAGAGACAAATCAATAATCCACAACTAAACCAGGACAATGAATAAAATACTCTAAAACCATTTTAACTATCCTTCACTCGTATTTCAGATGCCTACTGTTCAGTCTACCAGTTAGAATGGATGACCATAAAAATTGAGTGTTGATTGATCATGATTGAAAAATTTTCGAATTTATAAGAAAGGACGGAAATCCCGTTACTGTAACCACAGAAGAATTAGCTTGATTAGCAAAGTATTTGGGATCGATCATCACTCGACGCTTAACTAAACCTCGAAATCACCAAATCCTAGAGAGTTAGTGACTGACTAGTTGATCCAAAAAAGATGAGTTTAGCCTTTGCTATCTCATACCACCTTTCCCAGGCATTTGTTTTGTAACCCATCAGAAAACTATTTACTGCACAACAGTCTGATTTATATATTACTCTAAGGTTGGTGAATATATCGAGTGAACGGAGAAGACATGCGCAGAACTCAAATATTCGGTCACAGCTGGCTTGGAAGCGTTGCACGTGGATGTGAGGAATATGGAATGATGAATAATGCTAACAGAATATGTAGAGCACTAAGTTAATTAGCATGTAAACTAATGTTGATTGATGTTATTGGTATGTGACGTACTCAAGCTGTCACTACCTACATAGATGCGGTAGGCTGATTATCGTAGAAGTGTACAGAAGGATAGTTAAACCGTGACACATTAGGCGTCTGAAGCACAGCTTTTGTGGTTGGCGGTAGTGAGAAAAATTTAATTAGTTATTAGAGTCTTTAAATATGACTCTCGAAAAGTATTGTTTGGTACAGCTGTAGCTATCTGTGATATATAATAGAAAAAGTATCTTATTTACATACATACGTCCAAACAAACATGGAAAATACAAATAAACAATGAATACAACAAAGCACAATTAACTTTAAAGAAAATTGGTAGGATTGCACTAAAATGAAGTAAATAAACTATATGACAAAAATATTTCTTATTGGAAAAATTGAAAATCCTCTGGGTATAAAAAAAAGAACTTTTAATGATAACCGTATATCTAGATATGCTCATTTTATCAATATAAAAATATGTGTTTCTTCGGGTTATTCACACTATATACCAACACGTTAGCATGCCATATATCGACTTTGACAGGCAAACTGAGTACATGCAGAACATTTCATTATCACCATCCGTGTAAAGTATATGCACGTAGAAAACTCACTAGTGATTTTACATGACCGTCTAAGATATGGTTATTTTTTTTTAGAAAGAAACGAGTTGTAAATTAAGAGATATTTAAGGTGGCACATTACATCATTCCTATTAATATTTCACTCAAAATATAATTAATAAGCACTTTACCTGATTCTGATGATCCTTGAAATACATGTTGCTCATTAGAAGAAATGGACTCTTTAAAATGTTCATTTAAATCACAAGAAGAACCATGACCTTCAGAACTGGTTTCTGACAACTTTGTTGTATCATAAATTAAAGGAGATGATGGTATGCTAAGATGTTCTTCATCTATACTACGAATAGTATGCAATTCATAATGGGCTCTTCGACAAGAAATTGGAGATGAGAGGTTTCCTGTTTTTAATATTTCACTAACCTTGATCTCATTAGTTGTGTCTTTTGATGATTGTCTAACAACATCACTGTCTTTTGATGTGGACAAATTATCAGTTTCCTCGCCAGAATCAGTTTGAATATGCTCAACCACAGATTGCATTATGTGTTCGGTTATATTTTTATTGTGTGTCAAGAATGTAGATTTGGCATTTGGAAATTCTGAAGATGAGGAATGTGAAAATGTACAACAATGATCTGTTGGCTGGTGATCTTGGTTGGGATTATGAATACTTGGAGATTGTGTGGTCCGTGAAGAGAAACGTATTTGTGAAGAACTAGGAGATGCACGTGCGCGAAAATCTTCGGTAGCTTTTTCCATAAAATTGAACTATAAAGCAGATAAATTTATTCATCAGAAAAATCTTAACAGTGTTTGAAAACCCGAAAGTCTGAAATTTGCTTTAAATTAGTATCAAGTGAATTACAACTAGGAAGCAGCGATAAATTTAACATCATACGGGACTACAATTAAATGTTGACTAAAGATGATATTTTTAAACAATATATATATATATATATATATATATATATATATATATATAGGAAGAAATGGATCTTTAATTATTTAAATAGATGGAAAATATAGTATTCCATGTAAACTGGTAACAAACAAAGCAATGAAATAAAATACTACAGTTATGACCATGAGAGTGCAACAGTATTTTATTAAAATAAGAACCTTCTTCATATATACTTAATTTCTGAATGAGTAAATGAACACTAATTCATATGGTGATCATCAACATAAAATAAATTGGTGACCATTACCGTCGATAACATGTACTTTAATATTCAGGACTATACTTTTTTTCTTTTGACGAATACATGGAATACTTGGATAACTTTATCAAATGATGGAAAAGAAATTTTTGCTTAGTTCTGCTAGTTTGAAACCAATTTATACTTTGAACCTACCCGTACTTATACACGAATCGAATACAGTTATCAACTCCAAGAAACAACTATATCTCCTTGATCTGTTTAATTGCTGCAGTAAATGCACTGTAATCTTACATGTGACGCAAACTAAACAGTTCAACAAGCCAATGTATACAAACTGTATGTTGAGGATAGACAATGGAAAGCATTATATAAGGATACTTAATATGATGAGAGATTAGATCATGAGTAGTAAACATTTTAGTGGTTATTGGAATCAGATAACAGTATACGCATGAGTGGATTAAGCTGTTATATATAACTATCGTGCCTCAACATTCCAGACTAAAGTAAATGGAGTGCTATTTAAATCAGTGACGTAACGAATAACACTTGAGCGCTTATATGTCTACTGGATAATAACAATAAAAAAAACACATAATGTAGCCAATTAGCGAAAAAAAAAGTAGGAAGAGGTGACCCTCAACTAAAAATTTATTTTAACTAAATAGCTGTGTTCGAATGTGAGTCTGTGATTTGTGAAAGATTTTTAGTACACATAATGTTTAAGTCAACAACATTTATATGAACTCAAACTTATTTGACCTACCTCTGCTGTGATGCTGGCGATCGAATTCCCAGAAGGCTGACCAGCAGCATTTGTATTGGTAGATATACTTTGGTTGGTTACGGAAAGGTTGTTTCCTCCGCTGACAGACTGAACCGCAGGTGGAGCAACAATATTAGACGTACTTGTTCCTTCGAGCAAGCTACCTGATCGATCAATGAGTGGTATTTGACGTCGAATGGTATCACTTATATTGACGGAATTCGTTTCCAAATCTCCATCAGAATTAGGATTAGTTAGCAAATGCATTAATAATAGTTCTGCGCGACCTCGTGAATACGACTCTACAAAAACATACTTGGGTAAGTATCTTAAACAACTTAAAAACACTACGTACGTTCTGTTAGTCTTAATTAATGGCTGAATTCATTTAAACTAAGTCACAGAAGTTAAATTCACTTAGTGTTGTTCACTTGTATCTTCCCATTGTTATTTAGAACTGCAATCGAATAGTTTCTTGTTGGCGTATGTGCATCCTGCGCGGACTGCCTCGATGTTGCCGTAAGTCACAAGCTTTATATGCTAAAATGGATAGTGGCTAGCAGTGGAATCCAGGACGTGCGTTTCGTCCTATTTGGGGCTCGTCGGCTGGACGTACCTGCATCTCAGAGTTGATGTTCACTTTGGGACTCGAACCCAGTACCAAAGCGTTTGGCACCCCTTAGATTTCAGGTTTTTGAATTCCTTACAAATTTTTTATTATTATCTTAGATTTTCCTCTTGAGTTGTGTCCTAAATGTCTACTCTTTTCTACTACCATTAATTCGGTTGCTACCTTTACTACTTTAGGTTTTAACATGAAAATTTTATATTTGTGTTAGTAGAGTGACATAACTGATGTACACATGTGAAAAATTCTACGTTGCATTTGACTGACTGAAGTCACTCGAATTAGTGATATACACCAATTATCCAAAATGTTGAACTAGTTAGACAATTAAAATCGCATTTTCTGGAGGTAGTAGTACTGTTTTTATTTGTATTACATAAACTTCCTTGTTGAAATAAATTTAGTGTGAAAATAGTGCTATATTTGTTTTACATAGAAAAATACAGTATTGAAAAGTTGAACAAACTGTTTCGCTCCATCAATTAGGCATGAAACCGTACAAATATTATAAAATAGACAGAAGAAAGATCTTAGTGACAACACCGTAGATGCTTCCGTATATTTGAAACTTCATGCGAAAGTCTAAATCATGAAACTAGTTTAGTCATAACTTTCAGCAATAAGACAGAACTACATGTCACCCAATAAAAAGCATAAACGACTATAGAATAAAAATTTATTGCAACTAGCGATTATGAGTGGATGAAATTAAAAATTTTTTAAAGAGAATGAATGAACTACACTGGAGTTTAAAATGTACGACACTTTTGTTCACTGAAACTCATCCATCATATATTTGGACAACGAAAATTAGAGTTTCCAATAAGAAATACACCTAGTGTGTAATAGGCTAAAGTTGACTGGTACCAGTTTTCCTGTATCCTTGGAAACTGACCTATTTTAAGTGAAATAAAGTTAGTGAATGGTGCTTACAAAAAGGAGACTAATAGGGATGAAGTCTATCTCGAAATATATACTGTCTTAACATAAAGTGGTAAGTGGTAAGAGGGTAAAAACTTGAATGTCTGGCTTAAAAATTTGCATTAACGTAAAGCTCTTGTAATTACTTGGACATTATAAGTGTGCGCTCTCAATAAAGTACTTCATAACATTTATAACTGGAGGGACTCACTTTTTCGTTTGCCTAGCTCGAAAATTTCAAGTGCGATTCGTTTGGAGTTGTTATTTAGGTCGCTGAAATTGTTAGTAAAATGTTCGTTCAAATTCCATTAGATAAAAAACAATGCTCGTTGATAAAAGACAAAAAAACTTTTAAAAAAGTGAGAAAACAGCCGTACGTAGATGAATTATGTCATATATTTGATAAAACCCATGGATATACAATTGATTCCAAACCAATGGTGCACGTGGGTTCCACGATCCTGAAGAAGCAAATCGCGTGTGGACTAGCTGTTTGTCACCGCTACTATGGGGCTGCATCTCTTAACATTGCTTCAGTGCCATTTGGATTAGACCACTAGGTCAAAGGCTCAGGGCATGGCCCCCTAAGAAACCACCTGCTTTAATTTGGAGGCTCGGGAAGTATCCCAGCCCTCACACAAATCAAGTGACGACCACTACTGGAAAATTTATTCTTGCTTCAATTAGCACTCAAACAAACCACATTCACAATCATTGGATAACATTCAGTTTTATTTTTTTATACTACGTCACTTATCTATTTTCTTCATTCTCATTTTGTGTATTCTTTCATTTTTCAACTTATAAAGCAGCTCACTTATGGTAAAAACCCTGTCCTATCCAAATGATCTGAAGTCACTGATTGGTCGAATGTTCAACACTATCATCGACTACGAATCCGGAGCCAGCCTTTCTGAAACCATCTATTCCATTCAAACTGTCCTCCTTCAAAGCTCGCACATTAATCCAAATCAGACAACAGATAGGGTTGACCATGTCTTTAGAAAGTCTCAACATTAATGTCTGATGTCTAACTGGGGCCTACATTCAAGACTCTAATGAAGTACTACAAATTCGCTCTCTATCTGTTGCCTCGGAAAGCTTGTTTCATCTGTGTTCATTCGGAGACCCTGGGGCATATTCGTCTGGTTTTGTTGGCGCAGTTGTCTCACTAAGCACTATAGCTGGAGCATCACTGATCGATTAGATACTAACTAACAGCCGGTTATTTGCTGTTAGATTAGAAAGTTTCATCAAACTGCGAAGAAGTCGGTGTGAGGAACGATATTTTCCATCCCCTACGTCCCGACAGATTGCAGCCCGAATGTGATCAACGACGAGTTTTGCCACCCATTAACTATTCTTTTACAGAAAGTGCGTTCGACAGATATTGTAGTACTAACTGGAAACTTCAATACTAAGGTCGGATGCGTAGGCACAGAACATAGTAGTTTAGGTGACCAATGGGGACTTGATGGTCGAAGGTCAGATAACTGTGACCATCTACTGCAACTGTACGCAGACTACAACCTGTTTCTGGCTAACACCGACTACCGGCACAGTCATTGCCGATGTGCTACCTGGCGTCCCTCCCTCTACGTTTCAAAACTGGACTCAGATCGATCACACCGCGATCAGCTACCTCTAGCCTGGTTGTGTACAAGACTCCCGCTCCTTTTGGAAAACCTATCTGGATTCCGATCATGTCCTTGTTTTCCTTAATCTTACCTTAAGTTTCAGTGGACAACAAATCCATTGTTCTAAACGAATCGATGCCAGCAAATTGCTTGAAGCTTTTGTTGCACATAAATATCAAATCGGGCTAGGTTTAAGGCTAGCGATTGGTCCACCGAAAAGTTCTGCGAGGAACAGTCAAACTGGTCTGTTACCTCGCAGACATTGATCAGATTGTCCTGCCCTCCATGGTCCGTAATGATTGATCCACCTAACGAGGAAGAAGTCTTCAAGAAACCCCATCTCCTGAAAAGCCACAAACAACGAGGCCCAGATGACCTATATCAGGCCGTTTTTAAAGAAGGTGGCGACTTTCTGGTTATCGAACTGACTGAGTTATTTACATAGCTCTGGCAATTAGAGAGTGTTCCAACATCATGGAATGAGTCGATAGTTGTTCCTTTCTTTAAAAAGTGTTCACGTCGTTTCTGCCAGGGGATATGTCAACCTCCGGTTGCATCCAAATTATTGGTTGCCATCACATTCCAAAGGTCATCCGAAACCCATGAAAGCCTGACTAGCGATTAGAAGGCTGACTTCCGTTTGGTGGAGAATGTATTGATCATATCTCCATCCTTCGCCAAATGTTGGGGCATTACCGCACTTTTTCCAGGCCAACAATCATTGTGTTTCTTAACATCAAGGCCGCCTTTGATTCGTTAGGCAGCTTGAAAGCCCTATATACTAACACCTCATGTAGAGGCAGGGCAAACAACTACCTTTCTCTATAGTTCCATTCAAGTAGTGGGGTTAGGTAGGGTTGGCCAGTCTCACCATACCTTCCCAAATTTACCATTGATGACGTTCTGGAAACAGCTCTGATGGATGTAGGTAGTGGTGCAGTGAATCCGTTGCCTGGAGAAAGACTTCTCAACCTTGAGTATGAGGATAATATTGTCTTACTGTGCGATTATACCCAAGCCATACAATCCGCACTTAAAAAGTTGGCATTTAGTGTCCATAGGTATGGAATGTGCTTTGGACCTTCCAAATGCAAAGTACTTTTACAAGACTGGCAAGACTCTGAACCTGTACGCACTCTGAGTAGTGAGCAGATAGAAGTAGTCGGGAAGTTCGAACATCTAGGCAGCTGAGTAAGTGCTGGTAATGGCATGAGTGATTTTATTATTTATTTATTTAAACACATAAATATTGGTACAAGGAAGCACCAGATACATATGCGCCTCACAAATCTCATTCGATTTGTGTGAGGGCTGTGATACTTCCCAGGTGCCCAGACTGAAGCAGGTGGTCTTCTTAGGGGGACACACCCGGAGCCTTTGACCGAAAGATCTGATCCACAAGGCAGTGAAGCATCGTGAGGAGATGCAGTCCCATGGTAGCCGGTGATCAACAATAGGTTCATACGCCATTCGTTCCATCAGGATACTGGAGCCCATGTGCACCACTGGTTTGGAATCAGGGTTTTCCAACTCCCCTAGGTAGACCCTCCATGTCCACCAACCCGGTTAAAGTGCCGGACATTCGCTTCTCGTCCTCTCACTTTCGTAAACAACACCCCCGCCACGAGAAGGCAGTGAGTAGGACTTCCCTGGCAGATGCTATATATTCGCGTGGCCATATGAGAGCGTTTCGAGAGGGAGAGCGGACTCTCCTCACTCTCGGCCGTACCAGGGCATTTGGGGGCAACCCCAAGCTAAAACTACACAGCAACTTGAACACGAGAGAAAAGGGAAAAAATATGCGAGAAGCCTTTTATTCTAAAGGTTTATTCATGTACAGAAAATATAGGGTTTTTATATTACTTTAGAAGTCCTTGGGTTTTCCCGAAAATCCTGGAATGCTACTAAGCATAGTAGCAGTATAGTAACCAGACAATCGGAAACTCTACATGTGAATTTTTACTTTCATGATGTTTCTGGCAAAACTTCTAGTGAGCGCTGATTGGATAAAACGCTTCTTGAGCCTTTCTTGTCCTTTGCGAGAAGTTTTCTGGATCACTCGAACACTTATCTAGTAACCACGGTTTAATCTCAGCACTATTTACTCGGTAGCCTCAATATAGAACAGCTATGTTCCGTATAACTCCGCCTGTAGCTCTTCTAGAGTTACTGCCGGTCCCAAACCCGGGTAAAGGAGGAGGGTTGGGTATGGGGTTAGCGACCCCATCCCGTAGAAAAGCGAACTCGCTAAAAAACACTAACCAGAAAAAATAATTCAAACCATTTAAACTCTGCCCTTCAAGTTGAAGAAAGAATTATGACGTCTCATGATGAAAGCCGAAATTCTTTTGGAAGTCACGAGACCGATGCACTTTCTAACAACCAGAGCAACACTCTTTATAGGTACATGGAACGTCCGGACAACGTGGTAGACAGGAGAGACCAGCCAAATAGCAATGGAAATGAGGAGATACAACTTGGCAGTACTCGGAATCAGCGAAACCCATTGGACACAAACTGGACAACAAAGGCTAGGTACAGGAGAGATGCTTCTGTACTCCGGTCATGAACGGGAAAATGCTCCACACACTCAGGGAGTTGCTCTAATGCTGTCCAAAGAAGCACGAAATGCACTTGCAGGATGTGAATCTCATGGATCCAGGATAATCAAAGCATCATTCAAAACAAAGAAGGAGGGGGATCACAATGAACGTTATCCAATGTTATGCACCCACCAATGATAGAAACGACGATGATAAAGATCAGTTCTATGAAAGGCTGCAATCAATTATAGCAAAGTGCTCACGAAAGGACCTCACCATCCTGATGGGAGATCTAAATGCTAAAGTTGGAGTGGACAACACAGGATATGACGATATAATTGGACGACATGGACTAGGAGAGAGAAATGAAAATGTGGAGAGACTTGCAAACCTATGTGCATTCAACAAATTGGTTATAGGCGGCACAATATTCCCACACAAACGCATACACAAAGCTACATGGATCTCACTGGACCAAACCACAGAGAATCAGATAGATCACATCTGTATCAACAAAAAATTCCGAAGATCAATGGAAGATGTGAGAACCCGGAGAGGAACTGACATAGCTTCAGATCACCACCTGGTTGTGGCCAAGATGAGACTGAAGCTTAAGAAACACTGGACAAACAGCACTACAAAGGTTCAATACAGCCTTCCTTCGAGATACTGACAAGCTCAATGAATTCAAGATAACTCTCAACAACAGGTTCCAAGCTCTACAGGATCTACTGAAAGAACAAGAAACTACTTTGGAGGACAACTGGAGAGGGATCAAAGAAGCACTAACTTCAACGTTTAAGGAGGTTCTGGGTCGCAAGAAACATCATCATAAGGGATGGATCTCTATGGGAAACCTGGACAAAATTCAAGAAAGGAAGAACAAGAAACTAGCAATCAACATCAGTCGAACACGAGCAGAGAAAGTCAAGGCACAAGCAGAATACGCAGAAGCAAACGAGGAAGTGAAGATGGGCATTAAAGCCGACAAGCAGAAATACATGGGAGAACTAGCAACGACGGTGGGAAAAGCTTCAAAGGAAGGGAATATGAAACAACTATATAATACAACGAAGAAATTGGCAGGGAGATATAGCAAACCAGAGAGACCAGTCAAGGACAAAGAAGGAAAGGCAATCTCTGAGATTCAAGAACAGAGGAAAAGATGGGCAGAATACTTCGAGGAACTGCTGAATAGGCCAGCCCCATTGAATCCACCGGACATCGAAGCAGCACACACTGACCTTCCAATAGATGTCACTCCACCAACGATGGAAGAAGTGAAGATGGCCATCAGACAAATCAAAAGTGGGAAGGCGGCAGGACCTGACAATATACCAGCAGAAGCACTGAAGTCAGACATTGAAATAACTACAAACATACTTCACCTTCTATTCAAGAAGATATGGGAAGACGAACAAGTGCCAACGGACTGGAAAGAAGGATATCTCATCAGGATACCAAAGAAAGGAGATCTGAGCAAATGTGAGAACTACAGAGGCATCAGTTTGTTATCAGTACTAGGAAAAGTTTTCAACAGAGTACTGCTGAATCGGATGAAAGACGCAGTAGACGCCGAACTTACGGATCATCATGCTGGATTCCGTAAGGATCGGTCGTGCACAGACCAGATTGCGACACTACGGATCATCGTTGAACAATCAGTTGAGTGGAACTCATCACTATACGTCAACTTCATTGACTATGAGAAGGCGTTTGACAGCGTGGACAGGAGAACATTATGGGAACTTCTTCGACACTATGGAGTTCCTGAAAAGATTGTCAACATTATCCAAAACTCATACGATGGACTACAGTGCAAAGTGGTGCATGGAGGACAGCTGACAGATGCATTTCCAGTAAGGACCGGAGTCAGACAAGGCTGTCTACTCTCCCCATTTCTCTTCCTTCTAGTGATTGACTGGATTATGAAGAATTCGACATCTGAAGGGAAATACGGAATACAATGGACTTCTCAGAATCAATCAGATGATTTGGACTTCGCAGATGACCTAGCCCTCCTCTCTCATACACACGACCAAATGCAGATGAAGACAGCAAATGTAGCAGCAGCCTCCGCATCGATAGGCCTCCACATTCACAAAGGAAAAAGCCATTAATAATAATAATAATAATAATATTCTCAAATGCAACACGGAGAACACCAACCCAATCACACTTGATGGTGAAACCCTGGAAGAGGTGGAAACATTCAAGTACCTGGGAAGCATCGTTGATAAACAAGGAGGATCGGATGCAGATGTAAAGGCAAGGATTGGCAAAGCAAGGGCAGCATTTCTACAGTTGAAGAACATATGGAACTCAAAACGACTCTCAACCAATTTCAGGGTTAGAATTTTTAATACGAACATCAAGGCAGTCCTACTGTATGAAGCTGAAACGTGGAGAACTACTACGACCATCATCAGGAAGGTACAAGTATTTATAAACAGTTGTCTACGCAAAATACTCAACATCCATTGGCCGGATACTATCAGCAACAGCGTTTTATGAGAGAAGACAAACCCACTTCCCACTGAAGAGGAAATTAGGAAAAGACGTTGGAAGTGGATCGGACATACATTAAGGAAATCACCAATGTGCACCACGACTCAATCCCTAACTTGAAATCCGGAAGGGAAGTGGAAGGCCGAAGAACACACTACGCCGAGAAATAGAAGCCGATATGAAAAGGCTGAATAGTAACTGGAAAGAACTGTAAAGGAAGGCTCAGGACAGAGTTGGGTGGAGAATGCTGGTGAGCGGCCTATGCTCCTCGACGAGGGGTAACAGGTGTAAGTAAGTAAGTATGTTCCGCATGCATTTATGGTCAAATAGCAGTAATCCACGAATAACCTCTTTCGAAAAGTCGCGTCTTGAAGACATAAAGTAGGACAGAGAACTAATGTACAGTAAACCCTCACTAAGCATAAGGTAGATGCAAGCTGGAACTGTGTAAACAAACTCATGGTCGGATAAAAAGTGATTGTGACTGTCAAGCAAAAATCTAGATTATAATAAGCATGAAAAACTGAAACGCCTTTTCTACAGCATTTAAAAAAATTCTTTGACTCACAATAACAAGTGTTGATCCCAAAATAACTGACCAGACATGGAACAATGAGTTGAATGTCTTTGATAAGGTTCATCCAATTCTACGACGCAGTAAGCACCCGAAATGCCTGAATATCATCATTAAAAAAGAAAGACCTACTTTCTTTACTTTTGATAAAAAAAATATGTGGTATGGATTTATGATTAAAGTCAGTGTGGAAAAGCATGGTTATACCGTTATAAATAATGTGCTAGATATTTAAATAACTGCTGGCTTGGAGCAAATATAAGTGTCATATCTGTGGTTCGAAAATAAAAATGAGCACAATGATTCCTTCTTTAAGTCGTTTAGTCAGATGAAAACACTTGTCTAGGTGGCAAAATTTAGCTCGAGTAAAGCTAAAATCGTATAATGATATTGATGAATCGAAATAGATATTCATTATAATGGCAATTACAGTAAATATCACTTTATTTTAGATAGCCAGTTATTAGGATAATTAAAACAAATATTAGAACATGCGTATCGTGAGCTACAGACATTCTCCATATCAGAAATAAATGCAACTGTATCAATTCACATTTGAATAGCCGGTTTTTCTGACGTAGATCGAAATCGCACTAAATCTATTGTATTTTTTGTGTTAAAGCTGTTTGATAGTAATATTTATAAATTAATGCATATCAGTAAATAAAAGGAGTGCACTGAGTGATGAGTGAGGTGAATGATATTTTACTTACTAATTATGTCCTTCCATTATTATGTTTACTCAATACGCAGAGTTCTTGATGTCTATGTTAGGGTTTGCTTTCAAAACAATATAGCTTTCTGAAAATCTGACAATCTATGTAAACTTTCGGTCTCCCGAACTTAATGTTCCGAACTAAACTTTTTAGTTTGCATGTTGCTGAAAAAGAAGGAACTGAGTATAATGAAGCTATCATTTTCTGCTAACGCTATTATTCCTGCTTTGTTTAAATTTGTGCAGAGGACCAACCAAAATAAATGAAACTATCTAGATGAACGATCTCACGCATCTCATTTCACATTCAGTACCAACACATAGTGTATAAATAACAACCAGGACACCAAGATACAAAATCAGAAATGGCTGAAGATCTCACTAGAAAATCTGCGACTTAGATTAAATGAAAGCAGTTCATCCACCATGTACAGATTTATGTTATTGTGCAAATACAATCCGAATAAATTCGCAAAAATAGGGATAATTTACATGTTTTCCCAAAACTTTCTATCTATAAAACTTTTAAAAGTGACTAATAATACAGAAACTAAAACGCTCTACATTTTGTGAGCAAAAATAATCAGTGTTGTACACTTGTGCTTCAATCAATATAAAAGATTATCGGAAGAACTTACCTTTAACTGACAGTTTATCTGCCTTAACTACTTTAACCAGAAGCTTTTTGGATGCGAAATTGTTTGCCATGCGTTCCCTCAACGGTGACACATCTACTTTAGTATTTGGTTTACGCACTGGTACTGTGTTACTGAACTCCTGTAACGAGTCTTTATGATCAGAACTTTCAGTAACTGAGGTTTCAGTTTCTTTTCTCTTCGCCAATTCTGTACTGATCGCCTCTGATTTATTAGATGGAGCAGAGATAGTTTCCATTCGTACTTGAACCGCAGACTCAATTTTACTGCATCCTAAATCCTGGCAGTTCGCACCAGCAACATCTTCTAACTCAAAACTTCCTAATTCTCGCTCTTGAAGCAAACTGGATGTTCCCTCTTCCCCATAGCAAGATGCTGACCTGACCACTTTACATACAAATGGCCGTGGAGCATGGCGAGCTACTAAAGACTGGCGCAGACGAGCGTTATGTGCGAGTACAACTGGAGTAAACGACTTGTCTTTCTGAACTAACGACTGAGAACTCTGTTCTCCTGGCATCACAGTTTTTGCCTCAGCATGTCTTTCAGATTGAGACCGGTTTAAATCCTTGAAATTGGATTCACATAACTGCGTTTTGACATCGATGTCAATCCAGTTGTGAAGTGAATCTGAGGAATCTGTATCTCTGGGTTCTCTTTGCAGTAAGACATTCTTGACATAAATGAAAAATACAGGTAGTATGTCCTTTCATTAAAGGAGTAAATGACCAGACAAACCAACAGAGAATAATCAACTTATATATATATATACTTCAATTCTACTGATAAGGATTTTGTTTAAAAAAAAGGCATTATGAGCTTTACTTTCGTATTATTACCGGTGAAGTGTTTTAAAGGTTAAACACCTCAATACGGCAAACTACTAAACGTTTTATGACAATTCAATGCATTATTGTAGTCACTATCCAGGAAGCAACCGTTATCCGGCTTTCATAAAGGCTTGTTATAGTTCTCGATGGAACGGTTAGGTATTTTTGAATGGCAAACGATTGGGGAATTTTTCCAATATGATATAGGATATGTAACAGACAGATAAGATGACGAACACCGCAATACTTCAACATTAATAATCCGCATCCAGGTAAAGGAGAGAATTCTGAAGGTATATTAATTTACATTAAAGTTAATTCAGTTATAAATCTATTAAATTCAACGATTATTAATCACAAGATTTACCAAACTGAGTAATTATCACTTGGATGCGAAATCATTGAATTAATAGGTATGGTGGAAGATACATTGAGAATCAGGTAAACTAACTTAAGATCGAAAAAATAATTACGACTGAAAATGAACCGAAAGTAAATGAACGACGCTTGTTTTAGATCACTATGTAGATTGATTCCTTTCTAAACATCGAATTTGGGGATTCAGAATCCCTGACAAGCCTCTCAATTGATTGCATATTCAGTGTTCCTTCAATGAAATATAACCACCAAAAGATAAAGGACAAGACGATTTAATTGATTTATCCTCAAAAACGTTTGGTGACAGTTCTTAAGAATGAAGACATTGTAAAGAGATCTATTCATTAACCACTTGTCTTTATTCAGAGTATTTACCAGTTAGGCTTACGGTTAATATTTACTGAGTAATCCACTTTCTGGACATATAATCCATTAGATTCCTGACTGCCAATATACATTAATATGAGTCTCAAATAAAAACTAAAACCATTTGCAGAAAAAGTCAGTTTTACAGACTGCGAAGATTCGAGACGAGAGTATTAACACGTACCAAGTAATCCCTTCTGAAAACAAATGACAATAAACAACTTAAGCCGTTAAAATTAGAATACGGAACACTCACCAAATATGCCCACAGATAACACAAAAATGAATACCGAGTGACGGCTAAGAATGAATATTGATACTGTTATTCATTTACCAATTATGGTTTCGTGTGCTCGCCTTTGAGCTACATTGTTAAGTTAGTGAGACTACCTGGATGTTAAAACTATAGTTTGAACCCGTGAACTGGCCACTGAAAGTCAATCGTTTTAACGATTGAGTGAAATCCAGTCAGTTATAAGCAATGACGAACCAGACATATGGAACGGATTAAAATGCCACACTTTAGCACACCAAGGTTATATTAATAGGGCAAATCCCAGAGTAGCAAGACTAACAGTGTATGGTAACAGAAAAGACTAAGCATGGATAATTCAAGGGGAAAATACTGGTAAGTAGAATTTTTAAGAAGTTGTGAAGTAATTTAACAATATTGTTTGCTTTTCTTAATAAAATCACGTAGAACGAGCTTTAAATAGTCAACGTTTATGCACTTGGATACCTAACTGTAGACATGCGATTCACGTTTCGGTAGTGCTTTTCTAACCCTCTCGCAGTACATGGTTTAAGACATAAGACACGAGACCAAACTTAGTCGTTGAGTTACGTTCATTTTGTTTGTTCTATAAACCAGCAATGCTTGGAATATACGAATGATAAAATATCTATGGTAGAGGTCTGTTTTCTGTTTTTAGTGGCAGTGCTCATAGCCATGGAGTGTAACAGAAAGGAGTTTTATGTAGTGCACTTATCTTCTAGTAGATAGATGGAGTGGGTTTTAACATTAAGGACTATACTAAAGTACCGAAAACGACTAAGTCCTTGTGTTCTAACACCTTAAGTATTTTTAGTTGAAGCGAAAAGTGTTCTTTGCGGTTTACTAACAATTAATATCATTCCGAGTAAAGTATAGCGTAAAATGAATGTTTTCAGATATGCACTAACCTGATCAGGTGAATGGTCGTCTGTTTGTATTGAAGCCACCAAAGGGTCTTTGCTATGGTGTATGGAACCATCCGGAGACCAAGACACAATTAATTCTGAAATTATGTCGATAAGTAGTTGTTTGAATTTTGAGGGCTACAAAAGATCCGAATTATAAAGAGACAAAACTTACAGATAAGGGTATTACTGGATCCATCAGTAAATCGAACTGTGGTATAGATTCAGAGTGCATTTTCAGTTCCAACAGGACTAAATCATCAACTTTCAACATACAGCACGTCTGAAATTGAATAGATAATCTAATTAACAAACCTTCATATGGTAGTTCCTTAGTGATAGTGTCACTTTCTGTGGTGATTTGGTTTGAATTGTGACTACATCCCCATGCAAACACAACATTGGTATAGAAACAGAAAAATATAAAGCCTAGGCAATATACGAAAATAATTAATACCCACCACCCAGTCAGGTAAATCTTCGTTACGTACTTCGAAATCCGAAATCTTTACATCAGACAGTGTGTATTCCGAAACAGGAGTAAAGTGAATAGACGTTTCCCTCTGAATAGTAGAATTGTGTACACTTAACAACTTACTAAAGAGTTGTTAATACAGTCATTGATTTTCTGCAACCAAATGTTGCACAACCCGGACGCTGTGAAACTACACGACTTATATATTCGACGTAGACGCTCAATGTCTGAAGTCCCATGCTTGAAATAGTCCACAGTTTTGAGGGTGGTTTTTCGACATTTGAGCTCTCTGGACCAAACCTTTTGAAAGGAATAGGCTGTCACAGATATTATTAAGAATATTGTAGAAATTAGAACGAAGCCATTGGCGGTCTTCAATAAGACCTTAAGGTTCAGAAACGTAGAAGAGAATAAACTTTTAACATCTGTCCAGTTGTAAACGGCAATTTTAGCTATAAATGCCTCCATTCCATCATCGTGGCGTACACAACTGAAGAGAAGTCATATGCCCGCTGTCTTTGATATCGCGGACAATTCAGTTGTTACGTTTCAGTTTCGGTTTGGAAAGGACAGGAGACTAGATGACCTGTGTTAGTTCCGAAAATGATGGTCTATCAGTTGATCCAACTTCCCTTTGAAATATTCGACAGATGGAGCTTCAACCACTCTTTGAGGTAATGAATTCCACTCCTTGATGATTCGATGGGAAAGCAGATAGTCAGCTGACAAGTAATTTGTTTTTGGGCTTGTGAACACTTTTGGATTGTCCTCACAAATTTTCTGTTTTGGAAGACAGGAGGGTATATCAGACGCTAATTTACCACTAAGTAGTTTGAAAACTGTAATCCAGTCACCTCTAGTTCTTCGATATGACAACGGAAACAGGTTTAGCTTAGCCACTAAAGCATCATACGGAAGCTACACTATTCCGGGAATCAGCTTCGTTGCTGTTCTCTGAACATTTTCCAGAAACTGTTTTTCTAAGCAGGGGCTAGCCGCTTGTATGCAGTACTCAAGTTTAAGACGCACGAATACTGTCTACAAAATCGAAAAGTTTCAGCGTCAACATTACTGAAGGACCTACGTATTGACCATAGGGTTCTAAAACCTCTGTCGGCTATTGCACGGTAGTGTGTGGTAGTTTTTGAGTCTTGACTAGCGTTGACTCTTAAGTCAGTGTGTCTGGACAACAGATGGCTTAATGTTACTCATCATGCATGTATCTGTACCTGGATAACCAATATTCATCACGATACACTTGAAAATATTTATCCGCAAACCATTCAGATTATTTCTTCCTGTCATTTCGAAGTTGTATCCTAAGTTGGAATGGCGGAATCTCTGTGTTGATCCATCATGAGCCTGGGGCGAAAATAGCAGGTGGGATTCCTTGTTTCGCGGCTTTGATACTGTAGCTGTAAATAATTCCCCAAAATCAATAGCTCGTAAAATGTTCGATATTGGATGCTGACCACGTTGTTTAAGTGGACTTGTTTAACTGAAGGCTTTCGGTCATGCATCCGCACCAGATCACGTTTCGACTCGGCGTGGGACACAGCTTCTACGTTTCAATAGCTAGCTAAGAACAAATGCCTCCCGATATATTGTAACGTATCAAATATATCTTACCTACCTCTTCTCGTCTGACTCCTGATTTCCACTGGACGGGAAAAGCTGAGCATATAGAAGGTGCTACTGGTCGCTAGTTGTTAAACTAGAATACCAGTCGTATCCTCAATACTAAAGCTACACATAACTCCGCAATTTAAATGGCAGTATAAACATTTTATTTTTCAGCTGGCCTTTCCAGTTTGCGGACATCACAATTTTGTTGCTGTTTGTGCCTCTCAATAATACCAACGACTATATTTTATAAGTTATTGCTTGAGTGGATTGTTTCAGTATTTCTAAATGTTCTTAACTATTTCATTAAGTTTGTACAATGCCTATCTTTGGAATCCAGGTTGTCCATTTCGACCTACCAGGTAATGCCTTGGGAGATTTGAGATAAAGGTATTATGTTCGAGTACTTGAGAGAACACCACCTCTGAGATCCAGGTACATCCAACTGGTGAGTCCTAAATAATGCGAAACACATGCATCATATTCTACCACTATCTACTTTCTGACTGTAGAGATACTACTGGCTTACAGCGTCCGGTTAAACATAGTGGAAAAGTCTGGGAAGAGTCTAGATGAGGCCATTCTGGCCCCTTAAGCAATTATCCCAGGGTTTTAACTTTCATCTATCTTTCCCTACTTCTGAGTATACCATTTTTTCCCTAAACGCTTCCTTGCTTGATCCCCGGATAACTTACCTTATGTATTCTAATGTCAGCACCATCCATTCTGTGTCATCAGTGCCATCAGTGTCATCCTCATCAAACTTTAAACTACAAATTTTGTTCTTTTTATTCATGTCATTATAGTAGAGAGTTTATAAAGATCTGGTGCTGTTGAGCTTTGACCACATCTAAGTTCCACCACTTGTAGGCTCTTTTTGACATAAGCGGTCAGTTGATGTGTATTTTTCTGATTTGTAGGTTCATCTCCTCTTTCTCGCCATCGCATGATTGGTGAGCAAGCAGAGAAATACATTATGACCGGAAACCCAGAGTGCCCTGGTTTCGTTTGTTCTTAGTGACGCCACACACTTGGTTTTCTCCTACCGAAGACTACCATAGGTGCAATATCGCATGCTAATGTTCACAACTACAGTAGTTATGTAGATTCATGGTCTACTTCGTTATTAATGCTGGTGTAACAGTAGACCTAATCCTAAGATTGTAGATTTGTCATGATATAACTGCCTAGTCTATAAGATCCCACGTGGAAGTCACATCATTGTCAACACTTACTAATCTTGTCGTAACAATCAACAATATATGATGGAGAACACATTTAGGCTGGAGATAGAACAATATATTTAATTTAAATAAAAGGGATAAGACAATAAATAAGAATGACCACGCCTGCAAAGCTGAACTATGCCATCCGATGAGTTGAATTCATTCAATTAATCCTGCTCGCCTTGTCCATCGTTAGGTTTTTCTTTTCCGTTAAAATTTGAATATCGATATTCCCAGTTGTCTCATGTTCAGTTTGGAGGATTGTGTGGTTAAGACTCAATGCCACCACCACACTACTATCCCACAAGAATCAATGTGACGTTGGTTCGACATCATATCGAGTGGGGCTGTTGCGCGCCGACGAAAAATAATAATACTCCGGGTATTGATAGGTTGAGAGATAAATCATGAAGAAAGCTGCATCAGTTGGGCGCGAAATACATGTGGTGATTTCAAAATGTTTGGTTCTGTTCTTAACATGCTAAAAATGGAAATCTATGTGAAGATTATTTAAGAGTTAAACAAAGTGGAATTATTATACTTAGGAATTATTTCGTATAGAGATATTTTAATAAGTCTCCGTGAGCCGAGCAGTAACAGTCGTTGGTTCTGTTGACCGATTTTGGTAATAGTTGCATCAATTTTATCAATCGTCTTACGTGACCTTCCAGTCACGACAATGCTTTATGACGATAACCTAAAACCATCATAATTAACTAGTTATAATATTGATTGAAAATTAGCGAATGGGAAATAGGTAATATTTTTGGATGCTTCTAAAATAACAGAAGTTTGTGGAGTTAACGAATCCGAACTGCCTGGTTATACCATAAATTTCAATTAAAAAATATTTGTCCACATAGTGTTAATTTATTAGTAGGCTCCGGAGTTTCGATTTCAAATGTTTGTTCGGCCAACAAATACCTGATAGCTCAGTTGTAATACTGGCGCAGTATGAAAGTACCTAATAACTAAGTAGACCACAATTCTACAATTATGTTGGCTTTGCCAAGCAAATCAGACGAACGCGTCTAACATAACATCACATGAACTACCTTTTAAAAATTTCCGATGGCGAAGAAATCTCGTAAGGTCCGTGTGACAAGGATTATCTTTAGCAGAGTCACTAATGGATGCTCAACATGTTCACATCGCGGTGTGTAGATCATCAAACACTACTTTACCTACCCCCATGTCACGCATTGACCATTATAGTGCGTGAATGGAGGCAGTCGAGTAGAAAACTGTGGATTTTAGCTTCTCAAAACTTGGGACTTATCAGCGAATAGAATACGTAATCATGAAGGAGCTTATGCTCTCAGTGGGATTCACTCCCTCACCATGCAGCATCATAGTTCAAAAGGTTACGACTTGGCTAGTGGAGATTAGAACGGCTTGTAGAAACGAGGTGTTTACAACCGATGACTCTCTAAGTAATGATCGATCTTATATTTGCGTTGTCCCGTTATACCAATATTTGTCTCCTTGTAGACCCTAAGATCATAAACCTTCTAAAGTCTGTTTTAATACTTATTGTGCAACATGAGGAGCATGTAGAGTAAGGAGTTCCGCTATCTAAACCCACAAGCACGAATAAACAAGTAAAAACACCTTGACTTTTAGCTGTACCGTTATCATCCTGACAACGTGTTATTAGTTGACTCTTAACCACGCGGTTTTAGCTGTTACAGTCGTTCCGTTATCACCGAATTCTGTCTATCAACCCACTTAGCGCGCGATCAACTGCAAGTTGACTGATGTGAATCATAAGCTATGCATGCGCAGGAACCGTTACAATCACTGCATTGATCCAATTTCTTATGTTTACTTTTTCTGATCTGAACGAAATATAATTCATTATGAGTCTAGATAGCAAAGTGTTGTCCATCTTGACAAGAGTTGTCAGTCAATAGACTATTGGAAAAAGCTCACTTTAACGACTTGTAGTCACTGAATCGCCACAAGAAACGTGGGTAATCATGATCTTTCTTAAAATCGGTTAACGAGGCAGCCTTTAGAATCGTCAATTATTCTGGCGACTTCTGGGACTCCCATAAAATAGTTCTGTTGTCATGGATGCGGCCATGAGACTCCGATCTAAGAAGTTCTGTAGGCATATTAGTATTTGCAGTAATAAAAGCCTAGTAGACTATGTGTGTTCCTAATCGCGAATATCCATAATTACGTACTGTGACATGAGCCTGTTTGTTAGCCGAATGTGCTTGGTTGCTGGCTACAAATGCATTGTTAGAATGACGCCATCGTGAGCTTTTTTTTTCAACCAGCTTGTGGTGATTTTGACTTACAGCCATACAATTCTCGGAGCGGAAAATACAATTACTGAGAAGCTTGACATTCACCATGTAACAGTTGGTGGAGGTCGTTAATGGTGAACGCGGGGACATTCATTCTAGATGGCATGGCTTTGCCATACAGACGTGGTTACTTTATGCAAACCCTATTGAATCTTGTATTAAATATGTTACACTCTACCCAGCCTAAATGTGTTCTTAAGGAGTGCTTAGCATCATACTATTATCATGATACGATGAGTCAGAATAGACAATGATGTGGCTTCCACTTATGAGCATACATATTAGGTTTTCACATCATAGCAAGTCTACAATTTTAGGATTATGTCTATCACTGTAGTAGTACTAAAAATGATCCAGACCATACTTCTAAAAGTTTCTACAAGTCTCGCCTTATTTGTTTATCATTCATTCAATATATTCAATACCCGTTGTCTACAATATAATTTAAGCGCATAGTTGTAAAGAGGATCCTTTTCGCTGACTTGATTTCTTTCCTCAATGACACACTGGGTCTCTTTCTCTGTCATTATCGTTTTGTGGATCTCGTATAAACAGGCTGATTTATTTTGTTACGTTATACCTTAATAATCAATATTGTATAATTGTGCCCTCCTGTACAATTATAAAACCGGACTGGAGGAGGTTGATTGAGAACCTTGCGAAAATCCGTGTACCAACATATACACGTTTGGGACGAAGGATATGCCACAGAGCTCCTGGCTGAATGGTATCTCGAAACACACAATCTGAACCCATGAGGACTTGACTTGTATCATAACACGGGTGTATCAGGAACTGCAGCATCTAAATAAGGATAATTCTTTTTGCCCGGATATGGTTCACTTGGAAACTTCGAGAAAAGCGGCTTCAATCTTGACAACACGTTCGCTTAGTAAAAGCACCGTTACATTAATTTGGGAAACGGCTCACATAACACCTATTTTAAAAGGAGGCCGATGTAATCAACTTTCAAGCTAATAGGTAGTAGCACTTCTTTCACAACTCCCGAAAATTGTGGAGTAATTGATAAATGAGTGTCTGCGTGACAAGATGTTGTGCACAAGCTTCTTTTCACCCCGAAAACACAGTTTCAGGAAGGACTACACCTGATTGATCAAACTTATGACGATGGGGGACGGATACACAATTATCCTCAACTGCAAGGGTATAATGGATGTGATATACCTTGACTTTACAAAGGCTTTTGATAGGATTAATCATATATATAAGCCCAATGTATTAAGTACTAAGTCATTATAGACCGACTAAATTCCTATCCAAACAATCGGCATTTTAAGGTCGTCACTAACTATAATTTTTTTTAGGGTACAGAATATCCTGCAAGGGCACTCTAGGGTTCCCTACCGGGACATCTTATCTTAATTTGTGTAATTGATCCTCCTCATAATGTAACTTTCAAATAACTACTTTTCGTCGAAGATGTTGACACTCAGAGAGAAAATTGCAACCGTCATGATAAGCTAGCATTTCAGGAGGATCTGACTGAACTTCAAAGTTGGGTGACTTGCAATGGACTTACTGTCAACACTTCAAAGTGTGAAGTAACTGTCTGCACTTTTGACGTTGAAGCTCATTTTCGGCAAGTTTGACACTTGAAAATTCCACCTGATCTTTGATGGTCTGATTCAGTACCATGTAGAGTATGGAAATATATTATCTCATCCCTCACGCCAAAGGCGAGCCACGAAGTTATTCCGAGAACTGAAATTTAGACTTTGTTTAGAGCGCCCGAAACCACTGGGTCATCACTCATAATGTGTGCGTTTCAGAGGTGACATTTAGTGAATAATAACACCCTTATCTCCCCTGGAAAACCACTAAGATGCTTAAGCTCATTCACAATACACCCTGGGGGCCATGATCAGAAATTAGTGGCATAAAAAATTTGGCAGGATGGACTGTAGGGAAACCTAGTGGTCTTTAATAAAGGCAGACACCCTTAATTTCTGTCGGCAGAAGTAGTTCAGGAAAATTCCTAGTAATCCTTCAAGATAAGAAGATATATTCTTAAAAACTCGGAGTTTTGCATTATAATTTTCTAATATTTCTTTTTTGACGGTTAACTATACCTTGAATTCCTACTTGAAGGAATTGGCGATCTACTGCGGTGAGATATGGAACTCCACTGAAGGAAAGTCTTTTGCCTTCCGTCCGCAGTGTAGCGGTAAATAAACCCCTAAAATCAATAGCTCTGTAAGTGCTCAAGATTGTATGCTGACCACATTAGTTTTTATGGACTCACTTAGCTGAAGGCGCTCGGTCATGTATCCGCACCAGATCACGAATTAGTACGGCGTGCTCAACGTCTCCTGAGATCACTAGCCAGTTTAGACCAGTCACTTCTCGATATATTGATAATCTGTAAAATATATTCTACAACCTCATCGCTTCTGAGTTTTGATTTCACTGTGTGGGCGCGATTCAATTATAGGAGGTGTTACTGGTAAAGTGTTGTCAAACTACAATATCTGTGGTATCTTCAGCGGCATTATGAACGATTTGAAATATTTGTTTCTTCGTGTACGCGTAATCTTTGCTCATTGTTAAACTGTACATGGTTGCAGGTAACACGGTGTACAATGATTATATCTTCATTTACTACACTATACTACATTAAGTCCAATATTACACATATGAGTTGCCTTTAGTGGGAGGGACTTTGACTGGTCAAGGTCATTTTTCAGGGAGCGCGTTATGTGTTGCCGCTGAACTTGTGGGAGGATCGTCGTTTATTTTCGTATACCTACTAAGTCTTAGAAACAGTGAGGGGCTTCAAAATCATTTTTTCAATTCCCAATGACTAAAATCGTCGAAGGATTGGTATCAGTCGTTCTTGGTGCTCAGTGGGGAGATGAAGGGAAAGGGAAGTTGGTGGATCTTCTGAGTGAGTCTTGCAGTGTAGTCTGTAGGTGTCAAGGGGGAAACAATGCAGGTTATTCAAAGTTCTTTCAAAAGATTTTTAGGTCATACCGTTGTTGCCGGAGGACAAGAATATTTCTTTCATCTATTGCCCAGTGGTATAGTGAACCCTAATGTTTTAGCTGTGATTGGCAACGGTGTCGTTGTCAATTTGCAAGCCCTTTTCCAAGTAAACCTATGTTTGATTTAATTTTCGCCATTTCAAGGAGATAGATGAGGCTTTGAGCAAAGGGTTATTGGATGTATCTTCTCGTTTACGGATATCTGACAGATGCCACTTGGTATTTGACATCCATCAAGAGATCGACCGCATGGAGGTAATAGGATAATGTCTCATTAACACTTTTTGTAGGAGGAATTAAGGGGTGAGAATTCTCTCGGCACTACTAAAAAAGGTATTGGTCCGACGTATTCTTCAAAAGTAACTCGCAATGGTCTGCGTGTATGTGATCTAATGGGAGACTGGGTGCAGTTCACAGCAAAATACAAAGAACTCGTAAAATATGTTAAAAGAAGATATCCAAAGCTTGAGATTAGCGTTGAAGAATCATTGGAGGTTGGTACATATTTAAAATCCCTACTTCTATAATCTGATAATAACGTGTTCAATTATTCGAGTGACTATCACTTCAAGCACAGTACTTCATTGGGAAAATTTCGTTAAATTCGATTGGCCTTTTCATTGATTTGCATTGAAAATCCTCATGAATGTGAAATGTTCTGAAGCAGTTCTAAAGGTGTGAGCGATTAACACTAGCCGGCCATATCATGGAATAATATTTCTCCTTGCCGGACATAAACGTGAGACTGGATTAGCTGTAGCGACCTTGTAGATTTAAGAGCATATTCATCAAGTCCAAAGGGACAGTTTGTAAAAGCCTGTCATGTGCCTTTTTGCTAGTGGTTTCTTTGTGTCGGGTCTGAACTAATCAAACTTTACTAGCGTCTCTGGAAGTCTGTAGGGCAAAGCAAAGTATATTATTTTAGGAATCGGTCTTTTCTAACCTTTTCATTGCAGGAAGACTGCATCACTAGAGATCATTTTTATGTTTTTGAAAAACCACACCACAGTTGACCAGTACCCCATCCTCAGACCTTAAAGGTGCTGCTTTTGACCTTATCGTTGTCGAACATGCCTTTCGAAACGATAGGACCCCAAGGAATTGTTATAACTTGTGACTGAGTGGATGCCTTGTTAGCGTATGAACGTGATAAGACCGCAGCGAATTATCGATTGGAACAGTGACACACGAAAACCGTACGAGCAGTCTAGAGTACGTATCGGTCCTGCTTCTGCCTAGCCCAACCAGTTAAGTCCAGAACAGCCTCTGCGGTATGTATCATTATATTTCAAACATACTGGGTTTATATACCAATGAAACTGATCACATCGTACCATAAAGTAACGTGTACAAGATTTAGCCAAATGTGGTTGTGAATAGGGGGAACAGTAATTAGTAGACTGGGTGTAATTCATTAATGGTAAATCTTCCAGTAATAGTTTATGGGTCAAAATAAAGCCTATAATCAGAGGGACTCAAATATGATTAGTTTAGTTACTTAACAATTATACAATAGGAAATATACATATATTTGGGGTCTCCTAGTCAGAAGCCAATCACTTTCTCAGTATTCTTTATGGCAGTCACGTCTACTGTCTTTGCTGATTCTAAGCAACTGCCTATTGTTACCCATCACCATTGTCCTTCCCTTTCATTCACCACCACTCATTGGTCAAGACCGTTGTGTCGATCTCTTAGTCAACATCCAAAATGGTTTTGTTCATTATCAGTTTTGGAGCCCTCAACAAATTTTAAATCATTACTAATTCACTGGAAACTAATTTCGTTTTAGTTCACCGACAGGTGTAACTGGTGTTTTTCAGCCAACTGGGTATTATCAACGGCTTTTAATAGTAAAAACATTCGTGTTTCCTTAAGCTCCTAGATAGTGGGTCCGTGAAGAAGTTGATAGTCAGGTTTTCTCGTAATTTTTTGACCTCTATACTGGCCAACTAAACATGTGTTCATCTAAAACCATAGCCATATTTCGAACGTACGTCATAGAATAAGCATCAGTTTTCTATCGGCTCGCTCCGAAAATGACTGATGAGGTTTGCCTATTTGTTTATATTATTTAGCCTGTAATATCCGTCTCTATGCTCATAATTGGTACTTGCTGAAAGTAAGCTATTATCAGAGTTTAGTTACAGCAGACTCCAACCATTATTTATCAACATGAAAAGCCATGACCAAATATATTTGTAGATGTCTTATACTACTCACTTGCCGTTTAAAATCATGCTCTACAATTGCTGCATCTAAAGACCTAGTTTATGAAGGGGTTTAGAATGTTATCAGCGGAAATTTTTGATTTGACCCGACTCGCAGATAGTCATTTCACATGGAGATACAATCTACAATCTTTTCAGAATTTTACAGAGCCATTCAAACAAATAACGTACAGTCTGCTATCAATTAAAATTCAGTACGTAGTTGTATGTTTATTTTAAAAATAAATGCTGTGCATACAACAGAGATGATTAAAAACCATTACGATTAATTAAGCTTGTTGTACGAGAAATAGGAGCAACACTATCGTTGAATACCTTTTATTTATTTATTTATTTGTTTATTTAAACACATAAATATTGGTACAATGAAGCACCAGATACATATGCGCCTCACAAATCTCATTCGATTTGTGTGAGGGCTGTGATACTTCCCAGGTGCCCAGACTGAAGCAGGTGGTCTTCTTAGGGGGACACACCCGGAGCCTTTGACCGAAAGATCTGATCCACAAGGCAGTGGAGCATCGTGAGGAGATGCAGTCCCATGGTAGCCGTTGACCAATGACAGGTTCGTCCGCCATTCGTTCCATCAGGATACTGGAGCCCATGTGCACCACTGGTTTGGAATCAGGGTTTTCCAACTCCCCTAGGTAGACCCTCCATGTCCACCAACCCGGTTAAAGTGCCGGACATTCGCTTTTCGTCCTCTCACTTTCGTAAACAACACCCCCGCCACGAGAAGGCAGTGAGTAGGACTTCCCTGGCAGATGCTATATATTCGCTGGCCATATGAGAGTATTTCGAGAGGGAGAGCAGACTCTCCCCACTGTCGGCCGTACCAGGGCATTTGGGGGCTCGTTGAATACCTCGTACCACTTGATAGCTTTTCTTCTAACCGAAGGGTGAGAACGAATTGGTTTTATTAAGCACTGATATCAGACAGGTTATTCGGTAATAATCCGTTAATATTTGTCTTTAGAAATCCGTAAGAAACAGATTAGAAGTTGGAAAACCAATAAGGAACTGTTTAAATTATTGACTTCACGATTTCAGTACTAAAGGCTTAAGTAATGTAATTATATATCTATATATCTATATAGTTATTATTATTATTTATTTATTTATTTTAGCAACTGAGAACTTACCGACAGAAGTTGTCGGGGATGGTGTGTGATTCGGTCATACTAATTAATAAGCTTGTGGAAAATAAGCAGGCAAATATTTTGGTAGAGGGTGCCCAATCCTGCATGCTGGACATTGATTTCGGGACATATCCTCATGTCACTTCTTCGAATTGCAGTGTCGGGGGTGTATGTACTGGCCTTGGGCTTTCTCCTTCTCGTGTTGGTCGTGTATATGGTGTTATCAAAGGTAAAATTGCTTGCTTTTCTCTTTCTTTTCAAATCATATTTCATGTATTTCATTGCAATCGTTTTTTCGCCATGTCTTCTATTTGACAGCAACCTGTGACTTCCATAAACAAATACTCTTGGAGCCTTCTGAATGCAAGATAACTCTGTAATACTGCCCACACCTTGTGTAAAGAGCTTTGTTTCTACTATAGACTAGTCCTTAACAAGGTGTTTGTCTGTATGCAAATGTAGCTCGATAGTGTAACCATTTTAATGAGATCAGACCACAACCTCTAACTGGCATCTACGGTCGGATATTGAATCTGCTGGTTAACAAATATTGTATTTAACTGAGACGTTTTAATGTAAGAAGATAAGTCAGCTGATACGACTACTTTCACTGAAGTCACTTTGAACTCTTGTGTTCAAGATTACTTACTGGAGATAATGTAGGAATCCAAAAGCTGTTAAAAACTGTACCCTGATGATTACTAAACTCTGCTTCTTCAAAAGAGCACATACATCATTGTGGCGTCTAAAAATGGAGAGTTTTACGTTTTGAAAATGGCATATCCAATTTCCTTTTGTGAGAGCGTTTCGAGAGAGAGAGCGGACTCTACTCCAGCTGTACCAGGGCTTTTGGGGGCTGTCTATACTGCTTCAATGTCCGGTGGGTTCCGTGGGGTTTTTCTACCTAAGAGTTCTTCAAGTTGTCCTACCTACCGGTTCCTCTGTTCTTGAATCTCAGTAATCGGCTAGCTTTTTAGTTGTATCTTGTAGTTGCTCATATTTCCTTCTCTTGTAGCTTTTCCTCTTTCATTGTTAAGCGTTCCATGTATTTCTACTTGTCGGCATTAATGCTCCTCTTCATTCTCTTGTTTGCTTCTGTGTATTCAGTCTGTATCCTGGCTTTCTCTGCTCTTGTTCGACTGTTGTTAACTGTGGTCTTTTTTCTCTTCGTTTGTTGAATCTTGGTCAGGATTTCTGTAGGGATCAGTTTTTAGTGATGATGCTCGTTGAGGCCCAGCACATCCTAACAAGTTGAAGCTAGTGCTTGTTTGATCCCTTTTCATTTGTTCTCCATAGTAGTTTCCTTTTGTTTGAGTAGGTCTTATAAGGCTTGGAATTTGTCGTTGAGAGCTATCTTGAGTTCGTTGAGTTTGTCAGTATCTCGAAACAAGTAAGTCAGTCAGCTACAACGTAGGACCAGGCACATATATGCATCGGTCCAAGTTACCGCACCTCATTAGCACAACAAAACGAACACCAAATTCATACTAGTTACTTCAAAGGCAGTAATATATAAAAGAAAGGTTGTGTATAAGGATATAATACAGATAGGAAGAATTAGCTTGTAGAAATAAAGGTGTAAAGTAACCTTAATCTCACGGTTTAAGGACAGATAAATAGTGTATACACCGACGACACTGTGATCGATTCTAAGCCATGTCACCCACAGTCTCTAACCATCGGTTACGATAGTCGCATGGACCCCAACCAAGTAGTCTGCATCTACCAATATGGCTCAGACTAGAAGTTAGTGACTTTATGGACTGATGTCACGTTTTGGTTTAGCCACCCCTAAAATTCTTTCAACCATCGCCAATACTAGTCAGCACAGCGCGTCGTGGTAATCAGTGCATACGTAACATGTGGCCCAACCATCTCAGTCGATGAAGATTCATGATCTCATCAACTGATTTACCATCATTCCCTAATACCCTGTGTCTAACCTCACTATTGCCCCCAAATACCCTGGTACGGCCGACAGTGGGGAGAGTCTGCTCTCCCTCTCGAAATACTCTCATATGGCCAGCGAATATATAGCATCTGCCAGGGAAGTCCTACTCACTGCCTTCTCGTGGCGGGGGTGTTGTTTGCGAAAGTGAGAGGACGAAAAGCGAATGTCCGGCACTTTAACCGGGTTGGTGGACATGGAGGGTCTACCTAGGGGAGTTGGAAAACCCTGATTCCAAACCAGTGGTGCACATGGGCTCCAGTATCCTGATGGAACGAATGGCGGACGAACCTGTCATTGGTCAACGGCTACCATGGGACTGCATCTCCTCACGATGCTCCACTGCCTTGTGGATCAGATCTTTCGGTCAAAGGCTCCGGGTGTGTCCCCCTAAGAAGACCACCTGCTTCAGTCTGGGCACCTGGGAAGTATCACAGCCCTCACACAAATCGAATGAGATTTGTGAGGCGCATATGTATCTGGTGCTTCATTGTACCAATATTTATGTGTTTAAATAAATAAATAAATAAATAAATAAATAAAACCTCACTATAACTTACTCGGTGATCCCAGCAGATACAAGCAATATTTCTAAGGCATCTGTGGTCAAATACTAGTAACTTGCGAGTATTTTCTACTCTTAATGGCCATATTTCACAGCTGTAGAGTAGAACAGAACGAACTGCCGCTCATTAGACTCGTCCTTTAATTGAAAGACGGATATGTGACGCAAGTTGGCAAAAGCCAAACAAGCTTTTTGGATCCGTGCAGAGTTTTCATCAGTGACCAACGCATTAGTGGTGATCGCGTTTGACTACTTCACTCCCTATCCCTAGTTCAGGTGTTGACGCCGGCCAGTCCTGGAGTAAAAATTTACATTCTGGCATTGTTGCTCAGTCCTACCAAAAGACTGCTTTTTATCAATGCCTTCATCAAACAGGACTATATCATCTGCGTAATCTAAGTCGATAAGTGGATCTCCTGGTGTAGTGAAGAAAAAGACGATGTATTCAGGCAGAACATTACAGAATATCTCAGTAAAATATGAGAACCATATAGTAAATAGTTAATTTGCAAACTCAATCAATTGTCTCAATCTTGACCGTTCCTTCTGCAAATATCAGTCCGTCGTCTCTGATTATTATTTTGTATGCATTTTCATACCAATTCCGTCCCGTTCCCGTTCTCTCCTTATCCATCTTCTACTGAAGTACATTCAATGCTCGACCATCGTTATATACTACTTATGTGGATATAAGTAGCCCACACCACACTGGTAGGAGATCAATGTCCGGAAATTAAGTCGATGAGAGCGTTATTTCCAGCAATAGGTCTATAATAAAGTTAAACAAAAATGGGGATAGTGAACAGCCTTGTCGGACACAACTTGAGGTTGTAAAATCAGATGACAGTTCGCCATAAGCTCTCACTCGACTGGTAGTGTTCGATTAAAGAGCCTTCACAAGGTTTATGTACTTCTGAGGAACACCTTTCAATGACAGATACCGCCATAGAGCCTCTCGGTCCTCAGAGTCAAATGCTGCTTTTGAGTCAAGAAAAACTATCATTGTCTGACGCTAATAAGCATGCCTGTGTTCTAAAACCCGACTAATAGTGAATATGTGGTCGGTGCAGCCACGATCAGGTCTTAAGCCAGCCTGATGTTTTCGTGTTTGCAGTTCACGAATATTTGTTAGGCGTCCGATAATTATTGAGGCTAGTATTTTAGATACTATGTTAGTCAGACTAATCCCTCTATGATTATCACAGGATAATTTTGGCCCCTTCCTATATATTGGGACAATAAGTGATTATGACCAGTCAGATGGGATTACGTTCAACTCCCAGATTTTAGCTAAAATATTAATCAACCTCATCGCTAAAACTGGACCGCCATATTTAAAGACCTCTGGAGCCAATCGATATTGACCAGCTGCTCTTCCTCGTTTCAGATTACCTATAGCCTTTTGAACTTCAAGTAGGGTCGGGGGGCCTACTTCAATGTTCCATTCAGGTTTTCTAGGAATAGTGGGTAGTTGTGCAGTAGCTGAAGGTCAGCTAAACTGCTCCTTAAAGTGTTCCGCCCATCGTTCTAAACGTTTGGGTTGAGAGCAGATAAGGGTTCCGCCTTTTTCCGAGATCGTCTCACTTACACTTGACTTCTTAATTCCGGTTTCTTTTATTAGTCTGAATAGTTGCCTGGTGTTGCCTACAGCCGCTGCCTTTTCCATCTCTTTTGCTTTCGTTGCTCACCACTGCTCACGATCGTTCCTTAGACTTTTAGTTAACCTAGATCTGATTTGTTTTCGTTCTTCACTTCGAAGGAAAACTGTATTGAGTCGTTGTAATGTTGTTTCTCCAGTTGTCCATTGCTTCTTTAGTTTCAGTATTATCTTGGCAACCACTAGATAGTGATCTGAAGCTATCCCTGTAGTGTGATCCAGTGAGATATATGTAGCTCCGCGTTCGCGTTTGTGGGGGAAGATAGTGGCACTTTGGCTTTCACCATGAGGCGTCATAATTCTTCTAAATGAAGGTCTTTCAACTTAAACAGTTTAAACTGCTTTTTTCGATTAGCGTTTTTTAGCAAGACTGTTTTCCACGGGATGGGGTTGCTGACCCCATGCCCACTCCACACCTTTACCTAGGCTTGGGACCGAAAGTAACCCTAGAAGGGATACAGGCGGGTTTTTCAGGTCCATAGCATATATTAAAAGACTGAGAATGTAAAGTATTTATATTTTATGTATTGGAGTTATTCTTAACTGTTTTGTTTGTTTATATCCAAGACTTATCACTTTTATGAACTCAGTGTTTATTCTTTTCATTACTTTATCAGCTTATACAACACGTGTAGGCTCTGGTCCTTTTCCTTCTGAGTTATTAGATGGGATCGGTGAGTTCATTCAAAAGAAAGGGTGTGAATGGGGTGTAACCACTAAACGTAAGCGACGGATCGGTTGGTTAGATACAGTGGTTATACGATATGCACATATTATCAATGACTTTAACGCCCTGGCTTTGACGAAGATTGACGTGTTGGATGACCTGGAAGAGGTAGTTAACTTTACATTAGTTAATTCTGATTGTCGTTATTTAATTGTTTTTTCATGCAGTACCAAATGCTAGTACAATTGAGAATCAAAAATGCGCCACATAAGTAAGGAAATGATTTTCCAAAGAAATAGATGTAAGGGCGGTATAAAAGCAAAACCATAGTGAAGAAATAAAAAAGAGGTGAACAAGAGTAGTATATATAGTTCAGTTAGCCATACAACTAAGATTTTTTTTCAGTTAAAGCAGTTCCTTTCATTTTTAACGAGGAATGTTAAAAAAACTACAGATAATGCCTCAGTCCACTGAGTTGTACCAGCTCTAGAGACTCAACCAGAGATTATCGATTTACGGACAGACGCTAGTCTTATATCGCTTTATCATACCGCAAAACTCTGTTGCAAAGTGATCACTTATCCGCTTTTTCTACCCTGATCCAACTTCGATAGTTGATGCACAATATGCAGGTTGCTGGGATGATATTCGTGATACGTACCCAAAACAATAAAGCCAGTTCTTTAAGATGCTGGCACAAATTGAATTTAAATCACTACACCTGAACACACGTGATGCAGAACCTCTGGATTACTAACGTGGTGTTGTCACTGTATGTCGACAGTCCTTCCGCGACAACGGTGATCAAACATGGAGAGTCGTCTAACATCCTCAACGTGGAGAGGCCGGGTTTCACAAGCATAGATCAAGGCTAGTCTCACCGACGTGTTGTCGATCAGACATTTGACGGCCAGACCAACATAACGAAGACTCCAAAGATGGCCCAGATTGGCGTAAGCTGCTCTATCTTTCACTATACGTGGGTCGATCTCATCACTCATGTCATTACCAGCACTTACTTAGCTGCCTAGATGTGCGAACTTCCCGACTACTTCTATCTGCTCACTACTCAGAGTGAGTACAGGTTCAGAGTCTTGCCAGTCTTGTAAAAGTACTTTGCATTTGGAAGGTCCAAAGCACATTCCATACCTATGGGCACTAAATGCCAACTTTTTAAGTGCGGATTGCATGGCTTGGGTATCATCGCACAGTAAGACAATATTATCCTCATACTCAAGGTTGAGAAGTCTTTCTCCAGGCAACAGATTCACTGCACCACTACCTACATCCATCAGAGCTGTTTCCAGGAGAATACGGTAACATAATGCCATCCTAAATAAACTTATTTTCAAATGGAAATTACCTATGGTGTTCCAAAAATTTATTCGGATTCTACTACCCATACTTATGTCACCATTAAAGTTAACATTGTCACAAGCCTTAACTTCTTTAAATCAGTCAAACTAATTTATACAACAGAATTGTAAAGAAAATTATCCACGTCAAGACTAGTAAATTCTTCAAGTTTCGAACTATTTTCTTACCAGCTCCAAGTTAAGCTGATAATCAGCACTTTTCATTCGAATAAAAAGTAGCTCCAAAGAAAAGTTGGAAGATTCCCAGGAATTATGTCAGCTTTTAAGGAATTCATCAATCCTTTTGATAAAATGATATCAAATCTCAGCTTTTCAGTTGTTGGTATATGATCATTTTTTATACCTAGTTATGTACCAGAGTAAAACTTCAATAAGTATTAGATGGTTGGGGGTAGTCGACAGAAAGCCACGAACCTAGGTTTTGTACTAGTTGACACATGTCAACAAAGCGTACGCGGAACAGATGAGCTTTGTGGGATTCAAACCTGCATCACCCATCTTCACAATTTAAGACGTTACTGCTAAGTTATTAGGGCTTCAACTAGCTTCCTTTGTTATGATGATATCTTTTTGTTTGTGTAATAATCAAACTGAAAAATCATTCTGATTTTTATAATTTATGTTGATACATGTGTGAATCTACGTTTGGATAACAAATGCATAAAAAAATGAATAGAAGAACGTTTGTGAACGAAACGCGCTTGAAAATGTAATGTTACTTTTTTCATACATCTGGAAAATGTCTTAAAAAAGGAAATTTATTTTATTCTATAAATCTCGTATGATTTTTAAATTATCTCGTAGACAGTTTGCTTAACTCTTTTTCATTTATAATTCATATTAAAGGTGAAAATAGCTAAAGCGTACATTGATCCAGAAACTGGACGTGAACTTGACAGCTTTCCATCTGACTCTTCTGTCCTTAATCGTGTAGTTGTTGTTTATGAAACTCTTCCTGGATGGAAAACGTCTACTCATGGTTGTCGCGTTTATGAGGAACTACCAACTGCTGCCAAAGTTTTTGTAGAAACAGTTGAGAAGTTGCTTAATATACCTATACGTTGGATTGGAACAGGCGCTTCTCGGGACTCCATTATAATTAGATCTGTTTAATACCAGAATTTTAAAACTGTAAAATAGTTAACTTTCGTAGATTCAACTTCATTAAATAAATTAGGCCTAGAATCTTTATGTGTCCCCATTTCTATAACATAAACCCACTTTTTCCATAAAGATGATCTTACTTTTGTCTGTTATACTTGACTGTATTACATTCACCACGTCAACCTAGTTTGATCACGTTGTCTGATCTAATTTTAATTTTCAGATTTCCTTTATCATAAAGATTATTATCGTTTATTTAATTATCCTCTAAATTTTTGATACTTCCCAGTTTTTTTAAATTTTGTTTTGATTTGTGAAATCTCATTGTGGCTCTAAAAGTATTCCTTTGAGATTGTTATTAGATGCAATAATTAATGTTTAATTAGTTAAATTAATGACTTTTTTGTTGGGGCTGTAAATTGTCGCTCCATGTAATTGAATTCTAACTGTTTTAAATAATCAGATGCTGTTCTACTTACAGTAGTTTGAGAAACTATGTAATGTTCGTAACCTCATAATGTACGTGTAACTCATTTTCCAACATGTTAGACTTGATAATATTTGGTTTGCTCATAATGTATGTTGGTTAGTTTTACCACTAGTTTTGTTCCAACATTACGTATCTGTTGGAGGTTACCACAAAATTTTAAGAATGTTTAATTATGGCAGTAGCTGATTTGTGACTGTTGTTTAGACTTCATAATAATTAGTTTTAAGATCATACAGGCCTCCTTTTAGGAACAAGCACGCTCCCGCATGACCATCGAATACAATTAGTTAGGATTTTGTATTCATGTGCTCATCATAGTAACATTTTCTAACTTACTTCTACCTTGTATATTATTGTTTCTCATTAGTTCTACTTGCACAACAAATTCAATTAACTTAGTTGGTTGACATCCTTTAAGTTGCCCACTCTGCGTTGGATTCTTCATTTGAACTCAGAGTTCAGTCATTACTGCACATGTGATGAGTCCTTCATAGTAATCTTTGATGGAATACTTTTAGTCTCAAGTCGTTTAGGTTTAGTAAATATGTCGCAGCTGCAATGTGGCCATAAGAAAATCGCAAGTCATCTTGACTTTTGGTCGCTAATATTTGCCACAGTTTCCCGAGCTGATTTGAAATTAAGACATGAAACATTCGACATCGTCTCGAGAATTCATAACTATATTTTAGATGTTAAATATTGTCAGGCGAAAGTATACAAAATCAAATATTCTCATTTGTCGTCTGTAAGATAGTGTTTTAGAATTATTTTGTTCCGAAACAAATCAATTGGTTTTTGCTCTAGTTTGTACTTGTTGCAACAATTCACTACTAATATTTGAACGAAGAATATTCTTTTCGATAAATTCTCTTCAGGTTCTACAATTATATATCCAAATTAATAATCCGAAAAATTGGCCAGGTTAAAGGCAAAGTACATCGTTTAATGCATGCAAATTTAGGAATGTCAAATCAAATAGAATAAAATTGTTAATGTTGATATGACTCATATAGAATGCTAACTTGAATCTGTATATATGGTAAGTGAAAATTTAAGATCTGTGATCAGAATATAAATATGGGTCAGATAGAGTGAGAGAGATATGACAAGAAATATCAGTCTATAATTTAATGAGTAAGGAAAGACAATTTCAGAATAAAATGGAAACAACAGCATGATGTTAAAGTCAACATGAAATAGTCACTTTTTGGATTTAGTTTCTACGTATAGCAAATGACATTTTGGTGTTATTGGTCACCAGTTATTGAAGTACACAGGCGGTGCTAAAATTGCCTTGGTGAGTGAATTTTACTCAGGGGTTTCTCTAAACCTTGGACCCAAGTTACTGCTCACGCGTTCTGAAGAATCGAGTGTTTCATGTACTTAGTTTGTTCATCGACTAGCGTGTGATTTAACATGGCGTTATTCCACTGCCATTTGGATTATACCTTTGGTTCTGCTGGGATTAGTCTACTACGTAGACCATCCACGATTCGGGGAGTATAACTACCGTCACACAATTGATGGTAACCACTAATAATTTGCCCATTCATAAAAATAGTCATTCCGTAGCATGAACTAACTAAATAGTATTGCTTTCGCCCTCATCTGTTATTTTGACTGTTGGATTCACTGGATGTGATCCTGTATAACTAGTTTTGGTAACATATCGTTCCAGTGAATAATCAGGGACAAGAGTCGTTTTATTATGATCATACCCGACCGTAGCTGCTACCTTGACGTGGTGGTCGGGCTTGTCTATCGTGATGATTCAACCGAGCTGTATTGGCTGGAACATATGTTCCTGTAGGTTCTACTATGTCAGGCAGGTCTATTTGAGAACGGTAAGACTAAAAGCAGCAACTCAAGTCGTACTGCTGACTATAGAGGGGTATGATAGCAGTAAGGTGTTTCCCTCGGACAACCAGCAACTGCAACGATCCTACCTTCTCACAAGGAGGGGTGGGGTTGGAAAAGGTCGACTCTAAAAATGCACACCTCGCCTTATCCTACGGATTTCCGGCGATAAGGCCGTTTGAAGAACAGAGCTAAAAAGTCGAAAATCTCCAACAAAAAGGCTGTACGTAACCGGCTTCAAGCAGTTGTCCCTTGAGTTCTGCAGTCACACTCCAAGATTGTTATGATCAACATGAATCCGACTTCCTTTTCTGGTCTCAAGAAATACCCTTCCATGGTGTGGGCAGCCGGAAAATGATATCTGCCCTCATAGCCGTAACATCACACGAGACCAAGTTGGTCACATTCAAATCCTTCCTACACCTGCTAATAACTCTCTTATCTCCACGCCTAATCCTTATCACGTCCCGTTATCACCTCGCACCGCTAGGGCAAACGATTCGAGTACACGGAGCGTTATTCCTGGTCTCCTGAAACCATGCTCTAAACTACATGTAGGAGCTTTCAACGTCCGATCACTCGGCCAAACAGGCTTCCTTAACTAGGACTTTAGAATCTCGCACAATCGATGCGTTCTGTGTTTCCGAAACGCGCATACAGGATCCGAGTAGCGTCATTCATTTGACCTCACCATGTCATCCAACTCGATTCACGCTTCGTGTATCTGGAAGCCCTGATGCTGCTTCCCATGGCCTTGCTAGCGTAGGTATAGCATTGAGTCCTAGGGCAGAACTAGCTCTTTTAGACTGGATCCCAGTAGACAGTCGTCTGTGCGCTGTCCGGCTAAGCGGATCAGTAGGGATTCGGAAAGATAGGGACACTCGTCGTAGTCTCTGCCTACTCTCCCACTGACTGTAGCTCAGATGATATAAAAGATGAGTTTTACAGAAAACGTTCTGACCTTCTACGAAAAGCTAGGCGTTCTTAGTAATAGTGGCTGGTGACTTGGGTAAACTAAGGGAAAGACACCTGGGTGGATCTTATGGTGTGATGGCTCAAAGAACAGATAATGACAACCGTCTGTTGCAGCTACACTCAGATAACCACCTGTATCTTGCAAATACTAACTTTAAGCACAAGGAAAAACAATTTTTGACAGGGTTACGATTTGGTCAGTACATGATCAATCCTTACGGAATTCAGCCTGTTGATCTCGAAGTTGGGCGTCTACGGAGTCCTTCATTCCGTTTAACAATATCCTATTGAAGACTTTTCCTGGTATTGAGAGAAGAGTGATGCCCCGGTAGTTATCGCACTTTCTGCGATCACCTTCCTTTGGTATCTTAGTCAGAAGTCCTTTCCAGTCTGTTGGTACTTGTTCTTCATCCCAATGTTGATGTCGGTTGTGATGATTCAAATCGGGAGACATTTGTGCTAGTTCTAACGTAATTTGTGTATGTTGTGTACACATACCATTTAATATCGTAAACTTTTTTAGTGAAGGGGATAACATATTATCAATTGAGGAATTTAGCTAAACAATTTTATTCTCTCCAAACTACGTGTAAAAATCTATTAGATATGAAATCTCTTCTCTCTCAGAGTAGTATTTTCCTGTTGTAATTCTATATAGATTCTCTACTCACTTTTTGGGATATATCGTTAGCTTTTTATTATTCACTAAATTTAATACGCCTAGATTCAGTGCAGTGGATTGATTATTACGTATTAACTGATAGCAGCAATACTTTCAAATTGTATTATTTATTTATTGATGCTATTTTTAAAAATAGATTCTAATAAACTGATTGACAGAAATATATGACCTCACATCAATCTGGAGTAACTACGTTACACAATATAGACTTGATATTATTTTTGATTTTACGCAGATTAAAAAGGCTTAGTTATTTTTGCAAATAAGTTAAACGGTTATAAACAATGTAACACGTAACATATATATATATATATATATATATATATATATATAGAGAGAGAGAGAGAGAGAGAGAGAGAGAGAGAGAGCATAAGTCTCCGCATCAGTAGGTCTCAAAATACACAAAAGAATAAGCGAGATCCTCAAATACCACACGAAGAACACCAACCAACCCAGTCACACTTGATGGAGGAACCCTGAAAGAGATAGAAGCTTTCACGTAATTGACTGGACAGCATTATAGGTGAACAAGAAGGATGTGATGCAAATATAAAGGAAAGGATTAGCAAAACAAGGACAACATTTCTACAATTGAAAAACATATGGTACTTGTTATATCCCCTGTTATAACAGTGCTCAAAACGACTGTCAATTAACATCAAAGTGAGAATCTTCAATACGAACGTCAAGACAGTCAGTTCTACTGTACGGAGCTGAAATGTGGAGAACGACTAGATCCATCGTGAAGAATGTACAAGTATTTATAAACAGTTGTCTATGCGAAATACTCAACATTCACTGTCCGGATACTATCAGCAACAGCGTTGTATGGGAGAGGACAAACCAGCTTCCATCTGAAGAGGAAATGAGGAAAGGACGATGGAGGTGTATAGGACATATATCGGGGAAATCACCAAAGTACATCACGAGGCAAGCGTTAACTTGGAATCGTGAAGGGGAACAGAAAAGAGGAAGACCAAGGAACACATTGGGTCGGGAATTGGAAGTAGACATGAAAATGATTAATAGCAACTGAGAACGAGTTGAAAGGATTGTGCAGGACAGAGTTTGATGGAGAATGCTGGTGAGCGGCTTACGCTCCTCCACGAGGGGTGACAGGCGTAATATATATATATATATATATATATAATTACAAAATCGTAGGTCAGTTGAAGTTAGACATTAACACCGTTGGATGCCGGCTCAGTGGTCTGTCGGTTAAGGGCTCTGGCTCGAGACTGGTGAGTCCTAGGTTCGATTCTCGCGAGTGCGGGATCGTGGATGTGCGACCCAGGCCAAAGCCCCTTCTAACAACCAGAGCAACACTCTTTATAGGTACATGGAAGGTCCAAACAATGTGGAAGACAGGAAAGACCAGCCAAATAGCAATGGAAATGAGGAGATACAACTTGGCAGTACTCGGAATCAGCGAAACCCATTGGACACAAACTGGACAACAAAGGCTAGGTACAGGAGAGATGCTTCTGTACTCCGGTCATGAACGGGAAAATGCTCCACACACTCAGGGAGTTGCTCTAATGCTGTCCAAAGAAGCATGAAATGCACTTGCAGGATGGGAATCTCATGGATCCAGGATAATCAAAGCATCATTCAGAACAAAAAAGCAAGGGATCACAATGAACGTTATTCAATGTCATGCACCCACCAATGATAGAAACGACGATGATAAAGATCAGTTCTATGAAAGGCTGCAATCAATTATAGCAAAGTGCTCACGAAAGGACCTCACCATCCTGATGGGAGATCTAAATGCTAAAGTTGGAGTGGACAACACAGGATATGACGATATAATTGGACGACATGGACTAGGAGAGAGAAATGAAAATGTGGAGAGACTTGCAAACCTATGTGCATTCAACAAATTGGTTATAGGCGGCACAATATTCCCACACAAACGCATACACAAAGCTACATGGATCTCACTGGACCAAACCACAGAGAATCAGATAGATCACATCTGTATCAACAAAAAATTCCGAAGATCAATGGAAGATGTGAGAACCCGGAGAGGAACTGACATAGCTTCAGATCACCACCTGGTTGTGGCCAAGATGAGACTGAAGCTTAAGAAACACTGGACAAACAGCACTACAAAGGTTCAATACAGCCTTCCTTCGAGATACTAACAAACTCAACGAATTCAAGATAACTCTCAACAACAGGTTCCAAGCTCTACAGGATCTACTGAAAGAACAAGAAACTACTTTGGAGGACAACTGGAAAGGGATAAAAGAAGAACTAACTTCAACGTGTCAGGAGGTTCTGGGTCCTAAGAAGCATCATCACAAGGAATGGATCTCTATGGGAACCCTGGACAAAATTCAAGAAAGGAAGAACAAGAAACTAGCAATTAACAACAGCCGAACACGAGCAGAGAAAGTCAAGGCACAAGCAGAATACGCAGAAGCAAACGAGGAAGTGAAGATGGGCATTAAAGCCGACAAGCAGAAATACATGGGAGAACTAGCAACGACGGTGGGAAAAGCTTCAAAGGAAGGGAATATGAAACAACTATATAATACAACGAAGAAATTGGCAGGGAGATATAGCAAACCAGAGAGACCAGTCAAGGACAAAGAAGGAAAGGCAATCTCTGAGATTCAAGAACAGAGGAAAAGATGGGCAGAATACTTCGAGGAACTGCTGAATAGGCCAGCCCCATTGAATCCACCGAACATCGAAGCAGCACACACTGACCTTCCAATAGATGTCACTCCACCAACGATGGAAGAAGTGAAGATGGCCATCAGACAAATCAAAAGTGGGAAGGCGGCAGTACCTGACAATATATCAGCTGAAGCACTGAAGTCAGACATTGAAATAACTGCAAATATGCTCCACCTTTTGTTCAAGAAGATTTGGGAGGAAGAACAAGTGCCAATGGACTGGAAAGAAGGATATCACATCAAGATACCAAAGAAAGGAGATCTGAGTGAATGTGAGAATTACAGAGGCATTGGTTTGTTGTCATTACCAGAAAAAGTTTTCAACAGAGTGTTGCTGAACCGGATGAAAGACGCAGACGACACTAGACTTCGAGATCAACAGGCTGGATTCCGTAAGGGTAGGTCGTGCACAGACCAGATTGCGACACTACAGATCATCGAGGAACAATCAGTTGAGTGAAACTCGTCACTATACATCAACTTCATTGACTATGAGAAGGCGTTTGACGGTGTGGATAGTAGAACATTATGGAAACTTCTTCGAAACTATGGAGTTCCTGAAAAGATTGTCAACATTATCCAAAACTCATACGATGGACTACAGTGCAAAGTGGTGCATGGAGGACAGCTGATAGATGCATTTCCAGTAGGGACCGGAGTCAGACAAGGCTGTCTACTCTCCCCCTTCCTCTTTCTTCTGGTGATTGACTGGATTATGAAGATTTCGACATGTGAGGGGAAGAACGGAATACAATGGACATTTCAGAACCAATTAGACGATTTGGACTTCACATATGACCTAGCTCTCCTCTCTCATACACAAGAACAAATACAGATGAAGACAGCAAATGTAACAGCAGCCTCTGAATCAATAGGCCTCAACATGCACAAAGGATAAAGCAAGATTCTCAAATACACCATGGAAAACACCAACCAAACCAATCACACTTGATGAAGAAACTCTGGAACAGGTGGAAACATTTTCGTACCTGGTCAGTATCATTGATAAACCAACAGGATCTGATGCAGATGTGAAGGCAAGGATCGGCAAAGCAAGGGCAGCATTTCTACAGTTGAAGAAGATATGGAACTGCAGACAACTGTCAACTAACTTCGAAGTGAGAATCTTCAATACGAACGTCAAGATAGTCAGTTCTACTGTATGGAGCTGAAACGTGGAAAGCCACTACATTCACCGTCAAAATGGTACAATTATTTATAAATAGTTGTCTAAGCAAGATACTCAATGTCAGTCTGTCGGATACCATCAGCAAGAGCCTATTGTGGGCGAAAACAAAGTAGCTTTTAATTGAAGAGGAAGTTAGGAAAAGACGTTGGAAGTGGATAGGACATATTTTGCGAAAATCACTAAACTGCACCATGAGGCAATCGCTAACTTGGAATTCGGAATTGAAGAGGAAAAGAGGAAGGTCAACGAACACATTACGCCGAGAAATAGAAGCAGATATGAAAAGGATGAATGCTAACTGTAAACAAGTTGAAAGGATTGCCCAGAATAGGGTTGGATGGAGAATGCTGGTGTGAGGCCTATGCTCCTCGACGAGGGGTAACAGGTGTAAGTAAGTAAGTAAGTATTATCTACGTTGCACTTGGTTGATTAAACATTCTATAATATAATAATACATATCTATTATACAATTTCACACAGTTATATATAAGAATATGTATTAATAATCATAGAATTAATATAACCAGTTTTTTTTTTCAATTTATATGAAAGTAGACAGTTGAATTTCTTTATTAACCAAAAAAACACCACCCAGTTCAGTTATTCTCTCAATTTCAATTAACTACGTATCTATGGTCATAGTGATACATATACAAAGTCAAAATATTTTAAAGTGTAAGCATTCTTATCTTTTAGTTTATTAGACTTTTATTGTCTTCATAATAACCATTATCTTATAGCATATCACTTTCACTTGAGTTTGTATATATTTAATTTTATTGAACTCTTCTATCAGCTTATTTAATATTGTCATTAGGTCAGTTACAATTTTGTTTATACCCTTTTTATTACTATTATCATTGTCTCGATAATATGCATATACACTTGGTCACATATTACATCCCACATGTATACTCTTTTGAATAGATTTAATATTATTTATACTTGAAATCATGAGTCAATTGAAGCTAAACCACCGTAGAAAACCTGGAAGCACTGAGCGGCCGTTTCATCCTATTGTGAGACTCCTCAGCAGTTGATTAAATTACTTGGTGATTCATTAGTTTTCTGTTATTTATTTACATTTCTACTCATATTTGTTTCGTGTTCTTGTGGCTTTGTGATTTGTGTTGTACAATAATAAACTGTGGTGGAAAAGATTTATAGCTCAGGTGGATGATTTAGATGGAGTTTTGTTCTCTGAGCTGGATAGTTTGGTTGTGGAGCATTCATCGTCCTTCTGAACGACATAATCAGCACAAACTTCGGGTTATAGGAACTTTAAATGTTTAGACATTGCTACTGCTGAACTCACTATGTAAAACCGCCTACCTGCTGTTACTTTACGTTGACACTGTCCCTGAAAACCCTAACTAATTTGAATAATATCTAACATGAATAGTATATAACTGAATCACATGATACATGCATTATGGTAGACCTGGGTAACATATTTTAGTAACTATTGCTTTGTTTTTACATGCTCTCCGTTTCCATTTTACTTTCTCTAGTTGTAGGTGATTATAATTAATTCGTTATGGCACAGGAAATAACATTAAATGCACCATTCATAAATCGACAGGATGTTCACTTAAGAAGAATTAAAGATTTCTGGTCGATACATTGCATTGTTGTAATACATGTCATAAATGTACTACCTAAACAATTTTTGAACTAGTATATTTAAAGCAACCTTATATCACATGTTTGTTCTTTACTTTTAACGTTACTACTTATGTCAAGCTGATTATGTCTGTAAACTGGCATGAATTCTGCAATTATTATTTTCAGAATATATATATATATATATATATATATATATATATATATATATATATATAATGTTTGTATACGGTGAATTCAACTAATTTATCCGCAATGTTTATGGAATGTAAGAAACCGGATTTTTCTACTGTTTATATTTAAGACCGACTTGGTCCATCTCCATTTTCACATAAACTATTTAAATAGATAACTGGATATCGAATACATTTATCAGTTAGATAAACTTCGAATAAATACTCTCAGTAGAACTCAGAATATGTATTTCGCTTCGTCTGAGATTAGTCATTTGGATAAACCTACTTATGATCGAGATTATCACCGACTATACCTAGAACTGATAACATATCTATTTAATTGAGCAAAAATTGTTTATCGTAACTCAGTAGCCTCATGATTCAGAAATAATCTTTTTTGAGTAGTAACTATAAATAACCATGAATCTACAGTTAAATATAGATAATGCTTCTGGACTTGAGGGAATGGGTTATATGTTTGCTTCAGTTATATTATTAATACGATTACAGGTATATCTGGCAGATTAGTCTGAAACAGAACGAAATGCATACTCATGAATTACACTACTAAATGTTTTGTTAAATATAATTATATTAACTGTTTATTCAATAACAGAAAATTAAGGAAATATGCAGACGTTTAAAACTACATTTGTATTATTAACTTTACATCCAAATAGTACGGCATTTCTTAATCAGTTAATGAATCCCATCTAAGATATTTGAATTACATAGAAACAATTTGAAATTACTTATCATTAGACAGTTACACTAATTTGATTCTAAAATAGTGAAGAATTAAAATGTTAGTGTTACTTGAAATTGAACTTCAAAACTTTTAGACAGTAATACTAGTTTTCGATATTATATGCTAATCCTTATTTTTGGTCACTCTTAGAACTTGAGTATTGTTGGCTTGAACAAGAGTTTATTTTACCAAGCTTCGGAATATATATATATATAGTAGTTATAAAACATGTACTGATATTTCATTTACCGAAACATTTGGTTTCATATTTCGGTTCATTTCGACTCTCAAAGACACTTGAATATCATAAAATCCTTATGGTTTATCTATTAAATAAGTGATATGTTTATTTCAGTCTATGCCTTAAATTACAATGGACATCTTTATTACATTAATTAGTTATTCATTTTCATTTGAACTGTCATTCATTTTTCGTTTTCATATTGGCATAAATTGTTCTTAATAAATTCACGTTTGTAAAAACTTATTGCCAGCTGACATCTTGGTAAAAAGTACATATGTAATAAATAATCTAGCGTAATAAAATTATTGTTTACAACATTCTCTTGTGGTATATGCTACTTATATTGAAAGATATAAGTAATATGTCACACCAATAGGAAGTGAAATGTCTGTGAATAGAAGAGTGAGGAGGTTGAAATGAAGAGAAGAAAAACCTAAAACAATCAAAAAACAACAGGAATGAAGGAACGGTGAAGTTTGTGAGAGACAGTTGATGGACGATTTGCAAATGATGCTTTTAATGTATGGTTTTTATATTTCACGAAGACACAGTAATTTTTATTAAACAATAAATTGGTTATCCCTATCAAGTCTTCATTCACTACATTTGGTGCCTCTGCCAAAGGGGAGGTGGAAAGGGTCAATTTCTACGGACGATGTTGAGGGGCAGGAAGAAAAGGCTTAGTTGGGGTGGTCTGGTGCAGGGAGCTGACCTCAAGTAGTGTTCTGGCGGGGTGGTGTTGGCCGTATCATTTGCTGTCGATGCAGAGCAGGCTTTGGACGTCCTAGGTGCTGGGCGAATATTGGATTTAGATGGCCCAATAGGTCAACTTTACTACGGAGGTCAGTGAGCCGGTGGATTCGACATTTCGACGACAGACGTAGCACAGACTGTGACAAAGAAGAAAGCGGAATGGTGAGCAGAACAACCGCAAGAGTGAATTTAGTTGAAAGAGGAACGAGTGTGGTGTATACTACTCATGTCGACAGATATATATAGTATGCAACATCTATCAGAAGCGGAATGCCTGGCAACAAGAGATTGAGAAGATAGAGGTGAAAAGAATAGAAGGGAAAAATGAGAGCAATTGTTATGACAAGAGATTGGAAGAATAACGAAATATGTAAAGGAAAACTAAAGGAAGATGTGCAAATAATGTATTTAATGTATAGTCTTCATATTTTATGAAGGCGCTCCGTAATTTTGCATTAGACAATAAATTGGTTTTTCGCTAATTGACTTCACTCACAACAATCTTAATAAGTTTTTGTAGCCTTTATCGAATATCGATAATCCATCCAATATAGAAAATACCTAGTTATGTCATTGAAATAAGGAGTATTAACCGAAAAACGGGGTTTTCATGTTTATTTTCTGATAAATATAAGATGGTAGGAAAGATGAAAGTTAATATAGATAAATCATTTACGTCAAATCTGGAAACTTGAAATGAGCAAATATATACGAATGTTTTATTAATAAGTATGTAAATATCTGATATCCTGGTAAATTTAAGACATTGACATTTATATCGATGGTACGTTATTGACTGTAGAAATAATCTTACACGAACTGACCACTAAGTAGTTACCAATGTAACGTTGTCTAGTTATTAGTATTGATTGAATTTTATCGATCAAATTACATTATAGCTGTAAGTTTAAGTGAACAAATACTGTGATTCGTTTTTCAGTGTTAAGATGCAATCAATACCCAATTATGAAAATAAGTTTTTGAAGACTGTACGGCAATACCATAATCTATGAACAAACCAATCAGATATAAGATTGAGATTCTTGGATTTTGGCGTGTAATTCCTTCATCCATATGGCTAAATTACATTTTGGCATTATAATTAATGTCAGTTCGTGATGAAAACTCTAATTCTTAACCCTAATTTATAACTCTAACTTATAGTCTCGATTCCTTACACAATTTAATAACCTTGTTTAAACACTAAAAATACGAAGTTCAGAGAAGAGATCTCTTTTCACTAGATTTACTACCACGCTTTACAATCGTATATATATATATATTGAAATTTTTGTTGTTGTTGAAGTATTAGTTCCGTGAGGATATATGAACAAGGAGTAAATATGGTCATGTAATAGAAAGATTATAATGCTAGATTACTCAATAACCCTGTCCCGAGTGTAGTACGTGTTTGAACACGTTAGTATCTCTCAAAGGTCATCCTTGAATTATAATTAATAGATTAAACAATGCTTCTTGAGGTGGAATCGGGGAGTTTGACCATGTCAAAAATGAGGTATTGCATTTAAACTCAATAGTCTAAGGTTATTATACTTAACATGGAATTGGAAAATTTAGGAAGATCAGTGTTGGAAGGGGTCTTACGTAAAAATTGATGAAGAGACTTGAACTACAATAGAAAAGCTGTACTCCATGATCTTCAATGTTCTTCAGTTCATTTCGCTTTCAAATGTAAAACAATTCATGAATTCTTCTTCTTTAAGAGAATGCGGACAAATTTTACAGGGTTCAGTGGTCTGATATTGTTTCACAAACTTTGCTATGCTGTCAATAGCATAAATGTAGTTCCTTTTATAGTACATTTTATCATTACATTCATCATTGTTCTTAACTAGTTTTATAGTCAACAGAAATATTGGTTGCTAAGAGAAGATATGCAATGGCGAATATTTGTAGTAAACAAGATAAACCACTAATTGACTATGATATATAAATTGTAGAACTCTGTATAAATGTGTATCAGTTTAAGCTGTGGTACCATGCCATAACAAATCATGCGGGAGAAACGTGACATTGTAACGGTCAAAAAAAGTAATCATTATAATAATTACAGTAGTAACTAAAACAAAAGAAATATGATCCCAAATAATCATAGAATAACAACCGATTCATTAATATAAGAATAGAAGTTAGGCTATGGAAAATATACCTTACAATTTTTCATCATCGATATTCACTTTTATTAGTTTTTAACAGCTAAACAATTTAGTGTAATCATAAATCGATCGACGATGGTAAATCAGTTAATGAGGTTGTAAATCTTCGTTCACTCAGATAGTTGGGCCACATGTTAAGTATGCCTGAACACCGATTACCAATGCTGACTAGTATTGGCGATGGTTGAAAGAAAGTTAGGGGCGGCTAAACCATAACGTGATATCAGTCCATAAAGTCACTAAATTCTAGTCTGAGCCATATCGGTAGATGCAGACTACTTAGTTGGGGTTTACGTGACTATCGTAACCGACGGTTAGAGACTGTGGGTGACATGGCTTAGAATCAATCACAGTGTCGTCGGTGTATACACTCTTTATCTTCTCCTAAACCGTGAGATTAAGGTTACCTTATACCTTTATTTCTACAAGCTAATTATTTCTATCTGTATTATATCCTTATACACAACCTTTCTTTTATATATTACTGCCTTTGAAGTAACTAGTATGAATTTGGTGTTTGTCTTGTTGTGTTAATGAGGTGTGGTAACTTAGATCGATGCATATATGTGCCTGGTCCTACGTTGTAGTGGACTGACTGACTGAAATAGATCAATGTTAGATCACGATTGAAACCTGGAAGCACTGAACAGCCGTTTCGTCCTATTATGGGTTTAACTGGAACCATAGTATTAAAAAAATGAGAGCCATAAAAGCGTGGTTTCAGATTTCGGTTTTCCGATCAAATAATTCAGTATGATAAATCGTGCTCATGAAATTACCCCAGAAGTTATAATAAAGTGCTAGAGAAATCTAGAACTAAGCACAATTCAGTACCTGTGATTCCTCCTAAGACTTACTGTCAGTTAATTCAAAATTTTATAGTTAACTATTACGTCTGACACATTAAATGACGTCGGTAAATCGACACTTATTTACAATCGTCCGTTTTGCTAACAATTTTCAAACACAATCATATACTTGCTTTTTTGAAACACCTTTGTGTCGTAGACCTACCGGTTTTTTTTACAGTATATTTTAAAATAATCAAATTTATTTGTTCTCAATCAACAACACTTTTCACTGCAGTTGACTTGAGCTATTAAAACATCAACTCACAGTTTGAAACAGTAATTTGGAGTTATTCAAATTCATAAACCAAGTATAGGTTGATGCTGTCAGTTTTGTGACATTCAATTGTTGGAAGTCTAATCTTTTAAATATTAATTCACCAAATCGACCCTAGTAACTAGCACATAACTAATTGCAACTATCAAATACTAACTTTACGTACAAGGAAATGTAAGACAGAAAATGTACTGTCTCATAGCCGGATGGTAAGAGCAAAACAAGTGTCGGAAGTCATTTATAAATGAATCGGTCACTGAACTTATATCACCAGCCAACACATTCTTGTCAGTCAAAACATAAACGAATGATCTGTAGACCCTACCATTTGGATTTCTATCATAAAGTTTACACCCATTCTTAGTCTTATTTCTTCAAACAATCGACTGTTCAAGTATTTGATTAATAATATTGACTGGAACTGATAGTGATAAATAAGAATGACTGTTGTGAAGGAGGTAAACAGAAGGCTTATAAATTTGAGTCGTTAGATTCCTTAAATATCATTACTTATAACCAATTATTATTGGATAATATATATTATTCATGAACATATACTTTCTAACTGATACTTTACTTTAAACATAAGTGAAATAAATTCTATTCCGAAAATTAAGAATGAAATTATTCTTACCAATAAAACTATAGTTATAATAATAATAATAATAATAATAAGGATAACTTAATTGCATTGTAGTGTCGTGCATCTCGCTAATCGTTCAACTCGATAACAGTTATAATACAAATGTTAACGGTGCATAAAATCAGAAGGCAAATAGAAGCGGCAACTACAGTTTTATTGTCAAATAACACAGCCCAGAAAGCTATAAGCATATAAGCAAATATCAGCGAGCGATACATGAATGACACGCATTAGAGATGGCGGATAAGCCAACTCATATTTATCAAGCGTTAATCAATATTTATAGTCAGACAAGAATAAATGACAGACCTGTGATGAATAAGATAAAAAGTGTACACCCACATACGCTTATATGAAGAAAAAAAATTAGTCAGGGTTAATAATAAGTGAATAATTAACAAAATCAAAACGTAATTCAAGATGAATAGGTAAATTGACTTGTTCAGAGCGCTAAATTAGGATATATAGGCCTTAACATAATAACCAACACGACAATATTCAGTAATATAATAAAAATCAGTAAAAAAAAAAAAGAAGTTTAATTTACATTCCAAATAGAAAAATAATGATCATAATGACAAAAATTTAAACAATTTTATGTATATAAATAATAAAGTATTCAATATTGTATTTAGTTATATCCATAGGACGAGATGTTAAATTATGATTTTAATTGGATTGAATTCTTCTGTTCTACATCTATATAACTTTAATAGAAAGTAATATTGCTTAATTGAATAAAGTATATACACATATTTGTATGTAGATATATGTTGTAGTACTAGAAAGTTTTTATGAAAGTGTATAAATCATTTCATTTAGTTAAATTATTTGAAATAACTTTTATTAGGTAGAATAAATGATTAGTGATAATAACTTCAACTTCATTGACTATGAGAAGGCGTTTGACAGTGCGGATAAGAGGATATTATGGAAACTTCTTCGATATTATGGAGTTGCTCAGAACACTGTCAACATTATCCAGAACTCATACGATGGACTACAGTGCAAAGTCGTGCATCGAGGACAGCTGATAGATGCATTCCAAGTAAGGACCGGAGTCAGACAAAGCTGTCTACTCTCACCCTTCCCCTTAGTTCTGGTGATTGATTGAATTATGAAGATTTCGACATGTGAGAGGAAGAACGGAATACAATGGATATTTCAGAACTAATTAGACGCGTTGGATTTCACAGATGGCCTAGCCCTCTTTTCTCATACACACGAACAAATACAGATGAAGACAGCAAATGTAACAGCAGTCTCTGAATCAATAGGCCTCAACATGCAGAAAGAAAAAAGCAAGATTCTCAAATACAACATGGAAAACACCAACCAAACCAATCACACTTGATGAAGAAACTCTGGAACAGGTGGAAACATTTACGTACCTGGTCAGTATCATTGATAAACCAACAGGATCTAATGCAGATGTGATGGCAAGGATCGGCAAAGCAAGGGCAGCATTTGTACAATTGAAAAACATATGGAACTCAAAACGACTGTCAATCAACATCAAAGTGAGAATCTTCAATACGAACGTCAAGATAGTGAGTTCTACTGTATGGAGCTGAAACGTGGAGAACTACTACATCCATCATCAATAATATACAAGTATTTATAAACAGTTGTTTACGCAAAATACTCAACATTCAGTGGCTGGATACTATCAGCAACAGCATTTTATGGGAGATGAAAATTAAATTACTACTACTACTACCACTACTACTACTATTTATAATAATAATAATAATTATAACGTCGTGTGAACATAATATGTTAAAAGAGGGGTAGTACTAAGGCAATTATCTAGAGGAATTCATGTGGATTGGGAAAGATGAATATGTAGATTAAGGAAGAGAATAGGTGGACCTAAACACTAAAGAAATTGGGGGGTGGGAGGTAAGTGGCTTACAATATCTAGTTTATGTATATGGTGACCCGATTGTGGACCAAGATAAACATAGAGGCTGAACAAACATCTTTTGGATACATAAGTTAGGTTTTCTGGAGTCGATGAAAACTGACTTGGGTGATCCGTATCATTCCTTGTATCTTTCTTCTAAAATTAATTGAAACATCTGAAAGGTAAAAAGCTGTGATCAACAGTAATTTCCTTTCCAAAAATTTATTACCAAGTTGCACAATAGCAAATAAATATGAAATTTTAAGTATTACCCATGTGTAAGGATGTCAAAAATGAATGAGCTGAATGATGCAGCAGAAAAATTGTAACGCTATATTGTAGAGTGTATACTTAAAGCCAACGACTTATTCTTGGCACACACAATCTTTTATTGATATTATATTATATATTCTAGTATTATAATCTTCCTATTATTTAATCACATTTATTCATTGTTCATATTCCCACACGGGAGTGATACTTAAAATTTCCTGTTTATTTTTGATTGTACAGATTGATAATAAATTCTCTTAAAAAGGTTCTCTCACACGATTTCGTGCTCACTTCGTCGAATCGACAATCTTGCTTTACCGTTGTGAATCCAAAGAAAGTCAATTTGCTTGATTCAATCAGATAACTCCCCATCAAAGAAGCTAGAATTTGAGTTCTAACTATTAATATGATCTTGACTTACTAGTATCGTACACAAAGCAGTCATTAACAATACCATTCTATGAAGTGTGAGCAAAACAGAAAAAGTAAATAAATAAATGGTAATGTTTACTTTCTGCTAACTGATTTGGTTCCTGTTTTTCTCGCTTTCCAATTATTCGAGATATTTTCACTATACAAATTAATTATAAAAATTCGGATATTAAGCTGTTCGAGCTCGTGAACTCAGATATGTTTTCCGGAAGAAATCAATTTAGTTCTAAGGTTTGTTACTACTTATGAGTAGGTAAATTATTTAAAAAGGTTTTTGTGTATTGCTTGTTTGAATCTTCCCATTGATGTCCAGGACGGCAATTGATTAGTTTTTATTGGCATAGGTGCGTACTATGTGGGTTGCCTCGATGCTGCCACTAGTTCATAAGCGCTTCCAAACGAAGATGAACGATCGATATGAGGGGAATCCATGAGGCCCGCTTCGTCCTAACTGGAACTAGTCAGCTGAATGTATTATCGCTATATAGGTTGAGGGGAACGGTTCTAGGTTGGAGTACGGTATTGAACATCAACTCTGGGATCAATGTATATCCAGCCGACGAGTCCCAAATAGGATAAAAATGCGACTTTCAGATTTCTTTGCATTCAATCATCTATCTCTATTTAAAAATGCTTGTGACCAAGTGGTGGTACTGAAGCAACACGCACTGTATGGACATATACTAACAGAAACTAATCAGTAACCTACAACATAAAATTGGAGTCATTGCGAAGATGCATGTCAGGAATTACACTTCAGGTGGAATAAGTACTACGACTACTACATAGTAGTACTACTTACACCTGTTACCCCTAGTGGTGGAGCATAAAACGCTCACCAGCATTCTCAAATCCAACCCTGTCCTTAGCAATCCTTTCCAGTTTTTATTCATTCTTTTCATGTCTGTTTTCAATTCCCGACACGATGTGTTTCTCAGTCTTCCTTTTTTCTGTTTCCCTTCACGATTCCTAGTTAGCGCTTGCCTCGTAATGTAGTTTGGTGATTTCCGCAATATATGTCCTATACCCTCCACCGTCCTTTCCTCATTTCCTCTTCAGATGGAAGCTGGTTTGTTCTCTCCTATAAACGACTGTTGCTGTTGGTATCTGGCCACTGAATGTTGTGTATTTTGCGTAGACAAATGTCGATAAATACTTGTACAATCTTGACGATGGATGTAGTAGTTCTCCACGTTTCAGCTCCATACAGTAGAACTCACTATCTTGACGTTCGTATTGAAGATTCTCACTTTGATGTTGATTGACAGTCGTTTTGAGTTCCATATGTCTTTCAATTGTACAAATGCTGCCCTTGCTTTGCCGATCCTTGCCATCACATCTGCATCAGATCCTATTGGTTTATCAATGATACTGACCAGGTACGTAAATGTTTCCACCTGTTCCAGAGTTTCTTCATCAAGTGTGATTGGTTTGGTTGGTGTTTTCCATGTTGTATTTGAGAATCTTGCTTTCTCCTTTGTGTATGTATTCAGTCTGTACCCTGGCTTTCTCTGCTCTTGTTCGACTGTTGCTAACTGTTGTCCTTTTTTGTCTTCGTTTGTTGAATCTTGGTCAGGATTTCTGTAGGGATCAGTTTCTAGTGATGGTGCTCATTGAGGCCCAGCACCTCCTGGCAAGTTGATGCTATTGCTTGTTTGATCCCTTTTCATTTGTTCTCCATAGTAGTTTCCTTTTGTTTGAGTAGGTCTTATAAGGCTTGAAATCTGTCGTTGAGAGCTATCTTGAGTTCGTTGAGTTTGCCAGTATTGCGAAGGAAGACTATTTCGAACCATTGTAATGCTGTTACTCCAGTTGTTCAGTGTTTCTTTAGTTTCAATTTCATCTTGGAAACCACCAGGTGGGGATCTGAAACTATTTCAGCTCTCACCCTGGATACATTAATCATGTTAGGATAGTGTTTAGGAGTGGAATCCATGACGCGCGTTATATCCTTTTGGGACTCGTCAGCTTGATTTACCTGAGTTCCATAGTTGATGTTCAGTCTGGGACTCAACCCATGTTTATCTAATAATATGAACTAAGTTTAACCAGGTAATGATGAGAAGATAGTTTTCATTACAGATTGTTTTACTTACAACTTGACTGATAAACTAAGTTATACTGATTTTAAACGCAACTCAAAGTAGTTAAAGATCAATTTAATTAAAAAAATATCCGCCTATCAACTTACCATGGAATTAACGTATGATAACTTTATAAACAATGTTACCAGACAAATGAATTACACTCTGAGCACTAGTTTTGGATATCGGTATTCAAGGGGAAATTATTGTTCATATCTTATTCTGTAATTCTTAGCCTACTATTATTTACGGGATAAAACTTTGATAGCATTTGTTTATTGAAGGTAGACTATATGGCATGGCTGTCAGCCATGTTTTTGTATAAGAATTACTTGATTTTATTATTTGGTATGAAAAATAATAATTATTGTGATTGTTCACAATCTTTCTTTGTCCTCTCACTTTATCCATACACATACGTATATGATACATGAAGAACAAATTCATCTGAAGCACACAATTTCCCAAAGTCCGAATCATTTTATGACCTACATCAAATGAGTTGGAATTCATAATGTACATTAGTTTGTATATATATACACAAACATATGCTTATTTACACACAATTCTTCATGTCTACACCCATAACAATGCAGAATTATTCTACAATCTTGAAGTAAGTTATAAATTTATGGCTTTATTTTTATGGTAATAGAAGATGTCTTGATAAATTTACATCCCAGATACAGTTGATAGTTTACTTAAACTGGTGAAATACACAAGCGAACTTAATATGTATTATTATTATTATTGTAAAACTGAAATCCATTGCTTAGAATCAAATTGTCCCTTATAAATATGAAAACAAAAACATGTTTAAACAAAGATGGTAATAAAAGTCAATATGTTGAAAGTTTAGATTTAGGTAGGTTAGTTATAAATATTGATCATAGAATATGTACAAAAATATTGTAAAATTACACTGTAGCTTAGTCAAATGTGAAAAATCAAGCATTAAACACATTCTCTTTTCTTTCCGTCTTTCATATACTCCATTATTCCTCTAACTTTTTTGTTATTTTGTTTTCCCTCCGATTCCCTTTCTGTTCTATTCAATTCAATATTCTTCTGCCAGACATTCCACTTCCGATCGTGACTACATACTGCCTATACCTGTCAGTATAAGTAATATACACCTAAATATAAGTTGACCAGATGTTGATTAGAATATTTGGCCTACTTTCCTAAGATAAAAATAATTCATGAATTCGATTACCTTACAGTCAATGAAAGATTAAGGTGCTTCTTATTGTTCATTTATTGACAACTCTGACTGGTATATAATTTGTTCATAGAGCAGACGACTGTTTTACTCATTCGCAGAATTCCAATCACACCAAACTATTTGATTAACTATTAAATGTTCATCATGTGTAGACAGTTAAATCTGGAAATGTAACATAATGGTAGAAAAAATAGCTAAGTATCATATGTACCCCAACTAACGGCTGTTTGTATGGATTACAGGTGATCCTGCGATTACAGTAGATTCAGGAGTAGATGTCAACAAGCTATGAACTGAAGTCAGTTACATTAAGTAAGAATGTAAACACGTAAAGTAAATGGGATATCTAAAATTTGGTGGAAAGCTAATGCGTATTAGATTTCAGTAAAATAAAAGGGGTAATATAACGATTTAGGGAAAATAACTATATTCAAGCATGCATTATTGTTATTATTGCCATTAGCTTTATTCAGTATTATATTTTTGGTGCAATATAGAATTCTCAGCACGATGTATTTCAACAAGTTTCTGTTACTTATTTCTTAATTGATTTTAACGAAAAATATTGAGTGATCGCCATTTAAATATTAGCAGTCGAGTCAATGGAAATTTGAATAATGTACATTATTTTCGCTTCATATTGCCAGCGACCGCGATATCTCTAACTTAAACAAGGAAGATTTGTACACTTTTCAGAAATGCACCTGAATAGGTTGTGTCATTAAAAGCCATAATGATTTATTAAAACAAACAAAATTAGATAAATTGTTGAAATATCTAGATAGTAGGAACAGGTAGCCCAGATGTTCAAGCAGGCCGTCTGCTTGTGCTCTCTAATAGGAAATAAATATTTATGAACCCACCAACCAACCAGAATAAAGAATCTTATGTAGAGTGAGAGCTTACTCCACACTTTTCTTAGGATGTCATGATGATAGAGCTAACGCATTTCATAGGTAAAGAATTAGGTGTCGATAATGCTGACTGGATGACATTCAACGTCATAAATTAAAAATACGGATCACAGAATTCAAAACACTAGATGGATAGTATTGGAATCACTATTATATATATATATATATTGATCGTACCATTGACACATGAAACCCAAACGAGCAGTCTAGAGCACTTGTCGGTCCTGCTTTCTGCCTAGCTCAGCAAGTTAAGTCCAGAACATCAATAAAAGCCTCTGCAATATGAATAATTATTCTCAAACATACTGGGTTTATATACCAAACAAACTGACCACATCGTACCATAAAATAGAAAATAACATTTGTATAAGATTTGGTCACATGTGGCTGTGAATAGGGGGAACAGTAATTAATAGATTTGGTATAACTCAAGAATGGTAAATCGTATAATAATAGTCTATGAGTCAAAATAAAGCTTATAATAAAAGGAACATGAATATGAATAGTAAAGTTACTTAACAATCATACAATAGGAAATATACATATCATATTGGTCTATAAATAGTTCTCAAAAGCTACCATTTATAATTCTCTTCGAGATATTATATATATATAAAGTTTAGATACTCAAAGATAGTAACGAGCCAACAGTTAAGTGCTATTTTATACTCCATATATCAGATATAATTTCATAATTAGTAGAATGTTGTCAATATGAAAAGATCTATATTGTAATATACATGATAATTATAATAATTTGTTACTATACACTGAGTTTACCGCTTCATTATCAAATTAGTAATATTATTATCTTCACTTGTCAAATATTAATTATGATTTAAGAATATCATTTTGGCATCATTCATATTTATTAAACTATCATTGTGTCAATGATTCATTTATCCATTTGTGTATCTATTTGCGATAAATACAAAAACTATTGGCACCAATCTCTTGACCGTTATTCATCAATCAATAAATTCGTTAATGTTTTTTCTTATGAAATTAGGATATCAGAAGGGGATAGGATATTTGAAAATTTATAAGCCTTAAAACGAACATATTTTATTTTCAAAACTATAAATAGATTTATGAAGGTAGATTTTTATTACTCACTGACATTAGGTGAAGAAATATTGGGAACCAGAAAGGGAGAGAGAGAGAGAGTTTATTTTAATCAGAAGGGGTTTTGTAGAGATTTCAGTATTTTCCATAGTTGAAATCATAAGCCGATTGAAGCTACACCACCAAGAGGGACCTGGAAGCATTGGACGGCTGTTCCATCCTATTGTGGTACTCCTCAGTAATGCGCATTCACGATCTCGCCTAGCGAGATTAGAACCCAGGTTCTACCAGTCTCGCGCCAGAGAATTTACCCGATAGACCACTGAGCCGGCCGACATCCAACGGTGTTAATGTCTAACTTCGACTGATCCACGAAGTTGAGCAACCATTAACCAATTGTCTTCAGTGAGTTGATATCTCACAACAGACGTGGTTGAACTCCACTGATCACTGCTTCCCACTAGAATTCCAGGAAATATTCTAGTTTGAAGATTCCTCGGACGTAATTGTTTATGGTACTTTGTAGAAATGAAGACTGAAATAATCTTTCTTGCAACAAATAGTCTGAAAATAAGATAATATAAGATGAAGAAAGTGATTGGTCACAAATCGAGACCGCAAATGAAAACTTATGAATTACTGGATTACAGGTTCATTGTTTAAAGAAACCATAATACCCTAGGATCTCGTTTTCAGGATTGTGGGTGAGGATTGTTGACGAGTTTTAAATAATATGATTAGACAGCATAATATTGATTACTAATAAACAATCAGTTATTGTTTAAGTAAAATAACGATTTGCTCAATTCGTCACAATAGATTTACAAATGCATTAAATTTAGAAGAATAAATGAGTCAAAAACAGTTCTTGGAAAAAAGAGTGAAAAACTTTTCAGTTTTTATCTGTACAGATACTTAATAACTGTTTATTCTGGTATGGAATTCCTCTAATTCAAGTCACAATCTTCACTGTTCCTTCCGTAAGTATCCGTTCATCTTCTCTGATTTCATTGTTCATGCATTTTCCTATCAATTGCACTTCATTTCAGTTCTTTCCTTATTGGTCTTCTGCCAAAATACATTCTATGTCTAACCATCACCATATACTACTTATATGGATATAAGTAGACCATACTACATTACTAGGTCAATAGAAAGAAAAACCAAGTTTATTCATTGAAATGTTAACATCATATTCTTAAATCATAATGATTTGTAGGAAAATTGTCTTTAGTACATGATGCTTCAAAAAGTAAAAAGATAAAAGCCCAATTATATAATTTATGATATCCAGTTCATTAACTTTCAATTCTATTATTATTATTATTTAAGAACAGATTATAATATGTAATCATGTACTTTCTATTCGATTACATAGAGTTACGTAACTAATGTTTACATTTATATAATCAAAGTTTATACTAAACTTATGTCTAGAATATAAACATTGGATGAAATTTTGTAAGGTTTCTAGTTTGTTTGTTTTATTGTTGGTTGTTTCTATGTCTTAAAGAAACATTTGGTGTTTTTGTCTGATAGATTTTGATAAATAATGTACCAAAGTTATTATATCATAATACTATACTGTTTATATAAAGTGTAGTTACATATCACTTCATATTTTGATAATAAGTTAGAATATATAGGAATAATAATAGTAAAAAGTATCATATAAAGAATGTATTAATCTGTAACAATCATAAAGAATTAAATTTAAGGTTGATAGAATATAAATGAAACCGTAAAGTAAATCAATATAAATGTGATCATCTATACACAATAGGATATGTATATCAATTTATTTACTTCTTACTTATGACTGTTATCCCTCGTGGAGGAGCATAAACTGCCAATCAACATTCTCTATCCAACCCTGTCCCAATCAATCTTTTTAACTTGTTTTTAGTTAACAATCATCCTTTTCATATCTGCTTCTATTTCCCAAAGTAATGTGTTCTTTTGTCTTCCTCTTTTCCGTTTCCCTTCCGGATTCCAAGTTAGGAGTTGACTCGTGATGCACATTGGTGATTTCCTTAATGTATGTAAAATCCACTATCAACGTCTTTTCCCAATTTCCTCTTCAGCTAGAAGCTAATTTGTTCTCTCTCACAGTAGGCTTTTGCCGATGGTATCCAACCGACGTACACTGAGTATCTTGCGCAAACAACTGTTCTTAAATACTTGTATATTATTGATGATGGATGTAGTAGTTCTCCACGTTTCAGCTCCATACAGTAGAACTCACTATCTTGAAGTTCGTATTGAAGATTCTCACTTTGATGTTGATTGACAGTCGTTTTGAGTTCCATATGTTTTTCAATTGTACAAATGCTGCCGTTGCTTTGCCAATCGTCGCCTTTACATCTGCATCAGATCCTATTGGTTTATCAATGATGCTTCTCAGGTACTTGAATGTTTCCAAATCCTCCAGAGTTTCTTCATCAAGTGTGATTGGTTTGGTTGGTGTTTTCCATGTTGTATTTGAGAATCTTGCTTTTTTCTTTCTGCATGTTGAGGCCTATTGATTCAGAGGCTGCTGTTACATTTGCTGTCTTCATCTGTATTTGTTCGTGTGTATGAGATAGGAGGGCTAGGTGATCTACGAAGTCCAAATCTTGTAATTGGTTCTGAGATGTCCATATCAATTTATGTTCTTTGTAAACTTGTAATTTATACAGATTTATTAAGATTTTGTAAAACGTTTTGAAAGAATAACCACTTATTGAACAAACTGCAGTTAAGCTAACTTATCATGCTGAACCAATGAAGATAGAGAAAATGTATGGTACAAATATTAAATCAGGGTTAGGTATTCATGTTAGAAGTTAGAATTTTGGAAGTGGTGGTTCAGAATTGGAGTTTTCATTATGTAGGGATCCTAAACGTATAAAATAATCTTATTTGATCACATAATATAGCATGCATCTATCACTGCCAAAATGGTTAACACCTCAAGGTTACTCACTGGCATACATTACGTTTATCGAAATCACACAGATAACTAGTAACTTAACTCTGAGTAATTTCAAGTAAATCACTGAATGATAAGATGATTTGTTTTTAGTTTTGATATTTTGATTGTTTCACAAACATTTTAGAAAGCAAGATATAACATCTACAATACCAGAACGTGTACATATTGATACATTCATAGGGCTTTTAGGGTTATCTGTGTAAATTAATATACAAAAATATCTTATTTCTTTATTAACAACAACTCCATGCTTACTTGATTTGTGTTCAGTGAAATGTGTATTTAGCAACTAATACTTGCACTATAAAGTAATTTTAGTTTTATTTAGCATACGGCATACATTTTCTTACATTAACAGTGAGACTATAACCTATGGACGATCTTTGGGCGACACTAGATTGACTTTGAGAGTATCTATCTAATAATTGGGACTAAATGAAGGTTATGGACCAGTGTGAGGAATTAGAATTATGATTTACATTTGATGGTTAAGGTTAGGAATTAGATTTAGAGTTTTTATCACGAACTGACATCAGCTATAATTCCAAAACTCTATCTAGCCAATTGGATTAGTGAATTTCGCACCAAAATCGGAGACCTGTTATCTTATACTTGATTGCTTCGTCCATAAATTATAATCTCGCCTATATTACCTTATTAATAAGTATGTCATAGATGCTCAATTTAAAATAATTTAGAAATCATATGTTTTGTAAATAATTATACATACTTTCCATTATTCTTGTGTATCAGAATACATAAATTACACTTCATCAAAATCATCTACCTTAGCTACGAATCTTCTCGGCCATATCGTTAGATCTTTTCAGTCTTTTATTTTGTCAGTTCACTTTTATTAACTTTACCTATCTTATTATTAATTCTGTTAATGTAATAATTGAATTTATACAAATATAAATGATCAGAAGGGGATTTGTGGAGATTTCAGTATATTTTAAAGTTGAAATCATGAGTCAATTGAAGCTAGACCACCATCGAAAACCTGGAAGCACTGGACGGCCGTTTCGACCTATTATGGGACACCTCAGCAGTGCGCACCCACGAACCCGCTCTTGCCAGATTCGAACCCAGGTTCTACCAGTCTCGAGCCGAAGCCCTTAACCGATAGACCACCGAGCCGGCCAGCATCCAACAGTGTTAATGTCTAACTTCAACTGATCCACGAAGTTGAGCAACCATTCACCAATTGTCTTCAGTCAGTTGATATCTCACAACAGACGTGGTTGAACTCCACTGATCACTGCTTCCCACTAGTACTCCAGGACATGTATCTTGAAGTCAGTCACTAGTGAGCATACGATTATAATCAGAAGGGGATTTGTGGAGATTTCAGTAATTTTCAAAGTTGGAATCATGAGTCAATTGAAGCTGAGGAGTCCCATAATAGGACGAAACGGCCGTCCAGTGCTTCCAGGTTTTCGATGGTGGTTTAGCTTCAATTGACTCATGATTTCAACTTTGAAATATAAATAACTCATTAATTGTATCAAACAGTATTATTATTGAAAAGTATTGGTTTATACTGGCACTATAACCAGTTTTTGCTAAATAGGCCAATCTCTCAAGCTGTTTACTTTCTTCCCCAAACCTTTGTTTAGCCACGCTGGGAGGTGTTCGAGAGCACGAAAATGTAAATTCTTAAAACTTCGACCAATATAACTTGCTCCATAGGACCAGTCGAACTGATAAATATAAAATTAGATGGTCATTCTAGGTAATTCATCTTTTAGCCTCGGTGTCACCATCGTGAGTTTTAGATTGTTCTGCGTAATCTCTGATGTAGTATTTCACTAGCGGCATCCCCTCTGAATTGTAGTCGTATGAACAGGGATGTCTTCTTGACCGTTTGAATTTAGCCTATTTTCACTTTCGTGATCATATATTTAATTATAAACTTTCTAGGGTTACCGTTTTCCCTAAAAGCATTATGCAAGGTGTTCAGTTCATTTTCAACTATATCCGCAGAACATATAATGCGTATTCGGTTTTAATCAAGTTTCGTTTGTACTGTAGAGTTAAAAAGTTAAGGAGATATATATATATATCAAGGCTAAAAGATGAATTACCTAGACTGACCACCTTATTTTATATTTATCTGTTCAACTGCTCCTGTAGAGCAAGTTATATTGATCGAAGTTCTAAGAATTTACATTTTCATGTTCGTGAACACCTCCCAGAGTGGCTAAGTAAATATTTGGTGAAGAAAGTAAACAGCTCGAGAGATTCGCCTATTTAATACAAACTGGTCATTGTGCCAGTATAAATCAATCCTTTTCAATTATTTATAGGGTCAGTAATTTTTTGCCAAAACTTGTCAGGCTTAAAATCCTTCAAACGGCTAAGGCAGTAATTATTAATATCATTATTAAAATATGTAAAATAATTGAAAATTATTTTTAAAAAAAAAATTAATATAGACTTATAACCAAAGTTGAAAGTGACCGTGAAATATGTTGGAATCACTTTCGATTTTTTGTTTCCGTTTTTTTTTTTTGTCTTAACAAAAATATTATAATTAATTAAATAAGTAGTAATTCCTTTCATCTATTGAATATTATAGATTGTCAAATAAGAAAATAAAGTTTATTAAAATCTAATAAGGGTCAAATTGTCTCAATTAGGCATAACTATGACAATTGCTGTATTTTTTTTTCTTTTATAGAATATATGGTAATGAAATAAAGAATATTTTAAATAAATGATTATATATGTATGTATATAAGAACAGTGGTGATAGTAACTGGATTCCTTCCTATGATTACTGAATAAGGAATTTTATTGTTGATGTTCAAGAAAAAGTTATGTGTATCTCATTGTCCAAATAAAGAATAATTAGAAGTCTTTTTTATTTATATTTATTCAAAGAAACTATATTCATTCAAACAAATGCTTATTATTCACTTAGTATTGTTTGTTTTGAATCTTCCCATCGATGTGTTAGGACTGTAACTGGTCAGTCTCTAATTGGCATGTGTGCATACTGTGCGTATTGCCTCGATATAGACTTGATTCAAAAGCATGATAAGCAAATATGGATATGCTTATTATATTGATTTAGCTTGATAGTTGATAGATAATTCATACAAAAGTTTTAGAACAAGAGGTATTGAAATGAAATACTTCAGAAATGTTCAAATACAAATTGGATGAAGGGTCAGTGACCCAATGATTACTAGTTGTTTATTCATGAAATAGTTGAAATCGTATGTTGAATTCAAACCCTTGCAATGTGGATTCAAAGATAGTATTTGTTAAAAACTCAAGTTCTAATAACAACAAAACTACAAGAATATGGTTCGATCATTTGATTCTTTTCATGGTTTGCATTACGGAGTAAGTTGAGTTAGACAACTACTGAAATCAAGAAATATTAAACATGTGTTTTGTCTTAGTATGGGACTCGTTAGAAGCTCAAATTTGTGACCACATTATTTTCCTATGTGTTCATTGAATAATTGTTTCATACCCGACAAGATTATTATTATTATTATTAGCTTTATTTATTATTATATTTTTGGAAAAATATATAGTTCTCAGAGCAAAGTATTTTAGCAAGTTTCCGTTTATTGTTTCTTGATCGATATTGACGATAAATATTGAGTGATCCGCGTTTGGATGTTAACAGTTCAGGAATCGACATCTGAATAGTGTACATTCTTTTCGATGTATATTACAAGCAATCATAATGTCTCTGATTGTACTCTTTCCTAACTTGTATAGCAAAAGGTCGTGAACTTTTCACAAACGCACATGAATAGTTTGTGCAATTAATTGACATAATGATCTGTTGAAACAAACAGGATATGCAGATGGCAGGAATAGGTAACCTAGATATTCAAGCACCTCACGTTGAACTCCACTAGTCACAGTTCCTCAACAGAACGGCTGGAATCTCAAATTATTCAAATTGGACAATCGCTCCAAACACACAATCTAATGTTTAACTATTGTTAGGTAAACTGAGCCCTGGTTTCAAAACTCTTCGTAGGCCTCGTTATTTTCACAAAATATTTTTTGAAAGCTAGGAAAAGATTAATAACACTTTGATCAGACAGAGTTCAATGAAGACTTTCAAAAAACTTCTAGAAAAAATGACAGAGCGTATATTGTGCTCTGATTGGATGATTTTTTTCTTCAATTAGTTAGACTAACACCTTTTCAGAAGCCTGTAGACTACCAAGATCACCTTTAAAGCAATAAATATTCATGTTTTTTTTGTAGAAAAGAATCCATACTGTTCTCTTTCTATTTACCCTTCTCGGATCATATTAAGATGCATTCTGAAAAAAACTGGAGATTGGTTCGGAATTCATCATCAAGCTTTCAAGCTTCGTTTTTTTTTTCGAAAAAATCTATAAGATCGAACAAAATTACAGGTTTTTTTTAACTTCTTCAATTTCATCCTATTCTAATACACAACTTGAATGGCAATTATCATCTAATCCTTACTATTACTTATTACAAATTTCTATCATGAAAAAGACTGTAAAATGATATATTTAGTTTTTGTAAAGCATATAACTGAAAGCAATCTAATACATAAAAGCATACCATTGATTATCTAATATAGACAATAATTATTTAAAGGTCATAGATGATTCTCAATATTTAATTGAATGCAATGATTTACATCTAAATTGTCTCATAAAACAGATAATGATTACAACTATGTATAATTGGACATTAATATCATCATATTGTTTGTTTGAATATTGAATATTTTAATTAAAACACATAAGGATATATAAAGATATTACAGTGTTTCCTAACCAATAACTACTTCCATTTGACGTTAAATTAATTTAGTGTAGTCAGTATTCCAATATGTATAATCAGAATACAAATGTAACAGTTGTTATTTGATTTAAACTTATTATTGTCTTCATTTAATCTTTAATAAATAAAACAGGATTTTAATAGTTGAATTCATTAGTCAATTGAATCTATACCATCATGGAAAACATCAAAGCACTAGATGGTCATTTCGTCCTAGTATGGGACTCTTTAGCAATGCAAATCCACGACCCCACATGAGGGACCCAAACCCATGAACTATTAGTGTCACGAACAAAGGTTTAACCTCTAGACCACTGAGCCGGTATCTAACGGTAATAATGTCTAACTTCAACTAATCCATGATATTGAGCAACGATTCAACATTATCTCCAGTGAGTAAATGCCTCATAACAGACATAATCGAACACTACTGGTCACGGTATCTCACTAGGACTCCAGGAAATCTATCTTGAAGCTAGTCAGTAACATAGATCCATTCATAATAGCAATCTAAATTACTACATTCTCCACAGAACCCCCTTTCTGATGAGAAAAAACAGGATTTTTCATTATTTCTACCTATTGATTTCACAAGTTTCATTTTATAGATTTATTCACTTTTTACTTTAAAGCAAATAAATATATCTACAGAGAGTTTATAGAATATTACTAAAATGAATATTATTTATCATAGTGATTTTGTTTAAAGGTGTGTAAACGTACATGTCTCCTCAAATGCATTAATCATCAACAGCATACTTATATAGCCTATTTGTTAAGTATAAGGATACAATGTAATAGATAATTTTTACTAATAAATATGATATCAGCTATTGAGAAAGTCTTCTGAATTAAATGTAGGAACTTTTATTGAGATTACGGGCAAACGTTTTGAAGAATGTATCCCAATTGATTACAGTTATCACTATTATACTAGTTTTTACCACAGTACTTTTAACTTTGAAACTGAAAAGCAAATAGATTACAAGATTGGATTTTCAGAATTGGTTTTTGATGGTACTGAATTCCATAAATATTACTGGAATTATCGGGTCATTACTAATTACGAAATTCTTCGTTTGTGTATAGTATAGTATAGTAAGCGATTTGAAGAAAGTCTTTTAGGTCTTGAGCATGTAAATAATTTATAATTTTGCGAAATTCTCTTTAACGAATCATTTTACTTGTACGTTACTGATTCCCATTCCTTATAAGTAGTGTAGAATTAGGATTAAAATTTATAGCAGTGATCAAATTGATTGTTGAAATCAATCGGAAGACTTTGTTCGGTGTGAATCAACTGTAAGTTTGGGAGATGTTAGCTGATTAACATCTGTCTACAGTTACAAGCCTGTATGTGGATTTTAATTTTCTGTATCCACAAGATAGATGGTAAGAGGTGCTTGTAACTCGAGAACACACCCACGGTGGCTAGCAAGATTGTACGTCTAATATTCAAAAATATTTCATCAACGACGGAATTTCACAAGACAGCTTGCATGTCTTTCTAAAAACTATGGGACATGTAAACATCATCGTGTATACAGTATTTTACAAGACAAAGTAGCCAGTGGAAATAGGTAGTGGTTACGTGTCAGTAAGATGTCACAAACGTCGCAACAATAACAGTTAATTATTTTGTATTGTTTGTTTGAATCTTCCCATTGATGCTTATGACTGCAACTGGTCAGTCTTTTATTGGCATATGCGCATACTGTGCGTATTGCCTCGATATTGCCTTAATTCGCAAGCATTATGTTAATCATTTGATACATTGACCTATAACTACTCTAATTAAGTTGCAGTAGTAACTTTTACCTATATAGAAATATTCCGATCTACAATAAGATAATGTAATTGATCATAATAATTTGATGGGAAAGAGGTTGGATTCAGCAAGAATTTTTGGATTTCAAAAGTACAAAAAATTATTTAGTTGGTACATTAATTATCAAAACCTCTACAAGATAACTAATAAGAAGCTATTTAAATTGCGTAGGACTGTCATAAGTGTCTTTCTTCCTTTAAATTGCGTTGAATATACTGCAGTTTATTGATAGCGAGAAATCGGTTTCCATTAAAAAATGCACAGTTGTTTAAAAAAAACCTGTATACAAATAGGCAATCATAGATGTCCTCAAAATGTCTAGTAAATGGTGAATGAACCATCTTGTTTTCCTTTTCCATTTCAGGACATGAAAATTCGTAGCCTAGTTATTTATGGTTTGAAAAAAAAAATTGGCGTGTGCCTTGTAGTTTTACAGTAACAGAGCGACTGATAAATAAAAGAGTATTTCTTGCGAATGCAATCACGTTCTTATTAAGCTTCAGTATTTTATCAGTGCTTTTTTTCTGTGGATTGGTTTTGTCTTCGTTGTATATTTGTTTTTTACCTGATAGATGTAAATGTCTTCTCTAAACTGGCTAAATAAAATCATATGCAAACTAATAAAAATCCCTATTCATGGCTCAGAACTATATTTAAAGTAGTTATAGCTAAAAGATCTCTTGATGTTGACATTAACAGTAATGGAAATGTGATAATCAATAGTTTTGTTTTAAAAAAATCAATCATAAAACTAGAGTTACCCATGGTAAGCTTACCATGCTTGTGAATTAAGACTATATCGAGGCAATACGCACAGTATGCACATATGCCAATTAGAAACTGACCAGTTACAATCCTAACACATCGATGGGAAGATTCAAAACAAACAATACTAAATGAATGGAGTTACCAATGTTTTTGTTAAGTACTTTATCTGTTAATAAGGTTTGTATTTCAGTTTAGCATATCATGAGACGAGTTAAATTGCAAACATTCATCAATGAAGATATAAATTTTTGTTTGAAAGGATAATCTGATTGCTATTGGCCAAATCATTTTTCATACTTATCACTGAAACATGGTGCTCTCCAGCAGTATCTGACTGAGAATTAAATATCTAGAACTATCAGCCCCATCTCTGTGTCGGGTAAACTGAAAACAGGGTTGACTGTCTAATATATCCTCCGGATTGCCTAATAACCAATGAAGTTAAGTTCTGTGTCCTCAGTAGTTCATTTGAATCAGTTTGGATCTCAATTATCACTCTGACCAATATTCTACTTCATATATATATATATATATATATATATATATATATATATATATATATACCGTGTAAACAAGTTTGATTCCTGTCCTTAAATTGATTTGAAAGTTTTATTATCGATGTTTTTATTAAAAGACCCCATTTTGTGTTGTTCTGAACCACTCACCATTGGAAACGTATAACAGTGCAAGAGATCTATTCGGTCTTTACCAACCATGGATGAAGTAGGGTAATTATCCTTGATAACATTGGTTGACTGAAGTTAAAAATATGTATTACTTAATTTCAACTCTGAAACTTAAATATATCATGCTTACTATAAGATTTAAACATCCAGAGTCTGATAGAAATTTGAGTTCAGTGTTCAGTGTTCCAGAGTCTCAAACGAGCATAAAATATTCATCATTTTCAGTATAGGGATTTGTGAAGTTTGTAGTATTTTCATAGTTAAATTCGCTAGTTGATCGGAACTAGACCACCTTTGAAAACTTGAAAACACTGGAGACCATTTCTTCCTAGTATGGGACTCCTTAACAATGCACATCCACGAATCTGCGAGACAGACCAAAGATTCTGGGTTCGAATCCTGTGTATCAGACTATGGATGAGTATTGCTGAGGAGTCCTATACTAAAACGAAACGATCATCTGGTATTTATCAACTTTTATCAGTTCCCAACAGTCCATTTAACAACCTCCTTCCAAGACAAATCTTGGCAAACCTAGTAGCAAATTTTAATTTTATTAAGAAATGGAATGAATCACAGAAATAAGAAAAAATATTTAAATATCCACTGACTGAAATAGTTAAAATTGAAAAAAAAGAATCTAATGCTCATGTGTTTAGAATTGGGTACTACACCATTATAAAAAAATATGACAATAAGTCTTTCTAATAGTTGAGATCATGAGTCAATTGCAGCCAGACCATCATGGAAAATCTGGAAGCACTGGAAGGCCGTTTCGCGCTTTAGTAAGACTCCTCATCAGTGCGCACCCCACGAAATTCGAACACAGGATCTATCAGTCTCGCGCACGAGCGCTTAACCTATAGACCATTGAGCTAGCCGGCATTCAATGATGTTTATATTTAAATCACTCCTGACATTTCTATAAATTGATTCTTAATTACTGATCAAGATCACATTGAATTCAAGCTATAAAAACAATTTAATAATTTTGAACTAAGTTTCATTTAATCCTCTTATTTTGTGAAAGAAAAACTTATCATTGATCTTCATTGAAATATATGTTAAATGTTGTATAGTCAATCGTCTAACTGAATTATTTTGTTTATATTATAGAAATTTCAAATTACCTAGTTCATAATATTTGACAACAGCTTTGAAAATTTAAAATTCCTATTTTGTAAAAATAATCAGAAGAAAGACATTAAAAAAGGAATAGCTTTTTCAAGGATGATTCCTTGTTCAAAAGCTTGGACCAGATTGCCAGGCGAAATGTTGGATTAACTTCAAATTCATTCGCTAAGATTTTACAAAGAAATTATTCCTATTTACTGTCTTACATGAACTCGGCCTTCTTCCAAAATACATTCTATGACTGACCATCATTATATACTACTTATATTGATATAAGTAACCCAAACGACAATGGTACTAGGCTCATAATTAGAAATGAAATGTCTTGTTTGTTGGTGGGGATAAGAGATTCTGTTAGAGATATTCTTTTCTAACCTTTAGTCATTATTAGTCAATGTTTAATCAGTACGTTAAGTAGTTTTATTAACTTCTATCAAATCTGTGAATTTGGTACTGGTTTACTAAAGTCTGAATGATGAAACATACAATTTCATTCATCAAAGGATCATAAATACCTTTTATTTGCGATTTTGATCCTACAGTCGAATGAGGTAATCAGTGGAGATCTTCCATTTTTTATAACACTATGAATATTCATTGCATCCTCTATTTCAGTGAGATCTCAGATGATCTTTTTTCTTAATAAATGTGTTTGTATATAAAAATGTAATACAAATTCAAATTGAGTCTTTTTAGTGTGGGAGTGTATATGCGCTCTGATGAAGAGTCCTTTGTTAGGATGAAATGACAGTACAGTGCTTCCGGATTTGCACTGATGGTCTCCCTTAGATTGGCTAGTGAATCCGAATTCGAATGTACTACAATCTCCACAAATCTCCATTCTGAAAATAATATTGAATTAAAAAAAAAACAACTTTATATTAAATCTTAGATTTCTGGAGATAATGTTGGTGTATATAAATTGAATCTGTCATCAGTAACGTAAATTATTTTATCATTTTCCACTTACTTATTCGCAATCAACATGAATTCAGTTGAGTAAACTCGGTGTGGTTACTAATGTACTGATGTATAAATAGTCATATATTCTCATAAATATGACACTTGGAAAATAGACTAAATGTTTAAATTTTTAAACTAAAATTCTGATTTGATTTTGTCATTAACTTGCGGAACTCCACAGAAATAGAGCGCAAACCATCTGGTTTAAAAGCTGTAAGTGTATCTTTATATTAATAATTTTGCTTTGAATATGTAATGCGCATTTTCAATTCTAACTTATAGTGAATATCTCAAATGTTTTGCTTGTTAAACAACTGCCTTATTATTAGGACACATCTGTTAGTTTCTATTAATGGAAAATGATAATATACATTATGATTGCTATTTTGTCTAATGGGTAGGTATAGTTTATTTTCAATTATCTATTAGTTAATTTACAAGTAACCCATTGTGACGAATTCACTTGAGGTCATATGTATTTGATGACTCAGCGAACAAATATAATGTAATGACTATCATTACTACTATTATCAAATATTTATTGACATAAGTAGTAAACATAATTGTTTCTTGCTACTAGTTTTCTAAAAAGTTTTGAATAATCTCGTATCTTTATTTAAAGTAGAATAGATTATTGTTACTTTACAGGATTTCGCTGAAATAAAGTGACCTGATTTAAAGTCATCACTTACATGTAATTTAATATTGCAAAAGATTATTATGGCTGAAAATGTATGATGGAAGTGTTCTAGTTGATAAGATTGAGTTGGAAATTTTAAATAAAACAAAAAAATTTAGTAAGCGAGACACAAAGGACAATATTACTCATTGTAATTGAAAGTAAAGTATAAAGATTAAATGGGTCCAGACCAAAAGTAGTAATATGGAGTTAGAGTATTGGAACTATTGGCTTTACTTGTTCATACCGAAATCGTTTTCTCGAGCACGTTGATCTATTTTTATTTAATGTGTTCTCATTACATCCCGTTGAATGGCATGTACACATAACATGGTTGATTCCAGAAAGTCAGGAGAATAACATGTAAGGTAAACAGTGTTATTCACTGTTGTTAGTGATTTTTAGACATTGTTATACAACTTTTAATTGGCAAAGTAAGTGTTATTGTATGCAAGTGATTGAGTTTCGAGTATTCTGTTAGTAAATTTGTATTCTGTATGACAATTCGTTTTTTCTCGTCTATGCAGTGTGTAGCAAAGTAGTGTAGACTGCATTCTATAATTCGAATATTTCCTATCAGTATACTATCCACAACAATACCCAACGAAAATAGGTGGTTACTATATCCAACAAACAGTAACAGTCAGTGAGAAAAATAATAAATCCAACCCATTTCGGTGAGGTTTCGTTTTCCGAGCCGGATAGTTTAGTCTTGGAACTTTCAGTATTCTTGTAAACAATATTATCAGCACAAATTTCAGGTAAAAGTGAAATATTGGAATTTCTTCACATATGACTATCAGAATAGTGTTTTGTGAATATTATAGTAATTTCAATAGTTGAGATAATAAGTCAATTGAAGCTAGACCACTATAGAAAACCTGGAAGCACTGGTCGGCCGTTTCGTCCTAGTATGCGACTCCTCAGCAGTGTGCACCAACGATCTCGTCTCGTGAGATTCTAACCCAGAGCCTATCAGTCTCACGCCCGAACACTTAACCTCTAAATAACTGTGCCAGCATCAAACAATGTTAATTTCTAACTTCAACCAATCCACGAAATTGAGCAACTGTTCACTATTGTCTTCAGTGAGTTACTATCTCATAACATACCCACTTGAACTCTACTATTCACTTCTTATCACTAGAACTCCAGGAAATACCTCTTGGTATTTTATATCACATAGTTCGAAAGTCAGGAAGTACAAAGAGAACACAGAAATATAATATTTATAATGATTCAGTGTAAATTAAACATATATAGCTTTTCAAAAGACTTAAATTCACTAGTCAACAGTTTCGAATTAGTTCACCTGAAGTTTCTCGTGTGAAGGTAATACCTAAAGATGAAGTTGATTTAATATGAAGATAATCAATCATTGAATAAAAATCACAATATATCAAAGGTTGAAAGGATTTGAAAATATGCACCAATTTAAATATGCTTCTCACTAGAACTCCAGGAAATATACCTTTTGAAGCCATTCACCAGTGAGTATATGTTGATTATTATCAGAAAGGGGTTTCGTGAGGATTTTAGTATTTTTATGGTGACCAGTAGAGTTGAACTGGGTCTGTTGTGAGATAGTCACTCACTGAAGACAATGATGGATGTGTCGCTCAATTTTGTGGATTGGTTGAAGTTAGACATTAACACAGTTGGATGCCGGCTGGTTCAGTAGTCTGGCAGTTAAGTGTTCGGGTGTGATACTGATAGGTCCTGGGTTACAATCCTGTGAGGCTAGATTGTGAGTGCGCACTGGTGAGGAGTTGCACCTTAGGACGAAACGGCTGTCCAGTACTTTTAGGTATTCCATGGTCGTCCAGCTTCAATTGACTCATTATCTCAACTATTGAAATTACTATAATATCCACAAAACCCCTTCTGTTATATATAATTTGTTTAGAAAATTTTGTAGTTTACTGTTTTCATATTGAATTATCAAGAGAATTATTTATAAATGAAATTTTCTTTTCAATTTAAAAATGGTAATGATGATAAATAAATTTGCTGTTCCTTATTTTTATTCACTGATTTTCTTTTATTGAATGTAAACAAAGAATGAATGAATTTTCGGCGATGAAAGTGGAAACGATTCTTTCCGAACAAAATATGGAGAGAAATTACTCAACCATCAAAAAGTTTTATTTTCTAGATACTTGAACGAATGAAAGAAGTAATACGTTGTATTTGTCCCTTTCGGAAATATGGATTGAAAATTTCTCGACTGAAGCTGTACTCTATAAATTGAATTGCTGAATGATTTTTAAAATAGTGAATTAAAGTCAAATGATGATTATGAACGAGTTATCAGTTAGTCATGCAACATGATATAGTGGTAAACCTGTTTGTTCTAACACCTCTGTTGCAAAGAAAAGATTAATGAAGAAATGATATTCTGTAAAGCTACTCTTTGAACGTTAGTTTGCTTAATACATAATCTTCAACTAAATCCCTTTAATCATAAACTCTCTTTTAATCTATAAACCGTTGTCATACTTTCTTTTACTCCGTAAATGACTTGTTTTGGCATACATTGTATTTTCCTCTTTATTGTGTGTTAAGATTCAGTTATTCATATGTTTATTTATGTGCCGTTTTGCTTTCTAGTTACTGGATATACATGATTTTGCTACAGCATCTTGTCTTTTCTCTTCACAACCAATTGATGCCAGTGTAGCAGGTTGTTAGTCAGCGAATAGGATATTTCTCTGCACTCAAATCCGATCAATCACCAGTCAGATTCACTCATACGCAGTATCAAGGTTATATTAGTTTCCTTGGTTCATCAACCCCGTTAAGTAGTTTGGTGGCAGACCTCCCTGCATATCTGATACAGAACCATTGGGGAGGACAAGGGCACAAAAATCATTCTTATCACTATCATGAAAGAGAATCCTTGACATAATGTAACGTAAAACTCTATTTAGTTCCATGTCTACGCTAAACGTATGTTGTGTGCTTATGGAGTTTAAAGAGCGGCGTATGTCAGACAGTGTAGAAACGAAGGAAAAATAAACCAAACAAGCAGTAACTAGAACATAGATAAGTTAGCGGATAAACAAAGTGGGGATCCAAAATAATGTGAAAATGCAATTATGTATTGAACTTTCTGAAGAAATTGAGGTTAAAATGGTTCATAGATAACTTTTGCCACAAAGTATAGTTATCAAAGCAACTAAAAGACAGTTAAAAGACTTACCACATAGTGTAGAACACTACAAAATAATAGTAGCTAAGTGAATTGCGCTGGGTTCAAATCACGGAGTGAACATCAACTCTGAGATGCAGGCACATCCAGATGACGAGTCGCGAATAGGACGCAACATGCAACCTGGATTCCACTGCTAGCTACCATTCATTTCTCCTTATAAATATTACAACAATTTAGATGGTCAAAAAATGTTTTAACCAAAAGATTTATTCCAAAATGTGTTCAGTTTTGTTGCACAAATGTATAGATAAGTGGTTGTGCATAATTAGAAATAACAATACATGTTAATTTTAATTGTTACTTTTTTCATTAAATTTAATCCATACGCCACAGTTCTGTACACGGATCTTTCTTTATTACTCTATATACTTGAAGATGTTTAAAGTCTTTGATGTTGCCTGGGTTTATTCATTTTCTTATATAAAAATTTTCACATTGACAGAATGATAGTTAAATCAAATATATTTTTTATAAAACTTGCTTAAGAGACACTTTTATGATCAAACTTTGTCGTCATAATGATTTCCTTTTTTGGGATAGAATCTACCAGAGTAGAGCGTAACTAGTATCAGTTATATAAGTTAGGAATTTCATCTTTCATCACAAACTGATATAAGGGATATCTCCATCACCAAAGCCTAATAACCTTTAACAAGACACCCTAAGGAACTTATGGAGAATAAAAGCAACGGTTCTCTGTCCACTTGATGATTTTTTATGCTTTAGTAGCACTAAACTAGAACCTCACGATCTATATTTTCGACATTTGATTTTGTACAACTTTCAGTCAATACAATCAATAATTCATTGTTTCATTCAAGACGTATTCTTCTTTACAGTTAACCACTTTCCTAAAGAAATTTAGAAAATTCACAGTAGAAGAAAGTAACTAAATCGAATAGATTTTGTTATGAAATGGTAAACTTAAATTATTTGGATTTATATGTAATTTTTTACCAATGTCAAGACAGTTCTACTGTATGGGGCGGAGACGTGGAGAACTACGAAAGCCATCATCCAGAAGATACAGGTGTTTATTAACAGTTGTTTACGCAAAATACTTCGGATCCGTTGGCCAGATACTATCAGCAACAAGTTATTGTGGGAGACAACAAACCAGATTCCATCCAGTGGAGGAAGAAGTCAGAAAGAAGCTTTGGAAGTGGATAGGACATACACTGAGAAAATCACCCAACTGCATCACAAGACAAGCCCTCATAGGGATTCCTGAAGGCCAAAGGAGAAGATGAAGACCAAAGAATATGACGCCGAGAAATGGAGACAGGCATGAGAAAAATGAACAAAAGTTGAATAGAACTAGAGTGGAAGGCCCAGGACAGAGTGGGTTGGAGAATGCTGTTGGGCGGCCTATGCTCGATTGGGGATAACAAGCGTAAGTAAGTAATTTGTCAACAACAAAAAAAACTATCACTATTAATCAGAAGGGGATTTGTGGAGATTTCAGTATATTTGAAAGTTGAAGTTAGACATTAACACCGTTGGATGCTGGCCGGCTCAGTGGTCTGTTGGTTAAGGGCTCTGGCTCGTAACCGGTAGGCCCTGGGTTTGAATCTCGCGAGTGCGGGATCGTGGGTGCGCACTGCTGAGGAGTCCCATAATAGGATGGAACGGCCGTCCAGTGCTTCCAGGTTTTCGATGGTGGTCTAGCTTCAATTGACTAATGATTTCAACTTTGAAATATTACTATTAACTTCCTATCAGGATCTATTAAAAATTCTTTACCATTTTGAATCGTCTGTAGTTTCATATCATAAAAATTTTTAATAATTTTTCAATTATTCAAAATGACAAATCACATTAATTTACCTCAACTTTTCATAAATAAGTCACTTATTATTATATCATTCTTTAATACATAAGATCATATAATGAATTACTGATTGGTTGATTTTTTTACTGAATTCTCATTGGTTGATTTTTATTAAACATATTGTATATTTTTGAAAATTCTTTTTTTTTCCTGTTTAAATTAGTGTTAAATTGAATTGTCAATTTTATATGAAGAAAAATTGTTTTTTTTTAAAATAAATTTACATCCCTTCAAAATAAAAAGTAAAAAAAATAAATTCAATAAATAATAAATAAATAATTTAATAATTAATGAATAAAGAACAAACATGAATCAATTGTGTGTGTGTGTGGATATTTATGAGATGATGATTCTTTAAACTGAGACTATTATCATCGGTTACTATTGCTGTATTATATATCCAATTGTAATAACACAGAGAACAAAAGACAATTATGTACAGTTTAATATCATATTCTCATGTTATTTCACTGTTTATAATATTAATCTTGGGAGAGTTAAACATGCAAATAGTTTACAGTAAGTTATGCTGAAATTCTTGAATAATTCAACTATTATATATATATATATATATATATTTTGAATACATAAATATTGATATAAGAGGCACCGAATACATATGCGCCACAATTGTGACTTGATTTTTGTGTGGGCTTTAATGCTACCCGGGTGCCTAGACCGGTACAGGTCATGCCTCTAGTTTTTGACCTTGTGGTCATATCCACATGGCACTGGAACAACCTTAGAAGATGCAGTTCCATGATAGCGCTGACCAACAGTTTGTCCACACGCCATTTGCTTCTTCAAGATCCTGGAACCCATGTACACCATTGGTTTGAAATCAGGGTTTTCCAACTCCCTCAGGTGGGTCCTCCGTACCTACGAACCCGATGAAAATGCCGGATGTTCACTTTTCGTCCACTCACTTTCGTGAACAACACCTCCAGTGCGAGAAAGCAGTGAGTTGGGAGTAGGCTCTATTTACCCTCAATCGTATATATATATATATATATATATATATATATTACTTACTTACGCCTGTTACTCCCAATGGAGCATAGGCCGCCGAACAGCTTTCTCCAACCCACTCTGTCCTGGGCTTCCTTTTCTAGTTCTACCAGTTCTTGTTCATTATTCTCATGTCTGTCTCAATTTCTCGGTGTAATGTGTTCTTTGGTCTCCCTCTTCTCCTTTGACCTTCAGGATTCCATGTGAGGTCTTGTCTTGTGACGCAATCAGGTGATTTCCTCAAGGTGTGCCCAATCCACTTCCAGCGCTTCTTCCTGAGTTCTTCCTCTCTCTATATATATATATTTAACTAATATTCACATGTCTGCTAAACAATCAGAAAATACAATAAAAAGACAAATTTTACCAGAACTATGGGACATTTTAGAGTAGTATATTATATAGGTTCTGATAAACTTTATCTTCATACTGAATTATCTGAACTTATCAATGGGACTATTTTGAATAAGTTGATTTGTCAAATCTTAATTCATTTTACAGATATCTGTTGACTAAATAAAACATGGTAAATTATTTAAGTGACTGATAAGCATTTGATAGCAAGCGAGGACTCTTTTTGTCATGAGTTTTTTATGAATTGAAGAGACATTAGAGACTGACAAGTTTTGACAGATGTCCCGCCTTAATTTATGAAAATACATAAGTAATAAATTATTCAATTGATTTTCAGTGAAGAAAATTTAGTAAACTTCTGCAGTACATGCAAATAAAGTTATACAGTTTTATTTTTACTTACTTAGCACACAAGTCTACTATCTAACGTATATGTACAGAGTCATAACAGAGTCGTAACTACCATCTTCTCAAAAACTTCCTATGGCCTTCGGTGATGCGACAGACTTACCGAAAAGTTTAGCCAGTGTAACTGGCTCCACATAGGGAGTTGAATTGATAAACATACATAAATGTGACAAATTTGGGGAGTTTGTAGTTGTTTGTAGTCATAATTTTATATAGTTAAGATCATGAGTCAGTTGAAGCTAGACCACCATCGAAAACCTGGAAACACTGGACGGCCGTTTCATCCTATTATGAGACTCCTCAGCAGTGCGCATCCACGATCCCGCACTCGCGAGATTCGAACCCAGGACCTACCAGTCTCAATGTTCTAGAGGTTAAGCGTTGGCGTCCTGAGTTTGGATCTCGCGAGAGCTGGATCGTGGATGCGCACTGCTGAGGAGCCCCATAATAGGACGAAACGGTCGTCCTATGCTTCCAGGTTTTCGATGGTGGTCTAGCTTCAACTGACTCATGATCTTAACTATATAAAATTACTAAAATCTCCACAAAACCCCCTTGTGTAGTCATAATTATCAAACACAGCTAAAATCATACCCAAATGTGTGTCATGAAAAATTTATGATTCATTTAAATCTTACTCTATACACTTGTGTACATTTACATATGAGTAAGTATTGATTGTAACCTAATACATCAGGTCATGGTTTTCGCTTCAACTTCATCAAGTTATTCGTATACTTGCTTAAATTATAATGTTAAAAAACAAACAGTTTAGCTTAAAATTTAATTTCTTAGACAATGCTGTTTATTCTGTATTTCTTTTTTTTTTTAAAAAAATAGAAAAATAACAATTTAGACTAATTAATCTCCCCTTCCATTTCACTGTAAAGATAATTTAAAGTTGTTTTTTTTTAAATTTTACCTTAGCAACAAAAATTTGGGTTACATTTATAAAAAAAATTATTTTATTCTGAGGTTCTATTATAAGTTGGCATGCAAATATTCTGTGTTTATAATTGAATTTCCAAAAAAAAATAGAAACAATTAACGAATGAAAATTTGTTTAAATTGATAGGGAAATGAAATGAAAGGTTAGATTTTTTATTGATGAAGAACTATAGGACCACCTAATAAGTTTTAAATTGTCTATCATTTTATTTACAAATATTGTTTAAATCTATATTCAATGATGAATTTTCAACTTGAAAGGTCCAATTTAATAGAGATCAGAGAAGAAGTATGTAAATATTTACATGATTGAATATGAAAAAGGATGTGAAAATTAAATTGAAAAATAATCATATCAAAATTTACGTAGGTCTATTAGTAAGCTAAAGGTCACTGAATAATAATAATATTTAGGAGATATTATTTTTATAGATGAGTTCATGAGTCAATTGAAGCTGGACGACCATGGAATACCTAAAAGTACTGGACAGCCGTTTCGTCCTAAGGTGCAACTCCTCACCAGTGCGCACTCACAATCTAGCCTCACAGGATTGTAACCCAGGACCTATCAGTATCACACCCGAACACTTAACTGCCAGACTACTGAACCAGCCGGCAACCAACTGTGTTAATGTCTAACTTCAACCAATCCACAAAATTGAGAGACAAATCCATCATTGTCTTCAGTGAGTGACTATCTCACAACAGACCCAGTTCAACTCTACTGGTCACCACAAAAATACTAAAATCCTCACGAAACCCCTTTCTGATAATAATCAACATATACTCACTGGTGAATGGCTTCAAAAGGTATATTTCCTGGAGTTCTAGTGAGAAGCATATTTAAATTGGTGCATATTTTCAAATTCTTTCAACCTTTGATATATTGTGATTTTTATTCAATGATTGATTATCTTCATATTAAATCAACTTCATCTTTAGGTATTACCTTCACACGAGAAACTTCAGGTGAACTAATTCGAAACTGTTGACTAGTGAATCTAAGTCTTTTGAAAAGCTATATATGTTATCATTATAAATATTATATTTCTGTGTTCTCTTTGTACTTCCTGACTTTCGAACTATGTGATATAAAATACCAAGAGGTATTTCCTGGAGTTCTAGTGATAAGAAGTGAATAGTAGAGTTCAAGTGGGTATGTTATGAGTTAGTAACTCACTGAAGACAATAGTGAACAGTTGCTCAATTTCATTGATTAATTGAAGTTGAACATTGCTATCTTTGGATGCTGCTTCAGTTGTGTAGATGTTAGGCTATCGCGCGAGTAAATGATAGGTCTTTTTTTTCGAATTTCGTGACGCGGGATCGTGGGTGTGTGCTGATGAGGAGTCACTCACTTAGACGAAACGAACGTCCAGTGATTTCGCGTATTTCATGATGGTCTAGCTTCAATCGAGTCATGAATTCAACTATAAAATTAAAAAGATGATATGAAATACTTAAGAAATTACCCTAAAAACTTTCCTAATTATATTGGTGAATAATTTTATATACATAAAATAAGATTTATGAAATATAATCATTTACGAATTATTCTTAATATCACCTGAAAATTGATTCATAAGAATAACAATTCTTGATATTGTTTATTCAACAAAAATGATTCACATTCTTTGACAACTAACCAATGACCAACTAAATAATTGCTACTTGTTAAGATTGATTCACATGGGTTGTGCAAAGCATGAGCTTCATATATATATATATATATATATATATATATATATACATATATATCAATTGTGTTGTTGCCTAGGGACTTAGCAACAAATTAATTAATTAACTTTCACATAATAAATCGTTTTTATCATATTTATTTAAAGATATTTCATTTAATATGTCAATGTCATTTATAACTTACCGCTTCAAATTAAAACCATGAAAAGTAATCTAAGAACTATTGTTAGTGTGTTTCTAATGAAAGGTAATATAATTAATAAGAAATAAAAAAAATTTGATGATTATCAATTTGAAAGGGGTTTTGTGGAAATTTTAGTGATTTTATATAGTTGAGTCAATTGAAGCTAGACCACCATCGAAAACCTGGAAGCACTGGACGACCGTTTCGTCCTATTATGGGACTCCTCAGCAGTGCACATCCACGATCCCGCACTCGCGAGTTTCGAACCCAGTGTAGTATCGGTGTATACGTTAAGCCCATATACTTTATTCTAGTTGCTGGCCAAACCAATTCACCTGTACATTGAGTCATCTTTTGATCTTGTTAATCATTTGCTTATTAACCTTGACTATATTTTTATATAAGCGTATATGTGTGCACACTTCGTATCTTATTCATCATATGTCTGTCACTCATTTTTGTCTGACTATAAATGTTGATTAACGCTTGCTTAAATCGAGTTGGCTTCCCAGACATCTCCATGTCATTTCCTCCTCGTTCGTTTCCTTCTCTTGTTCGCCTGTTCACTCGCCCTCTCTCTCTCTCTCGCTCGCTCGTTGATATTCGCTCAGGTGTTGTTAACTTTCTGACCTGAGTTATTCGACAATAAACTGTAGTTGCTGCTATCCTTCGTCTTCTGATTTTACGCACCGTTAAGTTTAGAATTATAATGGTTATCGAAGTAAACGATTAACGAATCGTGGCACTACACCAGGATCTACCAGCTTCGCGTCGGATCACTTAACCGATAGACCACTGAGCCGGCCGGTATCTAACAGTGATTTAAATTGAAGTATCAAAAATTTATCACTTTATGTAAATAAATAATAATTTAATTCAGTGATGAAATTGCAAGAGAATTTGAACATTGAATTCGTCAGGAATAATGAAACCTGTAAATAAATTAAGTATATCTAGACTACGTGTTAGACAAAATTTATAATAATATATATATCTACATACATCTATTATCGATTGAAGATTTAGCCCAGTTTTTTTTATTATCATTTGAGGTTTTAACCTATGAGTCAAAGATATGAACTCTAAAACAAGAAATTCTGTTAGCCACAAGAAATGTGCATCTATAGATTAAAAAAAAGACACCTTCACTTGACTATAATTTGTTATATCCCTTGGAGATTTATGAATGGTAACTTTGAGAACTATTTATCGAATAATATGATATGTGTATTTCCTATTGTATAATTGTTAAGTAACTAAACTATTCACATTTGTGTCCATCTGATTATAGGCTTTATTTTGATCTATAGACTATTATTGTACGATTATCATTCCTGAAATGTACCCAGTTTATCAAATTACTGTTCCCCTATTCACAGCCACATTTGGCTAAATCTTGTACAAATGTTATTTTTTTATTTTATGGTACGATGTGGTCAGTTTGACTGGTATATAAACCCAATATGTTTCAGAATAATGATTCATATAGTAGAAGCTGTTATTGGTGTTGTGGACTTAACTGACTGGGATAGGCAGATAACAGGACTGATAAGTACTCAAGACTGCTCATACGGCTTTTGTGTATCACTGTTCAAATCGATAATTCACTCCTCTCTCTGATTAGCGGGGAACATCACATTCATTTACATCAAATGGGCAAAACGCACGCACGCATGCAATCGACATAACAAATCAAGAAAATTTAATGTATTAAATAACTAAACAGTATAATTTATCATGTTCTTAAGAATAGCAGTATCTCTTCAAGTTTAAAGGTTAGAATTTGTTTATGGTTATCAGAAATTTGAAAACCCTGATCAGAGAACTACATACTACCGCTAGTAACTAGTACATAACATTTACAATAAAATAAAAGGCTCATTTATTTAGATTGATGATTTTGCCGATATTATACTCCACAGAAGACTATCTACGTTATTAATAACATTGTCAAACAAACGTTACTATTTTTGTGACCGAGTAGTGTGGTTTTTAAGTTAGTTCGTATGATCATGCAAATTTTCTGGTTAAACTGAAAAAAAATACATTCAAAAAGGAAACAGAGTTACAGACCGAAACATGTTTACTTAGATCAGGTGAATGAATGTACAATATTTCAATACTTTTAGTCTGCCATCATTCGTAAATTTTAAAAAGGAGATTGTTGTCATAATTATAATCTTGGAAAATAAATATATTTTTTCAACTGTACAGCACTGAAACTAAAGTCGCCGAATCGAGAACTCCTTATTGAATCAATTTTTATTATTTTAAATTTCAAGGAATATATTTCGACTAATTTCATATTTTCAGGATGGGGATTTGTGGAGGTCCCTGTAATTTTAGTAGTTGAATTCATGAGTCGATCTAAGCCAGAACATCAGTGAAAACCTGTAAGCACTGGACTTCTGTTCTGTCCTAGTATGTGATTCCTCAGTAGTGAGCGTCAACAATTCCTGTTCTATAAGTTGATTCGTTTCTATTTTTAACAATTGACCTCATGAGTCAATCTAAACTAGATGAAGGGTTTCGCAAGTTCATTGATCGACTAAAGTTAGATATTAACACCGTTGGACGTCAGTGGGCTCAGAGGTCTTGAGGTTAGGCGCTAGCGTGCGAGACTGAAGGTCCTGAGTTTGATTCCCTTTGGTATGGAGTCATGGTTGAGCGCATCTGAGGAGTTCCATACTATGACGAAAAGACAATCCAGTGCTTTTAGGTTTTTAATGATAGTCAAACTTAGATTGATTCATGAATTCTACTATTATAATTTTATATTTGTTTGTTTCTTAAGAAAATTCTATTGATTTAAATTATTTAAATGAATAATTTCTAGTGTGACCAATAAAAACAGGATAATTACTTTGAAAGAATTTTAGATATTTCGATTTTTTCGACTTACTTTTTATTTTCCTGAACTGTTTTTCTTCCAAATTCAATCAGTTTACATATTTGTTTAGCTAAATACTATGCTGCCTTCCGATGATGGCAGAAGAGTCAAAAAGTTATGATTGATTCTTCACAATGAGTAAGTATACAGTTAGATCACGATAATTTTTTATGGGTAAAGTGATCTTAGTAAACAATTTTAAATAGTTACAACTCATGATGCCGTGTATGAAAATTATTTAAACCTCCAACTATGTTTAATGAGAAATTATTTAAAACATAACTGATGTAAAGTGTTTCTTGAATAATGAAACAAGTTTCATTAATGAATAAAGACCAATGATATAATGAATGAGTGTCTGAATTTTCAAAGACTGTTTAATCGACTTGTTTGAAAACCACAATTCAATAATATTATGTATCCTTGATTTCACTTACTATTCATGAAAAAGTAACAAAAAGTTGACACGGCTAACATTTCTTGAGACTAAGGGTCTTGTATTTGATTTTGAGTAGGGTTCTTGATGTCCTATACTAGGACAAAACAAATATACACTATTTCCTGGTTTTCAGTGATTATCTAAATAAGATCAGTCGTTGATGTGTGTTATGAAAAAAGAGAAAACGTAAAAATTTACAACATAGTATTGTTTTTTCATTTAATTTAATTTCACAGTTAAATCCACTGTAAAACTAAATGAAAGCATTACATGACTTTAAGTTATATTTTAATTTTTACCTACATACATTTATTAGTCAATCGTAAGTGAAATAATATATATGTGATTAATTCATTTGAGAAACTGTTATTCAGTTGATGATTATTAACTGTAATGTATATTACGTTATTATTAATTATGAATTGTTCTTAGTTGTATAACAGTCTCCATCAGTACTTGTTCACCATTGAACACAAATACGAACCAGGAACTACAAGGTTTCACTGGAAGCAAGGACTAGTGAAGATTAAGTAAATCAGAGGTGAGAACGTAGACTCCGGAAATGTACTCTTATTCCTATGTAGTCACAACACTGAGTGGTTTTAACTAGAGTCACTAATTCTAATGAAGATAAATCACTAGTTGCATATATTATTTAAAATTCGATTTATACATCAATATTTGGTAATTTCATGAATAGTTGTTGAAGGGAACTTATTTTGATCGGTTGATTCATTAAATATATAAATTATCTACCCTTGAGTCCTAAAACATAAGCCGCAAATAAGTACTTCTATAGATTTGGCAAGGGTTTTCCAAAACCCTTTCGATATTTAATAAGTATATCATACCTTTCTGTGTTTTAAGGGGTAGGGTACTGAACATTCGACTATGATTTTCAGCGAAGATTTCAATTTCAGAGACTTTGGATATTCGTAGCTGTCTACTATGAATATATCAGCATAAAGTAGAATGAAAACACAAATATTGTAAAAGCTAACATTCGAAATCAAGTCTTTAATGAAAGATACAGTCTAGAATTCAGTACTCATTCACTAAATAAGCAAAAATTAAGGGACTGAAAATTTTCATTTTAAAATAGACCCTGAATCAATAGATAAGATCTGATTTAGTATGTAAAATCTATTTTGATCTAAATTCGCTCCTTTATAAACAAAATTCAGTTTACATGTTTAAACTGTCTCATACACACCTGTTTGATGAACGATAAACATTTTTTTTTTTGGTTTAATCGTTCAATCTAAAATATAAAGAAAAATTCTTCCAATTTAATACATATCTATCTAGTACATTATATATACACATATTTATGTATTTGCAAATGTACACCAGAACATAGTACATATATAAGCGAATAAACATACATGGTGCATATATTGTGCAGCCTAATATTAAGTATAAAAGAGAGGGAAACAAATTTTGCTTTCTTTAAAACAAATGATTATATATATATATAGAGAGAGAGGGGGGGGAGGTGGAGAGTGAGTGAGAGATTCGAATTTTTCAGTGAAAACAAAATAATTTTATTGGACCACCCACATGCTTACAATAATTTAATAAACCCAATACTATATAAATAAAAAGTCATTTATTTGAGGTAAATAGGAGAGAAGAAAATTCAGAGTGATATAAAAGGGAATAAGTAGGGGGATGGGTTGAGGGAGGACATCATTGTATTATTTTTTTTTAATTACAAACTTTATTACCTCAAAAAATTTATTTTAATTTTCTCTAGAAAATTGAATATTGAAATCTATTAAACCTTATTCAGTGAAAATTATAATTTTTATTTAAAAAACAAAAAAAAAGAAGAAAAGAACAGAAAAAGTGATTCACAGATGATTGTTTGTTTGGAAACTATTTAAACATCTGTGCATAATAATAATAATAATAATAATAATAATAATAATGTTTATTGTGTTTTTGGTATTTTTCCATATTGTTATTGTCGTTGTTGTTGTTGCTGTTGTTTTAATAAATAAATCATTATTTTTGTCAAATATCCATCTTGAATATTTTATCAAAATATCTTTTGTAATCATCAATGATTTGATCTACCGCATAATTTGATACAATTTGTTTAAAAGAAAAAAAATATGTGAAAAGTCAATTACAACATTGTACCAATATTATGGTATATTTAAGGCTATTATGTAAGAGAAATACATATATGAATTATGAGGTGGGATCGGGAATGCGCACTGCTGAGGAGTCCCACAATAGGATGAAATGGCCGTCCAGTGCTTTGAGGTTTTCTACGGTGGTCTAGCTTAAAATGACTCATGATTTCAAGTATATGTATGAATTATTTGTTTGCAATTTTTTTTCCATTGATAGTCATATCATCTTCAGGTGACACAGATTTGTTTATTTATTAATACTAATGTAAGAATAGTAATAGATTGTTGAGTTTATAAGTTTCAAGTTGTATTTAAGTTCATTTTGATTAATTATTCAATGTCAAGTATAAGCTAAAATATTTGGGAAGGTGATACTTTATAGTACGTTACAGAAATTTCGTTAAGTGTATCGGACAGTTCTAGAGGATGGAGGACGATGTCCACATGGGATTTTTCACTAAGTGGAAATGTGTTCAACCGTCCCTTTTACCTTGGTCAGCTTCTTCACTAATTAGTTAATAATCATTTTTACGATGTAGTGACGTAATTTGACTGATGTTCATTTTTATAACCTAAACTTATTCATGCATCTTATCATTGTTATTATGATTATAACAACTGCCATTCATTTATTCAGTGTCCACCCCTATTTACTAATTCGTACCCAATTCATATTATTCAGCATATTATCAGCATATTTCTGGTTTGTGGTGACTTTATTATCGCTGTCGTCCCATGTTAACCATATTTATTTTGATCATTTACCTCACAATTTCATATAATGTATAAACTTATTCAAGTTAACACTTCATATTAGTCATCCCAGCATTAAAGATTTGATTTTATATGACAAAAAATCCTCGATTCAATTCATTTTTATATTGGTTGTTTGAGTTCCGGAGTGATCATCAACTCCCGGGTAAAGATACATCCAACTGACGAATCCCAAATAGGAAAAAGCACTCATTCTGGATTCCACTGCTAGCCACCATCTATCTCTGTTTATAATCCTTAATTCACATGTTGTACTTTTAAATGATGTACCTTGCCTTAAACCTGATCAATTTTCAGGATAATTAATTTGGATATATAATTGTAGAATCTGAAGTGAAATTATTGAAAAGAATATTCTTCAATCATATAACTGAATTTCACATTCATTAATTTACCTTAACATTAAGTAATGACTAACTTTCATATTAAATTTCATCGCGAATATAGAAAACATCATTATTATTATTAAGATTGTATGATTGTCAACTTTTTTCAGTGTTACTGACTGATCATCAGAGCTTGGCGTCTTCTTGAAAATGATTGAAGTGTTAGGCTGTTTAATAAATATATAGGATAATGATGACTTACCCTTACATTGTAAATAGTATTTGATATAAGAAAATGTAATGATTTTTGATGAGTATACAAATATATATATATATGCTTATCTGTTTCATGATATCAGCTCCTAAGACTTTTTATGTTAAACCTTAAACGTCGCCAACTTCAATATAAGTAGATTCATCAGTTATATTACACATTTATAGATAGAGAAGAACGTTCTATATTATTTAAACTGATTGACATTTTAGCCTTCTTATATATCTATATATTAATGACTCAGTTTATTCTCACATGAATGAATGAGTGTACTCCCGTCTATGAAACTAAAAAAGTGAACAGTATTTTTTATGATTTATTCAAGTGTATTGTGCATCAAATTACATTTACACATAGGTGGTTAATAGAATACATCCCAGCTAGTAAAAAAATTATAAAAAAATTTGTCGAAAAAAGAAGCTTCAACATGTCATAAATTAATGAGTAGATAATTAAATTTCAATTTATGACATGTTGAAGCTTTTCTTTGGATGGAGAATGCTGGTCAGCTGCATATGCTCCTCCACAAGGGTTAACAGGCGTAAGTAAGTAATTAAATTTCAAACATTTATTTATTCAATATAAAGCATGTTAGAACGAAATGCACGTCTTGGATTCCACTACTAGCCACTATCCATCTTTGCTTATAATACTTGTGAATTAAGGCTATATCGAGGCAATACGCATAGTATGCACATATATACCAATAAGAGACTGATCAATTTGCAGTCCATAATATGTGGAAAACGACTTTTTAAAATAAATATAAAGTAAATAAGAATGCTGTTTTATGACTTCGTTTAAGAATATCAAACACCGTAGTGTATGGTACTTATGTCGACGGAAATAAGTAGTATGTAACGTCAGTCAGAAGTTTAATGTTTTTCAGCAGAAGGTTAAGAATTTTGAATTGAAGAGAATAGAAGTATAAATAGAGAGTAACAATGAAGAAACGATGGAATTTGAGACAATAGCATTCAATAAAATAAACTATGAATATTAGATTATAGATTTTTTTTTAAGTGTATCAAAGTCTTTCAATGTACACATGGTTATGAAAAATTAGTTTACTAAGAGTTTGATGGATTAAAACGTTTTACATTCAATCATCTCATAAATATTTACACACCTCGAATAGATCATTTTAAACTGAAAATAATCTCCGTCATTAACTAAAATCAGGTGGGAAACTATAAGTGACAATAGAGAATTAGATGGGGATATTATTCCCTGTCAAAGATTTACATACTAGAATGATACAATTGTCCAAAGTCTCTTTTTTTTTCGCTGATTCTCTACCTAATATCAGTCCATGATGAAATATGACTTTAATTTATATTGTTTTTAGTAACACTTTAGAAAAACTGTTGTAGAAAGTAAAGTCTAGTATTTTATTTTAAATATATCATGGCTTTAACTTATGGAGAAATCATACGTACAAATTAGCTTACAAGCCTTAGAGTATGATATGCCGCTTCATTGTATTTTACACCTCTTATAAGATTTATTTACCCTTACTTAATACTTGTAACCTACATATATATATATATATATATATATATATATATATATATCTTCACCACGCAACTGTTTTTAAAGGATGGAACTTAAATTTTTTTTTTTTTAACGGTCTATAGACAATTCCTTTTTTCCATTAATGTTAAATGAAAGCAATTCTCTGTTCAGTTATGAAATTAGGTAATTCCATTAGCTGAATATTAATTATTATTAGTTGTAATAGTTGCAATCTAAGTTAATTAATAGAAAACTGTTTAACCTAATTTGTAAATTTATGTGTATAAATGAAAAAAAGTGATTGGTATTTATAACCGAAAAACTGGTTATTAGATTCTTAGATAATTTACTAACTAACCCCTCACTAAGTCGGGTGGATTATTTTGTTTGAATATAATGAATAAATAAATTGGTATTGGTACAGACATTGGTTAAAATTTAGACGTTTTTATGCCTTGAGTTTATGATACAATAGATTGAATACAAAGTGATAAATTTGAGGTCAATTGTTCAGACAATTACTGTCTAGTTATTTATTAAGAGAAAATATTCATTATAACGACAATAAAACTGTTCTGATTTATTTATTATTTATTATGGATGCTGGATCAGTAGTCTAGTGATTAAGCGTTCGCGTGCGAAACTCATTGGTCCTGGGTTCGAATCTTTTGAGGCGTGTTCGTGGATGTGCACTGTTGAGGAGTCAAATAATAGGACGAAACGGCCGTCCAGTGCTTCCAGGTTTTTCATGGTGATCTAGCTTTAATTGATTCATGAACTCAACTATCAGGATTACTATAATATCCATAAAACCCCTTCGGATTATATATATGTAACTAAAAATTATGATTTATTTCGATGACTAAGTGGTTTCTACAAATTTAAACTAAATTGCATAAGATACATTTTGATGGGTCAATTTTGATGATAAATCTCAAGTAATTTCAGGCTCTAATCTAAAAATGAACCTTGTGATGCTTCGTAGTAAACTGAGAACGAACACTCAGTGTGAACGGAAAATCAAGTAGATTTGAACTACTAGGATCAAATTCCAATCACGTAGCTAAAATATTAGAAGTTTTCCTAAAATTCAAATTCTCAGTTTTCATACTCTTGTTCATTGCGTTGGCTATGTTGTCTGATTGTATACAAGTCACAGCTTTCTCGGAATACAACTAGACAAGTCAACCAGTGATCTGTCAACCACTTACCTTCGTAGTTGGGAAAGAGTTTGAGAAAAAAAAACAATATGTTGTTCCGCTTATTCATACTTGGTTGATAATTGTCATCTCGAAAATCAAACCAAATCATTCAAAGTAATTGATCTTATAACTTCTACTTTTCTTCATGGGGTTCAATGGTTTAAGCTAACAAATCGAATATTTGTACAAAACAGAAGTTTGCAACACTTATCACTTCCATGGCTGAATAAAGTTTAGCAAACAATTGTACTTACAACTATTATTTTCCCATATCCTTCGTTTGTTTATTTTTCTTAAACCTTTTTTTCGAAAATGCACTTCACTACCCATTTATTTGAACACAGTACACAATTGATTCAGTGGGCGGCCTGCTTAAACATCTGGGCTACCTGTTCCTGTCATCTATATATTTCAACAAGTTATCTAATATTGTTTGTTTTAATACATCATTATGGCTATTAAGGACACAACCTATTCAGGTGCGTTTCCGAAAACTGTACAACATTTCGCTGTAAAGGTTACAAAAGGCCTAATCAGAGATATCGTGTTTGCTGGGAACATGCAGCAAAAAGAACATACATAATTCATATGTCGATTGACTGAACTGCTGACATCTAACTGGCGATCACTGAATATTTATCGTCAGGATAGACGAAGAATTAAGAAACGTAAACACGTTGAAATACTTTATGCTGAGAATTCGATTTTGTACCAATTAATATAATATTGAATAAAGCTAATAATAATAATAATAATAATAATAATAATAATTTTAATAATTTTTGATAAATGATGTTCTAGTGTTCATTTTTCAAAGATTTTTGACATACTTCTTATTATGAAGCATTGATTCAAGTCGTTTTTGTTTTTTGTTGTCATAACTACTACATCAGTCATCACACTATCAATCTGTAAGTGCTATTGATTACGTTTAGTTATGTAATGCATTCCACTACTATCATTGACTCATAAACAGCTTTGATTGATTAGATATTTTCATATGTGTCTATAAATATTATCGTAGATAAAAAAGTGAAGTTCAATAAGGTTATACTTTGAAACAACACTATTCGTTTATATGTATTGTCCTAATTAACAATATGGCAAAATTTTAATATATTTTCAACTTGGAAACTTTTGATCGTGAATAATGTATCAATAATATGAATAAATATTTTAAATGAGATCATGAATCGATAAATGTTAGACAACAATTGAAAACCCGGGAGAATTGTACTGTCATTTCATCCTAGTATGGGACTTCTCAGAAGTGTGCACCCACAGTCCCATACCAAAGGGACTTAAACCTGGGATATTTGGTCTCGCGAGTGAACAATTATTCTTTCATTATAGAAGGGGTTTTGTGGAGATTTAGTATTAATCATTGTTGAAAGCGTGAGTCAATTGAAGCTAGACCACCATGGAAAACCTGGAAACACTGGACGGCCGTTTCGTCCTATTATGGGACTCCTCACGCTTTCAACAATGATTAATACTAAATCTCCACAAAACCCCTTCTATAATTAATATAATAAATATGCTCACTAGTGTCTTCGAGAAGTATATCTAGGAGCTCTAGTGAGAAGCAGTGACCAGTGGAGTTCAAAACCACGTCTGTTGTGAGATAGGAACTCACTGAAGACAATTGGTGAATGGTTGCTCAACTTCGTGGATCAGTTGAAGTTAGACATTAACACCGTTGGATGCCAGCTCAGTGGTCTATCGGTTAAGGGCTTCGGCTCGAGACTGGTAGGTCCTGGGTTTGGATCTCGCTCGCTAGAGCAGGTTCGTGGATGCGCACTGTTGAGGAGTCCCATGATAGGACGAAACGGCCGTCCAGTGTTTTCAGGTTTTCCATGGTGGTCTAGCTTCAATTGACTCACGCTTTCAACAATTATTCTTTCGACCACTGAGCCGACCGATAACCAACGGTGTTAATGTTCAAAACTTATTTTTAATAACATTCGAATAGATTTTTAAAAGTTATAGTACACGTGATCAAGAACTTAACCTTTAAGTTGAAAGCTAATCAGCCGCTTACTGGTTCCAGTCACAAGAGTTTCTTAATTGATGTAAGATCCTGAAGGAAACTGTCATTACATTGTGAAAGTCTCTTAAAAAAAACTCAGCTGTTGGTTGATTATAAATATTTTCACACATACTGTCATAAATGTCTAAAAATGTATATTTCTATATAAACTTCCAAGTAATGGGCAAAGATATAAGGTCAATTATAAAACGTGATGTTTAACATAGTCATGCATTGACGTTAAAATCAAGGATAGGGAATGAATATTGTTTTAATTAGACAAGTTGAATTGTGTTACATTCATAAATTTCTCACAATTGTCTTCTGTTATTTTCTTAGATTTAAGAAAATAAAAGGTTAATTGTATATTCAATGAAGGTTGAAACTAATGAAAATAAGATTATCAACTTTGGGCAGGAATTACGGCGCTTTTGATTTATAATTTGTGGAAAGAGAACACTAAACAGAAGAGAAAAATGTCTTAGATTCAACTCGTGAAATAGCATAGTATTTACTTGTTATAGTAATTGAACAAAATAGAGGTAATCAGGGTATTGGCTTTAGTATAGACAATACAAATTTCGGTATATATATATATGTACGTATATTCTATAAACTTAGGGGTCATATATAGATGTGAGAATGTTTTAGCCACTAACCAGAGTCTAATCATAGAAGATCAAATTGAAATTATTGAATCTTTATAAAATATCTTTGGAGCCTTACTTCTATACATCTTTTTTTGGTATCCATCCAGATATATTATTTATTTATCATTTTGTTTTCATAAAACAAAAATGTATACAGTGTAGATAACAACTGTTTTACACTGCATTATATCCTCTCTCTTTTTTTGTCTCTAAGCGGAAAAAAGCGCCCACATTTTTAATTATTTTGTACTTTTCAAATAGACAAAATAATAATAATGATTGATGATGGTAAGAATGTGTGTGTGTGGTCATATTTAAGTGTATTTTCTTGTCTAGTCAACTAAGACAATGCAATAGAAATTAGACTAACATCAATAAACATTAATGCATCACTACATGTATGACAGTGATAATTTTAATTGTCGTATAGTCACGTATATAGTTCAAAGAAGATTAAAAAGATGTACGGATCAAGATTTAATCCGAGAAACAATTTTATAGTAGAACGGGGCTAGAAAATAGTTTAAGGGTGAATCCTGTGGGAGTATAATGTTTTATTCCAATTTTTTTGTTGATTGACTTATAATTTAACTATTCAATGATCACGGATCACTGAAGAGATGTTTTATCCTATTTGTTGATTCATAAGCAATATGTTGTTATGACAATACTGATTTTAACGCGCCGCTAATAGTATCCTTTTCAACAGTTCTGTTTTAGGTATATCATCAAAAAATTACGTTCAAGTTCATATTATCAGAATACTCATTAGTTATAATTGACTCCACTTCCGAAAAAAATATTCTATTGGTTCAATATATATAACTATTAAACGGCATTTTAATTCAGTGAATGAGGCTTGAAAGTTGAGTTTGGTTTGTTATTCGTTCAGTTGTCTATAAAAACTGGAAGTAACCAATATGTTAATTATGAAGTTTGAATTGTACGTACGTAGAAAATATAACCAAACTCTTACTAGATGTTTTATTAGCACTATACATTTTACTTAGTTAATTCAGTTACTCATTATTCATTCATAAAGGTATAGCTTGTGATTTTCTTATTACTGTTTTTATAATTATGTAGTTATATTCTTATAGTAATATTACATTATTCATAGTGTTGCATGAAATTTAAAGCTGATTGTTAATACCCATCTACTTAATCACCGACATTCTTCCTCGATTCACAATTTTCAACAACTTGAATACTCATCATTACTTTCTTTTTATGTGGATGTAGGTTTATATTATTTAAAAAAGACTGATTCACACTTTTTCACCATTCCGTACTTAATTTAAGCACTCATTGATTAAAACTGTGGATAAAATATTTATTACTCTAGGGAACTTGTTGAAGGAGATTTACCATTAGAACCTTTTTAAGTTCTCAATGACTTCACTATGCTACATAATGTACTTAAGAAAAGTGTGTAAACGTCATGACGTCGATTGTCTAAATAGCTAATGTTTCACTAAATGTGATGAAGATTTGAATAACATTTTATTGCTAAGCAAACGGTTGTACAAAATAATTCATTTATTACTTTCAGTTATTTGTCAGTTTCATATTTCACATCTTATTTTGAAATGTAGGAAATCAGATTTTCACTAGCGAACAAGATGATTTCTTAATTACCATAATGTTGGAAATCTCTAGTAGTAGTAATATTGGTAGTAGTGTAGTGAACAAACACTCAGGTGGGAATCACCAATATAATTCATATTACATAATTACAGCGCTTTAACAAAATATGAAAACCATATATTGGATACATTATTTGCACATCTTCGATCAGTTGTCCTTTACATGCTTTATCATTCTTTAAATTCTGTTATCATTACAATTACTTTCGGCCTCCCTATCTATCTTTTTTAAATGAATCTTCTCATCATTTTGCTGGCATGCATTCCACTTTCGATCAAAGCTACATACTGCTTATATCTGTTGATATTAGTAGCATACATCATAGTAGCAGTAGTAGCAGCAGCAGTAATCTTTATGAATTTAACACTAAAAAAAAAATTTTTTTTTAAAGACTGATTTCATTCATGTTAACAAAGTTAATTCCTTACAAACAGTAATGGTATGTTTGAATTTTCTAATCTTATATAAATCAAATCCCTTTTAATCTTGTTTAGTTTGTACTTTACAAAAAAAAGAATCAACATGTTTTTACTTAAACAATAATACAGTTTTCTTTTTTACTAAGTCTAGGCACTGATATTATTTGCTATAACTATATATAACTATACATATGAAGAATTCAATAAATACATTAACTAATCCACTCTATACTGGATTGTGAAATACATGGATTTTCGTTTGACATTTTAACTTCTATAGAACTTATACTAAGTTTCTATATATACACTCATTCCAATAAAACAAAATAGTTGATATGATGTTATGATGGTGAAATATTCAATAAAGTAGATTGTTCTGAATGGATTATCAGTAAAAAATTTCTTTAAAAAGTTTAATATAATAAATGGATATGTATTCAAGTTACAACCAGTTTAACCGAAAGTATACATGATAATGTCTGTCAGGGAGATAGGTTTAAGCGAGAAATCTTTTTGCCTAGTTTTCATTTAAATTTTTATACTGTAGTGTGGTCTACTTATATCCATATAAGTAGTATATGGCGATGGTCAGACATAGAATGTATTTTGGCGGAAGAGCTGAAATGAAGCGCGATTGGTAGGAAATCGCATGAGCAATGGAATTAGAGAAGATGAACTGATATTTGCTGAATGAACAGTTAAGATTGAGATAATTGATTGTTATTTTGTAAATGAACTGTTCATTGTATGGTTATCAGAATTTAGTGAGATAGTCTGTAATTTGTGCCTAAATACATTTGATTGTCCCCTACCAGTGTTTTCATTCATTACAATATTATCTAGGTAGTTCAATATACTCTTTAAGGTATATAGTAGATAAATTAGTTTTCTTGTTCGGTTTAGTTGTGTGGCCTAATGGAAAAAATGCAGATCTTTTTATCTAACAATCATTTATGCATCTGATGGTTTTCGTTTTAATTCAAAGACTGATTACTGATTGAATGACATGTAGGCAAATTTATCTAGCCGATAAATATAGAATAAAATGTAAACATTTTGAGATTTTATGATGAAATAAGATCCTTTAAACACTTGTTCTATTTGATTGATAAATGTATTTTTTTTAAATTCCAAAGTAGTTTGCTGTTTGTTTCAGTATGTATTCTGCAACATAGTGCACACAATGTCCAGTCACCTAGACCAGTGGCCACACTGCAAGAATTTTAGATGGTCAAGGGTAATCGCTGGAAAGCCGTGAACGTCTCTGACGATTGTCAGCTAACTCGAAATCTGGGTCCAGGATCCTGCTAATTACTTCCAGCTACCTAACCTCTCAACATAGTCCATGTGACGTTGAGTCAGTTAGACTAGTGGCTGCATTGGGACTTGAACGATAGAAATTCAGTGGTACCACAGGACTAGATAAACATGACGTTAGCCACTGTTCAATGGTCAATGAACTGCAATATAATCGTATAAATATGACTTTGTATCTTCCTATATTTGTGAATATCAAGCGTTTGAAACTACTGTATATGATGCTTTTCAAGCTTAATAAATAGCAGTCATTTAACCTAAATAAATGGTAGGTGAAGAATTTCTGTTTATTTTCTATTAGTGAACATATGAAAGGCGTTTAACTTAATAAATATATTGTTCCAGTTCTGAATGTTTTCACTCTACACTCATTCAATTTGTATCATTAAAATTTTCTTCACTTCGTTATTAGTGTTTATTAAAAACCCTTATCGTCTTAAGAACCATCTATTTCTTACTAGTTTCTGACTTTATAGTTATGCGTACTCAGAAATCCACATGGAGAAGTAATTTTAAAATCCTTTATATTAGTGGTGCTCATAGTTATTTAATACAAAGTTGCGATATATATTTGGTCGTTGTTAAGAGGTCTAAAATCTAATAAAACAGCTGACTTATCAGTATTAGATTGTGGAAATTGTTGAGTTTTGATTGAGATCATGATTCGATCAATGTAAGACCACCATTAAAAACCTGTAAGCACTAGATAACCGTTACATTCTATTAAAGTACTCCTCAACAGTGCACATATACCATCTCACTTGTGGGATTCGAACGCAAAAACGTCAATCTCGTGCGAGAACACTTAATCTCTGGGCCAATGAGCCGCCATCCAACGGTGTTAATCTCACGTGTGGGATCGTGGATGCGCACTGTTGAAGAGACTCATACTAGGACGAAACAACCGTTTAGTGCTTTCATGTTTTCAATGATGGTCTAACGCTGATCGATTCATGACCTTAATCAAAACAGCTTACACCCCTTCCTTTGTTTTCATTATGATCAATAATAACTTTCATTAAATTCTTTAGATAAATTATACTTGTATATCAACTAAATCATGATAAACATTAAATTCAATTAGTATTGTTTGTTTGAATATTCCCATTGATGTTTTTAGGACTGCAACTATGCAACTGCAAACATGCTTGTGAATTTAGGCTAATATCGAGGCAATACGCACAGTATGCACATATGCAAATTAGAGACTGACCGGTTGCAGTCCTAAACACATCGATGGGAAGATTCAAACAAACAATACTAAATGAATTTAAACTTCACCCCATCGCACGAGCAAATTGCTGTTAGGAATCAGTGACCGAGTGGATAACGCGATGGCGTTTGAAGCGAAGGATACTGGATTCGAGTCCCAGAGTGGACATCAACTCTGAGATGCAAGTACATCCAGTTGATGAGTCCCAAGTAGGACGTAATGCGTGTCCTGGATTCCATTGCTAGCCACTATTCATCTTTGCTTACCATAATAAACATTGTATATTAATATTTTAATTTCAAGAAAAATACGTAAAAACATTTATTCTTCTTAATTATATTCATTATCAGCTGCAAATGGCATTTTTTAAAAAACTATTTTGATAATCTATATCTAGATTTAATTGAAATCAACTTTTTAATTTACCGCTATTTTGACATTTCACCATTTTCCATAGGCATCAGTTCGGATTTGTTTTTGTTTTTGGCCGTAGTATCGTTTTAGTTGTTGTCCTTTTATATTTTATTTTTGGTATTTTGTTTATTTCTGATTGAATTATTTTAAACTTCTATCCTTTAAAGTACCGTACTTACTATACATATTTTCTAACATTTATGATTTGGAGATAAATGGATGCTTTAGTTATTTTAAAAAAAATTGTAAATTCCTTCATAATACCTATTATTCTTTACTGTTCTTCATTATTCTTTCCCGGGCTTTTGATAGAAGACTTCGCTGTACTGTGGAGATTTCTGAAAGCAGTTAGCAAGGAGTGTGATGAACCTTTTGAGGTCATTATTAATATGCCTGTCGATAGATATCTTAGGTCTTGCAAACTCCTAGCAGGTGTAATCTTATCAGACACTAACCATCCACTTCATTCATATCTTTATCCTTGTATATCTTCTGGTAGAACGAGACGCAATTACATTAAAATTCATGCAATCAAGTAAATCTATAAAAGTTCTGTAATATGTTACCTAGCAAATATACTCTGTGATGAACAGATTGTTAGAGTTAACCTAGTAAATAACCTATATTCTTAAGCATGTCTCAAATTTAATAAGTTGTACAGCCTCATCTTTTTTTCACCCTCATTTGTTTCATTTTTTGTTTTTTGGTAAAGAAAAAACTTGTTGAAATACCTCGTGCTGAGAATTCTTTTAAGATAAGCAGAAAAATTGAGTTGAAAATTCGAAATATTTTTCAATATACAAAAGTTTACCTGTTATGAAATGTATAATAATACTTAATTATATAAAAATCATAGTATCAAAGAAAACATTCTGAGTAAAATAAAGGCTCTGTTGAATCTACCGAACATCGTAGCAGAACCCGCACACCTTCCTATATCTGCCAATCCACCAACGATCAAGGAAATCAGGATGGCCATCAGACAAATTAGGAGTGGGAAAGCAGCAGGATCTGACAATATACCAGCTGAAGCACCCAAATCAGACATTGAAGTACCTACAAACATGCTCCACCTTCTTTTCAAGAAGATCTAGGAGGAAGAACAAGTTCTGACGGACTGGAAAGAATGACACCTCATCAAGATACCAAAGAAAGAAGATCTGAGCAAATGTGAGAACATAGTTACAGGGGCATCACACCACTGTCAGTAACAGGAAAGGTTTTACACAGAGTATTCCTCGATAGGATTAAAGACACAGCAGACACTCAACTTTAAAATCAACAGGCCGTAATAAATATGGATCAGTCGAGCACAGAACGAATTGTGACTAAAGGTCATCGTGTAACAATCATTTGAGTGGAATTCCCACCACACGTCAACTTCATTGACTATGAGGAGGCGTTTGACAGTGTGGATAGGAGAACATAATGGAAACTTCTTCGACACTATAAAGTTCCTGAGAAGATTGTCAACATTATCCTAAACTCATACGATGGACTACAGTGCAAAGTGGTGCATGGATGACGGCTGACAGATGTATTTCCGGTAAGGACAGAAGTCAGACAAGATTGTCTACTCTCACCCTTTATCTTTCCTCTGGTGATTGACTGGATTATGAAGACTTTGACATCTGAGAGGAAGCACGGAATACAATGGACATTTCAGAACGAATTAGACGATTCATACTTCACAGATCATCTAGCCTTCCTCTCTCATACACGAAAAAATACAGATGAAGACAACAAATGCAACAGTAGCCTTTGCATCAATAGGCCTCAACATACACAAAGGAGGATGTAAAATCCTCAAATACGACACGGAGAACACTAACCAAACCAATCAAAATTGATGGCGAAACTCTGGAAGATGTAGAAATATTCACTTACCTGGTCAGCATCATTGATAAACAAGGAGGATGGGTGCAGATGTACAACATATCTGTAATAGCTAATCTTCTGAAAACTTAACTAGTTACAATAACGAGTTAAATTAATTTCATCATCAACAGACACTAAAGAGAAAAGTAACCTGCTTTTAAAATACAAGAAAAGAGGGGAAAATAACAACCCTAAACTGACCAGTATATTTAACTTATATAAATGACATTTCTATTTATTTTTGTTTAACTAAATACTTTCCTACTCTATAAGTGATTCTGCATAAATTTTCACAAACGTTTTTTTTCTTTTTGAAAACTTATTATCATAGTTTTGTTTTAATGAACAACTGTTACTGACCACAGGAATAAAATATTTAAAAAAAAAGAAAAAAGAAAAAGAAAAGAAAAAAAGAAGTGGTTTCAATTATTTAAATAAAAATTGGGTTGGTTAGTAAATATGAAAAAGATTATCATTAGATGAACATTTTCATGTAAAAGACATTTGTTCATTGTATCTGGTCAAAAGATTAGAAAATAAGTCTAATTAGAATATAGAATTTTGATCTTATTTTTTTGTTTTTTTTTAAATTGAATTCATTCAATTATATTAAACTTGTTTTGAGAAAAAACAAAAAAAAACAGAACAGGATAGAGATCTTAATTAGATCTTAATTATTTATGACAACTCAGTTTGAATTTAATTGACGATAGATACTTACTTACTTATTTACTTACGCCTGTTACCCCCAATCGAGCATAGGCCGCTGACTGACATTCTCCAACCCACTCTGTCCTGGGCCTTCCTTTATACTTCTATCCAACTGTTGTTCATTCTTCTCATGCCTGTCTCCATTTCTCGACGTAATGTGTACTTTGGTCTTCCTCTTTTTTCGGCCTTCAGGATTCCATGTGAGGACTTGTCTTGTGATGTAATTAGGTGATTTCCTCAATATATATGTCCTATTCACTTCGAGAGCCTCTTCTTGATTTCTTCCTCCACTGGATGGAATCTGGTTTGTTGTCTCCCACAGTGAAATATTGCTGATAGTGTTAATTCATAATAGATAAATGAATGAAAATAGATATTTTTTGGTACTTGCTTCTCGTATAGACTGAATATAAATTTTCTTAATTAATTATAACTCTTATTCACAGTCCACATTTTGTACTGGTTACATATATGCTGAATAAATGGAAATATAACAGTTCGAAACAGTTCGTTCCAGCAAAATTGAACAATGTTATACTAATGATTAACTTGAGTGGGTAATTTGGAACTTGAAATCAATAAAGTTTGGTTTTTAAAGTTTCTGATAAAACGAATAAATATTCAGATTTTTGACTGTTTGAAAATAAATAAATCAAATAGGAAATCTCAAAATCTCAAAAACTTTTGAATAATAGTTAAACAGTTTACAGTTTCAGTGTCCTGGATTCATAACCATGAAGTCTAGTTTGTGTACACTAATGAGTAGTCAAATAATCAATAAAGATTACCCCATTTTACAATCTAAACAAATAGTATACGATTAAACATTTTTCTTAAGATTATAACATTGCTTTACAGAAATGAACATTTTTTGTGAATAAAAAAGATTTTTACTGATTTTCTAAAACTATTTTTGTACATTAATACATCTGATATTAATTAAAATATGCTCATTACTGCCTGAATTCAAGAGGCATTTCCTGGAGTTCTAGTGAGAAGCATTGACCAGTGGAGGTCAACCATGTCTGTTGAGAGATTGTAACTCACTGAAGACATTGGTTGCTCAATTTTGTGGATTAGTTGAAGTTAGACATTACCACCGTTAGATGCTGGCTCAGTGGTCTAAAGGTTGGGTGTTTGGGCGCGAGACCGATAGGTCCTGGGTTGGAATCTCTCGAGGCGGAATCGTGGATTCACATTGCTAAGGATTCCAACACTAGGAGAAACTGCCGTCCAGTGCTTTTTAGGTCTTCTATGGTGGTTTACTAATGACCTCAATTATCAAAAATATTTCTGTTGATTTCTTAACTTAGTTTATTTAAATTATGGCTACCATATTTTAGTTTTTATATCAACAACATAATTGAACTGAACAAATCTTGACTTTAAGATGAAATTCGATATTGTAATTGAAGACAAAGAAAACACAAAATGAATGAATTTTGTATTTGCCATTCCTTTCATTTTTTGTAACAATTTCATTTTTGAGACATAAATGGATGACTAAGTTGATTGAATATTATTTGTTATTTGTTTTGTATAAATATGATAGTAATAAGTCATTGACTTCATATATGTTGAAAGTTTAAACAATGGTAATACTTACAACATATTTGTTCATACTCTAAGAAGTCACTGTTTCTGGCGATTACAATTCAGCTGAGGATAATTAAGTAAATTATCGATTTCATTTAACAAAATTTCACAGTTGATAAGTCGATTGAAGCTAGTCCATCAGGGAAAACCTAGAAGCACTTGGCGGTCGTTTCTCTCTAGTGTGAGAGTCCTCAACAGTGCGCATCAGCTATCCTGCCTCACGAGATTCGAACCCAGGACCTATCGGCCTCGCACGCGAACGCTTTTATAATGGAGTATGACCTTCAGCATGTTACGTCTTTAAACTTATACATATCAACTGAAGAAATGATATAGTCTATTTATGATTGTTTTGCTAAGCGCAGTTATCGCTGACTTCAGACTAAATGATTTCGCTTTAAATAATATACAATGATGAAGATTATCAGAACTATGTTATTTAATAGCGTAATACATTTCGAACAATCTAATCACATATATACTTGGTAAAGGACTAATACTAAGCTTTGTTGAGGCCTTAGCCATACGAAAATTCAGGCCCTCTTTAAGTATTTAAAGACAGTTTGTTCTCCTATTGAACCTACTCTGGTAATATTAGTTTATTATCTAGTGCGTTGAGTTTTCACACTGTTTTTCATATTATTTTTTTTATTGTCTTTGTTTCCTATTACCTTCCATTTGTCTGGTTGATTTACCACTTTTACATAGAAATGATCTTAACAATAATATATTTGATCAGATTGTTCGAAATGTATTGGGCTAATAAACCACATAGTTCTGATAGTTTTTGTCTTATTATTACACTATCAGAGTTTACCAGAGTGATTAATTGCTTTCGATTTGATTTTAGTTCATTTTCCATACAGCCTATAAGTATTTTACATAAGACTGCTGTCTAGATCCAAATTAAAACTGTTCTCCCTTCTTAAGACTGGAAAGGCTGTGTGTCAAACGTTTATGGTTCTACGTGACTTTTCATACTGTAAAAGTTCTTCAAAGGTCATTTCTTTCGTAGTTAAACAGTAATACGTTTGCTGTAATGTGTTTTTATTTAGTCTTTTCTGTCACAAAGTCTTATCTTACATTATACAAATATAAAGACAATATATGTAAGTGGTACTGATAAACTCTTGGGGAAGCTTATCTCTCTAAAATGTCGAATAACTGAGTTTTTGGATGACCAGCGAGAATTAAAGAAATAAGTGCTTGTCTGCAGGCTAAAATATTGGTTAATAATAAAGTTATGAACGTATTAACTGGGGACTTGAGAGAAGATTTATCAGTTGATAGTTAAAAGTTTAAATCAAGTATGTGGTTGATGCAATAAATTATCTAATTTATAATTGAGTTATGGAGTTTTGGATTAAAAATGTATTCAGAAATCTAAAGAATGATTATTGTAATGTAGTGAAGTTGTTAGCCTTATCAGCATTTATGCTTTATAATAAAGTTAAGGGACTGCACACCAGTTGTCAACCAAAAGCGGTTAAGGGCTTCGGCTCGAAGCTGGTAGGTCCTGGGTTCGAATCTCGCGCGAGCGGGTTCGTGGATGCGCACTGCTGAGGAGTCCCATAATAGGACGAAACGGCCGTCCAGTGTTTCCAGGTTTTCCATGGTGGTCTAGCTTCAATTGACTCATGCTTTAAAAATATGAAAAGCATTAAAATTTGTAGTTAAAAATGTTTCTTTTCAATCACATTTCATAAGTTGGATATAGTCACTGTCAAGTAACAATCTTAATGGTTCACTCAAAATTATTCGGTTTGAATAAGGATGTTAAGTAAATGTTGCATATATAAAATATCTTGATTTTTATTAACTTGAAATAACAAAGTAATCGGATCCATAATGAGTCCATGAATTTATCAGAGGTTCAGCTTTACAGAGCTGATAACTCCTTACGTATTTACTTCCAAACGAGATCTGACAGTTCCGATAACTACATACTTACACCTTTTAACCCTCGTGGAAGAAAAGTAGGCCGCCTACCAGATTTCTCCATACAACACTGTTATAGACAATCCTTCTCAGTTCTTTCCAGTTGCTATTCATTCTCTTCATGTCTGCTTCCAATTCTTGACGCAGCGAGTTAGTTGGTCTTCCTCTTTTCCATTTGCATTCAGGTTTTCAAGTTACGGTTTATTTTGTGATGCAGTTTGATGATTTCCATAATTAGTTAAAGATTATTTTTATGGAATTAAGTAACTTTATCGATGATCTGTTTAAATTGAGAGAGAATCTATAGGTTCCTTGTTATTAATAATTAATTTATTCACCACTATAGATTTTAATAAATCGATCCATTCTCAACATCAATTGTGCAGTATTGAAATGAATTTTTCTTTAACATAAATTCAAGTAGATTATATCCTGTAAATATTCTCACTCCTTTACCATGATCAATGGCTAGACCTATTAGTTATTTTTAGTAGTCTTCTAACAGTCGTTAATTTTTAAAACAATAATCATTACAGCGATTGTATCACTTTTCGAAATTTTCCGATCTGTATTTTGGATCACAGATCAAGTTCTTAACAGAATCCCATTCATTTATTCCACTACAATAATGTTCATTAAAATATTACAAGTCTTGAATATCAGAAGGGGTTTGGTGCAGATTTTAGTAACTTTATAGAGTTGAGATAATGAACCAATTGAAGCTAGACCACCATCGAAAATCTAGAAGCATTGGACGACCGTTTCGTTCTATTATGAGACTCCTCAGCAGTGCGCATCCACGATCTTTCACTCGCGAGATTTGAACCCAGGACCTATCAGTCGCGCCCCCAAACGCCCAACCTCTAGACCAATGAGCCGGCATCGATTAGTGTTAATGTCTAACTTCAACCAATCCACGAAATCGATCAACCATTCACCAATGTCTTCAGTGAGTTGATATCTCCCAACAGACTGACTCCATCAGGTATTTTCTAAACTTCTAGTGAGAAACAGTGACCAGTGGAGTTCAACCGGGTCTTTTGGGAAATATCAACTCACTGAAGACATTGGTGAATGGTTGATCGATTTCGTGGATTGGTTGAAGTTAGACATTAACACTGTTCGATGCCGGCCGACTCAGTGGTCTAGAGGTTGGGCGTTTTGGCGCGAGACTGATAGGTCCTGGGTTCAAATCACGTGAGTGCGGGATCGTGGATGCGCACTGCTGAGGAGTCTCATAGTAGGACGAAACGGTCGTCCAGTGCTTCTAGGTTTTCGATGGTGATCTAGCTTCAATTGACTCATGATCTCAACTCTATAAAATTCTTGAAAATAATAACTGACTTTTAGAAAAACAAGATAAATAGATTCAAACTAGATTAAGTTTCTTATCATTGAATATACTACTGAAGCGCATTAGTGATTGATTAAGAAGAATCTGAAACATATAGAACATTTTCATTGATAATCTATTTTAATGAAATGAGATACTCCTTATTCAGCTTAAATAATGTAAACAGTAACGTAAAAAAGATTTACTTCATTGCATATCTCTTTTTTTTAATAGTGTGTTATCTGTAAACATGTGTTTACCTTTTGTCTTCATCACATAAACGTTATGTATAATAAGTATTAAATCAATGTACACAACTACACTATTGGTTATTTATGTGTGTAGATTACCTGAATAAATATATTTATGGTTTAGTTAATCGCTGCATAAAATATATTTTGTTCACAATTTCTTCATTCATAATTTATTATTTATAGTAGTAAATGTAGTAAATGAGGACTCGGTTGGAGGGAGGGAACAACCAATTTAATTGTAGAATACAAAATTAAATACTTCTTTTGTAAATATTCCGTCAAGTATCCTTTACGCCTTCCGTTATTTGTTAAGTTCAAAATTTATTTCTATTTTCTTTTCTGTTTTCTTCAATACAATCTTACCAGTCTTCTGTTGCATGACATTGAAATTTTCATTGGTGTTAGATACCACTTATATCGACATACATTAGTAGCATGCACATAAATATACATGCAGATTGTATCACTGGGAGAATAAACGTTCTTGGTACATTAAATAAATAAGCCCCCAAATGCTCTGATACGGCCGAGAGTGGAGAGAGTCCGCTCTCCCTCTCCAAATGCTCTCACATGGCCACACCTATATAGCCTCTGACAGGGAAGTCCTACTATCTGCCTTCTCGTGGTGGGGGTGTTGTTTACGAAATTGAGAGGACGAAAAGCGAATGTCCGGCGCTTTAACCGGGTTGGTGGACATAGAGGGTTCACCTAGGGGAGTTGGAAAACCCTGATTCCAAACCAATGGTGCACATGGGCTCCAGTATCCTGAAGTAACAAATGGCGTATGAATCGTTCGTCGGTCACCGGCTACCATGGGACTGCATCTCCTCATGATACTCCACTGCCTTGTGGATCAGACGTTTAGATCAAAGAATCAGGTTGTGTCCGCCAAAGAAAACTACCTGCTTCAGTTTGGGCACCTGGTCAGTATCACAGCCCTCATATGCATATGTATCTGGTGCTTCCTTGTCTCAATATTTATGTGTTTAAATAAATAAACATTGAATATGATTTAATAAATTTTATACGGCTTTCTTTGAATCAAACTTTTTTTTAACTAACATTATCCGACATTCACTGATAAATGTACTCGTTATCATGATATGATGACAGATTTTGTTAATAATAAATGGTAGGACAATTCCTCTCAAATACTAATTTCAACTTATGAATCATTGAGTTTCAGTAAACATTTGACATAAGCTTCCAATTCCTTACAGCTGACTATCCATGGTTTTGTCATGATTCGAACTCTGAACGAATGTGTGACCAATATTTTCTGTATATTATATAATTTTCTTGATTGTAAAACCTGTTCATTGATGTAATCTATTCTTGATTCGAAGAATTTTCACAGGCATCCTACATTTAATTAGTTTCAGTTAGTTATAAATCCAATTAACGAATAAGTAGGTTGGTATGAAGTATACCTGTTGAATGGCATTTTATGAAATATTCAGCCTAATAGAATCATATGAAAATACAACAGCAGTGCGCATCCACGACATCGCCTCGCGAGATTCGAACCCAGGACCTATCAGTCTCATGCTCGAGCGCTTCACCTCTAGACCACTGAGCCGTGGATGCGCACTGCTGAGGAGTCCCTTAATAGGACGAAACGGCCGTCCAGTGCTTCCAGGTTTTCGATGGTGGTCTAGCTTCAATTGACTCATGATTTTAACTATGAAAATTTAAGATTGCCAAACCAAATAGAATACAATTGTTAATGTTGATATGACTCATATAGAATGTTAACTTGAATCTGTATATCTGTTGGGTGAAAATTTAAGATCTGTGATCAGAATAAATATTGGTCAGATAGAGTGAGAGAGAGATATGATAGTGCAATTACAATTCGATGAAGTGGAAGATTCAATTGTGTGAAAAATTGGTAAGACGTAATAAGGAGGGATGAATAAGAAGTGAATGAACCATGTCTAGAGGAGATTATTAATGATGTTTAACCAATAATAATATATATTACAAAGATTTGTTAATAAATATTTGAGAGAAAATTACATTTGACTACGAAAGGTCGTGAATACATAGTCAAATTAGGTCATCCAATAGCTAAGATTACTATTGATTAATTGGGCTTGTGGTTGGTCAAGGGACGAGCAAGGGTTGGAGATATTATTTCTGTACGCATAGCTCCGGTTTCTTCATCCTAATGACTACTGCCTTCGTTTAATCTACTGTGTTAAAGGATACAGTTTTGAACTTGAGAGGGTTAGACGTTGTTTGTTTATTTCAAAATAATAGCAAGTTTTCATAGTGGAAATCAGGAGTGAATTTAAGCTAGACCACCATGAAAAACCTAGAATCACCAAGTTTTCTATTCATTTATTGAATTAAAATCATCGAATTGTAATTTCTTTATCAATGATTCTGAATAATACAAACTGATTGTTGTTTTTTTAAAATTAGAATTCTACTATAAATCAGCAATGTCAGAGAAGTAATTGTTTTTCACTTACTGATAAGTATTTCTTCCCTTCGTTACAACTTTTTTTGGTACTCAAAAGTAGTGAAGGAAATAATGTTTCACGTACATTTTAGGTACATTATAATAGACTGAGAAATGTATGTGTTCTCATCAATAAAAATGTTGTATATGTGTTGGGGATGTCAAATCCCCAGAACTTACTTGGTAAATGGCTTAGTTTTGTAATTTTATTTTGAAAATTTGAATTTAGCTGTTTTCGCGCCCAACGCGCTCTTTTTACCTTCACGTCATATTTCCCACTTGTAAACTATCTGAAACGCTATTGGTCCATTGTTTCTTTGTGTGTGCTATTTACTAATGATGCTCAAGGACAATTTGTTGCTGTATAAATGCGCTTGACTTTTTCCCTTATTCGATTGCTTGTACTCGGCTGCTTACGTAATACATATATATTCCCCTACTTGTTTTGGACTTCTTCATCTAGTTAGCGGGGACTGGGACAAGAGATTAGAATAGCTTATCGTGTCATTGTGTCATTGGCTTTCGTTCGTTAGAGCGGAATCAATTTAGCTTTCAAGCATAACAATATGAATAGTATATGAATAGATTTTATAAATAAAGGTATACATTATTACTTATAACGAGACAATTTCCATACGTTTTCTAGTTTATCCTTTAGTTATACTAACTTTATTCATCCTAATCTCCATTGAAGTAGAAGTAAACACAATAAGTCTCATCAATGTATGATTTATCTTTCAGACGAGAATAATTTTATTGAAAATGGGATTGGAAATAATGATGGATTTTATCCATGTGAAATTTAAATAAAATAATAATATAATTGTAATAACCTAATGAATGGAAAATTAGATTATCTGATGTTTCGTGACTCAGTGTAAGTCACTTCTTCAGAGGATAAATCAAAATTTGTTAATGATACCTACATGTGAAATTTAATTGATAAATGATTATTTCGTCAAATGAATTACTTACTCTATTCGAAACTTTTAAGGAAACAAACAAACAGTCTACATAAATATTAAAAACAATAAGTTCACTTGTGATAAAATATACATATGGTTTATATGACAGTTATCATAGGAAGCTATTCCATTGATTGTAGTAGAAGGGATTGTTTCAATTTTAATGTATATTTTTATAAGCTTGAAATCATCTAAATAAAAGAAGTCAGACTATGATTTTAAATGAAGTGTAAATAATGTATGTACCTATTTATAGAGTTCTGTTAGCTAAATTTTCTTTGTATTAATGATTGCCAATTTCTGGAAATTTAGAATTGTCCATGAAACAATACTGGACCTCTTTTGTGAATGATTTGTTTTACTTTTAATCAATGATTGAATGAATATTTTTCACAAAAAATAAGTTGGTCGCGTAATTTTGCGGATTGGTTGAGGTTAGACATTAACACCGTTGGATGCCGGCCGGCTGAGTGGTCTAGAGGTTAAGTGTTCTCGCACGAGACAGGTAGGTCCTGAATTCTGATCACGCGAGCCCAATATAGGATGTGCACTGCTGAAGAGTCCCACAATAAGTCGCAACGGCTATCCAGTGCTTCCAGGTTTTCCATGGTGGTCTAGCTTCAACTGGTTCATGATCTTAACTATATAGAATATTTTTCAATTTGATGATATATTAAAATTAATTGTAGTTTAATCATAGCATTTGTCCTGTACTCAAATGTTAAACTAAATTTTTGAGTAATGATTCGACTAACAAAACTTTGACACAAGATTTACTTACTTACTTACTTACGCTTATCACTCATATTCATATATTTATTCGAAACAACAATACAAACTTCTTGGTTCAAGTGGAATGATGGAGCGAAACGTCATGATTTGTTAGTATATAATTATATTTGTTTGATGCGCATTCAATGATTATCGCGTTATTAAATTCAATTATCTGACAGATGAGCAAGGATTCCATTGGTATGCGAAAATGCTTCACAAGTTAAAAGGCTTTATTTTATATTTTATAGGTAGTATTAAAATGATTTCAGTGTTACATATATTACTTACTAACTTACGCCTGTTTTCATCCATGGAGGTGCATAGGTCACTTACCAGCACTCTCCATACTACTCTTTACTAGGCAATCCTTTACACTTGTTGTCAGTCGCCATTTGTACTTTCTCATGTCTACTTCCGATTCACGAAGTAGTGTGTTCTTTGTTCTTCCTCTTTTCCGTTTTCATTCAAGATTCCAAGTTAGCGCTTATCTGGTGATGCAGTTTGAGGATTTCCTCACTATATCTTCTATCCACTTCCAACATATTTTCCTAATTTCCTTTCTAGATGTAAGCTGGTTTATGTTATATCTATATTTGAAATTTTAAAGGTTAGAGCAATGAGAAAATATAAACAATGGAAATCTCAAGGATACTATTTTTGATTACATTATATATATATATATCGTCAATATAACATTCATTTTCTGCATTCCTTTATATAAACTTGACGTATGTTTCACAAAAATGTCATAAAAATGGATGAAAAAATGTTATTACATTGATTGTAGTATTTATAAACAATACAGTTAGTTATCTAAAGCCGACAGTTACCTCTCTCTTCTTTCTTTCTTTCTTCATTCATACTCTACAATTCCGTTTAGTATATATAGTTAAGAATTTGCCTATATATATATATAGCCACAGTTATGCATAAGAATGTTTATATCAATCAAAATGATCAGAAAAGTTAAAATGTTTCTATACAAAAAATGTATTTTTACGAGAACAGTTACATTAAAATCCATTTTTATCTTATTGATCTGTTGAACTAATCCCGTTTTTTTTGTGAGGTTCTATGGTGATGTTAGAATTTGATTGTTTTTGTTTATTTATGTTTAATTGGAATAATGCTATTGAAAACTATTAGGTTGAACATAGTTAAGTCTAATCATTGAGTACTGACAAATACTGAACCGCAATTATGGTAAGATATTGATATTTTGACAGAAATGTTAGATTAAATACAGGGAATGAATGTTATAAGTAGTCATATATTTCATGAAAATATTCCGAAATATGTAATGTCTTCTGAATTAAAAATATTTCTCATCAAAATCAACAAATCAAGAACCTCCTTCTAATAATGATCATATGCTCACTAGTAACTGGCTCCATGAGGTATTTCTTAGAGTTCTAGTAAGAAGACGAAGTTCAACTACATCTGTTGAGACATATCAACTCACTGAAGACATCGATGAATGGTTGCTCAACTTTGTGGATTGGTTGAAGTTAGACATTAACACTGTTGGATGCCGACTCAGTGGTCTAGTGGTTAAGCGCTCGCGCGAGAGACTGATAGGACCTGAGTTCGAATCTTGGGAGGCAGGATCGTGGATGCGCACTGGTGAGGAGTCCCACAGTAGGACGAAACGGCATTCCAGTGCTTCCAGGTTTAAGATGGTGGTCTAGCTTTAATTGACTCATGATTTCAACTATATAAAATCAAGAAATAATTTACGTATGTCAGATGGTCAGATAGTATAAAATTTATACAGTTTAATGATTAAGTTTTCAATTTAATGAATCAATAAACCCATCCAGTTCAGAGAACAAAACTTTATCAAAATCATCCATCTGAGCTACAAATTTTTTCCACTATTCCATAATTTTGATCTATCTAGCACTCATTGGATAATAATCAATGTAATCCTTCTGATATAAATTATCTCAAATGACTAATATTGTTGTAATTTGACTAATGAAATCATCCATAGAATGTTGTTTTCTGATAATCAATGCTTAGATGATAACTGTTCATTGAATCTAATAACTTGTATCGATAATTGACTAACATTGACATTTTAAACAGTGAAGATTGATTGAAATAACCCTACATCTAGACATTCAAATGCGCTTATTTTAATGTTATCAAGGAAATTAATTAGAAATGATATAAATAAATGTGATAGTTTTTTAAATGAATAACTGTGGTAGAAAATGAAGATTGATACCACATAAGTCAATTCATCTTTCAATCTGTAAGTCTGACTTTCTCACTGTTAAAACAATTAATAGTTTTATACAGTTATTAATCAACCACAGGAAAACCGATAACAACTTGAAAGTCATTAATTTTTATTATAAATTGAAAATAACTGAAACAAAATCTCGGCTATCTAGAATCTGGATATATCTATTAGACGAGTAATAAAAACAAAACTAAGATAAGTGTAATCTATGTTCCGTTTACTTGTTTTCATATTGTGGTGTGGTCTACTTATATCCAAATAAGTAGTGTATGGTGTTGGTCAGACATAGAATGTATTTTGGCAGAAGAGTGATAAGGAACGAACAGGAATAAAGCGCAATCGGTATGAAAATGCATGAATAGTGAAATCAGCGAAGATATTTGCAGAAGGAACAGTTAAGATTGAGACAAATGACCATTATTTGTTTACTGTATGGTAATCACAATTTAGTGAGATAGTCTGTAATTTGTACTTAAATACATTCGATTGTCCCTACTCGTGTTTTGTTCACTAAAATATATGTATCAACTAATTTGATTATTAAACTCATAAAATCAACTGCTTACTGCAGCTGGCAAATTAACAAGTGTTCGCTGATTAATTTACTTAGTTATAAATCAAAATATGGCAATATTCATTAGGCTCTATAATTCCTTGAATAAGCTTGGACCAGATTGCCTGACGAAACGTTAGATTTACTTCAAATTCATTCTCTGAGATTTTACAAATATATTATTCTTATTTAATGTCTTACGTCAACTCGGCGCTCAAATACTGTGACACTGTTCTTATACATTAGGCTTATAGTTCTAATTTATTCGAAATGGCTTTTATTTCAATAAAAACAAATTGTTTCTCTAATGTAATTTTCTATTAAGTGGTATATGATATTTGGCTTACATTTTGACACGTAGACATATGATAAAAACATATAGCATAAAAAGCCTTTCTGTGCTTCATTGTTACTTTATGTGAAATAAATTTTTCTATTATGGAAGCAAAACATGAATGTAAGGCGAGTAAAGATATTTTAAACTTGGCTTTGGGAAACGTTTTAGCCGTAGGTTTACACACAAAATCTTCAAATATGTATACATATATACATACATATATATGCCTAACTTTTCAGAATTGTGTTACATTTTAAATCTATATTAGACCGATTAAATACAAATAAATATATTAGTTACTAAGCGAATAAAATAATGAGCTAACCAATCAAAACAATCCTGGCATAATGCCTATCAACTGTACATTTGTTGTAATACTTTTTACTTAAGTGCATTATTGAATGAATATCACTTAAAATTTGTATATATTAAGATATTTTATTGGCTTGACAACCGAATTTCAATTATTGATCATGTATAACTATATCAAAATAAATAAAAACGGTGATTAAGGTAAACGTTTTGTGGTTAGATGACACGTATTTAGTTTCATACATTATGCTTAAATTTATTTTTGATTAATTTATAATACCTGTCACATAAACTAGGGTGGTGAAAATGTTACTATAGTAAACAGGAAATCAATAATTATATGAAGGATATGGATTTTTCATATCCAAAACTATCCATTTTTTTAGTTGAAAAGTTTCTGGGATTTCATATAGTTTGAAGATAATCTTCATTAGGAAGTGATAATAACCGAAAATCTGACATTTAAATAACGAGAAATGAAGAACAGGAACTCACTATATTCAGTAGTCTAGTCTTTAGTGTTTTATTAATTTAAATAACGAGCAAGTGGTTTGGATATTAGAATATTTATCTATTTGAATTTAGACAGATATATATGTCATCTAATTTAACATGCTACATACAGCATAGACCGCTCACCAGCATTCTCCATCCAGCCCAGGACAGAGTTGGATAGAGAATGCTGGTGAGCGGCCTATGTTCCTCAATAAGGGGTAACAGGCGTAAGTAAGTAAGTAAGTAAGTAAGTAACTCATCTTTTTTCTTTCGATAACCACCACGCTAACAATCTACAGTATGGTCAAAAATATTATAAAAATCAATGTAAAGAAACTGAATAAGGGTTATTAAAAATATAAGTGTTTAGAAAACATAATTCTACACTTTATATAAGTTTATAGAATACTCCTTATGGTCTCAGTTAAACCAGTCCTTATATTCTTCTCGTTCTTGAATGTTCTTATTCTTATTGTTACTGCAGTATTCCAGTTCATTTTACTACACATCTTATTAATTTATTCTTGTAGTGACCAAGCAGTATGAGGACGGGCTATGTTAGTGAATTGTATGTTAAAAACATTTTTTTAAAAATATAGTGTAATAAAGTGGCTCAATTAATCCATAGTAGTTCACCTATGGAACATGTAAGTTCTTTACTGTCGACCATCCTATCCAAAATAATCAAATAAACTACACATATGGATTCTATGCTTTAGAGTAAAGCAATGAAACCCTGTTAATATGAATACAAGGTTTCTTACCTAGTGGTAACCATTCACTTAGTTCTCTCTATTCTAAATGTTATAATCTTCACAGCAACGTTCGCGGTTAAAATTCATTCAAATATCGTTTACATGTTAGCGATTATCTTTTATTTCATTTTACGAAAGTTACCAGAGTAAAAGTGATTGAATTTAGGCTGTGACTATTTGAAATTCAAGCACCTTTTCTTAAAAAAAATTCATTTTGGTTTGTTTGCTTCAATCTTCCCATTGATGTTTAGGACTGCAATTGATCAGTTTCTTATTGGCATGTGTGCATTGTGCACAAATTGCCTCGATATTGTATTAAGTCACATGCATTACAATTAAAGATAAATGTTAAATAACAGTGAAATCCAGGACTCGCGTTTTGTCTTATCAATTGCAATCCTAAACATCAATGGGAAGATTCTAACAAACAATACCAAATGGATTTAACCTTCATATCATCACAAAGGCTAGTGGCTATCAGGACTCAGTGGCTAAGTGGTTAAGGCGATGATGTTTAGAGAGAACGGTAGTGAGTTCGAGTTGCAGAGTGAACATCAGCCCTGAAATTCAGGTACACCCAACTAACAAGTCCCAAATAGGACGAAACGTGTGTCCTTGGTTCCGTTGCCGGCTACTTATCTTTATATTCAAATGAACAATTGTATTTGTCAAAAGTAATATGTGTTAACTTTGAGTTTGTTTTTCTTTTTTGAGAATCTGACTAATAAACGTTGTTTTCGGTTTACTAACTAAATTGTTCTGTATACTTCTTTCAACGAAATAACCGACTATTTTCTTTTTACTAGTGTACCAATTTTTAAGAATATAACGTTATGATAGGAATCAGGAGATCAATTCTTTATTTCAATTATTAACAGTGTATATCACCGATAAGAAATAGACTATCTGACAATTATCATTCCATAACAAGTATATTGTCTTATATATTACCAGCATGATACCTCAATACTGTTTTAAGTATAGATTGAGAAGTAACTAGTTTTCACTGAATGTAAACATACTGTATTCGCAGTCATACATCGAATAATAATTAATTAATTATTTATTTGAACACATAAATATTGGTACAAAGGGGCACCGAAAACATATGTGCCACACAAATCTCATTTGATTTGTGTGAGGGCTGTGATACTGCGAGGGTGCCCAAGCCGAAGCAGATGGTTTTCTTATGGGGCCATACCTGGAGCCTTTAACCTAAAGATCTGATCCACAAGGCAGTAGAGCATAGTGAGGAGATGCGGTTCCATGGTAGTCGGTAACCAGCGATTAATTCATACGCCATTTGTTACTGCAGGATACTGGAGCCAATGTGCACCACTTTCCTAGATGAACTTTCCATGTCCACCAACCCGGTTAAAGCGCAGGACATTCGCTTTTGGTCCTCTCAATTTCGTAAACAACGGTAATGCCACGAGAAATTTGTGAGTAGGACTTCCCTGTTAGAGGCTATATACACGTGGCCATATGAAAGCATTCCGAGAGGGAGAGCGAACTCTTCCCACTTTCGGCCGTACCAGGGCATTTGGAGGTTGAGGAAAAATTATTTTTTTCTTCAATTAACAGTATCACTGCATTATTTTCACTGATTGAATTTTTTTTACTTTGGTTCACGATCTTCCAAAGTCAGCTAGCTGTATGGTGTAGTTGCTATATATCTTCACTTATTTTCCTTCGCATGTTCACCAGTGAACCAAATTTATATTACATACTTACACGATATACTTTAGGACAACTATTACAATTCACCACTTTCGGATTTTAAAAGCAAAATTTCAATTATTTTTCTTTTCATCATATAAAATTCAAATCTCCTTCTAATTACTAACAGATATATGTATTAGTCTGAAGAGTTTCTACGTGCTTTTTAATGTCTTATAAATTGATTCCATTTTGAAAAGTTTCCATGTGTATATTAAGTTTTGTTTCTAATCCACATTAAGACTGATTATCTGTCATTTAAATTAAAGTAGGTAATTAGTTAGATAGCAATATTACTTAAAAGATTTTGAAGTAGTCTGTGCGTTTGTTTTAATATGTATTATGTACACATGTCAAAAATAAATTTAAAAAATTATCCGTGAAAATATAAGGTATAGAGTCATAGAAATGTCTATTAACCAATTAATTAATTATTAAACAATGCAATTTACTAGTTAAGTACAGCTTAAACATTCGCCTTTAAACGATATTGCACTTAATTAATTATATCACCCGGTGACTGAAACATGTGACCTAGTTGCCAGAATTGGAATGCTTGAACTAGTATGTCGCTGTTCAACTGTTTATTTAGAATACGATAATTTTATTTGTATGCGATTTATATTTTTCTTATACATGATGTTGAGGACAGTTTTCATTACCATTTGTGCATCACTAGTGGATTGCCTCTGTATTCTCAGAAAGTGAGACGTTTTTGTTAAATAGGAATAATATATTTGTAAAATCTCAGCGAATGTATTTTTTAAATTAAATCCAACGTTTCGCCAGGCAATCTGGTCCAAGCTTTTTCAAGGAATTAATTCCTTGTTTAGAGAGAACGGTAGTGAGTTCGAGTTGCAGAGTGAACATCAGCCCTGAAATTCAGGTACACCCAACTAACAGGTCCCAAATAGGACGAAACGTGTGTCCTTGGTTCCTTGAAAAAGCTTGGACCAGATTGCCAGGCGAAACGTTGGATTTAATTTAAAAAATTCATTCGCTGAGATTTTACAAATATATTATTCCTATTTAATGTCTTACTTCAACTCGGCGCTCAAATACTGTGAAACTATTCGTTCTAATTTAGACGAGAGTTCTTATATGTTTTTGTTAAAGTTGCATACAAGGTTTGCTTTTGAAACAAAAGATTCTACGACTTAAGTCCCAGTATGAACACAAACAATAAAATACAAGTGAATTTAGCTGATAAGTTCCAATTAGGTCCAAACGAAAGCTTTGGTATTCCCGCTAGACATCATCCAACTTCACTGATAAGATAATCCTCATTGTAGTAATTGAAATGTTCTTTGTGTTGTTTTTATAAAAACTGCTTGAATTCTGCGGTAGGTGCTGAAAAGAATTTTTATAAGATAGTGGAATTCTGAAGACACTTTGAATAATCGTCACTCATTGGAAATTTCTGAGAGAGATCTGTGAAGTGACTAGTTATACATTTACTATTCTGATTAAATAATTACCAAATTTTGTATCAGTATTCAAATGCTCACCAGAAGCTTCTGGAATCCTAAAGTGATATGTATTACAATAAATACCCTTATTTTTGCTCATGAGTTAACCTTCAAAGTAAAGCACCTCCCTTGCTTCTAAGACAATTTTTAAATAAAAACTTTATAAAAAATTTATTTCATAGTGGCACCACAGTTGGTAGTTTCGGTGATCAACATTAGCAAATCAACTTAATATCTCATATAAGCATGTGAAAGATATGCTACATACGTCACTAGAATTTGAATAAAAGTGTACAGTTTTCTCATTCTTCTAGGCCGAAGGACACAAAATAATAACCCAGAAAATGAAAGTTCGAACGAATTTTTCTGTATTTAACTTCATTCAATACGTAGTAGTTCTAAGGGAATTGGGGATAAACATTTGGTTTCTGACTGACTCATTTAATATCTTAATGGAGACTATTTATATATTTATCTTCATGTAACGAAACAGAGATGAGCAAAGATAGATGGTGGCAAGCAGTGGAATCCCGAACGTGCGTTTCGTCCTGTTTGTGACTCGTCAGCTGAATGTACCTGCATTTCGGTGTTGATGTTTATTCTGAGACTCTAACCCAGTACCTTTCGCTTTAAACGCCATACGCGTTATCCACTCAGCTACTGAGTCCTGATAGCCACTAGCTTGTGCAATGAGGTGAAGTTTAAATTCACTTAAATTCACTGCTAGCCACTATCAATCTTTGCTTATCATGCTTGTGAATTAAAGCAATATCAAGGCAATACGCACAGTATGCACATATACCAATTAGAGACTGACCAGTTGCAGTCCTAAACATCAATGGGAAGATTCAAACAAACTATACTAAGCGAATTGAAACAGAGATGAGTTAAAGAAAATTGCAACTAATTGATTGCAAAATAAAAGTGGGTGTATATAAAGTAACATAACCGTTAATTTGTACTTTTCATAATCTGATCTCTAGCATTATGATGAATTGAGATTAACAGCATTTTGATATCAGTCAAATTGGTCACACAGTTTATTATGCCAAATATCATATGAACAGTGAAAACAGCCGTCCAATGCTTTCAGGTTTTCCATGGTGGTCTAGCTTCAATTGACTTATGATTTCAACTACAAAATTACAGAAATCTCCACAAAAGCCCCATCTGACAGTAGAAAGTGTTTTTTTAAACTACTGTATTTAACAAATAACTCAAACATTAGGCAACAGTGATTACTAACTACTTAATAGTTTTGTGTATCAATTTTCAGTAGAATTACCCATTTATTGAGATATTTTGCTATAAATAATGAAAAAAGTTGACAGGGAAACATTTTAGAGTTTGTATTAATCATTCGATAATTTGAATTGATTTGTAACTCAAGTGGGTGATCTTAGTTGAATAGTGTCTTGTGAACTGTATAGTTTAGTAACTAAGCTTCATAGTATTTCTAGACAATATCATCAATCTAAATTGCAGATAGAAGTAAGTTATTCGAATTTCTCAACATATGACTGACAGTCTGATCTAACTTCCTTGATCTTAATTGATTGTTATTAGTTCTTGTTTGTTCACTGTCTGATTATTTATTTTGCTTGTCTTACCCTCTGATCGGATTTTTCATACAATAATTGTTCATGATTTTTCTAATTCATTAGTAAATTGAATTGATTTCCATAAGTTTACTGATTAGTGATTGTTCTGGTTGACAAGTTTCTTAAAGTTCTCTGTTCTGTTTTGTATTCCCCTTTTTCAAATTCTCAACTATAAATTCAATAAAATTTCTTTCTAGTTACATTTTACTAATTTTGTAAAATTCATATTTTATTTAAATGATATTTTTGCATCATAATGATCCTAAGGCTATCTCTGAAAATTTATTGTAGTATGGAGCTCTAATAGTAGATTTGTCAAGAGTGTCGTGTGTATAAAGTAGGCATAAATATTATTTTGGATACATTTGAAGAAATAACGTAATTTGTTATTGTTATATCCTAGTGAAGACATAAGTACGGGTAACTTCTGGGACCTATTAATGAACTATTATTCTACATATATTCTTATTGTTTAACTATTGTTATTACGTGTGGATTCGTAATAATATGGACGTGCAATTAGAGAGGAATGAATTTATTGATCGGAGGCAAATGATACTTGAAATTGTACGAGCAGTCTTGATTGCGTATCGGCCCTGCTATCTGCCTAGCCCAGCCAGTTGAGTCCAGAACACAAATAACAGCCTCGGCAATATGAATCATTATTCACAAGCATACTGGGTTTATATGCTAACCAAACAGACCCCATAACCAAAAAATAGAAAAATAACATTTGTACAATAATTGGCCAATGTGGCTGTGGATAGGGGGAAAGTAATCAATAATAATAGTTCAAAGGTCAAAATAAAGGTTATGATAAGAGGAACACGAATACGATTAGGTCAGTTATTTAACAACTATACAATAGGAAATAGACATATTACATTTGTCCATAAATAGACCTCAGATTTACCATTCATAATTCACCAGGGGATATAACAACTATTGAGTAATTAGATTATGTATATATATATATATATATATATATATATTCATCTTATTGTAAGATTTATTTCGACCTATAGATTATTATTATTATACGAATTACTTTCCCTAAATTATATCCAGTTTATTGTATCTAACATTCACAGCCACATTTGGCTTGATTTTGTACAAATATTATTTTCTATTTTATGGTGTGATGCAGTCTGTCTGTCTGGTATACAAACCAGGTATACTTGAAATAAATGATTCGCATAACTGACAATATAAAAGATTATTTATTGCCTAAAGTTCATAATTTGGAATTCCCAGTTTACATGTTCAAACATTGTTTTACTTTTATAATAAGAAAATCTAAGTTAATTTACAAGCATCGTCAGGTTGATATAAAAATCAATATTAGATATATGGTTAAGTTGTTTAAAAGGATGGGGGTTCATAAATTCCTTTATGAGGATATGTGTCCTATAAAGTGTAATAATATGAGGAAGAAGTTTAGATAATAATCACTTGCAACTAAAGAAAGATAACAAAAAAAAAACTGTCACGGTCGAACAATAACGGCAAACATTACTGTGATAGGTTTTCCGTTATATATGTACTAGGTTGTTTTACCTTTCACTCTTTTGGATAAACATTATTTAAATTCATTAGATTAACCAGGGGTAAGATGAATTTAAAATATTCGCAAAAAATGAAGTTCCAATAGTATGCTCAGTACGTATAAACATTTAAATCATTATATATTCATTAGTGGGATGTGATCCAGTCATGCTAATGAGTATTTTTTTAGCAGTATCAGATGATATGTGATTATTAAGTAGTAAACATGTAATTTCACGGACAGATTATAGTAAACTATTCCATGGTCTCAAAAACAGTCAGATAGTCTTATTAGATCAGTAAAATTTGCATTTCAAAGACCAGTATATGAGCTTATCTATATATGATTACTGAATTACACTCGCATTGACATTGCAATACAGATCATTAAAACTAACAAGAATATAATCTGTAAGAGTTTTTGTATATTTTTATGCGTTCAGTACAGCTCAGAACATTCATACTAGAAATTAGTCTTTTTTTCCAAGTTGTTCAGAATTGTCTGAATTTGTCTGTAGTTCAATACAAATATCCCACTGGCATTGTATTTAAAATATGATCATTATAAACATTTCATTTTACTTTTCAGTAGCCTAGAATGTAATATATTCCCTTCAAACTTATTCTAATCACTAGAAATTGTTTTACCTATATGGTTTTCAGTACGGGAATTTGTGTAGATTGTGGTATTTCCAAGTTTTAACTGAAGTGTTGATCTAAGGCAAACCACCACTGCAAATCGAGGGAAGCACTATTCCAACGTTTTATCCTTGCATGGAACTCCTCAGAAGTGCTCATGCATGATCTAACACCAAGTAGACTCGGACCTAGTACATTTGTTCTTTTGCGCGAATAATTAACCTCCAGACCATTGGACCAATATCAAAAGGTGTTAATGTCTAACTTCAATCAATCCATGATTTTGTGAAACCCTTCATATATTTACTGATATGGACAAATGTGTCACATTTGATAAGGATTGGACTTTGTTAGTCACAGATTCCCACCAGAACCATATGACATACATCTTGAACTAGTCACTAGTGACCGCATGATTTAGTTTATTTCCCATCTTCATATATCTATGCTTAGTTTCTGTTGAACACTCAGTTATTAACAACATGATTCATTAATAAATAAATATAACGAAAAATAACATTATTCACAAAGATGCACTTGATATTATTTGTTTGAATCTTCCCAGTGATGTTTAGGACTACGATTGATCAGTCTCTTATTGGCATATGTGCATACTGTGCTTATTGCCTCGATATAGCCTTAATTCACAAGCAGTATTCACATAGTACAAGACTTAAAAACAAACTGAAACTGCTTTTACTAATTCGTCAATATTCTATTTTCCAAATCAACATATTTTTCTCTAACCCTTTTTTGTATATGAAATTTATTCATTTTTATGTAATGTAATAGACGAGTATATTTTGAGTGACATACTGATGAAACCATGCCATTCTAATGAATAAAGTTCAAATGGGAGCATTTAAACTACTTTCAAATTTCCCATAATGATGTCAACTAATAGACATTTGGTTCATGACTTTAATTTTAAATGATTTATGAATTATTTAAACTTCTTTAAACTGGCAAGAAGTAGTCTTTTATCCTAATGAAATGTAAAAGATATTATTCAAACTGAGAGAGGATTATTCATTTCAATATACATTACAACTTTCTTGTAAAGCCATAGAATTCATGCATATTGCATACATGATATGCTTGATGCTATTACGAGTTCATCTTATTCTGTAAATAGAACGAAGGTCAAAGACCCAGTGACAGGTTAGGCTATTCTAAACCGTTGTCCTTGGCTATGCTAACTAGATTAAAAAGTCTTAATTAGACGTGGAGAATGTATTCTACAAGCACGTAGAAAATATGAGGTCACTAAGCACACAACCAAGCTTATTTATACAATGATAGAAATGCCCTTGGGAGAGCCACAAAATAGCGTACTAAAAAATTCCGTCAATCAATGACAGCCAAAGATTTCCGAGTGAGAAATGTAAGCTGTAGGTCAGTCAACTAAGCGTTTCTTGGCGCGAAAAGACAAAATTCAAAACTTCAGAATAAAATTACAAAACTAAGACCTAACGTCTTCATCAATAATATTAAATAAATATCAGAAGGGGTTTTGTGGAGATTTTAGTAATTTTATAGAGTTGAGATCATGAGTCAACTGAAGTAAGAACACTATGGAAAGCCTGGAAGCACTACACGGTCGTTTCGTCCTATTATGGTACTCCTCAGCAGTGCCCATCCACGATCCTGCACTCGCGAGATTCTAACCCAAGACCTACTAGTCTCGTGCCAGAGCACTAAACTGATAGACCACCGAGCCGGCATCCAATGGTAAGTCCTGGGTTCGAATCTCGCGATTGCGTGATCGTGGATATGCACTGCTAAGGAGTCACATAATAGGACGAAACTGCCGTCCAGTGCTTCTAATTCTTCCATGGTGTTCTAGCTTCAATTGACTCATGATCTCAACTCTATAATATTAAATAAACTTTGAACTAATTTACATATTATACTGATTTCCATTTTGAATTTTCTTTCTACAGGTTATATATTTTGTCATTGTGATACTGATGAATGTCGTGCATTTGGTTATAAAGAATGTAAAGCAGAATTTTATTGTTATAGTATTTATGAATTAAATTCAATATCCAATAATCGTATACCATTAACAAATCATACAACAGAAATTACTGGTATCTCTATTAGTCGTGGTTGTATATCAAATAGTTTTATAACAATGTGTACAAAAAAAGAAATTCAATATAATAAACAATTTAAATCACCATATTTAATTACTCGTTGTTGTAGAGATGCATGGTGTAATACAGATAAAGTAAAAGTAAGTGAAACTAATAACTATTGATTATAATGAATAATATAGTTTAAATGAATAATTAAAATGTTCAATTTGAGTGAATGTTTTTAATTTAAAACGAATTATATCCAAAACAAAATAGTAGTAGACAAGGTACTTACTTACACCTGTTACCCCTCGTCGAGGAGCATAGGCCTCACAACAGCATTCTCCATCCAACCCTATCCTGTGCAATCCTTTCAACTTGTTTCCAGTTAACATTCATCCTTTTCATATCTACTTCTATTTCCAGACGTAGTGTGTTCTTTGGCCTTCCTCTTTTCCGCTTCCCTTCCGGATTCCAAGTTAGGGATTACCTCGTGATGCAGTTTGGTGATTTCCTCAATGTATGTCCTATCCACTTAAAACGTGTTTTAATAATTTCTTCTTCACATGGAAGCTGGTTTATCCTCTCCCACAGTAGGCTGTTGTTGATAGTATCCAGCCAACGGACATTGAGTACCTTACGTAGACAACTGTTCATAAGTACTTGTACATTCTTGACGATGAATGTAGTAGTTCTCCACGTTTCAGCTCCGTACAGTAGGAGTGTCTTGACGTTCGTATTGAAGATTCTCACTTTGAAATTAGTTGACAGTTGTTTTGAGTTCCATATGTTCTTCAATTGTAGAAATGCTGTCCTTGCTTTGGCAATCCTTGCCTTTACATCTGCATCAGATCCTCCTTGTTCATCATTGATGCTTCACAGGTACGTGGATGTTTCCACCTCTTTCAGAGTTTCGCCATCAAGTGTGATTGGTTTTTTGGTGTTCTCCGTGTTGTATTTGAGGATTTTGAATTCTCCTTTGTGTATGTTAAGGCCTATTGATCCAGAGGCTGCTGCTACATTTCTTTTCTTCGCATGTATTTGTTCGTGTGTATGTATAAAGAGTGTTGCTCTGGTTGTTAGAAGGGGCATCGACCTCGTGAAATCTGAAAAATCTTGGCTTTCATCATGAGGCGTCATAATTCTTCCTTTAACTCTCTGGGCAGAGATTAAATGGTTTGAATTATTTTTTTCTGGTTTGTCTTTTTTTAGCGAGTTAGTTATTCTACGGGATGGGGTCGCTAACTCCATGCCCAACCCTCCTCCTTTACCTGGGCTTGAGACCGGCAGTAACTATGGAAGAGCTACAGGCGGAGTTAGTAGACAAGGTACTTACTTATAATATAAATACAATAAAACTGAAAGACAGAAGTAGTATACGATTTATCAAAGCTAGTTCATACAGTTTGACGATAATCTCAAGACATACATATTGATTATCTCAAGTCATCTAATATCATATAAAGAAACAAGGAAACCTAAAGATTATCTTTTAAAACGTCACATTTAAAACGTTAGATTTACAAGCTGGATATGGTCTTTCTTCCAAATAAATTATTTAACAGCCTCTTTAATTGGTTGTAAGTATCTAAAAGGAAACCTATATTAGAGAACACATTAGATACCTACTCAAGTTTACTGTTAACATCGAGCTTGGATTAATGAGTATCAGTTACTTAACTGGTAATATTTTTAATAAATTATGATTTTAAGTGCTTAAATTAATCATATTAAAATGTAATGATTATAGTACAGAATACTGAGTACATGGAATACAGTTATTATTTGAAACCGACAAACTGTATTCTATTGTTTACCCAAGATTTTGAAAGATTTAGTTGTGAAATTTGCTATAAAAAATATTAAAAATTGATTCCAATTATGTTCAACATGATTCTTCCTCAAACAAACAATACCAAGTGAATTCAAACTTCACTCTATTGCACAAGGAAATGGCTATCAGAACTCAATAGTTAAGTGAATAACGGAATGGCGTTTGAAGCGAACAGTACTGGGTTCGAGTACCAGAGTGAACATCTAGCTGACGAGTCACAAATAAGACGAAATGCGCGTCCTGGATTCCACTGCTAGCCACTGTCCATCTTTGCTCATAATGCTTATAAATTAAGGCTATATCGATGCAATACGCATGGTATGCACATATACCAATAAGAGACTGATCAATTGCAGTCCTAACACATCAATATGAAGATTCAAACAAACAATACCAAGTGAATTACTACTTTTCCTTAGTTGTTTACAGATTTAATAAAACCAGTACAATAATTATAATTCATACAGCATAAATTAACTTTATTCTTTATAGTTTGGTAAATAACTTTCAAACTACAAAACAAAAGACGAGGTTTTCATTGCCTCTTTAAAGCTTTCAGTTATAGAATTTAGGGAAAGAACAATGTTTTTTAGAGAAAGAGTATGAAATTCTTTTTGTACATTATAAAATCATGTGTTTGCTGTAGTGTCCGCAACAATTATAACCACTCAACTCAACTAAAAAACAAATTTTATATTGAGATAATCAGCTGATCAATTTTAAACCACCTGTGAAAACCTGGAAGCATTTGATGGTCATTTCGTCCAGTATGAGGCTCTTCAGTAGACTGCACCTACGATCCTGCACGTGGAACTCCAACATAAAACTTTCGATCTCAGTGGCGTTAAAATAGTAAAAATTACCTTACTCTGTACGTAATATGATGTACAATAACTATGATTTCTATGTATGAGAGTGAGAATAATAATGTTTGAACTATCACAACTACAATAAAATATAATCCCAAAAATATACTGACTGATTAACTATTGGTGATATAATATCTTCATATTCGAAATCATGAGTGAATTGAAGCTAGAACATTATCGAAAATCTGGAAACACTGTATGGCCGTTTCGTCTTATCATGTGACCCCTCAGCAGTGCGCATCCACGATACCGCCTCGCAAGATTCGAACCCAGGACCTAACAGTCTTTCGCCAGAGCACTTAACCAACATAGCACTGAGTCGGCATCCAACGGTATTAATGAAAATACTGAAATCTCCACAAAATCCCTTCTGATATAATATCTGTAAAAATAATAAAAATGTTATTTTTATTTGTTTATTTATTTTAAGATCGCTCAAAGTAATTGGTCTTTGCATGAAACAAAACGTTATACACCAGGGGATTATTCTAACTATGACACTAAACAAACACAATTTAAAACAGGAACAGAAGCATCATCACTGTTGACAAATTCAAAAGATTTTCAAAATTTACAAAGCGATCTCCATTTAACTGATGAAGATTTTTCTGAAAATTTGTTAAACTCAAAGTTACTTCATCAAGATATATCTAAACAAACAATAATGGAAGATCGGTCTGATGTGATTAATTCCAGGAGAGGAATACAACGGAAAGGAGATAAAGGTATTTAAAATGATCACTATTATCTTAAAATAATTAATAAATACTTTTATATTCTTTTTTCATTGAAGTGAATCTAAGCATTAACAATAATTTCATTCATCGAAACTAAGTAGTGGTCATAGGGAATCCGAAAGTCAGACTTTCAGACTTAAATTGAAAACAGACGTGTAGTTTATTTTTAGAAAATGAAATTAGATGTATAATTGACCGACTGAGCATAAGCTATGTTGAGTTGATCTCACGTTTTACATAAAGTACCTTCAGTACGTTTCTGAAATTGCGGTTTTTCACTTAAATGAGTAACACCCAGTTACGATAACATGCAGTGCAGTTATAATTAAGTACTCCGTAAACTCTTCCAGGGAGTTCTAATTAGTTTTTTAAGCAACAGACTGAAGCTAATTTTTGTTGCTGAGGTTGATAGCAGACAAGTTGTATTTTTATAAATTCCAAGACATTTTACTACAAATCATATCGTAGTTTATGAGCCACTGCTGCTTTTCGAAATGTGTTTACATTGAACGACTACATAAAACGAGCCTACAAAATTTAAGATGTAAACTATTAATATAAACATAGGCAGAAGGTCTGAGCATACATAAAGGGAAAAGCAAGATTCTCGGATACAAAGCAACATGAGCCAATCAAATCACACTTCACCGAGAAGCTTCGAAAGATTTAAAAACCTACGCATATCTGGGCAGCATCATTGATGAACACAATGGACCTGATGGAGATGTGAAGGCACGGATCGGCAAAGCAAGAGTGGCAAATCTACAACTGGAAAACGTGTGCAACTCAAAACAACTGCCAACCAACACTGAAGTCAGAATTCTCAATACAAATATCAAGACAAATACACTGTATCGGGTGAAAACTTGGAAATAACTGTTGATGAAACCTTGTACTAAACCAGATTTCAATCATCCTATATAACAAACATTGAGGTCTATAGAGAGTTTGAAGTATTTGAAATATACTTTCTACTTATGTTCATAGAATCACTAAATGTTACATATGTCTACAAAATCTGCTTCCTATGTTACAGGCAAATAAAAAATTCATTAGCCTTTCAGGTTACTGAGAATAGCAATTGAAATAAAAGTGACACAGATACTATTTGGTTCATAATGTCTTGTTTAAAAGAATTAGAAAAAGAGCCTGGTAATGAAGAAATAATATTAGTTTTTATAAATAATTTACTTATTGTGGTCAATAAATACCTATGCTGAGAAAACTTGGTGAACTAATCTGGCATAAATTCCTCATTCTTAACCGACTTAGGGCACTTATTTGGAACGAGCAACTTAATGCTCAAAAGCCCAATACACATCCGAGTACATTTTTATGTCTCAACAATTTGAATTATCTCTTTTCAACATATACCTCAAAAATTAAAAGTTTCCTTTAAGTAACGTAATAATTACACGATGACTAACATGGATTTAACATGATTTGAATTGATAGGGACGAGAATTTTTTCAAGGAGCATCAGTTCCTTCAGGATTATAGTTATGTCTTGCATGATTAGTTCCAACTAAAACCAAAACTGGGTTCAAAGCATTTTATCAATTAAACCCAATTACTTAATACCATAGAAGGTGTATCGTGATTTTGAGTAACCTAGATTATTCATTAATAACAATCTTCAGATAGAAAGCTCTTTGTTACTTAAATTTTAAGCCAGTTAACTTATTTCCAATCTTTTCTAATTTCATGAGTATTAAAAAAAACGTAATCCAACATTCTAAATAGTTTGCTTCATTTAAATAAAAAAAATTGGATCTATTTTATTCGTATTATCACAATTATTGTTTCATTACAATACAACAAATAAACTCATTTTGTTACCAAGTACATTCTACAATCGACTTGGTTAAAATACTGAGGTATATAACCATTGATTACTTGTACATACAGCAATATATGAATGTTAAAATGATATAATCACTTTATTAGTAAATACCATTAGTAGTAGTATTAGTAGTAGTAGAAGTAGGAGGAGTATTAGTATTAGTAAATACCATTAGTAGTAGTAGGAGGAGGAAGAGTGGAACCAAGTACAGTACAAAATGTGTTAATACAAATAAAAATGATTAATAACATCCTTTCAGCTTATCATAACCATAGATAAACATTTTACTTTAGTAAAAAGAAAAAAAAGGAGCATCACTTTTATCTTTGCCAATAACTTTCATCTTCTTTTTTTTTATCAGAATGATATTTTAATGATTCAAGTATGAATCAGTTATAACATTTTACTTGGTATTTTGTTAAATACCATCATAACCATCATCATCATCCTCTTCTTCATCTTGATCATCATCATCATCACCATCATCATCTTCATTAATATCACTATCCTAATCATTGTATTTGTAGTTTACTAATTTGATTCTATGAAAATGTTAACTAATTGGTTCTGATTCAAACTAATTAATTTATCTATAAAAAAAACAGGAAAAAAAAAGAAAATTAGGTGTTTAGTAACAGTAAACAACTAATAATTATCATAGAATGTTAAGATAAATTACTTCTAGTCAAACTAATTTGTTAGACAGTAGAAGGATAAGTGTATCAAATGAATATATAGATTAGGTTAGGTACTTCTGAACACGGTGGATCAGATTCAAATGTGAGGGCGCGCATCAGCAAAGCAAGAGCAGCATACTTACAACTGAGGAACATCTGGAGCTCAAAACAATTGTCAATCAACACCAAGATCACAGTTTTCAATACAAACGTCAATACAGTTTCACTGTATGGGACGGAGACGTGGAGAACTACGAAAGCCATTATCCAGAAGATACAAGTGTTTATTAACAGCTGTCTACGCAAGATACTTCGGATCAGATGGCCAGACACTATCAGCAACAAGTTACTGTGGGAGAGAACAAACCAGATTCCGGCGGAGGAAGAAATCAGGAAGAAGCGCTGGAAGTGGATTGGGCACACCTTGAGGAAATCACCCGATTGCGTCACAAGACAAGCCCTCACATGGAATCCTGAAGGTCAAACGAGGAGAGGAGAACCAAAAAACACATTACGCCAAGAAATTGAGACAGACATGAGAAGAATGAACAAGGACTGGATAGAACTAGAAAAGAAGGTCCAGGACAGAGTGGGTTGGAGAAAGCTGGTCGGCGGTGTATGCTCCATTTGGAGTAACAGGCGTAAGTAATGTAAGTAAGTAAGTAAGGTACTTTTTTTGAGATTTTTGTTTGAAGCTAATGTATTAATATAAAAATTAACCCATTCTCATTTGTGTAACTTCGATTAGATTTAGAATGAATTAACTATTTCTTTTGAATACAAGCTTTAAAAATTCATTTGGCGTTGTATACTTGTATCTTCCTATTGTTATTTAGACTGCAATTGATCAGTCTATTGTTGGCATATGTGCAAGCTGTGCGGACTTCCTCGATATTGCCTGAAGTCACAAGCATCATAAGTAAAGATACATAATGGTTAGCAATGGACTCGTCAGAGTTGATGTTCACTCTGGAACTCAAACCCAGTACCGTTTTCTTTTCAAATGCCATAGCTTTATGCACATAGTTACTGAGTGAATATAACATCACACTACTGTACTTGCAGGTGGCTATCAGAACACAGTAGCCAAGTGGATAACCCGATGGCGTTTGGACCGAAAGCTACTTGGTTCTAGTCCCAGAGTGAACATCAGTTCTTAGATGCAGGTAAATCCAGCTGACATGTCCCAAATCGGACGAGAAGCGCGTCATGGATTCCACTGCTATCCACTATCCATCTTTGCACATCAAGGTTTAAAGAGTTTGCTGAAATGTATATTGATTAATCTGAAAGTTTACTAATTCATGTAGAGTGTTTAAATGTACTAAAATGTGTTTTCCTGTAAATCACTTTAATGAATGAATCAGTCAAGTGACTGTCATTCAATGGTCATCACAATCTAATGTTTGAACTCTAGTACAAAGGTTTGTTTGTATGAATAATAATAATAATGAGTTGTGAAATCTAGGATTAAATAAGTATTTTATGCTTGATATAACAAGCATAAAATTATAGAGTAACTTTGGTTATCTTCAGTTAAATATATTAGCTAAATATATCAAGTATTCTATTGAACTATTACATGTTTACTTTATAGGTCAAATATCTTATATTCAATAGTGAACTAATAAGTTATGAATATAAAAGTCATCATATTGAATAAATAATAAACAATTATACTTTAATATCAGAAGGGGTTTTATGGATATTATAGTAATTTCAATAGTTGAGATCATGAGTCAATTAATGCTGTACCACCATGGAAAACCTGAAAGCACTGGACGGTATTTCCCAGAGTTCTAGTGAGAAGCAGTGACCATTGGAGTTCAAATGGATCTGTTGTGACATAGTAACTCACTATAGACAAAGGAGGATGTGTTGCCCAATTTTGTGGATTGATTGAAGTTAGACATTAGCACCGTTGGATGTTGGCTCAGTGGTCTAGAGGTTAAGCGTCCAGGTGTGATAATGATATGTCCTGAGTTCGAATCTCGCTAGGCGGGATCGTGGATGCACACTGTTGAGGAGTTCTACATTAGGACGAAACGGCCATCCGGCGCTTTTTGGTTTTCCATGGTGGTCTAGCTTCAATTGCAAATATCATTCGCTACACAATCAATTAATTAAGTCATTGGTTATTATTATCAAAATTTATTTTGATTGTACAGATAATTTTTTATGATGGATTTACATCAATTTGGATGTAGTTGAAAATCAGAGAAAAGTAGTCAATAAGTGATTTTATTGGAGATTGAACCAAGGGAAATTTCGTTGAGCAGCTAGTATGATGATTGTCCGGTAATGTTGATCGTGATATACAAAATAACTTATTACATTTAAGTTTACTTTATAATACGAGTATTGTAATGAATAGTTCTAAATCATATTTTGATTGAATAACAACGAAGGAATTACCATTATACCTACTTAAAAGAAATAAAGTCATCACAGTCATTAATAAAAGAACTATATTAACATTCAAAGTATGTATACTTTAGACAGTGTTGACGAATGATAATGGAATTTTTGGCCGGATACAATTTTTCACTTTGTTATGGTTACAAATAATTTTACATAAACAGATCTAAGTAACTATATTAGAAAAAAATTATAAACTTTATCACGTTATTATTTGAACACATAAACATTGGTACCAAAGGTCATCTAATACATATTCGCCACACAAGTCATTTGATTTGTGTGTGAGTTGTGATACTACCCGGGTGCCCAGACCGAAGCAGGTAGTTTTCATAGGGGGCCATGCTCCGAGCCTTTAACCCATAGGTCTGATCCACAAGGCAGTGGAGCATCGTGAGGAGATGCAGTGCCATGGTAGTCGGTGACCAACAATAGGTTCATACGCCATTCGTTTCCTGAGGATCCTGGAGCACATGTGCACCATTGGTTTGGAATCATGGTTTTCTCACTATCACTAGGTGAATCCACCGTATCCACCAATTCAGTTAAAGTGCCGGACATTGGCTTTTCGTTCTCTCAATCTCGTGAACAACACTTGCATTGTGAGAAAGCAGAGAGTAGTACTCCCCTGACAGTGGTTGTATACGCGTGGCTGCGTGACAGCATTTCTAGAGGGAGAGCTAACTTTCCCCACCCTCGGCCTTACTAGGGCATTTAGAGGTAAAGCATTACCAAGTTGTATCTTCTCATTAATTCTATATAACAATTAGGCTACAGAAAATATCTATTGATTGAAATACATTATTAGAAATACATATGTTAGACAAATGGTTTTCACTGTTTCTTTCACTTTAATACACTAAAACAAAAATAACCTTACTAAAGATTAGCAATGGTTTATTTTATACTATTTGATTATGCTTCCAATTGTTTTTTAGTATTCATTACAGAATATTTTGTTTTTCTTTTCCTTATGACAATGGAACGGTTAATTCATGTAGGTAGTCTAATGGTTTTAAATTGAATTTTGAACCATTAATACTTGAACATAAATAAACAATAACATGGTTTATCCGAGAAGAAATTAACTAATCATTAGAATATAACATTAAATCGATCAAGATTAACTTGCAGTAAGTTATGCTTCATATTCAAGGATAGTTATATATGAAGTAAATCTCATAAGGTATTTCAGTAAAAGAGACTAATATTTAGTGGAAAGGAATGCATTTACTGTTAAGTGTATTTAATTGAATAGTTTATGAGGTATAGTTTCATATCAGCTGTTTGTTATTTCCAAGTTGGTTCGCAATTGTCCTCTTCACTTTAAACTAATAAATTTTGAAGTTAGATTTCATTTTATGAACCATGGAAATAATCAACATTTAATAACATATAAAGTAGAATAGGGAGATTCTTTGTTTCTAATCAAGAAACTACAGAAAACTAAAGATTATCAGATCAAGTTCAAAATAAGAACAAATTGTTTCTAAGCACATGAAGGTGATAGATTACCAAATCTTCTGCGCTTCCAAAAACTCAAGAACATATTCACATAATTTACATATGGAGATTTGTAGGTTGTTTCAGGGTTAATACGAAAATTTATCTCTCTTACGAATGGATATAAACGTGCATGACAGTCTACAATATTTATTTATTCGGGCTTGCGATTCTTCCTTGTGTAATTTATTAATCTCAAACTACTATGAGTAGTAAACTACTAATTATCCTATTAAATTAAAAATAACGCTTAGGTACACGAAGTTCTATAAGGCGAGGTAGATTTCAGACTCATAATTCTCTAATTGAAGTTAAAGCTCTGATTCTAATGAACCTTCATTTCATCAGGGGGGTGATGTTGAATTGTTTGTAGATCACTTTGAATACCATTTGTGTTCACTGTCTAGCACGTAGTGTGCCACCAAAATATGAAGACCATTTTCTCCTCGAAGGTGCAAGTTTTTGGGAATTCAATCAATAAATCGTGTAAAAGTTCGTATTTTTGTCCTCCAAATATACATGCTTTTAAATGATGTTATATGTAGATGAAAGTTGAATATGTCATGTATTTACCAATCATTATTTGAGTGTTAAGTTATATACAATGAGAGGCATTTCTCTGCTGAAAATGTACTTTTTAAAGTACGCCTAAATCTAATAATAATAATAATAATAATAATAATAATAATAATAATAATAATATAATATTATTATTATTATTATAATTATTATTATTAATCCATCATCCAGTAGAGTATATGTCTAGCTTCAGTAAATTCGTTATATTGCGCGATTATCTTTCACTACCTTCGGTGAATAACTATCTACCACTCGACAAAGTTGAACTTTTATGTTTATTAGTGAGTAATTTTAAACATAACCTATCCCTAGTACTTATTGGAAACTATAATCGCCTTGATATTCATAAATTTCTTACACTGTTTCAGAAATATTAGTGATCTGCAATTATTCACAAATTTATTTTAAAATGTAAGTCAGACAATATTATTTAAGAACCATGTTACTTGGAGGAAAGGAAAAATTGATTGTACTTTAGGGCTTATCTTATAAAAGGGTACTTACTGATAAAATCATCCTAATGATTTCACTTAATCGCGTAGAAAACATAGAAAATAAAGAGGTTGACTAAAACTTTCTTTTACTCCAATCATCTCATTATGAAGTATTGATATCGAATGTCCAAACGATCACTTGAAATAACACTAAACACAGTCAAAGTAATAAAATGTGTCACAAACTATTTAATTACTAATAAGTAGTTAAAATGTATCTCAAATAAATGTGTCATTTTGTTTTCAGGTGATGGAAATATTGAAACTGATTCAAGTCGTATTCTTACAGAAAATTTTCAATTATCTTATTTCAATCCAGTCAAATCAGCACACTCGAAATCCTATAGTATGAATATGTTGTTAGCAAGACCAATCTATGTAGCTATGGGAATATCATTAGCTATTCTTTTATTTGGGCTTATTTTCTTATCATTTGCCATTTTGATATATCGAAAGAATAAACTTTTACATACTTCTAATTGTCGGACAGTTTGTACTTATTCACGCCACAACAGAAATAGCATTACTTCACCTATAAGTGAGAGAGTTATTTGTAAAAATGCTACAGGGATATCAGAAAATACAGACAGGCTGCATAACTGGAATCAACCGATTGCTGTATTTCCAAATCAACATTCAACAGATGAACCACTTTTATTAAACGGTATCAGTTCAATTGAAAGCATGAATCCTTCTACAGATTATCGGACGTTAACACTAATTAAAACTAAAAGTAAATGGTTGAAATCAACAGGTTACACAACATCACCAGAGTGAGTTTGACTTAGTGAATTCTCACTAATTTTTTCCAGATATATTAAATCATGAATAAAGTCTACCTAAGTGTCCTGTTATGGAAAGCTGAATATTTCCACTAAGAGATATATGATAACAGTATTAAATGTTTACTGAAAGTACTTAACTAGTGGTTTCGAGGCTCACATAAAGAGTTATTCAGTGTTAAATAGAATTTCTATATACACAAGTATAAATCAACAAATAGTGAGAAATCCTCTTGAAGATATATACATCTATAAGCTTTGTTTTTGAGAAAGCTAACAAGAATATAAGAATTTTTAATTATTCGAAGGGGTTTTGTGGAGATTTAGTATTTTCATAGTTGAAAGCGTGAGTCAATTGAAGCTAGACCACCATGGAAAACCTGGAAGCACTGGACGGCCGTTTCGTCGTACTATGGGTCTCCTCAGCAGTGCGCATCCACGATCTCGCACTCGCGAGATTCGAACCCAGGACCTACCAGTCTGGATCCAGAGCCCTTAACCGATATACCCACTGAGGCGGCCGGCATCCAACGGTTTTAATGTCTAACTTCAGGTGATCCACGAAGTTGAGCAACCGTTCACCAATAATAGGACGAAACGGCCGTCCAGTGCTTCTAGGTTTTCTATGGTTGTTTATCTTCGATTAACTCAAGCTTTCAACTATGAAAATCCTAACTGTCCACCTAACGAAAATATATCAAATAAATAGTAACATTTTTACTTGTGGTCACTGATTTCAATTCATTCTGCATGATACAAAAAGATAGTTTGTACCTAAATGTATAAACTACTAGTTAGGATGAAGAAGGGTTTATTCTCTGTTAAAAGGAAGTTAAATGCATGAATCTTCAGGTCTTATGAAACCCATGATCTTTGGTAAATTTAAAAACATGACATTTAATAATACACTTAGTGAAGTCACCTTAGAGTTTAGAAGAAGCACGTTAGTAGAGTGCATTACGCTTAGTTGGAGTAAACGTGTTAATTGTCAAGAATTATCAGTTTGAAATTATCGTCAAATACTAATATCACCTAGAGTATCACGAAAGACTAAGCAGAGTAAAATGCCTACTGTTTCTTAGCGTTATGACTATTTAGTGTCCAAGACTTCTTCAGAAAGTATTAATAAATGAAGAAGTATAAATAGTATGTAACTAGAGTAATATATTTAATAAATCTATCTTAAAATAAGTTAAGTTAGAATGGAGGTTTGCGGATGTTCTAGGGATTTTAATAGTTAAATTCATGAATCATTGTAAGCTGGACCACCACTGAAAACCTAAAGGCACTGGTTTGTCGTTTCGTCCTAGTATAGGGCTCCTTAGGAGTGCTCATCTACGATTCTAAACCAAAGGGACTGGAAACTAGGACCTTCAGTCTCTCACACGAATGTCTAACCTCTAGACCACTAAGCCAGGATCCGATGGTTTTATTGTCCAAATCCAATCGATCCATGATTTTGCACAACCATTCATCCATTTTCCAATCTGTATCGGGTAGGGACAGGTATCTACCTCAGACAATGGATCGATTAAAATTAAACATTAACACCACTGGATGCCGGTTCAATGATCTAGAGGTTAATTGTTTTCTCGCGAGACTGAAGATTCTGGATGAATGCACACTTCTGAGGAGTTCTATACTAGAACTTCACGACAATCCAGGTATTTTTAGGTTTTTCATGGTGGTCTAGCTAACACTATCTCATGAATTCAATCATCATAAGTTAAATCTTTTGAATTTGATATATTACATTTTAGAAAGAAAGAAAATATCTATAAAGAAAATTTGTTAACATATTACTGCAATCATTGTATATGCTGTTATTCTAATAATGATAACAATGTTACTCATGATACAAATAATTTCAATCATTCAATAAATAAAAACTTCAAATCATTCATTAACTTATCACAATTCAATAAAAGAACTATAACCAATGACATTAATAATGATAATTTACATCCAGTTATATGTGAAACAAGTGAATTTAGTTTAAATACAGATAATCAAAAACATGAACCAAGTAGTATATCTACACCATTGTTTAGTATACATTCATCATCTACTCAACAATTAACAGATTTAATTGAATATAAAAAGTTAAATACTACTAATTATAGTCATAGTAATAACAACAGATTATTAATTAATAATCAAGATACATTTAAATGGATCAAAAATCAACAATCAACTAATCAGAATTCAATGAAATTTCAACAATTACAAAAGAATATACAACGTCCAATTCATTCAATGTTGAATGATTTCAATGGAACCTATTCTGATTCTAGTTATTTATATGATATGGATAATAAAAATAATAATTCAGATTATGAACATATTAAAACAATGAAAAAACAGAAATTTATTGAGATAGAAACAAGAAAAAGTAATACAATACAAGTAAACAATAATATAGATTCATTCTCTTCTGTAGTATGTAATGATAAAAGAAGAAATACACATTGTAGTAGTAGTAATAGTAGTAGTAGTGGTGGTCATTTAGAAAACGGATCGATAAACCAACAATCTGTATTACCAGTTCAATTTACTGATTTAGTTTTTCCTCATCTACCACCACCTCCATCTTATCCACCTCCTCCTTTGTATCAACAACAAGAACCTCAACAAAAAATTATTGAAATATTCAATCCTCATAACTCTACTAATGCTAATAATACTAATAATATTAATAATAATAATAATAATAATAATAATAATGATAATAAATTGTTTAATCATAAAAATACTCTATTTGTTGACTTACATCGATTTGATATACTTTTACAACGTCAAAGAGGTACTGGAAAAACAAGTAGCGGTGGTGAAGATAATAAAACAATAGAAAGTGAACAATCTGATATCATTCAAACATGGAAAATATCTGATTCAAATGAAAATAATAATGAATTGAATACTGTTACATTAGATCATAGAATGATTCCTTTGAACAATAATAATAATAATCAATTTCATAAATGTTCACCTGATTTAAATAAATTAACTGGACATAGAATGATTGAAACAGATTTGATTGGTTTAGCAACTTTTCGTAAAGCTGACGAGAAATGTGTAGATTTAGTTACACCATATGCCCAATTTGATTTATCACCAGATTCAAATCTGTGTATAAAAGCTGAATAATAAGAAAAAATAATAACAATACATCATTCTATTTTATACATGAACACATATGCAAGATCAAAATGTAAATAAATTCACCTTATACATTTATATTGGTATCAGAATGTCATTTAAATTGTACATTTGCACTTAATTTATACGAAATGAATAATCTTACTCTCAGTATTTAAAAGACATTTTATGAGTTAAATATTTTTTTTGTAGTTTGGTATTAGCCTTATGAGCAAAGATGGAGGGTGGCTAACAGTTGAATCTAGGATGCGCGTTTCATCCTATTTGGGATTCGTCAGATGGATGTACTTGCATCACAGAGTTGATGTTCACTCTGTGACTTGAATGTAGTACCGTTCACTTCAAACGTCATAACGTTATCCACTGAGCTATTGATTCCTGAAAGCCACTTGTTTGTGCAATGTAATGAGGCTATCTGGATTCAGTAGTTAAGTGAATAACGTTATGACGGCACTGGGTTCGAATCTCATAGTAAACATGGAATCTATGATGAAGGTACATCCAGCTGACGAGTCTCAAATAGGACGAAGCGCTCATCGTGAATTCCACTGCTAGTCACTATCCTTTTTCGCAATCCACACAGGATGCATATATGGCAATAAGAGACTCATCAATCTCATTGCTAATCATCAACGAGAAGATTCAAACAAACAATACCAAATGTATTGGCCCTGTTTCTTAAAACTACTACTCGAAATTTCAGTGAAATGTGTGCAGTTTCTGTCGGGCACATAAATATTGATGAGTACTAATAATAATAATATTTCAACCGCTGCATATCAAAGTTAGGTAACCTGCTTTTGTTTTAAAGTCTTATTGAGTCTCTTACAGTGAAATTGGGTGAGAACGAATGTAGTTGAATGCTGAAAATGAAAATTTCTGGATAGTTCACATTTGCGATAAGTCATAAATTGTAGAAAAGATAGATATATCCACTAAATTATTAGGAATATTGAGGATATACAACAAAGGCATGAATTAGCAGTTTTGTTTCGGCAAGTCATAATGTGATTTAGTTTAAAACTTTTCAAAAAGATTCTTACAGTATGTTCATCCCATTTATTGCCAGAGGCAAATCACTCATTTAATTATAGTAAACAAGTACTTGTTGATAAGAACTCCCCTGATTTATCAACAGAATGACTGTCTAATCACAATTGACCACCTCCAATCACCATGGTACCTTAAGAATGACTGTCTACTAGCCCTGAAGACGGACTCAGTGATGGCGGTTTTCATTAATCCGTGGACCAGATATGTTAACTGTTGTCATTTTCTTCCCAAAGGTTGAAGCTGAAACGATTACGGTGTAGGAAGTCCTGAATAAACATTAATTTTTAGTTTAGAGTAAGCAGTCCTGTTTGATAGCTGCCTTCACTTGCTGTGGATCAGTCAGCTGCCCTCCATGCACGAGTTTGTAGTGTAGTGCATCGTTAGAACTCCTTATGATGTTGACGATGTTCACAGGTGCATCACAATGTTAAAAGGAAGTTTTATCAGGTTCTCCTATCTACACTGTTAATTGCTTTTTCATAGTCGGGGAAGTTGATGTTAATGGATGTGTTCCATTTAATTGATTGTTCAACGATGATCCGTAGTTTTGCGATGTTGTCTGTGCGTGACTGATCCATATATAATCCGGCCTGTTGATCTTGAAGTCGAGCGTCTACTGCGTCTTTCATCCGGTTCAGCAACACTCTGTTGAAAACCTTTCCTGTTACTGACAGTAGTGTGATGCCTCTGTAACTGTGTCCTCATATTTTCTCAGATCTCCTTTCTTTGATATCGTGATGAGTTGTCCTTCTTTCAAGTCCGTTGACCCTTGTTTCTCCTACCGAGTCTTCTTGAAGAAAAGGTAAAGCATGTTTGCTGTTACTTCAGTGCCAGACCTCAGTGCTTCAGCTAGGATACTGTCAGTTCCTGCTGCTTACCTGTTCTTAATTTGTCTGATGTCCATCCTGGTTTCTTTCATCGTTGGTAGAGTGACTTCTATAGCAAGGTCTATAGATGCTGATTCGATGTCCGGTGGATTCAATGGGGTTGGTTTATTCAGCAGTTCCTTGAAGTATTCTACCCATCTGTTCCTTTGTTCTTGAATCTCAGTGATTGATTTGACTTGTTTGAGCTTGACTGTCCTCTCTGGTTTACTATTTTTACCTGCTAGTTTTTTCGTTGTGTAATATAGACGTTTCATATACCCTTCTCTTGCAGCTTTCTCTACTGTCGTTGCTAAGTCTTCCACAATTTTCTACTTGTCAGCTTTAATGCTCCTCTTCACTAGCTTGTTTACTTCTGTGTATTCAGCTTTTATCATGACTTTCTCTGATCGTTTTCGACTGTTACTAATTGCTGTTTTCTTCTTCCTTTCTTCAGTCTTGTCCAGGGTTCCTATAGAGATTCATTCCTTATGAATATGCTTCTTGCGGCCCAGAACCCCCTGACACGTTTAAGGTAATATTTTGCCCTCCTTCGAGTTATCTTCCATGGTAGCTTTATCTTTCAAGAGATCCTGTAAGGCTTGGAACCTGTTGTTGAGAGTTATCTTGAATTCGTGGAGCTTGTCAGTATCTCGAAAGAAGGCTGTATTGAACATTTGTAATGCTGTTTGTACAGTTGTCCAGTGTTTCTCTAGCCTCAGCTTCATCTCGGCCACAACCAGATGGTGATCTGAAGCTACGTCAGCTCCTCTTCGAGTTCTCACATCTTCCATTGTCCTTCTGAATTTTTGTTGATACAAATGTGATCTATCTGGTTCTCTGTGGTGTGGTCCGGTGAGATCCATGTAGCTTTGTGTATGCGTTTGTGTGGGAATATTGTGCCGCCTATAACCAATTTGTTGAATGCACATAGATTTGCGAATCTCTCCCCATTTTCATTTCTCTCTCCTAGTCCATGTCGTCCAATTATATCTTCATATCCTGTGTTGTCCACTCCGACCTCAGCATTTAGATCTCCCAACAGGATGGTGAGGTCCGTTCTTGAGCACTTCGTTATGAATAATTGCAGCCTCGAGTAGAACTGATCTTTATCGTCGTCGTTGCTATCATTGGTGGGTGCATAACATTGGATAACATTCATTGTGATCCCTTCCTTCTTTGTTTTGAATGATGCTTTGGTGATTCTAGATCTATGAGATTCCCATCCTGCAAGTGCATTTCGTGCTTCTCTGGACAGCATTAGAGCAACTCTCAGAGTGTGTGGAGCATTTTCTCCTTCGTGATGTAGTACAGATGCACCTCTCCCGTATCCAGTCTTTACTGTCCAGCTTGTGTCCAACGGGTTTCGCTGATCCCGAAAACCGCCGAATTCTCTCTCCTCATTTCCTTGCTATTTGACTGGTCTTCCCGGTCTTTCACATTGTCCGGATGTTCCACGTACCTATAAAAATTGTTTCCGTGGTTGATAGAAGTGGCATCGGCTTCGTGACTTGCGAAGTATCTCGGCTTTCATCATGAAGAGTCTTAATTCTTCCTTCAACTCGAAGTGCAGAGTTTAAGTGGTTTGAAATATTTTTTTGGTTAACGTTTTTTAGCGAGTTACCTTTCTTCGGTGTGGAGTTGCTAACCCTATGCCCAACCCTCCTCCTTTGCGTGAGCTTGAGACTAGCAGTAACTCTATAAAGAGCCACAGATGGAGTTATTTCGTACTGGTAGCGTTGATTTACGGCAAAGACATGGCAAAACAGTTCACAAATGGTAGGCAAAGTCAACATTTAACTGAAATTAGAAAAGCCGTTGCCCTACGATAAAGCGGAAACAATTTGTGACGTTACCACAAACCATTCAAGACCATATTTTATTTGGTTTTTAACTTGTCCAACAGCCGTTAGTATCGAGACAATATTACAGTGACAAATCAAATCGTATCTAGAATATCAATAAACAGATTATAAAAACTCTTAAACAGATGTTATCTGGTAAGTCGCAGTATCTCTTGAGCACAGAATGCTTGTTTTAGTTTATCTTTAAACCCATTAATCTTACTTAATTAGCTCATTCCAAATCTCTGGAATATCAAATGATGGTACACTTTTATGGTATTAAACAATAAAGTAGCTAAAATACACTGACACAAATTAAACAACATAATTATAAAATATGTACGCATACCAGAGGCTATCAATAATCCATCTTATTGTAAGTTTAAATATTATTACATGAAAGACGTTTACTCGTTAAAGTAACTAAAATGAATCTGAATACCCAGTATTCATTTAAGCTGAATGAATAGAGAAACTTTAGAAATCTAAACGAAGTTTCGATTTAACATTGATATCAGTTAACTAAACACTAGAAAGTGTTTTTATGCATTTTGGTGGTGGTGGGCAAAATGTAACTGCCATATTTATAATGATTCAACTGCAGGATGAGTGACTTATATGTTCAGCAAGAATCCACTTAATTTTCAACTTTACACTGAATACTGTGACAAATGGTTGTATTATTGGTACACTTTCAGTAATTTCCGATGTTGATTTATAACTAATATTTTATTGAAACCAGTCTATTCTTTTGGTAAGTTTAGATAATATAATAAGAGGACAAAGTTTATCAGAATTATATGATATATTACATGAGATTAATACACTTCAAACAATCTGATCACACATTTACTTGCTAAGGTAATTTTACATAAAAAAATAAGAGTTAGCTCGATAAATCAAAAGGTAAAAGATAAATGATTGTAATAACGAAAACACTGTGACTCATGCCACTGACTGATAAGTCCGTTTCTAACGATTGATTTAGTGTACGTACGAATTGTTTTTGAACGCGAGGAGAGTTAGACTTTCTTAAGAGGATAACAGACAATCAGACCTTCCGAATATCTCGCTAACCAATCATCTCAGAAGTCGAAGATGTTGAGATACGGAAGTGTATTGAAATTATGGGTCAATGTCTTTTAGTGCATGACATCTAAGCTGACTAGTTATCGTGAATGTGAGCAGTATAGAGTATCGAAAAGTATTTTGGTTAGGATATTCGACTGAACCTTTGGTGTGTCCAGTATTACTAAGGTAGCTAGCATCAGTATCGAAGACCTATAAAGTTACTTATTTTTGGGATTTACACTCTGTTGGATTCTGACTGGTTGAGCCTTCGAAAAATCTACCATCTACATAACGTCTGTACAAAATTACAAAGGCAGAGTTACAACCGTGCATGTAACCTGATTCAATTATGTGTTTAGTAATCGAGAAAGATTGGTATTGGTCATCTGCTATTACTGAGTCATTTGAGTTTATTTGTTTTTGGAGCCACTCTGGTACATGTTCAGATAATCTAATTTCGATATCGCGACTACTCATCCTGATGTTTATTTGGATACATACAAGTAATTTGAAAAACACAGTGGTTTGAAGCGCAATCGTTTACACTATGTTTATATTTTCTGTGAACCAAAGACCTTGTTTAAAAAAATAGTAATCAACTTTTGTTCACGTCTTAACAATAGTTGACTATTCGAGTCACCACTGTGTGATGAGGTAATATAGACAGGCTTATCTAGTTTCAGAAACGTAGTAGGTCTCAGTAAAAATCCCATCGATAAACGGTTTTTGGAGTATGACTGGCGAAAATTGATGGTTCTATCATGAAAAATATTTCAGATGTCATTAATCGTGAGGTACGTTTTACTGCTCCTTTATTCTTACCGTGTTTAACTAGCACGAAGAGAAATTTATAGAATAACTTAATATTTAAAAAAGTCATGTATTTTCTGGGATTACCAACCATTTACTTTTTTGTTTGTTAAGTCATTAATCACCATGTATTCTCTTGAATCATCATTTTTGTTTCCCAGATGCACAAGGAGAGATCGTGCTGTGCATCGTAGGACCTTGAAGAATGTAATTAGCTATGTTTTGGCTTTATTATGAAGATGTTTGATGATAGTTACTTGAAACCTCACAAAAAACTAGCATATGTTTTTTTATAAAAAACACACCGTTCCCTTTATTCTTCTGTACATATAGAACAAGACTCGAATACATAAGTATGCATTTTGAAGAAGAAAATGAAAAGACTCAATAAAATAGTGTTTATTACACATTATCCTACGAAGTTACAGGAGTAAAACGAAAATTTTTATAGTTGACGGTGCCAACCAGTATATCATTCTTATTCTATTTTAGTGATTCACAAATCTTATTGCCTAGAAATTACTAGCCCTTACACAGCTTTGACCAAACAAGCAGTCGTCAGTAAGTATTGGTTCAAAGCCTAATACTGAAAAATCAGCTTTTCCACGTTTTCTGATTTATGATAATTCATAATAAATAGAATATGATTGCATTTTACATTTGAATGATCAATAAAGAATACATTCTGCGAAAAATTTAAACATTTTTCGGCAAAAAGACTGAGTGAGACAAAGGTAGAGGTTGTAAAATAAACAGATTTTGTGTGTGTAAACATTCATTGGATAATTTGACCAAGACCATAAGATTTACATCAAAATGACTTAATCGTTGATCGCTTAGCGTATAAAAATGCCCATCAAATTGGTTTATTGATCTACTAAGTCATTAAAAGATGTGCACAAAACTAATGAAGTCTACTTGCTCAAATGTGAGTAGATAGTTTGGAGATGTTATTAATGATATGTTATTAATAAGACTTGTTAATTATGAGAGGATGGTGAAGATTTGTAGATCACGTGGATGTTTTTGATAGAGTTCTGTTCTCTGAGCTGGATGGTTTGGTCGTGAAGCTTTCAGCGCTCTTCTGAACGACATCATTAGCACAAACTTCAAATAGAAACGAAGTGTTTGAATTTCTCCACATACGGCTCTCAGTTTCTCCTATAGATCTCGATGTTGGCTGGTTCTTGTTAACTTTAAAGCTGTCATTGTTTACTTCTTTATTTTGGTTGTATCTCCACAACCAAACCATCCAGCTCAGAGAACAAAGGTTCACCAAAAATTTGTTAATTACATATCGCATAATATATCATAGGTGAATACTGATTATTACCAAGATAAATAACAAAATAAATAAATTTATGACATAGATTTAATATAGATTCAATAAGACTAAATACAATATCAGTTGAATCAGGATGATTATCTCTCTAACTTTATATAATTAATAAGCAATGATTAAAAAATATTCCCTAATTTTACGACCACAACTTTTGTTGGAGAATAGTTTACCGATACTTCAAGAATATATTCATATTGTAAAACGTTTTAAACCACCTTTTCCCAATAGTAAAAAAAACAGAAATTGACACTGTGTATACAACAAAATGGTTATGGGTGGAACTATATTACCCACAGACACATACACATAGCTACAGGAGTTTCATCAAACCTCAATACAGAGAACCACATTGACCACATTTCCATCAATAAAAAACTCAGAAGGTTCATCGAAAACATGAGAACAAAGGGAGGAGCTAACATAGCTTCAGATCACCACCTGCTCGTGACCAAGATGAAATTCAACTTAAAGAGCACTGAACAGATGAGCAAACAACATTACAAAATTTTGATAGTCTTCTTTCGAGATACTGACACATTCAACAAATCCAAGATAGGTATCAGCAGCAAGTTCCAAGACTTACAAGATCAACCCAAACAAGAGGAAACTACTATGGAGAACAACTGAAAGGGAATCGAGGAAGCGTTGCGGAAAAAATGGAAAACACACGGAAACAAGGTTGGTTGGAAAATATTGGTCGGCAACATATGAGAACTCTAACACATTGAAAGTATATCGTACAACCCTCCAACGTTAATAATTTACGTGCTAATATCAGAGTGAGAGAGAAGACTAGAATTTCAGGATGGTTCAATATACTAAATAGAAGTTCGAAATTGAATAAAATCAGAACAATAATTGAGGCAAAAGGGTAGGTAGTCATTATATTTTGTGGTTTCTCATGAATTGCTTACGCCTATTGATGTGTAATAGCGTGCAACACTGGTAAAGTGATCCACTACCTTCGTAAATTCACAGCTTTGATTAATATCACCAGCAAGTGTTTTCGTTATTATCATTTTATAAGTGTTCATTTTGTTATGCGGCTTTTGTCAAACTTATTCGTATTTCATGTACGCTGAAATCATCTTTCATTTACCGACTTTTTATTCCATTCAAATGATTCTCAAAACGTATGCAAACTCTACAAATTGTCTACAATTTTTATGTAACCCTTTGACAATTACTGCCTCATCTCACTAATTATATATTTCTTTTCAGATGATACGATACTTATTCGTAAAAGGAACCAATTCATGAAAATCAAAAATCGAAATGGAACACAATAAATTAACAAACTACGAATGACAAGAATCGATAAGATAAGAGTGAAAGACGACGGGGAAATACAAATTAGAAAGAAATTCATGGAATTTTTACTTTTAAAAAAAACAGGGAATAAAAAAACTAGATAGGATGAGGTCTACTTAGTGTAAGGAAAACTTGAATCTTAAGGACCCTGAAAGAAATGGCCATGTGTTTGTATTTCATATCTGTAGAACGATATAGTTATATTAAGGAAAACAACATAAAAAACCTCATCAAGGTCAGGTAAGTCGAGCAAATAAGTAAATTTCGGTCTAGTGTATGAATTTCGGGGAAGAAAGATAAGAATGTTAGGAGCTTGACTTATGAAACAACAGTCTCCCAATCCAGTAAAATATAGAAAAGTCTGACGAAAACAAGGCAAACACATATACAATAAATTTGGATCCAACAACGTTGTGAACGACCATAGCACCCAGAACGGGACAAAAACAATAAATATAAGAGCAGAAGTGGTTATGGCAGGAGTAGCCCACGTCGTAATAACATACATTAATTACACAAAATATGAGTTCAGAAGAATTAGTTGGAGCAGTAAAAAATTACAATGATTTTATCATTAAGTAACACGCGACAGATATGCAACTAATATAGCTACAAACAAATAACAAACAATGAGGGCAACATCACAGAAACGCCGTTTAGTGTAATCTAACAATAAAAGTAATAATAACATCATTAAGCCAGTATTGTGGAAAATCCATTGATAAAATTAACTTCCTAGAAAGGGAAAAATTAATTTTGGAATAAATAACAGCGAAACAAAGATTAGCTTATCATTTCATAAATCATGAATTTCAACAAACCACCAATCAGACTTACCTGAATCCTTAAGTGATGGATCCGAAACATTAACACGCAGAGTGGAGCTTCGACCTATATAGGATGCAGCAGGTGGGGGAGGTGGTGGTGGTGGAGGAGGAGGTGGCGGAGGTATAGCTAAATTACATTCATTTTGGATTTCCTAAAACCAGTGAAAGGAAGTATCAACCACTATCATATCATATGAATAAGGATGACAAATTACACTCAAGTAAAACATCATCAAATTAGACTGATCAGATATTATGTTTACATTGCATACATACCAAAAACATTGAATTCCCACATTCATATGGAAAAGAGATGATGAAACAGTCACAAATAAAATCCGCCCACCATACAAATACAAAACCACAATAATACATTTACTAAATACGACTCAATGTCTTAAACCATTTAGTCAAAACACTAATGAGTAGAAAAGAATCTGAGGTCAATGTGACTGAAAGAAAAACCTGAACAGACAGTACAGCTTCCAAAACAGATAATTAACAAATCGTATGATGGTTCACGAAATAACACTGATCACTGTTATTAGTCTATTCTATAGATGGAAATAAATTGTAAATATATTTGAATTTTTAAAAAGTAGGACATTATTTATCTGAAAATACTGGCTTCAGTGTGTTTGGTGCAAATCAAGTGTACGGAAGACCATCTTTCAACCAACCTGTATCCCTTCTTCGTTCACTGTTGGTCCAAGACCGGGATAAGTGTGCACGTTTGTACATCGGTTTATTGAAACAATCGCATATAAAATAACCTTGCTCGAAAATAGCTAATCTGAAAAATAATTTAAATCATTCAAACTCTCTCCTGGTATTTGGAGGACCTCAATTCAGAGGAGTTATGACGGCCTCAAGTGAAAGACGAGGTTTATCAGAAGTCATGAGACCGACGCCCCTTCTGACAACCAGAGCCACAACCAGTATAAGTACATGGAATATCCAAAGAGTAGAGGAGACCGAGAGGACCAGTAGAATCAGGAGATAAAACATGGTGGTGTTCAGAACAAGTTAAACCCCCCTGAACCCAAGATAGACAGAAAACATAACCTTGAAGAGAGAAATGTTATTGTACTCTAGTCATGGGGAACAAAATATCTGGCACACACCAACAGTTGCACTGATGATTTTCGAAGAAGCACGAGAAGCACTTATGGGATGGGAATCTCGTGGAACTAGGATCACCGAAACATACTTCAAAACAAAGAAGAGAGGATCACAATTATTGTTATACAGTGCTATGCGCCCATCAATCATAACAACAAAGACGATAAAGAACAATATTATGAGAGACTGTAGTCGATCGTAGAGAAGTGCTCACAGATAGACTTGATTGTCGTGATGGGAGACCTAAACCTCAAGGTTTTGATATGCAATATCGACTATGAAGATATCATGGGACGACATGAACTAGGAGAAGTCACGAAAATTGTGAAGGGTTTGTAAATTTATGTGCATTCAACAAAATGGTTATGTGTGGAACTATATTACCCACAGACACATACACATAGCTACAGGAGTTTCATCAAACCTCAATACAGAGAACCACATTGACCACATTTCCATCAATAAAAAACTCAGAAGGTTCATCGAAAACATGAGAACAAAGGGAGGAGCTAACATAGCTTCAGATCACCACCTGCTCGTGACCAAGATGAAATTCAACTTAAAGAGCACTGAACAGATGAGCAAACAACATTACAAAATTTTGATAGTCTTCTTTCGAGATACTGACACATTCAACAAATCCAAGATAGGTATCAGCAGCAAGTTCCAAGACTTACAAGATCAACCCAAACAAGAGGAAACTACTATGGAGAACAACTGGAAGGGGATTAAAAAATAATCAACTTCAACATGCCTGGAGGTGTTTGATTGCAATTAACACCATCATAACGAGTAGATCTCTATTGATATCCTGAACAAGAGTCAAGAAAGAAAGGACAAGGAAACAGTAACTAAGAACAGCCTAACAAGAGCAGAGAAAGCCAAGGCTCAAGAAGAATACACCAAAACAAACAAGCGAGTAAAGTGAAGAGGAAATATGTGAAAGGCCTAGGAATGACAGCGGAGAATGTTGCAACAGATGGAAATACGAGACAACTATATGATAAAAGAAAGAATCTACCAGGGAAATATAGTAAACCACAGTGACCAATCAAGGATAAAGAAGTTAAACCAAACACTGAGGTTCAAGAACAAAGGAACAGGTGGGTAGAACACTCTAAACAACTATTGAATAAGCCAGCTCCACTGAACCCATCTGACATCGAAGCAGCACACATACACCTTACCTTTAGCTGTTACTCCACCAACAATTGAAAAAATCAACATGGCCATCAGAAAAGTCAAAAGTGGGGAAGCAGCAGGACCCAACAACATACCAGCAGAAGCACTTAATTCTGACACAGTAGCAACAACAAAGATGCTCAACGTTCTATTCAGGAAAATTTCGGGGAGAGAAATATTGCCGACAGACAGGAAAGAAGGAAACCTCATAAAAATATCAAAGAAAGAAAATCACAGCAAGTATGAGAACTACACAAGCATCAAACCACTATCAGTACTAAGAATCGTTATCAACACAGTGTCGTTGAACCCGAGTACACGCCCAACAGGCTGGATTACGTCAGGTTCCATCGTGCACAAACAACTTCGCGAAACTACGGATCATCGTTGAACAATCAATTAAATGGAACACATCCATTAACATCAACTTCCCCGACTATGAGAAAACAATTAACAATGTAATTAAGAGAAACTGATAAAAATTTCTTTAAACATTGTGGTGCACCTGTGAACATCGTCAACATCATACGGAGTTCTAACGATGCACTACACTACAAACTCGTGCATGGAGCGCAGCTTACAGATCCAATGCAGGTGAAGGCAGATATCAGACAGGACTGCTTATTCTCACCTCCTCATTTTCTTCTGATGGTTGATTGGATTATGAAGACCTCCACATCTCACGGGAAGCACGCAATACGATGGACAGCTCGAGGTCAACTAGACGATTCGCACTTCGCAGATCACCCACTTTTTCTATCCCATACACACCAACAAATCCAGGTCAACACAACCAGTGTAGCAGCAGCCTCCGCATCAGTAGGCCTCAACATACACAAAAGAAAACACGAAATCCTCAAAAACAAAACCGAGAACACCAAACCAACCAATCACACTCTATGTAGAAACTCTGGAGCCGGTCAAAACTCTCATGTACCTGGTTAGCATTATCGATGAACAAGTAGAATCCGATGCAGACGTTAATGCGAGAATCGGTAAAGAAAGGGCATCATTCCTACAACTGGAGAACATATGAAACTCAAAACAACTGTCTGTCAGCCAACACCGAAGTCACTATCTTCAATACGAACGTCAAAACAATTCTACTCTACGGAACTGAAACTCCCAGCACTATTACAACCATCATCAATAATGTACAAGTATTTATCAACAATTGTCTACGCAGAATACCTAATATCCGTTGATCGGATACTATCAGCAACAACCTACAATGGAAGAGGACAAACCCACTTCCATCTGAAGAAGAAATCGGAAAAGATAATGGAGGTGGATAGGACATACATTGAGGAAATCAAACTACATCACAAGGCAAGCGCTAACTTGCAATCCTGAATGCAAAAGTAAAAGAAGCAGATCAAAAACGCAATGAAACAGGAATACAAAGCAGACATAAAAATGAATCGCACTACGGAACAAATGGAAAATACACCCAAACACAGAGTTGGTTGGAGAATACTGGTCAGAAGCCTATGCTCCACGAGGGATAACAGGAGTAATTAACTAAGATCACGTTGTTCACATTACAATTATTTAACGCTGTCCAATTTACTGTCTTGGACATCTTTAACTCAATTCATCACAATTATGATTATGGAGTGTTGATCAGATTAAGTATCTAAACGGTCGTAACAGATGTAGCAATATTGTTACGTTTCATGTAGTAAGTGTAATCAAGATCAATACGAAAGACACAATATTATTGACAAATTACATTTTATGATTTTGTTCAGCGTGAACAAACACGAATCCCAGGACCGGATACACAAACTCACCAAGATCTTTCAAATAAAAACACAACACTCCTTAGAATATATATTTTTCTAGGCAATATCCATAAACAAACCTTCTTTGTAATGGAATTCACTGTGGTATATGGTTTACATTCATGAGAATTTGATTGATTGTTCACCATATCTCATTAAAAAATTTTACAAATTAACAAAATATGAAAAGTCATATGTAATTTTCATAAGGAATGAATACAGTATGTTAACAAGAACAAGAACAACAAGCAACAATAAAATAGTTATATTATATTGTCTAATTTAAAAGTATAACTGAAGGATTCTGAGAATTCCAAGTAAAAAAATATAACAATAACAAAATAAGTAGAGTATGTTACATTAGATTAGAAGTACCTTTTTTGTTCTCTTTTTCAAAATATAAATTATGTAATACAAATCTTATGTTTATTAATGAAAGTCAACAAACCAAATTACATTCATATTCTGAATTGATTCAAATAAACAAAAAGAAATCATCTTATTCAATTAAAAGAAATGAGTTCGCGTGTGTGTGTGTGTGTGTGTGTGGGCGCAAGTAAGCAAAGCAACTGAATTATCTATCTCCATGAAAGATTTTCATGACCTGAAAACAAAACGCAAATAAACAATGGTATATTATGTAATAGCATCTTGAAAATAAGCTACCCATAAGCTATATAAGACAATATTATTCCTTAATAGCAAACAATATCAAATAGTGCAGTTACATATCAACGTGACTTTAACGAATGTGTGAGTAAGTAGATCATTGAGATTAGTTTCTCATTGTGATTTCACAACAAAAACTGATAGATTTGGCAATTGATGATAATAAAATCAATATGAATTAAGTGATGATGAATGACTTCCGAAATGTCTAGTTGCTCACGAAACGAGGATAAGTGAATCAATATGGTTTAAAGATTCGTTTATTGAATCAATTATTAAGTTGCGTTGCATGTTTACTTGAGTATTTTAAAGTACTTTGTAATTTCAAAACAGAAATTGACACAAACCAATATTAACTGTGATTAAATGATAGACATTTTGTTCTAGCTTGAGATTATTCAGATGTGGGGAAGTAGAGCTAACATAGGATGGAATAGATAATTTTCAAGTTCCACTAAAAGCAATATAATAACTAGTTATTAAATAAAGTTGCAAACTGAAATAAAACAATTGTTCAGAGTTCCTCTGGTCTTACAATGGTTCATGATGAAAATGAAATTTAGGCTATGTAAATATTCTTTAAAAAAATATTACAATGTATCCTATAACACTGGTTACTTGGGAAACTCAAAGAATTGCACAGTCTCACAATTACACAATAACTTGATTTAAATTATTGATTTGGTAACAAAATTTACAAGCATGGCTGTCATATCCTATTTAATCATTAAGTTACTTCATTAAGTCAATCAGATACAACCAATGTAGAGTCTAGTACAGATGCGCGTTGGTCACATCACATTGAAATGATCGGAAGACTTCGTTGGCTTTTACGAAATTACGTCATTTATGGCGTAGGCAAAATATCCATCTCCTAACAAAAGAAAGAGTTTACTGGGCAGCAGCTCGTTCCGTTCTACTTTATCGATGTGAAACATGAGCATTAAGAGTGTGAGATATTCCATTATAAATGTCTAACAAGCACTGATCGTGAATTATGAGACTACAAAATAAGCAATGTCTGGGTTAGAAATAGAGTACTAGGTAGAAAGATGAAATTGATTGATGAGGTAGTATTTCTTCATCAACTGAGGTGGATGGAATATGTGTTACGTATCCACAACCACTCCTTATATCGACACGCAATCATTTCTGATATAGGAGTAGGCTGGAAGAAAGCTAGGGGCCGCCAAATCAAGACATGGCATCAGTCATCGATGACAGTGACTATTGTAATGAGCTATAGATAGATAGATGTAGATACTTGGATCTGTGGTGATATTTAGATATATCTATGAACGCAATGTAAATTACACTAATTTCAAGGGAAACAAAGTATTCATAAACTTTATATACTTATCGCATTATCTAGAAAACAAATATTAATGTCAACAATTTAGAACGATGTTGAAATCAAAGTCATTTAATTCATGGAGCATAACCATAGATCAATGCACAAAATAAATCTACATCGAAGTATGTAAATTGTGAAACATACTTTATCACATTGATAGATATTACTTTGATTGATTATTACCAATAAGGTTCCAAAGCACTCTATGGTAATGACAACGATGTGTCCACAGAACAACTATCATCAGATTCTAGAACCGATGGCATTCTAGTGTTCGGTTTATCATCTGCATTATTTGAAGTATCAGGTGGATTTTGTCGAATAGCTTTACACACAGCAAAATGTTAGGGATGGAAAGAAGAAATATAGAAGTAACTGAATAAATCAATAAACCAACATCATTAACAAATAAATAACTCAAGAAATAATATACTTGGATGATGTTGAAATGTTAGCCAACGGAAGCACCTAGCAATAGAACAGCACAATCTCAATGTTCATGTATATCGCAAATGATGCTGGTAATGTAATATTATACTCTTTTTCTAATTTCACATAACCAGTTTAATGCTCAAAGTTATATCAATGAGAGACAAGTGTATATCACATTTTTTCTGAGAAAAATCACAATTGAAGCCCATGAACAAGGATACATTTTTAGGTCTCAGTTGAATGATTAGTGTATGTGTGGCTAAAAATATAGAAATGTCAAAATATGCAATCCAGTAAGCTTAAAAACGAGGAAATTTCTTGAAGCTCGGCATTCAGGTAACCTGACAATCAACAGACATGTTGAAATGGATACAAACAACCAGTTTTCAAGATGAACCAACCAAAGGATGATTAAATTAACAGTGATGAATTAATAATATTGGAATCAAAAATTCAATAAATCATAATAAAAAGTGTTTAGGGCAATGACTCACCTGAAATAATTTTGCCTCGATGAACAGGAAGTTTTTTTGAAAAGTCAACATTTTCGCCATCGATTAGACTAGTAGTTTTTCTTAAAGACTTGAAAGCATTTGTCAGTTCCGTAAGCATTTCTATACTGGGAGATTGTAAATTATTTTTAGGATTATTTGAAACTGTTGATGATTTTCTGACAGGTTCCACTCCTGAATCTTTAGTAAATTCAAATGTATTTTATATGATTCAGAAAGATACATAAATTCAGGACAAAGGTTATGAAAATTATTACTAGTAGTAGTATAATATACTAGATAGATGAAATAAACATTTCCAAAATGATAAAGAGGAATAAATCCATATTTTAAAACAGAAACAATAACTTTCCAGTGTAATATTATTGAGACACTCTAGGTGACATGGATCAGAATCGATCACAATGGCGTCGGTGTATACACTCTTTATCTTCCCTTAAGAATACATTTCAAGAACAACTGAAAAAACAGTTAGGCAGACATGTAAGTTGTTCCCACCCCGAGGCATCGTGGAATTATATCCGAAAAGCTGTGGAAACAGCAGTGATATCCGCTAGTAAGGTAAACCATAAGGTTAGGGAGAAACACTGGATCTCAGCAGCATCTACCGCACTGATGCATGCTCGAAAACTCATCCCATCTGGTTCTAAACATAATGAAGAGCGGAGTCAACCTAAACACAGGCTAATAAGAAGCCTACGCAGTGATCGTGAACAGTGGTGGGTAACGAAAGCAAGAGAGATGGAAAAGGCAGTGGCAATAGGCAACAGCAGACAAATGTTCAGACTTGTTAAGGAAACCGGTATTAGAAACCCAACTGATAGCGAAACTATCTCAGATAAAGATGGACATACCATTCATCCTCAATCCAGTAGATTGGATCGATGGGATCAGTTCAACTGGCCTTCAGCTACACTTCAGTTTACCACGATCCCCAGTCGACCTGAATGGCAAATTAATGTAAGTCCACCAACTCTTTACAAGGTTGAAAAAGCTATAGGAAATGTGAAGCGAGGGAGAGCAGCAGGCCCTGACAGGTTTACCTCTTAGATTTTAAGGATGGTGGTCCAGTACTAGCAGCGAGATTGACTAAGGTTTTAGGTAGAATCTGGGAACTGGACTTAATTCCATCTGACTGGTCCCAATCACTGATTGTGCCAGTCTATAAGAAAGGACAAGAGTCCTCCTGTTACAATCACAGAGGGATCAGTTTGACTAATATAGTGTCTAAAATATTAGCTTCAATAATACTTGGAGCTTATGGCGAACTGTCATCCGAATTGGTTACCTCAAGTGATGTTCGTCAGGGCTGTCCACTCTCCCCATTCTTATTTAACTTTGTCATTGATATGCTTTTAGAGATAACACTTTCATCAGCTAAACCTCCAGGAGTTGAACTTTTACCAGGAGACCAACTTGTTGACTTAGAATACACCGATGACATAGTTCTGCTTGGTGAGGACGCTGACAAAATGCAAAGTCTTCTGACCACTATAAGCAACTATGCAGGCATGCAGGATGCGATAGCCCCCTCGAAGTACAAAATGTTACTTCAGGATTGGGTTGCATCGGCACCTGAACTAATAATAGGGAGTGAAGTCGTTGAAGGTGTTGACCGCTTCACTTATCTTGAGAGACTCATCAGCCCTTGTGGTCTGATGTGTGGCGAAATCTCAGCACGGATACACAAGGCTCGTCTACTTTTCGTCAACTTGCGGCATTTATGGCTCAGGCGAGATATCCGTATAGCAACTGAGCTTCTGTTTGTATTTCATATCTGTAAAACGATATAGTTATTATTAAGGAAAACAACATAAAAAACCTGATCAAGGTCAGGTAAGTCGGGCAAATAAGTAAATTTCGGTCTAGTGTATGAATTTCGGGGAAGAAAGATAAGAATGTTAGGAGCTTGACTTATGAAACAACAGTCTCCCAATCCAGTAAAATATAGAAAAGTCTGACAAAAACAAGGCAAACACATATACAATAAATTTGGATCCAACAACGTTGTGAACGACCATAGCACCCAGAACGGGACAAAAACAATAAATATAAGAGCAGAAGTGGTTATGGCAGGAGTAGCCCACGTCGTAATAACATACATTAATTACACAAAATATGAGTTCAGAAGAATTAGTTGGAGCAGTAAAAAATTACAACGATTTTATCATTAAGTAACACGCGACAGATATGCAGCTAATATAGCTACAAACAAATAACAAACAATGAGGGCAACATCACAGAAACGCCGTTTAGTGTAATCTAACAATAAAAGTAATGATAAGCATCACTAAAACAATATTGTGGGAAATTCATTGATTAAATTAATTTTGCAACAAATAACAGCTAAACAAAGATTAGCTTATCATTTCATAAATCATGAATTTCAACAAACCACCAATCAGACTTACCTGAATCCTTAAGTGATGGATCCGAAACATTAACACGCAGAGTGGAGCTTCGACCTATATAGGATGCAGCAGGTGGAGGAGGTGGTGGTGGTGGAGGAGGAGGTGGCGGAGGTATAGCTAAATTACATTCATTTTGGATTTCCTAAAACCAGTGAAAGGAAGTATCAACCACTATCATATCATATGAATAAGGATGACAAATTACACTCAAGTAAAACATCATCAAATTAGACTGATCAGATATTATGTTTACATTGCATACATACCAAAAACATTGAATTCCCACATTCATATGGAAAAGAGATGATGAAACAGTCACAAATAAAATCCGCCCACCATACAAATACAAAACCACAATAATACATTTACTAAATACGACTCAATGTCTTAAACCATTTAGTCAAAACACTAATGCGTAGAAAAGAATCTGAGGTCAATGTGACTGAAAGAAAAACCTGAACAGACAGTACAGCTTCCAAAACAGATAATTAACAAATCGTATGATGGTTCACGAAATAACACTGATCACTTCTTTTATTCTCAAAACAACAGTCTGTCAGCCAACACCGAAGTCACTATCTTCAATACGAACGTCAAAACAATTCTACTCTACGGAACTGAAACTCCCAGCACTATTACAACCATCATCAATAATGTACAAGTATTTATCAACAATTGTCTACGCAGAATACCTAATATCCGTTGATCGGATACTATCAGCAACAACCTACAATGGAAGAGGACAAACCCACTTCCATCTGAAGAAGAAATCGGAAAAGATAATGGAGGTGGATAGGACATACATTGAGGAAATCAAACTACATCACAAGGCAAGCGCTAACTTGCAATCCTGAATGCAAAAGTAAAAGAAGCAGATCAAAAACGCAATGAAACAGGAATACAAAGCAGACATAAAAATGAATCGCACTACGGAACAAATGGAAAATACACCCAAACACAGAGTTGGTTGGAGAATACTGGTCAGAAGCCTATGCTCCACGAGGGATAACAGGAGTAATTAACTAAGATCACGTTGTTCACATTACAATTATTTAACGCTGTCCAATTTACTGTCTTGGACATCTTTAACTCAATTCATCACAATTATGATTATGGAGTGTTGATCAGATTAAGTATCTAAACGGTCGTAACAGATGTAGCAATATTGTTACGTTTCATGTAGTAAGTGTAATCAAGATCAGTACAAAAGACACAATATTGTTGATTAATTAATTACATTTTATGATTTTGTTCAGCGTGAACAAACACGAATCCCAGGACGTGATACACAAACTCACCAAGATCCTTCAAATAAAAACACAACACTCTTTAGAATATATATTTTTCTAGGCAATATCCATAAACAAACCTTCTTTGTAATGGAATTCACTGTGGTATATGGTTTACATTCATGAGAATTTGATTGATCGTTCACAATATGGACAACACTTGGCTTTGTAACTGTCTCTTGAGAAGGATTTTTGGGCGCTGAGCGTTTATTTGATTTACGGCCTAGTAAAGCACATAAATAATAAAGGTTATAAACCATTATAACACAAATAATTTAGACATCCTATAACATTCTACATACACAGGTGAATTTCAGCAAAAACATAATTTTCATTGAATATGAATATCTAGTGGAAATTGACCGGTAATAGTGATTAAAAAAATTAATGTACACCAGTTGTTGACAGAAAAATTGTTACACTCAGCCAGATACCACTATTTAAAATGAACAAACCACATGAAATCTACAATATTTTAGTCTGAATAGATGTACCGAAATTTATATGTTGAAAAATAACACACAGAATTAACAAAGTGGCTTACCTTCTTTCACAAATTCATCATCTAGGCTACTATCCATTACAAGCAAGTGTGAATCAGATTTACGAGATTCTTTATGTTTTGACTTAGACATGTTTGGATCACTACCATTAACAGGTTTAACGAGATTCGGAAGTAATGGTGGTGGTGGTGGAGGTGCAGGGGAACGATAATTTTTCACGGATTCCTAAGAGCAGTGAAAGAAAGTATCAACCACTATCATATCAGATGAATAAGGATGACAAATTACACTCAAGTAAAACATCATCAAATTAGACTGATCAGATATTATGTTTACATTGCATACATACCAAAAACATTGAATTCCCACATTCATATGGAAAAGAGATGATGAAACAGTCACAAATAAAATCCGCCCACCATACAAATACAAAACCACAATAATACATTTACTAAATACGACTCAATGTCTTAAACCATATAGTCAAAACACTAATGCGTAGAAAGGAATCTGAGGTCAATGTGACTGAAAAAAAACCTGAACAGACAGTACAGCTTCCAAAACAGATAATTAACAAATCGTATGATGGTTCACGAAATAACACTGATCACTGTTATTAGTCTATTCTATAGATGGAAATAAATTGTAAATATATTTGAATTTTTAAAAAGTAGGACATTATTTATCTGAAAATACTGGCTTCAGTGTGTTTGGTGCAAATCAAGTGTACGGAAGACCATCTTTCAACCAACCTGTATCCCTTCTTCGTTCACTGTTGGTCCAAGACCGGGATAAGTGTGCACGTTTGTACATCGGTTTATTGAAACAATCGCATATAAAATAACCTTGCTCGAAAATAGCTAATCTGAAAAATAATTTAAATCATTCAAACTCTCTCCTGGTATTTGGAGGACCTCAATTCAGAGGAGTTATGACGGCCTCAAGTGAAAGACGAGGTTTATCAGAAGTCATGAGACCGACGCCCCTTCTGACAACCAGAGCCACAACTAATATAAGTACATGGAATATCCAAAGAGTAAAGGAGACCGAGAGGACCAATAGAATCAGGAGATAAAACATGGTGGTGTTCAGAACAAGTTAACCCCCCCTGAACCCAAGATAGACAGAAAACATAACCTTGAAGAGAGAAATGTTATTGTACTCTAGTCATGGGGAACAAAATATCTGGCACACACCAACAGTTGCACTGATGATTTTCGAAGAAGCACGAGAAGCACTTATGGGATGGGAATCTCGTGGAACTAGGATCACCGAAACATACTTCAAAACAAAGAAGAGAGGATCACAATTATTGTTATACAGTGCTATGCGCCCATCAATCATAACAACAAAGACGATAAAGAACAATATTATGAGAGACTGTAGTCGATCGTAGAGAAGTGCTCACAGATAGACTTGATTGTCGTGATGGGAGACCTAAACCTCAAGGTTTTGATATGCAATATCGACTATGAAGATATCATGGGACGACATGAACTAGGAGAAGTCACGAAAATTGTGAAGGGTTTGTAAATTTATGTGCATTCAACAAAATGGTTATGTGTGGAACTATATTACCCACAGACACATACACATAGCTACAGGAGTTTCATCAAACCTCAATACAGAGAACCACATTGACCACATTTCCATCAATAAAAAACTCAGAAGGTTCATCGAAAACATGAGAACAAAGGGAGGAGCTAACATAGCTTCAGATCACCACCTGCTCGTGACCAAGATGAAATTCAACTTAAAGAGCACTGAACAGATGAGCAAACAACATTACAAAATTTTGATAGTCTTCTTTCGAGATACTGACACATTCAACAAATCCAAGATAGGTATCAGCAGCAAGTTCCAAGACTTACAAGATCAACCCAAACAAGAGGAAACTACTATGGAGAACAACTGGAAGGGGATTAAAAAATAATCAACTTCAACATGCCTGGAGGTGTTTGATTGCAATTAACACCATCATAACGAGTAGATCTCTATTGATATCCTGAACAAGAGTCAAGAAAGAAAGGACAAGGAAACAGTAACTAAGAACAGCCTAACAAGAGCAGAGAAAGCCAAGGCTCAAGAAGAATACACCAAAACAAACAAGCGAGTAAAGTGAAGAGGAAATATGTGAAAGGCCTAGGAATGACAGCGGAGAATGTTGCAACAGATGGAAATACGAGACAACTATATGATAAAAGAAAGAATCTACCAGGGAAATATAGTAAACCACAGTGACCAATCAAGGATAAAGAAGTTAAACCAAACACTGAGGTTCAAGAACAAAGGAACAGGTGGGTAGAACACTCTAAACAACTATTGAATAAGCCAGCTCCACTGAACCCATCTGACATCGAAGCAGCACACATACACCTTACCTTTAGCTGTTACTCCACCAACAATTGAAAAAATCAACATGGCCATCAGAAAAGTCAAAAGTGGGGAAGCAGCAGGACCCAACAACATACCAGCAGAAGCACTTAATTCTGACACAGTAGCAACAACAAAGATGCTCAACGTTCTATTCAGGAAAATTTCGGGGAGAGAAATATTGCCGACAGACAGGAAAGAAGGAAACCTCATAAAAATATCAAAGAAAGAAAATCACAGCAAGTATGAGAACTACACAAGCATCAAACCACTATCAGTACTAAGAATCGTTATCAACACAGTGTCGTTGAACCCGAGTACACGCCCAACAGGCTGGATTACGTCAGGTTCCATCGTGCACAAACAACTTCGCGAAACTACGGATCATCGTTGAACAATCAATTAAATGGAACACATCCATTAACATCAACTTCCCCGACTATGAGAAAACAATTAACAATGTAATTAAGAGAAACTGATAAAAATTTCTTTAAACATTGTGGTGCACCTGTGAACATCGTCAACATCATACGGAGTTCTAACGATGCACTACACTACAAACTCGTGCATGGAGCGCAGCTTACAGATCCAATGCAGGTGAAGGCAGATATCAGACAGGACTGCTTATTCTCACCTCCTCATTTTCTTCTGATGGTTGATTGGATTATGAAGACCTCCACATCTCACGGGAAGCACGCAATACGATGGACAGCTCGAGGTCAACTAGACGATTCGCACTTCGCAGATCACCCACTTTTTCTATCCCATACACACCAACAAATCCAGGTCAACACAACCAGTGTAGCAGCAGCCTCCGCATCAGTAGGCCTCAACATACACAAAAGAAAACACGAAATCCTCAAAAACAAAACCGAGAACACCAAACCAACCAATCACACTCTATGTAGAAACTCTGGAGCCGGTCAAAACTCTCATGTACCTGGTTAGCATTATCGATGAACAAGTAGAATCCGATGCAGACGTTAATGCGAGAATCGGTAAAGAAAGGGCATCATTCCTACAACTGGAGAACATATGAAACTCAAAACAACTATCTGTAGGCCAACACCGAAGTCACTATCTTCAATACGAACGTCAAAACAATTCTACTCTACGGAACTGAAACTTCCAGCATTATTGTGGTATGGTCTATTTATATCCATATAGGTAGTATATGGTGTTGGTCAGACATAGAATGTATTTTGGCAGAAGTCCCGCCAGAACACTCAACTCGACGCCACCACTCCTCACCAGACTGCCCCAACTAGCACCTCCAATCCAGACCCGCAGCGACGTTCGCAGAACAACACCCTTCCTCCTCCTGGTTGGCAGCGACAACAAATGTAGTGAACAGAACACTGGTTGGGGACAATCCAATGTGTTTCAGCCAAACATTACAGACTATCTCAGTAAATTCTGATTACCAAACAATGAACAGTCAATTTGCAAATTAACAACCAATTGTTTCAATCTTCACTGTTTCTTCTCTTATTCCATTGCTCATGCATTTTCCAAACGACTGTGCTTCATTTTAGTTCTTTCCTCATCGGTCTTCTGCCAAAATACATTCTATGTCTGACTCACACCATATACTACTTATATGGTTATAAGTAGACCACACCAGGACCTGATACACAAACTCACCAAGATCCTTCAAATAAAAACACAACACTCTTTAGAATATATATTTTTCTAGGCAATATCCATAAACAAACCTTCTTTGTAATGGAATTCACTGTGGTATATGGTTTACATTCATGAGAATTTGATTGATCGTTCACAATATGGACAACACTTGGCTTTGTAACTGTCTCTTGAGAAGGATTTTTGGGCGCTGAGCGTTTATTTGATTTACGGCCTAGTAAAGCACATAAATAATAAAGGTTATAAACCATTATAACACAAATAATTTAGACATCCTATAACATTCTACATACACAGGTGAATTTCAGCAAAAACATAATTTTCATTGAATATGAATATCTAGTGGAAATTGACCGGTAATAGTGATTAAAAAAATTAATGTACACCAGTTGTTGACAGAAAAATTGTTACACTCAGCCAGATACCACTATTTAAAATGAACAAACCACATGAAATCTACAATATTTTAGTCTGAATAGATGTACCGAAATTTATATGTTGAAAAATAACACACAGAATTAACAAAGTGGCTTACCTTCTTTCACAAATTCATCATCTAGGCTACTATCCATTACAAGCAAGTGTGAATCAGATTTACGAGATTCTTTATGTTTTGACTTAGACATGTTTGGATCACTACCATTAACAGGTTTAACGAGATTCGGAAGTAATGGTGGTGGTGGTGGAGGTGCAGGGGAACGATAATTTTTCACGGATTCCTAAGAGCAGTGAAAGAAAGTATCAACCACTATCATATCAGATGAATAAGGATGACAAATTACACTCAAGTAAAACATCATCAAATTAGACTGATCAGATATTATGTTTACATTGCATACATACCAAAAACATTGAATTCCCACATTCATATGGAAAAGAGATGATGAAACAGTCACAAATAAAATCCGCCCACCATACAAATACAAAACCACAATAATACATTTACTAAATACGACTCAATGTCTTAAACCATATAGTCAAAACACTAATGCGTAGAAAGGAATCTGGGGTCAATGTGACCGAAAGAAAAACTAGTACACATAGTATAGAGTTGACTAGCCATTAATAACAAATCGTACTATATGTTCCGACTTAGAAGTTTCTATAATTGGCGGCACATTGAAAAGAATGAAAATATTAACGATGTTGCAATTAAATGTGAGGTCAAGTTTTTTGCATTTGTTGTTTATACTTGTTTAATTTTTTGATGATTTAAACTGTGCTTTTTTATTTAGATATTCATTTATCAGTGGTAAGGGCTACATAGTTTAATTTAATCTTGGAATATAGTTTTTGATGTATTTTTGGTGTTGAATAAATATTTTTTTATGCCTACTTGTCTCTTTCCTTGCAGTGAATCATATCAGTTTTTATTTATTTATAGTACAAGATGATTAGTAAATATATTAGAATTATAAAGCAGTTAAACAAAAATCATCTGAAATTATTGGCTTCAAACTATCTGGCTCAAATTCAGTATGTAGTAGACCAACTTTGTTAAGATTGCAACTATTTAACGCTAAATTACTTTCTTGTACATATTTAACTGAATTCATCACAATTATGATTATAGAGTATCGACCAAGTTAAATATTTAAACGATTTTAGTGAGTGCAGGAATATTGCTATCACTTCAAGTGATAAGTATAATCGAGGCTGATACAAAAAATATTACATTTCTAACAAGTTACATCCTTTTGTTTTGTAATACCACTAAAGGGGTTAGAATCTCTCAACTAAGGGTTTTGTAATTACCAAGATTTGTCAAGAAGAGTATCTAAAACGTTTCGAAAAATTATGTCCGCATAGATGATTCTCGAAACATCGCTTAGTACTCCAGTCACTTGTTATTATTTAGTTATTTAGTTTACGAACTGAGCTACTTGATGTCGTAGTAATCACTTCCCCAGAGCTTGTAAAAAATAATTAACCGAGGAATGCAATGTTTTCTTGGTAAATGAACCAAGATATACCCATGTTTCTAATTTATATATCAACTTAGTTTTAACTTAGTTTATTGAATGCAGCTGCATTAATATATCTGTTAAATTAAAGAAATACTCCCCTCGAAAAATATATATTGGCAAGACAAAAATTCATGAGACAAATTACGCACACACAAACCTTCTTTATATTTGAACTCACCATGGTAGACGATTTGAGCTTGTGCGAATTTGATTTATCCTTCACAGCAAATGATTTACTTCGTGATTCTTGAGAGCAATTACTAAATGAGTCTTTATTTTTCTGAGATTCTAATAAACAATAGGAATAATACAATAAATGGAAATCAGTTCAGTGTGAATTGTCTATAACAAGTCCAGAGCAGTAATACCACAATGCACAATGAATCACCTGAATAACTCTATAAGAAGTTTAAAAAATGAGTGATATGTATTATTGTAGAGTAAATTCACTGAGAAATAACCACTTACATTTCAGCAGTTATAAATTAACATTCCTAAAACTATTTTGTAAAATTCTAAATGATTAAAATATTAGATGTTGGATAAGTCCCACAGATCATTCGGTGGATCTTATCCACACACAAATTTGATAAACAAATAATAAATGTTCAGTGCTTTTTAAAATAAATTACCTCAGTAACAAAGAAGTAATAAGCCTTTTCCAACGAATTCTTAGACTAATTTATTACCTATTTATTTGTCGGATTTATCTTTTTCTACGTGACCAAAGAAGTAAATAACAACATTATAACTGTTCAATGATAACTTGAAGTACTGTTCAGTTATATTTTATTTTCCTATTTACACAAATAATATAAGGAAATACAAAACTGACCAACCCAAAAATGATCAACAGCGACTAGAACTTACCAACAACTGAATTTCGTTTACCCTCGAATTTTTTAATATCATCTTTCTTACTTGGTAGTGTCACACAACTAGAAGATTGTACCTTGTCAGGTACATCGGCAAAAGGTGATAAATGTCGATGAGTTATTTGTTGTTTAGCAGGTACACTTGGTGCTGGACGCTTTTTATGCTTAGTTAACAATAACAACAAAGAAAGATTGTAAATGAATTAAACAGATGTTAAGCCTGAAAAAGTTTATAAAGTATTGTACATAAAGCTTAAAATTCAACTATATTTATTACTAACTTTTACCATGTATTCATGTTAAAATAACTTATCGGAAAATTTATTTCAAACCAACTCAATTAATAAGCACTTGATTATGACTCAGTACATCATAGTTCGAATGGTTGCACAGTTAGAGGGCAGCCATTACTACAGACAAAAATGCCAAGGAAACCTGAATGTTGATGATTTACAAATCGATGTAATGTTGTAATTGTGGCTTGTTGAGATGTTTAAAACAAGGACAGATATCTAATGGTTACTCCATTTCGTTAGTTCATTAGATGATGTTAGTTTATGATGAACGCGTTAAAAATGATAAAACTGTGAATAAAAGCCAAAGTGGACTAGTGTTATTATTACTAGTAATTTCTTCATTTCAGATAATTCAATAACACGATTGTAAAAAGAATTCTGTTAATTATTAACATATAATTAACAAGAACATTTATCCCTGTTTTACAGCTAAAATGCACACAGATCTCCAGATAAACTTATGTAATTAATAATAAATTAACTATTTTTCGACTATTCATACTATCATAATTTCTCTTATTGCGACCCAGCTACCCTTTATTGTGTAGTATTCTAAGACTCTATTTCGCTCGACAAGTCCCTAAACCAGAACACGGTTGAACAGGAATGTAATTATACTCCAAATAAAAAGGTTGAATGGAATTAGGAATCACAAGAAAAACGTCGGTACATTTATAATTTTTACATGAGAAGATTCTAGTCTTCTCCAAGTCTCTGCTAGCAATGATTGGTTAAGAAATAGCCGGTCAGTGTGCCCCAACACAATCCTGCACGGAATAAGCTTTAGTTCAATCTATATATCGCTAACGCAGACTTAGTTCCGTTTTACTCTACTTATCAATAGACTTTTGTAAACCTTATGTTGTCTATTGTAAAATAATATTCCAATTTACCACTAATATTAATACTACAGATATTATAAAAAAACGCAATTTTGTTTATTAGAGTAAACTGACCTAAACTACAAATAGTCTAGAAATTATTATCAGAAGAGGGGTTTTTGGAGATTGTAGCAATTTGGTAGTTGAATTCATGAGTCGATTAAAGCTAGACCACCATGGAAAACCATTTCGTCCTAGTATGGAACTCCTCAGAAGTGAGCATCCACGATCTCAAACCCAGGACTTACAGTCTTAGGCGTGAACGCTTAACCTCTAGACCAATGAGCCGGCATCCAACGGTGTCAATGTCTAACATCAACCAATCCACAGAATTTCCCCACCGTGGACGCGCACTGCTGAGAAACCCTATACTATGATGAAATGGCCGTCCAGTGCTTCCAGGTTTTTCCAGGTGGTATAGCTTTAATCGACTCATGAAGTCTAGAAATTACCAATAAATACTCGTATCATATATCCGACGTAAAAATGTGACGTTAATCAATTACAATAAATAAAACAGAGTAGTTTAATAGATTGAAACATTTATTTAGAATTTTCAAACCACTTTGTCAGAGGCAAAAAATGTCAAAACCAAAGAATATGTGTCAATACTCAATAAAATTAAGAATTGATTCAAAGGCATGCGACTTTTTTTTATCTCACTACTATACTAACTAGAGCTGCAAATCGCTGGCTAGTGATATGTAACACAAGCCTAAAGCAATTCACTCGTTGAAAATCTACAACTCACCAATCGACCGACTCCTAACATAACTTCTAAACTTGTGATTCGGCTACACGTGAGAGATGTTTCTAAAGCCTATACAAATGACATCACATGTACGTCAGTTACTATTATTTCATGTTTTAGAGAAATAAAGTAACATGGTACGATACTTGCTCTTTGATAAGCAGACAGGAGTATTGCTTGCGCCAAGTTGGCAGTAGCAAATGTTTGCATTCAATTATTTTTATTTCTTTGAACACAAATACTGGCACAAGGTTGCATCGAATACATATGTGCTTGATAATGAAAATGAAGTTGCGAAGAGATCGAGAATATAAAGTGCGTATAATAAAGAGAAGAACAACGAACAGAAATTACTGTATGAGAGTGGAATAATAATAACAATAGTGACAATAATAATAATAATGGGAAGAAGAATGGGAGAAACAGTTCGGATATTAAAAATACAACCAGGAGGATTCTTCCAGTTAAAGAAGTTACGTTCTTTAATAACAAGTCAACTATGTCATCCACTAATTCAATATAGATGATAAAACTCACGAGGTAACTGAAATGGACGTTTTAAAGAATAGTCAAACAAAATTCTTACTTTCATTTCCGAATTAGATAGAGAGTTTTCTTGAGAGTCATCGATTCGACTCCTTTCGTCTGACTTTGAGTTCTTGCTAGATTTACCTTTCTCTCGCTCTGAAAGATAGAAGATTTAAAAAATCATAACAGGCAGACACCCAGATATCAATATGGGAAGTGATTTTTAAGTTTCAACAATTTCCAATAACCGCAAATTCACATAATTGGAGAAATTACATCAAGTGGCTTCCTCATCTATCTGTTTACAAACAAGTGTGCAAGTAACCATTAAGCAGCGATTTAGTTAGGCAAGCTTAACTGTTTGAACATCATTACCTAATTTTTGTTGTTTGAACAATATTTTTAATGATTAGCTTTACATTGAAAAAGCTATTAATATTCTTACCGTTCTTGACATTTCATTGTTATTCTTTTGCATAGCTCTTTATTTGGTGGTCGCACAAAACTTTGGTTATTCTTTGTAGGTGAGCTAAGGGTAAACTATCCAAACTTCATTTCTCCCACTTAAATTTCGATTGATTTTCATGTTATCTTTCATACTATGCTTCCCATTTTATTTGTTTCCCCTAGCTGCACTGATGTAAGCGGAGGCAACTTGGAATGATGCAAACCCATCCCAGGTCTTATGTAGATAGCGACTAATTGACTGACTGATTCCTTAAAGATAAGATCGAATAACTTTGGTTTTACAAGATAATCGACCTTTGACAATCACGTAAAGTAGCTACATATAGGGAGAACGATAATTCATGTTCGAAATAAAGTCTCGGAGACGAAATATTTCGACACTCCTACGGATGTGGCGCAATGGTGAAATAAAGTAGGTTTAAATGCAACACATGCTATCGGACAGTAACTATGTCCTAAAAAGAATAGAAAACCAACAAGTCATTGGTTGATGAGTGATATAATTATGATTATATAGTCTCAAGTAACATGTTACAGTTGTTTGACACTCACTATAACCGGACTACAAAAAGACTCACGAAGCAAATATGTCAACAAACTTTTTAATCCTTACGCTATCTGCTAGGTTCTACGTTGTTTCTGACTGACCTTAGAACACAGTTACTATGGCATCAATATAAAGGCTAATGTTTCAGAACTAAGAAAGAATAAACAAATGATTAAAGAGCTGTCTAGTAAACCTGAAATTTGGAGAACTTTTTAGTCACATGACTACAATCCAGAATTAAAAGATCATGCAACCAAGGATTTTAATCATTATAATACCATATCTTTCCAGTAAAGACAGAAAGAATTAGAAGCCGACCTAAATACCTCTTGATAGTCGTTCTGAATGACTATGCCAGGCGGGTTATCGAAAACTACTGGTTTTATTTATATCAAGTTTGTTGTATCTATATGAACTATGCAGAAGCTGGTGGCAAGAGAATAATTGAGTTGCTATAAAGAAATCCAAACCGAGTTACCAACCTTTAAGTTCAATTTGTTCTGCATTTTGGTTTAAGAATGTATCTGTTGGATCTAAAATCGTTCTTTTTTGGGGATCAATAATGAAGTAGTTGCTTAATTGAACATGACGCTCCGAAGACACCTGAAATGAAAGCAAGGTGAAATCGATGGTGTAAAACACGTACACTGTCAGTAAGTTGAATACACCACACACCGAATAGTATAAGTTATTCAGTAAGTCCTAAAAATTATCAAATGGTTGGGCCCACTGAAAATTAAAGTAATAAGTTGGCAGATTAAACTTGCGATATATTTACCGCGTAAGACAAATCATACTACTTAGAGGTCTAAATTGCGTTGGTCAATTAGAAATCAAGCACACAACCCGGGAAAGTTAGACCTGCTTCAGACCTGGTGGTCGGTGTATTGAAAAAGTCTTCGCCGTTCAGTAGATTTGAGAACACAGGTACTTGTACTATCCTCCAAATGAGACTATGTTTGTTAACCTGAATGGAGCAGTCCACTCTGTCAAAGAATGTAGTAAAAGTGTAAATACAACCTCTCCAGGGTTGATGGATTCAGAAACCTCAGTTGGCTCAGTTGGGTCGCACACCGAATAAGTCTTCATTACGATTATATAGTGCTCAAGTTTGACAGTATGTACATTTCACTGAACAAAAACAGCAATGCAGTAAAATATTGATAGCTACTAAAACATTTTGAGTCTACTAGTTATAAGCGATTTATCACTTCTCTCCAGATCACTAAATCACCCAAACAGGTTCATTGTGGTGTAGAACAATGGTTAAAGGAACCCTCTAGATGAAGACTGTGGCTTGCTAGTCTACATTTTTAATTTGCTGAAGTCTGAGCACTATATGGTTACTCCACATTATTACTAGAAAGTATGTAACTTCATAAAACAGATAATCCCTATTTAGGAATAAAAAGATTAAATTGAACGTACAAGATTTCAGTTTAAACTTACAGTAAGTACAAACAGTGTTGTCAGACTTTGAAAATAATGATAGTTTTGAGAAACTCAGTAAAATCGTGTTGAATATACCATCACATATCCTGGATCTCTAATATAAAAACATCATATGACTACATAACAGTGACAAAGATCGATATATAAATCCAGTGCTAGATGCGTACAAAATTACAACACATTATACCTATATTTCCACAAAAAAATCAGCGGTCCAAGTAGGCTACCTTTAGTACCGACCCGAGATACTTAAGAAACATGAACAGAAGGATGACATGTTACACATGCGTATCAGTTCAAATCTGTTACGCTTTTCACTACGATACTAAAAGGAAATTAGGAAGACAAAGAGAAAAGGAATGGAAACAATGAAACTGGTGGTGATGAATGATATAAAAATAGAGATAACAGAAGGCAAAGTATAGAATAAATCGGTAAAGCTAAAGAATTAGTAAGTCGGCGCAGCATCGCGCCAAATGACTATGCGAAATTCGACTGAAAAAGCTTACTTTTTGAAGAACCTTACTAATAGGTTGATCCAAACGTCCGCGAACGACAATCATGCAATTTTCTGGTAAATGCACAGCAATCCGATGTCCCTACCAATTTCAGAAATATGGATAGAAAAGCATTAATCTTGTGCATCAATAAGCGTACATTTACAGAACAAGTTTCGGAGTTTGTTCTTCCACTATACAGATGCAATGAAGAATTTAGTGTCTTAAAAACCATGCTATGTCAAAAGTCAGTAGCGAATAAAATGACGAATACATAAACAAAATCATTGCGTCATATAAATGATTCAGAAATCAAAGTAGTATCAGGAGGTCAAGAAATGAAAGGAATTTGCGAAGTATTATTACAGCAGATTACCCAGTGAGTTTAGATCAAAGAGAACGTGTGCTGCATGACAAACACACCAGACAAAATGGTAGTCATCTAAAAACTGTAAATGAGCTTTTTGAAACCAGCTGTTGTTAATCATTATTAGTGGTATGACTTTGAATGAGAAAATAGAAAGTGCTGACAACCAAACAATGTGATTTAGAGGTTATCTCCAATACTTTTGACGCCAAACATATTTAAAACTGCCATTTCTTCTTATGTCTATTCAAGCCACTATCCAACACGTCCAATTATTGAAATGAAATCCGACGAGGTCATAAGTAACTCAATACATGGAAAAAACGTATTTATAACTCACTTCGTTTAAAAACTCCCTCTCCCTTTTTAGGAGTGTAATAGGGTATTTGAACTTCGTGTCAAGAAACGGATACTGATAAAGTTTAGCAGACTTCTTGAAACAGCATTTAGCAATGAGTCTAACCATAGATGGTAGTGTTGTTTGAGTTGTATCAGAATTAACCCAATGGCCAAGCTTACTCCTAGAAGGAGCGGAAAGCCAACAGATGCCTGAAGCCCCAGATAGACCCTCGCAAGGAACTAAGAAAGTGTAGTCCATTGCTTCTAAGCCACATAATGAACAAAGTTGAACGAGGAAATCAGAACATTTCATGTCGAAGTTCACACCATAAACGCGAATAAATTCTTCAGTAGCGATGCACTCGACGTCAACGTACGACCCATTATCACCACAATTCATGTAATAAAATCTAGTGGGATCATAACTTGCTGAATTGATGGAGGCATTGCTGCAATCTGAACGACTCTTAGAGGGCTTTGAGTAGATGAGGTTCTTAAGCTTTTCAATTGCATCAGCCAAACCCATATCAGTAATTAATGTGTAGTGCCAAATTTGTAACAGTATAGTTCCCACAGAAACTCCCAGAAAAATGTAAAAGAATCGCCAGTGGACTAGTTGCAAATGAGATATAAATATTTGATTTCGAAATTTACCCCAGATGCTAGTTTATGTTTATAAACTTCCAACAGTTGCTACCTGGAAAAAAATTCGACAAAAACAAGACAGTCCCCTGTTTTATTATATAACTGACTCATATATTTATTCCGTAAACTTAGATAAAAAAGAATTTATTCAGTAAAACAGGGTTCTTAAAATTCACCACTTTTTGTATTTTTGACATAGATAATTTGAACACAGAAATAGATATGCCCATATCTAAATATGAGCAGTAACTAGAATGTTGTTAGCGAAAAAGCTAACGCATGACCTCATTGACTTAATTTATAGTGATATTCAAATACCTAGTTCCATAAACTTTATATTTATTCGCTTCTATACACTTTATGCAAATTGTTATGTTATTCTTTACTAATGCCTTAATTTATAATAATAAAAACGCTTCAGGGTAGCTTACAGTAAAATTGAGTTGATACAACCTTGTGAGTAGCAATTATTTCAAAGTGAAATTGCATGCATAGTGGAAACAAAACAGAACAAGACAAAACCCCGCCTCTGTTCCACTAGGTCACCTGAGACAGACCGTACTGGTAGTGATACAAACAAACAAATGATTCAATACATTCAAATGGTTGAGGACGAAATAGAAGAATATTTTGCTCAACGAGCTTACGTGTCTAGTAACAGTAGATTACCGATACCTCCAGTCAAGAACCTAAGTATAATAACGATAATAGAGGGGAAAAAAGAATTTGGTAAATCATAATATCCTTAGTCCTTAAGAATAAGTCAAATGGTTCAAATGGTTGAAGACGGAATAGAAGAAGCTTTCACTTAACGGGCTTCCGTGTCTGGTATCAGTGGATCACCAATACCTCCAGACAGAAACCTAGGTATATGAACGATAATAGAGGGAAAAAAAGAATTTGGTAAATCATAATAATATGTTATCCTTAGTCCTTAAGAATAAGTCAAGTTTCCTCTTAAAGGGCTCCTGGGAGGTTGCTTGAACTAGCTCAGTCGGCAGCGAATTCCAGCACTTTACAACTCTAACGGAGTAGAAGTTGTGTCTGCAGTCTGTTCTGCTATGTAGGGTCTCCAATTTTTGGGTGTTACCTCTCAGGTTAGTGCTATGACTAAGATTAAGAAGATGTTTAAGGGGATGACCAGAAGTATTAAGGATACTGTAAGTCATAAGAAGATCACCTCTAAGACGCCTGTACTCTAACTGGTAAATGTTAAGTGATTGGATGCGCTCTTCATAAGGTTTGAGACCCCGAACTGATTTCGTGGCTCGACGTTGTATACGTTCCAGAGTGACCTTATCCTTTTGGAGGGAGGGAGGAAATACTATGTTTCCGTACTGTAAATGGGGACGAATAAAACTGTTGAAGATTATATGGAAGGTTCTACCGTCAAACTGGCCAAAAATGCGCCTCAATGTTACCAGTGCAAGGTTTGCTTGCGAGGCGTTTTTGTCACAGTTCGCATACGATTTCAAGTCGTAGGGTACCAACACTCCTAAATCTTTTTCAACTTAGGAAACTTCTAGAGGGGAGTTACCTAAGTTATAACTATAGTCTGCAACATGTCTCAGATGGACTACCTTGCACTTTGAAGTGTTGAAGGTAAGTCCGTTGTCGTCTGACCAACTTTGAAGTCGGGTCAGATCCTCCTAAAGAACTAGTATATCATTATGATTACGTATCTCTCTCCAAAGTTTCACATCATCAGCAAAAAGCAATAAGTCAGATGAAACTTGTTGAGGAAGATCGTTAATATAAATCAAGAAGAGAAGAGTTCCTAGTATTGAGCCCTGGGGGACCCCACTAGGACATTCCATAGCCTGAGAGAGAGTGAAGTTAACCCTGACCTTAAGGTGTCGGTTTTCTAAATATGAAGAGAGCCAATCAATCAAAGGGGGTTTTATACCCAATCATCCAAGCTTCTTCATAAGACATGCATGATTGACCCTATCAAAAGCTTTTGAGAAGTCCAGGTAGATGACGTCAACCTTCCCCTTGCGATCAAGGATGGTTGCCCATCTATCCACTGCAGTCAGCAGGTTGGTCATACAAGAATGACCTTTTCTGAAACCATGCTGTTGAGGCGAGAACTTTGAGGATGATAAGTGTTCTAGTAAACCGTCGAATACTAGAGATTCCATAATTTTTGAAGGAATGGAGAGAGGGGCCACTGGTCGGTAGCTTGAGGGTTCACTGCGTCGACCTCCTTTGAAAATTGGTGTGATGTGGGCCAGCTTCCAAATTTCAGGTAGTTTGCCTCTGCTAAGCGAGTGTGCAAACATCACGCTAAGTGGTGTCGCCAGGATTGAAGCTGTTTCCCTCAATACAGCGGAATGAACGACATCCGGACTAGGAGAAGTGTCTTTTCTTAGGTTCTGCAGTTTACGGAGCACCAGGTCAGCACTCAGATCCACTTCGGAAAGTCCTGTACAGGTACAGGTGAAGCTTTCGTCAGTATCGTTGATGTGGGTCAACTGAAATGCCTGAGAGTATTGTTCAGCCAAAAGGTTAGCGGCATCACCGTCGTTATTGGTCGGGCCATTAGGACCAAGCAGTTGGGAAACTCCAGTTTTGCCTTGTCGAAGAGAAGCTGAATAACTGAACAAGCTTTTCGGATTGGAGACGAATCTATCGATAAGCTTGGTCTGGAACTGAAGCCTGTCTTCTCTTATTGCCTTTGTGCATATGTTCCTTATATGTTTGTATTGTACGCGCAGTTGTTATCAGTTCGTTTATATTCAGCCCAACAGTGCCTTTTGCGGCTTAGCAAACGACGAGTGCGGTTCTTGATGATTGGAGGTTGCTTGTAGCTTTTTGGGACCGGTAGAAGAACTGAATAATAATGATAATAATAATCAGAAGGGGATTTGTGGGGATTTCATTATTTTTCAAAGTCGAAATCTTGAGTCAATTGAAGCTAGACTTCCATCGAAAACCTGGAAGCATTGGTCAAGGACTCTGTCTCGAGATTGGTAGGTACCGGGTTCGAGTCTCGCGAATGCGGGATCGTGGATGCGCACTGTTGAGGAGTCCCTTAATAGGACGAAACGGCCATCCAGTGCTTCCAGGTTTTCGATGGAGGTCTAGCTTCAATTGACTGATGATTTCAACTTTGCAAAATGATAATACTAGTATTAATAATATATTTCTGAAAGGGCAGGTGCACACCATTTTCACAGGCACGATCTACAAGTTACAACGTATACTAGTTCACAGTATGCATCCCCTGCAGGGTTGTTTAGTAAATATAATATATAAAAGTTGAGAGCACTTCATTCGTTCAGATATAATGTGTTTTTCTCAAAATATTTTCCAAATGGGCATCGCACCCAAGTTACATACCAGATCCAATCTCGACAAAAAGAGTATTAGGATTTGCTAAGTACTTATGAAATGCAACTTTTACAGTTTATAGTTGTTATAAAGTAGACTCTTGGAGCGCCTGGTTTGAACTACGACCTTGAGGAAGCGCGTTCGTCCAGCTTGTTCCAGATGTCAGAAGTTACATACTTCACCCTCAGAGCAAGATTCTGAAGAGAAAAGAAGAGAAACCGAGGAGCAGCAAGGCATTTGGATATGAACCATAACCAGTGCTTAACATTCGGTAGTGGAACAGACGGAGGTATGATAAATTATTAGATTAAATTGATGCTAACGCATGTTGCTAGAGTGAAAAATGATCAACGGGCTCTAGATGAAAGAGTAATAAAGAACAATGAGTTGTGATATGTATCAGGGTGGAGTAGGTTTGAATGAAGGAAGGGAAGTCAGGAATGGAATGAGAAAGACTGTTTATTAGAACACAGAGTGCATATAGAGAGTAGAGTGTTAAGTAAAATAACAATAGCGCGGCAGCTCAGTAGCACATAAGAAAGTGTGCAGTACAATAAACATCCGCTTTAAGTTGATGGTGAACATCTCGATCCACCTGTTGTAGATAGTCATGTGAAGCTAATACATCCAACCGTTCGAAATTCCGGCTCCTATTAATAATGGGACACCTTAACTCCGTTTCGCTGACAAAACTGAAGGATAGGACGGCGTGATCACTTTTCCCCAGGAGAGCCAGGATTGAGAGGTTGTCGACTTGGGATTCTTCATTTGTGAATATCCAGTCTAAGCGCGACGGCGTCTGACTGTTTCTCTAGCGACTTGCCCACTTCACATGTTCGAATAATTCCAGATCATCAATAAAGTTGAAGAACCGAGCTTCAGTAGGGTTGTCACCTCCAATGTAGGTATGTTGATTCTGGGAAGACTGAAGTCCCTAGTATCAGGATATGATAGAATCCAAGACGCGTAGAGTGGGTTAGTCCACCCAGAAAACGATTGTCATACTCAATGTCGGCAGTGGGCTCCCTGTAGATGACCCCAATTAGATACCTAGAAGTGGTAGATAATCTTACTGGGCACCATACTGATTCATCAAGATTGAGAAACCACAGTGAGACGAAAGGACTGACTCCAAGTCTTCAAAATTAGGGATAGGAGGCCAATGGACCTATGTTAATCTTAGAAATTTATAGTACTGCGAAGATCTGTTTCGCACTGATTGTATCAGAAGGTGATGAAAGTAGGTGTTATGGAAAAGAACTCCAATTATTCACCACGCGGTTCGATAAGCGCGTAGTGGCAAATAAATCCCCGAAATAAATGATTATCAAAGGCTTCGACACTGACGGTAATCTAGTTAGTTTTACTGGACACACCCTGACCGAAGGCGCTTGATCACACATCCACATCAGATCACGAGTGGGCACGCCGTGCTATTCATCCCCTTCAACTACCAGTCAGGTTAAATCAAACGCTTCTCAATAAATCAACAATCTTCTAATTATTTATTGAAATCCGTTAATACCGTACTCCTGATTTAACAGGGTTGGTATCCTTCCATGAACAAGGTATTACCGACAAACCCTGAAAATCTGTGACATATTTTAACTTTGGCTTTTGAACTTTCTCGGGATGTTGTCTCAGATAATCGGTTCAAGATGGAAAGAAAAGATAAAACATATTGATACCAAGATCATTTTTAAGTGTTTGGCAAGTCAGTAATAAATCAACAATTAGTTTGTGGCTAGATGACAGAATTAGGACGTCGCTTCTCGCTCTGTCTTCATAAGGTAGTCCAGACAAACCACTCACCATAACGATCCCTCCCGTCGTACACGTCATTCCATGTACCTGACTCAGGTTATATTGCACAAAAGTACGATCAGATGATGTTTTACACGTAACTCCGTAGATGACTGTGGCTTACCCTCTTTAGATTGTAGGCAGATGGTGCGTGTTCCAAGTATGGCTCACCAAGGGGCCAAGTTTTGACTACAGTTAGATCGTTTGAATGATTGATGTCAAAATATACATCCTGTCTATCCTCGTATGTAATACATGACTTAATCCGCGTTGATGAATAACGAAGTTAAATAAATGAAATACGAGTGAGGATGCAACGGAAGTTTTAATATTACAACTAGTTACCAGTAGCACCTTCTATATTCGATCGTTCCCAGTCAGATAGAAATCAGAAGTCAGACGAGAAGAGGCAGGAAAGATATATTTGATTCGTTACCAATATATCGGGGAACTTTTCTGTGAGATGGCTAATGAAACGTAGGAGCTGTGTTCCACGTCGAGTTGAAACGTGATCTGGTGCGGATGCATGACCGAAAGCCTTAACCTAAACAAGTCCACTTAAACAACGTGGTCAGCATCCAATGTCGAACACTTTATGAACTATTGATTTTGGGGAATTATTTACAGTTACAGATCACTCCCCCCTAGTGAGGTAGTGATGCCCCTAAGACGTGACCAGCCAGAAGTTTAAACCCAACGAGTTCGTCGTTGGTAAACACTCTTCTGATAGCTTGCTTCGTTTAGCAGCGTCTGGTCGTCTTTCCTTAAACTATGGGACCAAAATGTACAACGTAGCTAATAAAGAAATATAGTACAATGAAAATTTCTGTTCCTTGCGAAACTTCGTCGTTCTTTTCCAGCCGTCCTGGAAAAGAGGAAAAATAAAACGTGTGAGTGTATGTCGAAAATAAACTCGTACTTGCTTAGGGACACAAGATGAGCGGAAAAAAATAAACTAATACACTTACAAACAGCGTAAAAGCGATCAGGAAAAAAGTGTTTTTTTTGTTTGTTTTTTTATATATAAAATATATATATATATATATACTTACAAAAAAAGATAAAAATGTTTTTTTTATATAAATAAAAAAATGAGCATATTAAAAATTTTTTTAGAATAAACCATGAAAAGGTAATTCAAGATAAAGCTTATGTCCTACGTGCAATATTCGTTAAGATGTTCTGGAAATCTTACTCGTCTTCCAGTACGCATTGTTTTAGGTTTGTCTATCGATGTTGACGAAGTATCAAGTTGTGTGTCGGTTGTCGTGTAGGGTACTACGAGTGTAGTGGCTGTGTCGTTTGCTTGTGCCGAAGGAAAATCGACGTAGCTAGGGTTTCCTTCTAAGTACGCTGCTTTGAGTCGATCGATACTGATGCTATCGTTCGTGCCGTTCTTATCTATTACATAGTAATTAGGTTCGCGTTGAAGAACTTTGAAGGGTCCTTCGTATGCTGATTCGAGAAGTCGTCGATATGAGTCTCGACGAACGAAGACGTGTGTACTATGTCGTAATTCAGGTTGAACGAAAACATCAGTTGATTGAGGTCGAGTGTGAGCAGGTTTAACTGAACGCATAGCGTTTGTAAGCCTACTCATGTAAGAGTCTAGACCCATGTTCAATGAAGAAGCTGAAGGATCCACGAATTCTCCTGGGAGTCGGAGTGTCGTTCCGTAAACGAGTTGAGATGCCGTGTATCCAATGTCAGCTTTCACTGCATTGCGGATACCTAGCAAGACGAGTGGAAGAGCGTCTGTCCACTGTGAAACGTTTGAAGCTGATAATGAAGCTTTTAATTGTCGATGAAAACGTTCTACCAGCCCGTTTGCTTATGGGTGGTAGGCGGTCGTTCGGAAACGCGTGATTCCTAAAAGTGAGATTAGACAACGGAAAAGTCCAGATTCGAATTGGCGTTCGCGGTCTGTAGTGATTGTGGAAGGGCAGCCGAAATTTGTTACCCATCGTTCGACGAAAGCGCGGGCCACGGTTTCAGCAGTAATGTCCTTAATCGGTACTACTTTTGGGCATCGAGTGAAACGGTCTACGCATGTTAAGATATATGAGTATCCGTTCGAGTCGGGTAAGGGTCCTACCAAATCTAGATGGACGTGGTCGAAACGAGCGTCAGGGGTTTTGAAAGAGCCTAAGGGACATTTGTTGTGTCTGATTACCTTAGATTTCTGACAGCTTACACAGGAGCGTGACCAATCCCTCACGTCTTTATTCATGCCAGGCCAACAAAAGCGTTCGGCTATAAGTTCGATTGTTGCACGAGCACCTGGATGAGAAAGATTGTGCAACGTATTGAAGGCGTTGCGTCGATAATGTTTTGGTACAATTGGACGATCCCTACCTGTAGATGTGTCACACAGTAAGGTTTCCTTACCTGTTCCCATCTGCTTAATACTTAGTTTTAGAGTTGTCGAGGTTAACTCATGGTGAAGATCAATGTCTTCTTTTTGAAGCTGAGCGAGTTTAAGAAGGTCGATTCCTTGGAAACTGTTCAAGGAACTTATTCGAGACAAGGCGTCTGAGACTACATTGTTAGCTCCAGAAATGTGTTGTATGTCTGAAGTAAACTGCGAAATGTAGTCGAGTTGTCAAGACTCTCTCGGTGAGTGCTTGTCTGAAGATGAACTTAAGGAGAAGGTAAGAGGTTTGTGATCGGTAAAAAGCGTGAATTCTCTTCCTTCGATGGAATGTTGGAAATGCCGTACAGCACAATACATAGCTAGGAGTTCCCTACCGAACGTACTGTACCTAGATTCCGCGTCTAGCAACCGTCTCGAAAAAAATCCTAAAGGTTGCCACGAGTTGTTAACCCATTGTTGTAAGACTCCTCCGATTGCTGAGTCGGATGCGTCTACGGCGATACTAATGGGCGCTTGACTGTCCTGATGAGCAAGCAAAGTTGCTTTAGCGATGTGTTCCTTAACTGTGGAAAATGCTTTACGGGCTATGTCGTCTAAACTAATTGATTTCGCATTTCCACGAAGCTGATCGGTTAACGGTTTCATTAGGGATGCGCATTTAGGTATGAACCGTCTATAGAAACTTACGAGTCCGTTGAAAGTTCGTAAGTGCTTGATCGTGGTCGGTTCTGGGTAATCCAGAATGGCCGCCACTTTGCTCCCAAGGTTTCGGATGCCTTGGGCATCAATGGTGTGTCCTAGGAAGTCTAAGGAGTTTGTTCCGATTTGGCATTTCTGTATGTTGACAGTAATGCCATGCCTTTGGAGTCGATCGAACACAATGTCCAGATGCTTGGGATGCGATTCTCTGTCCGGACTTGCTATTAGACAGTCATCAACATACGCATGTACGAAGTTGAGACCTCGAAAGACGTCGTCTATAAACCTTTGGAAGGTTTGAGCCGCGTTTCTTAAACCAAAATGCATTCTTAGAAATTCGTAAAGACCGAAGGGAGTGATGATGGCAGTTTTAGGAATGTCGTCAGGTGCTATCGGGATTTGGTTATAAGCTTTAACCAAGTCGATTTTCGAAAAGACAGTAATACCTTTCAAGGTAGCTGTCAAATCGTGAATATGAGGCAGCGGGTAACGATCGGGAATGGTTTTAGCATTCAGACGCCGATAATCACCAGTTGGCCGCCAATAATTGCTGTCCTTATTAGGGACCATGTGCAATGGGGATGCCCATGGACTATTCGATGGTCGAATTCGTTTTTAGCTAACCTAAGCTTCTCGGGAGCGAGTCTTCGAGCTTTCGAAAATACAGGTGGTCCTGTAGTCGAGATGTGATGTGTAACATTGCTGGTTACACAAGGCAATTTCGATTGCGATTGGTATATCCCGGGGTATTTGTCGAGTACTGATTGGTACAATGGGTCTATGGTGTGCTTAATCGTGACTGGGGATAACCTGCAACCGGAACAAAGAGTTACGCAAACGGATAACTCAGTGTTTCCGTCTATTAACCTTCGTGAGCGTGTGTCGATGAGTAGATTGTGGTGTTGTAACAGGTCTATACCAATGATTGGCATAGAGACATCTGCAACCACGAAAATCCAGTGTATGGGTTTGCGTAAACCCACGTTAAGATAGACGTACCTTTTACCGTAAGTAGAGATCGGCTTTCCGTTTGCCGCCTGTAAACGTAAAACAGACTCGCGAAGTCTGTCGTCGCGATTTGCTGGAAGAACGCTAACTTCTGCGCCAGTGTCGACGAGGTAGCGAACTTTTGTGGTCACATCCGTGACATATAAGAGGCGGCTGTGTTCGCCGGCTACGGTTGCCGTTAACGCGTGCCGGCTGGGAAGTTTCCCGAAATCTTATTCGTGTCAGTCGATTTTGAAGTCGGATAATTGCAAGGTTTCCTGCAGTTTCTGGAAAACTTACCGTACTGGTTATGATACCAGCACCAGTTGGGATTGTCTGTCTCTCGTGGTCGAGAGCCAGATCGCTTACGTGAAGCGCTTCTACTCGGGGTTTTTGACCGACTACGGTCATTGCGAACTCTAAGATATCGTGTAAACGAGTGACATAGTTCGGCCATGTCAGTCGAGATCGATTGGGGTTTTTCTTTGACGGAAAAAACCTCGGCCTTAGAAGATCTAGTGATTTCCAAGATTCGATCGGCAGATGCAGCTAGTTCATCTATGGCATTGTTTTGAAATGAAACAAGCACTGCCTGCACCTGTTGAGGGAGTTTAGACAAGAAAAGTTGTCTAAATAGGCCATCATCGAAAGTTCGTTGGCCGATGACTTCTCTCATTCTAAGCAACATATCCGTCGCAGAACCATGTTGCAAGTCGATATTGTTAAGGAGTTGGTCTAGCCGATGTCGATCAGTTAGGTCCCCTCGTTTTAAAATCGATAGCTTAAGCGTTTCGTAAGGTTCAGGAACATCACTAGTAAATATACTAGGTAACGTGGTGGTTGGAGGTGGTCAACAGGAAACCCTGGACCCGGGTTTCGTGCTACTTGGCACTCGTCAGCAAGGTGTACCTGTAATCTTGAGGATTAAAAAGCTAATGAGTGACAGGGTCAAAATCTAGCTCGAGAAGAGTAAATAAACTAGTCTGCCCAGAAACCAGAACAGCCTATATAAGCTTAGTATAATACAAACCACTACAAAGACTCCTTGTGAGAAATGGCACACTAATTCGAATTGATGTTTACTGTCGTTAGCAATTAGTAGGTTAAAATATTGTTCTAAACCAGGCAAAGCACTGTGTCAAGTAAGGAGTTAGCCTACAACGTGGGGATGACATATTTACGTAAACAAAGTATATGTGTATAATTATGGTCTATTTTATTATTAGTACTGCTATAATAATAGACTTAATCCTAAAATTGTAGATTTTTCATGATGTAACTGCCTAATCCATAAGATCTTACCTGAAGGTCACATCATTGTCAACACCGTCTCGTCCTATCGTAATCATCACCAATATATGATGGAGAACACATTAAGAATGGAGATTGAACAATATATTTAATATGACTACTAGGTATAGGCTAAGCAAGAATGACCAGGGTCGAGCCATATCATTGGACGAGTTTGAATCCGTTGAATTCATTCTTCCCGCGTTCTCCATTGGTAACCTTATATTTGTGAATTGTTGAATATAAGTCTTTTCAGTAGTTATATGCACTGCTTCAAAGGTCGTGTGGTCACGGTCCAGTGTTTTTATACGATCACGGTATTCTTCAAGTAAATATGTCCATTTGCGGATGCGTTCTCATAAAAATACTCGAGATGGGAGTTGAGAAGTGTGGAGAGCTCCCCAGAGTGGACACTTTGATCAACAAACATGGAAGCGGCATGAAACTTGGTTGGGAATAGTGAAAAGTCCGAAAGGGTTATTCTCGTATATAAAAAGGTGAACTTAGAGAAATAACATGTGGTTAATTAAGGTGAAGTATTGTTCTCTGAGAGATCATCACTCCTTTTGGACTGTATGAATTTTCGTGCACGCCTTTCGGACTAAGAAATGCTGCACAATCTTTTCAGAGGTTTATCGACAACATATTTATGGGTTTCAAATTCATGCACCCGTACGTCGATCACTGCTTGATTGCATTTCCGGACAAAGTATCTCATTTCCAGCACCTGATCCTTGTTTTTGAACGACTCAAGAACATATCATCGTGATTGTGACAGGTAACTATGAAGCTTCTACTCAAATTTGAAACATACATACATTCACCAAAGTCACAATTTGTATGGTTGCATTTCTGGATAACTTATTACAACTGTAAATTAATTGTACAGTTCTAACAAAAACAGCTACTTAATAACTAGTTCATGTATCTGCATGAATATCATGTTGTATAGCTCTACTGATTTCGCCTTTATAATAACCCTAAATAATTAGTAAATTATTTTTAAACCCATGTCGTAAACCAGTGGTCATGCCTGTAAAAATAGCGTGCAGGTGCTACCTCGGAAATAAATCATTATGATGATTGAATATAGATAGAAGATTGTCTGCACAGTGTTTGCTTCTGAATGAATACTGGTCTAGATGAAGGAGTGAATCGTGGACCAATAGGAATTAGGATAAATTCGCCCAAAACTGCAGGTTGTTGTCGCCATTTACAGTGTGTTAATGATCAGGTTTAAGAGGTTTTATCTATGGGCAAAAAATATACTCGGTGTAAAGTTACTATCCGCATTCATATTGATGAATCATATCACGTTATCAATTAGGAAGTATGTAAGAGAACCCAAGGAACCAGATCAGCAACTGTAAGAATGGCCAGTACACATAGAGCCGTGGGTTTTACTTCCCATTAATCCAAAACTATTACTTCATACACCATGCGAACTGTTTGAATGTTTTCCTGGCGTTGTGCATAAAGTCATTGTTAGACTATTATTTGTAGATCTATACTATAGCGCATCAGCATAATAGATGAACGATATATAACGTTCTGAAATAACGTAAGTATCTAAATATCGAAATCTAGTGAAAAACAAGTACACTCCCAATGAAGAGTTCATCCACCAAATTAACTGAAATATTTGAACAGATAAATCTTTTCATAAATAAAACATAATTACATGTGAAACACTTATTACATACACACACACAAAGGAACCAACCGGTTAATGAGAAAATCTTGTGGAGTATTTATGTAATCACAGTGTTTAACACAACTGATACAAATTCATGGAATTCAATAAGAATATGATTATGACGATTTCTTTACGTCTATAAGGAGTATTTATAAAAAAAAGAGTAAAAAAAGAACGACAGAGAAATGAAAATTTGAAAGAGGTATTATCCTTTCGTGTTTAATATTCATGTAAACATCTTAAAAGAAAAGCACAAACTATCACTGATACAAATGACTAAAAACCAGACAGATGATAAAAGAATACAGAGATAATAGCTGAAAATTTCCATTGAACATCAAACCAAATCAACGAATGTTCTTTCAATTTTTTTTTTATTACTTGAAATATACTTGTATTACAGAAAAGAAAGCCAATGAGGGTTGGAACAATAAAGGTGAAAAAGAATATGTGTTTAGACATTTTAAATACGGTAAATATACAAGTGTACTGAATATATATAATTTAGTTTACGAAAAGTCATCTAAATCCAATTCGTATATCACAACTGTTAGGATAGTATAGATAGTAACAGTAATCAATATCACTATTGGTTAATTCCCCCCCCCTGATAGATATAACCATTTCAAAATCAAACTACAACTTAATTTATAGAAATTACAATTGTTTTATATGGATAGAAAAAAAAAGTCGGATTTCTTTCAATATAAGATACACAAAATTAACTAGTGCATTCATTAAAACAAGAAATACTAACAATAAAGAAAAGACTAAATGATAGAACTAAACAATGATTAAATGAAAAAGAGGCAAAATGCAACAGTTCATTTTTATTTACCAATCAGTAAAAGAAAAAAAAAGATTTATAAGAATAATAAATAGTGTAGTTATTAAGAATTGATTAAGATTGTAATTAAGTAAACTAATCTTTACTGAATTGAAAACAAAACAAACATAATATTGATCATAGAACAATGAAAACAAAACAAAAAAAAGGGAATCGGAAAAAATCTTTATTTAATAAGTGAATCTAGTTAAATCATTCATTCATAAATAAGCATTGTCATTCTGATAAATAGCGTATCATTTACGTTAATGATATTACTTAATAGGTGAATGGTACAGGATTTTATTAAATATATAGCATATATATATATTTAATGGAAATATTAATGAAATAGAAAAAGATTATTTTTTTTCCATTGAACATCAATTTCATGTAATAGTTACTAAGATAGATATAAGGAAAAATGTTTATCTGATAAAAATTGAACATAAAATGTAACAAGTATTCATAATCTGTGTTCTATTTTCTTCTTTCTATCATCAAAATAGATTATAGACGCGAAGTAATGAACATACACATACATACACACACACACAGACACACGCGTAAAGAAGTAAATATTTCAGTATGAATTACAGTAAGTGCCAGAATTAAAATTAGTTTTGTGGGAAATAATTAAATAATGAGAAATGTAAAGTTATCACACACACATACATACACATAAACATACACGTTACCTCTCATTATCTCTTATTGGTTTATATGAAAAATTAATATCAGACTATGAGCATTGGTTCAGGTACAAATATTTGATAAAACTGAATGTGTACCACCACCGGATGATTTACTCCATAGAGCATCATGAATTGTTACAGCATCTACAACAGGACTTAAATGTTTTGTAGATGTGATTTCAGTGAATTGTTTTGCACCACTATTATATCTGAAAAGAAGTGGAACAGCGTTAAAACAGACTTTATATATATATATATATACTACAAGGATTTATTTATGTGCAGAAAATATAGGGTTTTTATAGTATTTTAGAAGTCTTTGGGTTTTCTTGAAAATTCTAGAATACTACTAAACATAGCAACAGTGTAGTAATCAGCCAATTAGAACCTCTACATGTGACTTTTCATTTTCGCGATACTTCTAGCAGAATTTCTAATCAAACGTTGATTGGATAAAATGCTTCTTGATGTTTCCTGAGCTTGTCATGTCTATTGCGAGAAATCTTCAGGATCATCCCAACAATACCAAACTATTTATCATTAACTAACAAGTAGTAGTGCATTATTTTTATTCACTTTATTATAGAAAACTTAATTTGGTAGACCATAGAGAGTTGAACATAGTGACATGATACAGTAATGACCAAACTACTAGCATATATATACAAGTAAAAACCAAATATTATTCTAAATCAGTTCATACAAATGTGTATGATATATAAAAACCTCGTACCATTTCAAAAGTAAGCTTGAGCAAGATATTTTAACTAAAGAAAACCAAAAGACATCGTCCTTTAACCTGATCAGAGAAAAAAACTGTTTAATTGTGAAGATGGCGATGAACATAAAACTTACTTAAAAAATCGATTGACCATCTCATGTGTAATTCGTCTTGGCCCATTGCCACAAATAATTCTTAATTCTTCTAATTCTAAATCGAAGGAATATACAGCTCGATACTGGCATCGAGAATCACGAAACAGTATCATAAAATGTGTACCTTCAGTGGCAGCCAACTCCTATAAGGCAAACACAATAGTGCAAGGAAGAATACGCGTATATATATGGCAACAATTATCCTTATGAAGACACCAATCAAATTATTCAAAACTTTGATCACTCAATACGTATGTAAGCCTTTATTTATGAAAAAAGCAAATAAATCATGCGTTGCACACACGTTGTTCGCTTTAATTGACTAAGATCTACTGTCTCAAAAATTCACCATTTTGAACTAGTATCAAATACTTAACCCTATTTGGCAATTCCACGGTATGGCAGGAATGGTTTGCAGACATTTGTTATTAAACACCAACAAATCATACATGCTCACTACATTTATAAGCGACAGGCGTAGAACAATTAACTGTTCGATATGCATGCACGTCAACAGCCCGACTATAACTATAACTAAAACACAGTTGGCAGAACTTAGCGTAAGTCAACCCAACTTGTAAACATCTCTAATTAATAGCTATATAAATAAAATCATATTTGCTTTTGTTTCTCAGAGAAATCTTTGAGATATATAATCATTTTGACAGTCATAAACATAAGAAAAGGCACGTGAGTTAGGAAATCTCTGGGTAGTGGTTACGATAATCGTGCGGACTCCGGTTAGACAGTCAGGATCTATCGACAGGATCCGGTTCAATGGACAATAACTTCATGAAATAATGTTTCGTCTTGATTTTGCGCCTCTAATTAAATCGATAGAGGATATGTTCTATAAAAGAGACCTAACTTAAGGTCAAAGCGGTTGCCAAACAGTTCCTAGTTATGGACCAGCTTTATTCTTTTTGAGTTGATAACATTTTCGTGATCGGAAATAAACTTAGAATTTAATCGTTTCCACCAATGTTTGTTTAGTTCTTACGTGGTGACCGAATGCCATAGATCACGTGACCATTAGTCTAAGTGACTCAACATAACGTGTTCATATGTTAAGCAATTGGAGGTGGTCAGAAAGAAACTCATCACATCACGACTATGAGCATACTTTGTTGATGAATGTCAACTAAAACTGACATTAGGTCTACGATTTCATTTTGATTACCTTTAATCACTTCAAAAAATGGTAAATAACATATTAGATGAGATATTTACTAGTGTATGGAGTGTTTTAGATTATCCGGTGATGATGATAATGAATCAATGACAAAAACCGAAGAAATCTGAGTCGTAAAAAAAGAAAGTTTAAAATACAGCTTGATTTACCAAAGTCCAAAAACAACAAATGGTGGTGTCTAACACAAATCAGTTCATGATTTCAATCAAATGAAAACAATACTGAGAGAAAAAAATGTAATAAAGTTGAAAAAAGTAAAACAAACTTTAAGAGCAAGCTGTTTGGTAGGTTCATTGACAGTTCCAGCTAAACAACAATGACTGATTGCATTAACTACTACAGTTCGATTGGATTTCGCTTTGGGTTTCACAAATAAACGTGGTTGATTTAAACATTGAACGGGTACACCAGGACCACTAGACGGAGATTCTAAAGCACCAAGTCGATGTAATGCTACAAAATTCAACAAGATAGAAAAAAAACGTATGTCTTTTTTGAAAAGAAGAAGTAGGTTTACGTGACTGGTAATATTTGTAAGAGGATTATGTTTAGAATCACTGAATATCGAACGGTTAACAGAAATATGGGGCACATATTCACTGATTTTTGGAATTGCATTTTCGTAACGTCACAGAAACGATTTGTCGTTATTAATTTAGGTGAAATAAAGGTTTGGTTTTAGAAACAGCGAACAATAAAACAAAGCTTGTGGAGAATTGTAGCTCAAGAGGGGAATTTCGGTAGGTGTCGTGTTCTCAGAGCTATAGTTGGTTTGTCTATTAACTGATATACTGCGAAAAACCTGTTCTAGAAATTAAATTTCCATTGGCACTGAAGAGCTACAAGATATAGGAACACCTGAAAACTTTCATAATCCTAAGTGAATTCCGCGTTGCAGGATCGATTAGTTTCGATTTCAGTAGCTTGAAATGGGTGAGAACAGTTTCCATTGGATATATCGGTACTTTTCTAATAAACCAACCCAATAAAAGCTAAGAGTATTATTTGGATAATAACGAAATAAGTAGCTCACATCGATGAAGAAAACAACTATTGTGCAAGCAATTATTAGGATCAGGAGAATAACAGAACTTTAGCCAATGTGAAAATGTCTACTTACAAGTAGTTCAACACATATGAATACCTTTAGAGCTAATTTTTACTGTGAATAACCAAACAGCCATTTAACATCCGCTTTAGAAACCCTCAGGAAAGAAATCTTTTACCGCTACATAGAATCGAACAAATGTCTACTACATTTTTACCTGTTGTACTAGAAACATTTGATAACGAATTTTTAAAGTAGAGGCTTGATTTAAAACATTAATTTGAATTCATAACTAGTTATATGTAGAATAACTCTGACCCATGTCTATTTCATGTTTCCTACTATCTTCGTCGTGTATATGTAGTTTAAACAATTGTATATTGGTGAGTACTTTTTGTCTCCGCCTGTAGCTCTTCTAGAGTTACTGCCGGTCCCAAGCCCGGGTAAAGGAGGGGGTTTGGGCATGGGATTAGCGACCCCATCTCGTAGAAAAGCTAACTCGCTAAAAATACGCTAACCAGAAAAAATAATCCAAACCATTTAAACTCTGCCCTGGGAGTTGAAGGAATAATGACGTCTCATGATGAAAGCCGAAATTCTTCGGAAGTCACGAGACTGATGAACCTTCTAACAACCAGAGCAACACTCTTTATAGGTACATGGAACGTCCGGACAATGTGGGAGACAGGAAAGACCAGCCAAATAGCAATGGAAATGAGGAGATACAACTTGGCAGTACTCGGAATCAGCGAAACCCATTGGACACAAACTGGACAACAAAGGCTAGGTACAGGAGAGATGCTGCTGTACTCCGGTCACGAAGGCAAAAATGCTCCACACACTCAGGGAGTTGCTCTAATGCTGTCCAAAGAAGCACGAAATGCACTTGTGGGATGGGAACCTCATGGACCCAGGACAATCAAAGCATCATTCAGAACAAAAAAGCAAGGGATCACAATGAACGTTATTCAATGTCATGCACCCACCAATGATAGAAACGACGATGATAAAGATCAGTTCTATGAAAGGCTGCAATCAATTATAGAAAAGTGCTCACGAAAGGACCTGACCATTATGATGGGAGATCTAAATGCTAAAGTTGGAGTAGACAACACAGGATATGAAGATGTAATTGGACGACATGGACTAGGAGAAAGAAATGAAAATGGGGAGAGACTTGCAAACCTATGTGCTTTCAACAAATTGGTTATAGGCGGCACAATATTCCCACACAAACGCATACACAAAGCTACATGGATCTCACTGGACCACACCACAGAGAACCAGATAAATCACATCTGTATGAACAAAAAATTCCGAAGATCAATGGAAGATGTGAGAACCCGGAGAGGAGCTGACATAGCATCAGATCACCACCTGGTTGTGGCCAAGATGAGACTGAAGCTTAAGAAACACTGGACAAACAGCAATACAAAGGTTTAATACAGCCTTCCTTCGAGATGGTGACAAGCTCCATGAATTCAAGATAACTCTCAACAACAGGTTCTAAGCTGTACAGGATCTACTGAAAGAATAAGAAACTACTTTGGAGGACAACTGGAAAGGGATCAAAGAAGCACTAACTTCAACGTGTCAGGAGGTTCTTGGTCCTAAGAAGCATCATCACAACGAATGGATCTCTCTGGGAACCCTGGACAAAATTCGAGAAAGGAAGAACAAGAGACTAGCAATTAACAACAGCCGAACACGAGCAGAGAAAGTCAAAGCACAAGCAGACTACGCAGAAGCAAACAAGCAAGTGAAGAAAAGCATTAAAGCCGACAAGCAGAAATACATGGGAGAACTATCAACGACGGTGGGAAAAGCTTCAAAGGAAGGGAATATGAAACAACTATATGATAGAACGAAGAAATTGGCAGGGAGATATAGCAAACCAGAGAGACCAGTCAAGGACAAAGAAGGAAAGACAATCACTGAGATTCAAGAACAGAGCAAAAGATGGGCAGAATACTTCGAGGAACTGCTGAATAGACCAGCCCCATTGAATCCACCGGACATCGAAGCAGCCCACACTGACCTTCCAATAGATGTCACTCCACCAACGATCGAAGAAGTCAAGATGGCCATCAGACAAATCAAAAGTGGGAAGGCGGCAGTACCTGACAATATACCAGCAGAAGCACTGAAGTCAGACATTGAAATAACTGCAAACATGCTTCACCTTGTATTCAAAAAGATTTGGGAAGAGGAACAAGTGCCAATGGACTGGAAAGAAGGATATCTCATCAAGGTACCAAAGAAAGGAGATCTGAGCCTATGTGAGAACTACAGAGGTATCAGTTTGTTATCAGTACCAGGAAAAGTTTTCAACAGAGTGCTGCTGAATCGGATGAAAGACGCAGTAGACGCTGAACTTAGGGATCATCATGCTGGATTCCGTAAGGATCGGTCGTGCACAGACCAGATTGCGACACTACGGATCATCGTTGAACAATCAGTTGAGTGGAACTCATCACTATACGTCAACTTTATTGACTATGAGAAGGCGTTTGACAGCGTGGACAGAACATTATGGAAACTTCTTCGACACTATGGAGTTCCTGAAAAGATTGTCAACATTATCCAAAACTCATACGATGGATTACAGTGCAAAGTGGTGCATGGAGGACAGCTGACAGATGCATTTCCAGTAAGGACCGGAGTCAGACAAGCCTGTCTACTCTCCCCATTCCTCTACCTTCTAGTGATTGACTGGATTATGAAGAATTCGACATCTGGAGGGAAATACGGAATACAATGGACAGCTCAGAATCAATTAGATGATTTGGACTTCGCAGATGACCTAGCCCTCCTCTCTCATACACACGACCAAATGCAGATGAAGACAGCAAATGTAGCAGCAGCCTTCGCATCGATAGGTCTCCACATTCACAAAGGAAAAAGCAAGATTCTCAAATGCAACACGGAGAACACCAACCCAATCAAACTTGATGGCGAAACTCTGGAAGAGGTGGAAACATTCAAGTACCTGGGGAGCATCGTTGATAAACAAGGGGGATCGGATGCAGATGTAAAGGCGAGGATTGGCAAAGCAAGGGCAGCATTTCTACAATTGAAGAACATATGGAACTCAAAACAACTCTCAACTGATTTCAAGGTCAGAATCTTTAATACGAACGTCAAGACAGTCCTACTGTATGGAGCTGAAACGTGGAGAACTACTACGGCCATCATCAGGAAGGTACAAGTATTTATAAACAGTTGTCTACGCAAAATACTCAACATCCACTGGCCGGATACTATCAGCAACAGCGTTTTATGGGAGAGGACAAACCAGCTTCCAGCTGAAGAGGAAATTAGGAAAAGACGTTGGAAGTGGATCGGGCATACATTAAGGAAATCACCAATGTGCACCACGACTCAATCCCTAACTTGGAATCCGGAAGGGAAGCGGAAAAGAGGAAGGCCAAAGAACACACTACGCCGGGAAGTAGAAGCCGATATGAAAAGGCTGAATAGTAACTGGAAAGAAAGGCTCAGGACAGAGTTGGATGGAGAATGCTGGTGAGCTGCCTATGCTTCTCGACGAGGGGTAACAGGCGTAATTAAGTAAGTAAGAGTACTTTTTGTACTACCTGTTATTGATTCAGTGCGTTTTGTGAAGTCATAGTATATTTATATATATAGTGGTAAATAAGTCTTCACCCAGGACAGAGTGGGTTGGAGAACGCTGGTCGTCGGCCCATGCTCCATTGGTGGTAACAGGCGTAAGTCTTCAACATTGATGCTGACCTCATTAGTCTTACTGAATACAACTAGCTGAAGGCACTCGGTCATTCATCTACCAGATCACGAGCGGGTACGTCGTGCTACTTATCCCTAGTAACTGTCAGTTAGATTAGACTAAATGCTTCTCAACATATCAACAGCTTTCACAATATGTCTTCGAACTCGATTATTTATAACTTCTGATATGACTGGGTTAATATACTTCGATCACAAAGATGTTACTTGTAAAGGTGTTGTCAAACTCGGAATACCTGTGGCATCTTTATAATATGTATAACTCCGCCTGTAGATCCTCCGGGGGCTACTGCCGGTCCCAAGCCCGGGCAAAGGAGGAGGGTTGGGCATGGGGTTAGAGACTCCATCCAGTAGAAAACCAACTCGCTAAAAAAACGCTAACCAGAAAAAACAATTATTAATATATATATATATATATATATATATATATATATGTATATATATATATATGTATATATATATATAAACACTTAAGAGCTATTCACTTACATGATAAACTGATTCCAGAAGGAATTGGATTTCGACCAGCTAGATTATTAACAACAGACCTACCACTGACAGGACGATTATGAGTTACACGAGCTTTCGTCTCTCGAAAAGAAGAACTATCACAGTCAGGTTCAGTATTTGGTTCCACAGCTTCACCATCACCACTACCACGTGTAATGGCCGATTGATGTGGTTTAGATTTAGCAGAATTCAGACGAGAACTAGGTTTTGATGATGGAAAATTGTCCAATGAGGCAGCAACTAATCCATTTCTGTCACGTTTAGGAGTAGTGGATAATCGTTTAGATGAACTATGTTTAGGAACAGTTGAGGATAAATTAACTTCAGATTTAGAAAGTGTTGATGAACCAGACCTTACAGGATATGGATTATTAGTATTATTAGTAGTAATGCGACAACTTGGTGATGAAACAGCCTACAAAAGAAATTAACAATACAATTTGTTTTCAGAGAAACGGATTTTTCGACATAAATATACAAGTATATTGAAATAGACATTAAATAGGAATCATATATTTGTAAAAACTCAAATACTGTGAAACTATTCGCTCTAATTTAGACGAAAGTTCTTATATATTGAAATAGGTTTAACATGAAATTTGCTGCAATAACGTAATGTTCAGTGCAAGATTTTAAACCAATTTCTGTTGTTTATATTACAATTTAGACAAAATAATTTAAGTATGTGATTTCTATTGCATATCTATCTATTTATACCTACATTTAGTTTTGTCAGTTAATAAAATTACAAGTAGAATCTTAGTGCCTTCATCCATTTCTGCTTACATTTTTTAGATAAATGACACAAAGTCCGCGGTGATTGAAGGATGAAAAAAAAGGCTGTTTGAATATTTCTAAAGCGTATAATAACGTCATTTATACAATGAACTTAAAAATTTACATAGGTTTCCATGCAATATGTATCAATATGTATACTAGTTTAGTTTCTTTGAATAGACTTAGTGTTATATTATAATCTATTCAGAAAACCGTCTAGGTAAAACGTATTGTTATTAACTAACTTTTTATCAATTTAGTCTGATGTTGGCCAGTACTGATGAGGAGGAGGGGGCACAAATAGTGACTAGGTATGTGTAGTACATTAGTCACTGAAGGTTTATAGTTGAAATCATGAGTCAATTGAAGCTAGACCACAATAGAAAACCTGGGAGTACAATTAATTTATCACTTTCTGTGTAAAACACTTTTGTTCATATTGTTAATGGGCAACTGTACAGTAATAGGAGTCTAGCAGAACGTATCCCCTAGTCTTCTAGTTTGGGAATAAATTACAGTATTACGATAGTCTCACTAAAGACATGTTATTAATCATACAAACTGAACTGATTCAACATCTTTATTTATCAAGAAAATTCCATACTTGGTAATTTCATCATTCAAAAATCATTTGAATGATTGAATCGATATTTATGTGTCCGCTGTAAAAGCAAAACTAAACAATTTTTCCCAACAAAAAAGAAAAAAACGAAAAGTAAATTAAATTTTTCTCCTCTAGAAATTTTTTTTCATCCACTTCACTTATGACTTATTATTATTACTAATAAGTAAAATGAATGATTAGCCCTAGTTTCATATATGAAGATGTACCCTCGACCGAAAAAAACAAACAATGAATATATATATGTCGAGACATTCAAACAATGATTCCTTGAATTATAACTTATAATATGTTTATTTCAAAGTTATTCATTTATCATACAAAACACCGAAAATCAGAAATGTCAAGTAATATATATATTCATATTATTTCAATGGGAGGTTGTGAAATACCTTTCTTTTTCTCTTAAAATGAAAATAGTTTAGACTACAAACATTGAGTTTAACTAAGTAGTTTATATAAACAGTTTCTCAAAGTAGATGAATAGCTAGACAGCTTTAAGTAAACGAATAAACTAAAGAACTATATAAATTCTTTTGTAATGCAGTTAAAATATTTCAAAAGTCAGTCAGTTACAACGTTGAACTTCGCACGCATGCACATCAGTTCGAGTTGCCATACCACATTAGCACAGAGAAGAAGTTGTCGATTCAAATCCCATATTAGTAGAAGTAGTAAGAGTATAAGCAGTAATCCGAAGGATTAGGGTTTGAAGATGTTATTCAAGAAGTATAATCCAGTGAAATAAATTTGGAAAGAGAAAAAGATAGAGACATGAAGAATTCAGAAGATTAGAATTTGGTAGAGCACAAAGAGTGGATGCACCTTCGCCATGTCATTCAAGGTCTCTAACCATCGGTTGCTATCATCTCGCGAATTCCAACCAGGTAGTTTACACCTACATGTTTTAAATAAAACTTAACAACACGAAATCGTTTAATGTACTCGGTTCCTAGTCATGCTTTTGAATAGATGCTAGTGATACAATCCATTGACTGAGAACAATACAAGAGTGGTAATTTTGAATTTGAAGCTAAATAATTGAAAACCAAGTATTTTTAACATTTAACTACTTTAATAAATATGAGATATCACTTACTTCTTTCTTGGATAAATGTGCTTGTAGTACAGCTTCACGTCTTTCTTTCTCATTTAATTTTCGTTCAAATTGTGCACGGTCAGCTGCTTCTTTTTCTTTACGGCCAGTAGTACGTAATGCTTCCAGTTGTTCAGCAACCATAGCTCTCTCTGTAGCTCGACGGGCTTCTAATCTATCCTTGGTACGCTGCATTCGCTATAAAATAAAGTATATGATTTAAAATTGATAATTTATATAAGTAAAGACAAAATAGTGATATATATATATATATATATATATATATATATATATATATATATATATATATATATAATTTAGCAACGTGATTATCATCACTTAAGAAAAGTATGTCTATTGGAAAATCTAAAATTAATGCTATCATCTAAAACAATGAACAGTTAAATTGGATAACCACATGAATTGTTTAGTAAAGTGTATCATACAAAAATAAGAAGATAGAATTTTTTTGCATAATATCATCAGTTCATCAGACTGTTAAAATATTTAGTTTATTTATTGAATATAATTTAATAAACCAGTAAAAAGCTTACATTTATGCAAAAGCTGGTAACATAAGCCGACTGCCTAAACTAAAGTGGGTGTGAAGTGGGGTTTGAACTATTTACCTGACTATTTACAGTCATGTTTGGATTGCTAAACGATTGCTTAGTTTATTTCATGTTAACTGGTAATGGAGCCTAGAAAGAAAAAAAATTATCTTATTTCAGAGAGCTCAATAACAAAGATCAAAGCACAAACTGAAACGATTAGAAGTTTACATACACAAGGCTTTCAAAAACCTGAAGGGTGATTCGTCCCATGGATTATTTATGTTAAAATATAATTTAGAGATTGAAAATTAGAACTAGAGAATAAATAATAAAATCAATTAAGTAAAACATAAAAATCAACTGTTGAACCAGAGAAGAGACAATAATTTAAAGTTAACAAAATAATGAGGGTTGAATAAGAATAAATGGATACTGACTTATAAATACACGGCATTCATGAACTCCTATAGGTGAGGAGTGGAAATGATTTTAGAATAAAACAACAACTAAGAGATATTGTACAGTTTTAGTATATACATGTGTATGGATTTTATGAAGAAATGACAATGAATTCTTATGATAGTAAAGTTTCTTAAACATCGGTATTCACATATGATGAAATTATAAAACAGAGCATCGTATACGTTCAATAAGATATAATAGCTTAGAACTAAGATTTAATGTTGAGATTCTAACTGGATACTTAAAAAAGTGCTGTTTCCAGGATTATCTCAGACTAATGATTTAATATTAAAAATAATTGAAACAGAAGATTGGATTAGGGCGAAAAACATAGAATTCAATCAAATAACTTAAGAAATATTACGTGTCAAAAGATAAATTTATAAACAGAATCTTACCTCTGGATCTGGTTCTTCAAAGCCAATAAAGAAAAGTTTTCCTTCTGGATTGACATTTCGGGCATTGACTACAGGAGATTTCATATGCTTCTGACTATTTTCTACAGGTGAAGGATTTGATGGTGCAGTTGATGAGTTTGATAAATCGGTAACATTATTAGCAGGCATTGAACACTCTTGAGGTTTACCACTGTGAGACTAAAAATAGTAAAAACGTTTACGATGATTAAAATATTAGTTGTGTATAATAAATTAGATTACTCCAAAATACAACGATAAAGTACAGTTTCGTGCACTGGATTGTAAATGCTCAGAAGTTAAACTGCTTTACTAACACCACTGAAGATAATACAATGGAGTGGTATGATAAATTTCTTCGTTAAGACCTCAAGAGTTTATATATCAAAGAAAAACAATTACATTTGTATGACATTTATTGCAGTAATACAATCATATTTCAAACAGAGAAGAGATAATCAACATATTTTCGCAAATAAATACTAATTACTATAATAAGTAATGACGTGTAATATCCCACATTTTATTTATATATTTGAACATATAAACACTATTACAATGTGGCAACAAATAAGTATGGGCCACACAATAACAATGAATCCAGTAGCAGTTATCATTGATTTGTGTCAGGGCTGTGATACTGCTCGAGGGCCAACAAAATGGGTGCAAACGTAAGTGATCTCAAGAGGTTGTTTAAAACTAAACTGGGTGGATTAGAATTTGGAGATGAGACTTAGCAGTTAGAAACGGAATGAGAGAAGACCTTTTTGTACTGTTCATGGAAAATATAATGAAATGTAAATATTAACTAGATCAAGATGTTAGCCATTTATTTAAGATATAACAATTTCAACTTCATTGACTACAAGAAAGCATTTGATAGCGTGGACAGGGGGCTCCAGGTATACATGCGCCATACAAAAAATTGTCATTTCATTCAATTGTGTGAGTACTATGATACTGCCCGGGTACCTAGACCGAAACAGGTGGTTTACTCAGGGGGGGCACCCCGGGCCTTTGAGCAAAAGGTCTGACCCACAAGGCAGTGGAGCGTCGTAAGGAGATGCAGTCTCATGGTAGTCGGTGACCAACGATTCGTTCATACTGTTATATCCCGAATCAGGAATTCCCAACTTTCCTAGGTGGACTTTCCATGGCCACAAACCCGGTTAGAGCACCGGACCCTCACTTTCGTAAACAACACCACCACGAAAAAGCAGTGAGTGGGACTTCCCTGACAGAGGCTGTATTCGCGTGGTCGTGTGAGCGCTCGAAAGAGAGGGCGGGCCCTCCCCACTCTCGACCGTGCCAGGGTCAGCGTGGACAGGACATCACTATGGAGACATCTTCGACACTACGGCATGCCTGAGATGATAGTCAATATCATACGGGATTCCTATGATGGATTAAACAGCAAAATCATGCATGGAGGACAGCTCACTGACTTATTCAAATTAAAGACCGGTGTTTGGCAAGGCTTCTTACTCTCACCGTTTCTCTTTCTCCTGGTGATCAACGGGATCATGAAGACGTCAACATCTAGGGGGAAGCACAAGATACAACAGACAGCTGGGATGCAGCTAGAAGATTTAGACTTCGCAGATGATCTGGCTCTTCTATCACATACGCAATAATAAGCGCAGGAGAAGACGACCAGTGTAGTAGGTCTCAATACACACAAAGGGGGAAGCGAGATTCGCCGATACAACACATCATGCATCAATCGAATCGACAGAGAAGATTTTGAGGCTGTAAAAACCTCGACAGATCTATGCAGCATCATTGATGAACACCGTGGATCAGATGCAGATGTGAGGGCGTGAATCGGCAAAGCAAGAGCAGCACATTTACAACTGAAAAACATCTGGAACTCAAAACAATTATCAACCAACACCAAGACCACAATTTTCAATACAAATGTCAATACAGTTCTATTGTATGGGGCGGAGACGTGGAGAACTACGAAAGCCATTATCCAGAAGATACAAGTGTTTATTAACAGTTGTCTACGCAAGATACTTCGGATCCGATGGCCAGACACTATCAGCAACAAGTTACTGTGGGAGACAACAAACCAGATTTCAGCGGAGGAAAAAATCAGGAAGAAGTGGTGGAAGAGGATAGGACACACTTTAAGGAAATCACCCAATTGCGTCACAAGACAAGCCCTCACATGGAATCCTGAAGGTCAAAGGAGAAGAAGAAGACCAAAGAACACATTACGCCGAGAAATCGACACAGACATGAGGAGAATGAACAAAAGTTGGATAGAACTAGAAAGGAAGGCCCAGGACGGAGTGGGTTGGGGAATGCTGATAGGCGGCTTATGTTCCATAGGGGGTAACAGGCGTTGCAGAATTTCATGTAAAATATATTCATGCAACAATGAAGACTATGCAACATCAGATACTTCAGCTTATCATAGAAGTGTGTAAGAAGATCCTTAATCGACAGTAACACATACCAGTTGACGATATATATGTGTGAAAATCTTTACTCTAAATCTAAAGTAAACTAGAGTCCTCAAAGCCACAATAAATAGACATGTTTTTGGAATATGGATATCTCATTAAATTTTTATATCACTTGACCAGAAAAACTGTGAAATGAAAAATAATTAAAACACAGTACAATATATAATATACAACTTACAGGTTCATTGGAAGCAACCATATTATGATTATCAGCTTTAATAACAACTGGTTCATCTCTACCAATCTGATTATGTTCAACACAATCATCTACTACCACTGTATGATTATTATCTGCTGATGAGTGAACACTATGTTGTACAATTAAATCACGAACAATAGGTCTATCACTCCATGTAGCACGTGTTGTAGATATATTAGATATGGATGTGGATAATGCTTTTGTATGAGATAACTGACTCATTGTCAGTGGTGTTGATGATGATTGTTGTGGTTGATATTGTTGGTGTTGCTGTTGAAAACTACTTGCCATTAAAGCAGCTGCTGTTGTCGCAGATGATGAAGCTAACAGCACTTGTTGTTGCATAGAAAGACGTTCGAAATCCGAACGTAAATCAGACATATTCCGATTAATTTGATCTAACGTAACGGGATCAACAACAGATGTAACAGATGGACGATTATTTCCGCTACCTATTGAATTTATATCAACTTTATGTCCACGTGAACTGACTACTCCACGAGATGAAGCATAAGAAGGAGTTGGAGAATGAGTTCTACTCTCTGTTTCTCCTAATTCATACCCATATTCTGATGATTTACGACCATTAGACCTGTATCTGTTTCTATAAAATAAGAATGTTCACAATACGAATTTAACTGTCAGAAATTGGTACCCCTTTTACGTATTCAAAAACAATTCGTTCTTACCCTTGACCTACCATGATAATATTGATTTATTGTGCAGAGCGTTTATCACTGCTTATGTTTAATCTGTCTAGGTAACCTAATTTTCATATAAAAATTTTTTAACAAGTATATGTGCGATCAGATTGTTCAAAATGTATTGTGCAAATATATCACATAATTCTGATAAAATTAATCTTCTAATTGCATTATCGAAATTTATCAAAGCGACTAATTGTTTTAGATAAATTCATGTCTAATTTGTGAGAGAACATAATTTTAGTAATGTTTTTTTGATTATTATTTTAAAGTCTATTTATCCAATTCTGATTTACTTCCTATGTTGAACTATTGACTAGAACATTGTTTATTAAAAGTCTTTTCACTGCTAGTACACCTACCATCTTACTGTCAATTTTCACTTTTTATCTATTAAGCGTAGTTATGCAATCTATTTCATTGTGGTTATTGATTCACAACATACTTTGATTAGTTTAATATCTTCATATGCACATATAACTATCCATGTATATTCGGGCAAAGCCTGATAACGATCTAATTGGAAAAAAATATTGTTCGCTTGTATGCGTTGCTCTGATCAGAAGGCGGTCAGAGTAAGTATATTTTTTTGAATTAATTGACAGCATATACATAAAAGTTTAATATAATTTATCAACTCTAATTAGTAATTACACGAATGTCAAGAAAATATGCTTAATTTATAGATTTAGTCAAAAATTCTGAACCAATATGTAAAGTTGGCGATGTATTACATCTCTCTAGTTTTAGTGAAACTAAAAATTCTGAATAACAAATGTAAAATTCCATTTCCAAAGCTCAATAGTTGATGATATACCAAGAAATGTTTGCTGAAATGGGTAAAACAGCGTATTTACAGTTGACTGATCACTGAATAGTGACTGAAGTCATGTATGTTAAGTTCTTCTTAGTGTTGATCAAACTCTATCGATTAAGTTGCAATGTGGCTCACTAATAGAGGTAACTCGACGATGCGTGCACAAAGTTGAGACGTAAGGTGGTGACTGGAAGAAATCAACGGTAAACCCGGCTTGACCTAAGTTTTGTGCCATTTAGTATTTGTCAGCGAGGTTAACCTGTAGCATTGTAGGGAATGATGCTTAAGGGTGGGTTATCTGTCGAGAACCTGCACCCATATAACATCACAACATAGTCATGAGAAGTTGAGTCACCTCGACTAGTGAGTGTTATGTCTTGGGGATCCGCTGACCAATGTCACGTCCTCGGCCACCACTCACAGTACTAATTATTATTGTCAATGTCGCGTCTATTATTTACTATATAGCTTAATCTCTTTGACTTGACCAACTGTACACCCAACCAGCACTATTGATCTTGGGATGGCAGTCAAACTTCTCTTGGTTCGTCATTTGCAACCTCCTCTCTATGATCAGTCTTGAGTCTATAAGCAGCAACCAGCTCCTAGTATAACAACTCGAACTGATGTACGTATGTGCGAAGTTCTACGTTGTAACTGACTGACTGAACCAGATTCTATTATATTTGTTTTTCAAAACACGTGGTTTATACACAGACATATCAGACCGAATCATATTATAAAGTAAGAAATAAAAATTATGCATGAACAAGCCAAACGTGGATGTGAGTAATCGACTAGGAACAGTAAACCTTATAACTGTATTAAATGGGTTAATCGGAAACTCATGATTTTTGTTTAACTTCATTATAGACCTGTTGCTGGAAATAACACTCTCATCGACTGAATTTTCAGGAATTGATCTCCTACCAGGGGGACCACTAAGCGACTTAGAATACGCAGATGACATAGTCCTGTTTGGTGAAGACGCTGGCAAAATGCAGAGTCTTCTGTTGGAACTCAGTAATAATACCAGGATGTTTGGGATGCGTTTCTCCCCATCCAAATGTAAATTGTTACTCCAGGACTGGCCTGCGTCAACACCTGAACTAAGGATAGGGAGTGAAGTAGTCGAACGCGTCGACAAATTCAGTCAGTCAGTCAGTCACAACGTAGAACTTCGTACGTACGTACATCAGTTCGAGTTGCCATACCACATTAGCACAGATATGCAGTTGTCGATTCAATTCCCATAGTGGTAGAAGTAGTAGGAGTATAATCAGAAATCCGAAAGATTAGGGTTTGAAGAAATTATTGAAGGAGTATAGTACAGTGAAATAAATTTGGAAAGAGAAAAAGATAAATACATGAGGAATTCAGAAGATTATAATTTGGTAGAACACAAAGAGTGGATGCATCTTCGCCATTGCAAACGATTTTCAGCCATGTCATTCAAGGTCTCTAACCGTCGGTTGCTGTCATCTCGCGAATCCCAACCAGGTAGTCTACACCTACCAACATGGCCCAGTCCACTTGTCAGTGACTTCATTGATTTGTGACACGTTTTGGTCTGGCCACCCCTAGCTTTCTTCCAACCTACTCCTACACCATGAAACATTGCACGTCGGGGCAGTCGGTGGTCGGGCATACGTAACACATGTCCCAGCCATCTCAACTGATGAAGTTTCACTACTTTATCAATCGATTTGCCATCCCTACCTAGCACTCGTTTCCTAACAACTGCATTACTTACCCGGTGGTCCCAGGATATACAAGCAATGCTTCGAAGACAACTATGATCGAACACTATTAGTCTACGAATATCCTCTACTCTTATTGGCCATGTTTCACTGCCATAAAGTAGGACGGAGCGAACTGCTGCACAGTAAACCCATCCATTGGTTGCTAGACGGATATCTCGCCTACTCCATAAATGACGCAAGTTGGCGAAAGCTAGACGAGCCTTCTGTATCCGTGCTGAGATTTCGTCACATACCAGACCACAAGGGCTGATGAGACTCCCAAGATAAGTGAAGTGGTCTACACGCTCAACTACTTCACTCCCTATCATTAGTTCAGGTGTCGCTGCAACCTAATCCTGAAGTAATATTTTGCACTTCGAGGGAGAGAATTGCATCCCGAACATGCCTGCATAGTTGCTTATAGTAGTCAGAAGACTCTGCATGTTGTCAGCGTCTTCACCGAGTAAAACTATGTCGTCGGCGTATTCTAAGTCAACAAGTGAGCCTCCTGGTAAAAGTTCAACTCCTGGAGGTTTAGCTGATGAAAGTGCTATCTCTAAAAGTATGCCAATGACAAAGTTAAACAAGAATGGGGAGAGTGGACAGCCCTGACGAACGCCACTTGATGTAATCAGTTCTGATGACAGTTCGCCATAGGCTCTAACTCGACCAGTTGTGTTCGAGTAGAGAGCCTTTATGAGGTTAATGTACTTCTTTGGTACTCCTTTCAATGACAAACATTGCCACAGAACCTCACGATCAACGGAGTCAAATGCCGCCTTAAGGTCAAGAAATACTACGATTGTGGGACGTCTGAATTTGTGTCTATGTTCTAGAACCTGACGTAGGGTGAATATCTGGTCTATGCAACCACGTCCAGGTCGAAAACCAGCTTGGTTTTCTCTAGTCTGCTCTTCACGAGCTTTGGTTAGGCGACCTAGTATTATTGAAGCTAATATTTTAGACACTATATTAGTCAAACTGATCCCTCTGTGATTGTCACAAGAGGACTTTTGTCCTTTCTTATAGACTGGCACAATCAGTGATTGGGACCAGTCAGATGGAATTACGTCCAGGTCCCAGATTCTACCTAAGACCTCAGTCAATCTCACTGCTAGTACTGGACCACCATCCTTAAAAATCTCAGGGGTCAACCTGTCAGGGCCTGCTGCTCTCCCTCGCTTCAGATTTCCTATAGCTTTTTCAAACTCACAGAGGGTTGGAGGACTTACATCAATTTGCCATTCAGGACGACTGGGGATCGTGGGTAACTGAAGTGTGGCTGAAGGCCAGTTGAACTGATCCCTAAAGTGTTCTGCCCATCGATCCAATCTCCTGGATTGAGAATGAATAATATGCCCATCTTTATCTGAGATGGTTTCACTGATATTCGGGTTCCTAATACCGGTTTCTTCAACGAGTCTGAATAGCTGCCTACTGTTACCTATTGCCGCTGCCTTTTCCATCTCTCTTGCTTTCGCTACCCACCACTGTTCACGATCATTACGTAGGCTTCTTATTAGCCTTCGCTTAAGCTGACTCCGCTCTTCGTTATGCTCAGAGCCAGGTGGGATGAGTTTACGAGCATCTATCAGTGCGGTAGATGCTGCCGAGATCCATTGTTTCTCCCTAACGTTATGGTTTACCTTACTAGCAGATATCACTGCTGTTTCCACAGCTTTTCGGATGTCATTCCACGCTGCCTCGGGGTGGACACAACTTACATGGCTGCCTAACTGTTTTCCTAGTTGTTCCTGAAATATATTCTTAGCTTGCCTATCATTAAGTAGAACCCTTAGAGGCTTCCCTGCAGTGTCTTTCCTACGACCAGTAAGTCGCAGACAGATACGTGCTCGCACTAGAGCATGATCTGAATCTAAACATGTGCCCCAGAATGAGCGACAGTCTTCTATCGAGCCCCTCCATCGGTGGCTGATAGCGATGTGATCTAATTGGGTCCAACGTTGGGACGAATTCGGGGGTCGCCAGGTCAAAAGATGTTTTTCCTTATGCTTAAAGTTAGTATTTGCAAGAAATAGGCGGTTATCTGAGCATAGCTGCAACAGACGGTCACCATTATCTGTTCTTTTCGCCATGACACCATAAGATCCACCCAGGTGTCTTTCCCTTTCACTTAGTTTACCTACTTGAGCATTAAAGTCACCTGCTACTATTACTACATCAGAACGCCTAGCTTCTCGGAGAAGGTCAGAAAGTTTCCTGTAGAACTCATCTTTTATATCGTCTGAGCTGCAGTCAGTGGGAGAGTAGGCAGAGACGACGAAGAGGCAACGACGAGTTTCCCTATCTTTCCGGGTCCTTACTGATCCGTTTAGTCGCACAGCGCATAGACGACTGTCTACTGGGATCCAGTCTAAAAGAGCTAGTTCATCCCTAGGACTTAATGCTATACCTACTCCAGCGAGGCCACGGGAAGCAGCATCAGGGCTTCCAGATACACGAAGCGTGTATCGAGATGAAACTTAATTTTGATTAGGTGCGGTCAAATGAATGACACTACTCGGATCTTGTATGCGCGTTTCGGAGACGCAGCACACATCGATGGTGTAAGATTCTAGAGTCCTAGCTAAGGAAGCCTGTTGTCCTATTTGGCACAATGTTCGGACATTAAAAGTTCCTATATGTAGTTTAGAGCGTGGTTTCAGGAGACCAGGAATAACGTTCTGTGTACTCGAATCGTTTGCCCTAGCGGTGCGAGGTGATAAAAGGACGTGGGAAGGGTTAGTCGTGGAGATAACAGAGTTATTAGGTGTAGGAAGGATTTGAAAGCGACCAACTTGGTCTTGTGTGCAGTTAAGGGTATGAGGGCTAGTATCACTTCCCGGCTGCCCACACCGTCGACAACTTCACCTATCTTGGAAGTCTCATCAGCCCTAATGGGTTGGTGTCTGACGAAATCTCAGCACGGATTCAAAAAACTCGTTTGGCTTTTGACAACTTACGTCACCTATGGCGAAGACGAGATATCCGTCTATCAATTAAGGGACAAGTATACTGCGCAGCAGTTCGCTCTGTTCTACTTTATGGCTGTGAAACATGGCCATTAAGAGTAGGAGATACTCGTAGGTTACTAGTATTTGACCACAGATGCCTTAGAAATATTGCTCGCATCTGCTGGGATCACCGGGTAAGTAATAGTGAGGTTAGACGCAGGGTATTAGGGAATGATGGTAAATCAGTTGATGAGGTCATGAATCTTCATCGACTGAGATGGTTGGGCCACGTGTTACGCATGCCTGAACACCGATTACCACGACGCGCTATGATGACTAGTGTTGGGGATGGTTGGAAGAGAGTTAGGGGCGGCCAAACCAAAACATGGCATCAGTGTTTGAAGTCACTAACTTCTAGTCTGAGCCATGTTGGCAGATGCAGACTACCTGGTTGAGGTCCGCGTGACTATCGTAACCAATGGTTGGAGACTCTGTGTGACATGGCTCAGAATCGATCACAATGGCGTAGGTGTATACACTCTTTATCTTCCTTTAAACCTTGAGACTAAAATTGCTTCATATCTCTCCTCCTTCCTGTACTATATCCTTATATACAAGCTTTCTTGATATACTACCACCACTAAATTAATTACTTCTATGAATCCGGTGTTTGTCTTGTTGTACTAACGAGGTATGGCAACTTGGACCGATGCATATATGTGCCTGGTCCTACGTTGTAGCTGACTGACTGACTGAAACTCATGATAAACGGAATATATAAACATAGTAATCTAGTTGCATACTAATTATACAACAAAATTATGATTAATAATAGGTTAAAAAACCAGTTCCATCTATTACAAAATTCGTCCGGTCATAACAGTAGGTAGTATTACAATTCGATCGATAGTTTGATCAGCACTAAGGACTTGAAATACAAGGCATTAGTCATTATTCAGTAATCAATCAACTGTCAATACATTTCAGCCCTACAGGAGGTTAGTTGTGGACCGGATGGTTCAGTAGTGACGTCTATGTACGTGAAACGAAGTGATATTGGATTGAATTCAATAATGAGCATCTGTTCTTTCGGGATTATAGGTGAACCTTGTTGATGAGTATCACACAGTACGAAACCTAGGTCAACCAAGGTTTCCTGTCGAATACCTCCAACTACCATCTTACAAAATAGCTAACCGAATGCTTGCACTAACCAGTGTTATGGTTAATGCTGGTCATGTTTACATGTGATCATGAAATGGTAAGGAACTTGAAATCTCAAAGAACTATATTCGATTAGAAGTTTTCGGTGGTTTTGTGCTTAAAGTACCTGGCTTTTAAATGTTAAATCTTAGGCTTGAATCCTTGTCCAGCTACTTCGAATTAGATGATGAGGTAGTATCACTACCATTATGGGAAATGATGTGACGAAATGTCAAACAGGTAAACCTGTACTCGGCAAATGAATCATATTATTTTATATTAGATGTTTGGAGATAATTGTCAGGAAACTTGAGACCTAGATAACTAACAGGTTAATCGAAGAAACACGCGAACTGAGTAAAATAGTCCACTTACAGTATAAATCTGGTTACACTACAAAAAGGAGGGAATTATGGTTAACCTACTTTGAACGAGATTTCGGCAATCTAGATAATGATCGATGAGAAAATCGACCAGAATAAGACATTCGATTGATATATGGATAAGAATGATCATCATATGTACGGGTGGAATAATCATCGTCGTCATTATCATCAGTTTCTGAACTTGCTTCATTTGAGCTACACTCATGATAACCGCCGCAATGCATCATTTGATTCGGGACATTATGAGCGCGATTATGCCGTTGAGATATATGTTTGTGGGGAAGTGGTCGCTCATCAACAGGACTTTGTGTAGGAATATCGTAAGGATAGTTTTTATGATTGGCATGGCGGTGTCTAAAAGAAGGAGACTGAACACTATGAAATGAATCAACTAGAACAAAACCATTTTCATTATAATCACTAGCTGATGATGCCAGAAATCCTGGATACGTTTTATCTGCATAACCTCGCTGTCTGGACCCTTTATGAGTTTTCGAATACTGAGGAGGGGTATAGTGATAATTCACCTCTGAAAATAACTCGGGTTGAGGAGTAGATTCTCTTTCACTAAATCTTGACTTTGGTCTTTTAGATTCACGTTTATACTGATGAGGTAATGTTTGATAAGGTTTGGATGGATCTAAAGTGGTCATATGAGGAATAGAAACATTAGACGTAGCATAGTTTGATTCACCACTATCGGATGGCTGATTTGTTACAGGTGCATTTTGGTCAAATTCTCGATAAGGTGGATCACAACGATTGTTTATATGAGCAGTAGTAGGTTCAACAGTCAGATCAGAACGATCATTCGATTGAATTCTATCGTGATATAGCTGTGAAGATTTAGAACAAGGAGGGATTGATATGTTTGAGTCATTAGCGAATATGTTAGTAGTAATGTCAATCGATGCAATCGTATCACTGGTTTCCATAAATACAGTAGTATCTTGTAAGGGCTATAACAAGTAAAATGAATGACGGGAAATAATAAAATTTTAAGTAATAAACTTGTACTAGATAAACACCTTAACAGTATGCAGATGGCAATTTTAAAAAATACTAATACTATATGCAAATTTAACCGATAAGAAATAGTAATGTAGTGAACGAGAACACAAGCGGGAACAATCGAATGCATTTGGACACAAAATTACAGAATATCTTAGTGAAATCTGAGAACCATACAGTAGATACTTCATTTGCAAAATATCAGTCAATCATCTCAGACTTCATTGTTCCTTCGTTACCATACCAATCATTCTTTGTTCTCGTTCTCTTCGATCTTAACCTTCTGCCACCAGGTATTTCACTTCCGACTGATGATATATACTACTTATATCAATACAAACTTACCATTGATATAATCTTCATTCATACGAGATGATAATATTCATTTAGTTGTATAATGAAAAGGCAAGTATATTCATTAAATTCGAATGTTGGGATTAGTGAACCAGTATACAAATACGTATATATAATGTTATATATTCACTTTGCGATATTTATGTATTCTGCAGTTTGTAGGATGCACTGGTTATAGCTACACCTTTTACCGTTCATAAGTTAAAGTTACATAATGATAAACCTGTAATTCAGCTTTATAACGGAAACATCCTGGTTATGTACATTTCGTAATCTAATATTTATGATAATAAATACAATTATATTAAACGAACAGCATAGGAATCGAAAAATCTTCCAATAATCAGTTGACTACGGTAGTTTTAAGAATAAGCTAAATAAATTTTGCAGTTACATGGGGGGAAGGGGTTAATGTATTTACTTAAGAGTGAAATGAAGAGTTGCTAATCAATTTGTTTGGATTAGGAGAAGATGCACCGCAATATGTTTATATCTGACATGCATGATAAGTAATATTTGACATTTGTACAAAATATAGAGAGTAGACATATAAATTATATAATAAAACAGTTGATACAAATAAAAATGTAGATCGATTATTGTTTTTATTATATATTATATTACATGAAATTCGTATAGTGTAATAGAAAGATGACGTTTATCAAAACTACATCCACGATTCACTAAAAAAGCTGACTAAATCAGTATGGGGATTGTGAAGATTGTTCAATGCTATTGAGATCACGAACCAACCTATGTTAGGCAACCAACAAAAACTTGGAGGCACGTTTTGCTTTAGTATCGACATCTTGAAAAGTGTACAAGCACGAGCGCGAAACCACTGTATTGGAATCCAATGGTGTACAAATCTTAATTCAAGCGATTTGTGATATTAAGCAAATATTCGTTATTGTCTTCGGTGGACGGGAGAGGTCGTGGGTACGCACACCTGAACGGTACCGAAAAAACTGCCCAGCGCTTCTAGGTTTTCTATGGTCGTCTAAACGGTCAGTTTTTGAACTAAAGAGATAACATTATTATATCTTACAGTTGCATAATATCCCCAACAACATTTTATTATTAAAACATAAGAGTAAAAAAAAGAACATATGAATCTAACTATTGACCTCACTAATATTTGGCACTGTGGATGAAGAATTCATTGAGAAGTCATCATCTAAGTCTGTAGTATGTTCAACAATAGAACCAGACACTGTCATTTCATCTTTATCCGTTGTGAAGTGAGCACCCTCTGAATCAATGCAACTAAAATTGTTATTTTCTGATTCTTTTATTTTTTTTCGCACAGAAGTAGATGAATTTTCATTCTCCGAAACTATACCACCATTCGATAATTGGGACTGTTCACTTGGAATACTTTGACGCTGATGAAACTAAAAGATTGATAATATAAATTAGATGAGATTAACAACATTGAATAATAACAATTGGAAAATAAATTAAAACTAAGAACATGGAAAATAAAAAATAAATATTTGTAATATCCTAATCTACCTAATGCTCAATTTATTTGAAATTATCAAGTCGAACCTTGGTAATGACACCTACATGGAAAATACCTACAGAGTTCATTGAAACAGGTTAAAAAGAATAAAATATTAGGGATTTTTAAATACGAAATAGTAAAAAAGGTATTGATATTCCCGATATAACTGATGGTTTTGATTTCGGATAGTTGACGAAATCGTAGGTTTACATTGTCAAGGATGCCCTGGTATGGCCCATGGTGGGTTTAGTCAGTTCTCTCTCGAGAAATTCTCTTACATAGACACGCATATACAGACAATGTCACAGAAGTCCCACTCACTCTCTTCTCGTTGCAGCGGTGTTATTTACAAAATTGAGACGAACAAAAGCGAATGTTCGACACTTTGACCGGGTTGACGGATATGGAGAATCAACCATAGGGAAGTTGGAAAACCCTGATCCCAAACCAATGGAGCACATAGACTTCAGGATAGTGAGGGAACAAACTGCGTGTGAACCTATTGTTGATTACATGCTACCATGGGACTGCATCTCCTAATGTTGCTCCACTGCCTTGTGGATTAGACCTCTAGGTCAAAGGCTCTGGAAGTGGTAGCCTAAGCAAACCACCTGCTTCCGTTTGGGCGTCCGAGCAGTATTCCAAACCTCACTAAAATCGAATGATTAGAACAAAACAGAGGTCACGCATACCTAATATTTAATTGATCTTCAAATGATATCAATTAGTTTTGAAAAATCAATCTGAAACAAGTAATCTTCTATTTATAGTATTTCAAATGTCATGTTTGGTAGTAATTATCAACATAGTGGATTTTATATAATCTTACTTAACTATACGAATTTACACTACTTCTTGACAAATTAACGTAGGTAGAAAAGAATATTCAGTAAAAAGATTATTGACAATCATTAACTTTTGCTCTAGGCACTTTTAACAATTTTTTTAAGGTGAATAAACCTTCTGATTTCATCAAACAATCAGAGAAAATCTGGGACAGATGCGTTTAAGAAAAGACTAGGTTTTTGAATTAGTAGAATATCAGATTGGCAATTGAAAGTTTCACTGTTAAAGTGATTGGTAACTACAAAAAATAAGCAAAATGAGAAACAATAAATAAATAAATAAATAAATAGTTTCTCTATAATTGCACTTAGCAAGACAGTGGATTGGAGGTACTTTCTGACAAAATAAGGCTTACAGAAAGCATTCCTGAAATCAATATCAGCGTAATGTCGTTTTTATATCACACTGAAATGAAGGATACGGAACATTTCATTAAACTATCTAAAAATCAAATAAGGATCAACCAATAGAGCGACGATTTTATCATAAGTACATCTCAGCCCTACAGGAAGTCAGTCATGTGCCGAATAGCTCAGTGTTGCTGGTTAACTTAGGATCGAATCTGCCAGGCAGCGTTAGTCCCCTCAGTATTACAGATATACCTCATCGACGAGAGACGAATAGCACAGAACCTAGATCAAGAAAAGCCTTCCTGTCGACTATCCCCAACCATTACCTTACAATATGAATATTTACCTGTTTTTGAAGAAGTTTAACAAATGCGGCGTTGTTTCTTTCAGCAGCAGCTTTGGTGCTGGCTAAACGTTCACGTTGTCTGGATACTTCAATAGCTCGTCTTCGTTGGTCTAATGATAGTCTTAAAGCTGCTGCACGTCCAGAAATTTTAGCCTCTTGATCAGATTTAATACTACTAGATGAAATGACATTATCTTCGGTGTTAACAGAATCATTAATTTTATGTGCATGAGAACGTGCTGCTCCAGAATCTTTCCAAGTTTTCGTTCCTAAAGGTAAACTAAGAGTAATCATAATAATGATAATATGATAAATATTCAACTAGACTAATTAGAACAACGAGAATTTTACATTGATTAAACCATAGATGACTGCAATATTTAAAAATGACTATCGTATTTAACAAAACAACTGGCCACATTCCATGTATCCTATGTAATCTAAATGAATAAAAGCAATATCAAAGCAATCCGCGTCAGATGCACACATACCAATAAAAATTAATCGAAATTCAGTCAAAATATCAACAGTGGGCCAAACCCAATCACTAAAAATTAAATTGTCTCTAACATTTGATTAGATAGATTTTAGGAATGTCGATCCATATTGTCAGATAACAATTACTCATAAGCGCAAAATGTAACAAGTGAAGTCATTTTTCCTCCGCTGAATAACTCAAGGTTCACAGAGGGTGCAACAATTAATTTGATTGTACAAATATTAGTAGTTCGAATCTACATCCCGTTTCTGTGTTCATTGCAAGAAAAAAAATCATTTAACTTTACCATGCGATCAGTTCTCCTAAAAAATAAACTTTGGTCAATAAGTCTAAAATAATAAGACTAATTATTGTGAAAACTATAAATTGTAAATAAAAACTTGACTAAAATGAACAATCAAGGAGTTATTTTGATGAAACAAATGTTGGTAGGAACGATGAAGAATGTTTGTAAAGGTTATGGGTCGAACCAAAAATATTTTACAGTTATTTTTGAAAAAAATGAATGGAAAATAGGACTGAATCGACCATTATGGGAGTGATAGGTGAATTGTAGGTCAGGATTGAGACGCCATTCATTTTGAAGGCAGTGGGCTGTTGAATAATCTTTTTCAAAGAGAAATAAGTGGAGCGAGGATTGGAACCTACAACCTAATGTTTCAAAATATATGGCTATAACTAATATATCCCTACAGTTGTAGACTGTGTAGCTTAATTCAAGAAACCATAACACTTCACTTTGAAATCAATCATCTAAAACCATTGAATATACACTTAACGATTATTGGCGCGTTCAATAATACATTATTTTGAAAATTATACACTGGAATAAGTTTCAGTGCTAAATTGAAATAGTCGATTACTCATTTGACATTTTTACCCTTCAATGGGTATTTTACATTAGTTTTAGGAAAACGTATGAAAAACAATCCGAATAGATTATTGTGAAAAAATTCAAAGAATCAATGAACTGTATTGAGTGTGATATGATAAAAAT